>OX352228.1:14013201-15442576 GCA_947086465.1 Eupithecia exiguata | reverse complement strand
CCTAGATGACCTTGATGACTTAGATGACCTAGATGACCTAGATATTCTAGATGACCTAGATGACCTGGATGACCTGGATAACCTAGATGACCTAGATGAACGAACGAGAAGAAGAAGAAGAAGAAGAAGACCTAGATGACCTTGATGACCTAGGTGACCTAGATGACCTAGATGACCTAGATGACCTAGATGACCAAGATGACCTAGGTGACCTAGATGACCTAGATGACCTAGGTGACCTAGATGAAGAAGAAGAAAGAAGAAGAAGAAGAAGATGAAGAAGAAGACCAAGAAGAAGAAGAAGACCAAGAAGACCAAGAAGACCAAGAAGAAGAAGAAGAAGAGGAAGAAGAAGAAAAAGAACGAACGAACGAACGAGTGAACGAACGAACGAACAAACGAACGAACGAACGAACGAACGAACGAACGAACGAACGAACGAACGACCGACCGACCGACCGACCGACCGACCGACCGACCAATTGAACGAACGAACGAACGAAAGAACGAACGAACGAACGAACGAACGAACGGACGGACGGACGAACGAACGAACGAACGAACGAACGAGAAGAAGAAGAAGACCTAGATGACCTTGATGACTTAGATGACCTAGATGACCTATATGACCTAGATGACCTAGGTGACCTAGATGACCTAGATGACCTAGATAACCTAGATGACCTAGATGGCTTCGATGACCTAGATGACCTATATGACCTTGATGACCTAGATGACCTAGATAACCTAGATGACCTACATAACCAAGAAGAAGAAGAAGACCAAAAAGATCACCAACCAGATGACCAACAAGATGACCAACAAGAAGACCAACAAGATGACAAAAAGAAGAAGAAGAAGAAAAAGAAGAAGAAGAACATAACGTAACTCGCATTATCAAGCTAATTTTTGCGTGAATAACGCGTAAAAATGTGTTATTTTCTTTGAGAGAGAAGAGAATAACGCCTTTTCACGTTTAATAACGCACGTTACGTTATGTGCCTTATAGCCTGGACGCTTTGCTGTTATGCATCGCACACGGCATCTGTCTGTAGGTAATTGAAGTTGGTACTGATTTTCAAAATCTACTCGTACACATGAGTAGATTACTAAAATCAGTACCAAAATGTTATGATTTCGTTACTTAAAATATAACACCCTATATCTTTTCTGATGTGCGTTGCGCGTGCCATGTGTCAAGGTAGTTATTGAAGCTATGTACGAGTAGATAAATATAAAAAAAACCGCATCCCAAAAACATACGGCAATGTGAAGATATGAATTTTCTAATATTCGTTTCCATACAAAACAATGAAAAAAAACAACCTTTTCTCAATTTATTCAACAAACGTGGCACTTACAGCAAAAATGGTGAGAAAGACATTAGTAGAGAATCATTAGTAGAACACGATAGCATCATTTAATTTGCATATTTCGACATATTTTTTTTTAATATTCCTATGTCCGACCCCTTCCATACATTCGAACCACTGTGCGCCTCTCCGACTATGACTGAGGTGGAGGAACATAGTTGGACCTGACTTGAGCCATACACCTTTGAGATGGTAGTTCCTCATCTCCCTTTTTTTTACTTTTATATAAGTTGCAAATAGTTGAGCGATCATGTGTTACACTGACGTTACTACAGCAGATCAAGTCTTAGCCAACTGGTTCCTCCGCTGTGTGTGAGCCGCGACCGACTGGATGTCTTCGATGGCCATCGTCTGCGACAGGCACTTACGTGTACCTACCTAGAATGCACCTGCAAACACATGTGGACCTGGAGCGAGTCTACTTCCCACTGCTGGGCGCGAGCGACTGTCGCGAAGGGGGCGCGGAGGGGGCGGCCTACGACGTCATAGCGCACTGGTTCCGGCAGTGCGGGATCATTGACCCGCTGTACGTACAAGTAGATCACAATTAGAATGTGGGATGAAGGCTGGCGTCAGTGTGAAGAGAACACAAACAGAATATCTGTCGGTCGGTCCCACCCATCCCCATCCCTCCTCCCTTACAAGTTGACGAACCGACTAGTTCCTGCTCGCAGCTTCGCCTTGTTTACAAGGTTATTGCTATAGTTCCCATGGGGTTGGGATAGATAAAAGATAGATTCTATCTTTTATCTATCCCATCCCCATGGGAACTCATATAGTAGATAAAAAGTAGGTAAGTACCTACCTAGCCTATCTTTTATTCCAGGCCTCAAACTACCTGTAGATGGTCAAGGTACCTATGCAAAATTACAGTCCGATGCGTTTTAGTAGTTTTAGCGTGAAGAGGTAGATAGGTACTTATACCTAACAAAAATCCAAACTTTTTACAACTTAGCATTTAATAAAAGTTAAAAAAAAGGGAGATGAGGTACTAGTACTATCATCTCGAAAGTGTATGGCTCAAGTCAGGTCAAACTATGTTCTCTCTCTTCAGTCATTGTCAGACCGGCGGCGGCGCGCGGCGGCGGCGCGGGTGGTGGCGTTTGTGTTTCGCGTGTTTGTATACTTTTGTGTGATTTCCACTAAAGCACCACGACAATGCCCTCGTGTTCGTTCACCAGGTGTACAAATAGCTCCAAAATAAAAACAAAACCCAAGGCATCACATATTTGCACGCGTAAGTATCACTTGTTGTCAAAAGCATTCGATTGCGTACACCATGAAACATTAATCAGGAAACTACATCACTATGGATTAATGGACTCCTCTTTGGATCTTCTTACATCTTACTTGAGTGATAGGATACAAAGAGTTGACATCAATGGAAAACGGTCTTCGGGGTCTGTAGTCACAATGGGTGTACCGCAGGGTTCTATCCTCGGTCCTTTCCTATTTTTAGTTTATATTAACGACTCATCTAGTAAAGAATAATCACGAGATTGTACTGTTTGCTGATGATTCTTCATTAATATTTGAAATGAAACGACAAAACACAAACTTCGACGATGTGAATAATGCAATCACTACTACAATACTTAAGAGATTACTAGTTAGAAAACCAAAGCGTATGATGCTTTAATTACTCACTGTTTTTCCTAAGATTATTATTTGATTTTACAAATTTGCGTTGTGATTATTTTACGAAAAATGTTATTGACAATAAACACGAACTTGATTAGCTCAAATAAGTTGGCCTTTTGATTTCCGACTGTTCCTACTAATACTCAATTATGTGAATAGCAAAATAAATATATGAATAGCGAGATTTAATATTTCTATTCTTTCTATCTAAAAGTCAATGGGGCAGAAAATGCCATCCACCCCATTGACTTTTGTAATGGGGCGGATGGGAATTTTTTTCCCAACCGCCCCATTGATGGGGAAGTTAATGGGGTGGTTGGGAATATATCGTTTAGTGTCAATAATCTGTTGCTTAAGCAACAGATTATTGACACTAAACTACGGGTTTTGGTTTCGTTAACGAAACCAAAACAAAATGTATTAGATTTATTTTACCTAATGTAAAACAAGTTAAGGCTGATGTTAACGTAAAAGGAGAAACGTTAGAAATTGTAGAAAGTACCGTTTTCTTAGGAATCACCTTAGATAATAAACTTCAATGGGGCCCACACATAGACAAGCTATCAAAAAGACTTAGTTCTGCAGCGTATGCAGTCAAAAATCCGTCATCTTACAGACGTGGATACATCTAGACTTGTTTATTTCAGCTACTTCCACAGTATTATGTCTTATGGTATACTGCTGTGGGGGAACGCTGCAGATATTAACACCGTATTTGTGCTGCAGAAGAGGGCTGTTCGTGCAATCTATAATATGGGTCCCAGAGAATCCCTGCGTGATAAATTCAAAGAAATAAACATAATGACAGTACCTACCGTGTCAATATATTTATGAAAACTTGTTGAATACTCATAAGAATATCAATCGGTTTCCTGAAAATAACGATACCTATACATAAATTAAATACTAGAAATAAGAATAAACTCGCTGTGCCCACGACTAGGTTACACAAGATTAACGTATCTTTTAAAGGACATTGTATACGCTTCTACAAACAAAACGCCAAGTAGGAGTGTGGCGTTATTTCACTTGATAGTTAAATAAACGGTTTATGATATTCCGTTGAAATCACGTGAAGCCGCGATTCAATAACTACCTATTAACGATCTTGATCTCAACGCGACAGTGAATGAATTGCGTTATATCATATTTTATTCGTTAATGATTCGTTTAACGTTTTAGAATGTTATGTTGTTATCGTTGCGTGAAAATGGAGGGAGGGGGGGGTTATCGCTGCTTGTGATGAAGCTGCTCCTCCGCCGCCATGCCACCGCCACCGCCGCGCGTGTATCTGTAGTCTTTCATATAAGTTCATTCGTAGGCTACAACTCGCACGTCTTCGCCTCCGGCCCGACGCCGATGTTTCCAATAGAATCGCCGCGGCTCTCGACTGTCTGTGAGATTAGCTGGCCTGGCACTGGCAAGTAGTTATTGTGTGTTACATCTCTGGTGAACTGGTTCCAGGTCCATCCCCTTGGCTGAGTTCAGGCAGGCGTACCTGCGTCTCTCCCCGAACCTGGCACAACTCTCCCTGGTGCAGTTCATTCAGCTGATGGCGATCCTGGCGCGCCATCTGCACCGCCCGCTGCAGGACTTGGTCACCAGGTCTCGAGCCATTCCGCACATAGTAGCTACCTACCCTCACATCATCAGCTTGTACCTACTGCTCCACGGCTGGACATAATAATATGCCTGCCCTGCCTGATAACTAAACGCTATACTATACCTACTTACCTACCTATTGCCCAATACTAGCGTCGTCAGCTGACCCGATTCTCAGGGGTCTGAGGACGCGTCCCGATTTGCACCTGATCGAGACACTAAATGTCCCGATGAATCGATAAATATATAAAAACCATTAGTTATTAAATATTAGAAATAAAACCGGCCAAGTGCGAGTCAGATTCGCGCACCAAGGGTTCCGTACCATAGGTACTATTATTTTTCAATTAAATATATATCTAAATATTCACACTATTTGACTGATATCGGCAACGGGTGTTGCCGATATAAATATCGAGCAAAAACGAGCAAAAAAATTATTGTATGTATATATTGTATATATATCCCTCAAATGGATGCGGTGAGTCGCAAGATATTTGCCTCCGCTGCATCATTGAGAAGACTTCGTAACTTTCTTCCAACTGCCACTAAAATTGTGCTCGCTCAATCTCTCATGCTTCCCATTCTTGATTATGCTGATGTCTGCTACCTCGACCTAACTGAGGAGCAGCTTAACAAGGTTGAACGGCTCCAAAACGTATGTATACGTTTTGTGTTTGGTCTACGTAAATATGATCATGTTTCAGAGTTCCGCAGAAAACTCAATTGGCTTCCTGTCCGTCTTCGCCGAAATTCCCATACCCTTTTTCTTCTTCATAACATTCTCTTTAACCCTGTCACTCCCTTTTATTTAAAGGAGCGTTTTGAATTCCTCCATAATTCTCATCCTCATCCTTCCCGTGTCCTACGATCGTCAGAAAATCTGGTTTTGAATATGCCACCTCACAAAACCAGTTTCTACGACAAATCCTTCTCCATCCAGGCCATAAGGTTGTGGAATGCACTACCAGAGCCCATTAGAAAAACAGTACCCTTACCAGTTTTTAAATCTCGCGTCAAGGAATTTTTCCTCTCAGAATAGTGAATATTGGTACTTACATAATATTTATTTATTTATTTCGTATATTTTAGTATATTATAAATATTTTATGTGTATATCTAGTTTGTGTTTATTAGTTTATCTTTAGTACACCCCCTGCCTTTCTTAAATTCACAAAATTCTTTCCATCCAAAGGTTGCCTGGAAGAGATCGCTTCTAAGCGATAAGGCCGCCCATTGTACTTGTGATATGTAATGTCTTTTGGAATGTTCTTTTTCTGGTGTACAATAAAGTGTTTTGTATTGTATTGTATTGTACCTATATATATAAAATTATATATTTATTATATCGCTTATTGTATGGGAGCCCCCTTAAATATTTATTTTATTCTGTTTTTTTTGTATTTGTTGTTATAGCAGCAACAGAAATACATAATCTGTGAAAATTTCAACTGTCTAACCATCACGGTTCATGAGATACAGCCTGGTGACAGTCTGACAGACGGACAGCGGAGTCTTAGTAATAGGGTCCCGTTTTACCCTTTGGATACGGAACCCTAAAAATCAATAACGCATCACACCACTATGTCGAGCAAGTGGAGAGTCAGTGCGACCAACCGCTCAAATAGCACGCATCACATCACACCGCTATGTCGAGCAAGTGGAGAGTCAGTGCGACCAACCGCTCAAATAGCACGCATCACATCACTAATCACAGGTGGTACCACAATAACACTGGTCGCCATAGACAGATGATGGTAGGCAGGGTAGGTACTGGTGGCAGAGGCGGAAAAACCCTGAGGGTTTTAGTGGGTTGGAGTCCCACATAATGGTACTGTCTCCCTGCGGCAGTAGGTACGATACCTATGCGTGCGTATTTCCCTCAAGACAATAAAAAAAGGGTACTGTGGTAGGTGTAGCTTCGGTTTGTCCTCTCCCGACCGCTCCGCGATGTAAATGTTCGCGCAAATGCTTTAATAACTTGGTCGTGTTCGGTTACGTACCTGTAGTACCTACCTACCTATTTTAGGTAATGTCAGTGAGTTGCGTTTATTATCTCACTCACATTCATTATTACCCTTTAGTAATACCTAATGAATGTGAGTGAGTGCAGCCAGGGGCGTGGCGGAGCGCGCGTTCGCGGGGCCCGGCCGCCGCCCGCGCCCTCCCGTCGGGCAGGGGGCTACTACTACTTGAGGGCCTCGCAGCGTTCGCGGGGCCGCCGCCCGCGCCCTCCCGTCGGGCAGGGGGCTACTACTACTTGAGGGCCTCGCAGCGTTCGCGGGGCCCGGCCGCCGCCCGCGCCCTCCCGTCGGGCAGGGGGCTACTACTACTTGAGGGCCTCGCAGCGTTCGCGGGGCCGCCGCCCGCGCCCTCCCGTCGGGCAGGGGGCTACTACTACTTGAGGGCCTCGCAGCGCGGCCGCGCGGCCGCAGCTAGAGACCGGGGAAGGTCCTACTTCCGATTTTACTAGACACTGGGGTTTGAAGCGAAAAATTATTCAAAAAATCGCGACTCGCTCCGCTTGCCGATAATATTCTTCTGTTTTTGGCGGTCCGTCCAGCCAGTCCAAAGTTCGACTACCGTCTTGAAGGAATATTGAATAGCACACAAAAAAATTCGCTCGTTACGCTCGCCGGCAACATTCCTGACTTGCAGTGAATTATAAAAGTCTACGTTATAAAAACAAGCTAATAATGGCAGCAAATATAACGAAATACTTATCATTTTATTTTAAAAAAGATTTTTGTATTTGTAAAACGCGTCAATAAATTAATAGTTAAATTAAAAAACTTTGTTCTTTGTTTGTCTACAACCCTGAGTACCGATTTGGTTTACCTTCTGCTCCGATTAGAAACCAGTCAGTCAGAGCCTGGCAACACTACCAATAACACAAGTCTACTTAGTGTGGTGTGGAGCTATGTAGATGATGCTCCAGTGAATTGTCTATAATCCGCTCGGCATGCGGCATGCGGCATGCCACCGCGCGGCGCGGCATAGGGACTGCAATGGACGTGTTAATAAATATGAACACCTACACAGAAACAACATGCTGCCCTTGCTCTGGTAGGGTAGGGTAGGTTCCCTAAGTTAGGTAGGTAACCCATTTGAAACAACATGCTGCCCTTGCTCTGGTAGGGTAGGGTAGGTTCCCAAGTTAGGTAGGTAACCCATTTGAAACAACATGCTGCCCTTGCTCTGGTAGGGTAGGGTAGGTTCCCAAGTTAGGTAGGTAACCCATTTGAAACAACATGCTGCCCTTGCTCTGGTAGGGTAGGGTAGGTTCCCAAGTTAGGTAGGTAACCCATTTGAAACAACATGCTGCCCTTGCTCTGGTAGGGTAGGGTAGGTTCCCAAGTTAGGTAGGTAACCCATTTGAAACAACATGCTGCCCTTGCTCTGGTAGGGTAGGGTAGGTTCCCTAAGTTAGGTAGGTAACCCATTTGAAACAACATGCTGCCCTTGCTCTGGTAGGGTAGGGTAGGTTCCCAAGTTAGGTAGGTAACCCATTTGAAACAACATGCTGCCCTTGCTCTGGTAGGGTAGGGTAGGTTCCCTAAGTTAGGTAGGTAACCCATTTGAAACAACATGCTGCCCTTGCTCTGGTAGGGTAGGGTAGGTTCCCAAGTTAGGTAGGTAACCCATTTGAAACAACATGCTGCCCTTGCTCTGGTAGGGTAGGGTAGGTTCCCAAGTTAGGTAGGTAACCCATTTGACATCCACGGGCCGAGTTGGAGGGGTCGATTCTAACGTCGCAACCGCCGCCAATGCCTCAGCCAGGGTCGTGTATGTATCTATAAGAGTGTTATTGGTGCAGGTTCGAGTCCGTGCGCGACACCTTGGTAGAGGAAGTGATCGAGGCGAGGCGGGAGGCGGGGGGGTACAAGTAGATTGTGGAAACGGTCTATATGTACAACTAACTAAGTAGGTAGGTACGCTTAGCATGGAAATAAACGCAACTGGAATCTCGAAACAAACCTTATTTTATTTAACCCAACGAGGATAGTTCTTGCCATTACTTCATCAACTGCGGAATGCTCTTTTAGAATACAATCAGGGTGTAGGGTCGAGTGTTCAACGTTGAAACAGTCGTACACAATGAAACAGCGCCATATTTCTAAAATGCGACGATATTAGACGATGCTGTATCTCTAGCCTCGTACAAAAGGAATATGGTGGACGGCGAAATGAAAGAATTTCGCCGTCTACCCCGGCTGCGCAACCAACTTGAAATGTATCATGCATTGAATTCGTAGTGTGTACGCGTCGCAAGCACGAAGCGAGCCTTTCAATAGCCCGCTACGAGCATTTCAAGGTGAGCTCGGGCCCTCGGGGCGCGATCCGCGATTTGTCGGTTTTTCGGACGAACACTAAGGGGCTCGGAGCGGCCAGTGTGGAATGAGTGTTGCACGTTGCGTGCGAACACGAACTGAACGGTATTGCCACAGCTACTGACGAAGTAGGTACCTTACCTACTTAGCGCTTAGACAATACATAATCATAAGACCTCATGTACTACATTCCTGCAGAATAAACGATTATTATTATTATTAAGTTTATAATTGCGGCCATTGACAATATCGCCATCTAGGTGGCAAAAATGATTGAATTAATGAATGATCAATGATCATTGATCAACTAAATCATCATTGCCGACCACTAGACGGCTCAATTCACTTTTTCTGCTGACAGCTGAAGTCCATTTTTCGGTTGACCATAACATCTGTCATTTGTTATTGCCTAAGTAGGTAGGTACTCTTTTATTATAAAAGGACAAAGGGTTTCGGTAAGTGATAAGGTACATGTATGTAGGTACAAAGGTTGCATTATAGTAGGTATAGGTACTACGTCTTGGTATTTTATCTACATTTTATTTACAAATATCGCTACACTTCAATTTCACACGCACGCTACACTACCATCTGTTTAAAGAGGTTGTTGGGTAGATCGTGTACCATTATGGTACTCGTTACTGGGGGTGGGGGTAGGTGGAACCAACCGTGTGCCATTATAGTACTCGTAACCGGGGGTGGGGGTAGGTAGAACCAAGTGCCGACCTTGGCGACACTCATAAGAAATATTTCAAAAGATATTCCTAAAACGAATGTAATAGAATATGTACGTAATGAATTCCTTCCTTAGAAGAAACAAATCACAAAACATGAGCAACACCATTATCAGAATATGATCAATACTTACCTAAGGTTCAAATTGTTTCAGAAACATATAAATTTGCTCCAAATAATTCCCAAGGTTGTTTTACAACGACGTGTTTATTTTGGGGTTTTATTACTAGGTATGGTATTCAATCTAATAATTATTATGAAAATATTAGAGGAAAGATATAATATTGAAGTACCTAGTAGTTTTCATATTTTTAGGGTTCCGTGCCTCAAAAGGAAAAAACTAACCCTTATAGGATCACTTTGTTGTCCGTCCGTCTGTCTGTCTGTCAACCCTCTTTTCTCAGAAACGCGTGGAGGTATCGAGTTGAAATTCACATCATAAACTCAAGGTTCGTAACCTCTCGGAGCCTCGATATAAATCAAACTTCTAAGTCAACAGAATCAAAAGTTACAGCCGTTTATCTCCCATTTTTTTTAATTTACCAAGGAAATCACATGCACACAAAACCTAAACGGCACTTCCCGTTGACCTAGAATCATGATATTTGGCAAGCATACGGTCTGCCGAACATCCTGCATACTGCATGTGTGCGACTGCATCATATCTACAGACAGTCTGAGCCAACCTACACCGCCAGTGCACGTGGCAGGTCACTAGGCGTCCACTTGGAGCGAGGCGTCCCAGGCGCGCGCGTTCACCTGACGCAGCGTGGCACGCAGCGCGCCGCCCGGGCCCAGGGTCAGAGTCAGCGGGAACCGGTCTCCACGAGGGCGCGCGTACAGCGTCTGCAGCGTCTGCTCCCACCGCACCGGCGCCGTCACTCCGCGCGCCACGCCGCGCCGCACGTCGCGCGCCGACCAGTACGCGCGCGCGTCCACCCCCGACACCACGCGCAGGCGCGGCGCGCGTACCGCCTCCGGGCCCAGCGCCGCCAGCGCGGCCTGCACCGCCTCCCGCGCGGGCTCCATCAGCGTCGTGTGGAAGGCGCCCTGCACGCGCACGCGCGCCGCTCGCCGCACTCCCCACTCGCGGCCGCGCTCCTCCAGCCACGAGAGCGGCGCCTCGTCCCCCGCCACCACCTTGCAGCCCGGGTACAGGTGGTTGGCGACCGCGCACACCGACTCCGGCCCGCCTCCGGCCTCCCGCGCAGCCGCCAGCGCCGCGCCGAGCCTCGCGTCGGCTGCGAGCCACACGGTCAGCATGCCCTGGGGACGCGCGCGCGCCGCTGCCTGCATGGCGGCGGCGCGCAGCTCGACGAGACGCAGCGCCGTCTCGGTGGAGAAGGCGCCTGCGAAGGTGAGCGCGGTGATCTCGCCGAGCGAGAAGCCGGCGACGGCGCGGACGCGCTCCAGTGCCGCGGGCCGCTCGTCGCGCGCGCGCTCCAGCGCCGCCAGTGCCGTCACCAGCACGCACGTCTGCGCGCGCGCCTCCAGCTCCTGCGCCGGCCCCGCCGTGCACACGCGCCACACGTCCCACCTACACAACACGCCCAACTTGTTACGGATGGATGTTAGCAGGGTACACTCAGTAACTACGGCTGCTGAAGCCAGGCCGCTATGGCGCTCATTAAGGGAGCAGTGGACTAATGTAGGCTGATCACTTAACATATTATTATTCCTTGTTTTTCTGTTTTTGTTATCTAGGATTGTAATGGTGAAACATTTGCTTTGCTTGTTTGTTACACATGGAGAGGAGGCTGCGCAAATGTTTCCCCGCGTATTTGAGGTGCTCGATGCTGAGCCCATCGTGTCCGGGAGACTTGCCTCTCGTCATAGGTACCTTTAATTGTAGCGCGGAGCAATCTGCTCCGCCGACACACCGCCGCACTAGAGGTTCGTCACCCCGAACGCTGAACTCAGCATCAACCATCTCAGCGGAAGGGCCAAGCGGGGGGGGGGGAGTGACCTTTCAAATGCTCGCTAAATAAAATATATCCACTTTAAAAATAATATAATAGTTTTATTAACAAATATTTTAGTATGAACTCGTCGAAATGCTTTCCTAGGTAAAATGGTATAACGATATGAGAATCTGAGTGCAAATGCGTTTTTACATGTACTAGGTATGTACGAGGAGATTGTATTTTACATAAATAGCTTCATCATCATCATCAGCCTTAAATATTTGTTTAATTTCCATTCAATAAATGTGATTTTGTTTGCCGTTTTTATAGACAAAATGGTACGGAACCCTTCGTGCGCGAGTCGGACTCGCACTTGGCCGGGTTTTTTCCGTTTTGTTGGCCAATTGAGATCTTGACCAAATGATGTGCAGAACAGTGCAACTTCATGATTTTGTTCTATCATAATGTTTTTCGTTAGGTAGGTACATGTTTTCTTTGGTTGATGTAGAATATAATGTAATTCGAGATTGTAACCACGGGAATCCCGTGAGTCTGATGCCGGGTACAGACCAAGCGAGCGAGAGCGAGCGAAGGCTAACGAACGAACGCAAAAGTACCAGTGTGGACGTCATTGCGAAAGCAAGCGAGTCCAAACAAGGGCCTTCGTTCGTCTTCGGCTGTGCTCCGGCGGCTGTCGCTACATCAAAACAATATGGAAGGAACTTACCGATTGTCAAATCTTAATAGTTTGCATTCGCTCGCTCTCGCTCGCTTGGTCTGTACCCGGCATCAGATCTAGTCCCAGCTTGACAAGCAAACACGCTAGGTTCACCTCTTATGCTATGGTTTGGATGTTAAGTCGGATGGATGAATGGATGGATGTTTGTTGAACATCAGAAATAATTGTGCAAAGTACCATGTTTGTTTATTTATTTAAATCGGATTAATAAGTCTTTCTTGGCTTTAAATCATAATATCTACCTACTACTGTTACCTAATTAACTTTGTTCTGTGTGTCGGTCTTTGTTTGGTGGGCTTGGGGGTAGGGCTGAAATGTTCTATATGTATTGATTAATGTTATCTACGCCAGTTATCCTTTTCAATGATATTCATTCGTTTGAAATGCTTGTTTCTCAGTTTTTATTACGTTTAAGTGAACTCCTTTATATATGTATATATTTTAAGGGCACGAACATAATTATTTAGCTATAAGCGGAAACTACTAGGCTTAAGTGACCTATAAGTACTAACCATTTACTGTCTAAAATAATTAAGCTGTTTGTTTTCCAAGTAAATAAAAAAAAATTAAAAAAAATTGTAAATACGGAATTGAATGCATATCGGAATAGATTATATATAATGGCATAGGTCAGTTGCCGCATTTATTGCCACATTTACGATGCCTGCCATACCCCCCTTGTCCCTGAGTCGGAGTTCGGCCCCAAAGTCTATGAGAGTGTGTGCGTGTGTGTGTGTACGCGAGATATAAGTGTATAATGGTATTGTACTGTAGAAGTGAGACAAAACGATATTATATTAGTAGTAAAAAGTAGTGTGAAAATAGTTTTACTTCATAAAATAACAAAATAACCTTTCAATTTCAATTCAAAGTTTGCAGTTTTTCTAATCAGTTTAGAAATAGCAGGCGCAATGCTATTTCGTCATACGGCTGAGTACGTAAACTAAAAGGTATAAACTGTCATCAGCAACATCAGCATATTATTTATCATTATTACGGACTGTTATTGAGACACTTCAAAAATGGGTGATTTTCCAAAAGTGTAGAACGATGCAATGCAATAATTGTAGTAATGTTTGGTCTTTGGTTGGACACACTTTCGGTCAGGCTTCAGGGGCGCCGCCGCGCGCCGCTGGAGCCGCCGTCGCGCGCCGCAGCTCCTAGTTATCATGCAGCCGCTAGCACGACGACTGCCACAACCCACAGTCCAGAGCAGTCCATCTGTTTGAGGTACTTACCCGACGATGGTGGAGGCGAGG
The DNA here is from genome assembly GCA_947086465.1 of Eupithecia exiguata. Classification (NCBI taxonomy): domain Eukaryota; kingdom Metazoa; phylum Arthropoda; class Insecta; order Lepidoptera; family Geometridae; genus Eupithecia; species Eupithecia exiguata. The sequence goes on along the minus strand of OX352228.1, from coordinate 15,428,992 downwards.
TCGTAGAGAGCGCGCGCGGCGGGCACGGCGGCGAGGCGCAGCCCCATGCCGACGCGCTGCGAGCCCTGCCCTGGGAACAGCAGCACGCAGGTCTCGCGCGGGTCCGTCCGTTCGCGCCCCGCGCCTCCCTCCTCAATCCGCATGACGTAGGGCTGCGTGGCCCACTGCAGGTCGCCTTGCCCTCCGCCCCGCGCCTCTCCGTACGTGCCTGCCGACTCCAGCAACCTCCGCAGCGGACTCTCCGTCCCGCGGCTGCTGCATGCGCGCGCGCCGCCGTTCGCTCTTAGCCAGGTGCATCTTACTGTTTGCATTGTTATGTTATCACAAGGAAACCATGCTGTGTTCTGCTTCTGTATTCTGAAGTCACTCCATGTGCCGTTTCAATGATTTCTGTCAATAAAATAGGTAACGTAAGTACCTACCCGTAACGTAGGTACAATGTGAATGTACACAAAAATTGACTATGTAGCAATATCAAAAGAGCTAAATGAAACGGATTTTCAATTTGTCTTATCTGACCCTAACTGTGATTCGGCCACGGATTCATTTGTCAAGCATATCATGGAAATCACCAAGAAAAATACAAAACATGTTAAACGACCCTGTCGTCAAACTCCCCTTAAACCATGGATAACACCAGGTTTAATACGCTGCATGAAACATGTTAAACGACCCTGTCGTCAAACTCCCCTTAAACCATGGATAACACCAGGTTTAATACGCTGCATGAAACATAGAGACAGGCTCCATACCAGATCACGTAGAGCACCACAGAATGAAATATTAAAAATCAGCTACAAAAGATATAGAAACTTTTGCAACTCTTTATTGCGAAAACTTAAAAACACTTATGAAAAGACGCAATTATGTTCACAGCTTCATTCTTTGCGATTTAAAGGTTGACATGCTGTAGAGTTTCCATTTACTAGCCTTTCACACGGTTTTTATAGTAATATTCTTTTTTTTTTTTTTTTTTTTGACGGTAGCTGCCTTTATTATTCAGTCGGGCGCTCGAACCTTTCTTCATTCTTTGTCTCCGTGTCTTAGCCTTCGCACGTGTCGTTATTCTCGCCTTATAAGTGATAGTGAAAGTTTTAAATAAGGTAAAAATGGTTCGTAAAAGGCAGAGAAAGGACGATAGTGAACAAATTAGAAGAAAAATTCGGAAGTTGCAAGAACGTTTGGATAAACCACGCCCCCGGCGCGTGCGCGTGATGTATTCTTCGTCTGAGGATGAGAACGAATGTAAGTAACAGTACCTACAATGTGATGCGCACTTCTAACTTTTGAGTCGTTGCTGTCATTTTTGTTCCACATTATAAAATATATGTTCTGGTGATGCGAGCATCCAATTTTATGGGTCGTCTTTGTCACTGTAAGGAACATAATAATTTATTAGCATAGTGATGCGAGCTTCCACACTTGGGTCGTCTCTGTCACGCAACTTTCTGTTTACCAGATAGTATGCTAATCGGTACCTACTGGTTCTTTCCAGGCTCGAGCGTTACAAGCAACGAACGAGATAGTACACCACGTGTAATCTCGTCGCTGTCAAAATCGCCGACACCCACGCCGCAGGCGCTGACGTCAGTGGCCATGGTACATGACCCTCCTTCGGACCCAGCACAACCATCGACTTCGTTTAATCCTGCTCGATCAGAGCTGGTCCAGCTACCCTCTGACTCGCATGAGGTTATTGAGGACGTTGAACTAGACGATGATATCTTGAGCCTCTTAGGTGACGCCCCTAAAGCTATCAACTTGCTTGGCAAAAGTGTACATAAAGAAATAGCTTCAAGGTGGAATGAAATATTACAAAAGGGGCTGTCCAAAGAAAGCCGGGAGAAAATGGGTGAAGAATACTTAGCACCAGCTAACTGTGACCTTCTACGCGCTCCAATCCTCAATCCAGAGGCCAAAGCTGCATTAACAGACTTTATCGTGAAACGAGATTACAGCTTGCTTCAGAAGCAGCAGCAGATAGGTACTGCGCTATCTGCCCTGGCCAGAGCAACAGAGCTGATAATACAAAAAGAATCAACCGATAAGGTACTCAAACCACTAAGCGACGCCTGTCGTTTACTATGTGATGCTCATCACCAGGATACGAGGACCAGGAGGAATTTCGTGTTATCGGCAGTCAAGCCAGAGCTTAAAGATACCCTCATCAATACATGCCGAGATAATCTATTGTTCGGAGAAAATCTCAGCGAACAAATAAGAACAGCAAAAACTATCCAAAAATCAGGAGAAGGTTTGAAAAATCAAAAACCAATGGATAAAAATAAATTTATAAAGAATAAAAACAATGCACCGCGTAATTTAAACTTCCGGAGCTTCTACCGGAAGCCTCCTCCAGGAAAAGACGCAGGGAGGCCGCAGGCACAGCGATGGCAGCGGGGCCGCGCCCACAACCAGGAGCGAGAACGCGAACAATCGCCGCCGCCACCGCGCCGCCGCAGTCCGCCGCCGCCGCCGTCGCGCCGGGGTCGCAAGTACTAGGCGATCAACACGAGGTACAGTACGCTGGTCGGCTACGGCTATTTACTGATATGTGGGCTACTATAACCGGCGATGAAACTGTTCTTTCTTGGATATCCGGCTATAAGATACCATTTACATCACCTCCTTTTCGAAATAATTATCCAGCTAATAATGCTCGGTCTCAATCAGATGACGCTGAATTTATTAAGTCTATAAATTCACTTTTGCAAATCGGGGCGATATCTAGATGCGAACATGTGGACGGGGAATTTTTATCTAGCATATTTTTGGTAGGTAAACCTAATGGGGAGAAAAGGTTTATTCTGAACTTGAAAACATTAAATAAATTTATTAAAACAACCCATTTTAAGATGGAGGACTATCGCACCGCTTCTAAACTTATAACCAAAGATTGTTTTATGGCATCTATTGATTTAAAGGATGCATACTTTTTAATCCCTATCCATGAAGATTATAGAAAGTATTTGCGTTTTTCTTATAAAAATGATATTTTAGAGTTTAATTGCCTACCTTTCGGACTTTGCTCAGCGCCCTATGTGTTTAGTAAAGTTCTTAAACCTGTCATGAAACATTTCAGATCACTTGGCATACTAACGGTACAATACCTTGACGATATATTGTTTATAGCCGATTCTTACGAAACTTGTAAATATAATATTGATTTCACATCTAGTTTTCTACAAAAATTAGGCTTTATTATAAATTATGATAAAAGTAGCTTGATACCTTCAAAACAATGCCGTTATCTAGGGTTCATTTTTGACTCTAATAATATGATTCTAACCTTACCCGAACACAAGAGAATTAAAATAAATGAAGCTATTAATCATTTTATAAAACAAAGTAAATACAAGCTTCGTGACCTCGCCCGAATAACTGGTCTTCTAGTATCAGCCTGCCCAGCTATCCAATTTTCTTGGGTATACACAAAGTTACTTGAAAGGCACAAGTACTTATCGCTGTTGAAAAATCCTAGTTATGATCAGATTATTTACATTACTCCTGATATTAAGAAAGATATGAATTGGTGGATTCATAACATTAATACAGGTTACTGCCCTTTTAGATTTAATCAATTCAAAACCGAAATATTCTCGGATGCCTCGAACTCTGGTTGGGGTGCTTATTGTGAAAACCAGCAGTCATATGGATACTGGAACAATGAAGAAAAACAATTACACATAAATGAATTAGAATTGCGGGCAGCCTTTTATGCCTTAAAAATATTTACAAGTTCAATTTTTCATTGTGAAATTCTACTTAGAATTGATAATGTTACAGCTATAGCTTGCATCAATAGAATGGGTAGTGTGCAGTACCCACATTTAAATACCATTGCAAGAGATATTTGGAAATGGTGTGAGTTTCGAAAAATCACTATATTCGCTTCCTACATAAATACAAGGGAAAATATAGAAGCAGACCTATTGTCACGTAAAAAATTCAATGACACTGAATGGGAGTTAGGAGATTATGCTTACAGACAAATAAAAAATAAATTAGGTACTCCAGCAGTCGATTTATTTGCCAGTCGTTCGAATTCCAAGTGCGACGTTTTCGTATCATGGAAAAGCGACCCAGAATCATGGCTGGTCGATGCCTTTACCATATCCTGGAAAAATTTAGATTTTTACGCATTTCCTCCTTTTGCCCTTAATTTAAAAATGCTACAAAAGATTATATCTGATAAAGCAGAGGGCATCGTAGTTGTGCCGAATTGGCCATCCCAGCCATGGTTCCCATTATTTATGAAGCTTTTAATTTCTAGACCCATCTATTTTGACCCTAATCCTAACTTACTGAAATCACCTTTCAGATCTGTCCACAATCTCCATCAGACCCTGGGGTTAGTTGCCGCGAAATTATCAGGGAAACTCTACAAGACCTCCCCCCTCGATCGGTTGAAATAATGCTAGCTTCGTTGTCGTCTAATACATATAAGCAGTATGATGTGTGCATAAAAGCCTGGGTATCTTTCTGTAAAAAACATAATTATAGTCATTTAAATTCTAGTGTACCTGTAGTCTTAGAATTTTTAACTGATGTTTTTGATAAAGGTGCTACTTATAATACAGTAAATGCCTACAAATCTGCCTTAACTGTAGTTTTAAGGCCTGATCTTTTGAATGATTATAGAGTTAAGCGATACATGAAAGGTATCTATAGATTAAGACCATCCGCACCAAGGTATGATTCAACGTGGGATCCCGCAGTCGTTCTGGATTTCTTGGCCCAAAAATGGCCTAATGAAAATTTAACACTAGAAATGCTGTCAAAAAAGACTCTTACATTGTTGGCTTTAGTTACAGCTCATCGTGTACAAACTTTTTCTCTTATAAAATTAAGTAATATAATTGTGTATTCTGGCAAAGAAATTTTGATTAAAATTACCGACATAATAAAAACATCTGGTCCTAACACTGGTCAACCCATCTTAAGATTACCGTTTTTTGTACCAAAACCAGAAATTTGTCCAGCCGCTTGTTTACAGGCGTATATACATAAAACTAGAGCCTTAAGAGACCCTACAAATGAGTACTTATTTATAAGTTACCGCAAGCCACACTCAAAGCTTTCATCTCAGCGCCTTAGTCACTGGATCAAGGACACTTTAAGTAGCAGTGGTATCGACACAAAACTTTTTAGTGCACATAGCACACGACATGCGGCTGCATCTAAAGCTAACAAACTAGGTGTTAGCATCGATACAATAAGAAAAACTGCGGGATGGTCACAAAATTCTTCTGTATTTGCAAAATTTTATAATAGAGAAGTTATAAATGATTGTAATTCCTTTGCAAGATCAATCTTAAATTATAATTCGAATAATGAATAAACATGTTATCGATTCAGTAAAACACATCTTTTATTGACTTATGTAATACCTACCTATATTGCTACGATATAAGTGATAACGAAATAATACATTCGAGATATTTAACTGATAAATATCCCAATTGCTTCACATTTTTTCACAGTAAACTCTGAACATCCTACAGCATGTCAACCTTTAAATCGCAAAGAATGAAGCTGTGAACATAATTATTGATCAAGCGAACTTACCCTGGTACGTGAAGTTCGATCACAATTATGTGAACAGCTTCATTCGACGCGATTTACTAACACCCTCCCTAACAAATAGGTTCATTGTATGTTACCCGCACCTAGGAAAAAATATGAATGTGATCTCTAAACAGAATGAAGAAAGGTTCGAGCGCCCGACTGAATAATAAAGGCAGCTACCGTCAAAAAAAAAAAAAAAAAAAAAGAATATTACTATAAAAACCGTGTGAAAGGCTAGTAAATGGAAACTCTACAGCATGTCAACCTTTAAATCGCGTCGAATGAAGCTGTTCACATAATTGTGATCGAACTTCACGTACCAGGGTAAGTTCGCTTGATCAATAATTAGAAGCGGGAAAAAACATGAGAAAAACCAGGCAGGCAATAACTAGTATCACTAACTTCAAACAAAAAACAACATTGGCACAAGATTTACTACAAAAAAGCGACCCGCAGAAATCTGTAGAAGCAGTAAACCATTTCTTTGCAAATGTGGGAAAATCCCTTGCAGAAAAAATTACAGACAATTCAACAAGCCCCACAAAACAACTAAGAAACGATCCAAAAATAATTAATTCCTTTGGCCTCGTGGAAACGACTGAAACCGAAATTAGATCCCTTATAAATTCTCTCAAATCCGACTGCTCTATAGGGTGGGATGAGATATCTGCGCACATAATAAAGCAGAACCAATTGAGCCTCATAAAACCTCTTACCTACATCTGTAATCTGAGCTTTTCTTCTGGAGTTTTCCCAAAAGTATTCAAAACATCTATAATCTTGCCAATTCATAAAAACGGATATAAATCGGTCGCTACCAATTACAGGCCAATTTCAATCTTGTCCGCCCTCTCTAAGATCCTAGAAAAGGCTATTAATATACGCCTAGTCAATTTCAATCTTGTCCGCCCTCTCTAAGATCCTAGAAAAGGCTATTAATATACGCCTAGTCAATTTCAATCTTGTCCGCCCTCTCTAAGATCCTAGAAAAGGCTATTAATATACGCCTAGTCAATTTCAATCTTGTCCGCCCTCTCTAAGATCCTAGAAAAGGCTATTAATATACGCCTAGTCAATTTCAATCTTGTCCGCCCTCTCTAAGATCCTAGAAAAGGCTATTAATATACGCCTAGTCAATTTCCTGGAGAAGTACAACTTGATTTCAAAAAACCAATTTGGTTTTAGAAAGGGTAGATCAACCGCCGACGCTGTATCCGATCTTAATGAATACATTATTGGAGCTCTGGACGCAAGGCAAAAATGCCTAGCTATTTTCATCGACCTCGCTAAAGCTTTCGACACAGTATCTATACCACTGCTCCTGTCTAAGCTACATAACCTGGGTATACGCGGCACACAACTAAACTTAATGGAGAGCTATTTGTCTAATAGAAGCCAACGTGTTAAAATAGGAAATTATGTATCTACAGACACGCTGGTTACTTACGGAATCCCGCAGGGAAGTATCTTAGGTCCAACACTATTTTTGACCTATATTAATTCCATCTGTCAAACGGAACTATCTCAGATCAGACTATCTAGAATCAGGTAAACTAATCGCTTTTGCAGATGATACAGTGCTTTTGTTCCAAGACACAAGCTGGGATGAGGTATACAAAAAGGCTCAAGAAGGTTTTAACCTTATAGCTAAACTGCTCTACCAAAACATACTTACTCTTAATGCAGTTAAAACTAAATATATAGCGTTCCATCTAAAACCATCTACGAAACCAGATCTCACAACTCCTTCTCACCAACTCAGAGCTCATAGTGCGAATTGCTTACGAACAACCATGCTAAACTGCACCGATTGCGATACTCTTGAAAGTTGTGATAAAATTAAGTATCTTGGTGTTACGATTGATTCAATGATGACCTACGAGCCACATATTAAGTTACTGACATCAAGAATTAGAAAGTTAACAGCAGTTTTCAAAAATATTAAGCATGCGGCAAACGAGTCCCACATAGCTACTTACAATTTATTACGCGCTCTGCCAATCTCTACTAAGTTATTGTGCTACAACTTGGGGCGGGGCAGCTAAAACCCATCTACTACAGCTAGAGAGAGCGCAAAGGGCCGTACTGAAGGTAGCTTTCTCAAAACCTTACAGGTACCCTACGGTCGAACTATATGCGGATTGCAAGATGCTAACTGTGAGACAGCTGTGCATACAGCAAATAATCCTTAGACAACATCAGAAATACCCAACCCTTAGTGTGATATCGCCTAGTAAAAGGCGGAAAGACCTAGTATACAAAAAGGTAACATGTAAAACTGCTTTCGCACAAAAACACTTCGCTTTCTTAGCCCCATTCCTCTATAATACTATCAGTAAGCAAATATCGCTAAGAAAATTAAGTTATGCTGAATGCAAAACTAAGACTAAAACCTATTTACTGACTCTAGATTACTATAAAACAGAGAATATGATGAGAACAGTGAAATGAAAATGAATACCTTATAAAGTGACATTAAACACGAGAGCACACACACATATACACCCTGACATACACACACACACACCCCAACACCAACACACACACTACATATACATGAATACTGGCTGAACCTTTTAATATATGTACCTACTTTTACGTTAATACCTAGTTATTAAGAATAGTTTACCTTCTCTTGTAAAGCATATCAACCCCAACACATAACATAAGAACAAGATTGGGCATCTATCTGGCTGATATGTACCTAATTATGTTTTTCCCTTTATACATATTTTTAGTTTTGTTCCTTAATCGTTTGCTTTTACTTTGAAGCCATAACAGTTGCCTGTAAGATATTTGCCGAGAGGTAGAGATCCTTCGCGTCACGCGTCTATGACACAAGTTTCCTAAACTTAGTTAGAGCGAGGTGTTGAACCAAATGGTGAAATAGGTCTAAAACACAATATTGTTATTGTACCAATAAAGTAAGACTATTAAGTAAGACCTTCAGAAATAAATGATTTATTATTATTATTATTATTAATGCAGAACTACAGCACGGAAACACTGGGAGTAAGCTCGTATCAATAACTAACAGAATGTTACGTTACTTCACTTACTAAGTAGACCTAGGTAGGTATAACGTAGTGGGTACCTAGTACTATAATAAATAACTCTATGCTCACACCACTTCCTCAAAATAAACAATCAATCATAGAGAAATGTGTCGCTGTCAAACGGGGCTATTTGTAACGAATTTAAGATGAAATCAGCCCTCTGTAAGCACCTACTCACTGTATGCTATGCTATGCCGTTCATTATGAGCCAAAAACATTTTGCACTGGACGCGTTACTCGGCCCTATACTATACTATACTATACTATACCCCTCTGCCACTCAGTCAGAAGAAGCCTTTTAGCCTAACATACCGAAATTGTCTTGTCAGTGCGTCTTTGGTTCTCGAGGACAAACTTACAGCGAAAAAATGACTAAGTGCTCGGTTTTGTTTTGTAAAACTTATAGCGACCGATCAGCCAATATTTCTTTTATTTATTTAGGTGGAAAACCAACAGCTTATAAAACTTAAATAACAGGAACAATGGTGGTAGGTATAAGTTGAGCATAAGAGTTTTTACTTAAAGAACGTGTAAATATGCTTAAACATAAAAAAATAATTACATAATCTGATAAAAATATAAAATGATATGAGATCAGTAAACTCAATTATAGTGGTTTGCCTGTTCAGTAACAAATAGGTAATTATAAGGAGAACATGTTGCTCTAAAGAGTCGTATAGTACCTACATTCCTTTTATTAAAAAATAATAATAAGATACTACTTTAATAAATGAATAAAATAATATATAAAAAACTGTTTATGTTACGTTTAAATAATTACATACTTACTGCTAAGAATTGAAAAAAGCCATGGATACTGTGTGCATATATTTTGGTTGGTGTGGAATAGATCAAGTTGTGGGTAGTTTGTGTTATAGGTATGCATTGTGCGAGGCAGGTGTGAGTGCTGACGGTAGTTAGTGGAGCACGTCGGGTAGTATAGCTTAAGATTGCTTCTACGAGAGGAGCGACCAGAGGGTATCGATCATTTGATATCAGATAACGTTTAATAATATATTTAGTGCTAAATCCGCGGCTTCTCTCCTGCTTTCCAAGGGCAACAAATGATGGTGTTTACAGCTGTCAATATAATCCGAATATATGTTTGAAATTAACAAACTTGAGGAATTTACTTTGTGGTTTCTCTAGTTGGGTAATATATTTATTATACGAATATTATTACGAAAAATGTTATTGACAATAAACACGAACTTGATTAGCTCAAATAAGTTGGCCTTTTGATTTCCGACTGTTCCTACTAATACTCAATTATGTGAATAGCAAAATAAATATATGAATAGTGAGATTTAATATTTCTATTCTTTCTATCTAAAAAGTCAATGGGGCAGAAAATGCCATCCACCCCATTGACTTGAGTAATGGGGCGGATGGGATTTTTTTTCCAAACCGCTCCATTGATGGGGAGGTTAATGGGGTGGTTAGGAATATATCAGGAGTCCAAGCCTGGGAGAATGTCGATGAAATATATATCGATATGAATGAAAGAACGAATCTACGCACTTTCAGATTTCCAACTGACCCGCTAAGAAAGAGAGAGTGGTAGTGAGTGAAGCTGGACGCGGCAAATATATGACAGGTAGAAATGGCGTTCATTAGCAATGGACTAACATAGGTTGATGATGCCGGTGCGTGACATATTGAGTTATCTTGTACCCACTCACTATATTTACCCTAAATAATGTTATGTCGGTTTTAATTTTTTTTAACAACAAGGGAATAGATATACTTTTAAAAATGTAAATAATATGTGATTATTGCCGGGGCTGCACCTCAGCGCAATGTTTAATTTTAATATTTAATTAACTTTTGCTTGCATTTACTTACATTCAAGTTATGTTTTTCAAATTCCAACAAGTAGAACACTAAATAATAACATGACGTATTTATTTAGTGTTCTATTTGTTGGAATTTATATAGCGAATCTGTAATTTAGAGCGCTAATGAAAGACGCGCAGAAGCCCCGGGATGAGGGTGAACAGTGAAATCACTATGAATAACCTCAACTTAAATAATCATTTTACAAAGTATATAGGTAAATTATCCTGTTTACTTGAATTTCAAATCGAAAAGAAAGTAATACTACTTTTTCCGTCATTCATTAATTTTTATCGATACAATTCCATCGACTGCGTCAATCACTACAGAACATTGTCACGAATGGAGAACACTAAAGGGTCAAAATATTAGTATCAAATACACCTAACGTCGTCGGAGCGTACTTGAGCGTACCTAGATCATGTAGGTACATTACATTAGTTTTTATTTCACTTCATTAACTACATGCAGTATTTCCGAAGTTATAACGACGAGAAGTTTAACCCCGTTTTATAATTTCTGAGATTACGCGCGCTCTTACTATGACGTCATATAATTTATATGTACGTATAATTTCTAAAGAATTTGGGGATAATTTATTACCGATAGCCATAAAAGTTTTGTGTTTCACCGTTCGCATATCGCATACCTACCTATCTTATTTAATCTTATTAAAGCACAACAAATTCGTTATCTTTCTAGCTGACCCCGCCAAACCCATATGACCTTGGCTCTAACTTTAACAATTGACAACCTCCTCAATCATGCTAACCAAAAGCATGAAAATAATTGCGATCTAGTTTTTTACCTGTTTTATAAACTTTTTTGTCAACCACTGAGGAACTTTATCGTTGTTATGTTACTAACACCAAGTGCAAGTGCTTGCCTAGGGCGCTGTCGACAATTGATCCGCCTCTGGTTTTATGATAAACTTGTAGAAAATGACACTATTTACCCATAATATTATACAGATGTAGGTAAGCCATAATAGGTATCTACGTAGTTATCACTTTTCTAAGTCTAAGTACGTAGTAGTGTCTAAGTACCTAGGCAAATACCTACCTATTATTATATTTTTATACTAAATTAGATTTTTTTATTAATTTTATACAACAATTTCTGTCTAAAGAGTTGAACATTTAGTTCCTTCTACTGTTTTGGTATTTTTTGATAAATTTTAGGAGCCATACTAACAACACTTTTCCGCATTAGTGCGGTGTTAGCTTGATGTGTTCGTAACCTACTATTATCTCGTCTGTTTCTGCACACAGTGTCCGATAGCCGGGAAACAGATGGGGATTATTCTTAACATAAAGTGCTACCTCTAATATGTAGAGAGACGGAAGTGTTAGTATTTTATGCTTTAGGAATAGTGGTCTGCAGCTATCGCTAGTTTTTATTTTGAACATTGCTCTAAGGCACCGTTTCTGCATCTCTTTATTTGTAGAGTTGCCCCAGAATATTAGGCCATATCTTAACATAGATTCCACCATCCCATGATACACTGTTAATAGAGCATCTGTACTTTTTTTTTACTTAGCGTTTCTAAAAAGATGCAGCACCATCGGAGTTACATGAGAAATCGTGAACTTTGACCCCATTAAAATCTTAAAAGACTTCAAACCTTACATACAAAATTACGTATAAGACTTTATAAAAATTCGTGAATTCATGTTTTGATTTAAGTGTTAAATTTCTAGTAGGTAGGTAGATAATGAAGAAATTTCTAATCAATAGCATTATTCTTTAAAAAGTTACAGCCATTTTAATTCAGAGCCAAACTTCGACAAGAGAAGATAGACGCTAGAGAAATCTTAAACATTCATTGCCTCAATTACCCAAATTTCATCAATATTTGAAAATTCTGAAACACAGGTTCAATAATTTTGTAATTTTAGCCTTGTTTGTAAGTTTAAAGCAAATTGGGCCAGTACAGTATAGTACAGTACTGGTCAAAGAGTTACAAATTGGGCCAGTACAGTACAGTACAGTACTGGTCAAAGAGTTACAAATTGGGCCAGTACAGTACAGTACAGTACAGTACTGGTCAAAGAGTTACAAATTGGGCCAGTACAGTACAGTACAGTACAGTACTGGTCAAAGAGTTACAAATTGGGCCAGTACAGTACAGTACAGTACAGTACAGTACTGGTCAAAGAGTTACAAATTGGGCCAGTACAGTACAGTACAGTACAGTACAGTACTGGTCAAAGAGTTACAAATTGGGCCAGTACAGTACAGTACAGTACAGTACAGTACTGGTCAAAGAGTTACAAATTGGGCCAGTACAGTACAGTACAGTACAGTACAGTACTGGTCAAAGAGTTACAAATTGGGCCAGTACAGTACAGTACAGTACAGTACAGTACTGGTCAAAGAGTTACAGAAACCACTCGAGAAACTTCAACCCCCTTTCCCCCCACTTAGAGGATTCCCACTTATAGATTTTCTAAGAAACCTATTACCTACTACAGTAAAAGAGTACCTACCTACACACTTTTTACTAGGTACAGTAAAACCTACCCTAAAAATGACAGCTTTCTGACTTCAGCAGTATGGGCTAGGCGATATTACCAGAAAATGGTTTGTTCTTATAAAATAAGTAATAGGTATGATAAGTACACATAAGCACAGGGACGAGAGAAACATAAGTGCAGCAAGCTTATTTTTATTTGCATGAGCAAGCAGAAGTCGATCCTAGATAAAATGTAGGTAACACATTGCAGAGTATTAGCTACCATCACAGAACGGAAAAGTAAGTGGAAGTGCAATGCAACAAAATTACTACGGGAACCGATGTCGCCAAACTCACACAAATAAACCCCTAATCATATAATACAATACAAAGAAACAATTCATTTGATTGGTAGTTTCAAGTTCAGTCAAAACTAGCCAACGTCAAAGATTTGGAAATAAACCTTGAAGTCTACTCAATAAGATTCATTTTACTTTAGCAGCAGAACGTATTTACGATCTATACTCACCAAACATTCGCCTGACGAGTCGATTCCGCTACTTGACCATAGATGGCAGTATTCTCCGTGATAGTTATTATAAACCTAATTTCGTTAGATATAAGATTGATATTCGATTGATAGTTCGCAGATCTACTGCTACTCGATTAAGGCTGCACCAGCAGGGCAATTCACGATTTCTCCGAATGAAACCGAGCCTCGAAATCGAGAAGACATACGCGCGAAATTCAAATATTTTAGCAGTTTTTTATATTTTCTGCGGTCTGCAAGGAATTAAACTACCAGAAAAGAAGTCGTAGACATATATTTCTATGAACCCATATTACAATAAAGAAAATTAATGGAGCAACAGGTAATTTATGTTGATTTTTAGTAGTAAAACTCCTTTAATAATAATTGCTCAAATAAAAGCTATAAATCTAAATTTGTCAAAACATGGGTTTATAGATTTTTTTTACTTTTATAGAAACTTCTTTTTCTGATTTCGCGCGTAATATTTGAATTTCGTGCGCATCTGTTTTCGATTCCATGCCTCGGTTTCATTCCGAGCCATCGTGAATAGCCCTGCTGGTGGCACATTGTACCTACTACTTCATCGATATTGATAGATATTTTAATACAGACATCTTGTTCAATTCGCAAAATAAGAAAAACTTGTTGGAAGTTTATTTGGTATACATACGACTTAGCGACTTGTATTGGTTTGTAAATCGTAACTAATGTTATAAATTCGAAAGTTTGTCCTTTCTTCACACCCTAACTTAGTAACCAATCGCCTTTATTTTTGGCATGAAAGAATGGAGAGTAACACACTTTTATTTATTTATTTATTTATTTAGATGGAAAACAAACAGCTTATGAATCTTAAATACTAGGAACAATCAAATGGTGGTAGGTATAACTTAAGCTTAAGAGTTTTCACTTATATGTATAACGTAAATATGCTTAATTTTATCTTATCCCAACAAAAATCGTGCGAAGCCGCGGGCAGAAGCTACTACTAAATAAACCAATCATTCTTGTAGATTCTTTACAACAGTCTGCTACAACAGTTAGCTCAATTGTTGCAATTGTAAATACTAGTCTTTAATTGGTTTTATTAATTTATTGTAGTTTTCTTTTCTAATAAAGAATGTTTTTTGCTAAGTTAATAATCGATTCAACATTAAAATCACATTAAAATATTTATTTTCTTGTATCGATATTAATCGATAAAATCAACAGCCGATTTGCTTGACTACATGTCAAGCAAATCGGCTGTTGATTTTCTAGTCGAGTAATCGAGTAGCGAAGAACTTTCGAGAACGAAGTGAATAGACACAATTCAAAATCAACTTTATCATAATTGGATAAGGTTGATTTTGACTAACCGTTGTAATAAATTATTTGTAAATTGAAATAAATTGAAACTTTAGGAGAAAACAATTAAAATCCTACCTACCGATGGTATGAAACACCTCCGTTTTTAAGATTTTATCGCTTACTATCATTTTTACATTCCAAAATGGAACAATACGGCCAGAATACGGCATAGCTTCGGAAAAATGAATTTGTCGCGAGACTAGCAATTCAAAGCGATGTTAGAACACGACTGAGATCAGTTAAGCGTAACTACGCATAATTGTGACACGCGTGCCACGCCCACTTCCACTTACTTTTCTGTTCTGTGGCTACCATAATACTCTACCTACCTGTTACAGGTAGGTCTTCGATCAAAAATTTCCGGCTTTGCCGGCCCCCCTTAGATTCACAATGCGCACCCCAAAACCTTCAGTAGCAAAAGATAAACATTTTGACATGTTAGGGAAGCTTTTCAACTAGTGTCATTTTAGCGTTCAGACAAAAAGCATGGGTAAGTGCTCGTACAAAAAATGCAAGAATCACTCGTCCAAAGTGCTGAAAACGGATGGAATTTCTTATTTTCAGTAAGTTTATATATATTTTTTACCCATATATTGAGATGTGAGTCATATACTTGTGAAATCAGCATAAAATATTGTTGTTTGGTTTGCCTATGTTAAAATATTAATTTTGTTCTGAATTGATAAATGGAGAGGTTATTTCTTCTAAATTTTTTTTTCATTTATAGTATGTATTAATATATTTTTCATAAAAATAAGTTTAATATTACTAGTTGATGATTTTTAAAATAACTAGTTGGCCCGCCCTAAAATTTCATTTGCGTAGACTCTCTAATAAAAGAAAGACTAGGTTCTTACCTATCTACCAGAAGTATGAATTTATAAAACGTTTATTTTTTGTCCCGTAAAAAAAAATCGTGCAAAGCCGCAGACAGGAACCAGTTCTTTTTGATCTAGAGTGCCTGCCTGAAATTGTATTGTAAGTTTAAATTATTGTATGTCTGAAATGACCCTGTTGTACAAATACCTACTGTTGAGACACCAATTTATAGTTTCATCAATAAATGATTCGTTATCTATACCTGAATTCTGTTAATTAATCCTTATAGAAAATAAACTGAGTAGGTAGGTATATAATTCTCAGGTAGGTACCTACCTACTTACAAAATAAAATAAAATGAATTCGACTCCACCAATCTCTTGTTCCGTATGGAAAAAACTTGTCAGGCTCTGCGCAAACTGTCTGCGTCAAAACAAAACGAAGACAATTTTGAGTGACATTTTGCAAGGCTCTAGGTATCTACGGGGGAGGCCGCAAACTACTTATTTTTGATCGAAGAGGTAGGTAGAGTAATAAGGTAGGTACCTATTCCTACAGTAGGAAGGTAGTCCTACACTACTCTGTAATGTTATGGTCTACTAAACTTGCAGATTCAATTCAATTACATTAAATTGAATTGAATCTGCAAAAGATAAACAGTCCCGCCGCCGCGCCGCAGTACTTAACCTCAAATTAACTTTATTTTTATTGATTTTTACAGGGACGAGTGGATTTTTATTTTAATTTCCTAAACGTTTCCAATGAACACTCTCGTCCTATCTAGGCCTTTAATAGTCTATGACTAAGACTTTTATGTTGTTTTTGTTTATAAGTACCTACTTAATATACAAAAGCAACTACAACTAAAGCAAAAAACCTCTCAAACATACCTCATTAATCCTTAGAGTAACACACACAAGAGAAGATTTTATTAAAACGAGATGTTAATAATAATTATCTACTTAATAGACTATTATTCTATGTTAATACGGACGGAAGTACCTAACAGGCAAGCAAGACCAAACAAGCAGTGTTGCCAGACGGAATCTGAAAAAAGCAGTAGAAATTTTGGTAAAAAAGCAGTAGATTGGGAAAAAAAGCAGGTAGATTTTAATATGTTATAAATTAGTACCTATGTATTGTGTTTTGCGAGTATTTTCATGCAAAAAAACATACAACAAAGCTAATAACCCGTTTTTTTTTAATTTAGGAAGCGTTTTCTTTGCCCATATGCCCAAACTGTTTAGCTTTGTGGAAAACGAGGCCAGGCGGCCTGTCGGCTGTGCTTTGCTCAGTTCTTTTCAGTCTGATCGAACTTTGATTTGTGGTTTTGGACATATTATTTAGTGCATAGTAGAGTTATAACTGGATAAACAGTCAGTTTGCACTTTGCAAAACTTTATCGAACGAACGAACGGAACAACCAATCCATCAATCGAAAACAACGAACAGACATACCAAGACAGAAAGAAAGAAAGTGGAAGCCGGAAGGAAGAAACGAAGGAACAAACAAAACAAACTCTTCAGTTTCATTCATCTCTTTCAGTTTTCTGAAGTTTGTGTCATTGGCTACTTGTCACGTGAGCTAAAATAAAGACATGGAGTCACTAATTGCTATTGATGCTCGGAAAAAGCAGGTAGATTTCATAAAATTTGGGCAAAAAATCAGTAGATCAGTAGACGGTTCAAAAAGCAGGTAGATCTACTGCTAAATCAGTAGATCTGGCATCACTGACTATACTATACTCAAGCCAGTCAATCAGTGTTGCCAGATGGAATCTGAAAAAAGCAGTAGAAATTTTGTTAATAAAGCAGTAGATTGGGGAAAAAAGCAGGTAGATTTTTAATATGTTATAAATTTGTACCTATGTATTGTGTTTTGCGAGTATTTTCATGCAAAAAAAACATAAAACAAAGCTACTAACCCGTTTTTTTTAAATTTAGGAAGCGTTTTCTTTGCCCACATTCCTAAACTGTGTAGCTTTGTGGAAAGCGAGGCCAGGTGGCCTGTCGGCTGTGCTTTGCTCAGTTCTTTTCAGTCTGATTGAACTTTGATTTGTGGTTTTGGACCTTCGATCAAAAATAAGTACCTAGTTCGCGGCCTCCCCCGTAGATTCCTAGAGCCTTACAAAAATGTCAATCAAAATTGTCTACGTTTTGTTTTGACGCAGACAGTTTGCGCAGAGCCTGACAATTTTTTTCCATACGGAACAAGAGATTGGTGGAGTCGAATTCATTTAATTTTATTTTGTAAGTAGGTAGGTACCTTCCTGAGAATTATATACCTACCTACTCAGTTTATTTTCTATAAGGATTAATTAACAGAATTCAGGTAAAGATAACGAATCATTTATTGATGAAACTATAAATTGGTGTCTCAACAGTAGGTATTTATACAAAAGGGTCATTTCAGACATACAACAATTTTAACTTAAAATACAATTTCAGGCAGGCACTCTAGATTAAAAAGATCTGGTTCCTGTCTGCGGCTTTGCACGAGTTTTTTTTACGGGACAAAAAATAAACGTTTTATAAATTCATACTTCTGGTAGAAAGACTAGGTTCTTACCTACCTAGGTAAGAACCTAGTCTTTCTTTTATTAGAGAGTCTACGCAAATGAAATTATAGGGCGGGCCAACTAGTTATTTTAAAAATCATCAACTAGTAATATTAAACTTATTTTTATGAAAAATATATTAATACACACTAAAAATGAAAAAAAAAAATTTAGAAGAAATAGCCTCTCCATTTATCAATTTAGAACAAAATTAATATTTTAACATAGGCAAACCAAACAACAATACTTTATGCTGATTTCACAAGTATATGACTCACGTCTCAATATACGGGTAAGAAATATATATAAACTTACTGAAAATAAGAAATTCCATCCTTTTTCAGCACTTTGGACGAGTGATTCTTGCATTTTTTGTACGAGCACTTACCCATGCTTTTTGTCTGAACGCTAAAATGACACTAGTTGAAAAGCTTTCCTAACATGTCAAAATGTTTCTCTTTTGCTACTGAAGGTTGTGGCGAGCGCATTGTGAATCTAAGGGGGGCCGGCAAAGCCGGACATTTTTGATCGATGTTTTGGACATATATTATTTAATGCATAGTAGAGTAATAACTGGATAAACAGTCTCACTCAGTTTGCATTTTGCAAAAGTGTATCGAACGAACGAACGGACCGACCAATCAATCGAAAACAATGAAAAGACATACCAAGACAGACAGAAAGAAAGTGAAAGCTGGAAGGAAGAAACGAAGGAACATGGAACTCTTCAGTTTCATTCATCTGTTTCAGTTTTATGAAGTTTGTGTCATTGGTAACTTGTCACGTGAGCTAAAATAAAGACATGGAGTCACTTGCTATTGATGCTCGGAAAAAGCAGGTAGATTTCACAAAATTTGAGCAAAAAATCAGTAGATCAGTAGACGGTTCAAAAAGCAGGTAGATCTACTGCTAAATCAGTAGATCTGGCAACACTGCAAACAAGGCAAATCAAACCCTTAGAGTATACCATCAAACCTTAGAGTAAGGTATACTCGATCTACGCATCAAACCCTTAGAGTATAGGTATAGATCAAACCTCAACTTCAACTTCTTATTTCACGACTCGCTACTGGTCAGACTTAAAATGGCGGCGGCGCGGCAGCGCGGCGGTCGGATCAGAAGCTTAGCTCCAGCCTATGAAAAGAATTCACGATTTTAGCAGTTGTTAGATGGAGTTTTCGGTGCTGTAGGCCTTCGCTGATTGCGTTAGTCTTCAAATAGATAAGAGATCCCCTTACCATAGAGTTTATATAGTACTAGCCTTAGAGTATAGGTATATAGAGACGGCGTATTGTTCTATAGGAACTTTCGGTTATACAAATATGATCTAAATCGATATTGAACACATAAACTTATAGCTATCTCGTTTTATCTTACCTACAATAACCAATGTAAAAAGAGACATCAATATAATGTGCGAAACCTATTTTTGGCAACATTGAAACGTGACGTCATAGCAAAGCATGATTGAGGCCGGTTCGCCATTTTACTTTCAGGTATGTAAACTGTCAACGAGAGTTGCATTTACAGTAAAAATGCTAAAATTATTTGAGTTCGGGACTTTTTCATGTGAATACTTATATAGTAAGCGAAAGAAAGCTAATAGGAAGATGCCAAACAGCAGTTTGGTAGGTTGCGGCTTAAAAACAAGTGAAAATCGTCCAAACATAACATTACACCGGTACGTATTCTTATTTTGCTAAATTACCAAATAATACAATAAATACCTTATGTGTTGGCTTTCATAGGAATAGTTTACATAAAATTCATACCGAATGTAGCTTATTTTTGTAAGTTTTAAGTGTAATTAAAGAAAACATGAAACTGTTTGTTTGGCGATAGTGTTGTCCTTCAAGGCATTTTTCATAGGTATCGATGTTTTCAAGTGTAAATTGTAGTGTATTAATTTTCAACTGGTTTTTTACGTTCTAGGTTACCCGAAAATTACGGTAAAAGAAAAAGTGGCTGGACTCAATATTGGAGTAGAAAATTTGAAGTTTGGTACGAAAGATATTTTCGTTCGTTCTCTTCATTTTGAAGAAACTTGCTTCAATCGAACTTTAAATAACAAGACTGCGAGAGGATGCCGTACCGTCACGAATCTTTTTAGTAAGTATTTTACTTGACCTTACTCCCACAAACTTCTATTGCAAAGTAATGCATATATGCATTAACAAACTTGACTTGATTAACAAAAAATTGACTACCTTTATTTTTCCAAAGGGCTTAAATTTTGATATTAATGAATATTAAGTTTTAAGTAAATAAATCTGACCCAAAGTAATATTAAAGCCTACCATACTTCAAATCCCCTCTAAAATGTACATTTCCATAAATCCTCCCTTAGCAAATTATTTCCATGCAAAATAAAGTTATTTCGCAAACGATGTGGCACGGATGCGTTGCAGGCAGACCTTCGCCCACCTTTTTTTTTAGAATTTCTTTAAGATTTTAGATTTTTTTTCAAAGTTGAACTACTCAGTACCTTTCTAGAGTCTATAATTGTAGGCTGACAAATAATGTTGCATTATAAATTTATTCTTCATGTTTGTTTCAGCCACTAGTGCCAGCGCGATCCAGTACTTTAATAGAAATAATGTAAATTTGAGATTTATACTGTAAATGAATGAGACTGATTACATTAGGTACTTGTAAAATTGAAAATTTAGGTGTAGTATTAGTTGAATTTTTGAATTAGGTAGGTATATTGCAAATGTGTAAATGAATGAGACTGTTGCATTGCTTCTACAATCGAAAATACAGGTGGCGTCTGTGTTAAATTTTTGATTTATACTGTAAATGAATAAGACGGATTACGGATTACATTGCTTGTTTAATTAAAAATGTAGGAGTCTGTGTTAAATTTGTGATATAATATAATAAATGAATGAGACTTGTTGAATTGCTTATAAAATGTGGTGTCTATCTTTTTGTGATTTATATTATAATAATAAATAATACTAGCTGTTCCCCGCGGTTTCATCCTCGTTAAATTCGAATTTCATATAATATCTAGGGGGATATTCCTGTAACTCTACCATGGGAGTTTGTTATTTTACTAAGACAAAAAGTAGCCTATGTTACTCTCCATCCTTTCTTAGTTAGGTTCCGGTTTCTTAGTTAAGCCGTGACTGAATGACAAACAAATACACTTTCGCATTTATAATATAAGCATAGATAGCGTCTACGCTAAAGATACAGATTACACATTGTTATACCCATATTGTTATACAAATATAAATATACTATCTCACAAATCACTGTTGCATACAAACAATATATTTTGCAATTAAGTAGCTTGTTGTTTCATTTCAGTAGGTACCTTTTTTTCTTAAATGAACACAACGTTTATTAACAAAGAAAATTTGAATCAAATAGTATAAACAAATTAGAACTAGTATTTACCTACAATTGAAACAAATGAGCTAACTGCAGACTGTTCAATAAACTGGTTTGGTGAACTTTGATCTTTAATTGTAAGGAGGTCTGGCACGTGTCTAAACGCATGAGTCTTGACTCGGAAAATACATGAAAAAATTACCATTGTTATAATAGCTCATTTTCTTAACTTCTCAGTGGTTGCGTCTCATGAGCGCGGTCGAGCCATAGTTGGGTACGTGCATTCACATACTTTGTATCTCTAATTAAAGCATTCTATGACTAGGTATATGATTATAGAATTCTGTTTCATAATCGTGGTGAAAACAATAAAATCACAACGAAACTGCTAAAATATCGTCACAAAAATACTTGTTTCGATAAAAATATCGAGGTACAAAAGGGCAGCACTACGGAAAGGAGCCATTTTAGTTTCTAGGTAAGTTTAGGTATACACGTTTTTTTCGTAGGTATGCCGTCTCTAGGTATACTCTAAGGTACTAGCCCACAGAAATCATCAATCAATCAATCAATTTAACTTTATTAGCAGACAATATAGAGGTAATATCAATGAAAAAAGAGATCCGTGGTTAATATTGTAGTAATACTAACTTTATGGCAGACAACTTAACAATGGTCCATAGACAAAATTACTAACTAACTCAGTACAAAATTAATGAAATTAAATATGTTATACTAGCTGCGCGCGGGCGCCCTGAAGCAGACTAGACATTATTTTCACAACTACACAGAAAATAAAAAATAATATTTTGGTTACTTTCTCTCGTAGATTGAGAATTTACCTAGATGAGTGGCATGCGTGGCCGCAAAATGGGACAGAGTAATACGAAGTGGTGTTGCCATACAATTTTGTTACCCTGACTTTAGGTTCGTAATTTGATGTCTGGTAGGTGGTATTTTACTATCATACATCATTCATTAAATTAGGTACCTACGTATG
Source organism: Eupithecia exiguata (assembly GCA_947086465.1). NCBI lineage: Eukaryota > Metazoa > Arthropoda > Insecta > Lepidoptera > Geometridae > Eupithecia > Eupithecia exiguata. The sequence goes on along the minus strand of OX352228.1, from coordinate 15,406,479 downwards.
CGGAAGAAGGTAAACTTTTAATTTAATGAGCATAGAAATAAAACAACGTTCAGGTATCAATGTTAGGTTTCGTTTAAATTTATTACCACCGCCACATAATACGAGCTAACGTGTAAGTAGACATCATTTCAAATACTAAAATAATGTCATTTTGAAAATAATATTATTGCTAGATAATCAATTCAAACACTTACCAAGCACAGACTTACAATAAAAATTGCACTTTGGAAATCACATTTCTTTTAAGTAATTAAATCTTACACATAAGGTATTGCTAAGATAAGACAACCATTATACGAAATTCAAAAGCACTTTTAAATTATACTTCAGGTAAAATGTGCAGAGAAACCAAATTTAATTTTTTACACCTTAAACACAATATTACCTACGTCCTAGCCTATGTATCCAAATATTTTATGTTCTGTTTTATTTATTATGTAATAATGACCATTGTGTGTAATGATTATGATTACTCTCCACAAATCATAGGATCACAAATCAATCAGTCTTTATTTCTATCAAAGAGGCTTAATCAATACCCATACATGTAATAAATAAAATTGTGCATACACTAATTAAACGGTACGTACATACCTACTGACTAATTTACACTGGTGGTTTTATTTATACTGCGTTGTATTTCTCTTACAAACTCAAAGTTTTCATGATTTTCCTCACGTACCTTTTCCGTAGTATATATCTTGCATGCCTGAAATAAAATATTGAAGCATTAATATGAAAATTATAAATAGTACTATAGTAATAGTAAGTTATATTAGTAACACCAAATCCCAATACCATTTAAATATTTTCGATTTAGTATTTTGATAAGTTAGACTAAAACACAAAGTAGGTATACTTTTTCTATCCAAATCTCAAACAGTCCTTCACCCATCATCGTAGCACTGATTCTTTTTATGTATTTATTTATTTTACTTACCAGTCTTGGAACAGCATAAGAGAACAGAGTCTTGTCTGTACGGAAATCTATGAAACTATAAATTTTGAACCTTATTTGAAGTCAAACGAGCTTGTACTTACGATTGGAATGACAAACTCGGCACTTTTCGTTCACCGTCACTTTTACATCCAAAAACACTGCACCGCACCATCGTTGCTTCAGATTTATATCGTTGAGAGACGCAGGAATGCCCGCAGAGTCACTTTCACACATTTAATTAACAGAAAGTATCATTAGGTCGAAAACAACAAATAATATGTGATGTGCCCGGCATGTTTGTTTAGCTCTTATAAGAGATAGACAATGAAAAAACTGGCACACTGGTTGAGACAGAGAAACTTTCATTCTATCTCATTTCTTCTCAGGCTACAAGCATATTTTTATCTCTCTCTTGTGTGAATGAAATGGGTATATGCAACACCTCTAGTGGTATATACTCTAAGCATGGAACTAATTTTTTTCTTTTTAAAAATGCAAAACGAAAACCTCTCATTCTTCGTGTTCGTTTTGTATAAATAACGTGAAATATTGACAAAAAGACTAAAATAAAATTGTGTGTGTATAAAAGTGTAGTGCACCTTTGTCTGGTAACACATCATATCGGAAAACACCCAAAATTACTTATAATCGGTAAGTTTTGATGTGCCTTACCACATCTTAAATTATTTTTGGGGTCACATCATCAGCCTATATCAGTCCACTGCTGGACATAGGCCTCCCCTAATGAGCGCCATAGCACCCTGTTTTCAGCTTGCCGCATCCAGTATCTGTCAGCAGTCTTTCGCAAATCGTCATTCGTCATCCCACCTTGTCGGAGGGCGTCCTACACTACGGTTGCCGAGTCGCGGTCTCCACTCAAGAACACGTTCACCCCAGCGGTTATCAGTTTTTCTCGCGATATGGCCAGCCCACTGCCACTTCAGCTTGCTAATCCTTTGAGCTATGTCGACAACCTTGGTTCTCTGTCAGATGTTTTCGTTGCGAATCCTATCCTTCAGAGAAACTCCGAGCATAGCTCTCTCCATAGCTCGCTGGGCAACTTTAAACTACTGGTGGACAAGCCCTACCGTGAGGGTCCACGTCTCAGCTCCGTAGGTCATGACGGATGTTTGGGTTACTGTGTGGATGTTTGGCGATTATTCGGCATTATTTTATACAATGACTAATTTTGTTCTATGCCCAGGGTCTCGTCTCGTAAAACATCTACCTAGGTAGGTATCTACTAAGATAGCTTTCTCTTAGTCCTGTAAGTTTTTTAAACATTGTTTAGGTACCTTGTTTTGACTTTTCATATGACTTTTCATATATCATACTTGTACGATTTTGAAGAGCCGCATCTAGGTCCAGCCTGGGTCCATCTGTTTTACCTGTCTGTATAAATGTACGATGTTTTAAAACAATAATTAACATTTTTCAGGTTTCTACAGGATAAAAATCTTACAAATGCCTGGTTAAATAATATGAACAGAATAACTTGAGGGCTGGTGCGGCGGCAGATTTTGGCGGCGCATTTGCTTCGCTTGGAGTCGTGACCCTGGGTTCATTAGTACCGAGGCTCTCCGGGTTTTAAACAAAAATCTGAGCGTCTAGTCAAAGCGAGGCGCGATCCGAGAGCTGCTGAGTATCTGGCGTAGCGCATCAGCATTACCAGCCAGCGTCTTGGGGACGCTTCCGACTGGTATTAATATCGATCAGTTGAGCTACCTGTTGAATTGTTTGCAACAGTCTGCAGTAAGTTCTGATAGAATAACTGTTAAATATGTAACATAGGTAATACTATGATACTGGTGTTCTTGTAAATCTTATTGTAAATCATAATAAATTACAAAAGCAGTGCATTCACAAAGTAATATATTTTCACTCTAAACTAAATGTCTTTATAATGTTTTGACAACTCATAAATTATTCTTCGAAAGTTCAAACAAATCCAAAGAGATTAGTTTGCAAGTCCAAGGTTTTATAACAAGTTCAAGTTTTAATTTAATTCTAGGATTTGACTGTAATTTTCTGTTGTTAATGAAGATTATTTTATAGAGGTACCTACATGTTGTAATTTATTTGTAAATGCGGAATCTCTTGTAGATAATACTAATAAATAATAATAAATAAATAATGCTGGACAATCTACACAGCATCATCTAGCCCCAAGCTAAGCAGAGCTTGTGTTATGGGCACTAGATAACTGATATACATAATACAATACATTACATAGATAGATATTTTTTATTATACATAGAAAACGACCAGAACACCCTGAACAAATGTCTGCAGATCGTACACACATTTGTCCCGAGGCGGGAATCGAACCCGCAACCTCCTGCGTCGCAGGCAGGCCTTCGCCCACCGCGCTACAGAGGTCGACGAATACTAGATATCTGAATATAGATTTTAACGACACAGTTTCCGCATTTAATGCCACATTTACGGAACTTGCCTCTCCCCCCCTAGTCCCTGAGTTCGGCCCCTTAGACTGTCCATGTACCTATACGTGAGATTTGTATGGCACGCATCATTCTAATAATGTTTGTCTTACCGTTAAACCTCTGCGTACTAGCCCTAGAGAGAGTCTATAACCATTGATCTTAAAGGGGATCTCTTTTTTCATTGTCTATAACTTAGAAAACACTCATCTACGGTCTATAGCCTGTTTCTCCCAATGTCCAGCGTAGCCCTGCTGTCTATACTAAAAGCGGCTACACACACCCCTGCCGCAGGGGCAATCTAGGGAGCACGGGGCGGTCGGAGTAGTCTCTACACACACGCCTGTCGATCAGTATTCGGGTATAAGTTGAGCTGAACACTGAACAGACGTGTTGAGAATGGCACCACTCTTATCTTACTAATATGAGCTGCATGAATGATATGAAAGAATAGCAAATAGATGACCTTAAAAACTTTTTATGAATAGATAATGCTTGAATTGAGGAGCTCCCTGCAATGGTGACCCAATTTATAGAAAAAAAAAGATATTATCCCACATGTATTACAATACTATTATATTGTTAACAATAGGAAGTCTCATCAATGGGGCCCCCCCCCATTGATGAGACTTCCTATTCAAAACATCGCCAAAATCACCTCACGTAATTAACTTTATCTACCCGGGCGAAGGCTACCGGGGCGGGCCGCTCATTGATTAAACCGAAGGGGGTCTCTTTTTTTCATTGGGGCCGCTAGTCTTCAATAACTGATTATGTTATGTCATTGTCTTGCTTGCTTGTTTGTCGTTGTCTAGTCTGTCACTTCCGTCAGTCTCGCTCTTGTTGTTTGTGGTGCTGGCTGGCTCGTGCGAATTTGTATTTTACTTTCAATCATTCTCAAGTTTTATTCGTTTTAACAACGTGTAAGGTAATTTTTTAGTATTTACAAGCAAACTAGGTAGGACTACGTAAATGTGTCTAAGAATTAGGATACTCTTACCAAGTTCCATTCAACTAGGTAGGTACCTAGATTTAAAAGAGAATCGAACTACTTACTCCTTACCTCTAGATACCATCTTACCATGAATACTTGCATTCTGAGGTCATCATCGTGGACAATTGTTGCCTTCTAATGCACTAGAATTAAGATCTCACTGTACTTGTACCTTTGATTATTTATGTACCTACCTACTTATCAAAGGTGTACCATAAGCCTACATAGCATTATCTGAAGCACAGAATATGGTCTGATAGGTCCATCTGCCTGCCTCTTTAAAATGTATTATATGAAGCAGGTGAGCCACCAACCACGAAGGGAGCCTCCCCTAGGGCCGCTTCTGCAGCCAACCAGTAAACATCAAATAAAATACAGCTGACCAGAACGTAAAGGTATGTTGGATTATTATTAGTACCTAATATTACACTTTTTATATGTAAATGTACTTGTAAAATAATGAATGGTGTCCCCTCTATTGATATAATGTAGCCCTGGGCCTATCACTGCCAGTCCTCAGGAGGCCTACAACCACAGCTCCTGTATTAATAATCCATACATAAAATAAAAAGTTCTGAATGGGTCTGATGTTAAAAAAATTATCTGCCAAATGGATCCTTATGAAATTTGGCTCTATCTATTGGATTTTGATTGTTATCCTGGAATGACATGACTTCCTTCCTGCTCCTACTGTGTTAGTGCAAAACCAGGATATAAAGCTCACTGACAATTCTTTATAATAAAATGATAATAATAATAGGTAGGTACATAATAATCATTTATTTCAGACTAAAGAAAACTTACAGATCTTACAACAACTTTATGCAATGTTTGTCATATGGAAACGGGGTAGGTGGAACCAAGTGCAAAAGCTTGGCCGCTAGTTAACCCCGAAAAGCCTCTCAAGTATTTTCAAAAATTATTAAGTTTTTTTTTTTTTTTTATTTGAGCTATTTAGTGCTATAATGATAGAATTATGAAGCTTAGAATAGGCACCAATTGACACAAACGAGGTAAGTCGGAGCAAGTGGGTCAGAACGGAACCAACTGGTATTGCATTTGGAACCATTAGTGCTATACATAGGTACTTCAAATGATTCAGTAAACAGCTCCCCTAAAAATGTTCAGTGATGTTGGCCTGCGTTGTGATGTGAAAGGGTGTCCCAACACCACTAATATTCCATTGTTATTTCATCAGTAAGTACGACTATAAAATTGTTCTAAAATCTTATAGTTATTAGTTAAAATCTTATATTTATTAGCAATTGAAAATTACTAATATTACTATGCATGCATGGGATGCTTGTTACTAAGTATGAAAACATAGTAGAGGTAAGGGTGGAGTTGTGTGACAAGTTATAATTATAACTTAAGAATAGAACTATGATTAAAATCATAGTTTGAGGATCACTTGACGGTATTCAAATTGTAAACAAATTACTTATTGTTACCACATACCTACAGGCTGTCCCAAAATTCAACGTCAAGCCGAAATCGGTTCTGTTTCCAATGGCCCACGCACTGAAGGTCCTGCCAGAAAACCAGCGGGCAGCGTTGCTCAACCTTTGGTAGAGCAACGTTAAGCTGAGATAGGGCCTATTGCTTCACTGGGCGGGCACTTGTTGTTTATAGATTTAAGAATAATTCTCAAATACCTGTATGAAGTGTTTGCCTTGGTGCGCCAATAAATAAATTTCTTTCTTTCTTTTAATGTTATCTGAGTTGTAGACTTTTTATTGAAAATATGAATTTTCTGCCCGGCCATCTTTTCTATGCAGTGACTATGTCAATATTTTTTGATTTTTCGTTCATTAATTTTAGTAAAAAATAAAAACGTAACGCCCAATTGATCCTTCATGCTTAAAAAAAAATCCACCACGATAGGTTGGCATGGGCATGTTCTCTCAAAAGTTGGCGCGAGGCTAATAAAACATCCCAGGGTGGCGTAGGTTTCCTCGTGAATAAGGTATTCGTGAGGAAACCTATGCCTCGTAACCTACGTGTCTCTAACAAGGTCTAAGAAATCTCCAGTGTGTCGACCAGGGTAGCGTACCTGATCCTTCGGCTATCCAAACGGTATCTAGCATGAAGGTTATTCAGGTTGACGTACCGACTTCGGCACACTCGGATGATGAAGTGGAGGATATATGTACGAAGACATATCCAATCCAAAGCCTTGCATAACACCACAAAGGCCCACTTCAACGTTGTTATGGGGGACTTTAACGGCAAGGTGGGAACCCAGACTGGCAACGAATCCCGAATGGGCCCGCATGGTTATGGACTTGGGAATCACAGGGGGCAAATGCTTGTCAACTTCCTTGAGAAAGAAGGGCTGTTCTTAATAAACTCTTTCTTTAAGAAGCAGTGTGCAGGACAACATCTTGTTAATAGCTAAGATATTTCATAAATTAGGTATATAGAATAGGGTTCAAAATCGAACATTACTTAAGGTAAACAGATTAGATAATAGTTACCCTTTCCGACAACAAAAGGCCATAGATTACGTTATAGTTGTCGCGGCCGACTCGCATGTACCTATCTACGTATGTAAGTAGCTATAGATTGTTATCTCGAAGGCATCGAATAACAAGGAAAGTTCTAGAAAGGAAAGAGATAGATAGTTCTTTAGTTTTTTCTAGAAAGTTTTCAAGGCTACAACTGAGGTATAAATACCAAACTTGTACGCCGGTTGATTCATTCTGTTTTCGGATACGAACGAGTGAACAGTGACTAGTAAATAGTGAACCTATAGTAATATTAATCCAGTACTGCAGCAAGGAAATAAAGAAGCTCTTCTCACAGAACAGTCTTTCAATTCCACGCCATCTTCATCTTCAACGGATTTCTCCAATCCAGCAATAGCAAGTGTGCACCCGCTCAATCGTGATAGGCCCTTCTAGTGGGATCGCACATTTTATGGTCCTTCGAGCCGGATCCCTGAGGAAGCCTCTGAAGAAAGAAGATTGGAATTGATTTCCGTCATGCCGCCAGTCATACGCTCCACCGGAAAAGGACGCAAGCCACCGACTATCACCAGAGCCGGAACGTCAGGGGAACTTGCCACAACATGGACTGCGGGAGGAACCGCTGCCACGGATTCTATGGCGACCACCTCCGCCACGAGGTCATCAGCCGTCATGTCTGCCATGGAGTCTACGGCGGCTTCCTCTGTCACCGTGTCTACTCTGACCGCGCCTACTGCGGAGCCGTTGGCGACCATCTTTGCCACTACCGCCGCCACTGAAATGACCTCGGGAAGAACCATTGGACATCCTGCTGCCCCGCCGTCTGCAATCACTTCCCACTCGTCCCCACCTAGCCGCGGGACCAATATAGTGAATAAAGGAACAATGCAGACATTACTGGATCCATGCCTAAAGGAAGGCCTCCTGCCAGACCAGCACATACAGAAGAACACACGTGCTGGGTCTTCTCGTTCTAGAAGAGAACAGAAGATAGCGAAAGCTAAAGAAGAACTCGCCCGTCGACAAGTCGAGCTAGCCGCAGCGCATTTGGCTGCGTTAGAAGCAGAAGACAGCGAGAATGAAGAGGACGACAGCGCTTCCGAGTTTTCAACAACGGAAACACACGCCAAAGTGGATAAATGGCAGTGCAACAAGCCTACACCACCGATGTTAGCTATCAAGCATGAAGAACAACAGCAAGAATCTGTGGCGCTACCGGAATCATTCGAAACGGGCACGCAGTACCAGGTACCTCACACACCTGAAGGAGTACTGCACACACCGGCGGGAGCCGCTCACCCGGACTTCAGTCAGCTAGCCGCAGCCATCACGCTCGCTGTCAAAGAAGCAGGTCAGCGGCCACGATTCATCGAGCTACCCATCTTTAATGGTTGCCACCAGGACTGGCTACCCTTCCAGGCAGCATATAGAGAAACTGAGCACATGTTCTCACTGGTTGAGAACATAAATCGCCTACGGAAGAATTTGAAGGGAAAAGCCAGAGAAACCGTCGAGAGCTTGCTTATCACAAACACTCATCCATCAGACATAATCAAGACACTCGAGAACAGATTCGGAAGACCAGAGACGATTGCCATGTCAGAGATAGATGCACTTCGAGCCCTGCCGCGCTTGAACGAGTCACCGAGGGATATCTGCACATTTGCTACCAAAGTGACCAACGCCGTGTCTACTCTGAAAACCCTCAACTGCGTCTTCTACCTCTACAACCCGGAAGTCTCGAAGGCCCTCGTTGATAAGCTCACTCCGACACTGCGATATCGTTTCTACGACTTCGCCGCCATGCAGCCGAAAGAAGAGCCGGACCTCATGAAGTTCGAGAAGTTCATGAAAAGGGAAGCTGAGTTGTGCGCACCCTTTGCACCACCTGAAGCAACATCGCCAAGCCAAGCCACCACTTCACAGAAGCGTCCTCAAATAGTAAACACAGCCTCAGAGAAGCACCAAATAGAAAGAACGTCGTGTCCCGTGTGCCAAGAACCGGAACACAAGACGGAGGACTGTGAGAAGTTCAAAGCAGCGGAAGTCAGCGCCAGATGGGACATCACCAAGGACAAACGCCTATGCTTTAGGTGCCTGCGATATAGAGGGAGGATCCACCACTGCCGGCTGAAAACGTGTGGCATCAATAGCTGCAAATACACACACAACAAGATGCTACACTGTGATCGATCGGTCAAGGCAGTGGACTCCAAAGAAGAATCCATCAACTCCGCGTGGACAGCTAACAAGCAGTCATATCTCAAGATTATCCCAGTACGAGCGTCGGGGCCAAAGGGTTCCATAGAAACTTACGCGCTACTGGATGACGGATCGACGGTCACACTAATAGATGAAGACGTTGCCTATTCAATAGGAGCCAAGGGACCAGTCGATCCATTGAAAATAGAAGCGATCAACGCACTCAAGACTACGCGATACCAGTCAAGAAGAGTCAACTTCGTGCTCAAGGGATCAAACAATCACGAAGAACAAATACAAGCCAGAACAGTGAAAAATCTCAAGGTGTCGCCACAAGAGGTTTCCACGCAGCAAGTCAACGCCTGCAAACATCTGCGAGACATTGGAAGAACGCTGAGCTACAAGATTGCGAAGCCACATATACTCATCGGTCAAGATAATTGGCACCTTCTTCTGACAACGAAGGTCCGAAAAGGAAACATGAACGAACCTGTGGCATCCCTTACGCCATTCGGTTGGGTTTTACATGGGATACAGAAACCCGCACTTGGTCGCAACAGCCATTTCGTGTCTCACATCACAGAAGCATCCGATGGCAATATAGAACCAATAGAAAAGCTCCGCAGATGCCCGAAGAAACCGCAGATACAACCAGCAGAGCAAGCCCTTTGTATCACAAGCGAGCAAAATACAGTTCACAACGAAAATAGAGGATACCAAACTGCTCTACTACGGCGGCAAGAAGACACAAGCATTCTGGCTAATGATAGCTCACTGAAACGTCTCTTCAACATAGAAAAGAAGTTAGATCGCAAAGTAAAGAGAAGTAAAGATCACATGGAAGCAATTATAGAAAAGGGATATGCCGCGCATGCACCCATACAGAAGACGCCCTATATAGCAAAGTACCTCCGTCATTTCGCAACGACAGACAAAATGCGGGCGGTACCTGATACAGCAGCAAAAATAAGAAGAATCGCCCATAACAATCTGCTGCTAAAAGGACCAGATCTTCAATCGCTTCCAGGAGCCATAGTAACAAAGCTGAAGCTCAAGGCAGAAGATGCATGGTTGCAAGTCACGGATAAAGAGGAGACTCTTAGCGTGACCATCGATAGAAAACAGGAGCATGCCGAAGACAAACCAGAAATTTCACGACTTTATTGGAACAGACTTCGATGCAGATCAGCAGCAGTCTTAGAATTCTTCCAACCGAGTAGAACCGCCGAACAGAAGGTCATCTATAAGTGCCGAAAGAAGAATTCAATGACTTTCCCAAATTGGAAGAAAAAGAAGAAACAGACGAAGTCAGGACTCTTCGGTAACAAAGGCAGCCATCGTGAAAAACAGCTGGCATACCGCACCTGGCCCACTCCAGTTACAACACCGGCGGGAGCCGCAAAACCAAGACCCAGTAAATGCAGTCGACTTAGCCCAAGCATCCTGCGGCCATCAGTGAGGAAGATGGTGATCCAGCAGGTCGAGACGTCGTCGTCCTAGCACCTAGAGAAATGCAACACGGTTGCACGGCGGGAGTAATGTGCAGGACAACCACAGAACAGAGAAGTAAGTGGAAGTGCAATGCAACAAAATTACTACGGGAACCGATGTCGCCAAACTCACACAAATAAACCCCTAATCATATAATACAATACAAAGAAACAATTCGTTTGATTGGTAGTTTCAAGTTCAGTCAAAACTAGCCAACGTCAAAGATTTGGAAATAAACCTTGAAATCTACTCAATAAGATTCATTTTACTTTAGCAGCAGAACGTATTTACGATCTATACTCACCAAACATTGGCCTGACGAGTTAATTCCGCTACTTGACCATAGATGGCGGTATTCTCCGTGATAGTTATTATAAACCTAATTTCGTTAGGTATAAGATTGATATTCGATTGATAGTTCGCAGATCTACTGCTACTCGATTAAGGCTGCACCAGCAGGGCTATTCACGATTGCTCCGAATGAAACCGAGCCTCGGAATCGAGAAGACATACGCGCGAAATTCAAATATTACGCGCGAAATTCAAATATTTTATCGATTTTTTAAATTTTCTGCGGTCTGCAAGGAATTAAACTACCAGCCCCCCTAGCACGGGGATTGTTGTCTAGGGTAGAATAGAGAAAAATTACGTCACTTCGTCATCCAATGCCTAAATTATTTGAAATGCATTCCTATAACTTCAATAATGTACGCAATGTGTAGCGATGCAATGTCATTATTGTCTATTCTACCCTAGACAACGATCCCCGTGCTAGGGGGGCAGAAAAGAAGTCATAGACATATATTTCTATGAACCCATATTACAATAAAGAAAATTAATGGAGCAACAGGTAATTTATGTTGATTTTTAGTAGTAAAACTCCTTTAATAATAATTGCTCAAATAGAAGCTATAAATCTAAATTTGTCAAAACATGGGCTTATAGATTTTTTTTTACTTTTTATGGAAAACTTCTTTTTCTGATTTCGCGCGTAATATTTGAATTTCGTGCGTATCTGTTTTCGATTCCATGCCTCGGTTTCATTCCGAGCCATCGTGAATATACAGGGTGGAAAAAATCTATGGCCCTGGAGGGGAACTACCTTAAATCCTTTAGCTAGCTCATTTAACTGAAAGGAAACATTCCTTTATTTTTAAAAAGAAACATAATTGCATTCAAAGATTTTCTAAAAATTCCTTGTCTCACCTGGGAATCGAACCAACTAAAAATTAAAAAAATGAACCCTTGCTATTTTATTATGTGAATCAGTAGGATTATTGTTCAGGATAAAAATAAATAATGTCTTATAAGTAAAAAAAAAGTGAAAACTAATATTCATTTTATTTTATCATCAATAGAAACAAACACAAAATATGAAACATTTTTTTAAGTAGACAGATGTTGACCAGTGAAAAATCACACTATCACACTAATATTATAAATGGGAAAGTTTGGATGGATGTCTGGATGTATGGATGGATGGATGTTTGTTACCTCTTCATGTCAAAACCACTGAACGGATCGGTCTGAAATTTTGCATACAGGTAATTTTAATCTTGGAATCAAACATAGGCTACTTTTTTTCTTTACTATCACGGTTACGGATACAGCCTGGTGACAGACGGATAGACAAACAGACGGACGGACAGCGGAATTTTAGCTATAGGGTCTCGTTTTACCTTTTGGGTACGGAACCCTAAAAATGATGAAAGTTATCGTTCGAAATTCAAATTTGTTGCCGCAAGTTGATAAAAAACACACTCCGTTTTAAAGTTTTTGTCAGAACGCCTCATGTAAGAAGGAATTGTGCATGGGTTTATTATTACTATTTAACGATTTTCTTATCGAAGTGTGCAACAAGGTACCTTCCAATTCATAACATTAGCAAGCCTCTTCATCATACGATGTCTTTGGATGTTAGAGATAAGAAAATTATAACGTGTTATTTACTTGTTACAAGTGAACAATACTAGGTATTGTTAATAAAGAATATGTAATAAATATTCGATTTCATGGGTATCCTATACAACAGATGAGTGAAAAGTCAAATGTTTATTTGACAATTTTTATCCTGAACAATAATCCTACTGATTCGCATAATAAAATAGCGAGGGTTTATTTTTTTTTATTTTTATTTGGTTGGTTCCCAGGTGAGACAAGGAATTTTTAGAAAATCTTTGAATGCAATTATGTTTCTTTTTAAAAATAAAGGGTCCTTTCAGTTAAATGAGCTAGCTAAAGGATTTAAGGTAGTTCCCCTCCAGGGCCCATAGATTCTTTCCACCCTGTATAAAGCACATTGAACTACTTCTCCTTGGTTTGTTAATCCTAACTTATGTTATAAATTCGAAAGTTGGTCCTTTCTTCACACCCTAACTTAGTAACCAATCGCCTTTATTTTTGGCATATAGTTAATTGAAAGAATGGAGAGTAACACACTTTTATCCCAACAAAAGGCGTGCGAAGCCGCGGGCAGAAGCTACTACTAAATAAACCAATCATTCTTGTAGATTCTTTACAACAGTCTGCTACAACAGTTAGCTCAATTGTTGCAATTGTAAAGACTAGTTTTTAGTTGGTTTTATTAATTTATTGTAGTTTTCTTTTCTAATAAAGAATGTTTTTTGCTAAGTAAATAATCGATTCAACATTAAAATCACATTAAAATATTTATTTTCTTGTATCGATATTAATCGATAAAATCAACAGCAAAGCAGTACCGATTTGCTTGACTACATCACTAATCGAGTAGCGAAGAACTTTCGAGAACGAAGTGAATAGACACAATCCAAAATCAACTTTATCATAATTGCTTAAGGTTGATTTTGACTAACCGTTGTAATAAATTATTTGTAAATTGAAATAAATTGAAACTTTAGGAGAAAACAATTAAAATCCTACTTACCGATGGTATGAAACACCTCCGGTTTTAATATTTTTTCGCCTACTATCATTTTTACATTCCAAAATGGAACAATACGGCATAGCTTCGGAAAAATGAATTTGTCGCGAGACAAGCAATTCAAAGCGATGTTAGAACACGACTCAGATCAGTTAAGCGTAACTACGCTTAATTGTGACACGCGTGCCACGCCCACTTAGCACTTCCACTTACTTCTCTGTTCTGTGAGGACAACATCTTGTTAATAGCTAAGATATTTCATAAATTAGGTATATAGAATAGGGTTCAAAATCGAACATTACTTAAGGTAAACAGATTAGATAATAGTTACCCTTTCCGACAACAAAAGGCCATAGATTACGTTATAGTTGTCGCGGCCGACTCGCATGTACCTATCTACGTATGTAAGTAGCTATAGATTGTTATCTCGAAGGCATCGAATAACAAGGAAAGTTCTAGAAAGGAAAGAGATAGATAGTTCTTTAGTTTTTTCTAGAAAGTTTTCAAGGCTACAACTGAGGTATAAATACCAAACTTGTACGCCGGTTGATTCATTCTGTTTTCGGATACGAACGAGTGAACAGTGACTAGTAAATAGTGAACCTATAGTAATATTAATCCAGTACTGCAGCAAGGAAATAAAGAAGCTCTTCTCACAGAACAGTCTTTCAATTCCACGCCATCTTCATCTTCAACGGATTTCTCCAATCCAGCAATAGCAAGTGTGCACCCGCTCAATCGTGATAGGCCCTACTAGTGGGATCGCACAAGCAGCCTCAAAGGAATTTTACATGGCGAAGCCCCGACACTGTGACAAAAAATGAGATCGACTCATAGAGTTATTATAGTAGGTACTAGCCATAGAGAGAGTCTATTCCGCCCGTTCCTCCCAATGCCCAGCTGCAACGTAGCCAGGAGAACCTCATTGACAACTGCAACGGATAGGGATGGGCAAATGTGCGCGCTACTATGCGCAATATCTGGATAAAATAGATAGTCATTCAATTTTTAAATTTGTGAAATTGAGGAGGTACATAGTAGGTGTAAAAAACTATTTTCTCAATAATTTATCCTCACTATGAGGTAGTGAGGATAAACTATTCGATGCTGGCTGCATTGCCTGGCTTTATGGCTGATGCGCTGCGCCAGATACTCGTCAGCTCTCGGGCCACGCGTCGTTGTTTCGACTAGACGAGACGCTAAGATATTTAAGAGTAGAGTAGGTATCGGTACCCCACGGACATCTCAAGTCCACGCTGCGAATGTGATTGCGAGCAAATATGACAGCCCGATAAGTATGTAGCGATCGGTCGGTAGCCTGTAACTATTTTCTTTTGTAAACTCCATTTGAATTAGGTACAAAAAGAAAATTAAGATTAGAAAAAATATCATTCAAAAAGGTTATAAATCTTGTCGCGATACACACGGTGTAAAAAGTACCTACAAAGAAATGTCATTTATCGGAATAAGTGACGTCGAAAGACATTAAACCGTGATAAATGTATTATTCACTCAGCTGATGATGTTGTATTAGTCCCCTGTATATAGGAAAAGGCATCATATAGCATAACATTTAATGTAATCACATGTATTAAAAATTCTTAAAATTCATTTGCAAGTTCCTTATATCTCTAAGTTTGAGTCTAAAGAAATAAAGTTATTGAGTTTTGATAGCCGAGCGAGACGCTTTTCAAGGTAAATAACAGGCAGCAAGCTTGTTGCACCTGGCTCCATTCCACCACCTCCAGTTTCCACACCTAGGTACTTACTTATTGTTTTCTACCTACATACTCTCAAACCTCTGCGGTGACTTGTTTCAAATCAAAATGTTGTTTCTCTTAAAGCAGAAAGACCATGGCTCGAGGACAGCAAAAGCTTCAATCTCAAGCGAAAGCGGCAGAAAAGGCTTCCAAGCTGAAGAAGCAACAAGGACACAGTGCCACCGACCAGAAGAAAGCTGCTCAGAAAGCGCTCGTGCACGTCTGCGTTGTCTGCAAGGTAATCCTGCGTGCTGGCCTGCTTTGCTTGTTAACGCGCCGCGCTGTGTGCCCGCGTCTAATGCCGACATTGTTACCTTGTTGCAGGCGCAGATGCCGGACCCGAAGACCTACAAGCAGCACTTCGAGAACAAGCACCCTAAGAACGACATGCCAGAAGACCTTAAGGCTATCTAGCACTACCTTTCATATTTTTCCTTGAGATTGAATGAATAGTATAACTATACTCAGTAAGGATTATAAATGCATTTAGTATAATCTGACCTGCTGAGTTCTGTTTCACTTGAATGGAAAGTCCATTTCCATACGGATATGTACCTAGGTATGTACCTAGGTATAACTACCAATAGCCTTCCAAAATATACCTGCTACGTATTGATAACAATCTTTAGTAAGTTCCTTCCTCAGCTTTTGATAAATGCTGTTCACACTTGGACAAAACACTGCATCTACCTAACCTACCTCGGGCCTCTCGCCAAACTTACACCTATCTTTGGATGAAAGTAAAAAACCGGCCAAGTGCACGAAGGGTTCCGTACCATTATCTATAAAACGGAAAAAACACGTTTATTGTACGAGAGCCCCCTTAACTATTTGTTTTATTTTAATTTAATTATCATTTTTAAAGTCAATATTATAACGAAATATTTCAGCGTCTACCTGTTGCCGTTATCAATATCGAGCAAAAAAATCCCGTTTGTTGCATAATCATCATCAGCCTATAGTAGTCCACTGTTGGACATAGGCCTCCCCTAATGAGCGCCATAGCGCCCTTTCTTCAGCTTGATGCATCCAGCATCTGCCAGCAGTCTTTCGTATCATCATCCCACCGGGATGCAACTTGCGTCAGCACTGTCGCCGTCAGTCACCTAAGTCGTACAATGCTCTCTGCATCCAGGGACGGGTGGGGGGGGGGGTCACGGGGATCATGACACCCCCCCCCCCCCAAATCTTAGTTTAGGTAGGTGCTTGAATTTACTTGCAAATTTCCGAAACCTTGTATTAATTTATAATTAAGTGCTCCTTACTGCATAAAATCTAACAAAACAGTTTACTAGGTATTATAATTTAGAAAACTATGGAAAACTATCGCGTAAGTTTAAAAATATTTAATATATAAACATCCTTTTATTTTATTACTTGTTATTTTTAATGTTGCCAGGCACAGGTAGGTACATACAACTTAATCTGTATTAGTCTTTCCCTGCCCTGTGGATCTATTTTATTTGGTTAACAATAATGAGTACCTAGGTACCTAAGTGTATTGTATTGCGAACTCAACTCATTCATTGATTCAGCTCCGCTCCACGTCATTTATATGCATGATCAATATGAGCAAAAAAGTTCGCAATACAAATAACGCTGCAAGCAAGATTTTTTTTTACTTTTTCGGGTGGTCATAAACAAATTAAGAAGAGTATGACAAATAAATAACAACGAGCGGAGCAAGCCCTGAATCGTTTGGAGAAATTGTGTGGCGGCTGCGACAATTTGTTATGAAACGAATCCAAAATAAGTACCTATCACCAAGTGGAGTGAGCCACAACCTGCTTTGAAATCGGTGAAGCATGCTTAGCAAGACAAATGAGCTAAAACAATATAAAGGAGTTGTTTTGTTTTTTTTGCCGTTACTTAGGTAACTACCTACTACAAATCTATTCTTCTCAATTGTTAGCTCTGCCTCTGCCAGTGAATAGAAATCCTGCAAATTCCGTTTGACGTAGCTGTAATCCAATATAGACTAGGTATTACGTTTACAAATGAACCATGGATTGAACCCGAAAACAAAAGTTGTTGAAAATCGTAATTTTAGTGGGCGGGCCCAGTGCTGTCATCGCGGAAAAAGTAACATGACCCCACGTCCATCCGAGGAGACGTCTAAACGATTTTTAGTTATATACAAAGGGATATAGGTACTATCATTAAGGTTGAATTTGGCGTGGCAAAAAATTACCTAATTAGGTTCAATTATTTCACAAAACGCCTTACAAAAAACTGTGTTTTTTGGGGGGGGGGGGTAGAAGAAGGGGTTCTCGTATTTCAAATTCAATTGGAGTTGTTATATTTTCTGTAAAGTCCTAAATGCCGTGTTTCTTAAGTGTATTTCTCCGTTGATTTACTATAAAATGACACAACGTAATGTAAAAATAATTATAAACTTGCGTAGATCAGTTACCTATTTGTTTATTTAAAGTGATATTTTTCATTACTTATATTAGATGCGCTTTAGAGAAATCTTAAAGACGGTAAACAATGGTAGGTAATCTATGAATGTCATCCTTGGACCCCTTAAATAGATTTTTCTTTTTCTTACTATTTTTCATTGTATTTTATTACTTTTGTGTATTTTAAAAGTAATTTTATGAGTGCTTGATGTGCTTGAAATAAACAATTTTTATTTTATTTATGTAAGTGCTAAAACACTGGCTTGAGGCAGAGTAGAGCGCTTCAGTAAGGTGGGTACCGGATATGTATGTGCTCGATGGTCAAGCAAATTTAATAACACCTTGTTTCTTATTTGAATTACCATTTATAAAACTGTATAAAATTTGACTTGTCTAAGTGCTTATTTTGTAAGCCTAAAGAAATAGGTAAATGTTATCGAGTTGAAACGAAAACATGCTAATCCGATTCGCATTGTTCGGGGTATCGTCTCTACTTCCACATAGGTACTAACTACCAATCGTATCGTCAAAAATATTCAGATGCTTAAAAAAAACCGTTTGCAATCAGTTTTACTGACCTGCGTACATATTCAGCTCGGAGTGACAGATTTTCAAAATCACACTTAAAAACAAAATACAGTCGCCCAAAACAGCGGCAAGCGGGCAGTAAGTCAGATCAGATCAGATCAAATAGCATGGTATGCATCGAGCACATCGCTGTAGGTATGAGATGGAGTGTGTAGAGCCAATGGTCTAGTGGCAGCACAGGCTACATCTTCTCGTAGGTCTCCGTGTGTCCGCAGGCGCAGGCGCGTGAGTACAGGTCCGCGGCCGCGTCGTACTTCTCCGCGGCGAACTCGTGGGTGTGCGCGGCGCGCGGCGCACGGAACAGGCTCGAGCGCACATCCATGCGCAGCGCACGCAGCCGGGCCGCCTCGCGTCGCGCGCTCCGCTCTGTGCGCTCCGCGTCGCGCCTCGCCAGCTCCGCCTGCAGCTGCTCCGCGCTGCCCCACACCTGCTCCGCGCGCTGTTCCACCTGCGCTCGGAGGTACAGCCGCATGTCGCCGCGCGCGCTGTGCGGGTTGCGGCGCCGCACGCACGGCAGCGGCGGTGAGCGCGCGTCCAGATCGCAGTCACGCAGCAGGTACTCCGCCTTGGCCTCGGTGCGCGTCAGCAGCGAGTGCGCGCCCTCGGCGTCGCGGCACTCGTCGCAGACCGCGTGCCGGAACGTGTCGAGGAGATAGGAGAGCGCGATGGGGCGTTGGCAGTCGAGACAGGGCGGCTGTTCGAGCGGGTCGAGGCGCGGCGCGGGCGGCGTCGCGGCGGCCGGCGGGACGCGCTCCTCTGGCTCGGGCAGGAACCCGCCACCGGTGTCGGCCGGCGGCGCGCGACCGGCGGAGGCTGGCGGCGCGGCGCGAGCGGCCCGCAGCACCCGCGCTCGCTGTCGGTTGCGCTCAGCGCGCGCGCGCATAGCCGCCGTGGGCGACGGCGTTTCTAGTTCCTCCATTTGGCTCGTAGATACACCTGTAACCGATTGTTATTTCTAAACCTTGCACATCGAACAACGTTTTTTCCTGACACAATGACATTATCAATTCCATTCAATTTTTAATCTAAAACTAAAAGCGCCATCTATGTATAGTTTATTTACAAAGGTTAGACGACACGACAATACCTATCATTCTATTTACACTAGGTACCTACTTAATGAATTCAATTTCGACCTAGCAGAGTAACTTGAGCTAGCTAGTAGCCACCCCATCTGTTAGAGGTACCTAACCCAGAGGGCTGGGGCTGCTGACTCCAACGCTGATTATGATGAGGTTAGAGCTAACCCAGAGGGCTGGGGCTGCTGACTCCAACGCTGATTATGATAAGGTTAGAGCTAACCCAGAGGGCTGGGGCTGCTGACTCCAACGCTGATTATGATAAGGTTAGAGCTAACCCAGAGGGCTGGGGCTGCTGACTCCAACGCTGATTATGATAAGGTTAGAGCTAACCCAGAGGGCTGGGGCTGCTGACTCCAACGCTGATTATGATAAGGTTAGAGCTAACCCAGAGGGCTGGGGCTGCTGACTCCAACGCTGATTATGATAAGGTTAGAGCTAACCCAGAGGGCTGGGGCTGCTGACTCCAACGCTGATTATGATAAGGTTAGAGCTAACCCAGAGGGCTGGGGCTGCTGACTCCAACGCTGATTATGATAAGGTTAGAGGTAACCCAGAGGGCTGGGAATTATACCTACTCCAACGCTTACTGGTTCGCAACGCAACTGGTTTATTAAATAGATTTGAGTTAAAATGAAGACTCAATGCGGAATTACAAACATCACGTATTGCTTAGTTGACATTATGCCTATACCCTACCTATTAAAATATAAGTAACCTTGAAATGATACGCATAGCCTGAATACCACATTGAACTTCGTAGACATCTTGCGGGCACTCGAAAGAGGGAAAACAATGTACCTAATGTATAAGATCTGTGTAACACAAGAATCCTGACACAGCTAGGATTCTTCCCTGTTAATGATCAATACATTGTACCTACTTCGTACACCACCTGTAACACCGAACCACTTTTGGAAGCAATCAACACTAGGTAGGTACTACCCACTGGCAAGCATGCTCCAGAACAGGGACGAGAGAAGAAAACGGAATGAAAATAAAAATCAAGAATAAACCCTTGTTAGAGGTAGGTAACTGACCTGGTAAAATGGACCTCCAAGAAATAGGTACATAGGTACTGAATTTGATAAGTACTAATCGAATTAGAGACACCGATAAAAAGTGGCTTCGAAGCAGTTGCTTCGAACCCACTTTTTATCGGTGTCACTTTATAGTGTTAGTTATAGAGTTATAGAGAGACCTATGTGTAGTTACACATACCTACTCTATAACTAACACTATAACAACTACACTGTAATTAACGGCAAGCATTTGGGACCTCCAAGAAACCCTTCAAGATAATATGTGATACAGGATACTTACCTAAATAATTACAATAAAAAATAAAATAATAAAAACAGTGTGAGACTACTAGCTACATCAGGTCTGGACGCATGCAATTGGCACCCCGCAATAGAAATCCGGAATCCTTTCTGGGTGCCGACAAACTAACATAGGTATGTTACATTACAAAAAATAGTGTGAGACTACTAGCTAAGTACCTAGCTACCTCAGATCTGGATGCATGCAATTGGCACCCCGCAATAGAAATCCGGAATCCTTTCTGGGTGCCGACAAACTAACATAGGTATGTTACATTACAAAAAATAGTGTGAGACTACTAGCTAAGTACCTAGCTACCTCAGATCTGGACGCATGCAATTGGCACCCTGCAATAGAAATTCGGAATCCTCTCTGGGTGCAGACAAACTAACATATGTTACATTACAAAAAATAGTGTGAGACTACTAGCTAAGTAGCTACCTCAGATCTGGATGCATGCAATTGGCACCCCGCAATAGAAATTCGGAATCCTCTCTGGGTGCAGACAAACTAACATATGTTACATTACAAAAAACAGTGAGAGACTACTAGCTAAGTAGCTACCTCAGATCTGGACGCATGCAATTGGCACCCCGCAATAGAAATTCGGAATCCTCTCTGGGTGAAGACAAACTAACATATGTTACATTACAAAAAACAGTGAGAGACTACTAGCTAAGTAGCTACCTCAGATCTGGACGCATGCAATGGGCACCCCGCAATAGAAATTCGGAATCCTCTCTGGGTGCAGACAAACTAACATATGTTACATTACAAAAAACAGTGAGAGACTACTAGCTAAGTAGCTACCTCAGGTCTGGAAGTATGCAGTTGGCACCCCGCAATAGAAATCCGGCATCCTCTCTGGGTGCAGACAAACTAACATAGGTACCTATGTTACATTACAAAAAACAGTGTGAGACTACTAGCTAAGTAGCTACCTCAGGTCTGGAAGTATGCAATTGGCACCCCGCAATAGAAATCCGGCATCCTCTCTGGGTCCACAAAAACTAACATGCTACATTATTAAAACTCATGCCAATATTAGTGATAATGTAATGGTGAATAAATTGAATTTACTGAATGGAAAATTACTTTTAGAACAGAATTTTCCAGATCTGCATCGGTGACTCCACTTGCTCAAGTGGATTGAAAATTACTTTTAGAACAGAACTTTCCAGATCTGCATCGGTGACTCCACTTGCTCAAGTGGATTGAAAATTACTTTAAGAACAGAACTTTCCAGATCTGCATCGGTGACTCCACTTGCTCAAGTGGATTGATAATTACTTAAGAACCAAACTTTCCAGGTCTGCATCGGTGACTCCTCTTCTGAAGCAAGCGGAGCGTTCAGTCCTTGCTCCCCATCTGTTCGGAATTTTCTTTATAGGTAGAGTTCCAATGAGTTCCTTCCGTCTCAATCTGCGAGTTTAAAAATAAATTCCTTGAGTCCCAATCTGCTGTCTTTGCGGACGGTGGAGAGTTCTTCGCTAATACCAAACTTGACTAAGGAAAACATGTGTCTCTTTGTAATGTTATTTTATGGTGTACAATAAAGCATTTTTGTATTGTATTGAAAACATCAAGATGACCCTATTCTTAAACAAAACTGGACAAAGGACTGGGTAATATACCTAGCTTTACACAGAAAAATGTAACATTTTTCACCGAGGCAACCACAACCTTAATACACTTTACAATCTTTAGGGAAAAGCTACTACAGCTACTATTGCTACAGTTCACATTCAAACGGATTTTGGAGTCACAATAAACAAGACGACATACATCTCAGCTGACAGGGTCAAAGGCTCTTTCGGCACGCACGAGACGCGGGCGCATTCGGAGGTGGAGGTGAGCTCCTTGGTGATTCATTTATTTATTGAAAAAAGGGCATACTATGTAAAAATAACAAGACTTATTATAACACTAGGTACAACATCTTATGATCAGTGAGATCTCAGAACTTAACTAGCTTAGCTCACAAAGTAGGTTACCAAGTAGGCTTACGGAGATCTCAGTGTGTCGGGTAGTACCTATTGGCGCACTCCAGATAAAAGTAAGGTGTAGTGCAGGGACGAGTAAAATTTCAGTGCACTCCAGATAAAAGTAAGGTGTAGTGTAGGTCAGTCTTCACTCGTCCCTGGTGTAGGTACTAAGGTACCTACGCACGGGCCGAACTGCACTCACCCTGATAGAATTCGTTACTATAATCTTTTATAATAAAATATCCGCTCAGTATGTTTTTACCTACTAAGTAGGTAAGGTCCAGGGTCCTTCAAGCTTGAAGCGTTTAGCCCACGTAGTATTAAATTCTCTTTGCGTTTAGCAGCGTACCCAACCTACTGGTGAATCGAGTCGTATTCAACAATCGATCAAATAGACAAAATTATTGAAACAGAATGATTCTGCGATTAGACAAACAGACACACAACAACAACAATAAAGTTCAACTTCTTGCTAGATGGCGTTGTTCTAACGTACCTATTGTCTGATAAAAATAATAATATTTCTTCAAGGCCAGTCGTGTTAGCTATAAAAACTAATTAAAAAGTTTGAATAAAATAATGCCGCGCCAAAACGATAATCTCTGTCATGGCTACCGGGGGTCGTTCACAACCTACACTCGAGCGCGCTCGGAGTGCACCTAGGTCGTTCATGACCTCAGGGTAAAACGCTCGGTTGCTACTAACTAATGCGTTCCCTACCTCCGATGGTTGCAACTTTTTACTGATCGACGGAAAACACTCTGACATTGACAGTTGTCTTATTTCCGGTATTTATTTTCCCAAACGCAGTTTCTTTCAAATTTGATTGGTAAAATAAGTAAAAGCTATAAATCAGCTAGCTAGGTTAGTTAGGTAGTTTAATTCCTTGCAGAACGCAGAAAATATTAGAAACCGCTAAAATATTTGAATTTCGCGCTTTTTTTTTCTCTATTATTTTTTTCTTTCATATTTTTTAGATACCGAGTCATGATTTCATTTCGATTAGCCCGACTCGTTCCGTACCTTTGGACAAGTTAAAATTTACACCAAACAACCGCACTCTGAGCCTCTGAACGAAGCCCCGTGTTGCAAGCTATGACGTCACCCCGCCATACCACACCTAACCAGAAGAACTCATTGACACCTGTCTCATCGCAAGCTTTTTATGGGCTGTGCATTCGCGAGGGAGGATGACAAGACGGAACCGATACGTACGCGTTTCTTTTTTGTGCAAGATTTTCATGAAAATGTATGCACAAATTATTTTCTATTTTTGGGTTCCCAATTTTTGGGACCCGTGCCTTCTATCCAAAGCAGACGTAAATCTGCTGGAATGGAAGGACATTATTCATTATGAGTTGTTACCACCAGGCAGGACCATCGATTCTGAACTCAAAGCAAGAAGTTGAGAGAAAGCGGCCGGAATTAATCAACAGAAAGGGTGTGGTTTTTCATCATGATAACGCTAGACCTCACAAATCTTTAGCCAGTCAGCATAAATTAAGAGAGTTTGGCTGGGAGGTGATAATGCATCCGCCGTATAGTCCTGACCTTGCACCTTCAGATTTCCACCTGTTCAGGATTCTTTAGGCAGTGTCAGGTTAACATCACGAGAGGACTGCCAAAACCACTTGTCGAGAAGCTCCAAAATTTCTATAGCAATGGGATCATGTCCCTACCTACAAGATGGCAAAAAGTTATCGAACAAAATGGTACCTACATACTTTAGTTAAATGTAAATAAACTATTATATATTAAAAAATGTTTAGAATTTTCTTAAAAAATGCGAAGAAACTTTTCCCCCAACCTATTATTTATCTGTCTCTTGTGTGAATGAGATGGTTATATGCACTATCTCTATTGGCTTCTTACTCTAAGGGTAGCGGGGTATAGGGCATGCGTGATTGGCTGAGTAACGCATCCAGTGGATAATGTTTTTGCCTGTCCCGCTCTTATGAACGCGAAATCCTATATCTATCCTTTTCACAAAATCTTGTCGTATGATACCTTAGAGGAACAAGGCACAATATTTCATCTACGTATGGTACCTACCCCCATAACGATAAACTGTAGATACTAATGAAATGATAGAGACGTACGAGTCGATTTGCAGGTGATCGCGAACTGAATACAATATTAAAACCGGCCAAGTGCGAGTCAGACTAGCGCACGAAGAGTACCATTATCTATAAAAACGGCAAAAAATTCTGGTTTGTTGTATGGGTAAATTACCTTCGATCAAAAATTTTCGGCTTTGCCGGCCCCGGGGGAGGCCGCGAACTCCTTATTTTTGATCGAAGTAAATTACCCATAAATATTTATTTTATTGTTTTTTAGTTTGTTGCATAGATGAATACTAATAAGTTTGTTGATACAGCCTGGTGACAGACGGAGAGCGAAGTCTTAGCAATATATTATAAGTGTTGCTTACCTACCTATATAATATGTTTGAGTGGCGTAATGGCGAGGTTGGCATTCATTAGGGCAATGCCAGTGGCGGCGTAGCGTGGGCTGGCACCCGGGGCGTTTTTCTACCAAGCACCCCCCCCCCCTTGTGGGTCGGTTGACTATCTGCACCCTCAATTTCTAACAACAGGAATTAGTAGTAACGGCGAGCGAAGCGAGCCGCGATATTTTTTGGATTTTCGGATGTTAGGTGAAAAGTAACTAAGTTTGTCATAGGTGACCTTAATAATTGACTTAATTGTGACCTTATTAATATTAAATATGTGAATTTAAAGGTGACCTATAATTTTTTTTTTATCAATAACTACGGCTAGCGGAGCGACCCACAATAGGTAATTTCGGAGTTCGGTGAGGTTAGCAAAAATACAAGTATTGTAAGACCACGACGAAATTTTTTTTTGGCGATCTACAACAAAGCATAAAACGAACCGCCGAGCGTAGCGAGCCGCCGAAATTTTTGTTACTTTTTCGGGCGATCACAAACAAGTTAAGGACAGTATGAAAAAATTAATAACAGCGAGCCCTGAAACGTTTGGAGAAATTGCGCATTATCATCATTTAAGGCAATTACTCATTATTGCACATCAAATTAAATAATTACACAGGGCAGGGAAAGACTAATACAGATAAAGTTGTATGTACAATGCCTTATCGGTTTGGGCGATCTCTGCTAGGCAACCTTTCTACACCCGATTTTAAAGTATTCAAGTATTTATTTTGCAATCATAATAAAAAACAACGGCGAGCGAAGCGAGCCGCAATTTTTTTATATGTTTGCGTATGAGTTTTCGGTATCACCCCTTCGGATTCGGATTTGAAGTGCCATCTGCGCGCCCCGAGGGGTGCCGAGATGGCACCCCTTGGAGCTCGGTACCCGGGGCGGACCGCCCCTCCGCCCCCCCCCCCTTACGCCGCTAGTGGGCAATGCACAGTGTGAAGTTACGGCAATGCACAATAAATAACGGTGGACAAACTCACACAGCATTATCCAGCCCCAAGCTAATGCTGTGTGATATGCTCCATCCATCCTCTAAGCAGAGTGCGTGTTATGATACCTAGATCGTAGGGTACTAGACGACTGATATACATAATACAATACATAACATAGATAGATACTTTTTATTATACATAGAAAACGACTAGAATACCCGGAACAAATACCTGCAGATCGTACAAATATTTGTCTCAAGGCGGGAATCGAACCCGCAACCTCCTGCGTCGCAGGTGGACATTGATTTAAGGAGGGGATCTCTTTTTTCATTGCAGGCGGACCTTCGCCAACCGCGCCACCAGAGGTCGTCAATGCACAATGTTAGGGCAGTGCACAATGTAGGTACGTGCTCGAACACTAAGTAAGTAGGTATATAAAAATGTTGATCAAAATGAGGAGTAGAGTAGGTAATATTATGTTATTTAAATGAAGGTCAAAAAACTCGCAATGTAATCTTGAAGAAAACGAGAATATTCGTAAAATAATTTAATTTTATAAATAGGTAGTAGGTACGTACGATTAATGATTTACATCTTAACACGATCTAGGTACAATATTATAAGTATAGGTACTGAGATAAGATCACAAAGAAACGCTCGTCGAACGAGAAAAGAAACGGAGTCGGTCAGAGGTCGAGCGGGTTGTTGTGGAGCGCGCCGCCATGCTGCGAGATCTGCGCGCCGAGCGCGTCCAGCCGCGTCATCTGTGTCACGGCCGGCGCGCCGCGCGTCAGCTGCAGGCTGGCGGCCGCGCGCGCCAGCGACTCCTGCGCCCACGCCGCGGCCAGCTCTAGCTCGTGCGGAGCCGAGGGCAACGCCAGGCGTTGAGCACGCGACGCGCGCGCCAGCACCGCCGCCGTCGCGTACGACTCGATGGCCGCGTCCGCCAGGTGCGTCAGCAGCTGTTGCTCCTCGACCACGCGGCGGCCGTGCTTGGCCAACGCCGCCTCCACGGCGCGGCCGGCCTCCGCCGCCACGCGCGACAGCTCGGCGGCGGCAGGCGCCAACGCGGGCGCCACCAGCGGACCCAGGTCGGGTCCTCCGTGCAGGCCCACAGCCGCGCCCGCGCGCCGCCCCGCCTCGCTGAAGATGAGCCCGAGGTTGGCGGCCGGGTTCTTGAACGCACGCTGCAGCTCCTGCAAGTGCGAACCGGCGTGCTGCATGCCTGCAACAAGAGGAGACTCTCAGTCAGTCGGTGACAGGTGGATAGGACGCACGCCCTGCAGGTTGCAGCGCGCACACTCACCCGTGAGCGCGATGAACAGCCGCAGGATGTCGTTGGTGCCCTCGAAGATGCGGAAGATGCGCAGGTCGCGCAACACGCGCTCGAGGCCGGTGGCACGCATGAAGCCCATACCGCCGAGGATCTGGATGGCCTCGTCCACGACGTGCCAGGCGGCCTCGCTCGCGAACACCTTGCTGATAGCGGCCTCCAGATGGTAGTCCTGCGAGCCCGAGTCCATGTTGCCGGAGACAGAGTAGGCGATGGCCTCGGTGGCGTACTGCAGCATGGCACAGCGAGCCAGCTTGGCGCGCACGGAGGAGAACTCGCACAGGCGCTTGCCGAACTGCACGCGCGTGGCGGCGTGCTCAGCCGCCTGGCGGAGTGCGGCGCGCTGCGTGCCCGCCATGGCGGCGCCCATGCCGAAGCGGCCGTTGTTGAGGATGTTCATGGCCACCTTGAACCCGTTACCCAGCCCGCCCAGCACGTTGGCTACCGGCACCTTGACGTCCTCGTAATACACCTCCGTGGTGTTGGAGCACTTGATGCCCATCTTGTGCTCCGGCGGGCCCGACGACACGCCACCGAACGACCGCTCGACGATGAACGCCGTCACCTGTAACAAGCGCAGCGCAATGTCAGCCTCACGAGGTAAGCTCCCGCCCCGCCCCGCCCCGCCCCGCTCACCTTGTCCACAGTCTTGCCGTCCTTCTCGACCGGCGTCTGCGCGAACACGGTCATGATTTCGGCGATGCCGCCGTTGCTGATCCAGATCTTGGAGCCGTTGAGCACATAGTGGTCTCCCGAGGGGGCGAGCACGGCGCGGCTCTTGATGGAGCCGGCGTCGGAGCCCGAAGAAGGCTCGGTGAGGCAGAAGGCCGCGTACTCGCCGCCCGCCACGCGCGGCAGGTAGTGCTTGCGCTGCGGCTCGTCGCCGAACAGCAGGATACCCTTGAAGCCGATGGACTGATGCGCGCCCAGCGTGATACCGACGCCGAGGTCGTGCGCGCCCACGATCTCCACGAGACGCGCGTACTGCGTGTTGTTGAGCGCGAGGCCGCCGTGCTCGGCCGGCACCTGCAGCGCGAAGGCCCCCAGCTCCCAGAGGCCACGCACGGTGCTCTCCTCTATCTGCGAGGCAGCGTCGTTCTTGTCCGGGTCATTCACTTCCTGGAAGAACTTCTCTACGGGCGGCACTAGCTCGCGCAGCGTCTGACGCTGCTCCTCGCTCAGCGGCTCGGGAAAGGGGAACACCTGCGCCGGCTCCACGCGCCCGCGGAACAGGTTCAGCGTGAACGAGGGCGACGCGCGCGGCGCCGCCCGCGCAGCCGTCTTACTGCTCGCCCATCTGCATACAAATAATATTACTATACTACGTTATTTATTACGGGAACTAGTTTTTAATTCTGTGAAACTTTATCAATTTTTGAAAGTAAAACTCGCTAATTCAAACTCTTATGTCTTCGTATTTACCAATGTTATATTTGTAAACAACAGGACAGGTTCCTATTGCAGGTATAACTGTTACACCATTCACACTATCTACTGAATTACAGAATAAACTAAAAATGACAGGAAGTATCAATATATGCAAAACCTATGTTACGAGCAACATTCATTTCAATTAAGCATCCACCTGCGGGTGTGCGTTACCCCAGCACAAAGTTCCACAAATAATTAGTGTGTTCAACGCTGTAAATGTGCGTCAGGTAAAAAAAATTGTGCATGTCCTCGTTTTGGAATAAAACGCAAAATACGTTTTCTGCTGGGGTAGCGTTCTTCCAGCAGGAAGATTCTAAACGAATGGCCCTAGACAAAGGCTTATATGGGCATATAGCTTATATTTGTGCATAAACCTAGAGTAACTAGAGATTTCAAATCGCAAAAGACGCTAAAAATTCTGTATTGTTCACTAGTTAGGAGTAATCTAGAATACGCCTCCCAGGCTTGGGATTCTCAATATAATAAATATATTACCCAACTAGAGAAACCACAAAGTAAATTCCTCAAGTTTGTTAATTTCAAACATATATTCGGATTATATTGACAGCTGTAAACACCATCATTTGTTGCCCTTGGAAAGCAGGAGAGAAGCCGCGGATTTAGCACTAAATATATTATTAAACGTTATCTGATATCAAATGATCGATACCCTCTCGTAAACTACTCACAACTTGATCTATTCCACACCAACCAAAATATATACACACAGTATCCATGGTTTTTTCAATTCTTAGCAGTAAGTATGTAATTATTTAAACGTAACATAAACAGTTTTTTATATTTTTTTTTTATTCATATATTAAAGTAGTATCTTATTATAACTTTTTAATAAAAGGGATGTACTTTAAGACTCTTTAGATTAGACCAACATTTTCTCCATAAAATTATTTGTTACCGAACAGGCAAACCACTAGAAATTGAGTTTCAATTTCTTTTGTTTTGTATCAACTTTACCAGCAGATTATGTATTTTTTTTATGTTTAAGCATATTTACGTTACCTACATAAGTGAAAACTCTTAGGCTTAAGTTATACCTACCACCATTGTTCCTATTATTTAAGTATTATAAGCTACTTACTGTGAACCACGGTGTACCGCAAGGGAGTATCCTTGGCCCGTCCCTGTTTCTGGCATACATTAATGATTTATGCCAGCAACAGCTACCCCGTGGCAAAATACTTAGCTTCGCAGATGATACAGCACTTTTTTTCAGCGCTAATACCTGGGAGGAGGTTTACATACTCGCACAACAGGGATTTAATAAAGTTAGCGCCTGGCTGCATAGTAACATTCTTACACTTAACATCACGAAAACCAAATACTTGGCATTTGCACATAGAGCTAACCTTCTCCCATCACCTAATCTCAAATTACTTGCACACACGTGCTCTGGCTCTACCTCCAACTGTGCATGCCCTTCTCTCCTAAGAGCAGAAAACATTAAATATCTAGGTGTCATAATTGATCAAACCCTAAGCTTCAGACCACATATAGATGTTCTTACTGGAAGGCTGCGTAAACTGGTATATATTTTTAAAACCCTTAAACACGTTGCGGACCGAAAGGTGGTAAAGATGGTGTAAAGGGTACGGTCTTGGTGATGGTTTAGCCCGAAACCCTTTGGGTAGTGGTTTGTTTGATATTTATGGTCTATGGTAGTTTTATATGAAAAGTCAATAGTTTTGGTAAGTAAATATAATCACTGGTAACTATGAATAATATAAACGTAAACTTATTGACTTATGGTGGTAAAGAATTAATGGTAAAATGGTAATGGTTGAGCCTGCGTTCTCGGTGGTATGTCCCGGCGCGAACTGCCTGAATTTAGGCTAACCGCGAGCGAATACGCGTCAATTGCGAACTAAGCAATATCGCGTATTTGCGTGTTTGGTTTTAATCCGAACATATTCCCGAAAACAAGGATGAAGATGGTGGTTATGAATCATCTTAAAAGTTTTACAACAAAACATGAAAAGAGATTGAAATACGATTAAATTGCTAATGTAAACATGTTAATATTGGTAAAATGGTTACTTAAATCTAACTTATAAAACATTATACTTTTGCTTGGAATAAAATTTTACTTACAATAAATGGTAAATTAATTTTGGAAACAAGTAGGTACCTATGTATAAACAGTTAAAAATTACAGCATAAAAGAAACTTAGAAGAATTCTAATTTATGATTTAATAATATTACACATTCTTCTGTGTTAAACCGATCGAGTCCGTTTTGCGCTGGTTCTGGTTTAACGCGTTATGGTTCATGTTTCGCGTTAGGCGCGTAATTGTAGAGCTTAAACCCGATCACAGCACTACGAATTTATTGGCCATCTGGCGCTCATACAGATCACTAGCATAAAACACTTCATTCTGTGGTGGTGCACTGGTGGGCCTCGGCGGCGCGGAAGTATCTGGTGACTCACGTTGATGGTGACTTCCGCGTCGACGCCGAGGTCTTTTTTGGCGGCGGCGGCGAGGTCACAGCCTCGGCGACCCTCGCCGCCGCAGCGCTCCGAACAGGTCTCCGTTATGATGATAATGATGATGATAGCACTCTGAATAATTCGAATGCAAGATATCGGACACCGTCAACGGGCGGCGGCGGCGCCTGGTTGTCTGATTTACGTCACGCCGCCGGCGCTGGTTAGGACGTCGAAATGCTGTGCCGAATTTTTGTTTGCAGATAGAAACAATGGTAGGAATTTCGGTCGTCTAGGCAAACCATATGGTTTTGGTGTCACGGCTCGCCCTAGACCGTTCCCCATGGTGACTTGGTTTTGGGTATCCTTGCTGTTTCTTGCGACATAAAATATAATTTTATTATTTGAGTGCATTTTGTCGTGTAAATGAACTAGGCCGTCAATACATATTCAGCGTGTTTGTTTGTTATGATTGTCAGCATTTTAGGGTTGTTCAACTCGTGTAACCTGAGGTGAGGTTGGTGAACTGGTTTCATTTTGATAGGTATTATTTTTGTGTTGCTAATGGTTGATGAATTTTGTTCCTGGATTAATCTGCTGTAGTTTATGAATATCTTTTTCTCTTCTTTTGTTGGTTGGTTTGGTTAGTGGTATGGTTTTGGTCCAGGTTTTCATATGTTGGTAAAATTATTTGGTAGGCTTGGTTAACTTTTTGTACGAATATTTGCCGGTTCTTTTCGTGTTGTTTGCAAAACTGAGCTAGACCTTCTGGTTTGGCAGCGCGCAGCGTTTCCTTGAGGTCTGGTATGAATGGTAGGCAAACATCGTTTCTTTCTGTTCTCAAGCTTGGAGGTAAGCACTTAAGGTCTGTACTTGTCATTTCCACTTCGATTATTTGTTTGGTTTTATTCGCTTTCCGCAACATTAAACAATTCGTCCTTATGGTGCAGAACGACATTGCAATGATAATGCTTTCACTGTATCCCTGGGTAGGGGCTGGTTGGCAGTTGGGGGTTGTGGTAGATGTTAATGGTTGTTCCCCAACTGCCTTGTCAAAGGACCATGAAAAGGGTTGTGGTTGGGGGTATTGGTAGATGTCAATGTTTGTTCCCCAAACAGCCCTTTGAAACTCACTACTCTTTACTGCCGCCAACTTATGGTAAAATGGTATGAAATGGTAATGGAGGTATTGGTTTGAACCCGCGACGTTGGCGGTCGATCGCGGACTGCCTGAATTTAGGCTAACCGCGAGCGAATACGCGTCAATTGCGAACTAAGCAATATCGCGTATTTGCGTGTTTGGTTTTAATCCGAACAGATGGTCTACTCAGCATTAGGACAGTCAATAATAGACTATTGCATAACCTCTTTTGGTGGCGCAGGTAAAACCCATTTGATCGAGGTTGAGAGAGCTCAGCGTGCGATATTGAAAGTAGGGGCTGGCCTCCCGTTTCGTCATCCTACAGTAGAGCTATTCAAGCATTGGGATGTTCTGACGGTGAGACAACGTTACGTATTGCATACTGTTCTTTTGAAACACTCAAAATTAAAATATGACCCCGAACTAAATAAAAGTAAACGCAGAAAAGGTAAGGTGTGCCAGCCTGAAACCTTTAACTCTCGTCGCTCCAACAACTTCTTCTGTTTCCAAGGGGACTTTCTCTACAATAAATTGAATAAGTCTCTCAACATCTATCCCCTGCACAAATACAGTTGCAAAAATACGGTCACTAAATACCTAAAGAGCCTAAATTACGATCAAACGGAAAGTCTGTTATGTCCTGGCTCATAAATAATTTTAGGGACTAGAGAAATATATTTTATTTTATTTCTTTGCCATCTTGTTGTTATTGTTATCAGAATTGTGACTACTTATTATCTTCTAATTTTTATACATGGGTAGGGATCTCTTGTTGCCCAGACTCTTTCGAGTCTGGTGGCCTCAGAAGACCTTACCAAAAACACACATCACATCCTCGAGCACACACACACACACACATACACACACAAAACACACTCTAGTACAAACACACACACGGCCCATCACAAGGAAATACTGCCTTCATAATAATCTACTAAAATGTAAACTTAGTAAAGTTTTCCCCTAGGTTATTCTGTGTAACTTATAATTTTGTTTCTTTTTTTTCTGTACTTTTTGTTTTTGTCTTATGTTATTTGTAATTAAGTATGCAATAATTGCACTTATGCCGCGGAGTGGGAGCCTGGTGACCTGTAACACAGGTTTTTTACAAACCTAACGCAGGCACCAGTCTCGCGCAATGTTGCTTTGCTTTTATAGTTATAGCTACTATTTTTTTGTTATTTTAAATTTAAGCTCATTGTCGAGAAAACAATAAATGATTTTATTTATTTATTATTAAATGTTCTCCACCTAAATAAATAAATAGAAATGCGGGTTTTTGAGATAGTCAATTTCCTGCTGGGGTAACATTTTGCAAAATCTTGTTTTTCGGAAATCATGGAATGTGCATCTACTACCTACACTAGTAGCTTTTGATTAGTGCTTATTTGTGAAATAGTAAAATTTACAAAAATATATACAGTGTTTACGTAATCCAGTTTGTTTTTTAACCTTATGGACAGACATACAGGTTCATTGTAAACGGTGTTCGGTTCCTGCTGTTATTCTTTGTAACCATAAAAAGTTTCAAGAAGGTACCTACATCTACGCGTTTTTGAATAATATCGATTAAGGCCTAAGGGATAATGTCAACTTTGACGTCAAAATGCAAGAAACTTTTTCAACCCAAGATTGTCGGTGAAAACAAAATAATTAGTGTGGTTAATAAAAATGATATCCTGAAAATTTCAGCTCTCTACGTCTCGTATTAAGCTATAGATACATACAAGCAAATGACTGAATGAAGAGGCACACTCCTACATCAGCTTTATCCTATCTGGTGATCCGACCAAATTCGAATGACCACTAAAAAGCGAATGTTTCATACATAATAATAATAATCATTTATTTCAGACTATAGAAGTACCTTCGAAAGTCACATCGAAGTAGCATGTGTGGAGTTGGAGCAAACGATTGTAGTAAGCGTATACAGCCCACCATCAGCTTCCTTTGAAACATTTGAAAATGTAATGGAAGATATTTTATTTAAATTATCAAAATCAAATAAAACTCTCATTGTATGTGGAGACTTCAATATTGACCTTTTAGAAGTTTACTCCCTCAGTACTAGATTGACAAATTTATTTAACTCTTTTAATCTAAGGCCATTATTTATGGAACCTACTAGAATAACTGAAACCTCAGCAAAATGTATAGATAATGTATTTGTTTGCCAAAATGAAAAAATTGCAAGTAAAAATATAATAAGCAATTTAAAA
Source organism: Eupithecia exiguata (assembly GCA_947086465.1). NCBI lineage: Eukaryota > Metazoa > Arthropoda > Insecta > Lepidoptera > Geometridae > Eupithecia > Eupithecia exiguata. Next base: position 15,371,940 of record OX352228.1, on the reverse strand, counting down.
TCAGACCACTTAGGTCAACTAATTAAATTAGAAATTCAAGTAAAAAATAATAATTATAAAAAGAAAACAAAATACATACCTGTGACCACAAACCGATTTGAACGGTTGAAATTGGATTGGGAATGTAAACCATCACCTAATTACTCATACAACAACCCAAATGAGTCGTATAGCAGATTTTTTAACAAATTCACCAATGCCTTCAATTCAATATTCACACCCAAATCGATTATGGTCTCAGAAAAACTTAGCTTTAGTGAGTGGGCAACAGTGGGTATACATAAGAGTAGACAAAAATTGTATGAACTGTATAGTGAAAAACAATATAATTTTAGCCAAGAATTCAAAGAAAAAGTTAAAACCTACTCAAAAATGTTTAGAAAAGTGTGTCAAATAGCTAAATCAAATTATATTAGCTCTAAAATTAGAAATAGTGAAAATGTAATAAAATCAACTTGGAAAATAATAAATAGTGAGACTGGAAAGGCCAGTACCTATGTTAATGATTATAATTTAAAGGTTAATGATTGCGCAATCAAAAATGATGTCGAAGTAGCCCAAACATTTGAAAACTTTTTTACTGACATTCCAATCTCTACTACAAAGTGTCTAAACTCTTCTCAAGTAATCGCTGAGTCATTACTCATAGAAAATGTACATAAATGCAAAAGTAAATTTAATTTCAACCATGTTGATGAAAAAGATGTTAAAAAAGCCTTTAATCTTTCAAATATGAAGAAAACTGCAGATCTCTGGGGCATTTCCGTTAGAGTTATTAAACCATTGATTGGTACCATTGCACCAGATCTAGCTTTGATATTTAATCAATCTATCGATTGTGGCGTATTTCCTTACTCATAGAAAATGTACAAAAATGCAAAAGTAAATTTAATTTCAACCATGTTGATGAAAAAGATGTTAAAAAAGCCTTTAATCTTTCAAATATGAAGAAAACTGCAGATCTCTGGGGCATTTCCGTTAGAGTTATTAAACCATTGATTGGTACCATTGCACCAGATCTAGCTTTGATATTTAATCAATCTATCGATTGTGGCGTATTTCCTTACTCATAGAAAATGTACAAAAATGCAAAAGTAAATTTAATTTCAACCATGTTGATGAAAAAGATGTTAAAAAAGCCTTTAATCTTTTAAATATGAAGAAAACTGCAGATCTCTGGGGCATTTCCGTTAGAATTATTAAACCATTGATTGGTACCATTGCACCAGATCTAGCTTTGATATTTAATCAATCTATCGATTGTGGCGTATTTCCTGATCTCATGAAATGTAGTAAAATAATCCCACTGTTTAAATCGGGTAGTAGATCTGACCCCACTAATTTTAGACCAATATCAGTTCTGTCTACATTCAGCAAAGTTTTTGAAAAACTTATTTTACATCAATTGCTCAGGCACTTCAATGGCAATGACCTGCTACATTGTAAGCAATTCGGGTTTACTCGCGGCAGGTCAACTACTGATGCTGGTGTAGAGTTAGTATCGCATATTTTTGATGCTTGGGAGAAGTCGCAAGATGCTATAGGCGTTTTTTGCGACTTGTCAAAAGCATTCGATTGCGTACACCATGAAACATTAATCAGGAAACTACATCACTATGGATTAATGGACTCCTCTTTGGATCTTCTTACATCTTACTTGAGTGATAGGATACAGAGAGTTGACATTAATGGGAAACGGTCTTCGGGGTCTGTAGTTAAAATGGGTGTACCGCAGGGTTCTATCCTCGGCCCTTTCCTATTTTTAGTTTATATTAACGACCTGCCTCATCTGGTAAAGAATAATCACGAGATTGTACTGTTTGCTGATGACACTTCATTAATTTTTAAAATGAAACGACAAAACACAAATTTTGACGATGTGAATAATGCAATCTCAAAAGTAGTCAATTGGTTTAGTGTTAATAATCTGTTGCTTAACGAAACCAAAACAAAATGTATTAGATTTATTCTACCTAATGTTAAACAAGTTAAGGCTGATGTAAACGTAAAAGGAGAAACGTTAGAAATTGTAGAAAGTACCGTTTTCTTAGGAATCACCTTAGATAATAAACTTCAATGGGGCCCACACATAGATAAGCTATCGAAAAGACTTAGTTCTGCAGCGTATGCAGTCAAAAAAATCCGTCATCTCACAGACGTGGATACATCTAGACTTGTTTATTTCAGCTACTTTCACAGTAGTATGTCTTATGGTATACTGCTGTGGGGGAACGCTGCAGATATTAACACCGTATTTGTGCTGCAGAAGAAGGCTGTTCGTGCAATCTATAATATGGGTCCCAGAGAATCCCTGCGTGATAAATTCAAAGAAATAAACATAATGACAGTCCCCTGTCAATATATTTATGAAAACTTATTGTACACTCATAAAAATATCAAAAGCTTCCCTAAAAATAGCGATATACATAATATAAATACTAGAAATAAACATAATTAGTTAAGTTTAGCGTAGTTAGCATAATTAAGTTATTTGCCAAATCTGCACCGTTGCTTTGTTTTATTATGACTACTGATTGTGTGATTATCATTATTTCGTTTTAAGCACATTCCGCCTGAGACACAGGTTTATTTAACCTAGTTCAGGTAATTGTATTATTTTAGACCTTATGAATATAAGATAATTGACTCTTGTAATCCATTTAGTCCTTAATTGTTTTTGAATAAATTTATTTTATTTATTTATTTTTATTTTATAAACTCGCTGTGCCCACAACCAGGCTTCACAAAATTAATGTATCTTTTAAAGGGCAATGTATACGCTTCTACAACAAAACTCCTAGTGAGTTGCAAAATCTATCAATAAATAAATTCAAACAAATTGTCAAAACCTTTCTGTGCAAAAAGGCTTACTACAAAATATCAGATTATTTAGAAGATAAAAAAGCTTGGGACGGGTTTTGCTCCAACTCGAAAAATAACAACTAACAGGCTAAAGGTTTCTTAGTCGCTTCTTTACTTTAGTCTACATACCGAAGCGACAGAAATCAAAAGTACCACTTTATTTCCGTGTCAGTGTTTTATTTTAAGAATTTGACCTTTTCTAAGTGTACATTTTTGTATTTATGGAAATAAAGAATTTTTGATTTTTGATTGATTTTGATCTTAAATCATTCCATGTCAAACGCTACCACGCCAATTTTTTTGAAGTTCTCTTTTTGTTTACTTTGTAGCTGCCTGATTATCTCAATTACGTTGATTTATTTATACGAATTGGTCGAAAATTTTAACAAAAAATATTTTTTTGCCTATTGTTTCGTGTGTTGAAATATAAGAAAAATGTACACTTGGTAGTAGAAATGTTAGACCTTAAATGGCAGCACTGTACACTGTACAGCTAATATGGCGTTAGTTGTGAAAGCTAACTACACGCCATTTTGTGTAGTGATACATGAACGACAAGGTGCATGTGCTATTTTCTGTAAATTGTTAAGTTTACCTGTGTTTATAGCACTTTTTAATAATGGAAATCACATGTTACGATCGTTACGAAAATAAGGGAAAAGTTTAATTTGTAGCTTAGGTACTACATTTTTAATGCAGTAACAATTTCACGGCTTTGGGAAAGTAAGGTTATGTTTGCAAACAAATGGTCAGTATCTTAGATTAGATTTTAAGCTAAACGTTGCACAAATAAGTAATAAAGCTTGATTCAAAATGTTCAAAACGTAACGATATTTTTGAGAAATTTTGCGGGTGCAGTAATAGTTAGTAGCAAGTTAACTTTTAAGTGATATTGTAAGCAAATTGCGTTTCTTTAAAGACATAATGTTAGTGAACCCGGTTTGAGCACTATTGAGTTTAACAAATTGAGTTTTTCAAATTTATTTTAGACCATTAATGCCAAAAATATGTTTTATTCGCTTTTACTTTAATTTTTTTGCATGTTGTTGCTCATGCTTTATTGTTGGCATTTAAGGCACGCGAAACGATGCCTTCAGCAAAGAAAGAATGAAGAAGTATCGAGAAATGACCGAGAGAAGCAAGCCGAACAACTGCAAAAAGAGAAGGAGAGAAGTCGGAAGAGACGAGAGGCTTTGAAGTTGAATGCTAATGCTAAGATAATATCAAAATCACAATGATGGGATAGAATGCAAGTTTACAGAGCATGAAGGCAGCAAAATAAAATGAATACTTATCTGAATTTTTTTATTTGAAAATGATTGACAAGAATCCAAAATCATTCATTAGTAACGAAAAAGACGTTTTTGATGTCCCTTTTGAAAATATAATTACAATTTTACCGGCTCCAATACTACAAAATAGGGGCATCCGCACTTACTACAATTGATCACAGTATTGATTTTTGAGAAGTAAACCCATCAATTTAACATTTAATCACGTAACGGAAGTTCCTAAATAGTTTAAGTCTGTTTTGTGATTTGTAATGTTTAAGAAATTAAAGATTTTTCATATCATTTTATTTTTGATTCGTACTCGTTACGACCATTTAAAGAAATAAAAAGGGCGTGTTACGACCGTTACAAAAATCTCGTGACTATTTAATTACTTACAGCACAATTTTCTTTAATAAATGGTGTAGGTAGTAGGTTATTAATTGGGCTACAGCTTAAGGTTAATTTTTATTCATAAAAACAAGATAATTCGCAGAGTTTCGAAAAAACGTCGCGCCACTCGGAAATGAGAGACAAAATCAAGTTACGACCGTTGCGGTACTTGCGGCCAATTATAACAAAAACTATGAAACTTATAGAAAACTTAAATGATGATTTAGTTAGTATAGGCTAAAAGGCAGAGCAAGCTTAGATTGACATTATCCATTAGCCTTAAGGTGAATAGTAAGGCAAATGACCTTGGGCATTTGGCAGCCGAGCGGGGACACCCCCGCGCCATCTATGCAGCAAGGAGTGCATGTTTTCGATTCAAAAAACCGAGCGCGCGCGGTCCTGGAACCTTAGTCGATATACCCTATCCAAATAATACGCTCCACTGCCGTTAGATGGCGCGCACAAGTGTAGTACGCACACAGAGTAATGATGAACAGAGAGATCCTTGAGAGAAACAGTTCAAAGGAGTAATTGTATCAAAATATTATATGTGTAGAGAATGGTTAGGCTTAGGATTAAAACATTACTAAACAAAATATCTAAACTCTGTAAACTGCATAGGTCTAATAGTATTTTAGTAAAACGAATATTATTAAACTAATTTTTGTTGAAGTTTTTATTTATCATCATCATCATCAGCATATACTAGTTAAGTTTTTATTAATATTGATGAATACACTCTGCATGAAAATATAAATTCACTATCTTGTCATTTTTAGGGTTCCGTAACTCAAAAGAAAAAAAGGAACCCGTATAGAATCACTTTGTTGACCGTCTGTCAACCCTCTTTTTTCAGAAACCTGTTAAAATTCACATCATTTATTTATTTATCATAATTAGGTATAACCACCAACAAAAGAATCAAAACCAAAATCAATAATTCTTTATTTCCATAAATACAAAAATGTACACTTAGAAAATGTCAAATTCTTAAAATAAAACACTGACACGGAAATAAAGTGGTACTTTTGATTTCTGTCGCTTCGGTATGTAGACAAAAAGTAAAGAAGCGACTAAGAAACCTTTAGCCTGTTAGTTGTTATTTTTCGAGTTGGAGCAAAACCCATCCCAAGCTTTTTTATCTTCTAAATAATCTGATATTTAGTAGTAAGCCTTTTTGCACAGAAAGGTTTTGACATCATCATCATCATCATCATTAGCCTATATCAGTCCACTGCTGGACATAGGCCTCCCCCAATGAGCGCCATAGCGCCCTGTCTTCAGCTTGCCGCATCCAGCATCTGCCAGCAGTCTTTCGCAAATCGTCATCCCACCTGGTCAGAGGGCGTCCTACACTACGTTTGCCGAGTCGCAAGGTTTTGACAATTTGTTTGAATTTATTTATTTATAGATTATAATTAATATAATGTTTAGTTACGGAACCCTCGTTGCGCGAGTCCGAGTCGCACTTGGCGTTTTTATTTTTATTCATCTTTGTTTTCAGCGCTAGGTAAGAGGTTGGTACTTATGACGTGGTAAGTTGATCCGGAAAGAAGTAATTTACCGGAACCCTTTATCTTCTTTTTCTGAAAAATAAAGAAATAAATATATTTATTGGCCTGCAAGAAAAAATATTCTCCCTTAGAGAATATTTTTTCTTAGTAGTGCTTTGCGTGAAAAAAACAGTAAGTAGGAAATTAATATTTCATAGAATATGGTAGGTAAACAATGTAATAATAAGAAAAATACATGACATGGTATCCCCCGATGGGATAGGTACGATTAGAAGAGCTTAGCGTTAAAAATACAGTTCTACAGAACTTCAAGTTATCTACAAGAGGTGAGCTGGTAGATGGCTGGTCTGGGGAAAAAGAAGTTGCTGAAGCCGTTTTTCTTCTTTTAGGTTCTTTCAGCTGAAAGAAGAATAATTAACAGTAATATTGACCCACAAGCAAAATACAAATAATTAAATAGAACACCCGTAATACCCGATAGGATTGGCAAAACCGTATATGTGCGAAAAATGCAGTGGGTAGGCAACATAATAGAATTTGGTAAATTTCTTACAGCTTGGACTCTATTGGTGTATTGAATGACAATTCACTATCATCAATTGTCACGTTCCATGTTTCCGTGTCCACATTACGACTGCTATGTGCAACAGAATCCTTGTTAATCTCTATTGCAGATTCAGATATTTGTGGTTGCCTGAAATACAAAATTATATAGGTAGATAAGTACCTAAGTTACATTTATTAGGTAGGTATGTAAAAGTTGTGCGAGTAAAAAGTTAGTATTGAGACACGATGCTGGTAGCTAATAGGTACTGGCTAGATCTTTAGTAAAATCCCTATAATACAAATATAATATCCAAGTAACGAACTAAATATTTAGGTACGTAGTAAGAAAAAATTAATGTAATTCATTTGTGACCATTACTAAAGTTTCTCCTCTCGATATGTTCTAACCGATGTCATCATAAATAAAACCGACCAAGTGCGAGTCAGACTCGCGCACGAAGGGTTCCGTACTGTTATCTATAACAACGAGCAAAAAAATTACGTTTTTTGTATGGGAGCCCCCTTAAATATATATTTTATTCTGTTTTTTAGTATTTGTTTTTATAGCGGCAACAGAAATACTGAAAGACAGAGTCTGTGAAAATTTCAATTGTCTAACTATCACGGTTCATGAGATACAGCCTGGTGACAGACGGATAGACGGACAGCAGAGTCTTAGTAATAGGGTCACGATTTACCCTTTGGGTACGGACCCCTAAAATTGAGGGTTAATTGGGATGCGAAAATCGTTATTTGAATGAGTAAAAATCAAGAGTTTAGGTACTTCACAGTATTGGCTAGGTACCAACCTAAGTAGTAAAGGAATAAAAGGAATTTACATAGGTAAGTTTCTGTAACGGCACTACTCTACTCCATGCATCGATGCATCGATATTAGATTATGCCTGAGAACTTGACTAGGAAGACTAAACAATTATTTATTACAGGTAGGTATAGCATAGTACAAGATAGGTTACTTACTCAACAGCATCACCCATTTGCCGAACTTGTGCTTTTAAAGCATTTGCATGACGTGATCTACATTTTCGCAACCACTTCGATGGAACTCGACGTTTCTGTCCACGTTTATTTGCCATAATATAAATATAAGACTAAAACACAACTCCAGAAGAAATATTCGATACAAAAAATAACACTGCATTTTAGAAATTATGTACCTATACTTTTATTTTTGAAACTGCTTGAGTGAGACTCGCGCGCGATCATACAATACACATAACATAGGTACTAAAGCAAGATCTGGCAACGTCGCTCATAGTGCGAGCCGGCGGCATGTACGAGAGCTTGCAACGTCGCGTTTTCTCCTAGCGCGCGCCGCGCGCCCCGTGTCGCCCGCGAGCCCGCGCGCCCTCGCTCGGTCAGTTGTTGGTACTACAACATTGCCTGATCATATTTTGCGAGCAAACGTTTGTGGGAGAGTGATGTTTTAATAGGCGCAAATAGTTTTTACGTTAAAACTCCTTATTTTGACTTCATTTGAAAACAAATGGACCGGGAATAGAAGCGTACGAGCTATAGAAATAACTATACTGAGTTTGGTAGTAAACGAATAAGACACACCGTCAAAAAGTGTGCTCAATTACCTGAAGATATTGTTACTTCAACCTTGTTCTGAGTGCTAACTATAACTACCGGCAAGCATTTGGAACCGGCACTAGATACTTTAAGATATGTGTTACCGGATATATAAATTTCAAACGTTCACGATCTATATTTTCGTCAGAAACATTGTCCAAAAAGACGTCGTTTTCGTCTTTTACCCCTACAATTCGCCTTAATCGATATTATTAAAAAACGCGTAGATGTACCTTTTTGAAGATATTTATGGTTACAAAGAATAACAGCAGGAACCGAAAACCGTTTACAATGAACCTGTATGTCTAACCGAATTTCGGCGCGAGATCTAACGAAGAAGTAACAAACATCTATCCATCCACCACCATCCAACCAAACTTTCGCATTTTTTGATTTTTATATGGTGGTTTTCATGCACATTGGATCCAGTCCAGTCAATAATTTCAGAAAATCATCAAAATATTTAAATTGAAAACACCAACTGACAGCAGATCTACCACAAAATATCTTGAAACAAAACAGCTTAAAACCATAGAGATTTTAAATACGTTGTAGCGCCCCAACGGGGTACATGTTTTGATACTAGAAATTATCACACACAACATGTAACAAATGAATAAATGATTCTACGTAACATGGCCGACTGACCTGGCCATGGAATATGAAGTTTTCATACTAACTATACGTTAGGGCCCTTCCTTATACCGAAGGGGATCTTTTTTCATTGATGTTAAGGCACTAGAAATCACATACGCAAGTAAGGGATGTGCTTCGACAAAATGATCGATAAAATCATTAAGGTTTCAATAAGATTTTAATTGTTGTAAAAGACATAATTACTTTATTTGCAAAGATAAATTCACAGTGAGATAAATAATTATTATATTTGACGGGGAGGAGACCGGGGGCCTGCCGTCCAGAGCGTCAGACATGCCTCGCAGTCCAAATGAAGTAAAGCAACGTATTGTCCAGGTGTTTATTGGTTAATCACAATCACTTCGCTACGTATAGTCTCGCTAATTGTGAAACGCGGCAAGTTCAAGGCAGAGGCAAGACGGGACCAGTGCTCTGCTCGAAAGTCGCCCAAAAAGTGAAGTCACTCACGATCCAACCTAACCTCAAAAGCACTCTGCCTTGACCATGCCCAAGTGACAACCGTTGCGTTGTGACAATGACAGTTGTGTACTTGGCGTTTCCTACTATACACTCCTCAACTCGCTAACAGATGGCCTTGGAGACCGGATCGAACCACAAACGAATTAATGCGGAGCCGCTGCGCCGGCGGCTTGATCTCCGACATATTTATATTTTTTTATACATAATTGTTCTCCTTGATGGTGTATGGTGTAGGTATGGCTTTTTTTACAAGAACAACAACACGCACTGTATTCTGTGATTGGTGTGACGTCACCAGCGATGCAACTAAACGCAAAGCGTTTTCGGTCACGTGATCACATATCAAAAAAAGGTGTAATTTTAACCCCACTTTTTACCTGAAATAGGAATATTGGAACGAAGTTCCTTATCGCGCGTTGCGAAAGGGAGCTAGACCGAAACTCGTAAGTCTATGGTAAATGCGACCCCAGAAACTCCTAAGTCTATGGTACGTAACGACACTTACGTTTTGCTATTGTTAGATACGACATTATCACAAAGGAATAAGGTTCAAATTGAAACACCGCATATTTCAGAATTGCATAGATTAGGTAATAGTATAATAGTCGCGCCCGCGCTCGAGAGATACCACAGAATACGCTTCCAACAACCACCACAATAGGTGGGATAACGACTGACATTGTTGATGCACGGACGAAGGAAATCACCCTTCCGTGGTTAGTATGTCAAAACTTCGTACATAATTGTACGAGGTTGGTTGTGTCCTCGTACCTCGTACGGAAGACCACAAATCTCGTATTTGTACGAGGAACCTCGTACGGTTGGCAACCTTGTCTGTCTGTCTCTCTCTCTCTCTCTTATAGAAAGCAAGCCAGTTATTTTCGTTTCGTCTTTCTATTTCGCATTGAACAGGTTAATACAGGAATACAGGTTTTTTGTACATAACATAACATAAGCCGTGCTGTGACACCCCCACGACCCCAGCCCCCTTGAACCCCCTCCCCCAACACAAAAATCTGATATGGGTATCGATTTCGACTAACTTGGGGGTGAGGATTCCGAATTTGATGACGGCAGGGGTGTGTGGATACACACAAGGCGAGCGAAGCGAGCCTTGCTGCGTGACAACACGAGCGGGGCCGTATCGCGGTGAGCGAAGCGAACCGCAATGCGGCCACCATAACAAAGCAAGGCGAGCGAAGCGAGCCGCGCTTCGTGTTCGGTGAGCGAAGCGAACCGCAATACGACACCTATCGCACTGCAAGGCGAGCGAAGCGAGCCGCGCTTCGTGTTCGCAACCTGTTGGCGTGGGTCGGATTGCAGTGAGCGGAGCGAACCGCAATACGACGGCTGTGTGATAGGTGTGACAGCGCAAGCAGCGCATTGCGGTTCGCTTCGCTCACCGCAATACGACCCCGTTAACACAGCAAGGCGAGCGAAGCGAGCCGCGCTTCGTGTTCGCACCCACCCACTTCTAAGGGTATGGATTTCGAGTAACTCTAACTCGTAGATTACGAAAAAGATGTCCATTTCCAAATCCAAGATGGCTGACATTTTTTAATCGCAAAAATCACTCTGTTGGAAAGTAAACACAATATTAAGTCAGTGTCAAAAGATAGAACTGTCACTGTAAGCCTTATGTGAGGCAGCTGTCATTCGAGAATGACATTAGTCTTGTAAAAAGCGAAAACTGTCTCTTCTGCAAATACCACAGAACGATACGCTGTAATAATAATCTCATCTGCTGCTTTGTACATGTAAACCGTAATCCCATAATAAAAACAGTTCGCCCCTATCCAGACATCTGTGTTTTATTACACTCATGGGTTTCCTTTTCGACTAATTCAGATACGTAGATTACGAAAAAATGTCCATTTTCAAATCCAAGATGGCGTCGTTTTCGACTAACTCGGACACGTAGATTACGAAAAAGATGTCCAAAATGCTGACATTTATTAATCGCAAACTCTCTTGGATATCGATTTCGAACAAATCGTGCGTGTAGGTTACGACAAGGGGAACACAATTAAAAAGTGAACAATCTACACAACGCTCGCGAGCTGCTTGCAGCTCGCGCATATGTAAAAATCTAGTTACATTATATTTGTTAATAATCTTCGATAAAAAAATTCCGGCTTTGCCGGCCGCGAACTCCTTATTTTTGATCGAAGTTAATAATAAAAAAAGTTTTTATTATAGCTTTAAAAAATATATACAATTCCTTCACTAATTAATCGAAAGGAACTTCGTTCCATCCGGGTGTCCCTTGACACCTCTCAAGTTTTTTTTTTAAATTAAAATCAACTTATTTTCTATGTAGTCAAATAGCCTATTAGTTATAATAGGATCGCGTGCGTGTGTGGAAATATCGATAAAATCGACAACTTTTAAATTTTATCAAGCACTAGCGTATAATTTCTTTTTTCAATGTATTCGTAAGTTCACAGACAAGTGTTTGTGCATGTGTGAGAACTAATCACGGTGCATGATTCTTTGTTGTGTGCTGTTTATGTGTGCATGGATCTGCGTTTGAACATATGCGTAAGTAGTAGTGAAAGCATGGGTGGGAGAAATGCATTGGTGAGGTGGCGGCAACCGATTTTAAGGTTCCGTACCCAAAGGGTAAATACGGGACCCTATTACTAAGACTTCGCTGTCCGTCTGGCCGTGCATAGTTAGACAGCTGAAATTTTCACAGATGATGTATTTCTGCTATAACCCCCGCTATAACAACAAATACTAAAAAATAGAATAAAATAATTATCTAAGGGGCTCCCATACAACACACATTATTTTTTTTGCCGTTTTTGTAGATAATGGTACGGAACCCTTCGTGCGCGAGTCCGACTCGCACTTGGCCGGTTTCTATGTACACACATCAACATTGTCTAGGGATATTTCATTTTGAAATGATTTGCTTACAAAATATTTGCTTTTGAGAAAAAGTTTATATATGGAATTAAACCTCTTTTGTTCCCTTTTCAGACTTTGAAAAAAAAAAAAAAAAAAAGAACACTAAACAAAAGATAGAATGGGGACTCCGATTTAATTTAAACAACGTTAATTTTGCATAAGATAAATTAACTTTTATTTAACTATCAATAAGTGCTATCTAAGTAATTTTAATTTTAACGGATCTTGTGATATTCGTAATGTCATGGAACGTCGACATTTAAGCAGAAAAGAAATGATAAGAGCGATAGGCATGTTACAAGCCGGTGCTATCCAACGCGTGGTTGCCAATACCCTAAACACCAATCAAAACGTAATTTCTCGATTGTGGTCACGTTATCGTATTACTGGGGATGTAAGAGAGTGCCACACTGGAAAAAAACGAGTAACCACCCCTAGACAGGATCGTTTTCTCCAAAATTCCGCCAGGAGGGAACCCAATCTCACAGTAAAGCAGTTAGTGCAAAGGCTTCAGTCAGACCATCAGCTGTCAGTCAGCGACCAAACCGTCACACAGTGAATCGCGTAGAACAAGCTAGCTGGACAAAAGTCATACCAAAATTTCGCCTAATTAGTGGTGCGCTATCTTAGATAAAACCCCCCAGGTAACGAATCCAGGTAAAAAGGGTGACAAACATTCATAGTGTATGAGTCATAGACCCCTAAAGGTAAGTGAAAAATATTTGCTTTAACGTAATTCGTTTTGTTGCATTTTTGCAGTGCTTTCATTAACATCTCCTAAATTTTGTGGTTTCTAAAATAGTTTTCTCTGTGATGGATTTTACTTTAGAAGGTATGTACTTTCTTATTTTGTTAAAACATAGATTCTAATAAACAATGATAAAGTCCTGTAGGCATATAATAAACTTGTAGAAAAATACTGGCATAATATGAAGTTCTTAAACTTTCATGGAATGTAACTTTTTGTATCCAGATGTATCCAGTCTAATTTTTTTGTATGCCATAGATACATTATTCAGCTTTAAAATGACATAAAATTTGGGTTAGCAAACGTGTGCCATTTTTTTTTATTATTTTTTTCAGAACATACCTATTCAGTTACAAAAATGCTACGCGCATTGTCTTCCGGTATGACATAAATTAAACGTAATTAAAAAAAACTTGCGATGGAACTAGGGCCCTCTATTTAAGTTTGTATTTGTGGTATTACATGCCTGTTACTGTGCATAAAATCCTCGTACACAGTACTGAAGTAGTAACAAAATGCATTGTGCCAATTGGTCAATTGTCGGAAGAAACTCAAGAGGCTCGAAATAAGGACTGCAGAAGATTTCGAGAGCATCACACACGGAAACAGTCGCGTATTGCCACGAATACAGATTTATTAAACATGTTGTTAATCACGTCTGATCCGGTTATTAACTCACTCAGGGAAGTACCAAAAAAAAAGCACGACTCTCTATTAGCAGATGTGCTATATTTGATTGTCTCTCCTTCAATACCCACAAAAATATAAAAAAAAATTAAAAAATAAATGTTCCCCCACGTGACGATAACGATTACGTGGTACCTGATTCGTCTGAAAGTGAGAGTGATGAAAATTATGACTATACATATTATTATGACTAATTTTGTAAATATTGTTTTGTTTTTCGGTGAACGATGTAAATATTATTTTAGTTTTAAGTTTTTAAATAATATAAGTATTTTCTAATTTAACCTATATTTTCTAATTTAACCTATAGATAGTTGTAATTTTTTTCTATTTATGACTTAATAAAAAAAAACAATAATGTAACTTTTTATTTATTATACCACTTCAAAAATCACGAATATATCAAATTATGATTGCTCACGGCTAAAACAATCGATACACAAAAAAAAATGTTTTTGTCCAGCTAGCTTGTTCTACGCGACTCACTGTGCGTCAGAAGAAGGCTACATGAAGTCGATCTTCATTCTCGTAAGCCACTTCGTGTGCCAGCTCTACGACGAGGCAATCGCGGAAGGCGAATTCTTTGGGCTCAAGAACATTTGTTATGGAACAATGGCCAATGGACAATGGTTCTCTTTACTGATGAGTCTCGGTTTGGATTCCACTCCGATTCACGAAGAACACGTGTTTGGAGAATTCCAGGCAGAGAAAGTCGACTCCAGCAGCCACAAAAGGTCCATTCGTACCGAGGTGGGACAATCATGGTTTGGGTGGGAATTCGTATTGGCGCGCGAACCGAGCTCATTTGGATAAGAGGCAGCATGACTGCACTAAAATACCGGAACGAGGTCGTAGAACTTGTGATCATCCCTCATAGAGTTCAAATTGGCCAGGAATTTCAGCTGATGCATGATAATGCCCCTCCACACACGGCGCGTTTAGTATCAGCTGCCCTTCAGGAACAAGATGTCGCGGTTTTGGACTGGCCTGCACAGTCACCCGACTTAAACCCAATTGAACACGCTTGGGACATGTTGCAGCGAAGGGATTTCAGAAATTTGCCGTCAAATTTGATCACAGAAGACCAACTTTATTGCCATTTAAAAAGAACATGGGATCGCATACCCCAGCGAGACTTTGACACCCTAATTTTGAGTATGAATAATCGGTGCAGATGTGTTATCAACGTCAGGGGAGGCAACAACGATTATTAAATTGTAAAAAGGTAATTTTATAAAGTCATGGCAACGTAAAAATAGTTTTAACACAATTTACCGAACCTTGTAAATTTTTAGAATTTTTGAGGTTTTGTTTCTACTTAAATTTTTATTAAAAATAATATCAAACAGTTGTTTTATTATTATTATTAATATACAACACAAAATAAAGATTCTGGCCATACCTAGTTTTCTAAAGAAATTATTTTCAGTTTTTGTAAAAAATCAACAAAATGTTGAATATCCCTAGACAATGTTGATGTGTGTAAGTAATCAAATCAATCAGTGACCTATAGCATTTGTAGTGCCTTATTATTATGATTTCTGTGGCTTGCAGTCTTGCACCAATGCTGCTCCCCCAAAATCTCTTTTGTCCCAACGGCAATAGGACGGGCTCTGTGTGATTTGACACGGAATTGTTTGTTACAAATGTTCTGCTCCAGCTCTGCAGATCGTGTCCATCTCCTGGCCGTTCTAAATGGGAGTCAGGACATTGGTTGCAAGCACTTCCTTCATATAACACTGGCACTTTATTGGATCCCGTAACTTTCCGCGTAGCAACTTGCCTTCGGTTGGGTGCAAGGTGTAGCGCGCCTCATATTGATGATGCTGTTCGACAGCAGTACCACACTGGCATTGGCCAGCGCGGTGCTGCTGTCGAACAGCATGATCATCACGGATTATCGTGTACTAGGGCTGCCGGTCGGATATCTCGCCATGCCAGTCTTAACGACATCATCCGGCGGGCCTTTGTCTACCGCTAACGTACCAGACGTGACAAAGGCCCGAACCGAATGGTCTGTTGCGTGACGATGGTAAGATCCCGACGGTATGACTCTAGTCCCATGGGAGCTGGGGAAGCCTATTGTGTGGTAGTGGGACGCTACATGCGCTATGCGTCGACACACTCGCGCCTTCCCATCTTCCTAGGACTTCTGTGAGGGCTGGTGCGGCGGCGGCAGATTTGGCCGAAGATCTCAAGAGGTGCAAATATGCGGTCTTGACAGGGCCTACGCATTTGCTCCCCTTGGAGTCGAGACCCTAGGTCCGTGGGATACCGAGGCTCTCCGAGTTTTCAAAAAAAAACTGAGCGTCGTCTGGTCTATGCGACGCGTGACCCGAGAGCTGGTGAGTATCTGGCGCAGCGCATCAGCATTGCCATACAGCGGGGCAATGCAGCCAGCGGTCTTAGAAATGAAATTATTTACAATCAAAAAATTAAAACTAGTAATTACAATTGAAACAATTGAGCTAATTGCAGACTGTTGCAAACAATCTTCACTTCACGTAGCTCAACTCGAAATGAAATTAAAACTGGTAAGTTTTAATTTCATTCTAATTTTTGATTGTAAATAAATTCATTTCAATTATGACATTTATGACATAGGGAGTCTACTTTTGGAAATATTTAACGGGCATGTTATCGTGCCCGTAACAAATATTTATC
This sequence comes from Eupithecia exiguata, assembly GCA_947086465.1. Classification (NCBI taxonomy): domain Eukaryota; kingdom Metazoa; phylum Arthropoda; class Insecta; order Lepidoptera; family Geometridae; genus Eupithecia; species Eupithecia exiguata. The sequence continues at coordinate 15,355,631 of OX352228.1, read as the reverse complement.
GGGCATGTTATCGTGCCCGTAACAAATATTTAGCTGTCGATCGTTAGGTAATCTTTTCAAAAATCGGAGGATGTGACGCTGCCAGGAAATCAGAATTATGTTTTTTTTAAAAACAGTTTTCTAGTAGGCAATTTTTTAATTTGGGTTTAAACATGTTTACATAATGGTGAATCAAACTATTAGGTAATTTAGTGTAGATAGCAATGGCATGCTAGTAGGAGTTCAGTTTAACAAGTTCTAGCCTGGCTTCTAGCCGACAATGCAATATAATCTATTTTTGTGTATTGTATGTCTAGTCAAGACTTCTGCGTGTTTTTCAAAATACTGAGGTTATTGCTTGACAAAGACATAGATATCCCTGCCTGATGTACATGCGAGGTAAAAGAAGGATTTTGAACCTCTTAAATAAGTGTCTTCGTACATATCCTCCACCTCATCATCCGAGTGTGCCGAGGTCGGTGCGTAAACCTGAATAAAGGTTATTCAGGTTTACGCACCGACATGCTATACCGTTTGAATAAGGAAGGATCAGGTACGCTACCCTGGTTGACACTCTGGAGATTTCTTGGACGTGTTGTTAGAGAGGGCCTTATTGAGAAGGAAACCTACGCCACCACCACAGAACAAGATAGAAGCTAAATGTGTACCTATGTACCGCGCCTGGAGGCGAACAGGTTTATGTGCCCCAAGCTCTCGCCGCGAACTTTAGTCCGCTCCCGACCGCTCTCCGCGTGTGACATCAGCTCATAAAAACACAATGCGTTATTGCTCAATAATTAATTGTAAATAAATACACCACCAAAAATGGTGGAGCTGTCGATCGAGGTATTTCCTTTCATTGGTAAAGCCCGGATAATCACCCCGGTAACCGGTTCCAAGTCTTCACAACGCGATTTGGCAATATGTGCTCTCTTGGTTTGCTGGTACTTGGCCCGCATTGCAGCTTCAGCGAGTGTCCTCTCAGCCTTGTGTTACTGTTCATAGTGTATAGTGTCTGTGATAAGTCTGGTATACTGTAGTGGTTGGTAATTATCTTGAAGGTCTCTATCAGTTTCCTCCCCCTATCTGCGGACTTCACATAACCTGAACCCAGAACATGCCTTTTGATGTTCTCTAACTTCACTTCCAACTATGCTAGATGGTGGTCAAGCTTCAGAGTGTGTCTGTTGCCAGGGTCAGTTGTTTGTGGCAGCCTGAGGTAGCCCGGTGATTCCTAGGCCATTTCTTTATTTGTCTCATCATTCATGGGTTTAATGCTCATAATCCACACGCTGGGCATGCAGGGCGGTTGGGGATCGCAGTTCAGTGGTGAAAGTGTTCTGCAGCTGCTCGCCCCCCCGGTTTGTGTCCCTTAGTCGCCTCCTACGACACCCATGGGAAGAGTTGCTGTGGTACTATTCTAGGCCGGGCACCACACGGCCAGTGTCCCGATCATATAAACGCGAAATCCTATGTATGCCTTTACACAAAAATTCGAGGTAGTTAGATATTAGAGGCCCTGAAGTTATTAAAATTTTGGAAAAAATTGTTTTTTTAATATAAAAATCTTCTCTTCTCTTCTTTTAAATAGAAGCTATTGCACTTGAACCTATATTTCGATTTCCAACTCGACACCGAAACAAGAGTTTTGGATTTTGGTGTTGTGAGTTGTTTGCTTAATACCTATTCTTTAAGAATTTGAATTCCTAAAGACACTAACTGGTCTCCTACTAGTTCTGTCTAGAATGTCGCAAAAACAAACCAAATTATACATAATATTGAAGACCTACATAGCAAAAACTAGGTATTTGTTATTGGTTTGTCCTACTTGTAAGGTTGAGGTACAAAGTCCAAGGCAACCCTAAATCATCGTCACTAACAAATGAAATGGAGTGTGTTAAAATAGATCTTACCTGGAGAGAGAATGTGGGCCTCCAATGGCCCTGCTTTTGAGGCAGCGGTTGGCACACTTTACAAGTTCAGAGCGTTTCATTTTTAACTTGTTTGTTATAAAAAGTTTGGTAAAAAAAACTAATTTTAATCACCTTAATACATAGATAAATCAAATGATTTAATGGTATGTAACCAACTATTTGCTCAGTTGTATAAAAGATAATATTATTGAAAATAAAATGTTTTATGAGCACTTGTTACGTTTTTCAAATTTCGAAGTTCATTTCTTAAATACATTCACGTCGACGTCACGTCACCACTCACACTAATGTTTCCCAAATTTTTTTTTAAGTATTTTTTTTTGTAACGCATAAAAAAAATGGCAAAACCAAACCAACTGAACAGTGCTGCCACCAGGGCCCTTGAGTCGTCTAATTCAGGGTGTTAACAGCTAGTAAAAATCATGCGTCATACAAAAACATACCGTAAATTTAGTTCCCACAATCGTAAATAGATGACGCATTTATATATTTTGGTGAAATAGAACTGGGAACACTAAGATATTTTCACTTGGCAACACCTTAGGTAATGAAATTGACCTTATTGCCATCTCAAAGGGATATTACTTTAATTTAGGGTATTTTCGGGGTTCTGTGTTAAGCTGCTTAAAGAACGAATAAAATAATTTCATTATGACGTGAGTGATCACGTCTGATCACGTTCACTCACAGGAAAGAACGGTAGTGTAGTTCAATCAGTCAAATCCGTCAAATCAATCAATGTCTGTCGGTCGGTTTCGTTCGCCCTTACGTTGTAAATAAAAAAAATAGAGATTTACATTTACACAGCATCTATGTTGACTGCTTCCAAATCAAGAAATAGTTAGTAATAAAAAAAACTTTAGCGAAAATGATAGAATAACTGATAAGTATGTAACATAAGTAATACTATGATACTGGTGTTCTTGTAAATCATAATAAATTACAAAAGCAGTGCATTCACAAAGTAATATATTTTCACACTTAAAATGTTTTGGTAATGTTTTGACAACTCATAAATTATTCTTCGAAAGTTCAAACAAATCCAAGGAGATTTATTTGCAAGTCCAAGGTTTTATAACAGAAAACAATAGAAAATCACAAAACCTTTAGGTATGAAATGCAATTTCTTTGCACCGCACAAGTATTCAGAACGACTATTGAACACCATCCAATACCGGCTTTAGTTGTAATTTTTTTTATTGCGAAGCAGTGCATTCACAAAGTTATATATTTTCACACTCAAAATGTTTTGACAACTCATAAATTATTCTTCGAAAGTTCAAACAAATCCAAGGAGATTTGTTTGCAAGTCCAAGGTTTTATACTTAACAGAAAACAATAGAAAATCACAAAACCTTTAGGTATGAAATGCAATTTCTTTGCACCGCACAAGTATTCGGAACGACTATTGAACACCATCCACTACCGGCTTTAGTTGTAATTTTTTTTATTGCGATCAACACTATGTCGGCTTTAGTTGTAATTTTTTTTATTGCGATCACCATAATGTAAGGATATTTTTTTTTCGGAGCTGGCAACTCTGACATCTTGCCGACGTTCGTTTGGCGCATTTTTAAATTTTCTTCTCACCGCCGACATTTTGATTGTTCTCGTGTTCTTCTTAGCGTCGTGTGTGTTTCGTGTGTTTATGGTGACTTTTTTACGACTTGGCTTTGTATTTACGGACTCCGATACCCCAGACACTTGACTTGACTGACTACGGCAACCGACTATTGGACTTTCGATTTGCTTGACGATTATGGAAGCTGAAAAACATTGTTGTGTTTCTAATTGTACAAGACCACGTAAGTACTCTAGTACTAATCAATTATGTTTTGCTAATTTAACTGTTAATTATAACCAAATTAATTAATGAAATGAACCATCATGTGTTTCTGATGCTATTCTTTGTAATTTTTGTGTCTTGACATAACCTAAAAAAAGGTTGAGGGTTTACAAAACATTTTGTTAAAATTTCTACCTTTTTTTCATTATATCGATAAACTTTCTTTGCATTACATGAAATAACAATTTGTATATTATGCCGACCTTTACTTTTGATACAGAAATGTTTTATGTAACTAAACAAGTTTATAGTCAATAATATGATTTGTTTAACTTTCTTTGTAGGCTCCCCTGGTACACCACTGCATGGATTTCCCAATCCCGTTAGTGATCCAGAAAGGTTCAGATCTTGGCTGTATGCTGTTGGAGGTGATATCTTAGCACTGGACAATCAGTATATTTATAAATATCGAAACATTTGCCGCAAGCATTTTGAACGAAAATATTATTTGGGAAGCAAAAGGCTATCAAATTCTGCAGTTCCAACCATAAACATGCCCGGTAAGTAAACATTTTTGTTAATAAAACAAGCAAAATAAAGTCCTACAGTCTATTGGGACAAATTTGAATTGAAAATTTATCTACACTTTTATTTTAAAGAGGAATGATTTGTATTTTTGTATGTAACAAATAAACTTGAAAACTACTGGACTAACAATATTTCAAAAATTCTTTTGTCATTAGAAAGCTACATTATCACTGAGTAACATAGGCTATACAATATACCCGTGCGAAGCTGGGGTGGATTGCTAGTTATTTATTGAATAGATGCATTTTCAGTCACAAGAAAATATGACTTCTAAAATAATAAGGAAAATAAATGGATCCGCTGGATTCCAACCCTGCCTCCAAGGTTATTAGTATGAGTTTGTGTATATCCATTTGTGTTAAATATTTGTTATTATTATCTATTCCAGGACTGTTTGCCACACAGAGGCAACCAATGGCAGATATTACAAGAAACACTCTGAATGTTGAAGAAAATGTAGAGATGCCATCAACATCCAAAGGTATATCTTTTAAATATTTAATACTATATTGAATGATGATTGTAAAGAGGGATCATTAAGGAGGTAAGGGGGCTTCATATTGAGGGAAACTCAAATTTTAACCCTACTTTGTGATTACAAATCTATTTCTTAAAATTACTCTGTCTTCTGCCTTTTCCATGTTTTAAAACTATAACTATATTAATCAGTACTAAGAAAAAGTTTCTCAAAACACCCTATTGGATTATTTTAATTACTTTGATTTAGTTTAATTAATTCTGTAGCATAATTTATCTTTTTTTTAGGGTCACAAGTTCCACAAAGCCCAACTACTAATGTTCCTCCCAAAATCACTCTGTGTGTTGGTAAGTGTACTTGCTTACGATATTAAATGTTGCACAATCATAATTTGTTTATTCTATACTGATGACAATCATACAAGATTATTTAATTTTAAAGAAATATTTAAAGATGTCTCTATTTCCCCTCTATTTCATTTAAACATATGACCAGAATAAAAAAGTGTTTCAATTAGCCTTGAGACCACAATGAGCTTGTTGAGATATAGTACCATTCAGTATTTTTAATTTCAACTGCAGATTAATGCATACAATGTACAGGTAGCTCAACTGATCCATATCAACACCAGTCGGAAGCATCTCCAAGACGCTGACTGCTTTGCCATACTGTAAAACTTGTTCAGACGACGTAGCAAATACCAGTTCACATCGTAGCATCTCTTTTAATTTAGATCAAAATATTTAATGTGTTTAATTTTTTAGGTGGCGATAAGAAAAAAGTATTTTACAAGAAAGAAAATTTAGCAATGGCTCGAAAAATTGCTAAGTTACATTTACCAAAAAAAAATATGCCGCTAGATTGAAAAAAGCAAAAATTCTTTCGGAAAATTGGACAATGGCAAAGAAAACCAGCGAAGTTTGGCAGATCATGCTCTCGTATTTATGATACGAGGAATAGTAAGAAATTATAAACAGCCCATCAGCTATACCTTCTGTTTGTGAAGCACAAAAAAAATGAATTGGCTCGGCAAATTAAAGAAAACATTACAAATCTACAAAGTGTTGGCTTTACAGTAATGGCTACTGTATGTGACCAAGGAGCATCCAATGTGAGTGCCATTAATTATTTAATTGAGGAAAGGAGACAAAAACATTTAAAACAAAATGTTGAATGTGATGAAAAAGAGGTTTTTGAAGTCAATAATGAAGAAGTTATACCATTATACGATCCACCTCACCTGATCAAAGGGATAAGGAATAATTTGATTACCAAAAATTTGATATGTAAAATTAATAACCAATGGAGAAAGGCTAAATGGAGTCACTTAGAACTTCTTTATCAAGAGAACCCGGGGTATAAAGGGATCAGATTAGTCAAGAACTTAACAGAGGCACATGTAAATCCTCAAAAATTGAATAAGCAAAAAGTGAAATATGCTACTCAAATATTCAGCCAAACCGTAGCTTCGGGTTTAGGATACTTAGCTGGTGAGTATTTTTATTTCTTTTTTGATTTCTTGTATGAATAAGTTAACAGTTCTCATACTTGTTCCTGGACTGCTTTCTGCAACTAGGCCACTGGTGGGCCCTTACAATTCCTTTGATTTTCATACAAAGTTTTCATCCAGCTCTCTTGAAGTGAATTCTGCATGTTATAATTTCTTGCTAATAAACAGCTCGGGAACTAAAAATTCATCCAGAGTTACTTCTAATCAAAATGGTTTTTATCTTAAAAATCATAGTGATCAATTAAATTTTACCCTGATTATCTGTTTTATTAGGTTAGCTTTTCTACAAGTGCACAAATATAACATAATTATGAGCAAAATTTGTATGAAAAGCAAGCAAAAGGTCCACCTTAAACAGCTTTAATTTTCTCTTTAAAACAACACTAGAAACGCACCATGGAGATGATAAATAATAATGCTGGACAATTCACACAGCATTATCTAGCCAAGCTAAATGGTAATCATAAGTAAATGTAATCTTAATTGGGCCTTATCAGAGCAATATAATATCTGTGTATCTTTCGACCAGCTCTGTTCATGCCAAATGTTTCATTAAACCTACTAACAAATTATATCTTTTCAGACAAAAAAATATTACCTGAAGAATGCAAGGAGACTGCGGACATTTTGCTATTCTTCGATAACTTATTCGACTCAGTCAACGGCAGTTTTCAAAATTCAAAAAACAGAAGTGGAAAAGAACTTCTTCGTCAAGTGACACCTTCTTGAAATCATGAAAAGGTTTGGAGTGAATCAAAAAAAGTCTTAAGTAGTATGAAATATGTAAATTTGTCTGGAAGGCTATGTTCACCACCTTCAATATCAAACTGGATCAAAAGTTTAAAAAAAAAACTATTCATAAAATACAATTTAAAATCTTTGTGGTTAAGGCATTTAAATCAAGATCCTCTAGAAAACTTTTTTGGTACTATTCGAAGTCACGGCGCACAAAACACAAAACCATCATGTGCGGCGTTCGAAGGGGCATTTGCGTCTCTATTATTAAATAATATGAACAGCAATTACTCACCAGGGTCCAACTGTGAGAGAGATACATGTAGAGCTTTCAAGCAAATAAATCAATTATTGAATGAAAACCAAAATAAAAAAGAAAAAAAGACAACTGAGATAGACTTTGGACATATAGATGCAAATGTAATAGAAGACATTGCAATAAAAAAAAATAACCCCAGAATAATAGCTGCACTGGAGTATGTAACTGGATATATTTTGCGCAAAGCATCTGAAAAAATCTTTAAAAATTGTAAAATATGCCGCCATGATTTGTATTCTCGTGAAACCAAAGATTCAAACATAAAAATAAGAGAATTTCAAGGAAAAAATTGGTTAACATACCCTTCCGACGAATTGCAGACCTTTTTCTCAGAAATACAAGATGTGACGATTAATATTTTAAGAACCTCTAGTAATATTATTAATTTAAAAGAATATATAAAATTAGTATTGTGTATATGTACAAGTAGTTCATTTATAAGTTGTAAAAAACATAAAGAAAATTTGACTGATTTTATATTCGATTTAAGCGCAAGATTTTTTATATGTAACTGGTGCCGAGATACAAATAAACTGTTAAATGGCACCAGATCTGATTATGATAAAGATGATGAAATTCAAAATATATGTAAAATGTATTACGACAAACGAAAAAAGAAATAAACAATAGTTTGTACAATAAGTATTAATTGAATTATTTTTTCACAAACCCTTTTCCAATACCCACGTTTTCGAAAATATTTGATTCGCCTAAAAAATAGAACAGTCCTATTTTTAACTACAAAAATAGGACTGTCATATTTTCTAGGTGAATCAAATATTTTTGAAATCACGAAATTAAATGGTTATTGATATGTAGCTGTACCGGTATGTACCTAGTACCTACTATACAGCATGTTAACACATATATATATGACTGAAATTAGTTTCAACAATTTCAACTAGATGGCGTTACTAGCAAAGTATTAGCTGTGGCCTCTATCTCAGTATATATAATGTACTCTGTGGTCTAATTTACGTTTCGTGTCCTGAAATGTTACATTTCTGCTCCAAAAGTTACATTGCTTTTTTTTACATCCGCTCGGCGAAACCCGAAACCTGCTGTAGCCATATCCACAAATCATACGCTCAGACCAGTGTTGGATTCGGACAGACAAAAAAATATTGTACGTTTCGTTCAAAAATATCGTATTTATAAGAAAAAGATCGTACATCTTGTAAAAACAGAGTTTATAAGAGCGAATACACATTAGGCGTTTTGAAGCGCGCGCTTTGGTAACACGCGTTTTAAGAATAAAGAGGTTGGTCGAAGGTGTACACATGCAAGCGCGCGATTGGTGGACTGGTGGACACATAATTATATTCACCAAAATGGAGATCGAGCACTTCGATACAGACTTACTTATCGATGAAATCCAAAAACGTTCAGCTATATGGGAGATTGAAAGTCATTCGGGGTAAAGCTTAGAGTATACCTAGAGACGGCATACCTACGAAAAAAACGTGTATACCTAAACTTACCTAGAAACTAAAATGGCTCCTTTCCGTAGTGCTGCCCTTTTGTACCTCGATATTTTTATCGAAACAAGTATTTTTGTGACGATATTTTAGCAGTTTCGTAGTGATTTTATTGTTTTCACCACGATTATGAAACAGAATTCTATAATCATATATAGTCATAGAATGCTTTAATTAGAGATACAAAGTATGTGAATGCACGTACCCAACTATGGCTCGACCGCGCTCATGAGACGCAACCACTGAGAAGCTAAGAAAATGAGCTATTATAACAATGGTAATTTTTTCATGTATTTTCCGAGTCAAGACTCATGCGTTTAGACACGTGCCAGACCTCCTTAGAATTAAAGATCAAAGTTCACCAAACCAGTTTATTGAACAGTCTGCAGTTAGCTCATTTGTTTCAATTGTAGGTAAATACTAGTTCTAATTTGTTTATACTATTTGATTCAAATTTTCTTTGTTAATAAACGTTGTGTTCATTTAAGAAAAAAAGGTACCTACTGAAATGAAACAACAAGCTACTTAATTGCAAAATATATTGTTTGTATGCAACAGTGATTTGTGAGATAGTATATTTATATTTGTATAACAATATGGGTATAACAATGTGTAATCTGTATTTTTAGCCTAGACGCTATCTATGCTTATATTATAAATGCGAAAGTGTATTTGTTTGTCATTCAGTCACGGCTTAACTAAGAAACCGGAACCTAACTAAGAAAGGATGGAGAGTAACATAGGCTACTTTTTGTCTTAGTAAAATAACAAACTCCCATGGTAGAGTTACAGGAATATCCCCCTAGATATTATATGAAATTCGAATTTAACGAGGATGAAACCGCGGGGAACAGCTAGTATTATTTATTATTATAATATAAATCACAAAAAGATAGACACCACATTTTATAAGCAATTCAACAAGTCTCATTCATTTATTATATTATATCACAAATTTAACACAGACTCCTACATTTTTAATTAAACAAGCAATGTAATCCGTCTTATTCATTTACAGTATAAATCAAAAATTTAACACAGACGCCACCTGTATTTTCAATTGTAGAAGCAATGCAACAGTCTCATTCATTTACACATTTGCAATATACCTACCTAATTCAAAAATTCAACTAATACTACACCTAAATTTTCAATTTTACAAGTAGGTACCTAATGTAATCAGTCTCATTCATTTACAGTATAAATCTCAAATTTACATTATTTCTATTTAAGTACTGGATCGCGCTGGCACTAGTGGCTGAAACAAACATGAAGAATAAATTTATAATGCAACATTATTTGTCCGCCTACAATTATAGACTCTAGAAAGGTACTGAGTAGTTCAACTTTGAAAAAAAATCTAAAATCTTAAAGAAATTCTAAAAAAAAAGGTGGGCGAAGGTCTGCCTGCAACGCAGGCAGACCTTCGCCCACCGTGCCACATCGTTTGCGAAATAACTTTATTTTGCATGGAAATAATTTGCTAAGGGAGGATTTATGGAAATGTACATTTTAGAGGGGATTTGAAGTATGGTAGGCTTTAATATTACTTTGGGTCAGATTTATTTACTTAAAACTTAATATTCATTAATATCAAAATTTAAGCCCTTTAGAAAAATAAAGGTAGTCAAGTTTGTTAATGCATAAATGCATTACTTTGCAATAGAAGTTTGTGGGAGTAAGGTCAAGTAAAATACTTACTAAAAAGATTCGTGACGGTACGGCATCCTCTCGCGGTCTTGTTATTTAAAGTTCGATTGAAGCAAGTTTCTTCAAAATGAAGAGAACGAACGAAAATATCTTTCGTACCAAACTTCAAATTTTCTACTCCAATTGAGTCCAGCCACTTTTTCTTTTACCGTAATTTTCGGGTAACCTAGAACGAAAAAAACCAGTTGAAAATTAATACACTACAATTTACACTTGAAAACATCGATACCTATGAAAAATGCCTTGAAGGACAACACGTTTCATTGTTGCCAAAAATAGGTTTCGCACATTATATTGATGTCTCTTTTTACATTGGTTATTGTAGGTAAGATAAAACGAGATAGCTATAAGTTTATGAGTACAATATCGATTTAGATCATGTTCGATACATCGATCAGGTATTTTAGCATCATCAGCTGTTTGACCTAAGTAGGTTACTCGTGCCGCGAGCGCGGACCGAGTGCCTACGGAGGTCAGTGCATCAGCGGCAACCATACCAACCGCACTCATTAACATCATTACTAGTCGTAGTTTTATACAATATAGCTATTGTTTCCATACTCGACTTTTATATCAACATCCCGGGAAGAGCTAGCCGCGATTCCCACCAGGTCCTTCGAACCGGATGCCTGACGTGGGGAGCTACCCAGTCAGGCCAGCAGCAGCAGTGAGCGAACCGCTCGCGCCCTCAGCATCTTCAGCCAGCACTGCAGTGGGGAGCAACCCACGCAGTGTCCAGCAGCAGCCGAAGGATGAGGGCAGTGATCTTAGCTCTACCAGTGAGCTTATTGGAGAGCTATCATCGATACCTGACGTGGGGAGCTACCCAGTCAGGCCAGTAGCAGCAGTAAGCAAACCGCTCGCGCCCTCAGCAGCAGCGAGCACAGTCGTGCGAAGCGAACCGCACCCACGACGTACCAGCAGCAGCGAGCCGGCGCTCACGTCCACATTTTCAGCCAGCACTGCGGTGGGGAGCTACGCACGCAGAGTCCAGCAACAGCCGTAGGACAAACGGCTTACAACAGCTCGTTGGGCAAAATCAGTGCGATGAAGGAACTAGCACAACAGGGGGTGACCATAACAGCGCACGATATTCACCAATACGCAATATCGTACAGCGTATTAGCAGCAGGCAGGCGTCGCAGCGTTCCTGGCGTTCCCGTGGAGGTGAAGCAGACGAGCCGTCAGCGCGTCCTCCGCGCGCGCCAAGGAGCCGGCGGCACCGCCGGTGCGCGACCCTGCGCCCGCACCCGCACTGCCGCCCCCCGCGCTTCTCCCGTCGAGGGAGGCGTCCTCCAGCAGAGCTTGTGATAGTGCGAAACCATCAGCAATGACTTAGATTACGAAACATTCGAGCACTGTCGTAACATTCACCTAGCCTAAGCAAAACATTGATCACCTATGTAATACTAACTCCTCAATTGTAGCGCCTCATCTCATTCTCATCTCGTACATCACCCTCGGGAGTATGTTCGATACATCGATCAGGTATTTTAGCATCATCAGCTGTTTGACCTAAGTAGGTTACTCGTGCCGCGAGCGCGGACCGAGTGCCTACGGAGGTCAGTGCATCAGCGGCCACCATACCAACCGCACTCATTAACATCATTATTAGTCGTAGTTTTATACAATATAGCTATTGTTTCTATACTCGACTTTTATATCAACATCCCGGGAAGAGCTAGCCGCGATTCCTACAGATCATATTTGTATAACCGAAAGTTCCTATAGAACAATACGCCGTCTCTATATACCTATACTCTAAGGGGTAAAGTGACGCACTTTTGTCTTCTTCCGTTAATAACACTTAGACTGTCACGACATTAGGAACACAGTTATGCGTTTCATATACTTAGCAAATTTATTATACTTCTAAAGTGCATAAAGTTTTTGGCGATTACCTAAACAGTTTTTTTATATTTACGCCGTCGTTTGGGTAAAAGTTCGCATGTAGGGTAAAATTGTACAACTGGGAATAATTAAAGAAAATTAATAAATTTTACATAATTTATTGACTAATATTAAAGAATCTTTATATAAATCAAACTTAAACTATTTCCTTTAGTTAACGACCTTAAGATATAGACGGGGGTAATAGTTCGCACTTCGCGGTTTGTAGTTGTACAATTACGAACCGCGAAGTGCGAACTATTACCCCCGTCATTTTACCCCGTTCAGCCGATAATTGAAATAATCTTCACTTAGTTAAGAAACAATTTAGGTTAGGTTAAAATATTACTGACTAAAAGAATGTCCAAAAACGACATTAAATCGATTAAAGCTTCTTACTTCATAACAAAAACAATCTTAGGAGCAACACACTTTTCTTTCACTTCACAAAACATCAAATTAAACGTTAATTTGATTGTTTGCTTTGTAACTCACACAACACGCCGTGCATCCCTCAACTGACGTTGACACAAAATGGTGGCTTGACCTCATTCACTTTCGCCGAACAAGCTTCTCCGCGCACTCCCCCGTAGTCCGAGAAAGTGGCAGTGCGTACTTTTACCCAATGCGTCCTTATACCCCGAATGACTCTACGATACGAAATACGGATAAGAAACGAACTAAAGTTTTTTCTTCTGGCTTCAACGTCGAGTGAGACGTCACTCGAGTCTTGTGTTATTGCCGGTTTATTCCGAAAATCCCCCACGGCCATCCCCCACGTGGGGGATGGCCGCCGTAAAATCAAATTGATCAGTCTCGTGGGGGATTTCAGGAAAAAATATTCCGGAAATCCCCTACATACCTTTAAAATAAATTAGATCGTAGTAACCTTTAACTCGTCTCCGCTGGCTGCTATAGTGGCGGACCGCTCCCCCACGTGGGGGATTTCCGGAATAAACCCCTACAAGGAATACACGCCTCGTCCATAAATGTATTACTTATTACCTTTCATAACACATGTTTTGGCCTTCGATCAAAAATTTCCGGCTTTGCCGAGGCCGCGAACTCCTTATTTTTGATCGAAGGTTTTGGCAAATAAAAAATCTTTATCTTATCGAGTCAAAAATAAGAAGATGATGTTGAATAAATTCTGACATTTAATTAACTTCTTTCATTTTCATTTGTTGTTTTCATCTTTGCATTCCATGTGCCTGTGCGTGTAAAAAACCTGTATTTCTATTTATTTTTGTAGGATTAAAATCATGTTGGAAAGTCTGCTCGCATCGCTATTGGAAATAAGGAAGGAGTACCTCATTTGTACTTTGTTCTTGGCGGTATACATCGCCTACTACCTGATAGAGGCGGTTAAGGTACCTAATTTATTTATTAAGACCACAAACCAACTGTGGGAACACAGGATAGTGCCTGCTTATAGGTAGGTAGGTGCCCAGCTTAAAAGGAACTACAATAAATAATAACAGGCAAAATTATTTACCTAGTCTACCTAGTAGTAATAGAAACAGAAACACCGCAAATAAACATTAAACACTACTAACTATTCCGAATTCAACAAGACAATGTTTTTCTTATATTTGGCCAAGGGTTCACCCTAGTGTAGGTTGCTTCTCTAGGAAAGCCTATATTGTACACTGAGCAGTCTTCATGAGAATACAGCGACTTTACCAGTGTTTTGTACGTTCTGAAGAGAGGGATTTAATCATAATTTTTTCCTTTGTAGTCTAGATCAATGGCTCCTAAACTTTTAAGTTATCGGAACATCCATGAAATGCCTTTTACCTTATGGAACCCCTCAAATGATTACAAATCGTAGACACTCATTTAAAAGGGAACAAAAGGTTTTTTTAGAAATATTATAAAGTAAAACTCATTATTCTCTACTTGAACTTGTTGAATGTGAACAGTAAAATTGTTTCACTGTTGTATCAATCATTGGTAAATATTTAAAGTAAAGTCATTTATATACGAACAAAAACTTCTAGTAATATTTTAAAAGGTGCAACCTAACTGGGGTAGCATTTTTTATTTATATTTATTTGGAAGACAGACAGTAGGTACATAAAAATTTAAAGAGATACAATAATATTTTAAAGCATCCAATCTTAACCAATTTTTTTTGTTAGACTACAAAAAAAAAATAGATACTACTAGAGAATAAAAAACTTAAAATTAGAGTAAATATGCTAAGCAGCTTCCACATATAGCAGGAGAATAAATTATACAAAAATATTTTATACAATCAAAACACATTACAAAAATTTAAGAATATAAAGTTTAAAGAGCCATATCAATGATTTAAGTGGGAGAAGGATAAGTTAAGTATTTTAATAGTTCGTTAATACCAAATCAAAACCACAACTAATTATTAATTAATGTACCTATTAGGTTAGTATACTTAGAAAAATCATAAGTTTATAAAAATAAACAATATATTAGACGCAATACCTACGTTTTACAAAATAATAAATGAATATAAATCATAATAATAATAACATAAGCAGTAAAAAGGAAAGCTTTAGGAAGGTGGTCGTGTGATGTCACAGATACAAATTTTGTGACTCGCACTTGGCCGGTCTTATTTAAACATGGTAAGTATTATTTATTTGCTGTACACCTGAGTAATTTAAAATTTAAACCTGTGCAGAGGCCGGTCGTGGTGTGCGGTGACGCGGGACTGCGGCGCGCGCTGGCGGGCGTGCCGCTGCTGCGCGCGCGCTACTGGCCCACGCCGTGGTGCGTGGAGGCGCGCCTGCAGACCGTGCTGGGCTCGCTGCTGCGCTCGCTGCTGCTGCCGCCGCTCGCCACCACCAGGTGAGTGTGCAGAGGGGGGTCGTGGTATGCGGTGACGCGGGACTGCGGCGCGCGACTGTATTGCGACACAATGTCCACCGATGGTCCAGTATATACCTCTGGTGTAAGCTAACGTAAGCCTAGCCCCACCATGTAACGTTCGCTGATGCGCCTTGTCAATTATTAACTCAGTCAGCCGCCCCTCTGCTGGTATAAGAATGGGGTGCTTGGTTTCTTTTGGGAGATCAGATTGTAGTAGACGTCCTCCGACGCGTAGAACTCCATCCGAGTCAAGATAGGGATTCAATTTAATAAATTACTCTTGTTGGAAAGTTTTCCGCTATCTTTTAAAGATTTTATCTCTTTTTTAGGGTTCCGTACCCAAAGGGTAAAACGGGGCCCTATTACTAAGACTCCGTTGTCCGTCTGTCAGTCTGTCCGTCTGTCACCAGGCTGTATCTCATGAACCGTGATAGTAAGGCAGTTGAAATTTTCACAGATGATGTATTTATTGCCGCTATAACAACAAATAAAAAAAATTTAAATAAAATAAATATTTAAGGCGGTCTTATACAACTGTAGCGGTATTTTAAGGCGTGTAGCGCCATCTACCGCGGTAAACACCCAAATGGATACAATATAGTAGGCGCCACCGCCGCGCCGCCGCGGCGCGAACGCAAGCTAGGCAGGCGTGGAGAATGTACCGAGGCTATCTGGACAAGACAAACTGCACCGTCTAACAACGCCCCGTTTCGAAAATATGGCGTTGTTTAACTGTGTACGACTGTTTCATTGTTGGACACTCGACCCTATCAATAACGGTGGCGATTGTGTTTTTGGTGAGGTTATTTGAGCATATCTAAGCACGATCGCACTCGTCCCGCAGGGAGGTGGTGACGCTGTCGGACGGCGGGCAGGTGGCGCTGGACTGGGTGCGGGGGGCGGGGGGTAGCGAGGGCGTGCTGCTCGTGCTGCCCGGGCTGACTGGCGGCACGCAGGCGGACTACGTGCGCGCGTTGGCCGGCGCCGCCGCCGCGCTGGGCGCGCGCTGCGTCGTGTTCAACTACCGCGGCGGTGGCGGGCTGCCGCTCACCACGCCGCGCCTCTACAGCGCCGTCTCGCACGACGACCTGCGCGAGGTGGTGCGGTGGCTGCGCGAGCGCGCCCCCCACCCCGCGCCGCTCCTGGCTGTGGGCGTCTCGCTGGGCGGACTCATCCTGGCACAGTACCTGGCGCGCGCGGGCGCACAGGCCGACCTGCAGGCCGCGCTGGCCGTCTCGGTGCCGCTGGACGTAGAGCGCGCCGCCGCCTGCGCCGATCGCGCCCTGAACGCGCCGCTGGCCCGCCACATGGCGCGCAACCTGCGGGCGGCGGTGCGCGCGCACGTGCAGCTTCGTCCGCACTGGCAGGCGGTGTCGCGCGCGCGGTCTCTGCGCGAGTTCGACGCGGCGTTCACAGCGGCCCACTTCGGGTTCGAGTCAGCGGAGGCGTACTACTCGGCGGCGACGTTGCGCGGCCGGCTGGGCGCGGTGCGCGTGCCGCTGCTGTGCCTGTGCGCAGCGGACGATCCCTTCCAGCCGGGCGGCGCGTTGCCGACGGCCGAGGCGGCGTGTACGACACGCGTGGCGCTGGCGGTGACGGCGCGCGGTGGACACATCGGCTTCCTGGAGGGTCTGTGGCCGACGCGCGTCCCCGCACAACAGTACATAGCGAGGTTGGCGCACCAGTACTTCGCGGCGCTGCTGGCGCGCCCGCAGTTGCTGCACCGCCGCTGCCCCAAGGAGCCCGAGGCGCTCTGACCCCGCCCCACGCCCTCCGACCATTTCTATGAACGCGACCAGAGCTGGCTAACTTTTTCACTTTTGAAATATTTTTATGATTGAGGCTAAACTTGTTAAGTTTGTAACAATTATTTTAGTTTGATGCATATTTGCGCTACTAAGTAACCGATTGTTGTATTGAGTGCTAGATTTAAATACGACTGAGTAACCAAACGACTGACGCTGACCAAGGAGCTCTGTGAGAGCAGGGACCTAGCGTAGGGGTCACTTGGTGCAGGGTTCAAGAGGCTGACCAAGGAGCTCTGTGAGAGCAGGGACCTAGCGTAGGGGTCACTTGGTGCAGGGTTCAAGAGGCTGACCAAGGAGCTCTGTGAGAGCAGGGACCTAGCGTAGGGGTCACTTGGTGCAGGGTTCATTGTTAAAAACAATGACCCATGTGAATGTTACATTGTGATTATTAAAACTCTAACTGAATAGCTCCACCGACGTCGATCAAAAAACTTGCTTGTTTAAAAGCTTAAACAATAACATCAGTCAGTTGGAACATAGGCTACTTATATTAGGTACCTACAAATGTTTTCGGGGTAATCTAGTAAGAATATCTATCTAGTGAAGATTATGGGGCGTGCGTATTCACGGGCCACGGCGGGCCTAGGGCTCTGCCTCAGGCCGAGCCAGTGCCTCCGTCCAGTCGTTTGTTCCACGCAGTGACACCCGTACTGGGGCGGGGTACCTGTCGCCAGAGGAGGTACAAGTATTCCTAATACCCACCACATCTCCATCTCCGGCACCACTCGTGGCAATGGGGAATGTTTTTGATATTAACCTTATTTATTGATACATCGGCTCTTTATGGAGAAAACCATTAGGTATAGCATAAGTGCCCTTCTCATCAAGCCGTCATGCGCCAGCGCAATGTGTAGGGAAGACCAGGGATGAACCTAATGTTTTTCAATTTTCACAAAATTCTAATTAATCAACATGATAGACCAGTCTTTCGGCTATCTTTAGACATCACATTAAATGTAGTTGTTATTAGAGATTTGGAGAAAATCGAACAAATAATACAGGTGGAAAATGTTACAATCATCCCAAGGGGTAGGGATGATTGTAACAGTATAAATAAACACAAAGGAACTTTCTTAATCAACATGTTTATTTATTAACCAGCCTTTAAGGTCAGGCTTAGGGAGAATTTCAGTATAATGTTGTAAAAACGAATAAACATTTCAGTCGTGGATCACATCGCAAAAATAATCTCATCCAATCGTCACCAGCGCATTCATTAGTCGTTCACAAGCTGGGAATTTCTTTATCATATTTTCAAATATGATAATATGATAAATTCTACGTCTAAAATAAAAATAGGTAGGTACCTACCTAGGTGCTTCAAGTTTTCATACTAAACTAGAAGGTCAGCTTGGTTCCATGTTTCAGCTTGTACCTTAAAAACTATGCACGCTAGGAGAAAACCGTTAAGTGTAAAAAATTGTACGAAATTTGTACTTGCGGTACCTACACCAAAGATCAGATGCTGTTTTCATTGAAAAATTAGCATTTATTGTTTTCATCGAAATAAGGTTATCTGATCAAAAACATAAACGTGAAACTCGCCAAGTTCGTTCCGCGCCTGACTCACCCTCATACCCTTCCGTCACACTGGTGTTCGGTTAGGAAATAATTTTACTAACCACCACACTAGTGTGAAGGATGAAAATACGATTTCCTCACCTAGTACCTAAAACATACAATTTTTTTATGTATAAAAACCATTGATCGGGGCCCCGAAGTTAGTATCCCTTCAGCACCAGCACGATCGCTCCTGTGCTACTTTACTATGATTCGAGACAATGTCTGTGCGGCTGTGGCGGTGTGCTGCAGCAGGTCCGACGTCACTAAATGAGCCTGTGCCATGGTTCGCCATTGTATTTTGCTAATTAAAAAAAACCGGCCAAGTGCGAGTCGGACTCGCGCACGAAGGGTTCCGTTCCATTATCTATAAAAACGGCAAAAAAATCACGTTTGTCGTATGGGAGCCCTCTTATATATTTATTTTATTCTGCTTTTTAGTATTTTTGTTATAGCGGCAACAGAAATACATAATCTGTGAAAATTTCATCTGTCTAAACTATCACTGTATGTGACAGACGGACAGCGAAGTCTTAGTATTAGGGTCCCGTTTTTACCCTTTGTGTACGGAACCCTAATAATGAATGGTTTTGCATTTTTACAAATGAAAAGGAAGTAAAGCCTGCGAATAACGTAGGTACCTAATATTGGAACTTGAAGCGTTATTTATAGGATTACCTATAATAGGGAATAATACATTTAATGAAAACATTACACGGAATTGTCACAATACAAAATAGGTATAATTTATTAAAATTGGTTGTAAGCAATAGGTACTTCTTATTGGCTGTTAATTTTCAAATATGTTTAAATTGGCAGGTTTTAATCAAATGGCAAAATATTAATTTTAATAAAAGCAAGTGCGAGTCGGGCGTGTCGCGACGCACAGTGCATGGTTCGTGTCGCGACGCACAGTGGGTGCATGGTTCCTAGTTCAACGGTTCCTCATATTTCTTCACTTAATTAAATCAATTAATGTATGCATAATTGCAGTAAAACTACATTTTCATGATTATGAAGTAGTAATTCCCTGGTTATGGGTCCTCCGCAGTAAATGAACAATATGCACATGCAATAAACTAGTTAGTTAAGGCCTGGCCTAGTCATTCCTTCTAAAACAATATTATTTGATTAGGATAACAATTTGGCGTCGCATTTCAGTTTTGTTTTGGTATGTTATAAAGTTTGCGTATTGCTTACTTCAATAATAAGAGGTACAAAATAATGATTAGGCTTTTTGTTTTGTGAATAGCATAGGTAGGTTAGGGTAGTTACACTACACGGCTTGTTTCTAAGGTAAGGTCCACGTGTGTCCGTGTTGAGGACACGGCGCGCGGGCGCACGGAACACCTTACCAACTTACCCGATGGTATTAGTAAGGGTCGATCCACAACGGACGACACTTAAACGAAGACTACAGGTATTAAGCGACATTGTGATCAATTATGTATTTTAATTATCTCTAAGTAACTAACTTATTTGTTAAATTATTAAATAAATTATCCATATCACAAATTATACCTTAGTAAAATCACTGAACTTGTCTACTTTATTCAAATTCCCAGAGCAATGAGGCATTAGCTACATAAGTGAACCTCGCACTGTGGTGTAGGTACATACCTACTTCAAGTAGTAGGTATCCATCCACCATCTACGGAAATAAAAGGTGAAAAGACGAGGCGCAACCACGGCCTCGAACCGGCGGCAGGCTCACAGGTTCGCGTCGTGGTCCAACGCCGCGGCGAAGGCGGCCACCAGGTGCTCTGCCGCCGCTCGTCGCTCCTCCCCTTGCAGTCCCTGCACAGCCGCCGCGGCCGGGCCGAACGCGCCCAGCGCCGCCGCGAACCGCTCCATGGCCTCCACTCCTATCGCCTCCACCCGCCTCTCTCGCTCTTCTAGCTGCTCCCTGGCCAAGTCGAGCGAGCTCTGGCCGGAGCTGCGGCCCGAGTCGGGGTCGCCCTCCCGGCGCATGTTAGGCCAGACGTGTGCGTGCAGTGCGAGGCGCACCGCGTCCACGCCCTCGTCTTCGTCCAGCAGCGCCACGGGCTCCAGCATGCGAGTCGCGCACTGCTCCTGCAGCCGCGCAGGCAGCACGTGCGCGCGGCATGCCACCACGCGCACCCCGACCGGCTGGTCGCCGAGCCAGGCGCGCTCGTCGAGCCGGGCGCTGGCCGCCTCCTCTGCCTCCTCCAGCAGCATCACGTGCGCCCCCACAGCGGCCGCGTGCGGCGGCGGCGCCACCGGCGCGTCGCCCGCCACGCGCGCGCACACTCTCACGTCTGCGGTGTAGTACCTGTTCCGCAGACGCCACACGCGGTCCGCGCTCGCGTGCTCGGCGGGCCGCACTTCAGCCGTCACGTCGTCCTCGATCAATTCTGAAACAACTCCTTATTTATTTCTGCCTACCAAATAGATAAGAGTGAGAATAGGAGGCTCTTGATCTTGAATTACCATTAACGTTTACTTTCTTTTACGAACAATATTTATTGAGATTTTTTAATGTAGCTGCATACAGGGACGAGTGAAATTTTACTCTTCCCTGATACTGTGCCTATACTGTCCATTACTGATATTATGTGTTAAGTTGATAACATACTAGGTAGTTACATTTACGTTATTATACACTCACTCTAGGTCGATAAAGCAACCTATTGGTGGAAATCCCTCCGTAAGACCTATTTGTATGCGTGATACAATCCTAGATAAATTATCCAAACATGATCGCGCACACTACTACAACTGAAATCCTTAGTCACCCGGAATAGAAAGCAGAGAATCTTTCAGAGGTGATTTTAGTTTTCAACAGTAATTTAGAGTATTGAGTCACTCCCAACTATAGAGCTAGTTCTGATGGCAGTTTGATTGTTGATGTTGTAGCTGGGAATCAGGATTTTAAGTGACCTACTATAGGAGACACACAAGCACTTCTTGGCATTAAGTGACCTAGGTACTATAGGAGACACACAAGCACTTCTTGGCATTAAGTGACCTACTATAGGAGACACACAAGCACTTCTTGGCATTAAGTGACCTACTATAGGAGACACACAAGCACTTCTTGGCATTAAGTGACCTACTATAGGAGACACACAAGCACTTCTTGGCATTAAGTGACCTACTATAGGAGACACACAAGCACTTCTTGGCATTAAGTGATAGAATAACTGTAAAATATGTAACATAGGTAATACTATGATACTGGTGTTCTTGTAAATCTTATTGTAAATCATAATAAATTACAAAAGCAGTGCATTCACAAAGTAATATATTTTCACACTAACTAAATGTCTTTATAATGTTTTGACAACTCATAAATTATTCTTCGAAAGTTCAAACAAATCCAAAGAGATTTGTTTGCAAGTCCAAGGTTTTATAACACTGCCCCTTACTCGAGGCACTATCACCATTTAAAATAAAAATAAAACTTTAAACAATTAGTTTAAATAAAAGGTGCAAGAGTACTTAATAACAACAAAAAAAAAAAATTAAATCAAACCTAAACTTTTAACAAACATATTATGCTTGACCCTTGACAAGGCTTTGGTGAAAAGGTCTGCATCCAATTCGGCTGATGGCTTATATTGTAATCTAATCAGTTTATTATCAACACATTCTTTTATAAATATATATATATATATAAATATATATTATTATTATTATTATTGTCATTATGAATTGTTATGGTATCACGTGGTAGGTCAAATGTTTTTAATTCCATTAAAAAACTATTCAAAAATTTTGCTTCTTTTACAGAAGTTCCAAGTGCGTAATACTCAGCCTCTGTACTAGAACAAGCTACGGTGTTTTGCTTATGGCTATGCCAGTTTATTAAGTTAAAACCGTACCTACTCACGAAACCCGAATAAGATTTTCGATCGTTTATATCCCCCGCCCAATCTGCGTCGGATGAAATTTCAACTTTCTTACTACCTCTCCTAAAATTGAGTCCGTAGTCTGATGTACCCGATAAATACCGGAGAACACGTTTAGCCGCAAGCCAATGTACTTCGTTGTAACATGTGTTATATTGGCTGAGCTTACTGCATACATATGCAATGTCCGGGCGAGAACAAACCGCGAGATACATTAAGCTCCCGATAAGTTCCTGATATGGAAATCTATCATCAATCGCTTCAGCTTTTGGTGGATTGAAGTTGACTTCCATAGGAGTTGCTACTTTGTGACAATCTTCCATGCCAAACTTAATCAAAAGGTTTTTCACATATTCAGATTGACTAAGTTTTAAAATTCCTTGTTTCCTGTTTCTTTCCACTTTCATTCCTAACAGTTGTGATACAGGTCCAAGTAATTTTATACTAAAGTTGGAACTCAACAACTCACAGAGCATTTTCTTCTGATATTCATTGCAACTGAATATGAAGAAATCGTCAACATATAGTGCAATTATGACCTTGTCTTTATAGAAGACACACTTTTCAGTTTTTAATTGTGTAAAGCCATTATTCACTAAAACTTTATGAACTTTTTCGTTCCAAGCTCTACTAGCTTGCTTGAGTCCGTATAAACTCTTTTTGAGTAAGCAAACTTTGTTCTGCCCCTCAATAGCAAAACCAGTAGGTTGCTCCATGTAAATACGCTCAGTCAGGTCTCCATTAAGAAATGCCGTATTCACGTCAATATGTTCTATGTCCATATTGTTTTCAACTCCAATCGCAAATAGTAGTCGTAGAGTGCTATGTCTCACAACAGGTGCAAAAGTAGCCTCATAATCAATGCCATATTGTTGCGTAAATCCTTTCGCAACTAAACGAGCTTTATACTTCTCAAAATTGCCACTTGGATCTACTTTTTCCTTGTAAATCCATTTGCATTTTACGATGTTTGCATTTTTAGGGCGATCCACAAGTTCCCAAACATCATGCATCATCAATGAGTTGTATTCATCTTTCATAGCTTCTTGCCAATCTTTGGCATTTTCAGATTTCATAGCTTGATTATATGTCGTAGGTTCATTACGTCCCATTAATGCTAACTCCATGAAATAGTTGACTTCATAATCTTTTAACCAAACAGGTGGTCGTCGATTACGTGACGGCCTAGAATGTTCAGCAACTTCAGTATCTGAATCTGAAACATTCTGCTCAGCAACATGTGAGTCTTGTTGACTTTCGTGCAACAAAGATTCATCCGGTTCATTAGATGATGCCACTTCTTCAATATCACTATCATTTAGTGATGAATCATGAAACGAAATATCCGGTGTGGCAAATTCATCGTTTCCAGATTCAACTGTTTCACGTTGTGGAGTACTGGGATGATAAACAGTTACTTCAATGTTTGTTGTCAAACTATTAGAGTTTTCAATAGACTCTGTTGTCTTATAGGTTATACCTTTGACAGTTTCAATAAATTCAACAGACCTAGCTTTTATCAACTGTGTTCCATCATTAGGATCACCAAGTCTGTAACCTTTGGTATGTTCGCAATACCCGAGCATAATAAAAGGTTTAGATTTTGGATCTAGATTCGTACGCTTCTGTTCTGGAGTTAAAGCATAAGCTGCGCTACCAAATACTTTTAGGTTACTCAGATCCACTTTTGATCCGGTCCACAATTCTTGAGGAGTAGCATCTTTAATAGCTGCTGTTGGACTGCGATTTTTTAAATAGCAAGCTGTATTGACTGCTTCAGCCCAATATTTCTTCTCCAAATCAGCATCTTGCAGCATAGCTCTGGCTTTTTCCATTAATGTTCTATTCAAACGTTCAGCTACGCCATTTTGTTGGGGTGTATATGGAACAGTTGTTTCGTGAATAATACCGCATTGCTTAAAATGATTCGCGAAACTTTTATTGCAATATTCCGTTCCATTGTCGCTCCTAATCCGCTTAATCTTAAGATCGGTTTGGTTTTCGACCAAATTTTGAAATTCGATAAATGTATTTAAAACGGTATTTTGATCTTTACGTTTCAAAAAATAAACAAATGATTTTCGCGTAAAATCATCAGTAAACGTTATAAAATATCGACATTCACTCCAACTATTGACTGACATAGGTCCACATATGTCCGTATGAATCAAATCAAGTTTTGCCACGCTTCTATGTGCATGACCACGGGGAAATGATTTGCTCTTTTGCTTTCCCTCAATACAAGGAATGCATGGAGACAAATCAGTCTTGGTAAACGCAATACCACTCGCTAATGAATCCCGGAGGCTTATCATACCTGCCAGACTTAAATGTCCGAGGCGACGATGCCATAGCTCCAAAGCATTAGTATTAGATATTAAAACTTTACCTTCAGTGCGAGTATTAGGCTCTTGGTTTTCCGTAGTTAAATAACAATCCCGTTTATTTTCAAATTTATAAATACCATCCACTCTTGTAGCAGTTATGTCACAGGAACCAGTCACACAGACGTTATCCTTCCTGTAAACAGAACATTTATTAGTATCAAATACTAATACATAACCTTGTGCTGCGACTTTGCTTACAGACAAAAGGTTAGCTGCTACATTTGGTACATACAAAGTATCAGTGATAACTCTATTAACATTATCATTAAATGTCACATTGACATTACCTACACCATCACTATAAATCTTTTCATTGTTCGCTGTAGTAATCTCAGATTTTATATTGGGAGAGAAATTGCTCATCCAATCTTTCCGATTAGTCATATGACTAGAACAACCAGAATCTAAAATCCAGCTATCATTACCACAAACTGCATTAGCAAGAGCTATATCCGTCGAAAAAAGGTTTAAATTGGCACTATTACTTTCCTTATTGGTTTTCAAAGTAGCCTCTGCATTCTCATTTTTATTTTGAGCCTTTTTAAAATTTTTCTTCAGTTTTGGACAGCGCGGCTTAATATGCCCTTTCGCGTGACAGTTGTGACACGTAGGAATAAAACTCTTGGCCACAAGAATGTTTTCCGAAGGTGGAGAAGCAGGAATACTTGACAATCCTTTTTTTGAATTCACACTGAATCAAATGACACTTGACAAATTCAGAAGTGAGTTTTATGTTAGTGGCTTCCATTGACATAACCATGGAATCATATTCTGGTGGTAATCCAATAAGCATTAATTCCGCTAACTCCTCGTCCTCTGTAATACAGCCAATGTCTGCCAATTCTTGGGTAACGGAGATTATATTTCCTAGGTAGTGATCCATCATCATGTGATCTTCATATTTTATTTGCATCAATTTTCGCTTGAGCGTTAATCTGCGGCTAATACCACAGTTTTCATAAGCTGCTTTTAACTTACCCCAAGCTTCATAAGCTGTTTGGGCAGTCTTCACATGTGGGTAGCAAACTGGTTCAATATTCAAACAAATTTTTGCATACGCACGTTTATCTTTACTACGATCAGTAACATTTGCCTCTTCTGTGGCTTCCCAAAGATCGTGTTCAATCAATAAAAGTTTAATTTGGAACTTCCATTTTTGATAATTGCATACACCCTTAAGTTTTTCTATGAAACTGTGTGAAGTAGTATTACTCACAAATGTTGGTGTGACTGTGGGATATCCAGCAGAGGATGATGGAGAAAATTTTTCCATCTTGACACTCAAATGTCAATTAGCGTAAAATAAAAATATTTTTTATCAAAAACACCAAAAATACGTTAATCTTTTATAAAAACTTGATGGCACATAACCTGATAGAATAACTGTAAAATATGTAACATAGGTAATACTATGATACTGGTGTTCTTGTAAATCTTATTGTAAATCATAATAAATTACAAAAGCAGTGCATTCACAAAGTAATATATTTTCACACTAACTAAATGTCTTTATAATGTTTTGACAACTCATAAATTATTCTTCGAAAGTTCAAACAAATCCAAAGAGATTTGTTTGCAAGTCCAAGGTTTTATAACATTAAGTGACCTACTATAGGAGACACACAAGCACTTCTTGGCATTAAGTGACCTACTATAGGAGACACACAAGAACTTCTCGGCATTAAGACCAAGATTATTGTTGGTGCAGTAAGAATGAACATGAACTCCGACCAGTATTGTCAAGCTATCTGGCACCTAGTAGGTAAAGAAATTTCTTGAATTTTTATCAGTTACGTCGACGTCTTCATTCTTTGATAGATCGTTAGAGTGCTTACCCTTGAGAATCTCGGCAGCGAAGTGTTTACCTACCGAGGTTGGTTGTAGTCTAGAGTATTGTCCGGTAAGTAACAGAAGTTTAAATAGATCTTCCCTCTCTCTCTCTCAATCAATTATTATTCTGCGATAAATATGTTCCTTCCTTACCTGCTATGAATTGATCAGCTGCAGCTTGTGTACGAGCACTCACAACGATTATTGGTAGCTCGTCAAATGCCATGTTTGGGGTTTGCTCTATAATGACAAAGATTAATATAATATATAAAGTTGGATGGTAGTACGGGATAAACGGTACCTAAAATTTACGAACCAAAGATTTTTTAAATCTTTGCTTAGAACGATGTATTCTTTGTTTCGTGCAAACTTGGGAATTTTAATGAACGATTAGATCCCAAGATTATACAATAACTACGCGCGCGGCGCCGCGCCCTAGTAATATCCAAAGAGATTAAAACCACTACGTTATAGTATTATCCGAAGCAAAGAACATTAACTATTTAGCCAATAAATAACTATAATCATCCGAATTCCGAAGTGATTTTTACTTTTAACTTCAACTTCTTGCTAGATGGCTCCACAAAGTACTGGATGGCTCTGCATCTGGCTCGGTATTGTTATGGGATATTGTTCCGAGGGCGAGGCACGGAATAAAAGTAGAGGGAAGTGCTATGCATTTTGTTCTAGTTCAGCGGGCTTAGCATACAAGGTTAATCGCAAATAACCGTGGTATCATAGACATATGTGCGAGTAACACTATTAATAAACATTAGTCTCACAGACGAACATATTCAGGTATGGTTATTTATGATTTTTTAAATGAAAGAAAACAAATAAATAATTGTATTGTTTAACTTCTTTATTGAATTATTTAAAACTTATGTGACTAACCAAGAATATGTTTATTCTGAACATTCCAGACAGATTAGGCCACGGTGGTGGAACTTTTTACAGTGGTTACATTGGAACCTCGTCATTCAACGCTTTTTGTAATCACAGAAGTTACAAATCTTTTTTTGGGTTCCACTTGGACCAGGTGTATCGCTGGAAGGAGTTTCATTCAAAACTTCGGTCCTTTTTAGGCATCGCCTCAAAGTTGGCATTTCGCGACGCTTATGTAACCACGGTTCGGTCATTTTCTCTGAAACATCTTTCATGAAACATCATCTGTTTGCTGGTTTTTTACCTTGTTTTACAATATTATGTACGTAAGCAACATACGAGTTTATGATTGTCATGTTGAGCATGCCATAAAAGTAGCAAAGTGGCCACCTCGTACTCGTCAATTCCTACTCCATTCATAATCATTAGTCCCTCAGACGAATAAAACTCTAACTCCTCAAGGACACGTCACTGCGAGTAAAATGCACTCGCGATACTAATTGTCGTATGACCTAGAAAGGTACTTGAGAAGTCAACTTTCTATCTCTTTCACTTTAAAACTTAGAATCATTTCTACGTTTCGCGCGTTCTGTGAGACGAATGTTTATGAATCTAGGGTTAACGTTATAATTGTCCTTAGTGCGTTAATATTAGCCTTAGTGCGTTATTTTTTTCTAACTAAACACATTATTGGCGTTTATTTCATTGGAAATGCAGCGAATTATCTGAATGAACCCCTATTATAACACCGTTTAGGTATGTTAGATTACTGTCAAATGGTGCTAATAAAAAAAAACTACCAATTTTTAAAATTACTCTTCAAATGGCTTAGGGCAGGGTGTTAGACTTTCAAATTCAGTGTGGCATTCGTATTCTTACGGTAAGTTTGTAACGTATGACACAATTTGCTTCAAACTTTCAAGGTGTTCTTTGAAGATTTTTCAAAACAACGTACCTATAAAACGCACTTAATCGGGGTTTTTAATAAAATAATACCTGTGACTTGTTCAAAACAATAGGTACCAAGATGTTTGTTCCTTTAAAAATTTCTACTCAAGTTAACGGCGATTTAGTGACGAAGTAAGTTTGTAACGTGATTTGCAACTCTGTGAGTAGCTACTAGACGTGTGCGCCGGTCGGCGTGGCGCACGCCGCTGATCATTTTAGCCACGCCGACGCCGACGCCACCGAATTTTTCATCGGCGTCTACAAACAAACAATATTCTACATTAAATAAATCAAGTTATTTAACAAATTTCTTATATTTTATTTGCAAAAAGTAGTATTTTTTTATTTCGCTATCTGACAGCACTTTTTGCCTCCAGTTTCATCGGCGCCATTTGCATTTCTCTTTTCACTTGTCAGTCTGGCACACAACTAGTGAGGAGAATTGAAAGTTTTCGGAGGTTTCGGAGGGTATCTGTTTTTAAATGACAAACTGTGCACTATGTCAGACTACGACATAGATCGGAGTTCGATACAAAAGATCGAAATCAAACATTTTGCTGTGAAAACCCTCTATTCGTTATCGAAAAACAGTCACAGTTGGAACTAGTTGGAAGTATTTCGGCACAAATAGTGCCGTCGGTAAGTCTGTCATAAATAATAAATAAAAAGTTTAATAAGGATTAAGGCGTCTTTTACATCACATCACATCCACGGCGATTACGCCGATGACGCCGCCGCCGCCGCCGACAAATTGTACGCCAGATGCCGCCGCCGCCGGTCAAATACCTAAGCATCGGCGCACATGTCTAGTAGCTACTAATAAACTTATTGGAAACAGTTTCAGATTTTTTTATAAAAATCCTTTGTAAACATTATAACAATATAATTGGAATTAATCCATTAGAGCATACCTACTCGTAAAAAATTTGAACTTTTTTTACCTTGAACTTGAATATACCTAATGGTAGTATTAATTTATTGCACCATCAATCAATACAAACAACAACAAACATAATACTAACTATTAGTTACTTACTACTAAATAAAATAAAACATATGTAGGTAAGTAGTTTAGGATAATTTTAGAATAGTTAGTTTGCCAACATCATAGTGGAAAGTAATAAAATGACTTGTGTGGCTCTTCTCGTCATAGCAGCACTTTTACGTTGGAAGTACGAGACGAGACTTATTTTTTATATCAACGATTTTGTTCGGATCTCACCACTTTTGGTACGTTATTTATTACACACTGAGAGCAGAATCCTTACGAATTCTTTTATAATGCTGCACCCTAAAATACATAATTTTAGAATTACCTCGATTTTTAAAAAAAATATTTCAAATTTAAAGTCTGTAGATATGCTAGAGCTAGGAGTAGGTATAAACGAGGAAGAAGCTTTTGCCCCGTTTTATTTTTTGTTTTTGACTTAGTTTACTATTTTGTGGGTGTTATACTTTTTCTGGTAAAAAAAAACTATACATATTGGTTGCGTTGATCAGTCGTCCGTCACTTTCGCTATTTCATCTCCCTCTCTATCACGTCACTTTCCTATAACGTCGCTCTCTGCATCTAGGTTTAGTGACTGCCGTATCTTATTATAGTGATACGCGCCGACAACGGCCACCACGACCACCTGCACCACATCGCGCCTCACCAGCCCCGGCCCATAGATGACGATCGCCCGTGGCGACCCCTCCCGCGGGACCTGATCCCCGCGGAACCACCATAAGCCCTTGGATCACAAAAAATAAAACAAAACAAAAAAAAAACAAAACGCATGCAGACTCAAAAACAAAAAAAAAGAAAGAGACAAAAGAGTCAACCCAAGGACCGAGGGGTCGTCACCCCTCGAGTTGCAGCTGGGGTAAAGAGACCAAGCCTCGAGGCCTCCCTCCGTGCCCCCAACAAGGGCCGGAACGAAACTTTGATGATGATTGAAAGTGATAATAAGATATACCCATAGAGTTTATAAAACAAAATCTATGGATATACCATATTAACCAGCGCCCGCTGCTTGATGTGGACTTTTTACGGATGGGTACGTCTCCTCCAAAAGATAATGAAATGCTTGCTTGCACAAACATGTTTGCGCGGGTGGAGACCTCAGAAGAACAATCTAATGGAACTGCCCTAAGCATGTACTTTTCCTGGATACCTAAGTAAACAAATCGGTTGACAAACATGGCGGATTAGGGATGTTCACTTGTTCGTCTAGTCGATAACATTATATCGATGGACGAGCTTGTCTTTTTAATCGACATCAAAAAAGGAAAGGTTCTATGTTCAACTGTATATTTTTTTGTATGTGCACCGATTTCTCCATCGATGAGGGCTACCGTTTTTGCTCACCAGTTGGCGCCACTGTAAAGTAAGGTCAGAAGAAACTTTACTAATAGGCGACGGGAAAATATATTTACATTTATATCATACTAGCGACCCGCCCCGGCTTCGCACGGAAACCTCTAAAATTGTCAGTGTTCCCCTACTATATTATGCATGTATTATACATATAAACCTTCCTCTTGAATCACTCTATTTAAAAAAACTGCATCAAAATCTGTTACGTAGTTTTAAAGATATGCATACATAGGGAAGGACAGACAGACAGACAGCGGGAAGCGACTTTGTTTTATACTATGTTATGAAGAGCGCATTTCTGAGGTGGTCCCATTGAACCAAGTCAGGATCTGATGGAGGAATCCCGGAGAAATCGAAGGAAACTCTCATTTTAGGAATCAGAGCTGGATCCGAGGGTTTAACGGAGGTGAAACAGGAGCAGAACACGTTTTAATTGGAAGGCAGATGTATTAAGGGCAACTATCATTTTTATTTATTTATTTAATTAAAACGGTAAATGATGATCATAAACAACACAACACAGTACATTTTTATAAAATCATTTATTTACAAAGATATAATTTAAAAAATGGTTGTCTCTAAAGTCGGCTTAGGGAAGATAATTTTACGTGATAACGTCATTTACTTCCGTCTTAAAACATAAATCACATCCATTAAAAATATGCAATTGAGAACACTACAAATACAAAAACTATTTTACGCAGCGAACCAATAGGTCCCGTCTCAGCATAATGTTGCTCTACAAGAAGTAGAGCAATCTTCAGTGCTTCGGTCGTCATGACAACGCAGTCAATAACATGACACTTTTTTGAACATGCTACCCATGTTCATCGATTTAATAGACGTTCCTGGCCGGATATTTTCTAAGCCAATATTTTCTAACCATTCCCTTCGCCGGTATTCGTTTCTTGGTAAACTAAAACAAAAAAAAAACGTAACTTAGTAAGGTCAACACGGGGAGGTGTGTAATATTTTTGTCAAAGTTTATTTTGAACCCAAAAATGGTTTTCTAATGGTTTTCTTAATAAAAAAGTCGTCTACACTTGCCCCCTAGTTACACTTACCCATACTGACCTTACCTAATTTATCGATAACGTTCGATGTTCGACGATGTTCGACACTAGCACCGGTTTTTATGTCTTCGATGTGAATGAAATATTGAGAATATTGCGGGTTTCTACAGCTCACAGTAAAGATGATTCAAAATAATAGGTTTTTATACACTTTATATCAAATACACTATACAATAGACATCAGTTTAACGAAATGTAAGCCACTTACCGGTGAAAGGTTAGATTCGGCCTGTTTTTGCTTTGGCATAGGCCACAGCCTGCTACAGAACACTTCATGGTACCTCTTCTATATGATTTTCAATTTTTATCACAGTTTTGCTCAATAAATAAGTCGAAAACACGGGGAAAACATAAAAATCTCACAATGACATCTCCTCACATGTAAACAAAACCGTTGAGTAAAATGGCGTCCGTGACAGCAAAAGTACATCGAAACCAAGAAGAAGGCGCTGATAAAAAGAGTGTGTATGCTTTTTCCTAACGTGAAACCACTGATGTGAGAAAGAGACTGGTAGTCCATTATTGCTTCCGTGTCAAATTGAACAATTACGGCAGTTCCATTAGATTGTTCTTCTGAGGTGGAGACGGAGTGTGTGGACGGCACAGAACAGAAAACTTTTCTGTTCTGTGGTGGACGGCAATACGGTAGCTCGCGCAAGCCCTTAGAGTATCGGTATACTCTAAGCGCAAGCCCAACAGAGTGGCTTGTGCAAATGTGCAACCGTTGACGTACTTAAGATTTGACTGCGTAAATTTAGTTTGCACGTGTTTACTTCCGTGTGTAGACGGTCACTCAATAAAAAAAAAGCATCGCACCGAAAAATGATAATAAAAAACAAACATTATTTTAACATCTCCGTACTGACAGTTTAGTTTTGTTCTTGTTTGCACGACTTAATACTTGCACGTCTGGTCGATGTACTGCTGTGTTTAGTCTTTTTGCGCAAACTGAACTGCGGACGTAGCGTGTGGCCGGGCTATAATATTGTGCACGGGGCGCGGCGCGCGGCGGCGCGGCGCGCGTGCTTGGAGGTGAAGGTGATGGTTATCGACCGTGCGGAAGACATTGGTGTTTTATTTTTATTTGTTTGTTTATAGTCTGTCTGTGGAAAGTATTAGGTATCGTATCTCTCTCGTAGATTGGTGATTGTTTATTCTTCTTCTACTGCTGGTATCTATCTTCTTGAGAAAAATAAATCATCGTTGATCTATCCTTTCTTTCTCTCAGAAAAACATAAAAGTTTCTCTAATACCTAATTTGTGTTCTTGAAGGCGTTCGCGAGATCGGGTAAAGTGGTAGTTACCGGTTACCTAATGTTCGTGCTAATTCATCTATTATAGGTAAATATAATAGTTTTGCCATGGATAATATCAAATCATGGACCGAAGAAGATGAAGCGATAATCGCGACGAACACAGACGCGACGGAATGCAAGCGCTGCGCCGTAGAGCTGGGCTACTGGCAGGACGAGTACATCGGGCTGTTCGCCAAGCGCGCCGACCGCAAGGCGCCCGAGATCAACCGCGGGTACTACGCCCGAGTCAAGGCTATCGAGATGTTTCTACACCAATTCTTAGAGGTAAATATGTACCTACTGCACTGATCTTATTCACGTTTTTGTTGGTGAACACATATACCTATAGGTCATAGGATGAATGGACCTTTTTGTGCATAACCAAAAAAGGCTTTAACTGCATTCAGGAAAGCCAATTGTACAATTGTATCTGTTGTGAATATGCCTTCTCCTATTTATTGTTGTGCACTATAGAGTATTGTATTGTACTTATTTGATTGTTCTCAGCGGTGTGACACAAAGTGCCAAATCATCAACTTGGGCTGCGGGTACGACACCCTGTACTGGCGCCTCAAGGACAGCACTCAGGCCGTCGGCAACTTTATAGAGCTGGACTTCCCAACAGTCACAGCCAAAAAATGTCAGATCATCAAACGTAACAAACAACTTCTAGAGAAGATAAGCAATGAAGGTAATTACTAATTTGATTGTTTTAAAAAACTAAAAACCAATTTCAAATTCCTTATTAATTACATTGTTTGTAAAGCCACGGTATACATAAATACGGACAGTATGGAAACTAAGCCTAGTTGACGAAATAAATAACTACGCTCCATTATAGCAATAGGGCTGTAATTTTTCTTGTTTTTGATATATATTTTTTTATTAAGACGGTTTTTTTTCTGTAGTTATCAATCAATGGAATTGAAATAACTAGCTTACAAATGTGGTCTGGTATAATATAATAATATCTTCGTCTGGTCGAAGCGACGCGTGACCCGAGAGCTGGTGAGTAGGTATTTTGCGCAGCGCATCAGCATTGCCGTACAGGCGTGGTAATGCAGCCAGCCTCTTGGGGATGCTTCCGACTGGTATTGATATGGATCAATTGAGCTACCTGTAGATTGTTTACAACAGTCTGCAGTTAGGTCAATTGTTTATATTAGGCATAATTAGTTTAATCTTCTTTTTTACGATAAAAACGACACTCATGACGTAAAAGTTGATAATTTATAGCAGCCGCCATGTTGGAGTCACATTTTGACAGCAGTATCGGTTTCAGCACCCTCGAAAACCATAAAAACGACACCCATGACGAAAAATTTCATAACTTATTGCAGCCGCCATCTTATATTTACATTTTGAAAGCACTATCGACTATAAACCGCCGCCATTCTGGATTTATAAATAAGTTCACAAATTCATTATGATCGATCACACGTAGGTACTCATAATTCGATAACAAGTTTAAAATACGACAGCTCCGGTTTTGACTAAGCAGAGTTCACACAGCCGTAGTATACAACGCAACATGAACGGGGCATTTTTCAAAAAATAAAATTACACACGACCGCTCGCTCGTCTAGATGCGACAACCGCTACTGACAGCACCGCGAAAACCCCTTAAAGGTCTCGTCGATGCGCATGTTTGTATGAGTGTGCCGTTTCGAGCGCTTGTAGGTAGTTTCCATACTGTCTATATGTGTACTGTGGTAAAGCATCGCATGAATAGGCTATTTGACTACATTAAAAATTAATTCCAAATTGTTTTCATGACAACGTAACAAAGCGTAATCAGGTGATTTTTATTAAAAATATGCCTGTTTTAGGTAAAAAAACGGGATTAAAATTACACATTTTTTATACCTACATAGAGATGGGTCGAGGGTTTAAACCCAATTGGGCAAAAAGGGCATAAACAGGGCAGATTGGGTAAAAACGAGTTTCTGCCCAAATAAATGCCCGATGGCAGGGCAGAAACTACGCTTGTAGTTTTTAGACTTTTTGAATAATTTTGAATAAAATATACATATAAATATGTTGGGAAAATGTATAAATAGCACAAAATATATTGTTTTGTTGCTGATAAAACTTAAATACACGAGGAGTACTATTATGTTATTGTTATATTTATTTAAATATCACTAATAATTATCTTTCCCAAGTATCAGTGTTACTTGAACGTCGATGTCAAATGCACCGTCTCGCAATAAAAGGTCAGAGGGCGTCCTACACTACGTTTGCCGAGTCGCGGTCTCCACTCAAGAACACGTTTACCCCAGCGGTTGTCGGTTCTTCTCGCGATATGGCCAGCCCACTGCCACTTCAGCTTGCTAATCCTTTGAGCTATGTCGACAACCTTGGTTCTATGTCGGATGTGTTCGTTGCGAATTCTATCCTTCAGAGAAATCCGAGCATAGCTCTCTCCATAGCTCGCTGGGCGACTTTAAACTGGTGGACAAGCCCCACCGCGAGTGTCCACGTCTCAGCTCCGTAAGTCAAGACGGGTAGGACGCACAGATTGAAAACTTTCGTTTTCTAGCATTGCAGTATGGATGTTGAGAAGACTCGACG
This sequence comes from Eupithecia exiguata, assembly GCA_947086465.1. Lineage (NCBI taxonomy): Eukaryota > Metazoa > Arthropoda > Insecta > Lepidoptera > Geometridae > Eupithecia > Eupithecia exiguata. The sequence continues at coordinate 15,319,783 of OX352228.1, read as the reverse complement.
TAGTTTCCCAAACGCTGCCCAGCCCAGCTGGATCCTCTTCTTGGCCTCCTTCTCGAAATTGTTTTTACCAAACTGCAGAATCTGCCCTAGGTAAGTGTATTCGGAAACAATTTCGAGAAGGTGGCCATGTACGACGACCGGTCCCGGATCAATGAGGCCATTGATCATGACCTTGGTTTTATCCAAGTTCATCCCTAGACCGATACGTCGCGAGGCTGAAGCTAGGCCGTCCAGCATCTGGTTCAGCTCCTCCAGCGACTCCGTCATTAAGACTATGTCATCAGCGAATCGCAGGTGTGAGATGTAACCGCCATTTATGTTGATGCCCTTACCTTTCCAGTCCAGCGTCTTAAACACATCTTCCAACGCGCTTGTGAACAATTTCGGGGATATAACATCCCCCTGTCTCACTCCTCTGCGCAGTTGGATAGGTTTAGACTGCTGGCCCTGTACTTGGACACTCATGGTGGCGGCTTCATAAAGACATCGATCGATCAATTTATCGATAGTCTACTTGGCATCGCTGTAAGGATTCCAGAACAGACCAGGTTTCGACAGAGTCAAAGGCCTTTTCATAGTCCACAAAGGCCAGACACAAGGGCTGATTATACTCTTCGGACTTCTGTATAATCTGCCTCACTGTGTGTATGTGGTCTATGGTGCCATATCCTCCGCGAAACCCGGCCTGTTCCGGTGGCTGGAATTCGTCGAGTCTCCTGGCGAGACGGTTCGTGATCACTCGTGAGAAGAGCGAGTTATGCGAGTTATAGACGTGACTCAGGAGTGTGATGGGTCTGTAATTTTTAAGAAGGGTTTTATCTCCCTTCTTAAAAAAGAGCACCACCAAACTCCCGCTCCACGCCTTTGGAGTTCTCCCACTGTGAAGGACGGTGTTAAACAGGTTCTGTAGCTCCTGTATAACAGGGGCTCCTCCTGCCTTCAGTCAGAAGCTCTGAAGTTATGCCGTCTTCACCGGGGGCTTTTCCATTTTTAAGCTGCCTCAGAGCCAACACGATCTCGTCTTGACTGATGTCTGGCAGTGCGTCGGTGTAGTGGCGCGTCAGGGTGGCTCTGGAATCGTGGTCGTCCCGTAGAGGACGAGGGGCATGTGCAGCGTATAAACGGCCATAGAAATCCTCTATCTCGGCAGAGATCTCTGGCTCGACAATACGGTCCTCCCATCGTGCGTTTTAAGCTTCGTCAGGTGGCCGCTGAGTGAATACTTTGGACCCTCGGTTTCGCTCTATCGCCTCTTCAATGAGGCGTGTGTTGGAGCTCCGAAGGTCGCGCCGTACCATCTTCGCAATTTGCTTGTTCAGGTCTGACCTCTCAGACAAAGTCTTTCACTTCAATCTTTACGTGCCTAAATCACAACTACAAAACAAAGCAAGTTAGCGACTCGCCAACAAGTTTAGTTTGATTTAAACTCGGGGAAGTACTGACTGCGATGCGCGGAACGCAGTGAAGTGAAGTTCGTACCTTGTAGTGCAAAGCGAGAGCTATGGATTGAGTAGGTACTAACTTCACTTCATTGCACGCTATGACCAGTGCGAACATACCGAGCTAACACAAACAAATACCTACAGACAAACGAAAACTCACTTTTATTTACTTTATCTCGTACACTTGTTTATGAAATATGTACGTCCTACTTACTTTTCCTCAGTCTATCTACAAATTAGTTTTAGCTATGTTAAAAAAAGTCATTTTTATGTAAGTTATAAAAGCAAGAATGAAGAACATAATGGATAACAAAATTATAATATCTGCCCTGTGATTGGACATTTAAAGGGCATAAAAAGACATTTATTCGGCATTTACTCAATGCGCCCAGTAAATGCCCGGCATAAACCCATCTCTATACCTACATGATCACGCGACCGAAAATGCTATGTGTTTGGTTGGATCGTAAGTAACGTCACATCCTCAGATTACAGTGTCAATGAGTTCTTTTTGTTAGGTGTGGTGTGGCGGGGTGACGTCATAGCTTGGAACACGGTAGCCATGACATATCGTTTTGGTGCGGCATTATTTTATTCAAACTTTTAAATTAGTTTTCACTCAGACAGTTTTCATAACTAATACGACGGGCCTTGAAGAAATATTAATTACACTTTGCATTATTTTTATCAGAAAATACGTTAGAATTATTTCCCAGGAGTAGTCAAGTAGCCTATTAAATAAATGTCGGCGGCGACGTAATCATTTGCGAAAATAATAACAAAAGAATTCGTGGTACAATAGTGGGCAAAGCGCCCCGCATTCTTACATAGTAAAAAATGGATATCTAAGGTCGCAGGTATATAGGTATCGTCGCAGCCGACGACATTAATTTCATTAGGAGCATGCCTGTAAGTGAACCTACCGGTTAGAGTTAGACCGTGTTAAGCGTTCACTCGCTTCAATTGTGGGACAGAGATGGGCATATAAAGCACAACATTGTGATCGAAACACGAATGAGCCACTGTTGTCTCCTGAGTCTCTCGTGGTCGTCGTCATCTCTTTTTGACTTGTAACTTGGCGTTATGAATAAAGAATAGTATTGTATTGTAGGTATAAATGCTAGGTATAAGTACATTTTATAGTTAGCGGAGTGTGTGTGTGTTCACAGTAGTTGGTAAGGGGGTGCCATGTCCTTGTTACAGACGGTGAGGTGATAATCCGGTCCGGCGACCTGCACGCGGATGGGTACCACCTGGCGAGTTGCGACCTGCGCACGCCGGCCTCCGTGCGGCGCGCACTGCAGGCGAGCGCGTGGAACGGGGCTGCGCCCACGCTGCTCATCCTGGAGTGCGTACTGGCGTATCTGCGGCCCGAGCCGGCCGGCGCGCTGCTGGCCGCACTCGCTGCAGACCATCCGCGCGCCGTGCTGCTGCTCTACGACCAGTGCAACCTGGGCGACCGCTTCGGGGAGGTGCTGCTGCGCAACATGGGCGCGCGCGGCTGCGGTGTGTGCGGCGCGAGCGGCGCGCACACGGCGCGCTGTCCGCCGCACGAGCACGCTGCGCGCCTGCAGGCGTGCGGCTGGCAGCGCGCGCGCGCGTGGGACATGACGCGCGTGTGGCGCGCGCTGCCGGAGGAGGAGCGCGCGCGCGTCGAGCGCCTGGAGATGCTGGACGAGGCGGAGCTGCTGCAACAGTTGAACTCGCACTACGCGCTGGCGCTGGCGACCAGCTCGCCGCTGTTCGCGGACATCGACCTGCCCGACTAGCGCCGCCCTTGCGCCGCTCTACACTCTAGTCTTGCTTTGTACTTCACATCCGCGTTTAACCGTCTCCTCTGAGTCTGTAGGACCTCGTATACTCTGAATGTTACAACTTGAACTTTGTCTTGGTGTCATTTTGTGATTTACTGGATGGACTTATTTCACTGATTGATTATTAATGTTATTACATAGGTACGTAAGTGTTAAATATATTTATTTATGATAATAAATAGTGCAATAATGCAACAGGACAGTTTCATTTATCTAGATAGATATTCAATATGTATTCAAACTCGACTCCGCGCTTTATAGGTACTACAATGAAACAATATACCTAATCGATACAAAACTCACTCACATTCTCTAAACGTCTGTACCTACCATCACTTGCACTGCCCGTGATGACTCCCATGTCGGGATGGAAAACAGGCGGGACAGTGAATGTGTTAGTAATAATGATTATTCCAAGCCTTCGACGATACTACGACCTGTCCACTGAAGCAGCGCTACGTAATAACGCTACCTCAGACTGCAGCCCGCTGATGGTATTCTGCGAGACCTCTAACATCAACAAGACATCGACCAAGCTTGCCTTCAACGACGTAATGTCTTTCAGCAGCCTGGTCACATCGACGTGGTCGAACGTCACGGGGGGCAGCTTACGCAGCGACAAAATCGGGCACATCGTCGGGATCCGTCTCCTTCAGGATGGTGATGATATCCTGGAGACTCTTCTCACCTCCGTCTCTTGGGCGTGACGGCATCTGGTTCATCTTTCCAAGCGTTTGGAACAAGGGAGCCTTTCCACTGCTAACATCCTCCTCCGTAAAGTTGGACTTATAAATTTGGATGATGCTCACCTCATCCATTGTATCGATGGCGTATACAACAAACGCCAGTAACTCATTGGCTATGAGCGGTTTAGACCCCATAGCAACAGCGGACAGTGGCCTTTAGCCACACGATACGCGAATTATTATAATTCGACACTGAACAGATAAAGACATTGAAATTAACTAGTCAATGACATTTTTAGGGTTCCGTACCCAAAGGGTAAAAACGGGACCCTATTACTAAGACTCCGCTGTCCGTCTGTCACCAGGCTGTATCTCATGAACCATGATTGATAGTTAGACAGTTGAAATTTTCACAGATGATTTATTTCTGTTGTCGCTATAACAACAAATACCAGAATAAAATAATATTTAATGGGGCTCCCATACAACAAACGTTATTTTTGGCAAGCTGAAGACAGGGCGCTATGGCGCTCATTCGGGGAGGCCTATGTCCATCAGTGGACTAATATAGGCTGATGATGATAAATGTATATAGTGACCTCAGAGCAACTAATTAGCATGTTTAGACTAAAGGCAATACATGTACGGTAGGTACTTACCTATTCTATAATCAAGAGCATTGTGACCCGTGCGACTGTCGCGCGACCGCGGCGCGGCTCTTCGTAGATATGCCTATTGCCGTATGATAGAGTAGAGCCCTACTCTAGGTGCATTCCGAATGAGGGGTTTTCGTTTCGTATTAAAAAAAAAAAGCTAGTTCTAAATATCTCGATAGATGGCAGTGTGTCAACTGGCGATTAGGGTATGTCTATGTCAAATGATGGGAAAACAAACTTTTTCTGAGTGTTGCCATTTACGCATTTTTTTTATGCTAAAACTGGCAGATTTTGTGATCGGTTCACCTTCTAACATCAAACCGATGACGGGGACATAATTAAGTCCCGTCCCCGTCGGTTATGGTACGTAAAAATCGTAAAAAACGGGGACATAAGTCCCAATTAAAAATATTTTGGTTTTGAGCTTTATTTTGTTCAAATGAAGAACTCTTTTAATCAGATGTATTTTTGAATGACGATGACGAGAATGAGATGAGATGAGATGTATTATTACTGAATAACGAGTCACACAATCACAAAAAATCTCCGCCATCTTGGTACAACATGTCGTCCCAAACAGCTGCGCAAGGTCAGTAACCCGAGCCGGCGCGACGGCACTCGAGTTTCGTCTCAAGGCGTGAATGATTTGTTGTTTTAATAAAGTTTTGAAAAAAGAATCGAATAGATCTGTGAAGGTTATACCTAAAAATGTCGTGTTTACCTGTAAGTAGGTAAGTAACTTGCATATCAGAAAAGGACCTATTTCAGTTTTTAATACCTAAGTAAATGAAAAAATATGTAGGTAGGTATGTTGTTGGTAAACCTTTATTATAATAAATAAATGAAGGCGTCACAAACACACTATACATTTTATACGTTATTTATGCCTAGTGATATACGTTTTAAAGGTGATTACTGTTCCTATTTTCAGCTTGCAATATATCATTTTGCAGTTTTCCGGATATTTTACGAAACATCTTTTAGTCATATATTTCGGACAAAATTTAAGTTCGGTTTGGAGTTTTTTAATTTTGACTGTGGCAACACTACATTCGTTTCCTATTTTTGAGAAACCAAAATAAATTCAAGATTTTCTTCAAGTTTTTAGTGGTTTCCCGTCCTTCGTCAGTTCTGGAATCGAATGTTCTTTCTCTGGCTGCGCCGCCGCCGCGCCGCCGGTTTTTGCTGTTGGTGAAGTTATATTCTACCCGATAAAGTTATCTTGCTGTGTTCGAGTTATTGTTAATAACTGGTTGTGTTTGTGCTGATATGATAAAGAGCCTGACTCTGAGCCTATGAAAAACTGATGGTAATGAATGTGTACAAGCAGACGTACAAGAATTGGCTTAAAGGTGAATATTGGTAGCGTGTGTCAACAAAACAGCCGAGCTCTTGGGAATATCGCAAAGAAGTGGTTATAAAAGAACACAAATCTACAGGAAGAATTTCTTTGCCCAAAAAAAGGTCGCAAAACCAATTTTAACAAAGTATTGACAATTTCACGTATATATGAAGAATCGTCCATTCGTTTTTTCGCTGAAATGAATTACTATCTGCTCTAACAAAGGTAAGAATTGAGTTAAGTATCTACCTCATTTCAAAGAGAAGTCTATTTAGTTATTAGTGTCTTTATTTAAAAAAAGTAAAAGGATAAAAAGCAGCCTATGTGTTATTCCGGACTATAATCTATCGCTATGCCAAATTTCATACAGATCTATTCATATGAGTAGAGAGTAACGTACATCCATCCATCAATCCAAACCTTCACCATTATAATATTAGTGGGATAAAAAGTACTTTGTGTTTGCGCTGCTGTAAGCCACTGCACATTAACATAATGTCAGGATTTGATTTAACGTTTTAGAGCTTCTCAAATTAGTGGTTAACCAAGCACACCTACTGCATCTGAAAAATGACTTGTATCACTCAGGCATTATAGCTTCCTGTGATCTGCATGTAAAATATTTGCTATTTTGTTGCAGGCCATACAGTAATAAAAACAAGGGTGGATACCGAGGTCAAGTCATCGAAATAAGCTTTCTTGGAACGCTTAACAACAGGCTTGAATACTCCAACGGGAAAAGGACAATAATTGATATTCAGCTGTAATTATAGGCAACGAAGAAATAAAAAACAAGAAATGTATTTGTTTATATTTATTTCTGATGTCAAATAAATAATGCCTTTGTAGGACTAAGGTATTAGTAATTTAGGCAGTGAAAACTAATACCTATAATGTACCTATGAATAAACCTTCTTTTAAAAGTACTTCTCTATTAAAAAAAATGCACTTATTTGTTTGTTTTATTTACTCTCTGAAAGGCACAACCAAATGTTGCTTTGCTTTGTTGTTAGGTACAAGCATAGTGAAGGGTGGTGCGTGAGCCTAGTATTATGATGACTCTCAGAAAAGACCACCAGCAGCGCAGCGTGTAAAGCTCTGGACGCTTAACTAGCGTGTGAGATTGAGCCTTGTGAGATGAATGGATTTAGTAAAATAAATACCTATAGCTTTCTTCAAGAAAATTTCCTGCTCAAGCAAAGCCGAGGGCAAGAACGAATGATCCATAAAAATTCAAGGGTTTGCTTCACTGTCTTGTCACTTTCATAGTGACATTTCTTTGTTTATTTGCAGCATTTGAAAAATCAAGTTTGTTTGCCAGTTTTTTCATTGTTTAGACATAAACAATGAAAAAACTGGCAAGATGGTTATGACAGAGAAACATTCATTCTATCTGATTTCTTCTCATGCTACAAGCATATTTTTATCTCTCTCTGGTAGAAGGTACTAGAGGTAGTCCTCTAGTGCCTTGTTCTTTTAAGCGATCGACCGATTATCATTTTGACGTTTTCTTTCATGTGACATTAACATACCATAGTGCCTTGTTCCTCTAAGTAGGAACCCAGTTGAAGCCCTGCCATCTATCGAGATACATGGAACTAATTTTTTTCTTTTTAAAAATGTAAAACGAAAACCTCTCATTACGATGAAATCGATATTATCGCGCTAACAAGCGTTCCGTTTTATTTACTGTGAGCGCGACAACGATATCCTGTGCAGTTCTGTGTGACGTCATTACATGTGCAGTTTTGCGATAACACCGACCATGCTACAAACCGTAATCACTGTGAGCGCCTCTGTCAAAAGTGACATTTGGTTTTATTGATGACTGATAGACGTCAAACAGAACGTTCGTTGTCGCGCTCACGGTAATGAGAGGTTTTCGTTTTACATTTTTAAAAAGAAAAAAATTAGTTCCATGTATCTCGATAGATGGCAGGGCTTCAACTGGGTTCCTACTTAGAGGAACAAGGCACTATGGTATGTTAATGTCACATGAAAGAAAACGTCAAAATGATAATCGGTCGATCGCTTAAAAGAACAAGGTACTAGAGGACTACCTCTAGTACCTTCTACCGGTGTGAATGAGATGGGTATATGCACTAGCATATACCCATCTCATTCACACCAGAGAGAGATAAAAATATGCTTGTAGCATGAGAAGAAATCAGATAGAATGAATGTTTCTCTGTCACAACCATCGTGCCAGTTTTTTCATTGTTTATGTCTAAACAATGAAAAAACTGGCAAACAAACTTGATTTTTCAAATGCTGCAAATAAACAAAGAAATGTCACTATGAAAGTGACAAGACAGTGAAGCAAACCCTTGAATATTTATGGATCATTCGTTCTTGCCCTCGGCTTTGCTTGAGCAGGAAATTTTCTTGAAGAAAGCTATAGGTATTTATTTTACTAAATCCATTCATCTCACAAGGCTCAATCTCACACGCTAGTTAAGCGTCCAGAGCTTTACACGCTGCGCTGCTGGTGGCCTTTTCTGAGAGTCATAATAATACTAGGCTCACGCACCACCCTTCACTATGCTTGTACGTAACAACAAAGCAAAGCAACATTTGGTTGTGCCTTTCAGAGAGTAAATAAAACAAACAAATAAGTGCATTTTTTTTAATAGAGAAGTACTTTTAAAAGAAGGTTTATTCATAGGTACATTATAGGTATTAGTTTTCACTGCCTAAATTACTAATACCTTAGTCCTACAAAGGCATTATTTATTTGACATCAGAAATAAATATAAACAAATACATTTCTTGTTTTTTATTTCTTCGTTGCCTATAATTACAGCTGAATATCAATTATTGTCCTTTTCCCGTTGGAGTATTCAAGCCTGTTGTTAAGCGTTCCAAGAAAGCTTATTTCGATGACTTGACCTCGGTATCCACCCTTGTTTTTATTACTGTATGGCCTGCAACAAAATAGCAAATATTTTACATGCAGATCACAGGAAGCTATAATGCCTGAGTGATACAAGTCATTTTTCAGATGCAGTAGGTGTGCTTGGTTAACCACTAATTTGAGAAGCTCTAAAACGTTAAATCAAATCCTGACATTATGTTAATGTGCAGTGGCTTCAACAAAGTTTCGTTCCGGCCCTTGTTGGGGGCACGGAGGGAGGCCTCGAGGCTTGGCCTCTTTACCCCGGCTGCAACTCGAGGGGTGACGACCCCTCGGTCCTTGGGTTGAGACGTAATGCTCTTTTGTCTCTTTCTTTCGTTTTTTTTTTTTTTTTGAGGCTGCATGTTTTGTTTTTGTTTAGGTTATTTTTTTTTTTTTTTTTGTTTTTTTTTTTTTTTGTTTTTTGTAACCCAAGGGCTTAAGGTGGTTCCGCGGGGATCAGGTCCCGCGGGAGGGGTCGCCACGGGCGATCGTCATCTGAGGGCCGGGGCTGGTGAGGCGCGATGTGGTGCAGGTGGTCGTGGTGGCTGTTGTCGGCGCGGTCGTACATCCTCCGCGCCGACTGCACGATGAAATCTTCGATAGTGGGGATCTGCAGGTCGCGGGCGATAACGTCGTTCCTGACGTAGCGGCCCGCACCCGTGCAGATCCTCAACGAAACGTTCTGCAGCGCCTGGACCCGGTCTTTGTTGGTCTTGGAGGTGAGAGCGTACCAGGCCGGCGCCGCGTATGTGAGACGGGACCGTACGTAGGCCTTGTAGACCCGCACTTTGGTCCTCAGAGGCAGGTGAGATCCCAGGACAGGTCGGAGGAGCGCTCGGGCGACGCGCGCTTGTTGTAGCGCGCGGTCAACCTGTGGCTGCATCCTCAACGACCTGTCAATCTCAATGCCGAGGTACCTCACGTGCGAGCTCCAGGCCACGTTCTGGCCCCGTAGTTGCAGTTGTGGTGGGCTTCTGATGCGGCGGGAGACAAATAGCGCGGCCGTCTTTCCCACGTTAACGGCCATGCGCCATTTGTCCAGCCATGGCGGCAGGATGTCCAGCAGCCGCTGCATCCTGCGGGCTGCGATGATGGGACTGGTGGACGAAGCGAAGTAGGCGCTGTCGTCCGCGAAAAGCGCTAACGAGACATCCCGCTCCCCGGGGCGTAGGCGGCCCTCCAGGGTGGGGATGTCGTCGGTATACAGCGCGTATAGCGCGGGCGACAAGCAGCTACCCTGTGGTACACCAGCTGCAATGGACCGGGTTGTAGATGTAGCGTCCTCGACTGCGACAAAGAAGCGTCGGTTGTCCAGGAAGGACGCAACAATCTTGGTGAGTGCTGGGGGTGTTGGGGTTTGCAGGAGCTTGTACAGAACGCCGGGGTGCCATACACGGTCGAAGGCCTTCTCCACGTCCAGGAAGACCCCGACGGTGCAGCGCCCGGCGTTATGCTCGACTGCAAGGTGGTGCAGCACCCTGGTGAGCTGCAGGGTTGTGGAGTGGGCGCTCCTGAAGCCGAATTGCTCAGGGCGCGGCTCGATAGTTGGAGCCAGGCGCCCCAGGAGCAGGCGTTCCAGGAGCTTTGCCACTGTTGGCAGCAGCGTTATGGGGCGGTAGTTGGCCGGGTAACGGTGGTCCTTACCCGGCTTTGGCAGAACTATGACCCGCCCGGTCTTCCAGGAGTCCGGGAAGTGGCCCGTCCGGAGGATCCCGTTGAAGAGCCGAGCGAGTGCGGTGACTCCGCGGCGGGGCAGCTGGGCGAGGGCCATGTTGGGGACTCCGTCGTAGCCTGGCGCCTTTCGCCTGGGTAGGCGGAGGACGGCCTTCCGCACCTCGGCAGGAGAGATAAAGTACTCCCCGCCTAGGGGCGGTGTTGGGCCCGACAGGAAGTCCCTCACTGTCTCCTCCACTTCTTGATGGTGCCTCAGTGTGGCGAAGGAGGCATCTACTGGAACGGGGTGTGGAGTGAATTGCTCCGCCAGGTGCTCGGCCAGTATTTCGGCACGATCGGCGGGAGCAAAATGCCGGACCCCGTCTCGGTCCAGCAGCGGGTAGGTTGGGGCAGGTTTCCTTGTGAGCGCTCGGTTCAGCGCATACAGGTTGGTATCGTGTTCGGAGGCCCGGTCGATCGTGCGATCCCAGGTCTCGCCACGCCATGCCTGTACGGCGGCCGAGAGCTCAGCGGTTGCGGCGTTCAGTCTTGATTTAAGGTGGGGACATCGCGAGCGCGCCCACTCGCGCCGGAGTTCACGCTTCCGCGCGATGTCCCTCTTGAGGTGATGTGGGAGGTCGTTGCGTCTGCCTTGGCGTCTGGTGATGGGAGTGGAGGCGGCTTCTTTGGCCTCCTTTATGCGCGCCATCAGAGCAGAAGCCTCGGCCTCCACTTCGGCCGGCGTCTGGATGGGGCCGACATCCACGGACTCAAGTGCCTTGGAGTACGCCACCCAGTCGGTCCTCACGCCCAGGGGCCGCGGCGCAGTGAAGTCCGCGGCCAGGTCGAGCGTTATGAGGAGTGGGAGGTGCTGTGAGTCCAGGTCATACAACACCTCAACCTGGACGGGGCAGCGCACTAACTTGTGTAGCACTATGTCCAGGACGTCGGCAGCATGTGAGGTGGCGGTCGGTATGTGAGTGGGGGCATCTGGGCCCACTACGGTGAAGCCGGTCGCATCACTATCGTCCAACAGTTTGCGACCGGCCGGGTTGATCGTGCGGGACCCCCACGCTGGGTGCTTGGCATTGAGATCGCCAGCGAGCAGCGTGGGAGTGCGAGAGTTAAATATGGCTGCCGTGTCTTGGGTGGCGTACCGGGGCGTCGGCGGGCGGTAGCCGGCGAAGATGCGAAGTTCCTCGCCCGCCGCTCTCACCAGCACTCCGGTGGTCCTCAGTTCTGCGAACGGAGCGTGCGCCAACTCTTGGTGGACGAGGTCGCGCCTGACTAGGGCGGCCGTGCCACGGTAGGCCTGCCCCGATGAGGGCGACACTTCGTCGCGTCGGTACGTGAAAAAGTTGGGCACACTCAACTGCTGGCTGGGTCGAAGCTTTGTCTCGCCCAGGAGGATAATGTGTACATCCTGCGACTGGGCGAGTAGGCGGAGGGGCTGAAGGTGTTTCCGGACCCCCCCGGGATTCCAATAAAGGAGGCGCAGTGCGGAGGACCTATCCATAACGAAGGCCTTCAAGTACGGACAGTCCCCGCACCGCTGCGCTTTGGAGGTCGACTCCCGCGGCGATGGCGACCAGAAACTCGGTAAGGACCCCTAACAGGATTTCTGTTGGGTTCCCCACTGGTCTGGCCGTATTGGTCCCGGCTGCGGGCGCTGTGGGTGCGCCGGCGCCTGGGACGGTCTCAGTGTGTATGGCGGTGGTAGTAGCGGTGGTGATAGCGAAGGGGCGCTGGCGGCCGCGAGTGGTCTCGCGCTCACGCTGGGGCGGTGGCCCTTGCTGGACCCCTGGTGCGGTAGGCATTGGTATGCCCTGGTGCTGGTGCGGCTGCTGGATGGGAGGTGCCATTGCCCAGGTTGGGCCCGACTGGCGGCGTGGCGGGGCGGGGCCAGGCAATGTGTATGCCGGGGCCGGCGCCAGCCGCTGTGCGGTAGTGATGGGTGAGGCCGCCCGACAGGGGGCGGAGGGTAGGGCGCCTTGGATGGCTCCTTCGGGCTGCAGTGGGGTAGAGGAAGCCACTGGCTTTCTCCTTCTTCTTCCTCCTCGGGGTCTTCTCCTCCTCGCGGGCACCGTTTCGCCCCGGTTCCTGGCCGGGTTGGCCATTACCTCAGGGGCGTTCGGCGCGACAGCAAATGGCCGAGCTGTTGGCCATGTTGTAGGTGGGCGGCGGCTGGGTACCGCCGGTCGATCGCCTGGGCGGGGGGTGGGTTGGGCTGCTCGCCCTGGGGCTTCCGCTTCAAATGGTGGCTGGGCTATCGGCCATATTGTAGGTGGATGGCGGCTGGGTGCCGCCGGTCGTTCACCTGGTCGGGGGGCGGGTGAGGCTTCCCGACCTGGAGCTGTCGTGGGGTGGGTGGGGGCAGGTGGGGGGATGGTGATTCCCCTTTTTCGTGCCTCACGCCGGAGCACTGGGCAAACGCGACTGTTTGCTGTGTGCTCGCGGCCGCAGTTGGCGCAGGTGGGCTTGTCGGTGTGCGGGCGGGGGCAGTCGGCGGCGGCGTGTTGGGCACCGCACCGTACACAGCGCATCGGCCGATGACAGTGCGCCGATGCGTGGCCGAACGCCTGGCATCTGTGGCACTGCGCCACTCGGTTTGCCGCGCCGCGCCAGTGTTCCACGCACACGCCCGGCATATAGAGGAGCTCCGTGAGGCCGTATAGGCGCACGAGCTCACCCTCGGCCAGGCGGTCTAGTTGGGCGTGATACAGGCAGCCGGCGCGGCCTTGCTTCGGTTGAATCTTCTTAACAAACCGGACTGGAAAGCCCAGTTCGGTCAGTGCCGCTGTGATGTCTTCGGTCGCTGTGTCCGCTGGGAGGCCGCGGATTGCCACCTTGGTGGGCAGTTCGGCGGACACGGCGTAGCTATACCAGCTGATCGCCGGGTTGTCCGCCATTGCCTCCACCAGGTGGCGTTGCACCGTTCTGTACTCGTCAGGGGTGCGTGGGGTGAAGCGCACCCCTTGGGCCAGGGGGCGCGCGTTGGGCGCGAACCCTAGTTTCGTCCTCAATGCTGCGAAGTGGGTCGTCCAGTCTGGCAAGCATTCCACCACAATGGGTGGGTATGCTCGCGATGGACGACCTTGAGGGGGGGTGGGCGGGCGGTGCTGCGACTCGCGCACCGCACCAGCTCCACCGGCGGCAGATGCTACGTCAGATGGTCGAGCGGGGGCAGTTGGGGCGGGGGCGGGGGCAGGGGCGGGGGCCTGCACGATTTTTTGGGCGCGGGCAGAGTGCCCCGGCTGGGGCGCCGGCTGCATGCAGCTTGGGCGGGCGGCAGGAATTGGGCGGGCGGGAATCCCCGGATGGGGCGCCGCCTGTAGGCTGCGAGGGCGGGTTGTGGGCGGTCCGTGGGGCTTCGGGGCACCCGTTACCTTAAAGGTAACTTGCGGTGGAGGGCAGGCGCCGCGCACTGTGCCAAGGGCCGCCATGCCGGTGTCCCGGCCCGGGGGGTAAGGTTGGCTCAGGCGGCGGCGGGGCGAGGGCGGTCGCGCTGACACAGCCTCGGCGTACGAGGCGAGACGCTCCTTGGTCCAAATGGGCGGCAGGTCCATGTGGCTTGTGTCACCCTCGTTCGGTGAGGGGGAGCGGGAGGGGTGAGGGGTGGAGGGGCCAGTAGCGGTTCCTCCCTCAGCGCCCTCTCTTGGTGGCGACGGAGATGACTCGCGGGCTGCGGGCTTGGGCCTCGAGGTGAGGGGGGTGCCCTGCAGCGGCGGGGAGTCCAACGAGGAGGAAGTGAGGAGGCGCTGCCTCTTCTGCTCCTGAGTTTCTTCGGGTGAAGGCGGGGCCCTTGTTCCCGTTGCACCGGGCTGTGGGCGGGGCGGAATCTCAGTTCCGCACGCGGCCGCAGCAGACGTGCCTGCGGGGGGGTGGGGGGCGTCGTCACTCGACGCGGTTATCCGTATTGGCCGATATCGGATCTCGTCTAGCCTGAGGACTACGGATTTCTCCGGTTCCAGCAGGTAACGGGCGACGATCGGCCTATCGAGCACCGGGATTTTCTCCGGGGGTTTCGGCGGCGGAGGATTCTCCTCGTCCGACATACTCGGGTAGGATACGGGGGGTGTGAGGGGATCGGTGGAGGAAACACTCAGGGGTGCCTTCAGTGGTCTAGCAGGGCGGAAAACCCAGCCAGGTGAGATCCCGAGGGAAGGCCTAGCTTAGGTAGTCCAGCGACAACAGCTAGACACTGTCGGCTGCGAGCGGGATGGGGGGAAACGTTCGTTACTGGGCTGGACGTTTTATCATAAAGCACCAGTCAGTAACTCACACCGGACGGGATAACGTGAGTGTCACAGGGGAGAACGGTCCCGCAGGTGTGGAGACGCACTAGGTACTCACCGCGAGTGCGAGGTAGTCCTAGCACTGCGAACCGAGTTGCCTACGCGTCTATGCGGGGCTCACTGAAAACACTGCACTCGAGTCACTGTCTCACTGCACAACACACTCTAATACGGAGTACGTATTAGGCCGACTGACGCGAGCCGCGGCCCGGGGTCTCAACAACAAACCGGCGGCAGTAATTACCACGCGGCGTCGGAGTTCCTCGGGGAGGGGGCTACACACGTGAGGCGGGGGGCGGACGGCGGAGCTCTGCGACGCGTGCGCACTGCTCGGGTGAGAGCGGCAGAATGTATGGCCTGCAACAAAATAGCAAATATTTTACATGCAGATCACAGGAAGCTATAATGCCTGAGTGATACAAGTCATTTTTCAGATGCAGTAGGTGTGCTTGGTTAACCACTAATTTGAGAAGCTCTAAAACGTTAAATCAAATCCTGACATTATGTTAATGTGCAGTGGCTTACAGCAGCGCAAACACAAAGTACTTTTTATCCCACTAATATTATAATGGTGAAGGTTTGGATTGATGGATGGATGTACGTTACTCTCTGCTCATATGAATAGATCTGTATGAAATTTGGCATAGCAATAGATTATAGTCCGGAATAACACATAGGCTGCTTTTTATCCTTTTACTTTTTTTAAATAAAGACACTAATAACTAAATAGACTTCTCTTTGAAATGAGGTAGATACTTAACTCAATTCTTACCTTTGTTAGAGCAGATAATTCATTTCAGCGAAAAAACGAATGGACGATTCTTCATTATAGCAGAATACGTGAAATTGTCAATACTTTGTTAAAATTGGTTTTGCGACCTTTTTTTGGGCGAAGAAATTCTTCCTGTAGATTTGTGTTCTTTTATAACCATTTAGCAGAAAGATAACTTTATCGGGTAGAATATAACTTCACCAACAGCAAAAACCGGCGGCGCGGCGGCGGCGGCGCAGCCAGAGAAAGAACATTCGATTCCAGAACTGACGAAGGACGGGAAACCACTAAAAACTTGAAGAAAATCTTGAATTTATTTTGGTTTCTCAAAAATAGGAAACGAATGTAGTGTTGCCACAGTCAAAATTAAAAAACTCCAAACCGAACTTAAATTTTGTCCGAAATATATGACTAAAAGATGTTTCGTAAAATATCCGGAAAACTGCAAAATGATATTATACTGCAAGCTGAAAATAGGAACAGTAATCACCTTTAAAACTAATATCACTAGGCATAAATAACGTATAAAATGTATAGTGTGTTTGTGACGCCTTCATTTATTTATATAATACAGGTTTACCAACAACATACCTACCTACATATTTTTTCATTTACTTAGGTATTAAAAACTGAAATAGGTCCTTTTCTGATATGCAAGTTACTTACCTACTTACAGGTAAACACGGCATTTTTAGGTATAACCTTCACAGATCTATTCGATTCTTTTTTCGAAACTTTATAAAAACAACAAATCATTCACGACTTGAGACGAAACTCGAGTGCCGCCACGCCGGCTCGGGTTACTGACCTTGCGCAGCTGTTTGGGACGACATGTTGTACTAAGATGGCGGAGATTTTTTGTGATTGTGTGACTCGTTATTCAGTAATAATACATCTCATCTCATCTCATTCTCGTCATCGTCATTCAAAAATACATCTGATTAAAAGAGTACTTCATTTGAACAAAATAAAGCTCAAAACCAAAATATTTTTAATTGGGACTTATGTCCCCGTTTTTTACGATTTTTACGTACCATAACCGACGGGGACGGGACTTAATTATGTCCCCGTCATCGGTTTGATGTTAGAAGGTGAACCGATCACAAAATCTGCCAGTTTTAGCATTAAAAAAATGCGTAAATGGCAACACTCAGAAAAAGTTTGTTTTCCCTTCATTTGACATAGACATACCCTAATCGCCAGTTGACACACTGCCATCTATCGAGATATTTAGAACTAGCTTTTTTTTTTTTAATACGAAACGAAAACCCCTCATTCGGAACACTCATGAGCACGATAATATCGATTTATCGTACCTAATGTATTGACGTTGACACCGCGACTCGTGAGCGCGCTCATATGTGTTCCGAACTTAGAGTATAGGTATATAGAGACGGCGTATTGTTCTATAGGAACTTTCGGTTATACAAAATATGATCTAAATCGATATTGTACTCATAAACTTATAGCTATCTCGTTTTATCTTACCTACAATAACCAATGTAAAAAGAGACATCAATATAATGTGCGAAACCTATTTTTGGCAACATTGAAACGTGACGTCATAGCAAAGCATGATTGAGGCCGGTTCGCCATTTAACTTTCAGGTATGTAAACTGTCAACGAGTGTTGCATTTACAGTAAAAATGCTAAAATTATTTGAGTTCGGGACTTTGTCATGTGAATACTTATATAGTAAGCGAAAGAAAGCTAATAGGAAGATGCCAAACAGCAGTTTGGTAGGTTGCGGCCTCAGACTAAGTAAGAAATCAAGACGGAGCCCCGCCGAAAAACCACACTGAAGCCGGTAAAACTACGCCTTGTCGTGTATATACACAGTTACACGCACACACATATAACGAAACTACGCCTTACCTTGTCAGTTGCGCTGTACCGGCGCGCGGAGTGTCACGCAAGGTCACGTTATTGTTATTCGCGATTTTTGTAACAAAAATGCCAAATTCTGTTGTGAAAGGGTGTAGAAACCAATCATCGAAGAATAAAAAGCAGGATAGAATCACATTTCACACGTAAGTAAACATAAAAATCTATTCAATCAATTTTAATAATTAAAAGGAAAGCTTGGAACACAAAACCTCCACAACTTCCACCAGTGTTGCCACGAGTAAGCGTCACAATAGTTCCCGTTTATTAAGCATGTTATTCATGTGACGTAAAATGTAGGTAATGTAACAGTTCATTTGTTTACCTATTTCTATTATTACCCGACCACCAACGGAGGAGGGTTATGAGGTTGACACCCTATGTATGTTTGTATGTAGCCGATTTTATGTTCCCACGTAGCGCTGAAACTACTAGTCCGATTTCAACAAATGAGGTGTCTAATGATTCGTCTCGACACTTCGGTTGTTATAGGCAATATGACGTCAGATGAAATTAGGGGTCTAATGAGGTAGCGGGGTCCAAGTGAAGGTGACCGCGAACTAGGGAGCACGACAGACGCGGCATTCCTTGCAGTCATCGAATTTTCTAAATCTATACTATGTATAATAATAATAATGATATCTATACTAATATAATAAAGAGGAAAGATTTGTTTGCTTGTTTGACGAAATGAATGGGCTCCGAAACTACTGGACCGATTTGAAAAATTCTTTCAACATTAGAATCCTACATTATATCTGATGAACATAGACTATAGAATATTTTCAAAAAAGTTAGGAGGAAGCGACCCGTGCTGGTACCCCCACGCTCCCAGCCCTCTTGAACCCCCCGCCCCCAACCAAAATATCTGATATGGGTATCGTTTCCTATTAACTTGACGATTTTGAATTTGATGACGGCAAGGTCGCAGCAATACAACCACCGTGACCCAGCAAGGCGAGCCGCGCTTCGTGTTCGCATTCTGTTGGCGTGGATGCGAACCGCAATGACCACCGTCACACCTTGCAGTTGCAACCATGATTGTGTGTTTAACACTAGTGGACAAAATCAAGAACACCTTGTTTTTTATTTGATATTGATTACTATTTAGAAACCTGTATATAGTATAATATCTGACTTGTCTAAGTGCTTATTTTGTAAGCCTACAGAAATAAAAGTTATTGAAATTGTTTGATTTTTCCCCTATCTAGTCGGAGTAAACATACTTATATACTAGGTACCCCCAATAAAAAAAATGCTAACTTATCTTTTTACTTATCCATTCATCCTGCTAGTACTTAGACGATAACTTAGGGTAATAAGTTTTTACTACACGGCAACACTCAGTACGTCCACACATGTTTACGAAACCGGCTTCATTTCGTTGACGACAGCGCTCCGTCTTCATTTCTTACTTAGTCTGAGGTTGCGGCTTAAAAACAAGTGAAAATCGTCCAAACATAACATTACACCGGTACGTATTCTTATTTTGCTAAATTACCAAATAATACAATAAATACCTTATGTGTTGGCTTTCATAGGAATAGTTTACATAAAATTCATACCGAATGTAGCTTATTTTTGTAAGTTTTAAGTGTAATTAAAGAAAACATGAAACTGTTTGTTTGGCGATAGTGTTGTCCTTCAAGGCATTTTTCATAGGTATCGATGTTTTTCAAGTGTAAATTGTAGTGTATTAATTTTCAACTGGTTTTTTACGTTCTAGGTTACCCGAAAATTACGGTAAAAGAAAAAGTGGCTGGACTCAATTGGAGTAGAAAATTTGAAGTTTGGTACGAAAGATATTTTCGTTCGTTCTCTTCATTTTGAAGAAACTTGCTTCAATCGAACTTTAAATAACAAGACTGCGAGAGGATGCCGTACCGTCACGAATCTTTTTAGTAAGTATTTTACTTGACCTTACTCCCACAAACTTCTATTGCAAAGTAATGCATATATGCATTAACAAACTTGACTACCTTTATTTTTCCAAAGGGCTTAAATTTTGATATTAATGAATATTAAGTTTTAAGTAAATAAATCTGACCCAAAGTAATATTAAATACTTCAAATCCCCTCTAAAATGCCATTTCCATAAATCCTCCCTTAGCAAATTATTTCCATGCAAAATAAAGTTATTTCGCAAACGATGTGGCACCTTTTTTTTTAGAATTTCTTTAAGATTTTAGATTTTTTTTCAAAGTTGAACTACTCAGTACCTTTCTAGAGTCTATAATTGTAGGCTGACAAATAATGTTGCATTATAAATTTATTCTTCATGTTTGTTTCAGCCACTAGTGCCAGCGCGATCCAGTACTTTAATAGAAATAATGTAAATTTGAGATTTATACTGTAAATGAATGAGACTGATTACATTAGGTACTTGTAAAATTGAAAATTTAGGTGTAGTATTAGTTGAATTTTTGAATTAGGTAGGTATATTGCAAATGTGTAAATGAATGAGACTGTTGCATTGCTTCTACAATCGAAAATACAGGTGGCGTCTGTGTTAAATTTTTGATTTATACTGTAAATGAATAAGACGGATTACATTGCTTGTTTAATTAAAAATGTAGGAGTCTGTGTTAAATTTGTGATATAATATAATAAATGAATGAGACTTGTTGAATTGCTTATAAAATGTGGTGTCTATCTTTTTGTGATTTATATTATAATAATAATATAAATCACAAAAAGATACCCATATTGTTATACAAATATAAATATACTATCTCACAAATCACTGTTGCATACAAACAATATATTTTGCAATTAAGTAGCTTGTTGTTTCATTTCAGTAGGTACCTTTTTTTCTTAAACGAACACAACGTTTATTAACAAAGAAAATTTGAATCAAATAGTATAAACAAATTAGAACTAGTATTTACCTACAATTGAAACAAATGAGCTAACTGCAGACTGTTCAATAAACTGGTTTGGTGAACTTTGATCTTTAATTCTAAGGAGGTCTGGCACGTGTCTAAACGCAAGAGTCTTGACTCGGAAAATACATGAAAAAATTACCATTGTTATAATAGCTCATTTTCTTAACTTCTCAGTGGTTGCGTCTCATGAGCGCGGTCGAGCCATAGTTGGGTACGTGCATTCACATACCTTGTATCTCTAATTAAAGCATTCTATGACTATATGATTATAGAATTCTGTTTCATAATCGTGGTGAAAACAATAAAATCACTACGAAACTGCTAAAATATCGTCACAAAAATACTTGTTTCGATAAAAATATCGAGGTACAAAAGGGCAGCACTACGGAAAGGAGCCATTTTAGTTTCTAGGTAAGTTTAGGTATACACGTTTTTTTCGTAGGTATGCCATCTCTAGGTATACTCTAAGGTTCCGAATGAGAGGTTTTCGTTTTGCATTTTTAAAAAGAAAAAAATTAGTTCCAAGTATCTCGATAGATGGCAGGGCTTCAACTGGTTCCTACTTAGAGGAACCAGGCACTATGGTATGTTAATGTCACATGAAAGAAAACGTCAAAATTATAATCGGTCGATCGCCTAAAGGAACAAGGCACTAGAGGTAGTGCATATACCCATCTCATTCACACCAGAGAGAGATAAAAATATGCTTGTAGCCTGAGAAGAAATTAGATAGAATGAATGTTTCTCTGTCCCAACTATCGTGCCAGTTTTTTCATTGTTTATGTCTAAACAATGAAAAAACTGGCAAGCAAACTTGATTTTTCAAATGCTGCAAATAAACAAAGAAATGTCACTATGAAAGTGACAAGACAGTGGAGCAAACCCTTGAATTTTTATGGATTATTAGCAGTGATCGGAAATTCGGGCGCTTATTTACCTAAAGTTGGTGTAAAGACACAACATGGAGCAGTTAAAACCATCTTTCTCGGGAATACTTTCCCGTAAATTCCTGGGATTTCAGAATATTCTAAAATAATGATTTTTCACCGGAATCTTATTTATAGACGAAATATAAGACACTTTTATTCGGACGTGTTTTTCACTAAAGTCAATATTTCTGAAAAAAAAAACATGTTTAATTATATTTATGATTTTATGCCAAAATCCTTTTTTTAGACGAAATTTAAAACACTTATTCATACGCATTTATAATTTGTTTGATAATTGCGTAAGAATAATAGAAACAAATATTATAAAAAAAATATAGGTATATAGATGTCTGTTTTGTGAGATGAACCCAAACTTGTTTTATTCCAAATGGGAATTTTGGAATTTTCTAGAATGTATTTTCACTGAAATCTTATTTATAGACGAATTATAAGACACCTTTTTTGAACGCGTTTTTTTACAAAAATCGATTTTCGCGTCAGAATAAAAGTGTCTTCTATTTCGTCCTTAAATAAGGTTCCGGTGAAAAAATCATTATTTTAGAATGTTCTGAAATCCCGGGAACTCTCGGGAAAGAATTCCCGAGAAAGAGGTGGTTTTAACTGCTCCATGTTGTGTCATCTCACCAACTTTAGGTAAATAAGCGCCCGAATTTCCGATCACTGATTATTAGTTCTTGCCCTCGGCTTTGCTTGAGCAGGAAATTTTCTTGAAGAAAGCTTTATTTATTTTACCAAATCCATTCATCTCACAAGGCTCAATCTCACACGCTAGTTAAGCGTCCAGAGCTTTACACTCTGCGGTGCTGGTGGTCTTTTCTGCGAGTCATAATAATCCTAGGCTCACGCACCACCCTTCACTATGCTTTGTTTTCCCTTCATTTGACATAGACATACCCTAATCCCCAGTTGACACACTGCCATCTATCGAGATATTTAGAACTAGCTTTTTTTTTTTAATGCGAAACGAAAACCCCTCATTAATGATAGCACTCAACTGTCATTATCGTGATATCTAATTTGGAACGCAAAATATCGTTGTGATCGCTTTCAGCGTTGTAATCGTAATTCGGAATGCACCGATTGTGACCCGTGCGACTGTCACACTGTCACCTGTCAACACCTGTCGCTGTCGCGCGACCGCGGCGCGGCTCTTCGTAGGTATGCCTCGTCACAGAACAGAAAAGTAAGTGGAAGTGCTAAGTGGGCGTGGCACGCGTGTCACAATTATGCGTAGTTACGCTTAACTGATCTCAGTCGTGTTCTAACATCGCTTTGAATTGCTAGTCTCGCGACAAATTCATTTTTCCGAAGCTATGCCGTATTCTGGCCGTATTGTTCCATTTTGGAATGTAAAAATGATTGTAGGCGATAAAATCTTAAGAACGGAGTTGTTTCATACCATCGGTAGGTAGGATTTTAATGAGAGGTTTTCGTTTTACATTTTTAAAAAGAAAAAAATTAGTTCCATGTATCTCGATAGATGGCAGGGCTTCAACTGGGTTCCTACTTAGAGGAACAAGGCACTATGGTATGTTAATGTCACATGAAAGAAAACGTCAAAATGATAATCGGTCGATCGCTTAAAAGAACAAGGTACTAGAGGACTACCTCTAGTACCTTCTACCGGTGTGAATGAGATGGGTATATGCACTAGCATATACCCATCTCATTCACACCAGAGAGAGATAAAAATATGCTTGTAGCATGAGAAGAAATCAGATAGAATGAATGTTTCTCTGTCACAACCATCGTGCCAGTTTTTTCATTGTTTATGTCTAAACAAACAATGAAAAAACTGGCAAACAAACTTGATTTTTCAAATGCTGCAAATAAACAAAGAAATGTCACTATGAAAGTGACAAGACAGTGAAGCAAACCCTTGAATTTTTATGGATCATTCGTTCTTGCCCTCGCGCCTCGGCTTTGCTTGAGCAGGAAATTTTCTTGAAGAAAGCTATAGGTATTTATTTTACTAAATCCATTCATCTCACAAGGCTCAATCTCACACGCTAGTTAAGCGTCCAGAGCTTTACACGCTGCGCTGCTGGTGGTCTTGTCTGAGAGTCATAATACTAGGCTCACGCACCATCCTTCACTATGCTTGTACCTAACAACAAAGCAAAGCAACATTTGGTTGTGCCTTTCAGAGAGTAAATAAAACAAACAAATACGTGCATTTTTTTTAATAGAGAAGTACTTTTAAAAGAAGGTTTATTCATAGGTACATTATAGGTATTAGTTTTCACTGCCTAAATTACTAATACCTTAGTCCTACAAAGGCATTATTTATTTGACATCAGAAATAAATATAAACAAATACATTTCTTGTTTTTTATTTCTTCGTTGCCTATAATTACAGCTGAATATCAATTATTGTCCTTTTCCCGTTGGAGTATTCAAGCCTGTTGTTAAGCGTTCCAAGAAAGCTTATTTCGATGACTTGACCTCGGTATCCACCCTTGTTTTTATTACTGTATGGCCTGCAACAAAATAGCAAATATTTTACATGCAGATCACAGGAAGCTATAATGCCTGAGTGATACAAGTCATTTTTCAGATGCAGTAGGTGTGCTTGGTTAACCACTAATTTGAGAAGCTCTAAAACGTTAAATCAAATCCTGACATTATGTTAATGTGCAGTGGCTTACAGCAGCGCAAACACAAAGTACTTTTTATCCCACTAATATTATAATGGTGAAGGTTTGGATTGATGGATGGATGTACGTTACTCTCTACTCATATGAATAGACCTGTATGAAATTTGGCATAGCGATAGATTATAGTCCGGAATAACACATAGGCTGCTTTTTATCCTTTTACTTTTTTTAAATAAAGACACTAATAATTAAATAGACTTCTCTTTGAAATGAGGTAGATACTTAACTCAATTCTTACCTTTGTTAGAGCAGATAATTCAGCGAAAAAACGAATGGACGATTCTTCATATAGCAGAATACGTGAAATTGTCAATACTTTGTTAAAATTGGTTTTGCGACCTTTTTTTGGGCGAAGAAATTCTTCCTGTAGATTTGTGTTCTTTTATAACCACTTCTTTGCGATATTCCCAAGAGCTCGGCTGTTTTGTTGACACACGCTACCAATATTCACCTTTAAGCCAATTCTTGTACGTCTGCTTGTACACATTCATTACCATCAGTTTTTCATTGGCTCAGAGTCAGGCTCTTTATCATATCAGCACAAAAACAACCAGTTATTAACAATAACTCGAACACAGCAAGATAACTTTATCGGGTAGAATATAACTTCACCAACAGCAAAAACCGGCGGCGCGGCGGCGGCGCAGCCAGAGAAAGAACATTCGATTCCAGAATTGACGAAGGACGGGAAACCACTAAAAACTTGAAGAAAATCTTGAATTTATTTTGGTTTCTCAAAAATAGGAAACGAATGTAGTGTTGCCACAGTCAAAATTAAAAAACTCCAAACCGAACTTAAATTTTGTCCGAAATATATGACTAAAAGATGTTTCGTAAAATATCCGGAAAACTGCAAAATGATATATTGCAAGCTGAAAATAGGAACAGTAATCACCTTTAAAACTAATATCACTAGGCATAAATAACGTATAAAATGTATAGTGTGTTTGTGACGCCTTCATTTATTTATATAATAAAGGTTTACCAACAACATACCTACCTACATATTTTTTCATTTACTTAGGTATTAAAAACTGAAATAGGTCCTTTTCTGATATGCAAGTTACTTACCTACTTACAGGTAAACACGACATTTTTAGGTATAACCTTCACAGATCTATTCGATTCTTTTTTCAAAACTTTATAAAAACAACAAATCATTCACGCCTTGAGACGAAACTCGAGTGCCGTCGCGCCGGCTCGGGTTACTGACCTTGCGCAGCTGTTTGGGACGACATGTTGTACTAAGATGGCGGAGATTTTTTGTGATTGTGTGACTCGTTATTCAGTAATAATACATCTCATCTCATCTCATTCTCGTCATCGTCATTCAAAAATACATCTGATTAAAAGAGTTCTTCATTTGAACAAAATAAAGCTCAAAACCAAAATATTTTTAATTGGGACTTATGTCCCCGTTTTTAACG
The DNA here is from genome assembly GCA_947086465.1 of Eupithecia exiguata. Lineage (NCBI taxonomy): Eukaryota > Metazoa > Arthropoda > Insecta > Lepidoptera > Geometridae > Eupithecia > Eupithecia exiguata. Next base: position 15,294,424 of record OX352228.1, on the reverse strand, counting down.
ATTTTTACGTACCATAACCGACGGGGACGGGACTTAATTATGTCCCCGTCATCGGTTTGATGTTAGAAGGTGAACCGATCACAAAATCTGCCAGTTTTAGCATTAAAAAAATGCGTAAATGGTAACACTCAGAAAAAGTTTGTTTTCCCTTCATTTGACATAGACATACCCTAATCGCCAGTTGACACACTGCCATCTATCGAGATATTTAGAACTAGCTTTTTTTTTTTTAATACGAAACGAAAACCCCTCATTGTTTTCTCCTAAAGTTTCAATATATTTCAATTTACAAATAATTTATTACAACGGTTAGTCAAAATCAACCTTATGCAATTATGATAAAGTTGATTTTGGACTGTGTCTATTCACTTCGTTCTCGAAAGTTCTTCGCTACTCGATTAGTGATGTAGTCAAGCAAATCGGCTGTTGATTTTATCGATTAATATCGATACAAGAAAATAAATATTTTATTGTGATTTTAATGTTGAATCGATTATTTACTTAGCAAAAAACATTCATTATTAGAAAAGAAAACTACAATAAATTAATAAAACCAACTAAAAACTAGTATTTACAACTGCAACAATTGAGCTAACTGTTGTAGCAGACTGTTGTAAGAATCTACAAGAATGATTGGTCTATTTAGTAGTAGCTTCTGCCCGCGGCTTCGCACGCTTTTTGTTGGGATAAAAGTGTGTTACTCTCCATTCTTTCAATTAACTCTATTGAGGTGTAGTATATAATAGTAACTATGTCATAAGCTAGATAATATAGATTGGTTAGTAATAAAGCAACCGTAGCCAGATGCAGTCGTTTTAATTCAACACCTAAGCCATAGTTCCCTTCATGGCGACCCTTGCCATATTTGGAGCGCGATCGGTGCGTCACGCGCTCTCGGGTCATCGCGGCTTCAAATAAAGTTCTACATGTGAAATTAAAAAGTTTTTCGAAGAAATATAAAAATGGGAAAATCATATTCCAAAGAAGAGGTTGTGATAGCCCAAAACGCGAGTGGTGGTGTAAATTCTTTAGATTTGGAGCAGTTGAAAAGTCACGCGACCTACACAAGTTTTGCGGTCGGGACCATCACCGTGGTTATGATCTTGTGTTTGCTCTACGCAGCGTACCGTTTTTATAAGAAATGTCACCGACAGTGGATCCAGCGGGAAATCAACGAGCATACGTTAAGACGGAGTAGCAGTTGGTTTAGGCGCCGGGAGATAGAAGCAGCCCAGGAGGATAAGGCCGGCGTTACGATAGCTTGAGTGAAGTGTTGTGTGTTGCAAATGCGGTTAATACTATAAACAAAAGTGCAGTGAAATGAAAAATGAAAACAAATAAAAAATGTTGCAAGTGCGGTTAATAATAAAAACAAAAGTGCGGTAAAATGAAAAATAAAAACTATAGCAGTGCGGAAAAGTAGACATGCTTAACAATGATTATGAACTGTAAGTAACCTACCTTATAAGAAATCTTATGTATTTTCATTAATTGTATCAACTTACGCATAGTGTAGTGTGACCTACTTACGGCATGAAGTCCCCTACTACCGTAATAAACACAAGAACGGTATGTAATTTTTAAAAAATAAATTAATTCTAAGGTTTTTATTTATTATACTCTGGGTAATTTCTAAGAAATTAATAAATCCCAAAAATTTACGATCCCGACGGGATTCGAACCCGCACCTTCCCCTTCAGCGCAGGGGTGCTCTTTTTCCAACTAAGCTACGTGATCTTATCTAGTCGGCCCGAAAATCTTTGGGAGTTCTTTCGGCACTTACGCCGTCAGCGCCACCTACAGAGGAAACAATGAAGTTATCCAATTCTGCTCAAAGACCAAATTTACATTTAGTTCTTTGACGAGAGGTTTTGCCGTTGCTTGATTCTAAGGTATCCCTTAGAATCAAGCAACGGCAAAACCTACCTATATGTAAAGAATTACAGAAAAATAACAGATCTTTGTATAAAAAAAAGTACTAGCGAAAGTGATTGTGAATTTAGTGAAGCTATTTCAATTACAAATACAACCATGGAATTCGATCTAAAAACGGCGTGTAGCTTGATCCCTGTAATGAACAATAATGAAAGTAACATCAAAGGTATAATTGACTCAGTGGAAATGTATTCGGAAATGCTATCGGAAGCAGGAAAACAGTTGCTAGTAAAGTTCGTACTAAAAAGTAGATTATCTGAAAATGCGAAGTTACGAATGTCTAGGGAATATTCATCCGCCAGCGATCTTGTCAAAGATTTGCGTAATTTATTGCCTAAAAAATCATTTACTGCAATACAATCGCGATTACTAAAGGCAACGCAAGGATGGCGCACAATCGACCAGTACGCGACAGAGATCGAAAAATTATTTACTAATCTTACAATAGCACAAGCAGATGGTAATTCTAATAACTATGCCGTTCTGCAACCATTAAACGAGAGATTAGCCATAAAAAGATTTTCAGAAGGCTTACGCGACAGCAGGCTTAGCACGATTATAGCGGCGCGTAACTACGAGAACTTGAAGGAGGCCATCCAAGGAGCCAAGGATGAGGAGTTGTCAGCCGAATCTACTCCAAAAGGTGACGAAATCATCATGCATTTTTCGAGAGGAAGAGGTAAGTCATTTTCCTATAATAATTTCAGGAATGGTCAGAGAAATTACCGTGGAAACTCGAACTCGAACGTGAACTCGAACTACAGAGGTAATTATTTCAGCCGAGGGAGTTACCATAACAACAGAGGAAATTTTTCCAATTCTCGTGGCTTACCCCAACCACAATACTATTCGCGTGGTAATAGTAGAGGTTCTTATTATGGTTATAATAATCAGCGTGGACGTGGTTACCAAGGTCCGAATGAAAACCGATCGAGTAATGAGACTCGCGGTAGGGGTAACAACAACCACCGTGTGTTTTGCACAGAGCAGCCGGACAAAAATGATTCGGTAAACACGCAACCAAAAACGCAAGAAAATAACATGCAGTTTTTTCGAGTTTAAGCATAACATCTTAGCATTTTACGGTCAAGCGAAATTTCTATCTTTTTACATTGGCAATAAAAAGTACTTTTGGTTGTTAGATACAGGAGCATCATTATCTGTCATAAAGAGCGACTCATTACCTAGTAACAGTGCCATAATAGGAGAGGAGACATCCGTAAATGGCATAGCAGGTCGAATAACGTCAACCGGTTTTGTTCATCTTAGTTTGATGCATCTAGAAAATAAACATCGAGTCGAATTTGATATCAAGCTTCATATTTTCGATAACATACCTTTAAAAGCTGATGGAATTTTAGGCTTAGACTTTTTGTGTCGTTATGCATCGAATATCAATTTCAAGACAAACATCATCACGCTTTCTAAAAATGGTATGGAATGTTCTTTGAAGTTGTTTGACACTATCGAGTACTCGAACGAAGTGTTACACATTCCAGCACGAAGTGAGTCTATACATTACTTACTTTTGAACAATGATATGAAAGATGATTGCGTTGTTCAAAACCAACAATTAACGGAAAATATTTTTCTAGCAGGAAGTATAGGTAAGGTACGGAACAACAGATTACCTGTAAAAATTTTGAACACAAGTGAACATGACGTGACATTACCAATGTTTCAACCAGAATTATTTTCATTGACAGACTATGATTTATGTAATTTTGAACAAACTTCGAATGGTTTAGAGAGAGCAAAAACTTTACTTCAAACATTAAAGTTAGATCATCTTAACATAGAAGAACGGAAATCGATTCAAGCATTATGTGCTAAATATTCTGATGTTTTCTTTTTACCAGGTGACAAATTATCAACAACAAATGTTTATGAACAGTCAATAACTTTAAAGCCAAATGTTAGTCCAGTTTACGTTAAACAGTATAGATTGCCACATGCTATGAGAAGTGAAGTAAACAAACAGGTTAAGACAATGTTAGAAAGCGATATAATTGAAGAAGCAAAATGCGAATGGTCAAGTCCTATATTATTAGTACCAAAGAAAAGCGAAAACAACAACAAGAAATGGCGATTAGTAGTCGATTATCGGAAACTAAATGATTGTATCGTAGATGATAAATTTCCACTACCTAACATAACGGAAATTTTAGACTCATTGTCAGGTTCAGTTTATTTTACACATTTAGACCTTAATCAAGGATATTATCAGGTTCGTTTAGATAGGCAAAGTAGAGAGTATACAGCTTTTTCTACAAATACGGGCCAGTACCAAATGAAGAGATTACCAATGGGACTGAAGACTAGCCCGAGTGCTTTTAGTAGAGTCATGTCAGTGGCGATGTCAGGTTTAACTTTTGATAAATGTTTTGTTTATCTAGATGACTTAGTAGTTTTCGGTAGAAATTTAGAGATACACAATAAAAACTTAAATGATGTACTAGTCCGATTAAGAAAAGTAAATTTAAAATTAAATCCAGAAAAATGTAATTTTTTGAAAAAAGAAATTTTATATTTAGGTCATGTAGTATCAAAAAACGGAGTATTACCAGACCCAGCTAAAGTAGAAATATTACGTAATTACCCGATTCCAAGTAATACAGATGAGATAAAGAGATTTGTAGCATTCTGCAACTACTACAGAAAATTCATTAAAAACTTTGCAGAAATAACTCAACCACTTAATAAATTAACAAGAAAATATGAAACATTCGTTTGGACGCCTGAATGTCAAAAAGCTTTTGAAAAGTTGAAAAGTGCCTTAAGCACTCCACCTGTTTTAGATTTTCCAGATTTTTCTGAAAATAATGAGTTCATTATACAAACAGACGCATCAGGTACCGCCATCGGTGCAGTTTTGTGCAATAAAAATATGAAACCAGTCGCTTACGCTAGCAGACCACTTAATAAATGAGAATTGAACTATCCGACTATTCAAAAAGAATTAGTAGCTATTGTCTGGGCTATTAAATATTTTAGACCTTACTTTTATGGGCAAACATTCACCATAATGACGGATCACAGACCTTTAATATATTTATTTTCAATGAAAGATCCATCGAGTAGACTTCTTAAATTTCGATTAGCTTTAGAAGAGTATAATTTTAAAATAGTATATGTTAAAGGAAAAGATAATAGTGTCGCAGATGCACTTTCTAGGATTAATTTAACATCTGATACATTAAAACAGATGAATGAGGAAATAATCTCGGTAATGACAAGAGCACAGACAAGAAAAATGAATCAGGATTCGAATAAAGCAAATTTTAGTAAAGAAAACGACAAGTGGCCTGATCAACCACAAGTTGTAGACATTCTAAAAATGCCTAGTGATTCTGTGGAATTGACTTTTATCGAAAAATACGAATTAACTAAACTAAGAAAAGAAAATTTGATAGACAAGGAAAAAGAAAGTCTAATTTATAGTAAGAGAAAAAAAGCATTGTATATAAATCTTGATTTTAGAGCACAATTTACGCGAGACGAACTTGTGACTAAATTGGGAGAATTTTGCAAAGACATAAAAATAAATGAACTATGCATAGTAAAAATTAAGAAATATGAAAGTTTTATTGAAGATTTATTAAAAGAAATAAAAGAAAGAAAAGACTGGAAAAGTCCAAGAATTTATATATTAAAAGGAGTAAGAAGAATAGAAAACGAAGATGAAAAGAATTATATTTTACATGATTTTCATTTGCTACCCACTGCAGGTCATGCAGGTGTACGTAGAATGACTAATAATATAAAAAGAAGATTTTACTGGCCAGGCTTAGACAAAGACGTACTTGAATTTGTGAGTAAATGCATTAAATGCCAAAAAATGAAGCATTGTAAATATATCAAGGCGCCCATGGAGATAACAACAACACCTTCTTATGCTTTTGAAAATATCTATTTAGATATCGTTGGTCCTTTAGATAGAGATATAGAAGATAATCGTTATATTTTAACATTACAATGTGGTTTAAGTAAGTTTTCACTTCTCTTGCTCGAAAAGTGTATCATAATAGTGTAGCTTAGCAGGCCTAAAACTCGAGTTTAATCCCTCGGGCTAAAAAGTAATTTTTCTTTTTAATTTTTGTCTAAAATCATCAGCCAGTACAAAGCATTCGTTCTCTTACATAAAAACTCGACTTCTTGGTGCTCCGTCAATCTTTTTTTGAAAATAGAACCTTCTTGGTGATGTTTTATGAAGCTTGATTCTTCCCTTCACGGTAGAATGCGAACTGTTTCGTTGCGGGTTTAATAGAGATTTAAAAAAAAAGATGGTATTGGCGCTAAATCTCTAGAATTTTCTTCATTCCAAATCACAAACTTTTACGTTTAACTTCCTGACTTTTACTTCCAAATTGTGAACGTGAAAAATGTCATCAAGTGATAGTGAAGATGCTAATATGCAAATGGAAGAAAAGGGCAAAGAAATAATTATGAATCTGTTGCCGACAACACGACACAAGAAATCGAAACATTTTTAAATAACGCTCCAAATAAACAATACTTGGCAACAAAGGTAACCTACTACTTATGTACTCAACTCAAACTAAATAAATAGATACCTACCTACATACCTAAATTATGTACCTAGGTTATTACGATTAATAACACACTTATTTTTTTGTTCAACAGGTTGCTTTAATTTATGGAATCAGCGGTGCATGCAGAGGAATAGAGCTTGCTAATATAACGCTAGAAGACGTAGAAACGGATACAAACCTACAAGCTGTGAGTCTGCCGAACACGAAAACAAACAAAGAGCGTAAATTTGTCATCAGTGGAGAATACCTTAATATAGTTAAAGCCTATCAGGAGTTACGTCCCACTAATGTTTCAACGTTTGGATGAATATGTCAACTCAGCTGAAGCCGCACTCAGATCTTAATAATGCACGAAACTCAAGCATGAGTCGAGTCTCTCCAACTTTTACTCCACAACAATCAACTCAAAATATTACACACACATCCCAATCACAGAGAACCGAAATAAAATTGCCCGGGAAAAACATATCACTAAACATTCAAAATTGCTCTAACTGCACATTTAATTTTTAATAAAATTTCTGAAAATTGTCTAATTTTGAATTGTTTTATTTTCTCGCAATCGAAGTGAAAAGTAGAGTGTTTTACTCGGGCCAAAACCACCCATTATAACTCGGTCTTGTCATCCTCCCTCGCTACGCTCGGGAGTATAACAACCTCGTATATAATGGGATGGTTTAGTCCCTTGTAAAACAATCTACTATTGTAGAAGCGTACCCATTAAATAATAAGGAAACAGTAAGTGTAGCTAATGCTTTAGTTAATAACTTTATTTTAAGATTTGGTACACCAAAGGTCATTATAACAGATCGTGGAACGGAGTTTGTATCTTCAGTGATGGAGCAGGTATGTAAATTACTAGAAATAGAAAAACTAACATCTACTTCGTATCATCATCAAACAATAGGTGCATTAGAAAATTCTCATAAAAATCTAGGAGCATTTTTACGAATAATGTGCAATGGACAAAAAGATACATGGAGTCATTGGTTACCATTCTGGTGTTACAATTTCAATAACACAGTTCATACAGAGACCAAATACACACCTTTTGAATTAGTTTTTGGTAGACCTAGTATAATACCATGTAGAGTAAGTGATTATATTCAACCTTTATATAACCCCGAAGATTATCCATTAAGTTTAAAATATAGGTTACAAGTGGCACACCGAGATGCTCGTAATAACTTACTTGTTAGCAAAAATAATCGTAAAAATACTTATGATAAGAATGTCAACAATATAACGTATGTTAAAGGACAATTAATATTAATCAAAAATGAAACAGCAAGTAAATTAGATACCTTATGGGAAGGCCCATTTGTGGTCATAGAAGATTTAGGAGTTAATGTTAAAATAAGTAAATTTAATAAAGATTATGTAATCCATAAAAATAGAACTAAGCCATTATCAACATAAAAAAAAAAATGTATGAATTTTTTTTTTTCTTTTTTGCACCCCCGAGGTGAGGTGTAGTATATAATAGTAACTATGTCATAAGCTAGATAATATAGATTGGTTAGTAATAAAGCAACCGTAGCCAGATGCAGTCGTTTTAATTCAACACCTAAGCCATAGTTCCCTTCACTATGCCAAAAATAAAGGCGATTGGTTACTAAGTTAGGGTGTGAAGAAAGGACAAACTTTCGAATTTATAACATTAGTTAGGATTTACAAACCATTAAAACTCGCAAAATAAACATCATTAAGTCCAGTTCATGAAGTTCTCAACAAATACGTTTTATTTCAGGGGCAATAGATAAAATTTCACTTATTTTTACCTGTCTGTCTGTGTGTCTATGTGTTCATTAGTGGTTTAAAATATACTACCGTTTGTAAACCAAATAAACAAATAAACTTCCAGCAAGTTTTTCTTATTTTGCGAATGAGAGGTTTTCGTTTTACATTTTTAAAAGAATAAAATTAGTTCCATGTATCTCGATAGATGGCAGGGCTTCAACTGGCTTCAACAAGGCACTATGGTATGTTAATGTCATATGAAAGAAAACGTCAAAATGATAATCGGTCGATCGCTTAAAAGAACAAGGTACTAGAGGTAGTGCATATACCCATCTCATTCACACCAGAGAGAGATAAAAATATGCTTGTAGCATGAGAAGAAATCAGATAGAATGAATGTTTCTCTGTCACAACCATCGTGCCAGTTTTTTCATTGTTTATGTCTGAACAATGAAAAAACTGGCAAACAAACTTGATTTTTCAAATGCTGCAAATAAACAAAGAAATGTCACTATGAAAGTGACAAGACAGTGAAGCAAACCCTTGAATTTTTATGGATCATTAGTTCTTGCCCTCGGCTTTGCTTGAGCAGGAAATTTTCTTGAAGAAAGCTATAGGTATTTATTTTACTAAATCCATTCATCTCACAAGGCTCAATCTCACACGCTAGTTAAGCGTCCAGAGCTTTACACGCTGCGCTGCTGGTGGTCTTTTCTGCGAGTCATAATAATACTAGGCTCACGCACCACCCTTCACTATGCTTGTACCTAACAACAAAGCAAAGCAACATTTGGTTGTGCCTTTCGGAGAGTAAATAAAACAAACAAATAAGTGCATTTTTTTTAATAGAGAAGTACTTTTAAAAGAAGGTTTATTCATAGGTACATTATAGGTATTAGTTTTCACTGCCTAAATTACTAATACCTTAGTCCTACAAAGGCATTATTTATTTGACATCAGAAATAAATATAAACAAATACATTTCTTGTTTTTTATTTCTTCGTTGCCTATAATTACAGCTGAATATCAATTATTGTCCTTTTCCCGTTGGAGTATTCAAGCCTGTTGTTAAGCGTTCCAAGAAAGCTTATTTCGATGACTTGACCTCGGTATCCACCCTTGTTTTTATTACTGTATGGCCTGCAACAAAATAGCAAATATTTTACATGCAGATCACAGGAAGCTATAATGCCTGAGTGATACAAGTCATTTTTCAGATGCAGTAGGTGTGCTTGGTTAACCACTAATTTGAGAAGCTCTAAAACGTTAAATCAAATCCTGACATTATGTTAATGTGCAGTGGCTTACAGCAGCGCAAACACAAAGTACTTTTTATCCCACTAATATTATAATGGTGAAGGTTTGGATTGATGGATGGATGTACGTTACTCTCTACTCATATGAATAGACCTGTATGAAATTTGGCATAACGATAGATTATAGTCCGGAATAACACATAGGCTGCTTTTTATCCTTTTACTTTTTTTAAATAAAGACACTAATAATTAAATAGACTTCTCTTTGAAATGAGGTAGATACTTAACTCAATTCTTACCTTTGTTAGAGCAGATAATTCAGCGAAAAAACGAATGGACGATTCTTCATATAGCAGAATACGTGAAATTGTCAATACTTTGTTAAAATTGGTTTTGTGACCTTTTTTTGGGCGAAGAAATTCTTCCTGTAGATTTGTGTTCTTTTATAACCACTTCTTTGCGATATTCCCTAGAGCTCGGCTGTTTTGTTGACACACGCTACCAATATTCACCTTTAAGCCAATTCTTGTACGTCTGCTTGTACACATTCATTACCATCAGTTTTTCATAGGCTCAGAGTCAGGCTCTTTATCATATCAGCACAAACACAACCAGTTATTAACAATAACTCGAACACAGCAAGATAACTTTATCGGGTAGAATATAACTTCACCAACAGCAAAAACCGGCGGCGCGGCGGCGGCGCAGCCAGAGAAAGAACATTCGATTCCAGAACTGACGAAGGACGGGAAACCACTAAAAACTTGAAGAAAATCTTGAATTTATTTTGGTTTCTCAAAAATAGGAAACGAATGTAGTGTTGCCACAGTCAAAATTAAAAAACTCCAAACTTAAATTTTGTCCGAAATATATGACTAAAAGATGTTTCGTAAAATATCCGGAAAACTGCAAAATGATATATTGCAAGCTGAAAATAGGAACAGTAATCACCTTTAAAACTAATATCACTAGGCATAAATAACGTATAAAATGTATAGTGTGTTTGTGACGCCTTCATTTATTTATATAATAAAGGTTTACCAACAACATACCTACCTACATATTTTTTCATTTACTTAGGTATTAAAAACTGAAATAGGTCCTTTTCTGATATGCAAGTTACTTACCTACTTACAGGTAAACACGGCATTTTTAGGTATAACCTTCACAGATCTATTCGATTCTTTTTTCGAAACTTTATAAAAACAACAAATCATTCACGACTTGAGACGAAACTCGAGTGCCGCCACGCCGGCTCGGGTTACTGACCTTGCGCAGCTGTTTGGGACGACATGTTGTACTAAGATGGCGGAGATTTTTTGTGATTGTGTGACTCGTTATTCAGTAATAATACATCTCATCTCATCTCATTCTCGTCATCGTCATTCAAAAATACATCTGATTAAAAGAGTACTTCATTTGAACAAAATAAAGCTCAAAACCAAAATATTTTTAATTGGGACTTATGTCCCCGTTTTTTACGATTTTTACGTACCATAACCGACGGGGACGGGACTTAATTATGTCCCCGTCATCGGTTTGATGTTAGAAGGTGAACCGATCACAAAATCTGCCAGTTTTAGCATTAAAAAAATGCGTAAATGGCAACACTCAGAAAAAGTTTGTTTTCCCTTCATTTGACATAGACATACCCTAATCGCCAGTTGACACACTGCCATCTATCGAGATATTTAGAACTAGCTTTTTTTTTTTAATACGAAACGAAAACCCCTCATTGAACAAGATGTCTGTATTAAAATATCTATCAATATCGATGAAGTAGTTCAATGTGCTACCAGCAGGGCTATTCACGATGGCTCGGAATGAAACCGAGGCATGGAATCGAAAACAGATGCGCACGAAATTCAAATATTACGCGCGAAATCAGAAAAAGAAGTTTCTATAAAAAGTAAAAAAAAATCTATAAACCCATGTTTTGACAAATTTAGATTTATAGCTTTTATTTGAGCAATTATTATTAAAAGAGTTTTACTACTAAAAATCAACATAAATTACTGTTGCTCCATTAATTTTCTTTATTGTAATATGGGTTCATAGAAATATATGTCTACGACTTCTTTTCTGGTAGTTTAATTCCTTGCAGACCGCAGAAAATATAAAAAACCGCTAAAATATTTGAATTTCGCGCGTAATATTTGAATTTCGCGCGTATGTCTTCTCGATTCCGAGGCTCGGTTTCATTCGGAGCAATCGTGAATTGCCCTGCTGGTGCAGCCTTAATCGAGTAGCAGTAGATCTGCGAACTATCAATCGAATATCAATCTTATACCTAACGAAATTAGGTCTAAAATAACGATCACGGAGAATACCGCCATCTATGGTCAAGTAGCGGAATTGACTCGCCAGGCGAATGTTTGGTGAGTATAGATCGTAAATACGTTCTGCTGCTAAAGTAAAATTAATCTTATTGAGTAGACTTCAAGGTTTATTTCCAAATCTTTGACGTTGGCTAGTTTTGACTGAACTTGAACTACCAATCAAACGAATTGTTTCTTTGTATTGTATTATATGATTAGGGGTTTATTTGTGTGAGTTTGGCGACATCGCGTAGATCGAGTATACCTAAATGGTTGGCAAGTGTGGCCACAAAGAGGGACAGACTATACGAAGTGGTGTTGCCATGCAATTTTTTACCCTGACTTTAGGTTCGTAATTTTATGCCTGGTAGGTGGTATTTTAGTATCATACATCATTAGATTAGGTACCTACGTATGCGAGAATAGGTAAACTTTTGATTTAATTAGCACAGAAATAAAACAACGTGTTTCGTTTAAATTAATTACCACCGCCACATACATGTCAGACATAATTTCAAATACTAAACTAATTACAAAAAGTATGTCATTTTGAAAAGAATATTTTTGCTAGACAATCAATTTAAACACTAACCAAACACAGACAATAAAAATTGCACTTAGGAGATCACATTTCTTCTGAGTAATTAAATCTTACACTTTAGGTATTGCTAAGATAAGACAACCATAGTACGAAATTCAAAAGCACTTTTAAAAGTATACTTCAGGTAAAAAGTACAGAGAAAACCAAATTATATTACAGTTTTTACACCTTATACACAATATTACCTACGTCCTTGCCTATGTTTCCAAATATTTTATATTCTGTTATAATTATTACCTGTGTAAAAATGACCAGTCTTTAAAACGATTCCAATATATTCTCCACAAATCATAGGATCACAAATCAATCAGTCTTTATTTCTATCAAAGAGCCTTAATCAAAATATTTCTATAAGTACCTGGCTACCCAACTTATCAAAATGTACCCTTTTCAGTCTTATATTATTCAATTATAATGTATATCATTGCACCTTAATACTAGTAATTAATAATAATAGTACTTGATACTATAATAAAATTGTACATACACTAATTAAACTGTACATACCTACTTACTAATTAACACTGTTGGTTTTATTTACACTGCATTGTATTTTTAACAAACTCAAAGTTTTCGTGATGTTCCTCACGTAGTAGTATTTATCTTACATGCCTGAAATAAAATATTGAAGCATTAATATGAAGATTATACATAGTGCTATAGTAATAGTATTAAAAATAGTAAGTAATATTAGTACCAAGTACCAAATCCCAATAAATATAACCATTTATAATATATTTGATTTAGTATTTGATTAGTATAGAAGGTATAATTTTTCTATACAAATCTCAAACAGTCCTTCACCCATCATCGTAGGCATCGTAGCACTGATTCTTTTTATGTATATATTTATTTTACTTACCAGTCTTGGAACAGCATAAGAGAACACATGCGTTCGCGTTTCTTTTTTGTTCACGATTTTTATGAAAATGTTGAACAAATTACTAAATATTTTTGGGTTCCCAGTTTTTTCGACCCGTGGCTTCTATCCAAAGCAAACGTAAATCATTGTTTTCGAGAAATCTGTAACAAACAAAAACATATTTTAAGAATGTATGTAGATGTAGGTATTCATGTCTCAATGCGCCACGACATTTGGGGAATTTTATTTTCGAGTGCAGGCAACCCTAAATTTTCGTAATTTTAGGTTATATTTATTAGAATTATTTTAAAACATAGTTTTTGAGTCTTGTCTGTACGGAAATCTATGAAACTATAAATTTAAAACCTTTTTTGAAGTCAAACGAGCTTGTACTTACGATTGGAATGACAAACTCGGCACTTTTCGTTCACCGTCACTTTTACATCCAAAAACACTGCACCGCACCATCGTTGCTTCAGATTTATATCGTTGAGAGACGCAGGAACGCCCGCAGAGTCACTTTCACACATTTAATTAGCAGAAAGTATCATTAGGTCGAAAACAACAAATACTATGTGATGTGCCCGGCATGTTTGTTTAGCTCTTATAAGAGCTAAACAATGAAAAAACTGGCACACTGGTAGAGACAGAGAAACTTTCATTCTATCTCATTTCTTCTCAGGCTACAAGCATATTTTTATCTCTCTCTTGAGTGACTGAAATGGGTATATACAACACCTCTAGTGCCTTATTACTCTAAGCGACATCGGTTCCCGTAGTAATTTTGTTGCATTGCACTTCCACTTACTTTTCTGTTCTGTGTGCCTCGTAGATTGAGAATTTACCTATTACTCTAAGGTATGCCTATTGCCGTATGATAGAGTAGATCCCCCCTACATTGTCCATTTTATAGATAAGGAGTGCTTCTCCAACAGTACAGGAGAGTTTGTCTCAGCTCCTGAAAAATTATGTCCCTAACTCTATTTACTTTTATTTCTTTTTGTTTTAATTAGGTACTGTTTTATTGATGTTAATTTGTTTAAGTAGGTAGGTACCTTATAAAATTAAGTTTGCTCTGTGTAAATTTGTTATAATGTGAGCAGATAATCATTACATCTTAAATGTAATCAGTCGGCAAGCTGTGGAGATTAGTGTTAGTTGCGTGCTTTTCATTGTATTTGAGTACAACGTAGTGGGCTATATTTGTACTAAATTTGTTATGTAACTCTTATACTTAAGTTTAAAATATACCAAGTTGTATGTTGTGCCTGTACCTAATAAATAAATAAATATAAAATCTATCTATCACTGACTTTCATGTAGGCAGTATCAAGCTCTCAATCATATATCTGTCATCGTTAAGGCAGCGTTCGTAACAAACGTTTTTTCTCCGACTTTTCAAATCCGACTTCCAGGAATGTCACTCCCAGTCCCCGGTACCATGGCTCCAGGGGTAATCGCTCCAGTGCATCCAGAGATTACCCCTGCAACCTCACAAACTTTACCTCTATTTAATGTTAGTATATGTACCTAGATGTGCGCAAAATATCATCTTGATCTGTTCAGTAGTTTTGGAGATTTTAGGTAACAAAATAAAATTCACATTTCACAGAATTTCGTCTGTAATAATAAATTAATATTATTAGAATAGCCACTCTATTTATGTATTTAGAACAAAGTAAATACAATATCGGAACATGGCACACCTGCCTGCAACACACCTAGGCTAGCTAGGTACAAAGTAAATACAATATCGGAACATAGCACACCTGCCTGCAACACACCTAGGCTAGCTACAAAGTAAATACAATATCGGAACATGGCACACCTGCCTGCAACACACCTAGGCTAGCTAGGTACAAAGTAAATACAATATCGGAACATAGCACACCTGCCTGCAACACACCTAGGCTAGCTACAAAGTAAATACAATATCGGAACATGGCACACCTGCCTGCAACACACCTAGGCTAAACTGCAAGTGGTTTAAATTTACGCGATTTGAACACCTCAATTATTGATAGTATTTAAGTTCACTTTGCTTCCTGGAGGCGGTAGTCAGTCATCCCGGGACCACGACAGCGTGTATACCTGTTGAAACGTCGGGGAAAATACGTAAATAAACGCGATAAAAAGATACCCATTAAATAGTATTAATAAATTTATAATTATAGACAAACTACGAGTAGCTACATCAGTGTCGAGTTCTTGACTACCTATAGAGCTAATAACTACGAGTAGCTACATCAGTGTCGAGTTCTTGACTACCTATAGAGCTAATAACTACGAGTAGCTACATCAGTGTCGAGTTCTTGACTACCTATAGAGCTAATAACTACGAGTAGCTACATCAGTGTCGAGTTCTTGACTACCTATAGAGCTAATAACTACGAGTAGCTACATCAGTGTCGAGTTCTTGACTACCTATAGAGCTAATAACTACGAGTAGCTACATCAGTGTCGAGTTCTTGACTACCTATAGAGCTAATAACTACGAGTAGCTACATCAGTGTCGAGTTCTTGAGTACCTATAGAGCTAATAACACATTAGTGGTAAAAAAACTGGTCAAGTGCGAGTCAAGGACTCACGCACGAAGGGTTCCATACCATTAGTCTATATAAACTGCAAAAAATGACGTTTGTTGTACATACGGGAGCACCCCTTAATTTTTTGTTGTATTTTAATTTTATTTAAAATATTGTACACATATCCTTACAGGCACCCCTAATGCGATAGTGTACATAACTTAATAACTATATTGAAAAGGAGAGTCACAATCACAATTTAAAAAATAATAATTAATTCATTATAAACCTAAATTTAACCCAGCATTGTAATACCAAAACAGAAAAAACAAAAATGATCATCACAATAATTATTATTTATTTTTATGTAAACATGTAACTTAATATTCTGTGAATATTTCAAGCGTTTTTTAAAACCGGTTTTCAAAGCTATTGCCGTTGTCAATATCGAGCGAAAAAAATCACGTTTGCTGTATGGGAGCCCCCTTAAATATTTATTTTATTGTTTTTTACAAATACTTTTGTTGTAATAGCGGAACAGTAACACATCATCTGTGAAAATTTCAACTGTCTCACTATCACGGTTCCTGAAACCTTGGTGACTAGGGCATGCAGAATCGGAAAACCGGAAATCGGTCTATATTCCTGGATTTTTTTAAACCGGTTTTCCAAGTTAAAATCGGTGTATTTCGATTTTTCCGATCTTTACCATTATTAGTTACTACTAAAAATGGTGTGTATGTAACAAGTTGCGACACCAGCAAAGAGCTACAAACAACCACAGAGACTTGTACGCACTTATACGTGTTGTATTTAAAAAATATAATTATTTCGAAAACTTACAAAACTAATTAAAGGACATGAAAACAATGCATTTTATTCATTTAACCTCCTGAGACCCAGGACTATTTTTTTCAGACTATGTTTACATAAACTGTTTTTTATGAAACTCCATAAAGTAGTCAATTAAAAAAAATGACTAAAAAAAATCCCCCCTCCCCGTTTTATGTTATGTGCTCATATGAGGTCACTCGGCGTTAGTCCTCGAATGATGACATAGACTATTCGAATCGATTTATATTTTATTACAATTATACCTTGAACAAAACAAGTAGTTTTTGAACTGAAGTCTTTATCGGCATGTGAGCGGCTTTTTGAGACCTTTTATGGTCTGATGGAAGTGAAACGATTGCCACCTTCCTTCTTTTGTGTTTCGGTTCCAGTATTCCATCAGATTCTGAAACCGTGCTATCACTTGACTCGTCATTGGCTTCGATAAAATGATGTCCTAGGGTCATTTTGAACTCTTGCAGTTGCTAAAACTGGTGGAAGGCGAGGAGTACGTATACTAGTAGTATCTTCATTCGATGAATATATGTTTTCAGGCTGTCTTGGCAATGTGTCACTGGTGCTTCCTTCGTCATCTGAGCTGGAATCCCCTTCGATAGTGTTTGACGCCACTGGGCCTTCATGCTCTTCCTTAGAAAATGCCTCACTATCAGATTTGTCCAGCCACTCCAAAATATCTGCCTCCATACCTATAAAAAATAACCAAATTTAAAACCGATGTCATCAAGCGATGACATTAAAAAGTTGGAATTGAGAACTAGTGTCATCGAATGATGACATTAAATTTGAGGTTACGGTATTCACAACAAACTTATGTTTTGCTTGAAATAATGGTTTAGAAATGTAGATAAATATTACCTCTTTTGATTTTATACAAAAAACTATGAAAGTAACGTAATTTTATAAGGATTCAAATCGATTAAACTCACCCCGCGACATGATGGCTCCTCTTCGTTACACTGTCTCCGTCGCCATGACAGATATGCGTTCAGAAACCAAGTCAAGTATTTTTTTTCTTGTATTGGCACTATAGACCTACATCGTAGACGGCGCCAAATTTAAATTTGTGCTAATAGGTGAGCTCCAGATTTTTTGTAAGTTTATGTCATCGCATAAGTACTCAGGGTCTCAGGAGGTTAAGACATCATGTTTTATAGTAACATTTACTGCTTAAGACCTACACAATCGATATCTAAAATAAATAGTTGGTTTTATTTTTCAAAACGTCGCACGTCGGGGTTCGATTCCCGAGCTGAGTAGGTACAAGTTTTTTTAAAATGTATGAATGCAGTTTTTCTTGTTACTAAAATCGATGACATGGTTCCTACGAAGAGATCTGCGTATGTGCATGTAGCACCTAGTAAGTACACAAGATCTCGAAGAAGAAGGCGCAACGCGGTATGTATTACTTGTTTACTTTGTAATTAGTTATTTATATTTTATTGCAATTAGGTAGGATGCAGGTACGTAGTTCGCTTAGCGCAAGATGTTTAACGCAGGATGCAGGTTCGTAGTTCGCTTAGCGCAGGATGCAGGTTCGTAGTTCGCTAAGCGATCAAAGCTTAGATTTACTTTCACTCTGACACTCGGCAAGCGCGGGGTTACATTTATTGTTTTTATTATTGTTTTATTAGATGACTACAAAAATAATCAAGCATTATACATTTTTATTTGAATTAAAACCATAAAAATCAAAAAACTCGAAAAAACAGATTTTTTAAATCCTTTTAATTGTTTTCTTCCGATTCTGCATGCCCTATCGGTGACAGATAGACAGACGGACGGACAGCGGAGTCTTAGTAATAGGGTCCCGTTTAAATTCATCAAAACTACTGAAAACAGGAAATCCCGTCTGTGTGACGTGTGATTTTACAATTTTGCTAGATATGCTTCCTGTCAGGGCGAGCGACAAAATAAGAGTTGTTCTAGTAGAGTTACTCTGTGGGTATGCAGCAGCGGCTGCGAGCGCGGCTACAGGCGCAGCGGCTGGCTGGCGCGGAGCAGCGCGCGGCGTAGCTTGCGGCGCCCTTCCGCGTCGCCCGAGCAGAACACGTGCGTGGAGTCGCGCTCCACGTGCAGCAGCGCGTCCTCCCGAGGCACGTGCACCATGCAGCCACCCGTCGCAGGCCGCTCCGCGCGCGCGCCGCCCTCCGCGCCGCCCAGCGCCGCAAGCAACGCCTCCACATCGGGCGCGGCCAGCGGCGGCCAGGCGGCGCGCGGGGCCAGCGCCGAGGGAGGGGGCACCAGGTCGAGGCGGTTGTCGCGTACGCGCAGGGCGGCGCAGAGCGGCGCCGTGCGCAGCCCCCCCCGCGTCTCGCGCAGCTGCAGCGCGCCCGCCAGCGCGGGATCCAGCCAGGCGCGCGCCTTGCCGCGCCGCACGCCGCAGCGGCGCGCTCCGCCGCGTCGCAGCACCAGCGTGCGCGCCTCGTGCGCCACATGCGGCCTGCAGCTCCCCACGCCCGCGCCGGCGTACTGCTCGGGCAGCGCCAGCTCGCGCGGCCGCAGCTCGCGCACCAGCTTGTTGGCCTGCGAGTAGTTGAGCGAGGTATCGATGGGGCAGTGGTAGGCCTTCATGGCGAGCGGCTGGAACGGGGCCAGTGCCTCCAGGTACGGGAAGTCCGGCTCTGCAATGCAATGCGAGGGAGAAGGGTGACGAGGTTACTGTACACGAGGTAATATAGTGCGTAGCAAAGTTACTCTACTGTAGAAACGAATGAAGAGGCACTATCAGTCTAAATAAATAAACTTTTGTTTTAGTAAAAGAACTACTTTGTCATGAAATTACTACAAAAAATGACCAAAGTAGAGCCTTACTAGCAATAAAAAGTAATGCATGAATACGCGTAAAAGAACACGAATATAAAGAAAAAAGTGTAAGTAAATGTCGAGCGGCCACTCACCAGTGAAGATGACGGCGTGCGCCGGGTTGGAGCCCCACAGCTCGAGCAGGTGCACGGCGGCGCCGAACCGCAGGCTCGGGTGTCCGCAGAACACGATAGCGGGCTGGCGCGCGTCGCCCGACTCGGCCAACTCGTGCAGGTCTGCGGCCAGGCGCAGTCGCTGAGCGCGCTGCAGCGCTGCGTGCGGGAAGGGCTCCTCCGGCACGCGCGCCGCCTTGCCTGCCGACACCCACTCCGCCAGGATGTTGCTGTACGCGAGCGCGCGCTCCGCCGCCGGACCCACGCAGTACAGCGGCACGTGACCCAGCCCGGCGCCTTCCAGGTGCAGCGACAGGCACTCCAGCAGGTCGTACAGCACGCCCGACGGATACACCGGCAGCAGCACGCAGCCGCCGGCGCGCACCGTACCGGACACGTGCACGCATAAGTCGCCCAGCATGTGGTCCGGGTTGTGCGCCGGCGTCTGCGTCAGCGCCGCCAGCACCAGCAGGTCAGCCCCGCGCAGGGCCGCCTGGTTGATGGGCCGCGGGTGCGTGGTCAGCGTGCTCGACCCGCTCACGTAGCAGACCTTTTCGTGCGCCGACCGCAGCACCCAGTTAGCGGAGCCGAGGCAGAAGCCGGAGGAGACGGGCGTGGCGTCCAGCGCGCCGTACACGTCTACACGTTCGTCGTACCCGACCACGCGCACGCGCGCCAGAGCCCTCGCCACGCACGCGCTCGAGAACAGCCGGCGCCAGGCGCGCGGTCGCGCCGCGTGCGCCAGCGGCGGCGGCAGCACGTGCAGCAGCTCCTTCCAGCGCCGCGCCGCGCCCCCGCCGCCGCCGCCGCCCTCCGCCAGCCAGTGCGCCAGTTCCTCCAGATAGAACCGTCCGATCTGCAGCGTGGGCTCGGTGCAGTACACCTGCCCCTTGAAGCCGGTGCCCTCGGTGACGAAGGGCAGGGCCAGCATGCAGGTGTAGTTGGAGATGAGGATCACGTCCAGCTGCGAGTAGTCCACGACCTTGTCCAACGGCGGACAGAACTCGGGCACGGAGTCGACAAACACGCGGCCGCAGCACTCCTTCAGCTCGCGGTGCAGAGCCGGCTCCGGCAGGTGTGGCGGAGCGTAGGCCGGCAGCGCGGCCAGCCGCGTGCTCGGCACCGGCGCTAGTGGCAGGAAGCTCAGCACCGAGTGCGCCGACAGCCCGCAGTCAAGCATTATCAGCAGCTCCTTGAAGGACAGCACGAAGCAAGGCTTCGATGCGTCGCTGCTCAGGCAGTACTGCAATAACATCCGCACACCTATCTGAAGCACCTTATCTGTCATCTGACTCGACTTATTATACTTTGTGCGTTTTCTGTTGATGTCCAACGAGAGTGCCGGCTCACTCGTGCGCTAGCTACCATTACAATTTAGAAGACAAACATTCATACTAAAAGTCCCCTCCTCTCCGAGGTGAGCTCGAGGAAGGGGGCGTGCCATAAAGTCCATCAAACCATTAAATATACTGTATTCATTTTTTAAATTACGTTTGCGTTGTTGTGATTGATTTGATGAGATTTAAATCAATATTTACGCGAGTATATGATGACCTCTGTGGCGCGGTGGGTGAAGGTACGCCTGCGACGCAGGAGGTTGCGGGTTCGATTCCCACCTTGGGATAAATCTTTGTACGTTCTGCAAGTAATTGTTCCGGGTGTTCTGGTCGTTTTCTATGCATGAAAAAAAAACTATCTATGTAGTGTATTGTGTAACTATGTGTATCAGTTATCTAGTACCCAAAACACAAGCTCTACTTAGCTTGGGGCTAGATAATGCTGTGTGAATTGTTCAGCATTATTATTATTACCTATATCAATAATAAATAAATAAATAATGCTGGACTGAATGCCGTGTGTCATTATGGTACTTAACTGTGGGTAGATGGAACCAATTCTAATAGCTCGGCGGCTTTTTTAACCCTGAAAAGCAGCTCAGCTATTTTTTTTAAAAGTTTGTTGTAATTATAAATTTCAATCCCTTCTTTATCGATTAGCACAACAAAAGAAACAAAAATTGAAGCGAACAAAATCAATAACATTTTGTTTCTTGTTTGATAATAACTATTTATCAAGCTGTTTAAGTATAAAATGTGACTTGTCCAAGTGCTTTTTTAGGCCTAAAGAAATAAAGTTATTGGCTTTTTGACTTTCTTTGTTTTTGACTGACATTGAAAAAAGTGTGTTTACTTATGTACCTATGTGTCGTCATTTTGGAAAACACTTGCAATAAACTATTTGCTGACTAAAAGTTGACAAAGTCCATTCAGGTTTATAATTATACTTCCGTGCATTAAAACTTGTTACTTAACTTAAATCAGATGATGAGGCACAACGGCAATAGGCTAGTTTCATAACCAAATTCTAATTAGTGCATCAGTTACATTATCAGAAGATATTGGACACATATTTTTAATTATTTTTTAAAACATTATGAAGATATAGCCAGATAAGGTTCCGCATGATGTCACGCCGTGCTCAGGTATCACGAGCCCTAACTACTAAGCTTTGATGCACTTTATCTTAGTCATGGTTTGTTCGATTGGCAATAGAGAAAACATGTGTCCAATATCTTCTGTTAATCTAACTGACAGACTAAATATAATAATATTTTACTTACCCAGGGAACTACCTGATTATGCCCATCTTTACTATGTCTGAAATCTCCAGGTTGGAATCTCATTCTATAGGTAACTTTCTCATCTTATTCTATACCTAGGTAATACGTTTTAGCAATAAATTAAGTAGGTAAGTACTTAAATTTATAATAAGATAGCTTACCAGTTTCATCTTGATGTGTTTTGACCGCTGAGTCACTAAGTCGTCATAAGTCGCTAAGTCACTACGACGAAGTAATTCTAATAGGGTTTACAAACAGGAGAAAATGTTACTTATGAGTTTATTGGTTTCCGAAGAGTTTCTTGCTGATCATAGAGATATATCTTTCTTTAATTTGTTTGTTGGCTAAAAGCTTCTCGCCGATCATGGAGATTCTACTATCTTTTCTTAAGTTTTCGCTACTTCACTTGTTTGCTGTCACATTTTTATAGTTTTCGGTGGTTTCACTGTTCCGGATGGTATTTTTGTTCACAGCCACGGCAAGGTAGTCGCATCAGTACACATTTCCCCTCCCCATTTGTCAAGGGTAGGATGCTGCACGCTGATCTAGCTCGCAATCAACGCACCGTAATTACCTATTAGCCAAATGGAATAATATTTATTACCTATTTTACACTTTGTAAAATAATGCGAAGTACCACATAGCAAACTATGTTCACAGTACTTTGTGATGGCAAATTGGGTACATCAACATCTATTATCTAGCTATATTACAGGGATGTTAGATGCTGACTCAGAAATTATGACATCGGTCTGTCAAAAATATGGTACTTTTCAGAAAATTAAGGTACGGTTTCTAAAAGTCTCACACGGTTATTGATTGGTTTGAGTTAATATTACAGTTTTTTCATAAACAAACACTCAAAAACAGATACTTAACTGTATCAAATACAACACAATTCACAAATTTTGAAACAGAAAACAGAGTCACCGAGTTTCAAAATTATAGATAAACCAAGAGTTACTATTACTACTCAAGCCAGTCAATCAGTGTTGCCAGATGGAATCTGAAAAAAGCAGTAGAAATTTTGTTAATAAAGCAGTAGATTGGGGAAAAAAGCAGGTAGATTTTTAATATGTTATAAATTAGTACCTATGTATTGTGTTTTGCGAGTATTTTCATGCAAAAAAAAACATAAAACAAAGCTACTAACCCGTTTTTTTTAAATTTAGGAAGCGTTTTCTTTGCCCACATTCCTAAACTGTGTAGCTTTGTGGAAAGCGAGGCCAGGTGGCCTGTCGGCTGTGCTTTGCTCAGTTCTTTTCAGTCTGATTGAACTTTGATTTGTGGTTTTGGACATATATTATTTAATGCATAGTAGAGTAATAACTGGATAAACAGTCTCACTCAGTTTGCATTTTGCAAAAGTGTATCGAACGAACGAACGGACCGACCAATCAATCGAAAACAATGAAAAGACATACCAAGACAGACAGAAAGAAAGTGAAAGCTGGAAGGAAGAAACGAAGGAACATGGAACTCTTCAGTTTCATTCATCTGTTTCAGTTTTATGAAGTTTGTGTCATTGGTAACTTGTCACGTGAGCTAAAATAAAGACATGGAGTCACTTGCTATTGATGCTCGGAAAAAGCAGGTAGATTTCACAAAATTTGAGCAAAAAATCAGTAGATCAGTAGGTAGACGGTTCAAAAAGCAGGTAGATCTACTGCTAAATCAGTAGATCTGGCAACACTGCAGTCAATACAAGATATCATAAACCGAATGAACGAACCGTATGAACGGATGAATGAAATGAAGAAAGAAATCTTCGGTTCGCGAGAGAGATGCAACATACACAACTTGTATTGGCTATCCTCCATCTCTCTCGCACCAGTGCAGTCAACGTCAAACGTTACCTAAAGAGGCCGTTTCATTCTACGCATAATACATCGATTGTAAAATTATTCTTATGAGATTAAGAGTAAGGCTTCATATCACAGATCATATACGTACAGAGTAGTGCTTAGCAGCGGAAACGAAACGTTTCTGTCGTTCGTTCCATTACATGACAAAATAATTTTGATGATTGAAAATTATGGTACATTTGCGTACCATAATAGAAGTACTATGGTACATGGTACGAAGACCTGGATTATGGTACGTGTACCATAATTATGGTACGTCTGACATCCCTGCTATATTAACGTAGTGGTTTTATTCTCTTTGCAGGGTTGCCAACCGTAGAACTTTTTTCCTCGTACAAAGTAGCTAAAAATCTCGTATTTTGGCTTTCAAACCTCGTACATTCCTTTAAAAGGTGACTAAACCAAAATTAAGGCATATTTAGGACGTTTTACACAACGAAATAAACTATTGCAAGTTTTCTACTAAATAAAACATCACTTTGTACTAAAATAATCTATAACATTACTCACGAATGAACGAGATTTGTTTATAGGTCCAAAACTTTGCATAATATGCAAAGTTTATTAACGACACAACATAATATGTAACTATCTACTTCTACTTACTGTAGTCTAGTTTTCATCTCCAAATGTTATATCAGGAACATCCTCGTTCTCATCATTTATCTTTTTATTTCCGTATATTTTTTCCTTAGTCATACGGCTATACCTACATCTCATTTGTCGGTTCAAAATTGACGCAGTTTCCAGTACGTGTTGGGCCTTTTGTGCTCTCTGCAGCAAGAAGTATTCCGTTCACAGTTTCCGCAGTTAGCCGGTTTCGTATGTCGGTTTTTATTAAATTGACTTTACTAAAAACCCGCTCGCAGTCGGCATTCGCATGGGGTAGGGACAGTGTAGATAGAGCAAAATGAGCCAGCTCGGAAAAGTTTTCAGCTTTCAGAAGTTGAGCCCAAAACATATCGGGCTCACTAATTTTATTCAACCCTTTAGGATGACGGGCTTGGCTTGTGCATTTGGCAAACTTCTCCATTGATCGTCGATAATTTGTTTGTTTGCATAATCATCTGGTGCGATTATACGGGGGACCACTTCAATAAGAGGCATAAGTGTAGGGAAATGGCTCCTAAAATTGTGGGAGAGCGCTGATGCAGGTTCAAAAACTTGTAGCTTTGACAAGACAGGATCCTCCATGTTATATCGTTTTTTTATTTCGGTGGCTGCAACTTTGTAGAAATTTTTGCAGCATGAGAAGAACTGTGCAATGTCTGCAGGCCGTCTGACCACATCCGGATGTTTGATGAGCTCCTACACTTTGACGCCAAGGTACAGTGCAGCATCATGGAGCTGATGTCGCTCACTTTCAGGGTTTATGTATGTCACCTAGGTTTGGCCTCATGACATATTCGCGTTGTAAATAACGTAATAGGATTTCCTGGTAGAGGTTACGAATTTTCTCATGTACATTGTGAACAACTACTTTCTCGCTTTGAAATTCCAAATTAAATTTATTAAATAAAGGGATCGACCATTCTAGGAAACAGAAATAAAGTTTGTAGAATGGGTTGCTGAGTTTTTCTAGAATAAATACCGCTCGATTTTTTACATCGGCTCTTGCTTTATGTGCACGATTTGTCGTAAAATCGATAAAAAAAGTCGTAGGGCCTCCCATTGCTATAATATCCTTTCAACCACTCTGCTAATAAAGAAAGCCATCTAGTCTGTCTAGTCAGTCTGTGTGGTTTCAGTATTTTGTGGGGCTCGACTGCAGCAAACGACTGGAAGTTACGAAAGTCAAATAGGCGTTTATCACTATGCTTAAAAAAGTTATAGATATCTCGAGCTAGTTGTTCTACACTTTCCGGCAACTGCTTACAAGCTTCACTGGCGCATAAATGGGCCGAATGACAAACGCACTTCGTTATTATGATTCCTGGAAAATACGTAATAATTATAATAATAAATAATAATAATAATAATCACGTACTAGTCTAGTTTTCACAGAGTCGTTATCACCCATCATCACATTACACCCATCCGAGCCAAAGCCTATCACATTTGTCAATGGAACATTACGGTTGGTTAATGAATTGATAAGAGCTCTGTATAAATTCTCGCCATTGGCTGTGGGAATATCATCAGCATCGGTTGTTTCCTTAAAAACTTTGTACAGCTCCCAAAACGCGCTACATTATCTTTTGAGCTTCTTGATCAAAATAGCGCACCACAACGCAAGCAGTTTTGACCGTAGAAACGTCGGTTGTCTCGTCCGTCATCACATCACCGAAAACTGACTTTTTTGTAATTTTTGGGCTAAATCAGCTTTATGACCTTCTCCAAGAACGTTCTTTACCACTGCTGTTACTTTGGTTCGTTTAAGTTCAATTTCCTTGATTAATTTAGAATCTGTCACAACTTCTTTTAATAAATCTGTCAAATGGTCAGCAACCGAGAATGCAATGTTATGCTCCGCAAAAAAAGCAGCAAGTTTAATTTCTGTACGAGATTTTTCTTTAATTTGAGAACTTACACCTCTCTGGAATCCAAGCGATGTTAATGTTTGCGTTTTTCCACTAGATCCAGGTTTGTTGCCTAGGTGTTTCTTGGTAGAGGCATGAGTTTTCAAATTAGATATTTCAGCTACCATAGATGTTCCCGGGCAAAATGCACACTTAGCTTTTGTTAAATCATTGGTGTCTGGCAAAAGCCAGTCCTTAAATGCAGGATCCCTTAGCCACTCTTGTCTGAAATTTTGTGAGCGATGCTGCGATGATGTGTTACCTTCCTTTTTTCTTGTCCATCCGCCTTTTTTGGGCAATTTTCTAGGCGGAGTCAAAGTAGGCGAACGGTCACTGTCTTCGTCATTATCACTCATAATGGTACTTCTATTACACCATTAAACAACGGATGAAACAAAGAAAAGACTATGAAACAATAAAAATCTTCTGTTTCACTCGACACTTATGGAACAGAGAATGTAGAAATTGGCACTATGTGCGATAGAGACGGCAGACGAATAATGCGAAGAACGAAATGTTTTATTTCTCGGGGATTCCTCGGTTCATGGGATAGCGCGCGAACCATAGACAATCATCGCGCCAATGCGACAGGGACATTTTTGGTGTCAGTGTTATGTCAAAATCTCAGATTGATAATGCCCTCGTACCTCGTACGGAAGACCAAAAATCTCGTATTTGTACGAGGAACCTCGTACGGTTGGCAACCTTGTCTCTTTGTCTTGCTATTTCCCCGGTGTAGTGTATCCAACGATCAAGGAGTAAAATATGGATACGCAATAAGGGCTTATTTTGCGAATAAGGCACGTGGTACCTACCTGTCTTTCGTTATGATAATGAAGCAATCATAATGTAAACTATAACTATATATACTTGACGACCTCCGTGGCGCGGTGGACGAACGTCCGCCTACGACGCAGGAGGTTGTGGGTTCGGTGCCTTTGAACATCTAACTTTATGAACAGATAGGATATAGGATACAGTAAGGTTTGATGTCGATGAAAATTTGTGCGTCAACTATTATAGGGGTTTGAAGATTAAGGATGGGGGGGGGGGGGGAGTTTTTTGAAGTAGTTATTCACGTAGGACTTAGGTATAGGTAATTATAGTCCTATATCGCAGAAGGGGTATTGAGCACAGATAGGCAGTTATAATTGTCCAAACACTGTATTTCACAAGATTTAGACAAAATATTTAAAGACCTCAGGCGGCACACGGTCTACGCGTGAATCTACTATCTTTGTTGTTGTCGTTCGTTGCAGTGGCGCGCCCTGCCTAGTGCATATGCGCGGTCTCGCTCACGCGCGCGGCGTGGAGCCTTTTATGGAGTCTCCGGCAAGAAGATTGTTCAAAGGGGCTTGGATCTTAGCGGCCATAGGCAAAAAACGTCTATAAAAGTTAAGCATCCCTAAGAAACGTCTGAGTTGCTTAACCGTTTTCGGGACAGGAAACTGCCGTATGGCTTCGACTTTGGTGTCCAGAGGTTTGGTGCCGGAAACAGAGATGCGATAGCCGAGGAAACTTACTTCGCTGGCGCCGAAAACACACTTGGAGGTATTGATAAGGATACCATATTCCTTCATGCGGGTAAACAACTGGTGGAGGTGGCTTACGGAATAGGTAATTCCAAAAAAACGACTCGTGTTAATATAGAACGTCACTATGTAGGTAAATTCAAAACGTTCCTTCGTCACTTGGAGGTGGTGGAGGTCAGCAGGCGACTTCCTGTTGCGTCGCCTGATTTCGTTTACAATTCATTTCATTTCATTTCAAACCTTTATTCAGAAAAATTACAATTTGTTTTTTAAATACTATTATTTATACTATTGTTACGACATCGATAATTCTTCTGTTTGCCCTCTTTTGGCAAAGGCCTACTCTAGCCCCTTCCACTTTGCTCTATCTCTCGCCAACCTTATCCACGTATTTCCTGCTATGATTTTAAACTCGTCCTCCCACCTTTTGAATGGTCTCCCTCTATTTCTTTTATTACATTTTGGAAACCAGTCCATAGTGTTTTACTCCATTTATCTTTCCCCCTTGCTGTATGTCCGGTCCAACTCCATTTCAGTTTCTTTACATTAAATAAATAAATAAATGTAACATATTTTTGCCCAGCATGCTTCGCTCCATAGACGATCGACAGACTTCTAGCTTTTTGATATGAGCTTTAGTTAGGTTAGGGCCCAGGTCTGGCACCCGCACCCGTGTGTTAGGACTGGGAGGATACAGGTATTGTATACTTGTATAGCTTTCTCTTGAAATACATCTTCACTTGTTTGTTTTTCATGATTTCCCCGAAAGACCAGTAGCGTTTCCACGCGTTGGCAGTCCTCACTTCTATTCTTTTGACATTAAGTCAGTTAGTGGTATTGTTTGGCCTAGGTAAGTACCTAAGTATAATCGTTTACAATTAATTTAGGTCAAATGCCTTACATAGGTATGCCTTTAATAGGTACCTGCCTAATCTATAACTATAGGTAGGTATATACTTACATAAAGAGGAAAGATTGGTTTGTTTGTTTGACGGGAATAGGCTCCGAAACTACTGCACCGATTACAACAATTGTTTCACCCTTATTATCCCTGATGAACATAGGCTATAGAATATTTTCAAAAAAATTAGGGATTCGTATGAAAACTTCAATAATGTAATCCAAGGCGTGAAAAAAATACCATAAGAAATCCTTTTATCGCGAACGCTGCGGAAACGATTGAAAATAGTACAGTGATGTAGGTACACAGTTTTATAGAAGACATTCATAACTTTATAAAAGTCCGCAACACCATTTGTATAACTATTTTAGTTATTTCACAATAACTACTTTTCCATGTTAAAATATGCAATAGTAACGCCGAAAAATCCGAAAATTATTGACAATAGAGCAAAGTGCACTGCACTGCAGTTTCATAGAGGACATCAATGTCTACCAAACAATCTGCGATACTAATGTTTTTAACTATTACCACGGTAACTATTACAGTTATGGCTCCGAAACTAGGTACTGGACCGATTTGAAAAATTCTCTAAATGATAAATTAGAAATAAATATAATTTGAAAAATTCTTCCACCATTAGAATCCTAGATACCAAATAAATAAAAAAGTAATAATAATATCTGAAGTCATCATCATCAGCATATATTAGTCCACGGCTGGACATAGGCCTCACGTCAGCTTGTCGCATCAAGCATCTGCCAGCAGTCTTTCGCAAATCGTCATTCCACCTGGTCGGAGGACGTCCTACACTGCGTTTGCCGAATCGCGGTCTCCACTCAAGAACACGTTTATTCCAGCGGCTGTCGGTTCTTCTCGAGATATGGCCAGCGCTATATTTATACAATATATATTTTTTTATTCAGTTCAGACACAAAACGGGTTGTTATAAGTTTGACGGGTGGATCTATGTGTCTGTGGGTTTTTGCGGCATCTTCTTCAAAATCATCAGCTCCCAAACGGATGATTTTGATTGTTTATTTTGTCAAAAGCAGACTTGATCGAGTGTTTAAACATGGAAAGTCTGCCGACTGTGTTAATTTTTGTTTTGTTTATTATCTGTAACTAGCCGTGCGCAGCCGGGGCGGGCCGCTAGTTAATTATATAATATTCAACTTGAGTGTACCTTACTATAAATTATAATTAATGTTATGCGATAGTAAGTCGAGGAACCGGTCGACTGTCGAGTAGGTTCCTTCCACAACGGTGTGTGGAGTGGAGAATTAGTTATAGCGAGTTGCACGTCAGCCACTCGCGAGAACGGTCGCATCGAGCGGCGCCACCCGACCACCTCCTCGCGGTCGGAGCACACAGCATGGACCGCGCAGCAGCCCCCTCGGGGGCGGCGCAGCGCGAGTGGACGCGCGCCGAGGTCGCGCAGCACGACAGCATGGTGCGGGCCTGCATCATCATCGACAACCTCGTGTACGACGTAACGGCGTTCTTGGAGGAGCACCCTGGCGGCGCCGAGGTGTTGCTGGACAACGCGGGCCGCGACGCGTCGCAGTGCTTCTCCAACGTGGGGCACAGCGAGTTGGCGCTCGAGTGGCGGCGCTCCTTCCTGGTGGGCGCACTGGTCCCTGCGGAGCACCGGCCTCCCGCACAGCGGAGCACCCCACCCGCGATCCCCGCCGCGCCGCTCACCCTGCGCGCGCTGCTGGACGTGTGCGCGCCACCCGCGGCGCTGGCGCTGCTGGCCGCCTTGCTCTACGCCTATCTGCTGTGACCCACTGCTCTAGCTGTCGCGTAGAGCATGGCCGCGCGGCCGACGCGGATGGAGCCGACGAGTGTGTGAGCTCGGAGCTGCTGGCACTACCACTACCTACCACTAGCACTAGCACTACCACTAGCACTAGCAGTGCAGGACTCTCTTAGGTATGAAGATGAGATCAGTTAAACTAATTTGTAAGTGGGTCGTATCGTACACAGGTACGAATTGTAGTTGGTATATATGGTTTGGTAAATTAATATTTGATTTGTGTTTGATTTACCTGTAATATTGTTTAATTTGTTTTGGTAGGTAACATAAGTACGGTTTAGGATCTTATAAATAAAATTTTACTCATCAGTAGATAGTGCATCAGCATCCATGCATCACCGCAGGTAGAGTGCCCCGAGAACTGAGACAACTCCGGGTCCTTCACCTCCAGGCCTGAGAGCTGAGACACCTTCGGGTTCTTCGGGTTCAGCCTCCACGGAGCGCGGCTCTAAGCACTTACTGTAACCTTGAGCTCTATCAATAAATAGGTAGGTACCTAAAGGTTTATATTTAGGTAGTTTCCGTGGACCGGCCCTTAGTGTCGGTCGACATTATATGTACAACTCGGATGTGGAGTGCACGTAGAGTAGAAGTAGCTTTCGCAGTTGTTTGCGAATGCTAATGTTGCTATCGAAGCCTCTTAGAGAGTCGAACAGGCCTGACGGGGACCGTGTCGAGCGAGACTGAGGTTAGTGGAACTCTCGGCCACGACCTTACTTAATGACGAAGAATTTAAATCACCGTACGAGTGATTTTATCGATGTCGACTCGTATTATGTCGAGGAGTTATCCGTTATTATCAGAGCAGGCTCGAGCCTGCGCGGGCGCGGTGCCTCCCCCTCCGCCCCGCCGCCGCCTCGTCGCCCCGCAGCCGCATTAACCTCTGCGCTCTGCGCCGCGGCCGTCTCACTCGCGCACGCGCCGCCGCCGTCACCGCCGCGCCGCCGCGGCTCGCTACAGAGTACCAACCGACACACACACACACGACCCACTAACATGGCCGAGCTCAAGACATTCACGCGGAAGGAGGTCAGCGAGTGGAACTCGAAGAGCTCGACGGTGTTCATAATCGACAACGTGGTGTACGACGTGAGCGCGTTCCTGGACGAGCACCCGGGGGGGCACGAGGTGCTGGTGGCGGCGGGCAGGGGCGACGCCTCGGAGGAGTTCGACGACGTGGGGCACAGTGCTGACGCCAAGGAGCTGATGCGCAAGTACGCGGTGGGAGCGCTGGCACCCGCGGACCAAGTGCAGCGGCCGCGGCGCGCGCAGGCCTGGGACGCCGCCGCCGCCGGAGCGGGAGAGGCGCCGCTGCCACTTGCAGACACTGGCCTGCTCTCCTCGTGGAAGCTGCCCGTGCTGGTAGGGCTGCTACTGACGCTGCTCTACTCCTACCTGCTGGCCTGAGTCCGGTGCCTACAGCAGCGGCATGCAACCGCCACTGCTCATGTCGCCCCACACAACTTGTTGTTTGTAAGTTATAGTCAAAATGTTATTTATACATACATTACATACCTATAGAATGTTATCTGTAAGACTACTACGTATCACAATGTGATAAACGAGTAGGTACCGGTAATAGGTAGTACATTGGTGTTATTGACTGTGTGTGCTGCACCTACCCACCTGGCGTGATGTAAGTTGTCTAGGACACAGTAGGTATACACATGTGTACTGGGGCTAGAATGAGGTGCCTATACCTACCTGTAAATATTACGTTCTCGAACCTACATATATAAGTATAGCTAATATAAGTTCCTTAGATAAATAACTGAAGGCTCAGGTTAGTTATGTAATAGGTACCCTCAGATTAAGTAAGAAATCTACTTAGTCTGAGTAGGTACCTACATATGCATTGAAAATAATGATAATTTAAGTAGGTATATTTTTTATGGAATCATTGTAGTAGGTATCTGAGGTTGCCAGATGGCCAAGAATTCCGGGCGAGTCCCGGAATTTCCCGTGTAGTCCCGTGTCCAGTAATTACATTTAACTGTCCCGAAATTCATGAGCACTATTTTGTTTCCACAGTTTTCGTCTCTTAAATCAGAGGAATGGAAATTGACCTGGGATTATGCTCTCTGAATTTTCTGTATATTGAAAATTGAAGATAGGTAGGTACGGTTGAGTTGACATTGATTCACTTTAAACAGAGTTCGCGTGTCTGAATCATATCTGAATGCTGTTTTAATCACCTTCGATAAAAGTTACTTTTATGATAAAAGTTTTATCGAAGTTTGTTACATGTTGTGTGACAAGGATCTTATGTAAATTTGGAGTATCAAACATGTACCCCGTTGGGCCGCTATAAAATAACTTAAAACTAGATAGGTAATTCTAATTCAAAGAATTAACTTAAATAAGTTATACTATAGTATATACCTACTGTAGTATATAAGGTTATATAAGTTAATTGTTAGGTAGGTATATATAACCTACTATAGTAGGTACCTATTTATTGAGGTCTTTCCAAAAGACGTGCCAAACGATAAAATCTGGTCCTATTTCTTTAGAACGAACCATTCTAATGACTTTGTAAATATAAAGAAAATAGTTGGTTCTGGTTTGTCAATTGCAACAAGTACCTATCATAATAAATGGACTATAGAGCGAAACAGATAGATTTGACCAAGTCTGAGCATACACCTACCTGAAGTTGAATTTAATTTTAAAAAGGTGCTTTTTTTGTACTAAGTATTTATATTGTATGTGACTGTCTATGGTATGTATACTGTGTGTTAGTTAATATCTATATATTTTACAAAAAATAAATATGTTTTGAAAATCATTTGCATGTTTTCCTTTTTGTTTTGGAAAATAAGGTGTGTTTTATTTATTTTTGTGTTTAAGAAAGGACCTAACCAGTTAACCAGGGATAGAATCGACAGTACAATTCTGCCGCCATAATCGAAAAGGGCGCATCTAACATTTTTTGCAAAATTGAGTTATATATACCACCGTGATCAGCGAAAAAATGCGCATCTGATGGTAAAACGCATTTTTTCCTAGCACTTTCCTACGAAAAGTTAACGTTAAGCAAAAGGGCGCATTTACATGTATTTTTATCTTGGTACTAGTATGATAGGACGTATTTTCGATGTACAAAGACAAAAAGACTTATTTGTGTATAAGCGCCTCCTGAGCTATTTTAAATTAGGTCAGTTAAATAAAAGAAAAGACGCATTCGTATCATTTTTCTATGAAGCATATTTAATAGGGCGCATCTGGTAGATGCGTTTTTTTCTTTACATTTATAGAATTTAACGGATACGGTCATACATAGTCGAAAAGACGTTTGTACGTTGACGTAGGGCACAAGCGCCCTTTTGTTCAAAATGTCTGGCTCATAGCGGGATGCGCGGGGCAGGGTTCTCTAGTAAATCATTTAGTTGCGCCCGAGTCGAGAGTGGTCGGTGCGTACGTGTAATGTGTGGGCCAATTCCGGTGATTTACGTATTTTTGTAAGTAGGTAACTAACAGTTAGTCCAGCAGAGTTATTTTATAACAGTGTTTTTATAAAGCGTGTTTCATCACGTTCAAACTAATTTTTTTCTATTTTGAATACTATTGATTTCGCATATAAAGCGTTAAGGTGTAGGTATCCCCTAGGCTAGGTACGCGCGATATAGTTTTTATATAGCCAAAGGTCCGCCCCTAGCGCCGTCACCTATTTTATCTTATTATTCAGTTGAACAAAGGAAATTTCAAAATTCAATAGGGGTCCGTGATACCTATTTCATAAGCTATTTTTTAATGCCTCTGTTATAGTTTTATTTTGTATAGTTTAGGAGTAGATGCGAAAAAAGAGATTCTCTATTTTATTTGTATTACTATTGAATCCTGTAAAAAGAGTTGAAAATAGAGAAACTCTTTTTTCAGGCTCGGAAGCACCTTAATGCAGCGAACGCAGCATAGCCAAACATGATCAATGGATCTTGTTTTCACTTTTCAATTCATTAATTAATTAATTTGTAAGAATAATTATGATTTTCAAATAGTTATTTCACTGGACATATTGTCTTATTCGGCATTTACTTTAGATAGATTTAAAATTTATTTAAAGATAAGATAATGTTTATTAATTATAAAAAAACACAAACTTAAATACTAAATAATAAATTAAGTCCGTGAATTTAAATAATCTTGTCAATATGTACATTGTTTTTGTATGTAAAATTTAATTATCAAAAATAGATGTTTAAGACATCAGACACAGAGAAGAGAAAGACATTAGTATTTAATACTAGATTCTGCCCGCGGCTTCGCACGCGTTGTTAAAGGTTATTTCTATCCCAAGGGAGTTGATATGTTTGATTCCAGGCCTAGGACTACCTATATGCAAAATTTCAGCCCGATCCATTCGAGTTTTGGCGTGAAGAAGTACCAAACATCCATACATCCATCTAAACTTTCACATTTATAATATTAGTGTGAAATTATAATATAATTATTTTGACATAAGAGTAAATGATAACTCGGTCAATCTTCAGACTGAATATTATAAATAAATCACAAATTTTTTCGTAATAAGTAATAAGAACGGTGCCTGTACTATGTGTGAAGAATGCTGATGTGCCATATTATAATTATTTTTTTATTACATAGGTAATTGCTGCGTAACTATAATCTGTACTATGTGTGAAGAATACCGATGTGACATATTATAATTATTTTTTCATCAATGATGAGAAGTAAAATCCACTAAATACAAAGAAAAATAGTAGTATGATATCATTACATAGTTGGAAAGACGTATCTGTGTATATGCGTCTTTTGAACCAAGGATTACGTATTTTTCTGGATTTTTTGTGCTAAGAAAAAAAGGAAATTAACAAATAACTATTTAAATAACAATAATAAAAATAAAATAAAATATACATCCTGATCTTACAACACTACAACATCTACCTGCATTTATAAAAAATTAGAATATATCGTAGTTTAGAGACAGCATGCATTTGTTTATTTTTTAACTTTAAGATTTTTTTTCTCGATTTCATGTAACACGTACATGCGCCCTTTTCAATTACGGGGGCAGAATTTGTGTTTGGCGAAAGGGGAAGCCCCCTTTCATTTTCTGTGTCGAAAGGACATGATAATTTGAGAAGGCGCTGTTTTATGTATTTTAAAGATTTTAATAAGAAATATCACGACAGCAATTTAAGTTACCTATATCTTCACCAAATCTAGATTTTGAGTTCTTTCGTCGTTGTAGGTATGAAGGTTGATATTGAAAGTTCTTTCGTTGTTTTAGGTACAAAAGTTGATTTTGAAAGTTCTTTCGTTGTTTTAGGTACAAAAGTTAATTTTGAAAGTTCTTTCGTTGTTTTAGGTACAAAAGTTGATTTTGAAAGTTCTTTCGTCGTTGTAGGTATGAAGGTTGATATTGAAAGTTCTTTCGTTGCTTTAGGTACAAAAGTTGATTTTGAAAGTTCTTTCGTTGTTTTAGGTACAAAAGTTGATTTTGAGGTGGTCTCATTTAAGTTTAATCTTCGATTTGCGTCGAAAAACGTATCTATAACATCATCATAGGTAGGTATGATATTTTCACAATCACTGGTAACAAAATGGTTTACATGTCAACGAGCGTAAACAAGAGGTCTACTTTGAAAATAAAAAAATTACAAAGACGTATTGAGGATCGCATGAAACGAAGAACGACCGATCCGTTCTACCGATTACCTACCTTTATATAAAATGCTTTGACATTTTTTTCTTAGAGATCCGAAACAAAAGGTGTTATTTAGTGACGCGTCCGAAGCAAAGCACGTTTGCACGTTTGGTACCTACCTACCTAAAGTCCGGACGCGAAGCAGATGGAATTTCGTACAACCTCATTGCCTACTGACAGTGGTTTCAAACAATTTTGCATTACTACCGGCATGGTTTATAAGAAATATTTGAAAGAGAAAAAAAATACTGGCTTATTAAATACAGTTACGTATAAAAATCGAGTTATAATTTTATTAATAACTTATTTGGTAAAAATAAAAAAATTATGATTCATAAATCAGAATCCGATTTCTCTGTAGGTATCGGAGTTACTGAAGTTAATAGACCACTATACAATAAAAACAAGATAGCAAATACTAACAAACAACAACAAACTAAGATATTATAACTGACCCTGTGACTGTGTCCGAAAACTGAGCGATCACTAATGCATCCCAGATGGAATGTCGTTCGTTCGTTATTTAAAAAATATTAAATAAGTCAAGCAAGCCGTGTGGGTGGGTCGTGGGTCTTTGTCGTGACGTGACCCAAGGCTCAAACAAAAAACTCAAGGAACAGAAGTAACACTATTTCATCTGTGACAAAAGGTTTACAATCCTGGTCATTGCATTCGTGCGAGCGTGACAGATTATATTTACGCGGGAGTGACAGAGATAAGTAACAGGTCAATGTACGAAATTCCATGTGCATCGCGATCGGACTTTAGTACCTAAGGATTAGTGCGATCCGTCAACCGAAATATCTTATTTCATGTTTCAAAGTAGGCCTCTTTTCATCCTTCGTTTCTTCCATGGGTCACCGTCACTCATCACATCCAATTAAATTAAACTCGAATTTTAATTAGATGTCGCCAATTGATATTTTACATCGATCTATCGAAGAGTTCCGGTTCCGTATTCGGGGTATAATATAAATAGTTCTTAGGCTTGGTAATGGTAACCCTATCTACACGGCTCTATCTACATATTTGATTTTGTATCTACACGGCTCTATCTACATATTTGTTTTTGAAAAGATAGGTACCTACTCGTCCTCTCATAAACTTGTTTGTTAACTTTTCATCATGACTACTAAATAGTACTTACCTACCTATGTTCTATGTAATGATAATAAGTAGGTATGTAAGTACTTACCTATGTTCTATGTAATGATAATAAGTAGGTATGTAAGTGTGTGGTTCATTAGGTATCTTCTGGAGATAAGAGTCACGGTGAGTTGCAAGAGCTTGCTAACGATGAGTCTGCGCCGGCGCGGGCGCCGACTAGCGAGGGGCCGCCCCGTCGAGGTCGGCAGCTCATGAGTCTGCGCCGGCGCGGGCGCCGCCGCCTAGCGAGGGGCCGCCGCCCCGCCGTCGAGGTCGGCAGCTCATGAGTCTGCGCCGCGCCGGCGCGGGCGCCGCCTAGCGAGGGGCCGCCCCGTCGAGGTCGGCAGCTCTGCTTACATCTGTGGCTTACATTCTATTACACAATGATTATGATCTAAGTCTAACCTAACCACAATATACCGTACGGATACGTACGGTATATTGTGGCAGAGGAGCTTCGTGCGTCATACCGAATAGGCTACAAATGATCTTCCGGTCCTTGTCCCCCGCTAGGTGGGGTTGCGGTTGGTACAACATGTATTTCTCTTCCACTCTCCTCTATCAGTGATCTCCGTTCTGACATTCAACCCATCCACTTTTCTTCGGTGGTCCTCTCCCCTATTCCCTCCACACCACACTCAAACCCGTGAATGGCCTGTCCATACCACGCTAACCCGTGAATGGCCTGTCCATACCACGCTAACCCGTGAATGGCCTGTCCATACCACGCTAACCCGTGAATGGCCTGTCCATACCACGCTAACCCGTGAATGGCCTGTCCATACCACGCTAACCCGTGAATGGCCTGTCCATACCACGCTAACCTCTTCTCTCCTAAGAAATGAAATAAGTTCCCAAAAATTTTATCGCTCCTCACTCCTCATCTTTTCCGTCACTGGCGCCACTCTCAATTGAACCATCTTCCGAACAACTGAACATCCAAACTCACGCATTTATAATGTTAGTGTGATGACCATCCATCCTGTTTATCATGTCAGTTACAGAGATGACCGTCATTTCGGTCATGCATATTGGGTCATAAACTCGACCTTCGGGAGGTTATGTATGAGCACCTATGTAATGTAGACCGGTTAACAGCTACAAGCTGCAACTGGTTTCCGCAGATAAGTATTTAACTAGGTAAGTTAACAGTACCTACTTAGGAAAATAAAAGAAAAACTAAAAAACATTTTGCCCATGGAAAACGGTACCTACAACTGTTTTGTTTTGTGCACTAAATAGCACATTTTGAAATAGTCTTGTTGAATTAGACAAAAATTAAAAACATGCCAAATGCACTATATTTTATGGTCCGTACAGAACAGAACGTGCCTACTACTCGCCTTGTACCACTATAAATAAATAAATAATGCTGAACAATTCTCACAGCATTACCTAGCCCCAAGCTTAGCCGAGTGCGTGTTACGGGTACTAGACTAGATTAGATGACTAATATACTTAATATAATACAATGCATAGATATATATTTTTTACTATACATAAACAACGACCAGAACACCCTGAACAAATATCTGCAGATCGTACAAACATTTGACCCGAGGCGGGAATCGAACCCGCAACCTCCTGCGTCGCAGGCGGGCCTTCGTCCACGCCACGCCACAGAGGTCGTCAAAAACCACTGACTTTAACATTAATCCTTATGTTATTGTAGGTTCGACGCGGGTTGGCGCGAGATTTTTTGTGGTTTTTAATATTTTCTGCGTTCCACAAGCAATAAAACTACGAGTAGTATTTTTGGAGCATTAAGGAAAATGAAAGATTTTTTGCTAAAG
This sequence comes from Eupithecia exiguata, assembly GCA_947086465.1. NCBI lineage: Eukaryota > Metazoa > Arthropoda > Insecta > Lepidoptera > Geometridae > Eupithecia > Eupithecia exiguata. Next base: position 15,255,000 of record OX352228.1, on the reverse strand, counting down.
ATTTACAATTTCCCAAAGGGGAATTATAAGTCAAGCCACAGATGTTTTTTTGTCCACGTAATCCAACCTCTGTGGCCACCTCCTTGCGTTTAGGTTCTCCCTGTCTAGTTGCACACCGTTGCCAGTGCGGTGAAACCGTTGATAAGTTCGGTCACCATGCACTGGCATGTGTCTCTAGTGCAGGACGTGTGTCCCGTCATAGTTCAATTAATGACATCATCCGTCGGGCTTTTACCAGCGTCAGTATGGCAGCTACTCTCGAACCACGTGGCCTAATGCGAGATGATGGTAAAAGGCCTGACGGTATGACTCTGATTCCTTGGAAAATGGGTCGGCCTTTAGTTTGGGATGCCACTTGTGTAGATACCCTAGCACCTTCTCATCTTGCAGGGACATCAGTAAGGGCCGGCTCCGCAGCAACATCAGCGGAGTCCCTCAAACGGCGGAAATACGCTAATCTTGACCGAGGTTACCTATTCGAGCCGTTTGGGGTGGAAACCCTAGGTCCTTGGGGTCCTGGGGCACATGGAATATACAAAGATCTAGCAAAACTCCTAATAGAGTCCACAGGTGATCGGAATGCTGGCTTTTATTTCGGTCAACGAATTAGCATTGCCATTCAATGTGGCAATGCTGCCAGCATTCTGGGCACTTTGCCTTCTGGTGACGGCTTAGATTTTTAGAAAATAGATTTAAGTGTAAATATTAGTTGTAATTATTATTGTATTTTCTTTAGTAATAAAACCTCTGATTGTATATCTAAGCCACGGGAAAATAAGAAGGACTCTAATAAACTAATTCGCCTGTTTTGAAATGCCGCCTGAATATTTCAAGGAAAGCGTCAATTAGAGAAGAATATTTATTTTTACTTGTCTCACTGATTTATACGACAACATCTATTATATATAATACTAATATAATTCAAGCTTAAACTAGAAATCACTCACACAATTTTTTCAAGTGCCACCGTCTTTTTTGTGCATGTCCAGTCCATCCCAAGGTCGCCTGGAAGAGATCGCTCATAGCGATAAGGCCGCCTTTGTACTTCATCTTGTAACTTTTATTTCTGTACTGTTTTCTGTGTTTGTGTGGTACAATAAAGAATTATCTATCTATCTATCTATAAGTAGAATCATACACTCAGGAAGTCCTCACTAATGTACCTACAGTGAACACAATCCTAAGTGTGTGTATGAGTAGGATAGTAATACTAGGAAGAAGGATCAGTCGCTCGAGTCGCTACAGTCGCGTAGTCGCGACGCTGCTATTCGCAAGCACAATGCATTGTGCCATTTAATGTCATGAAAACCAACTCAAATAATATTAAATATTTTATTCGAAAACAAACTTATCTCATAATTTTTACATAAAGTTTTATGTTTTACATTCATATATTCTCCAATTCATACATAATCACAATCACCGACTCTACATAAAATTTATTATAAAATTATCTTCTATTGTATCATATTTACAATTTATTAATTACAAAGACATTCTGTTTTGAAACATTTTAACTACATTATTTTTTATCTACGGGTAAGTACTCAGTTTTTTATGAAAATGAGAGGTGGTAAGCACCGCGTGCCTGGAGAGAACGCCTCTAGTCTGGCGGATGGAACGTGCGTGACGCGCGGGCCTAGGCTAGACTGAGTACGAGGAGGACACTAGCCGCGTGCCGGGAGAGAACGCCTCTAGTCTGGCGGATGGAACGTGCGTGACGCGCGGGCCTAGGCTAGACTGAGTACGAGGAGGACACTAGCCGCGTGCCGGGAGAGAACGCCTCTAGTCTGGCGGATGGAACGTGCGTGACGCGCGGGCCTAGGCTAGACTGAGTACGAGGAGGACACTAGCCGCGTGCCGGGAGAGAACGCCTCTAGTCTGGCGGATGGAACGTGCGTGACGCGCGGGCCTAGGCTAGACTGAGTACGAGGAGGACACTAGCCGCGTGCCGGGAGAGAACGCCTCTAGTCTGGCGGATGGAACGTGCGTGACGCGCGGGCCTAGGCTAGACTGAGTACGAGGAGGACACTAGCCGCGTGCCGGGAGAGAACGCCTCTAGTCTGGCGGATGGAACGTGCGTGACGCGCGGGCCTAGGCTAGACTGAGTACGAGGAGGACACTAGCCGCGTGCCGGGAGAGAACGCCTCTAGTCTGGCGGATGGAACGTGCGTGACGCGCGGGCCTAGGCTAGACTGAGTACGAGGAGGACACTAGCCGCGTGCCGGGAGAGAACGCCTCTAGTCTGGCGGATGGAACGTGCGTGACGCGCGGGCCTAGGCTAGACTGAGTACGAGGAGGACACTAGCCGCGTGCCGGGAGAGAACGCCTCTAGTCTGGCGGATGGAACGTGCGTGACGCGCGGGCCTAGGCTAGACTGAGTACGAGGAGGACACTAGCCGCGTGCCGGGAGAGAACGCCTCTAGTCTGGCGGATGGAACGTGCGTGACGCGCGGGCCTAGGCTAGACTGAGTACGAGGAGGACACTAGCCGCGTGCCGGGAGAGAACGCCTCTAGTCTGGCGGATGGAACGTGCGTGACGCGCGGGCCTAGGCTAGACTGAGTACGAGGAGGACACTAGCCGCGTGCCGGGAGAGAACGCCTCTAGTCTGGCGGATGGAACGTGCGTGACGCGCGCGCGGGCCTGGAACGTTGGTTCCGATCCAACAGGAGTTGTGGTCTCGCGGCGCGCTTCGACGGCCTTACTCAATAGGTACTCAAGTAATCTAGGGACTTGATTAATTGAAATAAAACAAACTCATAGAAAATAATATTAAACTTAAATGATATACATCATAATCATAAAGTTAGATAGGTAGGTACCTACTTGAAGTTTACTCTCAAACTGCATGGCTGGCGGCGGCATCCGCCAGGGCTCTCTATACTTACTAAGTCAGTGACTTTTTTAAAGACTCACACTTTATGTATGATATCTAAATAAATAGTTGAGAATGACAAAAATATGTATAATATAATATATTAGTAATTATCTATCTACATAAACATTGGATTCACAATAGGAGAAAAGAATTTCGAGAGAACTCAATTATCCTATTGGACACGCCAAATAGTGGTTGGTTGTTGTTTTGCGGTCAAGGTCGGGAAGAATGCCGGCTGCTAGGTTAAATGGGTAGGTACACGAGTCAGCCGTCAAAATGGAGGGATCGCACCTACCTTATAACTCCTGAGCTGCGGTATCCAAGTTCCAAGATGGCACTCCCGGCGCGGCGCTCGCGCACGGTCCTAGGCACTGACCGGGATGACAAGGGGGCTCCCTCAGGAGCTTGCGGTTAAAGTTTGGTATCGGAGCTTGCAGCCGATGCCTTGCGGGTGAGAGACTGCCGCCATCTTGAGGCAAGCAGCTTGCGGATTGTTCGTGGTACCTGAGCGTCTCGCTCACTCGTAGCGGTGTTATAGGTGCGAGGAAGGGATAGTTGATGAGTTGGAAGTTGACGACATAAACAACAACGTTCCGGCGTACGCAGGTAAAGCTAAATATTGAATACGCGCGCAACCATTCCCCCGGGCTAGAAGGGACCCCTTCTAAACAATGAAATAAAGAGTAAGATGCGGGTATATCGCTACAAGCCAAGACGCATGCGGTGACTACTACAGACGCGGTTAATAAAGATGTAGTTGCTACTAAGGTTGTAGCTGCGATTGAGGATGCGGACGCTACTAAAGATGCGGGCGCTAAAAGAGATGCGGTTACTACTAAAGACGCGGTTGCTACTAAGACTGTAGCTACTACTAAAGATGCGGGCACTATTAGAGACGAAAGTTCTACAAAAGATGCGGGTGTTACTAGATATGCGGTTGCTACTAAGGATGCGGGTGTTACTAGATATGCGGTTGCTACTAAGGATGCGGGTGTTACTAGATATGCGGTTGCTACTAAGGATGCGGGTGTTACTAGATATGCGGTCGATACTAAAGAACTAAGACGCGGTAGAGACTATTGATTAGGGAGCGGACAGAGACGAACAACTGGACGCAGATATGACCCAGTGACCGTCCGAACTCGAACTGTCCGTGTGACGCCATTTGAACCCGGAAACACTTCGTCCACTACACCTAGAGGCCAGTGAAGAGGGGGAGAATTTTCGGTTAAAAGGATCACGACGGTCCCTACGGTTATTGGATCCGTAGGCGTGTTCCACTTGCGACGTGATTGTAACGTATGGAGATAGTCCGTCCTCCATCGTTTCCAAAAGGATTGGACTAGCTTGTCTAAAAGATCATGTCTAGCCAATGTTTTAATATGCTCGTCAATTTCCAAAGCGGGTAAGTATTTGAGAGGTGTAAGAGTTAAGAAATGTGCGGGAGTCAAAGCGAGCGGTTCTGCGGGATCGCTGGAGAGCGTTCGACAAAGCGGGCGAGTGTTCATTACAGACTCTATTTGAGCGAGGACAGTGCTCATCTCTTCGAATGATAAAATCTGTTCGCCTATGATGCGATATAGATGCGATTTTAATGTTTTGACGTTGGCCTCCCAGTTCCCTCCGAAATGACTTGCGGCTGGAGCGTTTAGCGACCATTCGATGCGGTTTTCCGCCAAGACGTGGCTGAATTCAGTATTGTGGTGAGTAGATTTTAAGAGCTCATGAAGCTCTGAGAGAACACGTTTTGCGCCAATATAGTTGGTTCCATTGTCGGAGTAAATTCGGCCTACGGGGCCGCGTCGCGATAGGAACCGCTTGAAGGCTCCCAGAAAGCATGCGGTGGACAGATCCCCGGCTAATTCTATATGCACTGCGCGAGTTGTCATACAGACAAATAGACACACGTAGGCCTTAGTAGCCCGAATACCACGCCCCCGAGTGAGCGTTACCATAAAGGGGCCGCAGTAGTCAGTTCCCGTATGCACGAATGCCTTTGCGGACTCCACGACGCGACAGGAGCGATGATCAGCCATTTCAGGAAACAGGGCTTTCGGACGAAGTCTAAAGCATGGGAGACATTTATGTATCCTATATCGAATGATATTGCGTGCGGACAGTATCCAGTACCTTTGGCGCAAGAGCGACATGAGCAGGTCTGGGCCTGCATGGCAATTTACCTTGTGGTAATAATCGACCAGCAAATCTAATACGTGGGCCTTGCGGGGCAACAAAATAGGATGCTTTTGAGAAAAGTCTAAGTTAGAATTCGATAAGCGGCCTCCAACTCTAAGGATACCCTCCATGATAAAAGGTTTGAGGCATTGAAGAGGGCGGTTACATGGCTTACCTGCCTTCAAGTTAGCGAATTCGACAGCGAAATGAAATTGTTGAAGTTCACGAAGTATAAGTAACTCCGAGAATTCAAGATCTGATGCAGATATGCGGCCACGTGAAGGTATCAATTTAGCAAATCTACTTATGTAGACTACACAGCGAAGTAGCTTTGACCAAGACGAAAAGCGGTTTGAAAGCGATATAAGTAGCGGTTCTTGAGGCGGTTCAGCGACCAACAGCGTGTGTTTCCTTTCTTCAGGAACCTCCGAAGCAGTCGAGGGGTTAAATGCCACAATAGGCCAATGCGAAATATCTAAGTGGGCCCAAGGAGGGCCATGAAACCACAGCGGGTGTTCAATAATTTGCGAAGGCGTAAGGCCACGAGACAAACAATCAGCGGGATTTTCAATGCCGGGTACGTGGTACAAATTTTGCGGCGATAAATCATTTTGAATCTTAGTTGTTCTATTGGCAACGAATGTCTGCCAACGATGCGGAGCAGAGTGTACCCAACAGAGCGCGACCGTTGAGTCGGAGAATGCGAAAATATTTCTAATAGCGATGCGGCTTTGACAAGACGAAACAATGACTTTCATGAGGCGTGCTAGCACGAGAATAGCGCAGAGTTCGAGGCGAGCTAGCGAGACGACCCGTTGCGGTGAAACCTTTGACTTAGCGCTTATTAAGCTTATGGTGCAACCTTTGGCGTTTTCGACGTGGAAGTATACCACGCCTCCATATGCTCTTTCGCTCGCGTCTGCGAATCCTAAGATGGTAACAACACTGGTAGCGACGATTCCCACATGGCGCGGAATCTTTACTTCAGCGAGTAAAGGAAGTTCTTCTCTAAAGCGGAACCATAGCTGTGCGATTTCGCTAGGCGGAGCGTCATCCCAACCACAATCACACAACCATAGTTGTTTGATCAATAACTTAGCGTATAAGACGACGGGTGCGACGAATCCCATTACGTCCCATATTTTAGCGACACACGATAAGATATTGCGTTTTGTACAAGTACGATTAGGCGGGGTTATTGATAGACAAAAATGATCAGTAGTGGGCGACCAACCTAAGCCAAGCACCTTGTGTTGGTCTGCTTCGTCAAACTGTTTGATAGAGGAGAGCTGATGTGACAGCGGGATGGAATCAAGTACTACCTTTGAGTTACTTGTCCACTTGACAAGTTCGAACTGGCCGGACTTCATGAGACTTATCATTGCCGCAGCTGTGGAAACTCCCTCTTCCTCTGTTCTAACGGAATAGACAAAGTCGTCCATGTATAAGCCGGTGTCGATAATGTCCTTAGCGGTGGGGTGCGAGTCACCTTCGTCTATAGCGAGTTGTTTTATTGTGCGGAGCGCATGAAACGGACTTGAGCGAAGGCCGAACACAACGCGGTTAAATTCAAAAACCTGGATAGGTTCATGCGGGGAAAATCGATACAGAATGCGCTGAAAGCGGCGATCGGATTCTTTAACTCCAATAGCGAGAAACATTTGTCGAATATCTGACGAAAGTGCGATCGAAAACAAGCGAAAGTTTACTATAATGTCGAAAAGATTCCCTTGAAGGTTCTGTCCACTATAAAGCAGGTCATTAAGAGAGACTTGTGAACTGGTTTTACAACTGCCATCTAGCACGACGCGTAGTTTAGATGTAACCTTGTCTTCTTTAATGACTCCGTGATGCGGGATGATGTATGATGGAGTTTGCAGAGGATCGGTGTCAGCTGGTGCGGGAGAAAGATAGCCTTTTTCTAAATATTCGCGAATCACACCATCGTAGGCTTCTTTCAATGTAGGCGAGGTCTGCATCTTCTTTTCTAAGCAAAAAAAGCGACGTTCAGCAGCTTGCCGTGAGTCACCGAGTGAAACTACATCACCTTTGAAAGGGAGCGATACTACATAGCGACCGTCATCATCGCGAGAGGTCGTACGAGTATAAATCTCCTCACACAAATGATCATCTGGACTAAGTACCAGCGGCGGGATGTCTACCTCTTCCAATTCCCAAAACTTACGTACGGCAGAGTCTAAAATGGACGAAGCGCAGCAGTATGAGAGCGTATGGTAGCCACCTACTTGGGTAGGAGCGTTACCTATAACAACATACCCGAGGACAGTCTCCAAGGCCAGCGGGGAATGAAGCAAAGAGCTTCCTTGAACCTTGCGGTTTAGTAGTAGATGCGGGAAAATCGAAGCGCCTATTAATATTTCAATCGAACCCGGGATAGAGTAGGTATCATCTGCCAAAGGCAAATTTTCAAAGTTACTCAAGTCGGAAATTTCGACCGAAACCGCGGGCAAACAGTCTGTTATTTTGTCTACTACCAGAGACTCCATATCGTAATGAATGCGGCGATCCAAGCGGGAGAAGAATCTAATGTTTACTGAACCTTGAATCGACTTACTAGAACCTCCTATCCCCCTTACTACGGCAGTAGGGGTTTGTTTTAAATTCAATCCTAAGCGGTTACAACAATCGGCCGTAATAAAATTACTTTGCGAAGCGCTATCTAACAAAGCACGTACGATAACTTCGTTACCGTAAGAATCAACGATGATAATGCGAGCGGTAGGCAGTACAATGGTGCGATGCACAATGCCACTATCAGCTGATAACGCGCACAGTGCGACGTCATCATTATGCGAAGAGCGAGCGGGGAACGCGGACGCCTCATTTGAGGCGGCCGGCTGCGACGAAGCGAGCGGCGGCGGCGGCGGCGGCACTGCCGTCTGAGCGGGGATGCTATTCTGCGGTTTATTACCAAAGCACAACAAAGTATGATGCCGAGAGTTGCATTTCTTGCATCTAGACTTGGAAGCACAGTTAGCGATGCGATGTCTGTTGCTGAGGCAATTCAAACACAATTGGTTAGTCTTAACAAATGCGAAGCGTGCGTGCTCGTCTAACTTATGGAAAGCTTGACATTTATAAATAACATCATGCTGCTTATCGCACAATGAGCATAGCGAAGAGCTTGAATCAGCACAAGCTGTCGTATTGACATATGTTTGCGTAGGTGGACCATGGGGCTTGCGCTTAGAAGCATCTTGTTTTGATTGTGCGGGCGAAGTGCGTTGCAAGATTTTGACGTGATCTCGCAAGAAAGCTGTCAAACTATCGAATGATGGTATCTTGTTGCCAAGTTGGTCAAACTCGAACGAACGCGCAGTTTCTACATCTAATTTCTTAAGTGCTATGTATAAGAACACAAAATCGGCGAGATTATCTATTCCTAGGTGTTTTAATGCAGTGACTGAAGTCGAAAACTTGTCAAGGAATAATTCCAAGTTAGAAGCGGAACTCGTGGACATTTGTTTTAGTTCAAATATTTGGTCTAGGTACGAGACTCCCATGACGCGCTTGTCCTCGTACTTATCTTTGAGCCAATCGAAAATAAGTGTGTAGTTATCAGCCACCAAATTGAGGCCTGCACACGCTGATCGGGCACGGCCGGTCAATTTACCTAGAAGGTAATACAATTTCTCTGAATCGGTCAGAGAAGCGTTATTGTGTACCGAATTTTGGAAGCTAGCGTAAAACAGAGGCCAGTCTTTAAAATCACCATCAAAGTTAGGGATTTCTATAGGCGGTAGTCTAGGTGACCTATGTTGTGTTGCAGATGCTGTAGAGGATTTGACATCCCTGTCGACAGACTGCAGCTTTCTAGCAGCGCGGCGTACACGACCTAACAGGTCCTCAAATGATGATAATGCCTGAAAGTTGATTGCGGTCTCGGGATCGAGTTTCAGTTCTAATGCGTTTATTTTATCTACTATGTTTTCGAAGTCGCAGTGTAACTTGTCAACAACTTCGTAATCACAAAGAAACGCTTCCTTGTCCGTGGGGGAACCAGATTCTAATTTCCTTGCGCGGTCGCATATACTTTGCATGCGGGCAAAAATTCGATCTCTTTTAGCGATAAGTAGTTGTAAATGCAATTCTGAGGTAGTCTCCACGGGAGGCGCCATGTTGGATAAGCGGTGCGAAACGAATATGCGAGAATGGTTGCGTTGCGGTTCAACTATTTAACGTGATATACAAGCAAAATAGGTATATCGCGGTTCGAAGGACCAGAAAATGGACACGCCAAATAGTGGTTGGTTGTTGTTTTGCGGTCAAGGTCGGGAAGAATGCCGGCTGCTAGGTTAAATGGGTAGGTACACGAGTCAGCCGTCAAAATGGAGGGATCGCACCTACCTTATAACTCCTGAGCTGCGGTATCCAAGTTCCAAGATGGCACTCCCGGCGCGGCGCTCGCGCACGGTCCTAGGCACTGACCGGGATGACAAGGGGGCTCCCTCAGGAGCTTGCGGTTAAAGTTTGGTATCGGAGCTTGCAGCCGATGCCTTGCGGGTGAGAGACTGCCGCCATCTTGAGGCAAGCAGCTTGCGGATTGTTCGTGGTACCTGAGCGTCTCGCTCACTCGTAGCGGTGTTATAGGTGCGAGGAAGGGATAGTTGATGAGTTGGAAGTTGACGACATAAACAACAACGTTCCGGCGTACGCAGGTAAAGCTAAATATTGAATACGCGCGCAACCACCTATTCTGAATTTAAAAATTAACAGCATTGCCATACAGCAGCTGGGGGGGCACCCAGCAGCGGGGCAAGCAGCAAACGTCCTGGGACGCGCGCGACTGATATTGATAAATGAACCAGTTGAGCTACCTGTCAATTGTTTTAAAATACTAGTTCAAATTTATTTCTAGTGTTTGATTGTAATTATTGTAATAAATAGCTCTACTTCTCGACTGATTCACATCACCATTGGTTCATCAGTTGAGTAGAACTCAATTAATAACAATGAACTGACGAATGTCGTCGGTCCGACCTCTTGTACTTGTTTACAATGCAAGGTCTTTGAACAAAAATTACATATAAATATACGACATATTATTATGATGCATACATAATGCATTATACTACATGTGTATCACTACACTACTGTATGAGAATGAGAAATAAAAAATGGAACGCTCCAAAATTTGAACAAACAAATATCTTAATCATAAAAGCCCATACACGTCCACAGCTGGACATAGGCCTCCCCTATACAACGCGAGGCCACAAAGTGCGGGCCTGGCCTTATTTGAGGCTCGAAATAAGTAAACCATTTTCAGTTGTAAAATTGATTTATTTCGTCGAAAGTAAGTTATAGGATTTCACAGTTTTGTCAGAAGATACGGATTCCTAATAGGCATCAGCCAATGCAATCACAGAACGCCTTTCATAAGTAGTTCAAGAGCTAGAGGTTATTTTTGATTTTCAGAAAAACTCGTGCAGTTCATAAACCGTGCACATTTTTGGCAAAAACTACTAGGGGTCATTTAGCAGAGACCAAATTGTCTCTGCTCACAAAAAATCATTTTTGTTCGTTCGGCCATTCCGAAGATATGGAAATCTGAAAAACGTTAAAAAACTACAATTTACAATAAGTCAAAAACCACAGGGCGCACAAATGGCGCTGTTTGACCAAGGAAGTGCTCAAATATAAGCTACCTTTTAAGCTATTTAAAATTTGGCTAGGGCTAATAGGTAAAAACCATGTCGCTGGGGTAACGTTTTCAGACGTTACTGCAGCGAAATGTTATTTTCTCGAATTACTCTGAAACCTTAAGGCGCACAAAGTTAATTTTTCGGGCTCATTTACAGGGCATAGGTCTCTAAGTTTTCTATATACAGGGTGGAAAGAATCTATGGGCCCTGGAGGGGAAAACCTTAAATCCTTTAGCTGGCTCATTTCACAGAAAGGAAACATTCCTTTATTTTTAAAAAGAAACATAATTGCATTCAAAGATTTTCTAAAAATTCCTTGTCTCACCTGGGAATCGAACCAACTAAAAATTAAAAAATAAACCCCTTACTATTTTATTATCCGAATCTGTAGGATTGTTCAGAATAAAAGTTATCTAATAAAAAGAAATAATGTGCTAGAAAAAAAAGTGAAAACTAATATTAATTTTATTTTATCATCAATACAAACAAAAACACAAAACATTTTTTTAAGTAGACAGATATTGACCAGCGAAAAGTCACACTATCAGACTAATATTATAAATGCGAAAGTTTGGATGGATCCACGGAATCCTAAAAATGATGAAAGTTATCGTTCGAAAATCAAATTTGTTGCCGCAAGTTGATAAAAAACACACTCTATTTTTAAACTTTTCGTTAGAACGCCTCATGTAAGAAGGAATTATGCATAGATTTATTATTACCCTTTAACGATTTTCTTATCGAAGTGTGAAACAAGGTACCTTCTTAGCAATTAATAACATTAGCAAGCCTCTTCATCACACGATGTCTTTGGATGTTAGAGATAAGAAAATTATAACGTGTCATTTACTTGTTACAAGTGAACAATACTATTGTTAATAGAGAACATGTACCTAATAAATATTCGATTTCATGGGTATCTCATACAACAGATGAATGAAAGGGCCAATGTTTACTAGACAATTTTTATCCTGAACAATAATCCTACAGATTCGCATAATAAAATTGCGAGGGTTTATTTTTTAATTTTTAGTTGGTTCGATTCCCAGGTGACACAAGGAATTTTTAGAAGATCTTTGAATGCAATTATGTTTCATTTTAAAAATAAAGGAATGTTTCCTTTCAGTAAAATGAGCTAACTACAGGATTTAAGGTCCAGGAAAGAAGATCTATGGGCCCCTCCAGGGCCCATAGATTCTTTCCACCCTGTATAATCATCTTGATCTGAGTCCACATGTCGCCCCAGTAACGCACACGGTTTCAAAAACCTTGTTTAGACTGGCTGGTGCAATTTACCTAAGTACCTATCTATCAATTGAATATTCGCAGAACCAATGAATTAGAACTTGGACATTAAGGTTACCTACCTAGGTACTCATTGCGTAGAACTAAATAATGACAGAGCAAAATATGCTAAATTAGTTTGTTTGTAGCCAATTTACACAAAAATGACCTACCTATGTGACAACGACACGAGCATCGTGTGGTGCGTTCAACTGTTATTACTAGCAATAGCACTTCAAGGGAGTGGGGCCGTCGCGCGTCGCCATGTCTGCAGCACCTGCTCCAGCCAAGAGGCAGGCAAGGGAGTGGGGCCGGCGCCATGTCTGCAGCACCTGCTCCAGCCAAGAGGCAGGCAAGGGAGGGGGGCCGTCGCCATGTCTGCAGCACCTGCTCCAGCCAAGAGGCAGGCAAGGGAGTGGGGCCGGCGCCATGTCTGCAGCACCTGCTCCAGCCAAGAGGCAGGCAAGGGAGGGGGGCCGTCGCCATGTCTGCAGCACCTGCTCCAGCCAAGAGGCAGGCAAGGGAGGGGGGCCGTCGCCATGTCTGCAGCACCTGCTCCAGCCAAGAGGCAGGCAAGGGAGTGGGGCCGTCGCCATGTCTGCAGCACCTGCTCCAGCCAAGAGGCAGGCAAGGGAGTGGGGCCGGCGCCATGTCTGCAGCACCTGCTCCAGCCAAGAGGCAGGCAAGGGAGTGGGGCCGGCGCCATGTCTGCAGCACCTGCTCCAGCCAAGAGGCAGGCAAGTCGGTTGTGTTCTTATGTATTAGTACAGATGGCTGCGCGTACTGAATGAATACCTACCTGATGTTGGTACTGTACTGATGCACCGACGACAATACATAACTCTTGATATAGGTACGTACCTAAGTAAGTAATACTGCTATGCGATAGTGTGTCGAAGCGCGCGACCTCCGCACGGACGCCGCCGTCGCGCGCCCGCTTACACGCGCGCGAGTGCAAAGCAGGGTTGCCAACCGTAGAATTTTTTTCCTCGTATTAAGCAGCTAAAAATCTCGTATTATGGCTTTCGAACCTCGTACATTCCTCTAAAAGGTGACTAAACCAAAATTAATGCATATTAAACTGTTGAATTTAGGACGTTTTACACAACGAAATAAACTATTGCAAGTTTCTACTAAATAAAACATCACTTTGTATTAAAATAATCTATAACATTAGGTACTCACGTAAATAACTAATGAACGAGATTTGTTTATAGGTTCAAAACTTTGCATAGGTAGGTAACTATGTACTTCTAGTCTTTGTTTTCATCTCCAAATATTATATCAGGAACATCCTCATTCTCATCGTTTTTCTTTTTATTAAGTTAGAAGTTACACCTCTCTGGTTGGCGCTATGTGTGATCGAGGCAACCAGTGCTGCCAGATGGAATTTGAAAAAAGCAGTAGAAATTTTGTTAAAAAAGCAGTAGATTGGGAAAAAAAGCAGGTAGATTTTAATATGCTGTAAAATAGTACCTATGTATTGTGTTTTGCGAGTATTTTATGCAAAAAAAAACACACAACAAAGCTACTAACCCGTTTTTTGAAATTTAGGAATCGTTTTCTTTACCCACATTCCTAAACTATTTAGCTTTGTGGAAAGCGAGGCCAGGCGGCCTGTCGGCTGTGCTTTGCTCAGTTCTTTTCAGTCTGATTGAACTTTGATTTGTGGTTTTGGACATATATTATTTAGTGCATAGTAGAGTACCTAATTAATAACTGGATAAACAGTCTCACTCAGTTTGCATTTTGCAAAAGTTTATCGAACGAACGAACGGACCGACCAATCAATCAAAAACAATGAACAGACATACCAAGACAGACAGAAAGAAAGTGAAAGCTGGAAGGAAGAAACGAAGGAACACGGAACTCTTCAGTTTCATTCATCTGTTTCAGTTTTGTGAAGTTTGTGTCATTGGTAACTTGTCACGTGAGCTAAAATAAAGACATGGAGTCACTTGCTATTGATGCTCGGAAAAAGCAGGTAGATTTCACAAAATTTGAGCAAAAAAGCAGTAGATCAGTAGACGGTTCAAAAAGCAGGTAGATCTACTGCTAAATCAGTAGATCTGGCAACACTGGAGGCAACAGACGAATAATGCGAAGAACGAAATGTTTTATTTCACGGGGATTTCTTGGTTCATGGGATAGCGAGCGAACCATAGACAATCATCGCGCCAATGCGACAGTGTCATTTTTGGTGTAAGTGTTATGTTATGTCAAAATCTCGTAGGTACATAATTGTACGAGGTTGATAGTTCCCTCGTACCTCGTACGGAAGACCACAAATCTCGTATTTGTACGAGGAACCTCGTACAGTTGGCAACCTTGGTGCAAAGGTTGTTTCGACAGGTTTACATAATTGTGTTGAGTACACTCGCCTCACAACCACAAAAAACATAATATTAAGGAACCATTTATTAACTAATTACGAGTACCTAGGTATGTAGGTACCTTACCTACACCAATTATACATATTTAATATTTACTGTAAAATGTATCTAGGTAGGTACGAGCATGTCATGTCATGCCATCGACATGTAACATAAAAGAGACTTGTTGCTTATTTTATTGCTGTATTAGTTTATCAATTTATTTTTAAATTTAGTTTTTAAATATTATGACGTTTTCATAATATTGCTTATAAAATAACAAATTGCAAGTCCAGTAACGCAGAGCCGCCATCTCCTTGCCTTACCTAGGTACCATCCATGCATATACAATAGGTACCTATTGAAATATTGATAATAACTGAATGTAGTATCTAGTAGGTAGGTATCTAATTTTTTACTAAAATGAACCAGAGCCATGAATTCAATATTCATTTGATTTGAAAGTAGGTAGTTCGTATGTAGGTACTAGGTACCTACTACCTAACCTACCCGACCCACAAGGTGCAGGTGCAGGTGTAGGTACAACAAGTCCCATGATATCGTGAAGAAATCACGATATCATGTTCTTGTATAAACTCGTCAATAATCTCACTGATACCCCCTATATTTTGTCAAAGTTAAATTTTTCTATACCAAGAGGACTCCCCAGACAAAATAAATTTAAACCATTCGTAACCAGACAATCGTGGACTAATTTGGGATCATTCTCTCCTTTAAATAGAGTCATAAAAGCATACAATGCTATACACAACTCTAGTGTAGCAGTCGCAGCCTCTAACGTTCAGAGTAGCCCCCGCAGCTCTGGCTCAGAGCTGAACTGCGCAATTGATTTGTTTTCAAACAGCCTATTTAGCTTTAAGAAATATTTAAGATGTATGTTAGTATAACGCTCGGTGTTTGACGCTTTTAATTTAAATTCATTTAAAATTCTAATTAAAATTATGTTGATTGTAATAGATTTCGATTTGTACCTATAATTGTAGTGGCACTTAGATGTATAATTTTTAAGGAACAGCCCACAATCAATGTTTTAGTGTACACTGTGTTGGTGCAATTTTAAATAAATAAATAAAGTCAAGTTCTCGTGCTTCTCACAGCTCTATGAGTAACCTACCCTACCCACAAGGTGCAGGTGTAGGTACAACAAGTCAAGTTCTCGTGCTTCTCACAGCTCTATGAGTCGTTCAACCGAATTTAATCAATTTTATAATCTACAAGATATCTAACGACTTACTTAACTATTAGGTATCGTAAATCTTACATCATTATTTGTATTAATATCTAGATAAAAACAATATTATTTACAAGATCTGATCGAGCAACAGCAACAGACGCTAAATTTTATTAAATTTCAATGTAACTTTCTTAGAATATATATCTCACAAGTCCTTTCCGTTTCCGGGATTTCCGTAAGTAGGTACGCACTAAATGATATCACTACCTAATTTGGTTCAATTCATTAACATAAACGGCTGTAGGTTCGTGGGCTTCTTATTAGCAACCTGCAAACGTTTCGCGAACATCAGAATAACAACAAAGAGAAACCACCATCCTTGAATGGACCAGAGAACGTAAAACTGCGCGGTTGTCCAGGCCTTGGCGTCGCGTTGCCGCCGCGCCGCCGCGCGCCGTGGTGATCACCAGGAGCGGAGCCGCGTAGCGACTGGTCTGGTCACGTAGCAGGCGCCAGTACCGTCGGTTCGGAGCGCGTACAGGCCCCCCGAGCCGGACCCGTCGGACGCGGGCGGCGCCTCGCGGGAACTCTCAACACATTATATTAATGGTCTGATCTTCGTTAAATCACAGTGATTTTACACTAGAGTCTGTATCACTCGTAAAAACTTATCGCCTAGGTAACAGTTCCGTGGCGGTGGACCCTGACGCGCTGCGATCAGCTGTCGATGGCAGCGCGCAGCAGCCGCGCGCGCAGCACCAGCGCCGCCAGCAGCGCCGCCACGCAGCGCGCGTCCGCCGCGCCCGCCGCGCCGGTCTGCATGGCGGCCGGCCGCTCGCCTGCAATGCCACACCCACACACCACACATTATACACATTCATTTAACCATTTCGTTACAATATAACATTCAGAGGGCTGGGTGCCTTATTTATTATTCTTCTAAGGCTGGGAGTGATACTGTTAATAATCAGCTTTGGTGTAGCAAAGCTGATTATTCGCAACTGTTCATTAAATAGATTTCAGTAAAAAATGAAGGCTCAATACGGAATATAAACATTACGTACCCTATTGCTTGTTCACATTATTCTATTATAATATAGGAAGTTAAGTAACCTTAAAATGACACGCATAGCCTGAATATCACATTCTTGGGCACTAGGACAAAGGGAAATCAATGTAATGTATAACAACTGTGTGACACAAGAACCCAGGTACCTACAGCTAGGATTCTTCCCTAATGAACACTACATTGTACTTCGTACATCCTGGACACTTGCAAAAGGAAACAAACACGTATTTATTAGGTACAACATATAAAACAAATAAATAAACATGGCAAAACAAATTATTTAGAAGAAGTGTACGTAAGTGTAAATAAAAAAGTAAATTAATTTAACAATGAAAACTGTATGAGATGTAGAGATCTTAATGTACTTCGTACATGCTGGCCACTTGAAAAAGGAAACACGTAGTTATTATAACATGACAAAAAACAAAGTATACAGTGGAAGTGTCAGTAGAATAAAATAAAATAAATAAAATAGAAGTGTACCGTAATATTTACTATAAAAACGGTATGAGGTATATCTCATCTCACTAATATTATAAACGTGAAAGTTTAGATGGATGGATGGATGGATAGATAGATAGATGGATGGATGGATGTTTGTTCCTTTATCACGCCAGAACGGCTGAACGGATCTGGATGAAATTTGGCACAGAGATAGATTATAGTCTGGAATAGGACATAGGCTACTTTTTATCCCGAAATTCCTACGGGAACGGGAACTACGCGGGTGAAACCGCGAGGCG
Organism: Eupithecia exiguata; assembly: GCA_947086465.1. Classification (NCBI taxonomy): domain Eukaryota; kingdom Metazoa; phylum Arthropoda; class Insecta; order Lepidoptera; family Geometridae; genus Eupithecia; species Eupithecia exiguata. Next base: position 15,237,617 of record OX352228.1, on the reverse strand, counting down.
CTGCTAGTACTAAATAAAGAGATCAATTGTCACTTTCTATCGTGGGTATATAGTACATTCAACCCTGAGCTCCATCGCGAAGCACTCAGCGCTGCTTCATTTCGTGCTGCTTTATGCTGTGCTGCCTTTCCATAATGGTCGCCGAGTTGACCGTCACCGTTAGATGAGCTTTTGCGTGGACTCGTTGCGCCTTTCTTCGACGTCGTACATGAGAAGAACGTTGGTTTGGGCTTGTGAGAATCCGATTGTTCCCAAGGGATTCGGCTTGTAGTCGTTTCACGCTGTTACGAATCTCTTCTATCTGCTGCATAATAGCTTTAAATCGAATGTTCGTAATCGCTTCGATGGTTTTCATAGCTTCAAATCCGCTTTGCTCATTCCTGAAAGACTGGTGGATGTGATCCTTGCTCTGTGTGATCATTTCAATGTTAGTCGTAGACGGCTGCACATGAGAATTCGTGGATGATATATAAGGTTTCCAAAATGCGTCATGCAATAAAGAATTGCGTCGACCTTGACAGGCTCCGCATATCCGTCTCGAGCGGCACTCGTGCTGAAGTAGGCATTTACGACAATGCCTAACGGCATCGTTGCATTAAATTTTTCTTTAGCTTGGAGTTTCTTGGAATTATCACATCGATATACAGGGTGGAAAGAATCTATGGGCCCTGGAGGGGAACTACCTTAAATCCTTTAACTAGCTCATTTAACTGAAAGGAAACATTCCTTTATTTTTAAAAAGAAACATAATTGCATTCAAAGATTTGAATGCAATTATGTTGTATGAAAAATTCCTTGTCTAGCCTGGGAATAGAACCAACTAAAAATTAAAAAATAAACCCTCGCTATTTTATTATGCGGATCAGTAAGATTATTGTTCAGGATAAAAATTGTCTGATAAATATTGGACCTTTCACTCATCTGTTGTATAAGATACCCATGAAATCGAATATTTATGACATGTTCTTTATTAACAATACCTAGTATTGTTCACTTGTAACAAGTAATAGACACGTTATAATTTTCTTATCTCACATCCAAAGACATCGTATGATGAAGAGGCTTGCTAATGTTATTAATTGCTTGTTGCACACTTCGATAAGAAAATCGTTAAATGGGTATAATAAACCTATGCACAATTCCTTCTTACATGAGGCGTTCTGACGAAAAGTGTAAAAATGGAGTGTGTTTTTTATCAACTTGCGGCAATAAATTTGAATTTCGAACGATAACTATCATCATTTTTAGAGTTCCGTACCCAAAGGGTAAAACGGGACCCTATAACTAAAATTCCGCTGTCCGTCCGTCTGTTTGTCTATCCGTCTGTCACCAGGCTGTATCCGTAACCGTGATAGTAAAAACAAGACAGCCTATGTTTGATTACAGTATTAGAATTACCTGTATGCAAAATTTCAGACCGATCCGTTCAGTAGTTTTGGCATGAAGAGGTAACAAACATCCACCCATCCATACATCCATCCAAACTTTCGCATTTATAATATTATTGTGATAGTTTGACTTTTCACTGGTCAGTATCTATCTACTTAAAGTTTTTTTTCATGTTTTGTGTTTTTGTTTGTATTGATGATAAAATAAAATGAATATTAGTTTTCACTTTTTTTTTGTTTCTAAGACATTATTTCTTTTTATCCTGAATAATAATCCTACAGATTCGCATAACAAAATAGCGAGGGTTTATTTTTTTTATTTTTAGTTGGTTCGATTCCCAGGTGAGACAAGGAATTTTTAGGGAATATTTGAATGCAATTATGTTTCTTTTTAAAAATAAATGAATGTTTCCTTTCAGTTAAATGAGCTATGTAAAGGGTACGGTCTTGGTGATGGTTTAGCCCGAAACCCTTTGGGTATTGGTTTATTTGGTATTTATGGTTTATGGTAGTTTTGTAGGAAAAGTCACTAGTTAATGGTATGTAAATATAATCACTGGTAAACTATGATTAATATAAACTTAAACTGATTGACTTATGGTGGTAATGGTATAAATTAATGGTTAAAATGGTAATGGTTGAGCCCGCGTTCTCGGTGGTATGTCCCGGCGCGAACTGCCTGAATTTAGGCTAACCGCAAGCGAATACGCGTCAATTGCGAACTAAGCAATATCGCGTATTTGCGTGTTTGGTATTAATCCGAACAAGCTAGTTAAAGGATTTAAGGTAGTTCCCCTCCAGGGCCCATAGATTCTTTCCACCCTGTATTGCGTGATTGTAGCTACAATAAGGGCAGGTCAATAATGTGCAAGCTGTTGAAATATATCCAAGGTCGCCTGACTCACTTTAGCTTGATTATTGATTATTATTTGGGTTGATGTATGGTCCCTTTGACTGGCTGAAGACTATTTTTGCTTGAGAGGGATTTGGTTTCAGGGGCTGCCGTACTAAAATATCTATCTCTTGTTTATGAATGAACTGGATTTCGGGGGCTTCAGCACTGATGTATCCTTTTCCCTTTTCATTATTGGTACTAGATTATTGAACTTATTTTCCATGAAGTCCAGAAACTTATCTAGTCTGTCTATACTTTTCACAAGGTGCTTATGAGTCTTGTGACTGGCTGGATCCTTGAGGATGTTGGTCCTGATGTATATCATAGCTTCGAAGATCTCCTCAAGGTTTTGCTTAAAGTTATCCATGATTAGAAGGGGAGGAAGACCTCTTTGATACAGGATACTTGTCCAACAGCTGCTCTGCGATGTAGGTTCCGACATTATGCTATTATAATATAGGAAGTTAAGTAACCTTAAAATCACACGCATAGCCTGAATAGAATAACACATTGTACTTCGTACATCTTGGGCACTAGGAAAAAGGGAAAACAATGTAATATGTAAGAACTGTATAACACAAGACAGACCCAGGACAGACCCAGGCAAGGAATCTTCATTAATGAACTACGAACACGACGAAGCTTAACCAACCTGGCTGAAAATTAGAAAAAAGTGTCTTATTGGAAAAATCAAGTTCCAGACACTGTACTATTGTACTTTGTACATTCTGGCTACTTGCAAAAGGAAACAAGTATTTACTAAAATCTGACAGCAAAACAAACATCAAAGTATTCATGTAAAAGTAAACGATTGTAAATAAAAAGTAAATTAATGTCAACTATTAAAACTGTATGAGATAAAGAGATCAATGTACTTCATACATCCTGGCCACTTGAAAAAGGAAACACGTAATTATTAAAACACTTTAAAACATGACAAAAACAAAGTACATATACAGTAGAAGTGTCAGTAAAAGTGTACGTGAGTGAACAAGTAAATGAATGTAAATAGGTATAAAAACGGTATGAAGTATACACAATGCAGACACAGACATGGGATAGGGATAGGAGAGACACACGTACCGTTGAGCACATGCACTCGCACACTGGCCACCTCGGCGTTGGAGGGCGAGCAGGAGTAGCGGCCCGAGTCTCGCGGCGCTGCGTCCTGCACCAGCAGATAGGACGTGGTGGCGGCGCCTTTCTCCGTCACCACCGACACGCCGCCGCGCACGCTGTCGTACGAGATCACCTGCTGCCGCCGCACACACAATGCACATTAATGACCACACACCTTACATCTGCACCTAGCCCTTGGAGCTTGGGGCGGATTCCTCGAGTAACTTATAATAACAATGCTGAACCATCCCCCCAGCATTATCTAGCCCCAAGCTAAGCAGAGTTTGTGTTATGGGTACTATATATAACTGATATACAAGTAACTTTTTTTAGCTTTTCTTCTTTACAGTGCGTTACTCGCACTGGGGTAATCTTCTACGAAAACTTTTAATAAATATACATAATATGATATACATGTCACCGTCAGACCCGTAAAATTGTAAAAACCCTAGTCACTTTATAATTTTACATAAAATAATCAATTGGACTGAAACACTTACAATTTAACGCATTGAAACCTTCGATCAAAAATAAGTAGTTCGCGGCCGGCAAAGCCGGACATTTTTGATCGATGATTGAAACACGTAAAATTATGATTTTACGAAATCTATCGGTAAACTAATCTAAATAATCTGAATCAAACGTGATTTTTTTGCCGTTTTTATAGATAATGGTACGGAACCCTTCGTGCGCGAGTCTGACTCGTACTTGGCCGGTTTTATTTTGGCTATTTTTGCTCTATTTTTGTCGAGGCTGCTCTTGAACCGTAATAGGTAGATAGTTGAAATTTGACAGGGTGCGTTATAGTATTGTCGGATTAGAAAAATGGAGACAACTTCCATACAAAGTTGAACAAGAATCACCGAAGTTAAGCAACGTTTGGTGCGGTATGTACCTTAGAGTATCGGTATACTCTAAGGTATGTACTTATGGGTGACCGCGTCATGTTGGCTTTTTGATTTTTTGTGATCCATCAAAAAATATGTTTTAGGGTTTGTCTTGTTTTTTTACCAAAGAATACCTAGTAGGTATGGTTGGAACTGTTCATGTGTGAGTTGTGTCGCACTTGGCTGAGTTATTTGGTTTTGCGGGGTAGTGAGCTAGGCTCTACAAACACCTTCAAAACAGTAGGTACCTACCTAGCTACTTATAATGCAAACGCAGAGCGGCGGCGCGGCGGCGGCGCGGCGGCGGCGCGGCGCGGGCGCCACCGCTCATTCTATTGATTTTACATTTGAATTGTAACTAGGCAGGCAGCTGATTGGTTCGTATTCGTAACAAAGTTAAATTTAATAAAAGCAGCAAGTTTGCTGCGGTAGGTACTTGCGCATGCCGGTCGTTATCTCATATTCATATGATATAATGTGAGGGTTGCCATTGCCATGCCAATACGATCTAGCATTTTCTTACAACTTGGAATTTCAGGGAAAGTTAATAACGTGAGAAGTACATTATGATTAACGGTAAAGTCTAGTCAGTATTTGATGTCAATTCTGTTAGGTTAGTCAGTTCTTCGCGAGATATGGCCGGCACACTGCCATTCAGCTTGCTAATTCTTAGAGCTACGTCGATGACTTTAGTTCTCTCTCGGATGTATTCGTCACGAATCCTATCCTTCCGAGAAACTGCGAGCATAGCTCTTTCCATAGCTCGCTGAGCGACTTTGAGCTGGTAGACCAGCCCTATCATGAGTGTCCATATGTCTCAGCTCCGCAGGTCATGACGGGTAGGACGCCGGTAATCCAGCTTGATCTGGTGGCTGGAACTCGTCGAGTCTCTTGGCGAGACGTGTCGTGACCACTCGTGAGCACAGTTTTTAGACATAATGGGTCTTTAATTTTGAAGGGGGGTTTTATCTCCCAACTCTCGCTCCTTGCCTTTGGAGTTCTCCCACTCACTGTGAAGGACGGCGTTGAAGAGGTTTTGTAATTCATGCTCATTGTCATTGATGGGCTTCGACAATACGGTCCTCCCGTCATGCGTTTTAAGCTTCATCAGGTGGCTCCTGCCGAGCTGCTGAGTGAATACTTTGAACCCTCATTTTCGCTCTATCGGCTCTTCAATGAGGAGTGTGTTGGAGCTCCAAAGATTGCGCCGTACCTACCATCTTCACAATTTGTTTGTTTGGATCTGACCTAGACGTAGTCACTTTGGCGGTGGTGGTGGTTTCCCGTCTTTTTGTCATCAAACCACGAGTTTCGGCCGAGAGTTTGGATTTCTTGCCAGTACGCTGCTTTTTGCAAAACTTGATACCCTCCGTCCCTCAGCGGTTCGACCAAATTGTGCAGGGTCTCGTCAGCATCATCAGATGGTTCCAAGGAAACAAATCTATCCCCGAGAAGCTGCTGGAACTTCTCAGTACCCCCCATGATTTGGATTGGGTCAAGTCAGAGCGTGAACTTCATCAGACGGTTCTTTCAAGGTCGGTGTTCAGATCCGGTAGTCAGCACGTGGATCACTGACACCACTCTGAACACATGTTGAGCACTGTCAAATTAGTTGACATCTTTGAGTGTCGGCGTGGCAGCCCCCCCCCCCTGCTTATGCTAGTAGATAGTAGTATGTGGTTGGAATAGTTACTTTTTGTCCGCTCACCTCGTCCTCGTGGTACCAGAAGATGTAGGCGGGCGGCTCGGGCGAGAACTGGATGAGGCAGGTGAGGTTGATGGTAGAGCCTATGTCCACGTGCAGGTCCGGCCCGCCCAGGATGCGCGCTGACGGCACTGGAATGAGACACGAAAGTACTTCCACAAATGTTGCATTGCTTTATTATCAGCGGTGATTTATTATCTGCATTATCGCTATCAAACAAGACCTACTACCTATCAATCAACAATCGGAAAGAAAAACCAATACTTCCATAAGAGACGAAACAAACCTAATTGACATCATAACTAGAATACGATCACTGAAGTGGAACTGGGCAAGACATGTCAGTAGGATGGACGATACACGATGGACAAAAAAGTGATAGAGTGGATACCACGAGAAAACAAAAGGAGTAGAGGACGACCTGGGAAACGTTGGGAAGACATAATTAGAAAAGAAATCGGACCAGAATGGATGAGACAAGCCAGAGACAGAGAAGCATGGAGAGAAATGGGGGAGGCCCACGCCAAACAGGCGACTTCTACTAATATATGGTTAATAAATGTTGATGCAATAATTACCTATCAATACCTATAAATTCATTAAAGTTTATTGACATTTGTTTGTAATATTTAGTATATATAGAATAAATGGCTTTTTTATTTATTTATTTTTATTTATAGAGATATAGGCCACCTAGCAAAATAATTGCAGTGCAACCATGAAGCAAAGGTAGGTGGTAGGTATTACAGCGACCTCTATATCTATCTGGCTGATCTACATAGCTAACGTCAATAGCACCTCTATTTAATGAAGTTACATCGGAAATAAAGAAGCTACCTATCTCATCGCTTCAACGCATATCCGCTAGATGTCGTTAAGACAAAATTTCAACTATCTCACAGTGCAAAAAGAGAACAAATCCTAGATCAACATCGACTTCGAGATCAAATATCGGTCGAAAGACTAGTACCGGGCATAGTGGACCAGCTCGGTCGTCGCGGTCAAGAGAAGATCTCCCTTTGTCACTATTTGGGAGAAATACCTTCTCCCCCAAGGTTATCATAAGGTGCCATACTTAAAGCATGGACGAGCTCTGTGGCGCAATGGGTGAAGGTCTGCATGCGACGCGGAGGGTTCGATTCCCGTTTCTGGCAAATGTTTGTAAATCTGCAGAGGTTGTTTTGGGTGTTTTCTATTCAAACCAATACGTATTTCAGCTTTCTAAGATACATATTTCAGCCATAGATTAATTTATTAATAAAACATTTTAAATTAAAGGGACACACAATCTTAATGAGTTCCCAAACGTATTTAGGGTATGGTTAGGTTGTCGACGACCCACTAAACGATCCCCTGGATCTCTCCCTCTTCTCCTATCGACGGGCCTGGGTACAGCGACGGGCCTGGGTACAGCGACGGGCCTGGGTACAGCGACGGGCCTGGGTACAGCGACGGGCCTGGGTACAGCGACGGGCCTGGGTACAGCGACGGGCCTGGGTACAGCGACGGGCCTGGGTACAGCGACGGATGCCGCCACTTTACACTCCTTACACTTACTAACTTCTCCTATCGACGGGCCTGGGTACAGCGACGGGCCTGGGTACAGCGACGGGCCTGGGTACAGCGACGGGCCTGGGTACAGCGACGGGCCTGGGTACAGCGACGGGCCTGGGTACAGCGACGGGCCTGGGTACAGCGACGGGCCTGGGTACAGCGACGGATGCCGCCACTTTACACTCCTTACACTTACTAACTTCTCCTATCGACGGGCCTAGGTACAGCGACGGGCCTGGGTACAGCGACGGGCCTGGGTACAGCGACGGGCCTGGGTACAGCGACGGGCCTGGGTACAGCGACGGATGCCGCCACTTTACACTCCTTACACTTACTAACTTCTCCTATCGACGGGCCTGGGTACAGCGACGGGCCTGGGTACAGCGACGGATGCCGCCACTTTACACTCCTTACACTTACAAACTTACCGACTAACTTCTATTTAACTTAACGAAGATATCATTGAAGATAAGAACATAAGAAGACAATAACATTATTTGGGCGGACCATAATGTTAGATCAATATATGATACTAGCGGCCCGCCCCGGCTTCGCACGGGTAGATAGAGGTATTTTAACTTAGGGGGCATCCACAAATTACGTGAGGTGATATTTGCGATCTTTTGATGAGATGTCGTGAGATTTTGCTAACCCCTCGGTCGGTCGTCGTTTCTTCTCGAGATATGGCCAGCCCACTGCCACTTCAGCTTGCTTATCCTTTGAGCTATGTCGATAACCTTGGTTCTCTGTCGGATGTATTCGTTGCAAATCCTATCCTTCAGAGAAACTTCGAGCATAGCTCTCTCCATAGCTCGCTGGGAAATTTCAAACTGGTGGTGGTGAGACCATCGGCGAGTGTCCACGTCTCAGCTCCGTAGGTCATGACTCATGACGGGTAGGACGCCCTGATTGAAAACTTTCGTTTTCAAGCGTTGCGGTATGGATGACGAGAAGACTCGACGTAGTTTCCCATAACAATAACTACTTATAATGAGGAAAGATTTGTTTGTCTACTCTTACCTACTGTATACCTATTTGGGGCGGAGCTGCAAAAACTCACATCATTGACCTTGAGAGGGCTCAGAGGTCTCTTCTTAAGGTAATGTCATTCAAACCCTATAGATATCCTACCGAAAGCTTATACCTCGAATCTGATGTACTCTCTGTTCGTAAACTGTACCTATATTCTTAATTCTGTATTAAAAATCCATAAAAATGTGGACTTCGACCCGGCAAAGCTCCACAACAGAAGGAAGGATATTGTTATAAAAAATATACAGGTTAAATCTACTTTTGCATCAAGACAATACCCTAGGCAATCTACTTATTTATATAATAAAATAAATAGTATTATTAACATTTACCCTAAGAACTTTTACGATTGCAAATATGAGCTTATTAAATGGCTTAAGTGCTTAAGTTACGAAGATGTGGAAGCACTCTTTAAGGTTGTTTCCTAAATTGTTATTTATTATAGTATTATACTGAAAATCGATAAACAAATCATAAACACATTATGCATACACACACACACACACACACTGGTAACTCCTGTTGCCCGGACTCTTAAGAGACCGGTGTCCTCAGGAGCACCACTCACACACATACACACCCTCACACACCCACACACACACACACACAAATAAATCACAACACACACTTTCCGGTTGAGGACTCCAGTTGCCCGGACTCTCACGAGAACGGTGTCCTCAGGAGCACCACACACATACACCCACAAACATACAGGTACTCTACTAAAACACATATTAGACACACTGAACAGAACATAAGGACGTAGATTATTTAAAAATTATTTTAAACTAGTTTCTAAATTTTTCTATTAAACGCTTTGAGTTTTTAAATTGGACCATACAACGTCGAGAACTCGAACGATAGAACTCAACGCTATGCTTTTATCTAGGTACCCTCAACTTTTAACTTGTCTTTGATTATTTTAATAATTTTTATTTTCTTGTACCTACTGACCAAATTGTTTTACCGTAATTATATTTTGTTAAGTTTTGGCTAATGTAACGAAGGAAGAGCGAAACCTCCTAGCACAAGTATTTTATACTTAAAAGGAGGCTTCAAAATATTATGTAAGATAAAAATGTACATTGTAAACGAAATAAAACATTTTGTATTTGTATTTGTTTGTTTCAATTGAATAGGCTCCGAAACTATTTGACCGATTTGAAAAATTCTTTCACCATTAGAATCCTATTATCAAATAAGACATCAGATGTTATTGATTCTATCCACTTCATTTTGTCTACTAGTGGAAGAAGTGGAAAATAAACCACTAGTAAGTTTATACAATATCACTTATAAACTGATACAATTTTAAAGAAAATGGTTTCGTTATATCGGAATATTTTTGTAACAGCCCATTATTGGTGCAGATTTTTTTAGTAAAATATCAATTGTTGATAGATTTAACAGGTCGTAAATTAATTGATAAAATAACGAATTTGAATGTAATAGCTAGCATAACAAGTTCTAATTAGCCAACGGTGAAAACTATAGTAGATTGTCACCCTTATAATGACCTGTTACAAAAATATTCCGATATAACGAAACCATTTTCTTTCAAGGAAGTTACAAAGCACAATGTATTCCATCACGTCGGGGTCACCAATTTTGTATTAGCTTAATTAATGGATATCCTATGTGGGTTGGTTGTAATAAAAGATGCGTTGCACTATATATGAGTTTATTCATTAACACATGTTCCGAATTACAATTTTATCTATACTTAATCCTAAACAAGGATCTATATCTGATCGCGTTAGATGGATAGGAGTGGCTTGGAGTGACTGGTTAAGCTTCGCTTTGTACGTCGTGTTAGTAATGAAAATGCCGAGTAGCAGAAACGCGAATGCTTCGACTACTTGAAGCTAATCTGTGTCACTACCCAATGATTATTATTAGTTTTATTGTTATATTGACCTGTATCTAAATCACATTACATTTAGCCTTACCTAGATAAGCAAAAAATCATTGTATCAGTTTATAAGTGAAAACTAAACCACTAGTAAGTTTATGTATGTGAGTACATCATTTATAAACTGATACAATGATTATTTGCTTATCTAAGTCTAAATGTAATGTGATACAATACAAGTCATTATTTATATAAGACTAACTAAGCTTAACATTATTTTCCTTAAATACTATTGTCGATGCGGACCTGAGCGACATCTGGTCAAGCATTAACATCATTGATGTAATCATCTATGGAGTAAAAGGCTTCCTTGATAAGGTTTCGTTTTATGTACTGTTTAAATTTGCTGCTGCTGCTGGACGTAGGCCTCCCCCATACGACGCCACAAACCGAAGACCTTAGATATAAGTCCCCTGTCAATATATTTATGGAAACTTAGGTATTGTACACTCATAAAAATATCATAAGCTTCCCTAAAAATAGCGATATACATAATATAAATACTAGAAATAAACATAAACTCGCTGTGCCCACAACCAGGCTTCACAAGATTAATGTATCTCATAAAGGGCAATGTATACGCTTCTACAACAAAACTCCTAGTGAGTTGCAAAATCTATCAATAAATAAATTCAAACAAATTAAGAAATAAAATAAGTTCCCAAAATTTTTCGATTTATTTCCGTGTCAGCCCTAGTTCTTATCAACAACAACCTCTCGTCTTTGTTTGCAAGCCAAACAGTGTTTCTCTCAATATCCAGTGAGCTAGATAAACTAGGCCTTCACGGCGACTTACACTAAAACAAAAGAATTTTGGTAAAAATGACATCGGTTAATTGTTTGTGCTACTCTTAAGTTTCGTACTTTGAAGGTAAAAAGGTCATCGTCGAATGAAATATAATTTTTTATTTATTTATTTGATTAATAAATAAATACAAGCGGATAATGAAACCGCATTACAACCGAATTACATTAATAAAAATAAGAGAACCGTGATACCTATCATAAAATTTTTGAATACCTACATAATATTAAATAATAGTTTATTTGTATACATAGTTCTGCTTTCGCATCTCTGCCTGTACTGTCTAGTACAGGCAGAGATGCGAAAACAGAAATCGGTGGCCACCAAGAGCAACTTCGCATCTCCAAACTAGAAAAAATAAAACTGTTACAAGGACATTAAAAAACGCCATTAAAAATAGGTATCACAAACTGCCCAATGTTTTTTTGACAATTCCTTTGTTTTACTCAATAATAATAATAAAATAAAATAGGTGGTGGCAAATAAATTCACATTTTTGTATTAGAACGAGTCACTCAGGTCCTTAATTCCACTAAATTAGAACGAGTCACTCAGGTCCCTAATTCCACTAAATTAGAACGAGTCACTCAGGTCCTTAATTCCACTAAATTAGAACGAGTCACTCAGGTCCCTAATTCCACTAAATTAGAACGAGTCACTCAGGTCCTTAATTCCACTAAATTAGAACGAGTCACTCAGGTCCCTAATTCCACTAAATTAGAACGAGTCACTCAGGTCCTTAATTCCACTAAATTAGAACGAGTCACTCAGGTCCCTAATTCCACTAAATTAGAACGAGTCACTCAGGTCCCTAATTCCACTAAATTAGAACGAGTCACTCAGGTCCCTAATTCCACTAAATTAGAACGAGTCACTCAGGTCCCTAATTCCACTAAATTAGAACGAGTCACTCAGGTCCCTAATTCCACTAAATTAGAACGAGTTACTCAGGTCCCTAATTCCACTAAATTAGAACGAGTCACTCAGGTCCCTAATTCCACTAAATTAGAACGAGTCACTCAGGTCCCTAATTCCACTAAATTTGAACGAGTCACTCAGGTCCCTAATTCCACTAAATTAGAACGAGTCACTCAGGTCCCTAATTCCACTAAATTAGAACGAGTTACTCAGGTCCCTAATTCCACTAAATTAGAACGAGTCACTCAGGTCCCTAATTCCACTAAATTAGAACGAGTCACTCAGGTCCCTTATTCCACTAAATTAGAACGAGTCACTCAGGTCCCTAATTCCACTAAATTAGAACGAGTCACTCAGGTCCCTAATTCAACTAAATTAGAACGAGTCACTCAGGTCCCTAATTCCACTAAATTAGAACGAGTCACTCAGGTCCCTAATTCCACTAAATTAGAACGAGTCACTCAGGTCCCTAACTCCACTAAAGTAATCGCTTCACCATAACAAAATGGTATCATCTCAAAAGTGACAGATTTTGGAAATTTTCCATTGATAAAAAAAGAACCACAGCAAAAACGAAAAGTCAAGGCTGAAAGCATTCTATCAATCTCTCCGAGCAGATAGCACCGCACGCATTATCTAGACTCATCTCTCATGTATGGACGATTCTGCAGAGATACCAATGTCATAGTGAACTGATAAGTTAGCAGAATTGGGCCCCAGTAGGATTGAAAGCTTCCTCTACATTCGACTTCCCTTACAGAAGAAAACTTAAGAAATTGACCAGCTCGTGATGTACACGGAACGAATCCCTGTGAACAAATGGCATCGAGGGATACACTTTCAGCAACTAACGGGCGGGATTGAGTGGAGCTTTTCTAGTATATCGGTTACTTGATGTGTTTCTTGACGAGGTGCGTTTAAGCGTGCGTCCGTCCTGGCTGCCGCGGCCGCGCCAAACAGGCTGAGCCGCTCGTCCGCCTACGAGCCGGTAAGGGCCGCTCGTCCGCTGCGGGCGGGAGATTGCTTTATTGCCGCCCACAACAACACCACAGATATACTTTTATTCACCACTCATTACGGCCGTCATTTGTTTTGACGTTTTTGTTTTGTTTTGTTGAATTGTTATTGTGCCGCCGCCGCCGCGGCCTCCTCCGGGCCGCGAGGACTCCTCGCGGCCGCGCTCAAGGCATCAATGATCGCTCGCGATAACACAAATATGTGATAAGGTTTATTCATCTAGGTAATTGTAACGAACTATGCAAACGGCGACGCCGCCGCAGCCGCGCCGCCCACGGCATCCCGCAGCCCCGCCGCCCCGCCGCCGCCCCGCTTTGTAGCGTCTTCACTTATGATCTGATTCAGATATTTTCACAATTATTATTATTGTTCTTAGTATAGATTACGCTCTATCTCACTCAGATTTATTTCATTATCATAATAATTTTCAGCGACAAGTCCGTAAGTAAGTAGTTATTATCTTAACCAAAATGATATGACTAAGGTAGGTAGGTAGGTACAGTTAAACAGACTGTATTTAAGTAAAGTTATGACGTTAATGAAAGGCATAATGTAGGCCAACCTGAATTGGACGTAACTGAAAGGTCATAAGTAGTAAAAGGTCATAAAGCAGTAGAAAGGCGGTCATAAAATGATTGCTGAGTATCAGGGGTCGGTACCATGCTTACACTGCACAGGTACCGAGTAATATCTGCTTTATGACGTCATCAAATAAAATTAGGGCGTTGCCAGTGCGTTACCGCTCGGATATAAAACACCCTCCTCGAGACGATCACGTACTTAGAGGATACCGTTGATACGTGCTCGAGGCGCGGCACCAGTGACGTGCACGGCCGTGTTTGTGGACTGTGGAGCGGCGCGCGGCGGTAACGATGCAGCGATGTACAGAACACCCTGATGACGGGCCGTCTCCAGGTCTCATGCATATCGAACCGACGCAAACAACTTGACGCCTTTGAACTCAAATGAACGCGAGCCACGCCACCACACTATCCGCTAAATGTTTCATGCCGCGCCAAGTAAGCCCACGCGTAGGTATTACAATAATTTTGTGCTTTAAGTTCACTTAGCCTGAATTTCAAGTTATCTAGCCTTTTAGTAACAAAGAAAATTACAAACAATCAAATAATAGAATTAAATTAAAACTAGTATTTACAATTGAAACAATTGAGCTAAGTGCAGACTGTTGCAAAACAATCTACAAGTAGCTCAACTGATCCATATCAATATCAGTCGGAAGCGTGCCCAAGACGCAAGCTGCATTGCCCAGCTGTATAGCAATGCTGATGCGCTGCGCCAGATACTCACCAGCTAGGTCACGCGTCGCTTCGACCAGACGCTCAGAAAATTTTTTGAAAACCCGGAGACTCTCGGTACCCCACGGACCTAGGGTTTCGACTCCAGGGAAAGCAAATGCGTATGCTCTATCGAGACCTGCATATTTGCGCCTCTTGAGATCTTCGGCCAAATCTGCCGCCGCACCAGCCCTGCCAGCAGCCCAGACTCTAGGCTGAAGGAACCGTCTCGCGAGCACGGCCGGCGGCGCCGCCGGTTTGCTCTCTCGGGCGGCGCGTCCCGCCCGGGTCAACAGCGACTCTAGGCTGAAGGAACCGTTTCGCGAGCACGGCCGGCGGCGTCGCCGGTTTGCTCTCTCGGGCGGCGCGTCCCGCCCGGGTCAACAGCGACTCTAGGCTGAAGGAACGCGGGAGAGAGCCGCGGATGACGATAACTGTACCTAGCTACCTACCTAGCCTCGCAGCCTCACGTACATTATATAACAAACAAGCCCTAACAAGGCACTACAATTAATAATATGTATCCCTTTACAAAGCTTTCCTTCGATAGACTTCCCTCATTACCTATATCTGGAGTGTTATTTACTAAAAGTTTTATATTGGAAGCGTTCAACAGCCTGACTATCCCATTTCCCCAAAGGATGCCGACTCGACGTCAACCCGACGCCGATACGACGCGAGCCCGGCAACGTTACAATAAATAACGGAACAAGTAAAAAATGCAGAAGGGAGAGATACCTACAAAGTAAATGGAAATTTCTTAGTGACGCGTGACTTCCCGTCTATTGGAAATTGAATTGAATATGTCGGCACAAGGGACGGTGCAGGAGCACGCATGCTGCCATTTATTACGTAGATAACCAGGTGGATGTACTCTTCACATATTTAACGCACTGAACTCTCCCTAGCAAAAGGTAATTAGCTTTCCTTCAATATTTAGGGCGCTTGTTAATTGTTTGTCATTTCGGACCACCTCAAACTTTTACCATTTTTGCTGTCACATAGGACAGGACTGAGGTACCTACTTTTAGTAATTAACTTTTACACAGGTATCGTTAAATTAAATGCACCGCCACCGTAGCGTAGTATAAGCAAGAGTTACCACAAGTAACCACAGAGATGTGTAAAGAGATGTGTTATTAGAGTTTGTGTCACTCTTGGATTTATTGAGATTGGAATACTTCCTACCGGTTTTATTTGACTTTCTCCATTAACAAGCTTCCTACATGACTTCATAATGAGTATGACGCAAGCTTTTAAGTAAGTTCTTTGAAAGCGCGCGTGTGTAGGTACCTACTCCGTAGTCCAGTCGACGAAGGATTGTGGATGGGAAGGTAGAAAGCAGAAAGTTTGAGTTCGCAACGTCGTTTGGGCTAGGTAGCTATGAGACAACCTCCAACCGTGCGAGGTGGCCACAACGTCGTTTGGGCTAGGTAGCTATGAGACAACCTCCAACCGTGCGAGGTGGCCACAACGTGGTTTGGGCTAGGTAGCTATGAGACAACCTCCAACCGTGCGAGGTGGCCACAACGTGGTTTGGGCTAGGTAGCTATGAGACAACCTCCAACCGTGCGAGGTGGCCACAACGTGGTTTGGGCTAGGTAGCTATGAGACAACCTCCAACCGTGCGAGGTGGCCACAACGTGGTTTGGGCTAGGTAGCTATGAGACAACCCCCAACCGTGCGAGGTGGCCACAACGTCGTTTGGGCTAGGTAGCTATGAGACAACCTCCAACCGTGCGAGGTGGCCACAACGTGGTTTGGGCTAGGTAGCTATGAGACAACCTCCAACCGTGCGAGGTGGCCACAACGTGGTTTGGGCTAGGTAGCTATGAGACAACCTCCAACCGTGCGAGGTGGCCACAACGTGGTTTGGGCTAGGTAGCTATGAGACAACCTCCAACCGTGCGAGGTGGCCACAAAGAAGGTCTAGTTCACATTTGTTCTGGTTCTGTGTGCATACCAGCCGTATTAGGGCCCCTGTACATCGCTTGTCGATCTGCCCTTGGTGAAGCCAAATCGATTTTTACATTTTTCAATAGATTATTCTAATAATTAAACCGCCATTGAAGGTGAAGAGCTTAGGTAGCGGGTCACTACTTTAAGAATATCAGAAAATAATGCAGCAAAATCATCGGCAATCATCTTTGTCGTGTAAAAGTATAGAATTATGAATTTTTAACCTTAAAGAAAGATTTTTTATTTGCCAAAACACGTGTTATGTAAGGTAATAAGTAAATACATTTTATGGATCAACATGCTTGACCGTCAATCGGCATGCAAAAGTATATTTGAGTGAGAATGACGTGCAATAACATGTTATTTAGGTACCTACTAAAGTCTATCATTGAAAAAATCGTCAATATTATAATATCACTTACAAACTTGTAACATTTTCAATTTCTGTCTAAAGAGTTCAACATTTAGTTCCTTCAACTGTTTTGGTATTTTTTGATAAATTTTAGGAGCCATACTAACAACACTTTTCCGCATTAGTGCGGTGTTAGCTTGATGTGTTCGTAACCTACTATTATCTCGTCTGTTTCTGCACACAGTGTCCGATAGCCGGGAAACAGATGGGGATTATTCTTAACATAAAGTGCTACCTCTAATATGTAGAGAGACGGAAGTGTTAGTATTTTATGCTTTAGGAATAGTGGTCTGCAGCTATCGCTAGTTTTTATTTTGAACATTGCTCTAAGGCACCGTTTCTGCACCTTAAAAATAATCTCTTTTTTTGTAGAGTTGCCCCAGAATATTA
This sequence comes from Eupithecia exiguata, assembly GCA_947086465.1. Lineage (NCBI taxonomy): Eukaryota > Metazoa > Arthropoda > Insecta > Lepidoptera > Geometridae > Eupithecia > Eupithecia exiguata. The sequence goes on along the minus strand of OX352228.1, from coordinate 15,220,329 downwards.
GGCCATATCTTAATTCATGATACGCCGTTAATAGAGCATCTGTATTTACGGTCGATGACAATCTATGTAGAGCATATGATAGGCTACTGACTCGCTTACTTAACTCGTCTATTTGTGTTTTCCAATTGAGTCCTTTATCAATTATAAGTCCTAAGAATCGCGTAGCGTCAGCCTGATTAATTATAAATATTATTTTGTAATATTATATTTACGTCAGATGGATTTATGCAGTATATACTGCAATATCCTGATGCATATACCTTATTTCTATATTAAGTGGCTTTTTGTTTTTACTAGTTTTATTTACTAGTTTCGTTATTAATTTGTCTTCAGGTTATTTTATATTAATTTATTTTTTCGAGAACTTCTTATATGTTTTCAAATATTTGGTTACATACAATAACAAAAGAAACACAGGATCATGTAACCTACTTCTAGAAATGCCGGGAGAAGCCTAATCAGTAAACCTGTTTTAAGTTTGAATACTTCACTGTGTTATTTGTTTATAACATTTAAATGTTTTTCAATAAGTGATCAGTTGAGCTACTTGTAGATTATTTGCAACAGTCTACAGTTATAGCTCAATTGTTTCAATTGTAAATACTAGTTTTGATTTAATTCTATTATTGGATTGTAATTTTCTTTGTTTAAGGTCTTTGACTTCCCTTAAAAAAAAAGTGATGAGGGTCATCAGAAATTATTAGCTACTGCTCGTTCCACTTTACTTTGAAAGTTCCTGATACGGCTCTCTCATCTCTGCGATAGTTCCTGATACGGCTCTCTCATCTCTGCGATAGTTCCTGATACGGCTCTCTCATCTCTGCGATAGTTCCTGATACGGCTCTCTCATCTCTGCGATAGTTCCTGATACGGCTCTCTCATCTCTGCGATAGTTCCTGATACGGCTCTCTCATCTCTGCGATAGTTCCTGATACGGCTCTCTCATCTCTGCGATAGTTCCTGATACGGCTCTCTCATCTCTGCGATAGTTCCTGATACGGCTCTCTCATCTCTGCGATAGTTCCTGATACGGCTCTCTCATCTCTGCGATAGTTCCTGATACGGCTCTCTCATCTCTGCGATAGTTCCTGATACGGCTCTCTCATCTCTGCGATAGTTCCTGATACGGCTCTCTCATCTCTGCGATAGTTCCTGATACGGCTCTCTCATCTCTGCGATAGTTCCTGATACGGCTCTCTCATCTCTGCGATAGTTCCTGATACGGCTCTCTCATCTCTGCGATAGTTCCTGATACGGCTCTCTCATCTCTGCGATAGTTCCTGATACGGCTCTCTCATCTCTGCGATAGGCCTGTAGGTATCAATATATTCCTCAATTTTGTTTTTATCTTTCAAATTATAACTAAAATTAACACTTTGACCATTAAGTTCTGATTTGAAATGCTTGATTACTGCTTTTTTGGTTGGAGATAGACCACAGTAAAGTTTATCTAAGCAAGTGGCAGATGTAGGGGTTACCCTAGTCTAGTAGGACCATTAAGAGTGCGCCTAACGCAAAAATCAAGTGTTTGCTTGATTTTTGCTTGATCTTAGTCGCTTCTTTACTTTAGTCTACATGTATACCGAAGCGACAGAAATCAAAAGTACCACCTTTTTTTTTTGCTTTTGGTGGCTTTCTTTTTCACTACGGCCATAATAGGCCTATTGTGATCGCCACTTTAATTCAAAAATTCAAAATTCAAAGTGCTTAATTTCCTTTAGACCTTACAGGACTCTTGCACACGTCACAAAACTCAGATTACATAAGTAAAACTAGGAAATAAAGTGATCACTTTGATTTTTTGTCCACTTCAATTTTTTTAAGGTTAAGTAAAGAAGCGAACAAGAAACCTTTACCTTGTTAGAACGTTAGTTTTCGAGGTTTTTATTTATTATAGTACTCTGGGGTTCTGGGTTGGAGCAAAAGTCGTCCCAAGCTTTTTTATCCTCTAGATAATCTGATATTTTATAGTAGGCCTTTTTACAAAGGATGTGTTTAACAGTTTGTTTGAATTTATTTATTGACAATTTTTGCAATTCACTTGGAGTTTTGTTGTAGAAGCGTATACATTGCCCTTTAAAAGATACGTTAATCTTGTGTAACCTAGTTGTGGGCACAGCGAGTTTATTCTTATTTCTAGTATTAAATTTATGTATATCGCTATTTTTAGGGAACCGATTGATATTTTTATGAGTATACAATAAGTTTTCATAAATATATTGACATGGTACTGTCATTATGTTTATTTCTTTGAATTTATTACGCAGGGATTCTCTGGGACCCATATTATAGATTGCACGAACAGCCCTCTTCTGCAGCACAAATACGGTGTTAATATCTGCAGCGTTCCCCCACAGCAGTATACCATAAGACATAATACTGTGGAAGTAGCTGAAATAATCAAGTCTAGATGTATCCACGTCTGTATGATGACGGATTTTTTTGACTGCATACGCTGCAGAACTAAGTCTCTTCGATAGCTTATCTATGTGCGGGCCCCATTGAAGTTTATTATCTAAGGTGATTCCTAAGAATGCGGTACTTTCTACAATTTCTAACGTTTCTCCTTTTACGTTTACATCAGCCTTAACTTGTTTTACATTAGGTAAAATAAATCTAATACATTTTGTTTTGGTTTCGTTAAGTAACAGATTATTGACACTAAACCAATGAACTATTTTTGAGATTGCATTATTCACATCGTCGAAGTTTGTGCTTTGTCGTTTCATTTTAAATATTAATGAAGTATCATCAGCAAACAGTACAATCTCGTGATTATTCTTTACAAGATGAGACAGGTCGTTAATATAAACTAAAAATAGGAAAGGACCGAGGATAGAACCCTGCGGTACACCCATTGTGACTACAGACCCTGAAGACCGTTTTCCATTGATGTCAACTCTTTGTATCCTATCACTCAAGTAAGATGTAAGAAGATCCAAAGAGGAGTCCACTATTCCATAGTGATGTAGTTTCCTGATTAATGTTGCTGATGATGCTTTTGACAAGTCGCAAAAAACACCTAAGGCATCTTGCGACTTCTCCCAAGCATCAAAAATATGCGATACTAACTCTACACCGGCATCAGTAGTTGACCTGCCGCGAGTAAACCCGAATTGCTTACAATGTAGCAGGTCATTGCTATAAAAATGCCTAAGCAATTGATGTAAAATAAGTTTTTCAAAAACTTTGCTGAATGTTGGCAGTACTGATATTGGTCTAAAGTTAGTGGGGTCAGATCTACTACCCGATTTAAACAGTGGGATTATTTTACTACATTTCATTAGATCAGGAAACACGCCACAATCGATAGACTGATTGAATATAAAAGCTAGATCTGGTGCAATGGTATCAATTATAGGTTTAATAATTCTAACGGAGATGCCCCAGAGATCTGTAGTTTTCTTAATGTGTTCACCCCTAGGACTGCGGCGTTCAGAGTTCGCCACTTACCCTTACAGCTGCTAGGAACTGAAGGATTTTCTTCGGGGAAGGGCCTTGTCGTACCATACCATGGAGACGTATGTAATTATCGGCCTCACAATCACGGTATACAGCCACAGGGCAATCCTGGGGTTAACACCCCAGTTGTTGCCCATTAGTCTGCCGCTAGCTCCTAGAGCCATCTTTGCTTTTTGCAAGACGTTGGCTAGGTGAGTATTCCACGTCAGTTTATGGTCGATGGTAACGCCCAAGTATTATACTTCAGTGGAAAAGGTTATGATTTTACCGTTAAGTTTAGGCTTGGCAAGCTTGTCTTGCCTTCGTTTGTCTGTGAATGGTGTTATCACAGTTTTGTCAGCATTGACTGCGTGTTCACTGTTACTACACCAGTCGCTGACAGCGTTGAGAGCTCGCTGCATGATGCTGGAGATGGTGGATTGGCAGAATCCTCGTACGACGATCACAAGGTCATCTGCATAGCCTTGCGCATCGATATTGAGGTCTGCCAGTTTGCACAGTCAGGAGCTGATCCGCAGCTAGGGTCCGTAAGACAGGACGATAGGACTCCGCCTTGAGGACAGCCCCTAGCCGTGGATATCTCAATGGTTGTTTGGTGAAGGGTTATTTTTGCTCCCCTGTGTGAGAGCATATTCTTAACCCATCTGGTGGTAGTCGGGTCAACATTCTTGTTGATCAACCCGTTCACCAGCAGAGAGATAGGGGAGTTATCAAAAGCACCTTCAATGTCAAGGAATGCACATAGTGCTATTTCCTTGTCCTCCATAGCCTTCTCCACTCTGTCAATCAGACTGCTCAATGCCGTCTCTGTGGATTTGCCTTTGCGGTAGGCATGTTGGCTATAGTGAATGGGAGATGCGACAAGCGCTACATCTCTTACGTATCTATCTACCACCTTCTCCATAGTCTTGAGAAGAAATGAAGAAAGGCTTATGGGTACAACCTTATTTCCGTGCCAGTGTTTTATTTTAAGAATTTGACCTTTTCTAAGTGTACAGTTTTGTATTTATGGAAATAATGAATTTTTGATTTAGATTTTTTTGAATGTATTTTTAAGCACTTAGATTTATGGTAACGAACATATATATTAAGATTAAAAAAATACGACAGGAGGTTGGGAAAAAACCTGTAGAAGTCGAGTAATTGAATAGAATTTATGAAAATAAACTGGTTTCAATAATAAAAAAATACAAATTTCGCATAAAAAATGGTATTGAAATGCTCTAAACTATCAGCGACAACACCAAATTATTTTATACGAATTACATAGCCAGTTGCCTCATCAGCGACGCAGCGACGCGGCGGCGACGCGGCGACGAAGCGGCGACGACGCGGCGACGCACTATGGAAAATAAAGGTCCTGTTTCTTATCAAAAATCTGTAACTTCATGAATTTTGATCATACCGTGATGAAATTTGGTACAAATATGCAGTAATGTATAGATATTAAAATGGTACAGTTTAAGTGATTTCTCATATATGTATACAAGGTGTATTATAATATGTGTACTACGCCGAAGGGGGGGGTTTCAGACCCCAATGGTGATCAGTTGTGGGGGGGAGATTATGAAAAATTCCTATTTTCAGTTTCCCATACAAAAAGTTTTAATTTCCTAGTGCCTAAATAAAGTGACAACCCTATCCGGGTATCCTATAGGTACCTACTAACCTCTGCAGGTAGGTAGGTATTTATCTTCGTAGATTTCAGCTATGGCGGGAGATTACTAGACGATTTAGTAAATGCGTAATAATAATAAGATGCTAGTAGGTAGGTACCTAGGGGTACTATTGAGAAAATTTTAAAATCTAAAGTAGAGTTAGGAAAGTATTAAGTGTAGGTACATACATTTTCTCGCTAGTCAGCTGTGACCATACTGAGGTCATTGTCCCAAGTGCAAGAAACAGCTGACTTTAGGGTTGTCACTTCGTAAAAAATCAGCTGTCCATGTTGAAACTTTGATGCAGCTTTTTTCACAGATACCAATCGAAATTCGAAAAGTTGTTGAACAAAAGTTGTTCCCCGGGGGGGTGGAAATTCCCCCCCTTTCGCATAGTAAACATATTATGATACAGCTTGTATATACATAATTATGTAATACAGCACAAAAAGAAAAAAACACGGAAAAAATAAATAATTTATCTAAAATGAAATACAAGATTATTATAATTACCTACCAAAAATGTTAAAACTAAGGTAAATGAAAATAAGTTGTACAAAAAAAAACATAAATAAATATAAATATCAGCTAATTACATTATTTTCATTTATATTTTCATGTAATTTTTTCATAATTATCACTTACCTACATTCTCACGCAAAATTAACGAATAATAAAATAAAATACATATAAAATGTCCATGCGAACAGTTTCTGTGATATGATAAGACACTAAAAATAACAAATTTCCTGCTCCGACTTTTATCACATTTTTTCTCACAACGTCTAAAACTGCAAACTTCCGCAGATGATTTTTCTTGCACATTAAGTATGAATAGTTAGACTAATAATTAACACAAAAAAAAGCGCGGAGGAGACTTGGGTGACAGGGAAAACCTCCAATGAAAAAAAAAATTTGTGAGAAATAAGGTATGTGACGTTTTAAGCACTTACTCAAAAACATTAAAATATTATAAAAATTTATTAGCTGTTTCGTAAAATATATAAAACAACCTTTCTAAAAATGTAAAATACTGCATATTATTATCTCTGATGAATATTTTTTTCACAACATTGAATTGAATTGAATTTTAGGTTGTAAGTGACAGAACCCTATTGAATAACATAATTCGACTATTCGAGTATCTAATAAAATCAACATATTAGATGAATTACGTTATTTGTTAAAGCCATTTTTGATATGCTCTTGTTCTACCATTTTCCATAGTGCGACGCGGCGACGCGACGCGACGCGACGCGACGCCTGCCACGTCGCGGTCTACGTCCATTACATGTTCGAGCAGAGTTGCATGACTACCGGACCCAAGGTTGCAATCTCCGGGGATTGAATCAGTCTAGTGGTTCATAAAGCTGAGATGGGAACCCATCAGACATCAAGGATTTCCAGGTCCTCTTTGTCTAGCTGCAGCTGCAGCTGTTACTTGTTGGAGCGAGTGAACTAACCAAATACTGGACCATTTCAAACACTCCAGCTCATTCGAACTAATTGATTTCCTTGGCTGAAAAGTATAATATTTTGGAGAAGGGATACGGATTTCACGCGCAGTAAATAACGTAATCCGCTTGCCGGCGCGGCGGCGCGAGTCTTGCGGCCTCGTCCCGCGAGGCGCACCTCGCTGTACAAATATAATGTATTTCCATACTGTGCGCCGCCGCCACCGTCCGGGGCGGGCGGCATCTTACACTTTATCCCAGAAGGGTTATCTAAGAGGCGAATTTGTAAGCAAATAAGCTTTTTTATGGGTTCACTATCGAAGAGTTTGCGTCCGCTTCGATGATTAATTCCAACATGGTGCTAGTTGCACGTCTGCCGAGCCTTGTCTGCTCTACTCGTAGATATAGGCTGTATTTAAATCTCAAATAGGTTCTCCAGATAAAGAAAAATGACAACGACAGGCAGCTGGCCAATTTTGATAAGTAAGGGTCTTGCAACAATGAGAATATATTGAGTTGAGGCGGGTGGCGAGGTATACCTACGTCGTTTACATCCAAGGTAGGAATCTCTTCCAATTTCAAAGTTAATTTCATCGCGCCAATGTTAATGAGGGCCGTCGCGTCATGGCTATAAAGAAATACGTGTTTCCGGAAACTTAAAATGGAACAAACAATTATGTAAAACAGGAAATGTTGAGTTATTCGCGAACACAAATTCCAATTTCAAGAAAGCTTATTCTTGGTACAGCAGTTTCAGACATAGACGTGAAAAGTGTGTGAACGAAATCAAGAAAATCATTTTGTTTTCTTGATGCGACATCGCGAACTGTTTCTATACAGATTTCCGGATGTGGAGCTTATAGTCGTATCTTACTATTATATTACTGAGTATCAGGGGTCGGTACCATGCTTACACTGCACAGGTACCGAGTAATATCTGCTTTATGACGTCATCAAATAAAATTAGGGCGTTGCCAGTGCGTTACCGCTCGGATATAAAACACCCTCCTCGAGACGATCACGTACTTAGAGGATACCGTTGATACGTGCTCGAGGCGCGGCACCAGTGACGTGCACGGCCGTGTTTGTGGACTGTGGAGCGGCGCGCGGCGGTAACGATGCAGCGATGTACAGAACACCCTGATGACGGGCCGTCTCCAGGTCTCATGCATATCGAACCGACGCAAACAACTTGACGCCTTTGAACTCAAATGAACGCGAGCCACGCCACCACACTATCCGCTAAATGTTTCATGCCGCGCCAAGTAAGCCCACGCGTAGGTATTACAATAATTTTGTGCTTTAAGTTCACTTAGCCTGAATTTCAAGTTATCTAGCCTTTTAGTAACAAAGAAAATTACAAACAATCAAATAATAGAATTAAATTAAAACTAGTATTTACAATTGAAACAATTGAGCTAAGTGCAGACTGTTGCAAAACAATCTACAAGTAGCTCAACTGATCCATATCAATATCAGTCGGAAGCGTGCCCAAGACGCAAGCTGCATTGCCCAGCTGTATAGCAATGCTGATGCGCTGCGCCAGATACTCACCAGCTAGGTCACGCGTCGCTTCGACCAGACGCTCAGAAAATTTTTTGAAAACCCGGAGACTCTCGGTACCCCACGGACCTAGGGTTTCGACTCCAGGGAAAGCAAATGCGTATGCTCTATCGAGACCTGCATATTTGCGCCTCTTGAGATCTTCGGCCAAATCTGCCGCCGCACCAGCCCTGCCAGCAGCCCAGACTCTAGGCTGAAGGAACCGTCTCGCGAGCACGGCCGGCGGCGCCGCCGGTTTGCTCTCTCGGGCGGCGCGTCCCGCCCGGGTCAACAGCGACTCTAGGCTGAAGGAACCGTTTCGCGAGCACGGCCGGCGGCGTCGCCGGTTTGCTCTCTCGGGCGGCGCGTCCCGCCCGGGTCAACAGCGACTCTAGGCTGAAGGAACGCGGGAGAGAGCCGCGGATGACGATAACTGTACCTAGCTACCTACCTAGCCTCGCAGCCTCACGTACATTATATAACAAACAAGCCCTAACAAGGCACTACAATTAATAATATGTATCCCTTTACAAAGCTTTCCTTCGATAGACTTCCCTCATTACCTATATCTGGAGTGTTATTTACTAAAAGTTTTATATTGGAAGCGTTCAACAGCCTGACTATCCCATTTCCCCAAAGGATGCCGACTCGACGTCAACCCGACGCCGATACGACGCGAGCCCGGCAACGTTACAATAAATAACGGAACAAGTAAAAAATGCAGAAGGGAGAGATACCTACAAAGTAAATGGAAATTTCTTAGTGACGCGTGACTTCCCGTCTATTGGAAATTGAATTGAATATGTCGGCACAAGGGACGGTGCAGGAGCACGCATGCTGCCATTTATTACGTAGATAACCAGGTGGATGTACTCTTCACATATTTAACGCACTGAACTCTCCCTAGCAAAAGGTAATTAGCTTTCCTTCAATATTTAGGGCGCTTGTTAATTGTTTGTCATTTCGGACCACCTCAAACTTTTACCATTTTTGCTGTCACATAGGACAGGACTGAGGTACCTACTTTTAGTAATTAACTTTTACACAGGTATCGTTAAATTAAATGCACCGCCACCGTAGCGTAGTATAAGCAAGAGTTACCACAAGTAACCACAGAGATGTGTAAAGAGATGTGTTATTAGAGTTTGTGTCACTCTTGGATTTATTGAGATTGGAATACTTCCTACCGGTTTTATTTGACTTTCTCCATTAACAAGCTTCCTACATGACTTCATAATGAGTATGACGCAAGCTTTTAAGTAAGTTCTTTGAAAGCGCGCGTGTGTAGGTACCTACTCCGTAGTCCAGTCGACGAAGGATTGTGGATGGGAAGGTAGAAAGCAGAAAGTTTGAGTTCGCAACGTCGTTTGGGCTAGGTAGCTATGAGACAACCTCCAACCGTGCGAGGTGGCCACAACGTCGTTTGGGCTAGGTAGCTATGAGACAACCTCCAACCGTGCGAGGTGGCCACAACGTGGTTTGGGCTAGGTAGCTATGAGACAACCTCCAACCGTGCGAGGTGGCCACAACGTGGTTTGGGCTAGGTAGCTATGAGACAACCTCCAACCGTGCGAGGTGGCCACAACGTGGTTTGGGCTAGGTAGCTATGAGACAACCTCCAACCGTGCGAGGTGGCCACAACGTGGTTTGGGCTAGGTAGCTATGAGACAACCCCCAACCGTGCGAGGTGGCCACAACGTCGTTTGGGCTAGGTAGCTATGAGACAACCTCCAACCGTGCGAGGTGGCCACAACGTGGTTTGGGCTAGGTAGCTATGAGACAACCTCCAACCGTGCGAGGTGGCCACAACGTGGTTTGGGCTAGGTAGCTATGAGACAACCTCCAACCGTGCGAGGTGGCCACAACGTGGTTTGGGCTAGGTAGCTATGAGACAACCTCCAACCGTGCGAGGTGGCCACAAAGAAGGTCTAGTTCACATTTGTTCTGGTTCTGTGTGCATACCAGCCGTATTAGGGCCCCTGTACATCGCTTGTCGATCTGCCCTTGGTGAAGCCAAATCGATTTTTACATTTTTCAATAGATTATTCTAATAATTAAACCGCCATTGAAGGTGAAGAGCTTAGGTAGCGGGTCACTACTTTAAGAATATCAGAAAATAATGCAGCAAAATCATCGGCAATCATCTTTGTCGTGTAAAAGTATAGAATTATGAATTTTTAACCTTAAAGAAAGATTTTTTATTTGCCAAAACACGTGTTATGTAAGGTAATAAGTAAATACATTTTATGGATCAACATGCTTGACCGTCAATCGGCATGCAAAAGTATATTTGAGTGAGAATGACGTGCAATAACATGTTATTTAGGTACCTACTAAAGTCTATCATTGAAAAAATCGTCAATATTATAATATCACTTACAAACTTGTAACATTTTCAATTTCTGTCTAAAGAGTTCAACATTTAGTTCCTTCAACTGTTTTGGTATTTTTTGATAAATTTTAGGAGCCATACTAACAACACTTTTCCGCATTAGTGCGGTGTTAGCTTGATGTGTTCGTAACCTACTATTATCTCGTCTGTTTCTGCACACAGTGTCCGATAGCCGGGAAACAGATGGGGATTATTCTTAACATAAAGTGCTACCTCTAATATGTAGAGAGACGGAAGTGTTAGTATTTTATGCTTTAGGAATAGTGGTCTGCAGCTATCGCTAGTTTTTATTTTGAACATTGCTCTAAGGCACCGTTTCTGCACCTTAAAAATAATCTCTTTTTTTGTAGAGTTGCCCCAGAATATTAGGCCATATCTTAATTCATGATACGCCGTTAATAGAGCATCTGTATTTACGGTCGATGACAATCTATGTAGAGCATATGATAGGCTACTGACTCGCTTACTTAACTCGTCTATTTGTGTTTTCCAATTGAGTCCTTTATCAATTATAAGTCCTAAGAATCGCGTAGCGTCAGCCTGATTAATTATAAATATTATTTTGTAATATTATATTTACGTCAGATGGATTTATGCAGTATATACTGCAATATCCTGATGCATATACCTTATTTCTATATTAAGTGGCTTTTTGTTTTTACTAGTTTTATTTACTAGTTTCGTTATTAATTTGTCTTCAGGTTATTTTATATTAATTTATTTTTTCGAGAACTTCTTATATGTTTTCAAATATTTGGTTACATACAATAACAAAAGAAACACAGGATCATGTAACCTACTTCTAGAAATGCCGGGAGAAGCCTAATCAGTAAACCTGTTTTAAGTTTGAATACTTCACTGTGTTATTTGTTTATAACATTTAAATGTTTTTCAATAAGTGATCAGTTGAGCTACTTGTAGATTATTTGCAACAGTCTACAGTTATAGCTCAATTGTTTCAATTGTAAATACTAGTTTTGATTTAATTCTATTATTGGATTGTAATTTTCTTTGTTTAAGGTCTTTGACTTCCCTTAAAAAAAAAGTGATGAGGGTCATCAGAAATTATTAGCTACTGCTCGTTCCACTTTACTTTGAAAGTTCCTGATACGGCTCTCTCATCTCTGCGATAGTTCCTGATACGGCTCTCTCATCTCTGCGATAGTTCCTGATACGGCTCTCTCATCTCTGCGATAGTTCCTGATACGGCTCTCTCATCTCTGCGATAGTTCCTGATACGGCTCTCTCATCTCTGCGATAGTTCCTGATACGGCTCTCTCATCTCTGCGATAGTTCCTGATACGGCTCTCTCATCTCTGCGATAGTTCCTGATACGGCTCTCTCATCTCTGCGATAGTTCCTGATACGGCTCTCTCATCTCTGCGATAGTTCCTGATACGGCTCTCTCATCTCTGCGATAGTTCCTGATACGGCTCTCTCATCTCTGCGATAGTTCCTGATACGGCTCTCTCATCTCTGCGATAGTTCCTGATACGGCTCTCTCATCTCTGCGATAGTTCCTGATACGGCTCTCTCATCTCTGCGATAGTTCCTGATACGGCTCTCTCATCTCTGCGATAGTTCCTGATACGGCTCTCTCATCTCTGCGATAGTTCCTGATACGGCTCTCTCATCTCTGCGATAGTTCCTGATACGGCTCTCTCATCTCTGCGATAGGCCTGTAGGTATCAATATATTCCTCAATTTTGTTTTTATCTTTCAAATTATAACTAAAATTAACACTTTGACCATTAAGTTCTGATTTGAAATGCTTGATTACTGCTTTTTTGGTTGGAGATAGACCACAGTAAAGTTTATCTAAGCAAGTGGCAGATGTAGGGGTTACCCTAGTCTAGTAGGACCATTAAGAGTGCGCCTAACGCAAAAATCAAGTGTTTGCTTGATTTTTGCTTGATCTTAGTCGCTTCTTTACTTTAGTCTACATGTATACCGAAGCGACAGAAATCAAAAGTACCACCTTTTTTTTTTGCTTTTGGTGGCTTTCTTTTTCACTACGGCCATAATAGGCCTATTGTGATCGCCACTTTAATTCAAAAATTCAAAATTCAAAGTGCTTAATTTCCTTTAGACCTTACAGGACTCTTGCACACGTCACAAAACTCAGATTACATAAGTAAAACTAGGAAATAAAGTGATCACTTTGATTTTTTGTCCACTTCAATTTTTTTAAGGTTAAGTAAAGAAGCGAACAAGAAACCTTTACCTTGTTAGAACGTTAGTTTTCGAGGTTTTTATTTATTATAGTACTCTGGGGTTCTGGGTTGGAGCAAAAGTCGTCCCAAGCTTTTTTAAACTCTAGATAATCTGATATTTTATAGTAGGCCTTTTTACAAAGGATGTGTTTAACAGTTTGTTTGAATTTATTTATTGACAATTTTTGCAATTCACTTGGAGTTTTGTTGTAGAAGCGTATACATTGCCCTTTAAAAGATACGTTAATCTTGTGTAACCTAGTTGTGGGCACAGCGAGTTTATTCTTATTTCTAGTATTAAATTTATGTATATCGCTATTTTTAGGGAACCGATTGATATTTTTATGAGTATACAATAAGTTTTCATAAATATATTGACATGGTACTGTCATTATGTTTATTTCTTTGAATTTATTACGCAGGGATTCTCTGGGACCCATATTATAGATTGCACGAACAGCCCTCTTCTGCAGCACAAATACGGTGTTAATATCTGCAGCGTTCCCCCACAGCAGTATACCATAAGACATAATACTGTGGAAGTAGCTGAAATAATCAAGTCTAGATGTATCCACGTCTGTATGATGACGGATTTTTTTGACTGCATACGCTGCAGAACTAAGTCTCTTCGATAGCTTATCTATGTGCGGGCCCCATTGAAGTTTATTATCTAAGGTGATTCCTAAGAATGCGGTACTTTCTACAATTTCTAACGTTTCTCCTTTTACGTTTACATCAGCCTTAACTTGTTTTACATTAGGTAAAATAAATCTAATACATTTTGTTTTGGTTTCGTTAAGTAACAGATTATTGACACTAAACCAATGAACTATTTTTGAGATTGCATTATTCACATCGTCGAAGTTTGTGCTTTGTCGTTTCATTTTAAATATTAATGAAGTATCATCAGCAAACAGTACAATCTCGTGATTATTCTTTACAAGATGAGACAGGTCGTTAATATAAACTAAAAATAGGAAAGGACCGAGGATAGAACCCTGCGGTACACCCATTGTGACTACAGACCCTGAAGACCGTTTTCCATTGATGTCAACTCTTTGTATCCTATCACTCAAGTAAGATGTAAGAAGATCCAAAGAGGAGTCCACTATTCCATAGTGATGTAGTTTCCTGATTAATGTTGCTGATGATGCTTTTGACAAGTCGCAAAAAACACCTAAGGCATCTTGCGACTTCTCCCAAGCATCAAAAATATGCGATACTAACTCTACACCGGCATCAGTAGTTGACCTGCCGCGAGTAAACCCGAATTGCTTACAATGTAGCAGGTCATTGCTATAAAAATGCCTAAGCAATTGATGTAAAATAAGTTTTTCAAAAACTTTGCTGAATGTTGGCAGTACTGATATTGGTCTAAAGTTAGTGGGGTCAGATCTACTACCCGATTTAAACAGTGGGATTATTTTACTACATTTCATTAGATCAGGAAACACGCCACAATCGATAGACTGATTGAATATAAAAGCTAGATCTGGTGCAATGGTATCAATTATAGGTTTAATAATTCTAACGGAGATGCCCCAGAGATCTGTAGTTTTCTTAATGTGTTCACCCCTAGGACTGCGGCGTTCAGAGTTCGCCACTTACCCTTACAGCTGCTAGGAACTGAAGGATTTTCTTCGGGGAAGGGCCTTGTCGTACCATACCATGGAGACGTATGTAATTATCGGCCTCACAATCACGGTATACAGCCACAGGGCAATCCTGGGGTTAACACCCCAGTTGTTGCCCATTAGTCTGCCGCTAGCTCCTAGAGCCATCTTTGCTTTTTGCAAGACGTTGGCTAGGTGAGTATTCCACGTCAGTTTATGGTCGATGGTAACGCCCAAGTATTATACTTCAGTGGAAAAGGTTATGATTTTACCGTTAAGTTTAGGCTTGGCAAGCTTGTCTTGCCTTCGTTTGTCTGTGAATGGTGTTATCACAGTTTTGTCAGCATTGACTGCGTGTTCACTGTTACTACACCAGTCGCTGACAGCGTTGAGAGCTCGCTGCATGATGCTGGAGATGGTGGATTGGCAGAATCCTCGTACGACGATCACAAGGTCATCTGCATAGCCTTGCGCATCGATATTGAGGTCTGCCAGTTTGCACAGTCAGGAGCTGATCCGCAGCTAGGGTCCGTAAGACAGGACGATAGGACTCCGCCTTGAGGACAGCCCCTAGCCGTGGATATCTCAATGGTTGTTTGGTGAAGGGTTATTTTTGCTCCCCTGTGTGAGAGCATATTCTTAACCCATCTGGTGGTAGTCGGGTCAACATTCTTGTTGATCAACCCGTTCACCAGCAGAGAGATAGGGGAGTTATCAAAAGCACCTTCAATGTCAAGGAATGCACATAGTGCTATTTCCTTGTCCTCCATAGCCTTCTCCACTCTGTCAATCAGACTGCTCAATGCCGTCTCTGTGGATTTGCCTTTGCGGTAGGCATGTTGGCTATAGTGAATGGGAGATGCGACAAGCGCTACATCTCTTACGTATCTATCTACCACCTTCTCCATAGTCTTGAGAAGAAATGAAGAAAGGCTTATGGGTACAACCTTATTTCCGTGCCAGTGTTTTATTTTAAGAATTTGACCTTTTCTAAGTGTACAGTTTTGTATTTATGGAAATAATGAATTTTTGATTTAGATTTTTTTGAATGTATTTTTAAGCACTTAGATTTATGGTAACGAACATATATATTAAGATTAAAAAAATACGACAGGAGGTTGGGAAAAAACCTGTAGAAGTCGAGTAATTGAATAGAATTTATGAAAATAAACTGGTTTCAATAATAAAAAAATACAAATTTCGCATAAAAAATGGTATTGAAATGCTCTAAACTATCAGCGACAACACCAAATTATTTTATACGAATTACATAGCCAGTTGCCTCATCAGCGACGCAGCGACGCGGCGGCGACGCGGCGACGAAGCGGCGACGACGCGGCGACGCACTATGGAAAATAAAGGTCCTGTTTCTTATCAAAAATCTGTAACTTCATGAATTTTGATCATACCGTGATGAAATTTGGTACAAATATGCAGTAATGTATAGATATTAAAATGGTACAGTTTAAGTGATTTCTCATATATGTATACAAGGTGTATTATAATATGTGTACTACGCCGAAGGGGGGGGTTTCAGACCCCAATGGTGATCAGTTGTGGGGGGGAGATTATGAAAAATTCCTATTTTCAGTTTCCCATACAAAAAGTTTTAATTTCCTAGTGCCTAAATAAAGTGACAACCCTATCCGGGTATCCTATAGGTACCTACTAACCTCTGCAGGTAGGTAGGTATTTATCTTCGTAGATTTCAGCTATGGCGGGAGATTACTAGACGATTTAGTAAATGCGTAATAATAATAAGATGCTAGTAGGTAGGTACCTAGGGGTACTATTGAGAAAATTTTAAAATCTAAAGTAGAGTTAGGAAAGTATTAAGTGTAGGTACATACATTTTCTCGCTAGTCAGCTGTGACCATACTGAGGTCATTGTCCCAAGTGCAAGAAACAGCTGACCTTAGGGTTGTCACTTCGTAAAAAATCAGCTGTCCATGTTGAAACTTTGATGCAGCTTTTTTCACAGATACCAATCGAAATTCGAAAAGTTGTTGAACAAAAGTTGTTCCCCGGGGGGGTGGAAATTCCCCCCCTTTCGCATAGTAAACATATTATGATACAGCTTGTATATACATAATTATGTAATACAGCACAAAAAGAAAAAAACACGGAAAAAATAAATAATTTATCTAAAATGAAATACAAGATTATTATAATTACCTACCAAAAATGTTAAAACTAAGGTAAATGAAAATAAGTTGTACAAAAAAAAACATAAATAAATATAAATATCAGCTAATTACATTATTTTCATTTATATTTTCATGTAATTTTTTCATAATTATCACTTACCTACATTCTCACGCAAAATTAACGAATAATAAAATAAAATACATATAAAATGTCCATGCGAACAGTTTCTGTGATATGATAAGACACTAAAAATAACAAATTTCCTGCTCCGACTTTTATCACATTTTTTCTCACAACGTCTAAAACTGCAAACTTCCGCAGATGATTTTTCTTGCACATTAAGTATGAATAGTTAGACTAATAATTAACACAAAAAAAAGCGCGGAGGAGACTTGGGTGACAGGGAAAACCTCCAATGAAAAAAAAAATTTGTGAGAAATAAGGTATGTGACGTTTTAAGCACTTACTCAAAAACATTAAAATATTATAAAAATTTATTAGCTGTTTCGTAAAATATATAAAACAACCTTTCTAAAAATGTAAAATACTGCATATTATTATCTCTGATGAATATTTTTTTCACAACATTGAATTGAATTGAATTTTAGGTTGTAAGTGACAGAACCCTATTGAATAACATAATTCGACTATTCGAGTATCTAATAAAATCAACATATTAGATGAATTACGTTATTTGTTAAAGCCATTTTTGATATGCTCTTGTTCTACCATTTTCCATAGTGCGACGCGGCGACGCGACGCGACGCGACGCGACGCCTGCCACGTCGCGGTCTACGTCCATTACATGTTCGAGCAGAGTTGCATGACTACCGGACCCAAGGTTGCAATCTCCGGGGATTGAATCAGTCTAGTGGTTCATAAAGCTGAGATGGGAACCCATCAGACATCAAGGATTTCCAGGTCCTCTTTGTCTAGCTGCAGCTGCAGCTGTTACTTGTTGGAGCGAGTGAACTAACCAAATACTGGACCATTTCAAACACTCCAGCTCATTCGAACTAATTGATTTCCTTGGCTGAAAAGTATAATATTTTGGAGAAGGGATACGGATTTCACGCGCAGTAAATAACGTAATCCGCTTGCCGGCGCGGCGGCGCGAGTCTTGCGGCCTCGTCCCGCGAGGCGCACCTCGCTGTACAAATATAATGTATTTCCATACTGTGCGCCGCCGCCACCGTCCGGGGCGGGCGGCATCTTACACTTTATCCCAGAAGGGTTATCTAAGAGGCGAATTTGTAAGCAAATAAGCTTTTTTATGGGTTCACTATCGAAGAGTTTGCGTCCGCTTCGATGATTAATTCCAACATGGTGCTAGTTGCACGTCTGCCGAGCCTTGTCTGCTCTACTCGTAGATATAGGCTGTATTTAAATCTCAAATAGGTTCTCCAGATAAAGAAAAATGACAACGACAGGCAGCTGGCCAATTTTGATAAGTAAGGGTCTTGCAACAATGAGAATATATTGAGTTGAGGCGGGTGGCGAGGTATACCTACGTCGTTTACATCCAAGGTAGGAATCTCTTCCAATTTCAAAGTTAATTTCATCGCGCCAATGTTAATGAGGGCCGTCGCGTCATGGCTATAAAGAAATACGTGTTTCCGGAAACTTAAAATGGAACAAACAATTATGTAAAACAGGAAATGTTGAGTTATTCGCGAACACAAATTCCAATTTCAAGAAAGCTTATTCTTGGTACAGCAGTTTCAGACATAGACGTGAAAAGTGTGTGAACGAAATCAAGAAAATCATTTTGTTTTCTTGATGCGACATCGCGAACTGTTTCTATACAGATTTCCGGATGTGGAGCTTATAGTCGTATTACGTAGCCGCCGCACCACGCCGCGCCAGCCGCGACGGCGAGTCCAGTGGAGCCACAGACGTATTACGTAGCCGCCGCGCCACGGCGACTGTGAGCGAGTAGGTATGTGACTGTGAGCGAGTAGGTATTTGCGTGTAGTTGTAACACAGGCCAGTTCTTGAGTAAATTAAACTTTCTATATCAGTTTGTAAAATAAAATTGCCCGATTTACTTATTTGGCCAGATGGTAGTCAAACGGAACTAAAAGGGGGGGCTCGCCGGTTCCTATTACTACCTCTTCAAGTGAATACTCAATCTAAGTGTAATACCCGACGAAGTAGTAGGTATCGATAGAGTAGGGTCTTGGTATTCCTGCAGCGGGGCTGACTTCCAGCAGGCGGACCCGGCGGGTATTAGAAGCAGCTTTTGAAAGCTCCAGTCTAGATTGATTTGGCGTCTGCGGCTTCAAAGCCCTTCGTCTTTTCTGATCAGATAGTTTTGTAAAATGTTATGGTAGATGTTATTAAAACTGATGATTTTAGGATATCAAGTTATGGAATGCTGGCGGAGCAAGGAATAGCCTCATGTTATTGTGCAAATAAGGTATAGAGCAAGCATCTCCGCGCTCGTGTCGTGATTGCGAGGGGCGTGCTAATCGAATGAGTCGCCTCCTGCAGCGGCCGCCGCCGCCCGTTCCCGCTCAAATGTAATGAATGAGTCGCCTCCTGCAGCGGCCGCCGCCGCTTGTTCCCGCTGAAATGTAATGAATGAGTCGCCTCCTGCAGCGGCCGCCGCCGCTTGTTCCCGCTGAAATGTAATGAATGAGTCGCCTCCTGCAGCGGCCGCCGCCGCCCGTTCCCGCTCAAATGTAATGAATGCCGCCTCGGAAGGAATAACTCCTCCGAGGGCTTTAACACTACTGACAATGAGGTAGGTATGTCATAATCGCATCAGATTCCACACGTTTCACAAATAGGAGCCAGATGTGTCAGTTCACATTTTGGATAAACAATTAAGCAAGAAATAATCCCAATATCGTAAAGATGTAAGTAGGTCGCCTTGCCATAGCAGTCGCCATCCGAGTCACCTGGCGGCGCTGATTGGATGCGGACGCGAATGGAAACGGAACTTGATAAAGCGAAGGCAATTTATGAGATGAAAAATGGTCATTCTCTCGAGAAGGCTTAATGTTTCGCGTCGATTACTTCTCCGAGTCAGTTTCTTATTGCGCCCAACAGTAGCTCGGACTTATTCAATTTCTAGTAAGATGGCGGTTCACCCAATTAATAATGATGAAGGCGGTCGAGTTGCGTCGCGATGGTAACCTTTTGAACCGATAACATTCTGGAATGCTCCTCCTGGTGGTTCGCAGTCGCAATCTAGGGATGAAGGAATGAAGTTCATTTAGCTCACAACTAAATGAACGGAAGATAATGTCTCAGTACAGTTTGAACAAGACGAGCAATAGGGGCAGGAGTCCCGTCAGGGGCGGATCCAGGATTGCATTGGGGGGGGGGGGGGGGGGGCATTTTGACGAAGTTCAGATAATAGGGTTAAAAATCACAAGTAAACAAAAAATAAAGTTTTTATTCGAATTTTTACAACTTTATTTCCTTATTAATGAAGCAATAAAGTCAAAAATCGAATTGGCTACTAGACAATGAAAGCTTAAAAAAGGTACATATTAAGGGAAATGTTTGGAACACAATTTTTGACTTCGCAACTTTGTTTGAGGTACTTAGGAGGTGAACATTATATAAAGTCCCCGCCCGTAGCCCTTGAGCCGGGGGGTCGGAGGTTTGAACGTCCCATTTTTCGGTTTTTCGCTTATATCTCGGAAACTATGCGTCCTAGCGACATGACTACCCATACAAAATGAAAGCTGATTAATTTGCTACAAGTTTTACAAGGTCAAATTTTTCGATATCTTTTATAGTCTTCGAGATATCTGCTCTTGAAAGTCTGTAATTTTGGAGAGAAAAAACATTACATCTCATTTTTTGCTCTTTTTGACCGGATAACTCTTCGACGATGTACCCAAAAAGTAAATTCACCTGGTCGGAGGACGTCCTACACTACGTTTGCCAAGTCGCGGTCTCCACTCAAAATCCTCACCAAGTTGGGTATCAAATGAAAGGTATCATTAGGTTTTTACATTTCAAAAATATGTTTTACTATAGATTTTTGGAGACACCGCCCAGCCCAAAGTGCTGAAGCTAGAAAGCTGAACTTTGGTGGGATTTTTACGACACCACCTCCCTATTAGGGCATGTAAACCGATTAATCGATTAACCGAAAAACCGATTAACCGACTGATTTTACGTCGGTTTTTCACCGGTTTTTTTTCTCAAAATAACCGGGTTTTCGATTATTTTTTTAATGAGTAATAAATGATAAATTCATTTAAAAGTACGCCTTGCAGACTTTATTTAAAACGATGATAATAATATCTTATCCACCTCATTATTTTACAACACTAATTACGTTAAAATTACTAAAATACAAACAAACACCTTTCTCTGGACCGCATAAAAAGTCGTTAGTGAATGTCGTCGTGCAATAAGCTATTATTATTAGCTGAGAAGAGCAAGATAGCGAAGGCGGCGTTGCATGAGCACATTGGACGCCACCGTCGCTGTGGTTTACTGTGGTCAACGGTCGAACTGTTCGTTTGAACTGGTAAATTGTTTGTCAGACGCGATAGAATAAAATTTTTGCAATAGAAGACATTGAAATAGAACCAGAACCAGGAAATATTAGGACCACAGATGTATAATAAATCTCAAAGACCAGATCGGGCTAGAAATAAGAATGGCCCTAAAGCTAACCCTAAAGCAGCTGATTCAAGTGGACTCGATTTAGAAACGCGAGTTAGGGTAGGAATGGCCCTGTACGATGGAGGGGGATACATGGGATACAAGTTAAAGAAGGTGTAGGTACCAAGCTCTAAAGTCGATTACTCCCTTTTTTGTAGAACCAGAGAGAATATTTTTATCGGCAGGCCTAGCAACAAAATCAGCAGTTTGCTGGGTGACGACTCTCTCAACGCACTTGTGCTTATTATCAAAACAAAAAGTAGCGTTCATTATCTGTGATTTATGTGATTATCTGTGATTAACTATGTGTTTCAACTTTATTTGAGTAAAAGAGAGAGTTGAAAACTGCCAACTCAAAAAGTAGATTACAATCTATGTTATAATATAACTATCGTTGATTTTGTACCTTTATTTCAGTAAGAGAGAGAGATTAAATACTACCAATTAAAAAGAGAATTACATTTAGTAACTTTTAGGACTGATTTATCATAATGTTTCAGGGGATAACTATAATGTTGATTTTTATAACTTCATTTAAGTAAAAGTGAGTTGAATATTACCAAATGTTTTAAACTTTATTTGAGTAAGAGAGAGTTTTAGTAAAAGGGAATTACACTTAGTAATTTTGTAGACGGATTTACAATAATGTTTCTAAGGTTTTATTTATTATACTCTGGGTAATTTCTAAGAAATTAATAAATCCCAAAAATTTACGATCCCGACGGGATTCGAACCCGCACCTTCCCCTTCAGCGCAGGGGTGCTCTTTTTTCCAACTAAGCTACGTGATCTTATCTAGTCTCAACTAGAACTCCCAAAGATTTTCGGGCCGACTAGATAAGATCACGTAGCTTAGTTGGAAAAAAGAGCACCCCTGCGCTGAAGGGGAAGGTGCGGGTTCGAATCCCGTCGGGATCGTAAATTTTTGGGATTTATTAATTTCTTACAATAATGTTTTAAGATATTCATTTTGTTGATTTTTATATCTTTATTTGAGTAAGAAAAAACGTTTTAAAACCAAATCATAAAGTGAATAAGAAGAAGAAAAAGAATAAGAATCATTTATTTGCTTAAAACATGAGTATTAACATGGTATGAGCATGCAATTATGTTAAAATATAAATTAAATAAGATCCACATGTTTTGCTATTACTGGCATGCAAATAAGAGAGGGCTCACTGCAGATTTGTCACTAATGCGATATTTCTTTTCATAACTAGGTAGGTATAACAATCAATCATTTTAAAAATGAATAAGATTTAGTAACTTTTATGACTGATTGATCACAATGTATTGGGATTACTATATTATTGTTGATTTGTATAACTTTATCTGAACAAGAGTGAGTTGAATATTACCAAATGTTCTTTAACGAGTTAATTTTTTAAAATAATAAGCAAACACCATGTTTTTCATCATGTTTACGTGTTTGCTTATTAAAATAATAAGCAAACACCATTTTTATTCAAATTTTTACGGTTTTATTTAGTCCTAAGACACCTAAGTAAAAAACTCGAAAATAACCGAAAAAACCGGTTAACCGGTTAACCGAAAAAATAAAAACCGAAAACCCGGTTTCTTTTTACAACCCGGTTTTTACATGCCCTACTCCCTATAACAAGGGATTTTGTGGTAATTCCAGGCGGGGTTTTTGGTGTTTTTGTAACTCTTTAACAAGTAGCCCGATTTGCTTGAAACTTACAGAGAATACTACAAATTTAAAATTATTGAACAATGTTTCAGGATTTTTCAAAATATTCCTTAAAATGGGTTTTAAAGTTAAAGATTCCGAGTTTGGCTTCGTATTTAAATGTCTATAATGTTCTTGTTGATGTTGTATGTACTCGTAGGATGCTAATGACCTTCAATTTTGAGAATGTACTGATACAACTACAAACTAAAACAGGTATTTTATCAGAAATTTTCAAAAAACTCATAAAAAAGGGTAAAATGAGGGTTTACAGTTATCGAGTTTCTTTTGTGTAGCTTGTTAACTACTACGCAAGTTGTTAACTACTACGCAAGTTGTTAACTACTACGCAAGTTGTTAACTACTACGCAAGTTGCGTGAAACTTACTGAGAACACAAAACCATTAAACACGTATACATACATATTCCTAAACATTGGGTAGATCGTATTATCAAAGTTTGAGATTCGTAGCTTGGTATGCTGCTGTATTGAAATGGTTGTTTCTAATGACATGATTTGGAACCCTCGGCACGCGAGACACACTCGCACTTGACGAATCTTGTTTCTTCACTGTAGAACCACCACCACGTCCACCTTCCTGCTAAATTCAATTAAGTTTTGTTTTTCTTCTTACTTAGTTTTCCTTGACACGGGTTTTAAAGGACGCTCGGAACGGGCTCGCAACGTTTTTCGAAGCGAACCGAACGCTCAAATATGAAGAACATTATATTAATTGTGAAAGTTTGCTTGAAGGCAAGGTGAGCTGCATACAGCGCCACACTCGTTATGGTCAGCCACACCACATCACACGTGCCTACACACTTGAGGCAGTATATTCCAGTAATTAGAATGATAGTGATTAGGATTCCCGCCTTGGCAGTCCAGATGCAGGTAGGCACGCTCCGCCACCACAAGTCACGTTTATTGCGCTGCAATCTCATTGCCGCTACGAAATTATTCAAGGTATTTGATTCCGAATGCCGGAGAACGGTGTACTGGTACAAATTCTTGTGAGAACTTTTAAAAATGCAGTTTTATGGGAGCTCCTTGCAGCGCGGCTCAGCGCGACCTCTTGCACTCCGCCGTGAGTTATCGCGGTCATCCGTCAGGCTCGCCGCTCGCCCGACTCTCCCGCCCCGCCCGCCCCGCCCTCGCCGATCCTCATACGTTACAGGATCCAATAGTCGTACTCAAGTTGTACTCAACTGCGGCCCAGGGCGGACCCTTCACTACTGCTCCTTATTGATGATTAAGGCTACTGCCGTCTGCTGCGGCCCAGGGCGGGCCCTTCACTACTGCTCCTTATTGATGATTAAGGCTACTGCCGTCTGCTGCGGCCCAGGGCGGGCCCTTCACTACTGCTCCTTATTGATGATTAAGGCTACTGCCGTCTGCTGCGGCCCAGGGCGGGCCCTTCACTACTGCTCCTTATTGATGATTAAGGCTACTGCCGTCTGCTGCGGCCCAGGGCGGGCCCTTCACTACTGCTCCTTATTGATGATTAAGGCTACTGCCGTCTGCTGCGGCCCAGGGCGGGCCCTTCACTACTGCTCCTTATTGATGATTAAGGCTACTGCCGTCTGCTGCGGCCCAGGGCGGGCCCTTCACTACTGCTCCTTATTGATGATTAAGGCTACTGCCGTCTGCTGCGGCCCAGGGCGGGCCCTTCACTACTGCTCCTTATTGATGATTAAGGCTACTGCCGTCTGCTGCGGCCCAGGGCGGGCCCTTCACTACTGCTCCTTATTGATGATTAAGGCTACTGCCGTCTGCTGCGGCCCAGGGCGGGCCCTTCACTACTGTTGCTTATCCTACCCCATAAGCAACAGTAGTGAACTCCTACCGAACAGATACATTGGTATACTAGGCACGGAACTCATAGAAACATGTAAAGTGCGAGTTAGCTTGCGCTGGCAGTCAAGTCCGCTGGTTTGTAATCGCAGGGTCCTGCGATTGTTCTTGTTCTGGTCTAGGCAGAATAACAGCGCCTACTGTTACAATATAACAGTTGGCATTATGCTGAGCCTGGGCCCATTTGGTACTGCAGCAGCAGCACAAACTGATTACCTACTTATTTTTACACAAAAATTTTTTTTTTTACATTATTGTTATTGTTTGATGAATTTGATATTTATTTAAAAATTGTAAATGTATCTTGTGTTGTAGTAGCAAATAAATGATATGTCTATATCTATGTCTATGTGTAAGTCCTACCGAACAGATACATGTATTACAAGTCTCCTTCACGAAATGCAATAATGTTTGTTCTAGTTTTAATTATGTACCAGTGGTGTTGCGGCAGCCACGGCAGCCAGGAGTAGCGTCCAGTAGTGGACATGGACGGCCGAGGGTGCGGGTCTGCTAGATAGACTACAATACAAATTGTTTGCACACCTACACATTTGTTTCGGTGTATATGTTTAAAACTGTTTTGTATGAATGACTTTGCAAATGTCGTCATGCCTAGGTAAACTGTAAACCTCTTGTTCCTTCTGAGCTTATCAGGACTTTCGATTTTCAGGAACCAATATGAGTTTTCAGTTCTAACATGAGTTAGATAATAAAGTGTTTTCATACACAATACCTATACAAAGATTTTGCTTGGAGGGCTGCAAGTAGGTAACTCAAACTTTAGTATTGCGAGTAAACAGCGGGTTCAATTGTCTAAGGAGGAAATGGATATTTGTACCTTAAACATAAACTACATCGTGATTCGTAGGATATTTGGTTGTGTATTGCGGCTTATCATTTGTGTTGGTGTAAGCACGCCGCGACGCCGACGTCCGCCGCCGTCGCCCTCTCCGCACACCGTACTATTCAACATCTAGCTCATGTGGTGCTGCATCACGTCCACATACAGTGAACTACTTTCTCCTCCCTCACTCCACCCTGCATCTCTTTTGCTGTGTTCTGCAGAGATCATACCGCTTGCTCGCTCGCACTTGTCCGAGCACTCGCGCCGCCGCGCGATAACCTCTGTATGAACGTCGGATAAAATAGGTCGATGTTCCCTTTTATAAAATTTCGGGTCGACCTTAACATGTTAATCAGAGCATAATATTTAAACCGAATGGGCGCTTTAATACTTTATCGGTAATTCAGGTGTTAAGTACGACTCACTTAATTAAGGTGACACTAAAAGGGTTGTGAAAATGAAAAGAACGTTTTTGGAGCACGACCTTGGCGGAGGTGGGAGCGGGAGATCGGAGGTGGGAGCGGGAGAGCGGACGATCCTTCCGAAAATAATTAAACCTAGCTTAAAATGGTTTGTTATCATAATTCTCGATGGGATGTGTCAGTTAGCTTAATACATCTAGGCTGACTAGGCAGGAGGCGAACGTCGGACACTGGGCAGGAGGCGAACGTCGGACACTGGGCAGGAGGCGAACGTCGGACACTGGGCAGGAGGTGAACGTCGGAGACTGGGCAGGAGGCGAACGTCGGAGACTGGGCAGGAGGCGAACGTCGGAGACTGGGCAGGAGGCGAACGTCGGACACTGGGCAGGAGGCGAACGTCGGAGACTGGGCAGGAGGCGAACGTCGGACACTGGGCCGGAGGCGAACGTCGGAGACTGGGCAGGAGGCGAACGTCGAACACTGGGTAGGAGGCGAACGTCGGAGACTGGGCAGGAGGCGAACGTCGGACACTGGGCAGGAGGCGAACGTCGGACACTGGGCAGGAGGCGAACGTCGGACACTGGGCATGAGGCGAACGTCGGAGACTGGGCAGGAGGCGAACGTCGGACACTGGGCATGAGGCGAACGTCGGAGACTGGGCAAGAGGCGACCGTCGTAGACTGGGGAGGAGGCGAACGTCGGACACTGGGCAGGATGCGAACGTCGGAGACTGGGCAGGAGGCGAACGTCAGACACTGGGCAGGATATGACCGTCGTAGACTGGGCAGGAGGCGAACGCCGCGTCGCGCCAGAGCTCCAATCACAGTATTGTCGACTTACAATAAAGGACGAACCAGAAATATGAATTGGAATATGGTCAATACAACTTGCATTCGAAACCGTTGAACATTGAACGAAGAACCGCGCGAGTTTCTTTAAACAATAGAATACAACAGACAGTGGAACAATCCCTGGCAAGTAATGCCATTAGGATGGGCGTCGCGTTGCGCCGTAAACCGTAAAACCTTCAAACAATATTCGTCCGCATCGCGTCGGTAATCATATTCCAGATACGTGAGATATTACTTAGCATTAGGAGTACATAATCCGGCAACCTTGACGCAGCAGCGGTGGCAGCGGCTCGACTCCGCGAACCAACACCATAAATATTGATGCTTTTTCAATGCGCACCAGGAAAATTGTTACGACTCATAAAAACTCTTACTTTTACGATTCGCCGCTCGCCGCGTGTTGATTATTTCATGAAAAAGGAATCAAAGGTACAGTCACGGGCACAAGCGCGCGCGCCGCGTCCGCCCGCCCCGCGCCCCGCGCGCGCGTCTCGGGCGGCGGCGTACTCTGCACCGCTCACATACAAATGAAGCTGGAACTACGTAAGAGCTTAGTACTACTAACTACATTGGAGGAGAACGTTAGTCGAATGGCGAACGGCAGGTATTACTGAGCTCAGGAGGTAATCAGACGCATAGCCAAGTAGGAATAGAGTCGGTGAGCCGACTACGCCACCGGTGCGGCAGAGCGCGCGGTGCAGACTAGTGCTGACCAGAGCTGACCGATTCATTTGCCTACTCATATTAACATTTCATCAAAAACAGCGTTTACCGGATCAATGGATGCCTATAGTATTAGAGGATCCAAAATGCTTCACCCTTATTTTTTACAACCTTCAAATAAAGTGACGCTCGCCCCATCATGTGTTGAAACGGGCCGTCAATATGAATAGTCGTGGAGCATCAGGTCCACACCACACGTGTGCCCGCTGCCCCCGCTCCCCCTGCCCCTGCCCCGCCTGCCCTTGCCCCGGTCGCTGTCGCCGACAGCTCTTATCAGAATAGATGACGTTCAATTAGCGCGATTCGTTCAAAAGCATTGTTTTCTGATTTTGATACCTGTTTTCAATCGACGCGTCGAGAGCAATTAGTTGAGAGGGTGGAATGAATTTGAAAGGGGTCGAAAATACTTAAAACTTGATGGAACGTGGTCATCGAGGGCTCGCGTGCTCCCGGCGAGCTCGCGAGCCCTGGATCGAACGTGGCCTGCTCCCGGCGAGCTCGCGAGCCCTCGATGGAACGTGGCCTGCTCCCGGCGAGCTCGCGAGCCCTCGATGGAACGTGGCCTGCTCCCGGCGAGCTCGCGAGCCCTCGATGGAACGTGGCCTGCTCCCGGCGAGCTCGCGAGCCCTCGATGGAACGTGGCCTGCTCCCGGCGAGCTCGCGAGCCCTCGATGGAACGTGGCCTGCTCCCGGCGAGCTCGCGAGCCCTCGATGGAACGTGGCCTGCTCCCGGCGAGCTCGCGAGCCCTCGATGGAACGTGGCCTGCTCCCGGCGAGCACGCGAGCCCTCGATGGAACGTGGCCTGCTCCCGGCGAGCTCGCGAGCCCTCGATGGAACGTGGCCTGCTCCCGGCGAGCTCGCGAGCCCTCGATGGAACGTGGCCTGCTCCCGGCGAGCTCGCGAGCCCTCGATGGAACGTGGCCTGCTCCCGGCGAGCACGCGAGCCCTCGATGGCTCTACGCCGGATCGCTGTGGCTTCATCTCTTTGATAGTAGGTACAACCAAATAGACTACTTTTCTCTATTTGTATAATTCACTCTTACGCCCTCAGCTAGAATATGCCAGTGCAATCTGGGATCCACGCTATGACAAGTATAATAATAGTATAGAAAGAGTACAAAAGAAATACCTCAAAACCATGAACTTTACATGCAAAAGAGACTCATCCTTTTGCACCAATAATTCATATGAAAACCTGCTTAGGAAATTCAAAATGATAACTCTTAAATCCAGACGTGTTTTTCTTCAGGCCATGCTCTCGCATGGCCTATGTCGTGGCAAACTGGATTGCCCGAAACTCGTTAGTAAATTGAGCTATGTAGTTCCCCGCTCGGTACATCGCCGAAGTGCGGCGCGCAGGCAATGTTTATTCCACCTGCCCAACAGTCGTACCAACGATGGCCTACGTTCACCTCTGCGCCGCATCGTTGATATGTACAGCAAAAAATTTATTGATATTGACCTGTTCCTACTATCTGAACCTAATTATAAGAAAAATGTTCTGAAACTTTTGAGTACTCCAAAATAATAATTAAATTAAATTTCAGAGCATCTCTTTTTCCTATCTTTCATATTAAATATGTAAAAATAACTTTTATTGACACTCTAAAATTAAGCATACTAAAACAAATAACCTAAACTATCAATAGTACCTACTATTAACTTTAAGTATAACTAATAGTAAGATATTTTTAGACAACAGCCAACTATGTAGTTAGTAAAACTTTTGTAGAAATCTGTGGATAATGCGATTGGTTGTACATTTAGGATCACATAAAATAAGAACATTATGTAATAAGTCTACATTGTACAGCTGTTTATTGTCCTGAATAAAGAAAATAAATAAAAACAAACGGAGATGATAATCCAAATAATCGTTCAACCGACCCTTCTAGAGGTAAATACGGGCGTAAAACTACAATTATAAGTTTATATAATGTCCGT
Source organism: Eupithecia exiguata (assembly GCA_947086465.1). NCBI lineage: Eukaryota > Metazoa > Arthropoda > Insecta > Lepidoptera > Geometridae > Eupithecia > Eupithecia exiguata. The sequence goes on along the minus strand of OX352228.1, from coordinate 15,190,889 downwards.
AAGAGTTAGTAAGAACAACAAACTCGGTTATCGGTTCAACAAGCATGCGCAAACTCACACCAACACGTGCGTTATTACAACAACACCCTTTTTACCCGACTACCGACAGGGGCGGGTTATGAGGTTAGCACCCTATGTTTGTATGTTTGTATGTTTGTATGTTTGTATGTTTGTATGTTTGTATGTTTGTATATTTGTATGTTTGTATGTATGTGGCCGATTTCTTTGTTCCCACGTAGCGCTGAAACTACTGGTTCGATTTCAACAAATTATGTATCGATTGATTCGTCTCAATACCCCGATGGTTATAGGCTATAGGATTTAGGGCTCCGACCCCGAATAAGCCTTCAAAACGCGTATTAAAGTTTAGGTAGCCGCAGGCTGCAGGCCCCATAGAGAAAAATTACAATACCTACGACCTATTTTCATTTTCAACTCTATGCCTATCAAATATGACCGATACGTCATTCTATTTTGTCAATGTAAATGTTTCAAAATTTTATAACTTTCACGTAGTCGGGTTGTAGTTTTTAACTTTATCTTGTTATCTGTTAACTCATTTGACATTTGTGACAGTTTCCTCCCGTCCCGCCCCGCGCGCAGATATCACTAATGTACCACACTAATGTAATACTGTACAATTTCTCAAAATTTTATGAAAGCTGTTTTAATTATTATTTAAACAATAAAGGAATGTTTTCAACTGTTGTCAATGTTGTTTGGAAGTGATACTCGTATCTTTAATATTTCTGTTAACATTGCCATTGACAACACAAAGAAGCATCATCATCATCATGATCATCATGTTTCTGGTAGCTACTTGCCCTCCATGTCCCATGGTCGTGGGACATGCTGTACAGCTATTCTGCGTCGCTGCCGCATGCCGCGTCCGCACATTTTACATTACAAATCAATTTAGTTATAACGAATCTCCCATTAACTACATTACTTAACTAAACAAATAGATTGTGGGTCAGGCTCGGCTCGGGCTAGAAACTCATTTATGTTAGAACCCTACGCAATCTCTCTAGTGTTAGAACCCTACGCAATCTCTCTAGTGTTAGAACCCTACGCAATCTCTCTAGTGTTAGAACCCTACGCAATCTCTCTAGTGTTAGAACCCTACGCAATCTCTCTAGTGTTAGAACCCCACGCAATCTCTCTAGTGTTAGAACCCTACGCAATCTCTCTAGTGTTAGAACCCTACGCAATCTCTCTAGTGTTAGAACCCTACGCAATCTCTCTAGTGTTAGAACCCTACGCAATCTCTCTAGTGTTAGAACCCTACGCAATCTCTCTAGTGTTAGAACCCTACGCAATCTCTCTAGTGTTAGAACCCTACGCAATCTCTCTAGTGTTAGAACCCTACGCAATCTCTCTAGTGTTAGAACCCTACGCAATCTCTCTAGTGATTTGAAACTATTATGATTTTGAGAAAACATTTTGAATAAAAGGAACGAAGTTACAAAATGACCAAGGAAGACCAAAACCACCCCTGGCAGCGGCGCTCCAGGAAACGGAAACTTGTCAGTTGGCAGAGAGGAGCGGTCTCGTTACATACATCACACTTGTTCACACAGTTTGTGTGGCTAATGAAGACCAGGAGCGCAGTTAGTGGTTATTGGGCGTCACACTAACAAACACACAAACAAACAAACAAGTTCACCTTCTGCGTCAGAGAACATCCGCTGGTAGATCTCGTCGCAATCTGCAGACAGAACAGACGGTCAGTACAACAGTAGTACCATACCAACTGGGAGGAGAAGCACATTGCCGCCGATGAGATCCAGTGAGCCTGCGTCGCTCGTGGGCAGGCCCCCTGCATCTCATCAGAGCGGGAATGAGGCCTCACTCAGTAAACCAGAGTACAACCCGACGCTAGCCCCAGCACCGAATCACCCGACCCGTAGGCGGAGTGCTTCCACTGTATCTGGCTGCAATCACCAGGCAGCGGCATTATCAATCAAACAAAACCACTTTAAACTTATACACAGCCGTTGTAGTTAAAGTGGAAACTTTTAAACATTTTCTTTTCATACTGTGCAGCCGAGTCGAGTCAAATTAAACAAAGTTAAATTAAATAAACGTAACTAAGATAAGACACGGAGGGCAACTTAATGAGTCCAAGTTGATGTTTAAACTTGTTAATCTGTAGACGGTTTGAATAGGACTCGAAACTTACCTACGTACACTTTACTTTTAAAAATAAATTCTCTAATTTTAATGCCAACATTCGCGCGTAATGTCTAAGGGCAGGGACGAGGCGGGGGCGGGGGCGGGGGCGGGTACAGTCGGAGCCACCATCGCGAGGGAAAACACAGAAATCAATTAGAGCCGTAAAGCGTTATCGTTTCGAACCATTCTGATCAAAATTCGCTCACAACGTAAATAAATTCAGGGTTTTATTTTGTCGTAAACAAAATTTCAATTGTTGTAACCAGGTTAGGTTGAACGTGCCGATCCTCGTGGCTCGCACTCGCGGGCCGGGGCCGGAACCGGCCGGAGTCGGGCCGGACCCGGCAACGACTATGAAAACCAGCCATGCTTTTAAAATTCTGTGCTGTGTAGTTTAGATTTGAGTTTGACACATAAATGATATTCGGAGGAAATCTCGTTTCTAGTCTCGATGGTGTTGCAGCCCGACGACGACGTGGGGCACGTACTGTGTGGATGAGGGCCTACGCGTAGTCCGGCGCGGGCGGCGGCAGGCGGCGCGGCGCGGGGCGGGGCGGGGCGGGGCGGGGTGCGAACAATTTAACATATTTATTGGGGCAGCGCGTGCCCAGCATTAATGCGCCGAGCGAGCCTGCCCTGTAACCGCACTTGATCAGCGCGCCGCCCGTCCGCCGCCTGGTGCGCCGCCGCCGTCGCCTCTGCGCCTGTTCAACCGGTCGGCAGCGGCGGCGGCGCGCCGGCGTCTACGAAACCGCAGCCGCTCAATATACGAGTATATAACTTTGTCTTTCTCTGCAGAGTGTAAAGGTAGGTACGCAAAATAGTAAGGGTACAATATCCACAGCGGCAAAAAAAAAGTGTTTCCAATGTCTCTGTATCATATTTTATGCACCCAGAACCGGTGAGGTACCGTCTACTGTCTTTCCATTCAAAGGTTGCCTGGAAGAAATCGCTGCTAAGCGATAACGCCGCCCAATGTACTATTATGTTTAATGTTTATGTCTGCTTCTTTTGCTTTATTTTGTGGTGTAAAATAAAGAATTTTGTATTGTACTGCCATCAGCTCAGAAAGATGTCTTCCCCCAGCAGCAGTGAAAAGCTGGTTCCGCTGTAAATGCGTCTCTGGTCGCGGCCGCTGATGGCAGCTCCTTGCGAGCTGGTTACGGCCGGCTCCGCGCCGTCACCTCGCAGCCCTATTCGTCGTACCTACTGACTCACCCCGGCGCGGCGCGGCGGCGCGCGGCGGCGCGCGGCGGCGCGCGGCGGCACGCGCCGATAGGAACGTGCGATGCTACGTTTTGGGCTCACATACTTTATGCAATTATCGTGTCTTTGTGCCGCTGATAGCAGCTCGTTGAACTGTGTTTCATAGTTGAGGAGTCGAGGTCGCGCCGTGCTCGTGCACAGCACATCGCCCAAGCTGTGCTGCCTGAAAGGTCCCCAAGGTCGCGCTCGTGTACGACACCCAGGCTCTAGTCGAAGCGCTGCTAGTGCTCCTTCTCGTCTTCGTAATAAAGGTTCGCTTATAAAGTAGGCTACAAGTTATTTGTATCAGAATATTGTTGAGCTGCGAGCTGAGGCCACCTCGGCCTCGAGATGACAGAGAGATTACGAGACGCCTCGGAAGCTGCTATTAAGCAAGAGTTCGCTAGTTTGGACGTACCGCCTCCGCCTCCTACCCGCTTCCTAATTAGTCCGGCACGGTACGTCGCGCGCCCGTCTCCGGGACACGATGACGACGTGACTTTTATAAAGACGCCGTTATTACTCTCTTATGAAAATGTACAGGAAGACTGGAAAAATAGGGTTAGTGTATCTAGCCGGTTTATACCTATGTATGAAGTGTGAAATAAACGAAGGAATCCGCGCAGCGCGCTCAGCTCCCGCACGAGGCGGAGCGCGCGGTGGCGGAGCGCCGCGGAAACTAATTATCTTCGCAATGAAAGAAATTCTCGCCAGAGGCGGATTAAGTGCCCTTCCAAAGCATAAATGAAACCCAACCCAGGAATACTACTGCTTCAGTCGGAGGAAACAATCATTAATACTAGCAGGGCATTACTGGCTCTGTTGTTCCATAAAATAACATTATTTCGACTAGCTAACAATGTCATTGAATTCAAGAAGAGGGCATAGACTTTAAATAATTTAGAAGCATGGATCGTATGTAATGTTGCCGTGAATGGGCTCCACTCGCCGCCATATTTAGAAGCATGGATCGTATGTAATGTTGGCGTGAATGGGCTCCACTCGCCGCCATATTTAGAAGCATGGATCGTATGTAATGTTGGCGTGAATGGGCTCCACTCGCCGCCATATTTAGAAGCATGGATCGTATGTAATGTTGGCGTGAATGGGCTCCACTCGCCGCCATATTTAGAAGCATGGATCGTATGTAATGTTGGCGTGAATGGGCTCCACTCGCCGCCATATTTAGAAGCATGGATCGTATGTAATGTTGGCGTGAATGGGCTCCACTCGCCGCCATATTTAGAAGCATGGATCGTATGTAATGTTGGCGTGAATGGGCTCCACTCGCCGCCATATTTAGAAGCATGGATCGTATGTAATGTTGGCGTGAATGGGCTCCACTCGCCGCCATATTTAGAAGCATGGATCGTATGTAATGTTGGCGTGAATGGGCTCCACTCGCCGCCATATTTGCCGCCAAACACAAAATGGAACGCATATAATATTCTGATCGCATCGCATCGCTATACAAGTCCGCGCAGAGCTATGCGATACCGATTTACGCGCTACTAACAAACGCGCTGCGCTCTTGGACAAATATCATTGAATGTGCCCATTTATGTGCCAATTGGAATGGCTGACACAAGTCAATTCAACCCGATTTTAAATAAATAAGGAATAATCACTGAAGTACTATTACTAGAGTAGCACTCATATCTCAATAGGAATAATAATTGTTTTTATAAAGACATTGTGAACCAGTCGGTTATCCTCTAGCCTTCAGAATCAGGATGCTCTAGCTAGGTAATACTCTCGGCGGAACAGCTTCCTGTCTCGTGACGAAGCATCTCGGTGGAACGAGAGCAAGACGGATTCTAACTTCAGTTCACTTCATTTGTTACTGTATGTCAACATACCGATTGAAAATTTCAGTAATGCACTTGTAATTAGAATTCTTAACTCGACATCTCCGAAATGATCTTAAACTACATATTTATAAATAAGGTTACGATTTCATTTTCTTTCCAAATCGGTATAAAGAAATCTTTTCTCAGAAATACATTAGCGGGACATGGAATTTTTGAAGTAGTTTTGAAAGAAACAATGTCATTTACATGAGAAAAAACGTTATTCTAAAGGAGCTAGAGATACCTAAATGTAATCTATAAACGTTATTCTAAAGTAGCTAGAGATACCTAAATGTAATCTATAAACGTTATTTTAAAGTAGCTAGAGATACCTAAATGTAATCTATAAACGTTATTCTAAAGTAGCTAGAGATACCTAAATGTAATCTATAAACGTTATTCTAAAGTAGCTAGAGATACCTAAATGTAATCTATAAACGTTATTCAAAAGGAGCTAGAGATACCTAAATATAATCTACAAACGTTATTCTAAAGTAGTTAGAGATACATAAATGTAATCTATAAACGTTATTCTAAAGTAGCTAGAGATACCTAAATGTAATCTATAAAAGTTATTCTAAAGTAGTTAGAGATACCTAAATGTAATCTATAAACGTTATTCTAAAGTAGCTAGAGATACCTAAATGTAATCTATAAACGTTATTCTAAAGTAGCTAGAGATACCTAAATGTAATCTATAAACGTTATTCTAAAGTTCCTAGGGATACCTAAATGTAATCTTTAAACGTTATTCTAATGTACGAGTAGCTAGGGATACGTTAATGTAATTTAAAACTGTATTCTAAAGTAGCTAGGGATACCTCAACCTCAATGTAATCTTTATAAGGACCTAACTATAAACTAAAAACAGCGGAGCAATGCACCCAGCGTCTTGGGCACACTTCCGACTGGGATTGAGTTGAGCTACCTGTAGATAGTTTACAACAATCTGCAGTTTCAATTGTAAATACTAGTTTTAATTAAATTATATTATTTGATTTTCTTCGTTAGCAAACTATAAATATATTCAGAAGTGTAATAGTTAGAAAGAGTGTTTTTTCCGCTCAACCTGAACTGGACAGGATAGACCATGAAGCCGGGTTTCCCCCGCGACAGGGTAATGAGCGGTAGATGGAAGGCGGGCTGGATTTCAACCTGAACTGGACAGGATAGACCATGAAGCCGGGTTTCCCCCGCGACAGGGTAATGAGCGGTAGATGGAAGGCGGGCTGGATTTCAACCTGAACTGGACAGGATAGACCATGAAGCCGGGTTTCCCCCGCGACAGGGTAATGAGCGGTAGATGGAAGGCGGGCTGGATTTCAACCTGAACTGGACAGGATAGACCATGAAGCCGGGTTTCCCCCGCGACAGGGTAATGAGCGGTAGATGGAAGGCGGGCTGGATTTCAACCTGAACTGGACAGGATAGACCATGAAGCCGGGTTTCCCCCGCGACAGGGTAATGAGCGGTAGATGGAAGGCGGGCTGGATTTCAACCTGAACTGGACAGGATAGACCATGAAGCCGGGTTTCCACCGCGACAGGGTAATGAGCGGTAGATGGAAGGCGGGCTGGATTTCAACCTGAACTGGACAGGATAGACCATGAAGCCGGGTTTCCCCCGCGACAGGGTAATGAGCGGTAGATGGAAGGCGGGCTGGATTTATTTAAATATTTCATTTATATTTCTTTTTATGGGTTTATATTTCTACCAGCAAATAATTTTGTCCGTCGATTTCCACCGGAAAAAGAAAATGAGAAGCATTTCTACTCTTTCTGCTCACTCAGTCATTTCCGCTCGACTATTTGTTGATGCCGTTGATGGAGGAGGTGAAGAGGAACTCTGTTCGTTGTTAATGCGTCCGCTCCGGTCGCGGTGGAGGGTTGCCGCCGCGGCCTGTCCACTGGAAGTATACTAGTAGGTACGTACCGACGACGTGCAGCGTGACGAAGAAGGAGCGCACGGGCTGCGTGGAGACCTGGCACTCGTAGACGCCAGCGTCGCGCTGCTGCGCCCACTTCACGTGCAGCGTCCAGTCGTCCGTCTGCGGCGCGTGCGTCGCCTGGAACCGCTGGTCCGACGTGTACGTGTACCCGCCCACCGTCAGGATGTGCAGGTCGCGGTGCCGGATCCATGACACCTGCAATCACAAACAAACGCAGTATTACGTACCTGCGCCTGCGCCGAGCACGTACCACTCCCACGGTCAAGGCTTGTCTTGTTACAAGATGTGTTACATCATTGCAAGCACTTCCAAACCATTTTAACTCTGATTTATCTGGGAACGTTTAACTGCGATGTTGCTAGTTTGCAATATGTGCCAAGTGCGAGGTACGATTAAAGAATTTATCACAACCTGAAGCACGTATCGGGTTACGCCCATCTCGCTGGATCCAGGCAATGGAGCCTCGCGGCCGCTATGCCAACAAACTACCTAAATATTAATTGATCAGCAAACTTATGATACCGGTGGAGATTAATTAATCAGCAGGGAATTGTAACGAAGTCAAATGAACCGGGATAGGTTCTCGTGCCTTGTTTACTCGCATGTTTCTGTATTTATTAACTAACTAGCGAGTAAACAACTTTACTAGCGGCCCGCCCCGGCTTCGCACGGGTAGATAGAGGTATTTAACAAAAAAAATTATAAAAAAGTTTTTAAGGTAAAGTAAAGAAGCGAACAAGAAACCTTTACCTTGTTAGAATGTTAGTTTTCGAGTTGGAGAACGACTCGTCCCAACCTTTTTTATCCTCTAGATAATCTGATATTTTATAGTAAGCCTTTTTACAAAGGATGTGTTTAACAAATTCGTTTGAATTTATTTATTGACAATTTTTGCAACTCACTTGGAGTTTTGTTGTAGAAGCGTATACATTGCCCTTTAAAAGATACGTTAATCTTGTGTAACCTAGTTGTGGGCACAGCGAGTTTATTCTTATTTCTAGTATTAAATTTAAGTATATCGCTATTTTTAGGGAACCGATTGATATTTATATGAGTATACAACAAGTTTTCATAAATATATTGACATGGTACTGTCATTATGTAAGCAATAAGCATAATAAGCAGTAAGCAATAAGCACAATGTAGTCGTTTGTTATTCCTCAATAAATAAATAAAATAAATAAAATTATGTTTATTTCTTTGAATTGATGCGGCAAGCTGAATGGGCGCTATGGCGCTCATTAAGGGAGGTCTATGTCCAGCAGTGGACTAATATAGGCTGATGATGATCGCTTTAGATATTATTATTACTTTATTAACAAAGAAAATTACAATCAAATAATAGAATTAAATTAAAACTAGTATTTACAATTGAGCTAACTGCAGACTGTTCTACAAACAATCTACAAGTAGCTCAACTGATCCATATCAATACCAGTCGGAAGCGTGCCCAAGACGCAAGCTGCATTGCCCCGCTGTTTATTATTACTTGTTATTAACTTGTTTTTTGTTTAATTAACTAGGATTCTAATAGTGAAAGAATTTTTCAAATCGGTCCAGTTGTTTCGAAGCCTATTCAATTTAAACAAACACATTTCCTCATTATAAGTAGTTATTGTGCCATAACTGTAATAGTTAGACATTAGTATTGTAGATTTTTTTGTAGATATTGATGTTCTCTATGAAACTGTAGTACCTGGCGTTGGCAGGTCTGCGACTGTAGGTATGTCTAAGTCCCAGTAGCATTAACTAATCTGTAGGATGTTCTTGGAACTAGGCACCTATGGCGTTGGCAGGTCTGCGACTGTAGGTATGTCTAAGTCCCAGTAGCAGTAACTAATCTGTAGGATGTTCTTGGAACTAGGCACCTATGGCGTTGGCAGGTCTGCGACTGTAGGTATGTCTAAGTCCCAGTAGCATTAACTAATCTGTAGGATGTTCTTGGAACTAGGCACCTATGGCGTTGGCAGGTCTGCGACTGTAGGTATGTCTAAGTCCCAGTAGCAGTAACTAATCTGTAGGATGTTCTTGGAACTAGGCACCTATGGCGTTGGCAGGTCTGCGACTGTAGGTATGTCTAAGTCCCAGTAGCAGTAACTAATCTGTAGGATGTTCTTGGAACTAGGCACCTATGGCGTTGGCAGGTCTGCGACTGTAGGTATGTCTAAGTCCCAGTAGCAGTAACTAATCTGTAGGATGTTAATTTTTTTCGTCCCTGATTATTAATGATATTCAAGAAGTTCGTTTATTGGGATCACGTGCAGTTTTATTTGAATTGAACGAGTTTTTTGTAAAAAGGTTTTAATTGTTTGTTCATGTAAATCCATAAAGTTGTTGTTGTAGGCTAAGTGCGGCGGTGGCGCCGAGCAGGCAAGCAGGCAAGCAGGCAAGCAGGCAGGAAGGCGAGCAGGCAAGCAGGCAAGCAGGCAGGAAGGCGAGCAGGCAAGCAGGCGAGCAGGCAAGCAGGCGAGCAGGCAAGCAGGCGAGCAGGCAAGCAGGCGAGCAGGCTAGCAGGCAGGGAGGATGCCTGAAGCGCTCCCGTAAGAAGCTACACTGAAGACCGCTAAGAGCCGACGAGTATTTCAGAGCCACGAACGTACGTTGTTTGTCAGATGTTCTAGACTGGAATGACCAACATGTATTTCGTTAATAAGTTTGTTGACAGAGTAAATGTATAAAGTATATATAAAATATTATTAAAATAAAATAAGTTTATTATGAACGAAAATTAAAGTACCTACGCTCCCACGTATCATGTTCTCATTTTGTATGTAGTAGTTAGTCACGATGTATCGTTGACAGTAAATTCGTTTGTGTAAACTACTGCGCTCGTAGCGACGTCAACCGGACGATCAACCGCCGGCGCTAGGTCCTTGAGCCTTTGTTACAGTTTTTCATGTATCGACATTAGGCTGAAACGTGCTCTAGTACTATTTAATACAGCTTCAAAAGGAATGTTTAGTTTATGTTCCGTTTTACGTACAGCTTCAGGGTCTGTAACGTGTGTGGTTTAGTAATATTAGTTTAGCATTAGTTAGTTAGTAGTTAGTAAGTAAAGCGTTCCTTGTTGACGTACAGTTGGACGTTGCAACGTCCAACTGTACGTCAACAAGGAACGCTTTACTTACTAACTGTTGTGCCGAGCCCCCCCCGCGCCCGCGCCGACTCGCCCGCGCCCGCGCCGACTCGCCAGGCCGACCCGCCCGCGCCCGCGCCCGCGCCGACTCGCCAGGCCGACCCGCCCGCGCCCGCGCCGACTCGCCAGGCCGACCCGCCCGCGCCCGCGCCGACTCGCCAGACCGACCCGCCCGCGCCCGCGCCGACTCGCCAGGCCGACCCGCTTCCTGCCTCTCCTCAAACTTTATGTAGCGAATTACGTTTTCCACCTTCTAATCTTCATTTATTCTTTACTAGCAGCGCCTCGCAGTTTCACCTGTGTAGTTCCCGTTCCCGTAAGAATCCGGGATAAAAAGTAGCCTATGTTCTATTCCAGACTATACCTAATCTATCTCTGTGCGAAATTTCATCCAGATCCGTTCAGCCGTTCTGGCGTGATTGAGTAACAAACATCCATCCATCTATCTATCCATCCATTAATCCAAACTTTGACATTTATAATATTAGTGGGATAGTGGGATTGCACGAAAAATATATATCAGTACAATAAAATATGGCAAAGGCGAGCTTAACTCTAAAACGAGTTCTCTTCCAGCAAACCTTATTGGGAGAAAGAGACAAAGTTACAAAAGTGAGTACATGTGTATAAATAAATAGAGACGACAAAATATAAAATTTTAACTTGCTTATTAAATAAGTAGTTTATTTACATACATTAGAATACATAACATACCATAACCCCCCCCCATGTTGCTAAAAATAAATACTATAGTTACATAGGTACGCATATAAACTTAATAAATACATAAATACTGAGTCATGACGACGATAGATAATGCTCTATTGCGATAAGCTGTACAAGTTTTCATCAGGTTTAGCTGTTGCAGTAGAGTGCGAGCAGTTTGTCTGTTTGTGCATCATTGACTCGGGAATTAACATAACAATTCGCATACATATTTGGTCGCGACGCGCCGCCGCGCCGCCGACCCGCCGACCGATGTAAATGTTACATTATGCGCGCCGGAATATTGCACTACCTATTTGGAAACTTCCTGTAACACGCGAATGGATTTATATAGCCAATTTTACTCCTACGAAAAATGTTTATTTGTTACTTGCAACTGACAAAAAACGTTGAAATAATAATTGCAGCGTGTTATCTTGTTTGGTCCCGCCCGGCACATCGCTATGCCAGGTTGGAGGTAAGCCGTAAGCCGGTAGTCACGCAGATAGAACCGCCTGCGACTGCGACCCACCGCGCTCACGACTCGCGAACGACCCACTGCGCTCACGACTCACGGCCACATGTAAACAAGACATGTGTCTCCGCGCTCGGTTACCGCGCCATCACTTACGGCAGCGCGCGCCTATTTGTGGGAGCGGGCAACCGCGTTCACAATGACCGCACTCAGGAGGCCATCGCCAGAGCCAGAGCCGGGCATGTTATCTATGCGGATAGTGAAGTGCCGGTCTTAGTTGGTTTCTACCGGACTCAAGTATGAGCCAAGCCCGCTGAATTTCGACAAAAATGCCTTTTTAGGGTTCCCTACCCAAAGGGTAAAAACGGGACCCTATTACTAAGACTTCGCTGTCCGTCTGTCCGTCTGTCACCAGGCTGTATCTCAGGAACCGTGATAGTTAGACAGTTGAAATTTTCACAAATGATGTATTTCTGTTGCCGCTACAACAACAAATAAAAAACAGAATAAAATAAAAATTTAAGGGGGCTCCCATACAACAAACGTGATTTTTTTTGCCGTTTTTATAGATAATGGTACGGAACCGTTCGTGCGCGAGTCCGACTCGCACTTGGCCGGTTTTATTATTAAACCATGTGGTGCTGACTTAGAATTTTCACCAGCCCAACTCTTCCCGTGGGTGTCGTAAGAGGTGACTAAGGACATCCACCGGGGGGCGGGCAGCAGCGCCATGTTGCTAATAATATATTCTATATCTGTTGCAGGTCTACCCCAAGCCACTAGACCAGCGTGGGGATTATGGGCATTACCCCCCATAAGATAAAAACCAATAAGGCGATCATCAGGGGAGGCCTGCGTCCAGCCGTGGACCATTATAGGCTGCTGAGGGGCATTTTCATTTTATTTTATACCAGAAAGGTGGCAAACAAGCAGACAGTGAGTCCGGCGCTGCCCCGCGGCCCGCCCTAGCGGAGCGGCGGCGCGGCCCCAGCGGCGCAGACTAATGATACGGCGGGCGGGACGCTCTGATGAACAAAATTGAGATCCGTCTTCATTTACCTCCCCCCGCCCCGCAGCCGCACCCCGCCCGCCCCACGTCGCTCGCACAATGACTTCGGCTAATTTACAGTGCATCTCATAATGTGACGACTCGCCACATGGTCCGGTTCGCGCTTCTCGGTATTAGCAGCAGGTACTCTGAATGTCTTATTGTATACAACATTCTAGCATTGGATGGAAGTGTTCAACTGTACTGATTCCCTAAGGTGCACATGTTTAGAACTGTGCTTGATATTGACTCCTGCAAGACTGCCAAGTTTGTTCACGGAAAAAGCACTCTTTCTGAAGCTCGGCAAGGACTGGCTGCGAGTTAATACTCACAGGAGAATGTGCATAAGGGGACCTCGCCGACCAATGTTCATCGAAGGAATTCCAAGAAGTTTGCAGGGTTTTTCTTTATTGCTTCGCACATCATATATATATATCATCGCTAGTTAGAAGTAGGTTGGAGTGTGGAGCCATGATATGGAGCCCTCATGAAAAAAAATACAGTAGCATGGTGGAAAAAATGCAGACTATATATTTAAGGTCCCTTTATTTAAAATTATACGGAGTTTACCCATTTTTCCCATTAATGTATCCGACTCTATTCGTTCTAGGTATGGTGGGGTATCTTAAACTTGAAATTAGGAGAGAGATGATGGTAATTATGTACATTTTTAGTCTTATTAGAGCTGTAATACACAACCCTCTGGTTCTAGTGAATGTAGGACTGTACGTACTTAACAGGTATGTGTACGCGCGCCGAACACCTACGCTACTGGCAACTCCGAGGGCAAGAACTCACCTCCTGAGCAAGTGCCTGTTGACACGGGCACTTCGCGCTATCAGTAGTTTATGTGCAGATGAGGATGTTGATGTATTTCATATGTCCTTGCCTAAATTCAGGGATGCGGTTTTAAAATTTGTGGATAAAACGCATAGAAATATGTAAAGTTTAGTAAATAAGTTTATTATGTTATAGTATTAAGTTTGTTGGTGTATTTTGTTAATGATTTGTAGTAAATGTTTAGTAAGTGTAAATAATAATAGCTTTTTATAGTTCTTTGTCGATTTGGTGATGTACCTACTGTAATGGCAATGTAAATATGTAACTAGGTAATAAATAAATAAATCATAAGCTTGTAAAACGCGGTTTATTTGCCATGTATTTCTACTCGAAAAAAGGGATATGTTAGCTGAAAAAGGCGATGGTTTTACCAAATTAAAAAAATCTAAAGAGAAGTTCTTAGTTAGTATCCTTCGTGAACATTTCCATACAAATGTTAGCGTTCCATATTCAAAGTTTAACAAATTGTTAATTACTCCCTTGGGAAAAGTGAATATTAGAATTCCGCGCGAAGCTGTGTCAGATTCCGAGTCGTTAATGTGTAGATGATGAACGTCACAATCGCTACTATACCTTGTTTGAAGGAGGTAGGAACAATCGGGAATGTATTTATCCCGATTGTCCCTAGTAGTAACAATCGAGAATTTTTTTCCCGATTGTTCCTAGTAGGAACGCAGGGGGTAGGGACAATCGGGAATAGGCGCTGAAAAGGGCACACGTAATACTACGGGGCTTCAGTGGTACAGAAGCGACATAGGGCTGGAATGAGAGTTAGAAAAGCGAGACAAAGGCGGTTACAAAAGCAAATTTAGACGCTAAGAGAGGCACAGTAAGTTTCCGTTACTTGTAAGATCATCGTGCCACCCGTATTTTATTATACAAAACTGACGACCTCTGTGGCGCGGTGGGCGAAGCAGGGGGTTGCGGGTGCGATTCCCGACTCAGGACAAATGAGTGAACGATCTGCACACTATTCAGGGTTTTCTGGTCATTTTTAGGGTTCCGTACCCAAAGGGTAAAAACGGGACCCTATTACTGAGACTTCGCTGTCCGTCTGTCTGTCTGTCCGTTTGTCACCAGGCTGTATCTCATGAACCGTGATAGTTAGACAGTTGAAATTTTCACAGATGATGTATTTCTGTTGCCGCTATAACAACAAATACTAAAGTAGTCATTATATAGAAGTTTGTAACTCCATTGGCGCGCTTCGCCTTCTCATTATATAGAAGTTTGTAACTCCATTGGCGCGCTTCGCCTTCTCATTATATAGAAGTTTGTAACTCCATTGGCGCGCTTCGCCTTCTCATTATATAGAAGTTTGTAACTCCATTGGCGCGCTTCGCCTTCTCATTATATAGAAGTTTGTAACTCCATTGGCGCGCTTCGCCTTCTCATTATATAGAAGTTTGTAACTCCATTGGCGCGCTTCGCCTTCTCATTATATAGAAGTTTGTAACTCCATTGGCGCGCTTCGCCTTCTCATTATATAGAAGTTTGTAACTCCATTGGCGCGCTTCGCCTTCTCATTATATAGAAGTTTGTAACTCCATTGGCGCGCTTCGCCTTCTCATTATATAGAAGTTTGTAACTCCATTGGCGCGCTTCGCCTTCTCATTATATAGAAGTTTGTAACTCCATTGGCGCGCTTCGCCTTCTCATTATATAGAAGTTTGTAACTCCATTGGCGCGCTTCGCCTTCTCATTATATAGAAGTTTGTAACTCCATTGGCGCGCTTCGCCTTCTCATTATATAGAAGTTTGTAACTCCATTGGCGCGCTTCGCCTTCTCATTATATAGAAGTTTGTAACTCCATTGGCGCGCTTCGCCTTCTCATTATATAGAAGTTTGTAACTCCATTGGCGCGCTTCGCCTTCTCATTATATAGAAGTTTGTAACTCCATTGGCGCGCTTCGCCTTCTCATTATATAGAAGTTTGTAACTCCATTGGCGCGCTTCGCCTTCTCATTATATAGAAGTTTGTAACTCCATTGGCGCGCTTCGCCTTCTCATTATATAGAAGTTTGTAACTCCATTGGCGCGCTTCGCCTTCTCATTATATAGAAGTTTGTAACTCCATTGGCGCGCTTCGCCTTCTCATTATATAGAAGTTTGTAACTCCATTGGCGCGCTTCGCCTTCTCATTTTCTGTTTAGATCTCATAGAGTTATTGAGTGTATGTATAACTCTGCTTTGTATCCGAGCCAGTAGGTACAAAGTATCTATACCGCACCTCTATATATATAAATACATAAATATACAAGCATTGACGGTAACTACTCAATAGCTAATTACCACCTGCTCTCTAAAGTATATGATAATCCGTTGAGTGTGAACGTAAGGGCATGGCCTTGGAATATCTATAATTCCGCCGCCGGCCAAGCGGGTTGCTATCACTGAAGGCAAGGCACGAGACGAGGTTCGGGCACATGCATGCACATGCACATGCACATGCACATGGACCACACAGAGCCATTGTGCCTCTCTGCGGACAGAAGCTATTCCAACTCGGCCATAAAGCTGAATTGCACGGAGTTACTCGCGACATCTAGGCACTTGTCTGTTTGCCTTGAATCACATTCTCTCGGAATCCATTCAGTTGCAGCGCAGATTCTCTCAAACATTATTTCACATAAATACCTACAGAGAGTTTATCTCTAGACTTTGTATGAGATGACGGCAAATGGAAGTGCTTCTCCGTACATAATGTTATATCATGCAGGTGTAGCATCGGCGCAGCCGCACATTGCAAACGGACAACATCAAATGCATTATGTCTCTCTTGCGGCCGCGAGCCGCTCACACACACACACACACACAATACACCACCACCGATAAACCGACGATTATTGTTCCCTAATGGGCAAAACCACTTCGCGCGCAGATCAAAGGACCTCTTTAGATATGAAGTCAACATCGTAACGTGTTTATCTGTAAGCTTAGCATCCGCATCCGGTTCCACGGGGAGGGGGGGGGTATCTCCATCAAAGCCCTTTTGCCTTTGTGTTCGCCGCGTCTGACGTCATAAATTAAATTAGGACATTATTATGCAAATTCAGTCTGTGACACAACGCAATAAAGAGTCTGGAGATGATGCAGGGTCGGAGATTACGGGAATGTCTGCAAGGCCGACCTCCATCGGCAGCTTCGCATGCTTACAGCAATGTGCCTCAAAGCTCTGATATGAGTAAACAACCTTACTTTTCAAAAGCCACGAAATTGTGACCTATATTTTTAAAACAGTGTTATGTCTATCAAGTATGATAGAGAGGTCTCATCTCGATGAGTACACTGCAGGCAGGTGTGGGCGCGCTGTGCGCCAGCGGAACATCGCGGCCGATAGCGGCACTGACGCCCGCGTGGAGGCCTAGAGCTGTCGTAGCACTTCGAAGCGCCCTCGTAGCATTCTCGCAGTTTCATCCGAGTGTCACTAAATGGAACAATAGCAGCTTACCGGATCTTGTCACATTGCTATACAGATAATACAATACAATACAAAATACTTTATTGTACACCACAAAAAAAGAAACAGACATAAACATTAAACATAATAGTACAATGGGCGGCCTTATCGCTTAGCAGCGATTTCTTCTAGGCAACCTTTGGATGGAAAGAAATTTGAAGATTTAAGAAAGGTTATACAACATAATACATTATTAATAATTATTAAATATTCATAAGCAAGTAGAAACATAAATCAACATAAAATACTTTATAAAATAGATAATATACACGGAATAAATAAATACCAAGAACAAAGAAAAAACATAATTCAGAACCAATATTCACTTTAGTGACAGGTCGAGCTTTGAAAACGGGTAGAGATCCAGCTTTCCTAATGGACTCAGGCAGAGCGTTCCACAGCTTTACGGCCTGGATGGAAAAGGAATAAGCCTGGATGGATATTGGAAGAATTAGATAACAATAGCAGGAAAACACATTTCTTACAGAGAAATAGCTGCAGTCTCTGTTTAGTATTGAAACATTTCTTACAGAGAAATAGCTGCAGTTTCTGTTTAGTATTGAAACATTTCTTACAGAGAAATAGCTGCAGTCTCTGTTTAGTATTGAAACATTTCTTACAGAGAAATAGCTGCAGTCTCTGTTAAGTATTGAAACAGCCGCAACTCGCGTGCTAAACTTATTTATTCATATTTCGCGAACATTTCCGTAATCAAAACCCCGAGAAAGGCTTTCAATAACCCGTTATTGGTAGATCCGGGGCACGAGCACTACTTTGTATAATTTAATAATAATATAATATAATATAATAATAATAATTTATTTCAGACTATAGAACAGTTACAGATCTTATTTTAACTTATTCTACGGTCCATAGTAATATATACCTTAAAACGAATGGTTAAATGGTTAACTAATGGTTTAATGGTTATGTCGGCGGATCACGGCGCGGCGGCGGCGGCGAGAGCAGGGGCGCTGTCGCACCAGGATATTGTCTCTGTGGCGGCGAGATCAGGGGCGCTGTCGCACCAGGATATTGTCTCTGTGGTGGCGAGATCAGGGGCGCTGTCGCACCAGGATATTGTCTCTGTGGCGGCGAGATCAGGGGCGCTGTCGCACCAGGATATTATCTCTGTGGCGGCGAGATCAGGGGCGCTGTCGCACCAGGATATTGTCTCTGTGGCGGTGAGATCAGGGGCGCTGTCGCACCAGGATATTGTCTCTGTGGCGGCGAGATCAGGGGCGCTGTCGCACCAGCATATTGTCTCTGTGGCGGCGAGATCAGGGGCACTGTCGCACCAGGATATTGTCTCTGTGGCGGCGAGATCAGGGGCGCTGTCGCACCAGGATATTGTCTCTGTGGCGGCGAGATCAGGGGCGCTGTCGCACCAGGATATTGTCTCTGTGGCGGCGAGATCATGGGCGCTGTCGCACCAGGATATTGTCTCTGTGGCGGCGAGATCAGGGGCGCTGTCGCACCAGGATATTGTCTCTGTGGCGGCGAGATCAGGGGCGCTGTCGCACCAGGATATTATCTCTGTGGCGGCGAGATCAGGGGCGCTGTCGCACCAGCATATTGTCTCTGTGGCGGCGAGATCAGGGGCACTGTCGCACCAGGATATTGTCTCTGTGGCGGCGAGATCAGGGGCGCTGTCGCACCAGGATATTGTCTCTGTGGCGGCGAGATCAGGGGCGCTGTCGCACCAGGATATTATCTCTGTGGCGGCGAGATCAGGGGCGCTGTCGCACCAGGATATTGTCTCTGTGGCGGCGAGATCAGGGGCGCTGTCGCACCAGGATATTGTCTAACTACACAGACTGTTGTGAATGCTAGATGCCCATATAGTTATCATCTGTTGTATCTATTTGTCAATCGTTGCCGTAGGTTATTTATCGTTATATTTTTGATTGTTTTGTGTATAATATATGTGTTATCTTCCGTGACGTCACCAAACGGCTTTGTCGGAAGACCAGCGTTGGTTGTAAAGTGTTTACAACTAACCCATGCTGAGACAGGGACGGATTCGTCGCAGCGGCGCGGTGGCGCTGGCGGCGCGGCGTGGGGCGCTGGGGCGCGCGGGATGTCGAATCAAACAGAACACTGGCCGCCTTATCTCTCTGACTCCACGCCGCGCCGCCAGCGCCACCGCGCCGCTGCGACGAATCCTTTGTCTTTAAAAGCATCTTATTTCTTTGGTTGAACTAAGGAGGTTTTGTATTTGTTTCAGTCTAGTCAGTGTGTTGTTAGAACAACATGTGCAGGGGAAACGTCCATTTAGGTACGCTTAAAATATGTCCTTTCAAACCCCAAGGCTGCATGTAAATGACATAAAGAGTGGCAAAGTTGCAACTGCTTGCTTTGCAATAGACTCCCCCTCCCGCCTCCCCCCAGGATACAAATAAACACCTCTCGTGCGGTCGTACCAGAGCTCTTGCCACTCACCTGACAGGAGCTGATGTTACAATTGGCAAGGTCTTTGAATCCTTTTTGTCGTTCATCCAAATGTATAGTTAGATGGGATGGGAGATGCCGCGCTCCTTGGGACGCTCATGCGATGAAGAACGCAGCGGGGCGCACAGTCGTTGCCGCGCTCCTTGGGACGCTCATGCGATGAAGAACGCAGCGGGGCGCACAGTCGTTGCCGCGCTCCTTGGGACGCTCATGCGATGAAGAACGCAGCGGGGCGCACAGTCGTTGCCACGCTCCTTGGGACGCTCATGCGATGAAGAACGCAGCGGGGCGCACAGTCGTTGCCGCGCTCCTTGGGACGCTCATGCGATGAAGAATGCAGCGGGGCGCACAGTCGTTGCCGCGCTCCTTGGGACGCTCATGCGATGAAGAACGCAGCGGGGCGCACAGTCGTTGCCGCGCTCCTTGGGACGCTCATGCGATGAAGAACGCAGCGGGGCGCACAGTCGTTGCCGCGCTCCTTGGGACGCTCATGCGATGAAGAACGCAGCGGGGCGCACAGTCGTTGCCGCGCTCCTTGGGACGCTCATGCGATGAAGAACGCAGCGGGGCGCACAGTCGTTGCCGCGCTCCTTGGGACGCTCATGCGATGAAGAACGCAGCGGGGCGCACAGTCGTTGCCGCGCTCCTTGGGACGCTCATGCGATGAAGAACGCAGCGGGGCGCACAGTCGTTGCCGCGCTCCTTGGGACGCTCATGCGATGAAGAACGCAGCGGGGCGCACAGTCGTTGCCGCGCTCCTTGGGACGCTCATGCGATGAAGAACGCAGCGGGGCGCACAGTCGTTGCCGCGCTCCTTGGGACGCTCATGCGATGAAGACACAAGGCTGCGCTCCTCGGTAACTATGTGAAGGTAGGTATAACCTACGGTATAACCGCTGAATGGACCCGGCTCGTCAGAATCGGCTCTTTGTCCAGTTAGCATTATGACAATCAATTTCCTTATAAGCCTTCGCGACGCGCTAAGCCCGTCGCTCGGCAATAAGTCTAAAGGTTGTAGCTTATTTATACAGCACCATTCCCACATAGCAAAGAAGTTCAAGTTCAAGGTTCACTTTTAAGATTCTTAAATTCTTTATTGTACACACAAGAAATATAAATACATAAAGTTAGCAATTAATGGCTATGTACAAAGGCGAGCTTAACCCTTAAAGAGTTTCACTTTTAAGATTCACTCAATAAGGCAAAATGAAACTTCACAGCATGCTGTTTCCTATTCTATACTGACACAGAACTCCACAGTGTCTAAACGGTACACCGTTCAAATACTACAGCTTACAAGCTGTATTATTTAAACTGTAATTTTGGTGTGGTGCGTCCAGGGTGCGCTAAATGCGGTACCACCTTAAGCCCCTTGGTCCGTGGCCGCCGGCCGGCCGGCCCGTCTCACCGGACTCCGCACAACTATTTGCATCTCTGTGACACTCCGACACTGATTACCCCTCCCCCTCCCCCCCGCAGGCAGACGGCGAGGTAGGGAGACGCGTAATGAAGCCGCCCGCGCCGTGACGCAACTAATACTTATTAAATAAGGAATGCCATTAATTAGTTGTGTGTAGCGCAGTGGCGCGCCGGCGCCGGCGCCTAGATTGAAATCTGTCGTGATATTGTTTGTGTGAGTTAAGATTATTAGTTTGTTTGTGCAAGTAGGTCGTTCACTCGAGGTATAGACAATGCTGGGGCTCGAACTTATGAGTTGAGTAGATAGAACTGACACCGAACTGTTACATTCGACTCCACACAGTAGTTGAGTAGATAGAACTGATACCGCACTGTTACATTCGACTCCACACTGTAGTTGAGTAGATAGAACTGATACCGAACTGTTACATTCGACTCCACACAGTAGTTGAGTAGATAGAACTGATACCAAACTGTTACATTCGACTCCACACTGTAGTTGAGTAGATAGAACTGATACCGAACTGTTACATTCGACTCCACACAGTAGTTGAGTAGATAGAACTGATACCAAACTGTTACATTCGACTCCACACAGTAATTGAGAGAGAGTTAGTAGATTTGTCAGTAAGAGATGTCAAAAAAACTTGGACGTGGGATAAGACATAACTGCAAAGCTAGTAGTTTCATTCAATAATGAATAAAAATACAAACAGATAGAATACACAGCAAACGTAACGTTCCGCAAGTCACGCAGGCTCCAGTACTTAGTCAATGAAACAGAATACACAGCAAACGTAACGTTCCGCAAGTCACGCAGGCTCTAGTACTTAGTCAATGAAACAGAATACACAGCAAACGTAACGTTTCGCAAGTCACGCAGGCTCCAGTACTTAGTCAATGAAACAGAATACACAGCAAACGTAACGTTCCGCAAGTCACGCAGGCTCTAGTACTTAGTCAATGAAACAGAATACACAGCAAACGTAACGTTTCGCAAGTCACGCAGGCTCCAGTACTTAGTCAATGAAACAGAATACACAGCAAACGTAACGTTCCGCAAGTCACGCAGGCTCTAGTACTTAGTCAATGAAACAGAATACACAGCAAACGTAACGTTCCGCAAGTCACGCAGGCTCTAGTACTTAGTCAATGAAACAGAATACACAGCAAACGTAACGGTCCGCAAGTCACGCAGGCTCCAGTACTTAGTCAATGAAACAGAATACACAGCAAACGTAACGTTCCGCAAGTCACGCAGGCTCTAGTACTTAGTCAATGAAACAGAATACACAGCAAACGTAACGTTTCGCAAGTCACGCAGGCTCCAGTACTTAGTCAATGAAACAGAATACACAGCAAACGTAACGTTCCGCAAGTCACGCAGGCTCTAGTACTTAGTCAATGAAACAGAATACACAGCAAACGTAACGTTTCGCAAGTCACGCAGGCTCCAGTACTTAGTCAATGAAACAGAATACACAGCAAACGTAACGTTCCGCAAGTCACGCAGGCTCTAGTACTTAGTCAATGAAACAGAATACACAGCAAACGTAACGTTCCGCAAGTCACGCAGGCTCTAGTACTTAGTCAATGAAACAGAATACACAGCAAACGTAACGGTCCGCAAGTCACGCAGGCTCTAGTACTTAGTCAATGAAACAGAATACACAGCAAACGTAACGTTCCGCAAGTCACGCAGGCTCTAGTACTTAGTCAATGAAACAGAATACACAGCAAACGTAACGGTCCGCAAGTCACGCAGGCTCCAGTACTTAGTCAATGAAAAAACGGAATAAACATAAGTATATTCAGAGTTATTTGTAGTTCGTGAGCGACAGGAACAGCAAACACGTCTGGCAGAAATGGTGAGTGTGGCACGGGTCTCGTCTCGGAGACGTGGCCTCGACACCGGCGACAGGTTTTGGGGAATCGCTTATTGATGTAGGCAATGCTTGTAGGTACGTCAGAACGCATTGGTCACACACGGGCGCTCACAGAACACTAATGTACTGTGAGGGGGATACCAATTAGAGCTTCTTACCGTACATAACACGAGTGGCTAGCGAATTGAGTTCAGCATAACATTTTCTTTTTAGCACCGGCGAGGGTTTCCCACCGCACTTACAGTGACGTCATAGTGCCGAGCTCGCGCGTAAACAATGCCGGGTGAAAATAACACGGAGCATAACAATGTTCGAATGGTCCTAACGGGCGCGGCCACGGAGCCGAGCTAGACACGGATAGCATACAGTCGCAAACAGTATCTGTAAATAGGAGGACGTAGGTCGCAACGCAATAACCTTTAAAACTTCTCCATCAGAAAGCATGCGAGGCAGGCTGAAGTGCATAAAGCCAACGTCTGCACATTGTTCTTCACGGCAATGATATAACATAAATTAATTTAATTTATTTGGGAAACAAAAAGCTCATGTTCAAGTAACAATGATTCTATTGTGAACTACTTTCTGCCCGTGACTTTGGGTGTTTCTATGAAAATATTCAAAGCCATTTCTATCCCATGGGAACTCATTCATGAACTACAAATGTTATTCCATGTTCTAAACTTTCATTTCAGCACGATCCGTTCAACCGCTTTCGCGAGAAGAGAATCAGACACAAATAAGGTTCTTAGTTAACCCGCTCACATCCATACGATAGTTTTTACAGTAAAATTAGTATGATTTTTTATATCACTTTATAATTTTCCTTTCAGTGTTATGTTGTATTTGAACGTGGTCATGGTGAAATGAACGGATTGTGTACTCTCGGAAGACAACCGGCATGGCACGCCTAATGAACTGGCCAAGACTGCATTTGAAATGAACGGATTGTGTACTCTCGGAAGACAACCGACATGGCACGCCTAATGAACTGGCCAAGACTGCATTTGAAATGAACGGATTGTGTACTCTCGGAAGACAACCGGCATGGCACGCCTAATGAACTGGCCAAGACTGCATTTGAAATGAACGGATTGTGTACTCTCGGAAGACAACCGGCATGGCACGCCTAATGAACTGGCCAAGACTGCATTTGAAATGAACGGATTGTGTACTCTCGGAAGACAACCGACATGGCACGCCTAATGAACTGGCCAAGACTGCATTTGAAATGAACGGATTGTGTACTCTCGGAAGACAACCGGCATGGCACGCCTAATGAACTGGCCAAGACTGCATTTGAAATGAACGGATTGTGTACTCTCGGAAGACAACCGACATGGCACGCCTAATGAACTGGCCAAGACTGCATTTGAAATGAACGGATTGTGTACTCTCGGAAGACAACCGGCATGGCACGCCTAATGAACTGGCCAAGACTGCATTTGAAATGAACGGATTGTGTACTCTCGGAAGACAACCGACATGGCACGCCTAATGAACTGGCCAAGACTGCATTTGAAATGAACGGATTGTGTACTCTCGGAAGACAACCGGCATGGCACGCCTAATGAACTGGCCAAGACTGCATTTGAAATGAACGGATTGTGTACTCTCGGAAGACAACCGACATGGCACGCCTAATGAACTGGCCAAGACTGCATTTGAAATGAACGGATTGTGTACTCTCGGAAGACAACCGGCATGGCACGCCTAATGAACTGGCCAAGACTGCATTTGAAATGAACGGATTGTGTACTCTCGGAAGACAACCGGCATGGCACGCCTAATGAACTGGCCAAGACTGCATTTGAAATGAACGGATTGTGTACTCTCGGAAGACAACCGGCATGGCACGCCTAATGAACTGGCCAAGACTGCATTTGAAATGAACGGATTGTGTACTCTCGGAAGACAACCGGCATGGCACGCCTAATGAACTGGCCAAGACTGCATTTGAAATGAACGGATTGTGTACTCTCGGAAGACAACCGGCATGGCACGCCTAATGAACTGGCCAAGACTGCATTTGAAATGAACGGATTGTGTACTCTCGGAAGACAACCGACATGGCACGCCTAATGAACTGGCCAAGACTGCATTTGAAATGAACGGATTGTGTACTCTCGGAAGACAACCGGCATGGCACGCCTAATGAACTGGCCAAGACTGCATTTGAAATGAACGGATTGTGTACTCTCGGAAGACAACCGGCATGGCACGCCTAATGAACTGGCCAAGACTGCATTTGAAATGAACGGATTGTGTACTCTCGGAAGACAACCGGCATGGCACGCCTAATGAACTGGCCAAGACTGCATTTGAAATGAACGGATTGTGTACTCTCGGAAGACAACCGGCATGGCACGCCTAATGAACTGGCCAAGACTGCATTTGAAATGAACGGATTGTGTACTCTCGGAAGACAACCGGCATGGCACGCCTAATGAACTGGCCAAGACTGCATTTGAAATGAACGGATTGTGTACTCTCGGAAGACAACCGGCATGGCACGCCTAATGAACTGGCAGAATTTCAAATAGATCTCGCCGCTTGAAAAATTTGATCGCGCTATCGAACGAACGCTATCGACGGCAGGTGCAGCACTCGCACCTAGCGCCGCCAGCGAGACATGGAGCGGCTGCAGGTCTTCTACTGACGGCAGGTGCAGCGCAGCGAGGCCATACATTCAATATTTATTTATTTATTTAGATGGAAAACAAACAGCTTATGAATCTTAAATACTAGGAACAATCAAATGGTGGTAGGTATAACTTAAGCTTAAGAGTTTTCACTTATATGTATAACGTAAATATGCTTAAAAATAAAAATTACATAATCTGATAAAGTTGATACAAAACAAATAAAACATAATAATGAAAATTTAAAACATAATAATGAAATTTAAACTGAGTTTATAGTGCTGTGCCTGTTTGTTAACAAATACGGAGTAAAATGTTGGTCTAAAGAGTCATAAAGTACATCCCTTTTATAAAAAAATAATTTTTTTTATCTGATACTACTTTAATATATGAATAAAATAATATGTAAATATAATATATAAATAACTGTTTATGTAACGTTTAAATAATTACATACTTACTGCTAAGAATTGAAGAAAGCCATGGATACTGTGTGTTTAAATATATTTTGGTTGGTGTGGAATAGATCAATTTGTGAGTAGTTTGTGTTATAGGTATGCATTGTGCGAGGCAGGTGTGAGTGCTGACGGTAGTTAGTGGAGCACGTCGGGTAGTATAGCTTAAGATTGCTTCTACGAGAGGAGCGACCAGAGGGTATCGATCATTTGATGTCTGATAACAGTGAGGGGGCGTCAACTACGTTTAACAATATATTATGGAGTAGTGTTAAATCCGCGGCTTCTCTCCTGCTTTCCAAGGGTAACAAGTGATGGTGTTTACAGATGTCAATATAATCTGGAATAAAGATCCTATGTTTGAAATTAATAAACTTGAGGAATTTCTTTTGTGGTTTCTCTACTTGGGTAATATATTTATTATATTGAGGATTCCAAGCCTGGGAGGCGTATTCTAGATTACTCCTAACTAGTGAACAATACAATATTTTTAGCGTCTTCAGCGATTTGAAATCTCTAGTTACTCTAAGAAGAAATCCTAGTGTCTTCATGGCTTTTGCTGTGATCTTTTCAATATGCTTGTTAAATAATAATTTAGAGTCCAGTGTAATTCCTAAATCTACAATATTGTGCTCGTACGAGTAAGGGACTTGCTATTGATTTTATAGTCAAAAGAAAAAGGAGGAGAAGTTCTATGGAAAGACATACAGTAGCATTTCTGAACGTTAAGGTCTAGCTTATTAACGGAACAATAAGCATAAAGGTTGTCCAGGTCTTTCTGCAGAAGTAAAAGGTCAGAAGTGGTGGTTATATTCTTCATTATCTTCATGTCGTCCGCATATAGAAGAAATTTTAAATGAACAAAACAAGAGGAAATATCATTTACAAAAATATTAAATAGCAGGGGACCGAGGATCGAGCCTTGTGGAACTCCCGAAGGAATCAATGATGGATAGGACTCAAAACCATTCAGAACTACAGCCTGGCAGCGACCCTGGACATACGAGGTAAACCACCTAAGTAGATCACCTCGTATTCCTGCAGCGCAAAGCTTCGTGAGTAGCATAGAGTGGTCTATACGATCGAAAGCCTTGCTATAGTCCGTGTAGATTATGTCCACTTGACTTCCCGATTCCATGCCAGCGGTGACCGCGTCGATAAAAGTGACAAGGTTGGTGGTAGTGGACCTACCTTTAAGAAACCCATGTTGCTGAACTAGAAAAGAATGCTTAAGAGCTCGATAAACTTGTTCGTGAACTATCTTTTCGAGGACTTTGGCCAACACACACAATTTTGAAATGGGTCTATAATTGCATACCTCGCGTTTCGAGCCCTTTTTGTGGATGGGTGTTATAGTTGCACTTTTCCAAATTACGGGCATGACTCCTTCTGTAAGAGATCTTTTGAAAAGCAAACTAACAGGGTACGCAATTGAAGTTGCACAGTTTTTGAGAATGTGTGGGTGAATGTCATCCGGGCCGGCTGACTTATTACAATCTAGAGTTTTTAAAGAGCGAAGGATGCAAGACGGGGCCACTTGAATAGCGCATATGTCGGCGGAAGGCAAAGGTAAGGCTGTCATAATAGGAGGTGCTGGTGAGGATAAATGAGAAGCTAAGGTAGAGTCGGCAGATGTAGATACAAGCGACGATAATGAAGATGATGAAGAAGAGGAAACAAGAGAATTGGGCCCTGCAATTGGAGTTGATGCTGAGTAGCTTGAATCAAAATAGTTTGCAAAAGCATTACAAATGCTTGGACCTGTGGTTAGATTGGTTGTTTTGTACGTCATAGATGACGGGTAGCCATTGTGTTGCTTATTTGACTGGATGTAAGACCAGAAAGCTCGAGGGTTATCTTTAATGGAATGTTCAACTCTTTCAATATAATTACGATAGCATTGGTGTATATCATTTTTTTATTTATTTGGGAAACAAAAAGCTTATGTTTAAGTAACAATAGATTCACAGGCTAGAACAAATGAAGCTAACAACAGTTTCCACTTATAGTTTATAAAAATAACTGAACTACTACTAGTACTAATTAATATTAGGGAAAAAAAACAATTAGGTGTAATAAACACAAATACAATTTGGTGTTAAAGTTATAAACAGAGCGCCAACTTGAAGTACTCATCTCTATATCATAACATTTTGATTATTTGTTTTCATATATTTTTACTGGTACAGGTCCGCACTGACATGTGTTTTCATATATTTTTACTGGTACAGGTCTGCACTGACATGTGTTTACATATATTTGATAGAGCTTTTAAATAGAGTTTGGAAAGGACCGAGCTCCAGGTGTAACCACTGATGTTCAATTAGGAATCCTTAAACGTTCCTGTGACCTGAACCAGGCGAAAACGAGTTGAATAGAAAATCCACCTTAGAAATAAACTTGCCACGAAATAACAACAAGACAAAGGGCTTCAACTTATAGCATCCCTTTTCGGTGGAGGGTTTAAATAGCTCTCAGTATGTTGGGTAAGCCGCTGACGCGCTGGCACCGCGCCCAGCGGGACGCCACGAGGCGGGCGGCGGCGCCGGGCGCGGGCGGCAGACAACCCCTTGAACCGCCCCCGCACAATACTTTCCCTTTCAATGATATTTTAACTATTTACAACTTGGCGGCCGCTACTTCAAATATTATCCTAAAAGGTTGAGATTATTGATGATTTGTTTGAAGAGTTTTTACGCTTTTGAATTGTTTTTGGATGTTGAATTGATACCTACTCGCGAGATTTGGGTTGATTGTATTAAGTATTGTATTTGTATTTTAAGTATTGATTATTCAATTTAATTTCTTGTGTTCTAGTGTAGTGGGACATTTTAATTTACGCCATTCCCATAACATTCATTATTTCCCTATTTATCCGTATATGAGATATGAAGAAGTTGAAATTCGATAACTTAATAACAACGAGCGTTCGAATACTAACAGCAGATAATTACATTCTGTTATCATCATTCTAATATCGCGCAAACAAACGGACACGAGTATCCGATCAAATATTGGAACTCTTTGAATTGGTCACAAGATCGCATCACATTATATGTACCTATTTACCAGAAAATCAGCCCTCAGTAGGAGGTGGTGTGGTTGCAAAGCATACAAAACACACTCGCGACATCGTACCTCCGTTCTACGGCGTAGCTCCGTGCTACGGCGTAGCTTCATGCTACGGCGTAGCAAGGAGCTACGCCGTAGCATGAAGCTACTAAAGTACGGAGCAATGATATTTCACACAATGTTTTACAAAGGTTTTTACACTACGCTTTAGTTAGACAAAACGGAAAAAAAAATTAAAAAATGACCAAGTTCTATCATCAAAGACCGCTAGTAATGAATACGTGGGTTTCCCCCCAAATGAGAGATGGGGCCCCCTCTCGTGCGCGTCCAAACACAGACAAAGGAGGTGATTAGAGCCCATGTGGCCGGACGCTGACTAATGCCCGGAGCAGGGCTCCGCTGACAACTCTACTTACTTATCGCTTCATTATGCCATCATTCATTACTGGACTTGTTTTTACTTTTACGTTTAAAGTCAAGGCCTCTGCGGCCCTTAGGCTGATTTGTTTCAAAGATTTCCCGATTTGTAAACAACGAGTGAAAAGACAAAGTGATAAATATAACACAAAATATTCAGCAAAGTAAAATCCAAGTACACACGTTGTTATTTGGCGCCGTTCAAAAGTAAAAATACGTTTTTAATGAAAGTTATTAAGCCGGGCGCACGTGTCAATAAATGCTATTTCATATTATTTGTCCGCGCGGGAAACGAACCAACGGACGGGATCGTAAAACAATACTTTTATCGCATTTTACAAATACAATGGAATGGAACAAGTTTCGAAGTTTCGTGACAAAAACGCGCACACGTAGGGGCGACTTTTGAAAGGGGGGAATGTGCGAATGGTGTTTCTGGTTTGTGGCGTTTGTGGAGGAAACTCTGTGGTCCCTAGCGAGTGGTGACGGCCGGGGAGCACAAGCAGCGACTGTTTAATAATAATAAAAGTAATCTACCCGCCGCACCGCGGATTGCCAAGTTTTTTCAGAAGGTGAAAGTATTTAAACATGATGAATGGGCGCGAAATTATTCAAAGGGCTCAGCGGAATTTAACATTTTAAAAAGGGACTGTCACTTCAATGTTTTAATTAAAATGATAAAATCTAATGAAATATTGCTGAGCCCGGATCTGCCACTGGATTTTTCTCAGTATTGCTCGCTCCATGTCATACTTACCGTTCATTCAATTGGCAGGTTTTTCTCTGTGCCTATTAAATTAGCTGAGACTTGTTCATTAAGGACATACTGGATCGTTAAACACTCGTATACCTACTCGTATGATCAGTAAGGACATACTGGATCGTTAAACACTCGTATACCTACTCGTATGATCAGTAAGGACATACTGGATCGTTAAACAATCGTATACCTACTCGTATGATCAGTAAGGACATACTGGATCGTTAAACACTCGTATACCTACTCGTATGATCAGTAAGGACATACTGGATCGTTAAACACTCGTATACCTACTCGTATGATCAGTAAGGACATACTGGATCGTTAAACAATCGTATACCTACCCGTATGATCAGTAAGGACATACTGGATCGTTAAACACTCGTATACCTACTCGTATGATCAGTAAGGACATACTGGATTGTTAAACAATCGTATACCTACTCGTATGATCATAACTACACAAAAGTTTAATCTTGATCAGTATTCATCGAGATGAATGGAACTTGGAAGGTTTCAGCATGTCCACGCAGTCCCCTGCTATGTGCAATCTTGAGCAGCGTTTAATCTGGCGCGCCGTTGAATACAGATTATCATTTTGGTGGTGGGAGGTGTAATGGCGTCAGCTATCTGTGCAGCAGAGGCGGCGGCGTGTGTCGGCGGAATGTGACGAAAAGACACAATTTTCGCCTTCCGTCCACGATAGGTTATCTTTTTGTGAGCTGTCGGCGCCGCTCAAGGGGGCGCGGCGCGGTATCGCGGGCGGCGGCGGGACACATCAGGAGCACTCACAGAGCTGGAATTCGCAGTGAGAATGAGACTACGCGAAGGACAGCCAAACAAACTTTACCGAAGAAACACCATATTCATATTATACAAATCCCACAACTCTTAAAACATTAAAATTCAATTTTATTCATGAATTTTCATTCGATGTAAATCTTTTAACGATAATTAGAAAACTATCAGTAAAATCTTATGAAATAAGCTCCACGGGAAATCTACCAGACTGGGTGAAAGACTAAACATAACTTATATGCCGTTCATAACGTCCGTGTTTCTCGTCGACTCGGTATCGCCGACGACACATCGCATCCAGGCCATTCTAGTTTATCTCTGTGACCAGTCATCACCTATCTCCTGTGTGAGTCCCTGCTTGTGTGCTTCCCTGCTTGTGTCCTGCTTGTGTGGGTCCCTGCTTGTGTGCGTCCCTGCTTGTGTGCGTCCCTGCTTGTGTGCGTCCCTGCTTGTGTGGGTCCCTGCTTGTGTGGGTCCCTGCTTGTGTGTGTCCCTGCTTGTGTGCGTCCCTGCTTGTGTGGGTCCCTGCTTGTGTGGGTCCCTGCTTGTGTGGGTCCCTGCTTGTGTGCGTCCCTGCTTGTGTGGGTCCCTGCTTGTGTGCGTCCCTGCTTGTGTGGGTCCCTGCTTGTGTGCGTCCCTGCTTGTGTGCTTCCCTGCTTGTGTCCTGCTTGTGTGCGTCCCTGCTTGTGTGGGTCCCTGCTTGTGTGGGTCCCTGCTTGTGTGCGTCCCTGCTTGTGTGCTTCCCTGCTTGTGTCCTGCTTGTGTGGGTCCCTGCTTGTGTGCGTCCCTGCTTGTGTGGGTCCCTGCTTGTGTGGGTCCCTGCTTGTGTGCTTCCCTGCTTGTGTCCTGCTTGTGTGCGTCCCTGCTTGTGTGCGTGGAACATTATTTATTTAGCTCTTTGTGCTCCCAGTCAACGCTCGGCGTTCAGAAAGGTTCATCTTGATTCAGATCCGCACATGACCTGCGCCAACCCTGGCCACCCTTGGGCCACCCCTGGGCCAACACGGGACTATTCCCGCCGCAACCATTACCCACGAGTCTGTCACGTACGCAAACAGATGGGACGTTCGTTAAATTATCAGTATCAATTGTTGATTTGCGACGACGCAATGCCGCCAAATATTCAGCAAGCGAAGACGTGTGTTTGATATAAGGGGGGAAATTAACGAGCCAGTTTCATATTTTATATAGAATAACATAAATATATAGCTTTCGATCGTTATAATGGCACTCTGCATTGATATGTGTGACATTGATTGTAGCTTCGTCCATAACGACGTCATAGTCAATAAGGAATAATTTACCGACCGGCTCACTGGCAACACTGGCATCAACACATGTTATATAGTGATGTCAGTTCATTATAATAATAATAATATATTTTATTAAAGACTATAACACAATTATTGAATACATGATATAGTCCATATTGTGAAAAATTTACATTTATAAGCGTTCACTAAACTAACATCTAGAACTAACTTAAAACACATTAAAAAGATCAAGAGAACCTCACATGCTCTCTGGTGCATCCTTCCATAAAGTGACTGAGTATAAAACGACTGGCAATACGCCCTAAAGAGAGTCGTTTTTACTGGGCAAGTACATTGTGCAAACCTACGGGCCAACATGTTTCCTCTGACGGATAACCGAGTGCATGCGGTTCTGGTTTGGTTCATTTAAAATGTAAATGTTCAATGGGATATATAGCAAACAATAATCTTATTACTGGAGACGAGCACCGAGAAGAGACTAGACAAGCCGAAACGAGACGAGACGAGACAAGCCGTGACGAGACGAGACAAGCCAAGACGCGCGCTTTTTATGTTTAATTAATAAACAGAGCGCGTCGAGGAGCCAGCTCACTGCTCATTGCTTATGGGCTCGTCAATCTTAGGCCCGTGTTTTGAAGCCTTGTTCAATCATAGATGTATGCTTGAGTGCGTTTACGCCGCAGAGAAGCGTTACTCAAGGATGGAACGATGCTTTTATAATACGGGCCTTAAAGTATGTTGCTCCAATCCTTTAATATTTATTTATTTAGTATGTTGAATTCAATAGATACGTACATAGTTTGCTCGTCCAGTCATCCACATGGCTAAATACCAAATCTGACTGTGAACTGTATTTTCCTGGTTTAGTTGTAAGCTCTTAATGCAAATGCAATAACGTTGATATTTTAGTGAATGTGCTTTTCGGCTTAGCCTGTGTCTGGGTTCGAAACAAGAGCAAACATCTGTGTTAGCACAACCTGCTGGAGCTTTCCCTCCCCACGTACCCGCACGTACTTAGGTACGTATGTACGAGTAGGTAGGCGCCGCCGCTCGCGCGCTGAGGGATAAGCTCCGCTCAGTTCTGGCGAGCGCACCGCAACCGCGGCATTAGTATCAAGAGATTGAGCATCCGGCCAGCGCGCGGCGCGGGGCGGGCGGCGCGGGCGACGCGGTCCCGCTACACAGTTACACACACTAGCGTACATACAGGACTGTAGGTACGACTGGTACGAGATATGCAAATTGTTTTTATTTTCATATATATTAGAATGTTGAACATCTTAAAGCTTTGCAAATCACTCATCAATCCTTATTCAATCAATTCACATAATAACGGACCCGAATTAATTTGTGAAATTGAATTCCCATTACGGCCATAAAATATAAACCTTCATCTGCATAAACAGAGTAATTTAAAAATACGTGACGAATCCCAACTTTCGTTAACTTTTTATTTGATTGAATAAAGATAGGCACCTACTACAGGGTTGCCAACCGTACAACTAGTATTCGTGCTCCAAACTGTGTTAAGCATGCACTCCACTATCTCCTGCACTCCACTATCTCTTGCACTCCACTATCTCTTGCACTCCACTATCTCTTGCACTCCACTATCTCTTGCACTCCACTATCTCCTGCACTCCACTATCTCCTTCACCCTTTCAGTTGCAGTATCAAGACGAAGGTAACACAAAATATGTGAAATAGAGAAACACAGAACCACATTTTACAGTCTTTTTATAAAATAATCGATTTACATTAAAAGAATGGTTTGACATAAGGTGAAATTTACAAAGTTTTTTTTTTAAATTAATAGCCTATGGCTTTTACAATAATTCGGTTTTGCCTGTTTCTACCTAAATTCACGAATTCATTGAGATGTTGTCAACTGTGGAAACACAGCGAGCTCTTGGTAGGCTTAGACAACCTAATAAAGAATACTTTATCATCGGTTTTAAATATAATGTTTGGATGACAAGGCATGGCCGCAGGCCTCCTCCTGCCTGTAAAATTGAGAGGCTTAGGTATTCGCAAAATTTCAAGTGTAGCCCTACCAGCGTGTATGGTGTCATCCGTCTACAGCACTAGTTCTTTAGTTTTGGTCATACCAGGAATTTCATTCAAAATTTCATTTTTAGACGATGACGCTCGAACGGCTTGGCATAGTGCTTGCCCCGATGCTGCTCCCCCGAAATCTCTTTTGTCGCAACGGCAATGGGACGGGCCTCTGTGTGAGTTGACACGGAATCGTTTGTTACAAACGTGCTCCAGCTCTGCAGATCGTGTCCATCTCCTGGCCGTTTCTAAATGGGAGTCAGGACCTTGGTTGCAAGCACTTCCTTCACTCAATTATTTAAATGTTTTTGAATTCCGAGAAGCAATTGAAATTCAAATACATCCAAATAATTCCAATAGAGAAGATGGTTGGAGAGTACCTGTTGCTTGGGATCCAGTCCTACATCGAGTCAGGTCCCACACCCAGCAATCCATAGCTACTACAACCCATCAAGACACTGTTAGTGATTACTGCGTACATACTGAACGTTATAATTAAAGTTGTATAATTGACGGTAGATATGCACAATTCAATGGCGCTCATTGCCTATGTCCAGCAGTGGACTGATATAGGCTGATGATGATGATGATGATGCAAAATTCAAATTACTTGTAAAGACAAATGTCACCTCAGTCTGCCTGTGACCATGGAAGCTGAAAAGCCTCCGAAACGTCAGGTTATAAACAAAATATAAAATATACGCGATCAATCCCGTTAAAACAGTGTTTTATTATGAGTTCTCGCGAATTTTATTTATTTTGTAAATAATGAGTAATTAACAATATAAATAACGCTGGAAAATCCACACAGCCTCGTCATCTAGCCCCGAGCGCGCAGGTCGGGGCGCTTGTGTTATGTGTTCAAGATGACTCAAAGGAATACAATTACATAAAATTAGTTTTTTTTAAAATAGTTATTAATCAGGCAAACCGGAGCAAATATTTGCAGATCGTACAAAAATTTACGGCGGGAATTGAACCCGCAACCTCCTGCGTTTAGGAGCTTCACCCGCCTCGATACTGTACAATGTTTTAGTACTTATTTCGAAAAATTCTATATTTTCCCGAAAAAAACTTGGCAACCCTAGTAGCTACGTTTCAATATTTGAGTTATGACTACCATATAAATGAATTACATTTTACCTTGAGATGTAACTATGGGAAGCGCTCCTGCTCTCAGCTCAAAGAACAACAGACAATTAGCTAATTAATTTGATTTCAGATAACCACCGTCCGAGTACGCAGGCGATGCTCCCTATTTACAACGAGGGCCAGTAATAGCCTGTTGTGATAGCAGCGGTAGTCGATGTCTCTTTTGGTCAGGCACAAGGCACGACTCCAGCCGGATGCTGGACTACTACACGTGTCGGCTGTCGACTCCTCGATTTACTCGGAACGGACGACAATCAGCCTCTTGCTTCCATTACGTTCGACAAACCTACTCTAGGGTACCACGTAGTGTAGTACTACTTTAAATTCGACTGTGTACAAAATAATAGCAACATTGCGTTTGGGTTGCGAGGGAGGTGCGCCGCCGCCGCCGCCGCCGCCGCCGCCGCTTGATTAACTGAGATTTATAACAAAAACAAATGAGCTATGCAATGAGTCTATGAATCTGCGGCATAGAGTAGGTAAGTAAGCATAATTACTATTTTTATAGATACAGTAGGTACATATAAAATTGGACTTGTCTAAGTGCTTATTTAGTAAGCCTGAAGAAATAAACGTTATAGACTTTGAGTTTGAAGTATCGAGAGGCGTCACTCGTGCCCGAGCGTCCAGCCAAGTTTGAAGTATCGAGAGGCGTCACTCGTGCCCGAGCGTCCAGCCAAGTTTGAAGTATCGAGAGGCGTCACTCGTGCCCGAGCGTCCAGCCAAGTTTGAAGTATCGAGAGGCGTCACTCGTGCCCGAGCGTCCAGCCAAGTTTGAAGTATCGAGAGGCGTCACTCGTGCCCGAGCGTCCAGCCAAGTTTGAAGTATCGAGAGGCGTCACTCGTGCCCGAGCGTCCAGCCAAGTTTGAAGTATCGAGAGGCGTCACTCGTGCCCGAGCGTCCAGCCAAGTTTGAAGTATCGAGAGGCGTCACTCGTGCCCGAGCGTCCAGCCAAGTTTGAAGTATCGAGAGGCGTCACTCGTGCCCGAGCGTCCAGCCAAGTTTGAAGTATCGAGAGGCGTCACTCGTGCCCGAGCGTCCAGCCAAGTTTGAAGTATCGAGAGGCGTCACTCGTGCCCGAGCGTCCAGCCAAGTTTGAAGTATCGAGAGGCGTCACTCGTGCCCGAGCGTCCAGCCAAGTTTGAAGTATCGAGAGGCGTCACTCGTGCCCGAGCGTCCAGCCAAGTTTGAAGTATCGAGAGGCGTCACTCGTGCCCGAGCGTCCAGCCAAGTTTGAAGTATCGAGAGGCGTCACTCGTGCCCGAGCGTCCAGCCAAGTTTGGAAAGAGACTGGCAACGCAATGACGGTGAGGATCTTCCATCGAGCATGGTATCTTTATACCAACTGCTGGGCACGTTTTTGGTCCCTTCTATATCTCGGACATTAACAAACCTGCAGGCTTCCAATTTTGCATGTCTAGTCAGAGATTCACTTATATTATAGCGTAGAAATACTACATTTTTATATAAAATAATACAAAGTTATTGAGGTCCAAAAAGTGCCGTTGAACAAGTGACCCATCAAAAGCCTTACCCACTTCTAGATAACCGAGCAAGTTCAATTTCGCATGAAGGTACATCATCAAACTGTATCGTACAATAAACCGAAATCTAACATTTTTATATTTTGAGGTTCTTTGTAAATATCTCAATCAATGTGTTACGTTCCTTAATTATTTAAGTTTTTTTATTTATAACCAAATAAAAGTATACATTACGTTATAAAGTTCTACCAGATACTTTAGCAACCGAAACTTTTTTCAAATGGTACCTATGAAGTTCTTCTTTTAAAAAATGTGCAACATTCGATTATCTACTTTCGATTGTCTTTTTTTATTCAGCTTAGACAAGAAAGATGGATACTTCAAAAATTCGAGTGATTTTTGAATGCGAGTTCCGACGCGGAACTAACGCGGCAGAAACAGGTCGCAATATCAATGTTGCGTTTGGAGAGGGGACTGCTAATGAACGCACCGTGCGATTTTGGTTTAAACGCTTTCGTGATGGAAACTTTGATTTGAAGAACGAACCACCTGGAAGAACTATTACTACCCACACATCTAGAAGACTCCGTAATGCCATACAGTTCTGTGGGAGCTCCGCTAACGATCACGTGCTAACGAGTCAGCCCAGTAGGTGCTGTAATCACAAGGGCACGCTCGAAGCTCACCATTTGAATAATCGAATAGAAGAACTCAAACTTATCTATTATTAATCTGAGTATGAATCGTAAACTTAATCAGAGCATCTAATCTGAATATTCCCTAACGTCATTGTCATTATTTGGTAGATAAGTATCGTCTCCAAAAGTTTTGTAAAATTACATTTCGGTTTATCTTCAGGGTCGAAGGAAACCGTCGCAGATATCAGATGCTAACTGGATCGCGCCGCCCCCCCCCCCCCCCCCCAGCAAATCCGTCTCTGACTGTCATGCCCTTCAGGATGATCTGAATAGACTTTTCTCGTATTGCAACCGTAACTCTATTGTATTAAACACTAACAAATGTAATGTAATATCTTTTTCTAGAAAAACTAAAGTAATCAATTTGAACTACAATTTTAATAATAATGTCATAACTAGAGTCACTGAGGTAAGAGACCTAGGAGTAAATCTTGACAGTAAACTATCGTATATTTCTCACTTTAATACTATTTCATCGAAAGCTTTTAGGATGCTTGGCTTTGTCTTGAGAATTGGAAGGGAGTTTAATAATCCTAATACATTAATAACTGTTTATAATAGTTTTGTTAGATCTATACTAATATGCCTCCGTGGACTGGAATCCTCGATACACAGTGCATACACTTGAACTTGAGAAAATTCAGAAAAGGTTTTATAAACATTTTAATTAGCGTTTTCCGCTGGCCGCTTCTGATTCCATTTACAGCCTCCAAGATCGTCGAGAAATTAGAGGCCTTATGTTCGTGCATAAAATTTTGAATAACAACATTGACTCCAGTGAGCTTCTTGGTAATATATTTCTTTTTTGTCCAAGCCTATGATCTCGCAAGAAAAAAACATTTTGGACACCCACATCCAGAACCCAGTATCATGGGAATGTTTTCACAAAACAAAAAATCAAAGTGATCACTTTATTTCCTAGTTTTACGTATGTAATTTGTATTTTGTGACGTGTCCAAGAGTCCTGTAAGGTCTAAAGGAAATAAAGCACTTTGATATTTGATATTTTCACAAATAGAATATGTGATGCATACAATAATAATTTCTTTGATATAGATATTTTTGACTTGTCTGCCCCTGAGTTCCATAGGAAATGCTTAGCCCGCCTCGCCAATACTGCTTCTCAATAACTATAATGTACTTCTATTTTTTATTATACTTTCCTAAGATATATAATTTACATTCACTCTTTTTTATCTATAAGGATGAACTTGTATAAGAACTATTAATTGAAGTAATCTGTAACTGTTAAGTCTCACACACGTCTCAGCGCCACTATTTGTGTACAATTTTTTAAAGGTGGAAACATTTATTGGTTTGAGTGTTAGTTGTTAGTTATAAGTTCTGTAATCACTATAATTATAACAGTTTGTTTCCTAAATAAATAAAAACATAAAATCAAAACAGGAGCTGCTGTTTCATGGGACGCCGCCTCTCCTGCGAGATACCACACTCATAGTTCGCTGTACCCGTACACAAGCTGTTACTCGCCTGCGTGTACATAAGGTTGCGCGACACTTCTACACTCTTTTCTGTTAAACATGACTTCATTGTCAAAGTGAAGATGTGTTAGATTGTGCTTCAGAATGGATAATATGAGGCCACGCAGCCAGAGGCCACGGTGGAGTAGGTCGCGGAGAGCGGACGGAGCATCGTGGAACACAGCAGCTGTGCCCATGGTGCCGGTTGTGTGCAGGTTCAATTCGTCAAAGGGCGTTTTTCCCACCACCTTCTTGAGCACACACATCATGCTGTGTCCACTTGCAGGAGATACATGTGTTTGTCCCCGGCTCTGTTAGCCCTGAGCGTGCAAGATACCAAGTTGCGGTAAACACGCACAATATACGTAACCTACACCTAGTTATACTCACACACGTGAGCGAAACCTTGTCCCCTGCCCTGCCCTTGTCAAACTTTGTGTATTCTACCTGCCTGGAGCCTGCGGAGATGAATTCTAATAGCTATGGATCGTTCAAATCTTAGTCGCCTTGTTGTTGATTGTTATTGTTGGGGCAACTTCCTTCCCCGACCTACTTACCTATACAGAAATAGAAAGACAACTAGTTAAATATTCCCTAGTCACACGGGGCTTGAGTTGTCACTTTCTAATATATACGCTAATAACAGGCGGACACAACATTGTTCAAAAATATTAAAAACTAAATAAACTATTTAATAACTGAATTATATATGTCGGCGCAAAAGCGTTACTTTAATATGAAAATCTAGTTATAAGAGTTAATTTGATTGTTAAACCATTAAAATTAATGTCAGTATTTATTTATGTTAAAAAACATTGTAAAAAGTCAAACACTTAGCTCCG
Source organism: Eupithecia exiguata (assembly GCA_947086465.1). Classification (NCBI taxonomy): domain Eukaryota; kingdom Metazoa; phylum Arthropoda; class Insecta; order Lepidoptera; family Geometridae; genus Eupithecia; species Eupithecia exiguata. The sequence goes on along the minus strand of OX352228.1, from coordinate 15,151,122 downwards.
TAACGTCGATTTTTGCTCGCCCTTGCAAACGATCGACGCGGGGCTAAGCTTTGCTATAAATACGGCCGTCGGCCGAGCTAGATTTCATTCTTGCTCGAGTCGTCGGACGGAGCGGACCTCTGCTTGGAAATAAATTCTGCTACCACAACAACTCCGTGTTTTACTTCAAATGGATGAACACCAGGACGAGGATGATAGTGACGTCAGCGCTGCTGACGTCACTGTTTTTAAAAAGCACATGGAGGGTCTTCCTTCGTCATCAGAAGTGGGATCAGGACCTGCCTGCGCTCCAGATCCAGACCACGTACTTCAGGCAGCCACACAATGTCCAGCGGGATCATCATTGCCCTTACCACTGGCAAATAGGTTCGTGACCACGTACCCGCCAGTGGAACCACCACAGCAGGGTGTACTTACCACAGACACACCGAGCCTTTCTATGGCAGGTGTACCTCCACAATTCGTCATGAAAATGATGGAAATGATGCAGCAGATGTCAGAGCGTTTCTGTAGTTCACCATCAGATAGTAAAGTACGCATCAAAGATGTCTACCTTCCTTCATTCGATCCAGACGCCAATGTAGGGATAAGGGAGTGGTGTAAGCATATCGATAAAGCGATTGATACTTACAAACTAAACGATTTTGATGTGCGCATGAAGGTTGGTAGCCTCATGAAAGGACGGGCCCGAATGTGGGTTGATGATTGGATGGTTACCACATCCTCATGGGATGAGCTCCGTAATAACCTCATCACTACATTTGAACCAGAAAACAGGTATTCTCGCGATATCATTCGGTTCAGAGAACACAACTACGATTCCTCCAAGGATATCGCCGAGTTTCTATCACGAGCTTGGGTTTTATGGAAAAGAGTCACTAAAGATAAACTCGGTAATGATGATGCTGTAGAAGCAGTTATAGGTTGCGTTAATGATGAACGATTGCGAATTGAGTTACTCAACGCAAGGGCGACAACTGTTCCTGAACTTATCTCAATTGCTTCAACAATTCGAAAACGCCGTTCACGATCAGACTCAACATCTACGGTACCAAACAAACGTGCACGTTTTACGGAAAACGGACAATCTGCGACCAGCTGTCGCATCTGCAAGAAGTCGAACCACAAGACCGAACAATGCAGATTCAAACCACCGGACGCCAACAAAGATCAAAATACCAAGGATCCTAAGCCGGCCACTTCCAGCGCAACTGCCAGTAGTGCTACATCCTGCTCGTATTGCAAAAAACCGGGCCATACATACGAGACATGTTTCAAAAGGCAACGAGAACTAACATCAAATGTGAATTGCGTAGCAGGAACAAAGTTAGCACCGATCACGATGGAAATCGGTACCAAAACCATGCAAGCTGTGTTTGATAGCGGCGCGGAGTGCTCAATCATGCGGGAATCGGTCGCTGCATCATTACCTGGACAACGGTCTGATGCTGTCAATTGCTTACGGGGTATTGGAAGGTTCCCTGTTTTTTCACTGATGAAGCTGACAACAATCTGCGTCATTGATACTATCAGTGTTGAGCTGCAGTTTTTCGTCTTACCAGACAATGAAATGTCAAATGATATATTGGTGGGTATGAACCTGATACATGACACTAACCTCAGTATGGTTATTACTCCGAATGGAACCAAGCTGATTCATCAGTATTCCATAAACCATGTGAGTACTAACAACCCAATGTTTGAGACACTGGACTGTGATATTACAAACGATTACGAAATAGAACAATTACGAATACTGCTAAACAGGTATGAGCATTTGTTTATCCGCGGTTACCCACGAACCCGAGTCAATACTGGAGAGTTGGAGATACGACTGAAAAACCCCGATAAGTATGTAGAACGAAGACCATATCGCCTGAGCCCAGTGGAACGAGAGAAAGTGCGTGCAATAATCAAGGAATTACTGGAACATAACATAATTCGTGAAAGTAAGTCTCCGTACTCCAGCCCTATAATTCTGGTCAAAAAGAAGAACGGGGATGATCGACTCTGTGTAGACTTCAGAGAGCTTAATGCTAACACTTTACGAGATCACTATCCGCTTCCGTTAATCGCAGATCAGATAGATCAACTGGCCAACGGTAAATATTTTACTAGTCTCGATATGGCGGCAGGATTCCATCAAATCCCTATTGCTGAAAGCTCGATTGAGAAGACGGCCTTTGTGACCCCTGATGGCCTATATGAATGGATCACTGTTCCATTCGGATTATGCAATGCCGTCTCCGTCTATCAGCGGTGCATCAACAGAGCGTTGGTAACGCTTTTGGGATCGATAGCACAGGTGTATGTTGATGATGTCTTGAGTAAATGCGCTGAATTTTCAGAGGGACTATCACATTTGGAGCGTATCCTGGTGGCTCTACAGGATGCTGGATTTTCAATCAACGCTGACAAATGCAGTTTCTTCAAACGAACAATCGAATACTTGGGTAATGTCGTTTCAAACGGAGAGGTTAAGCCAAGCCCCAAGAAAGTAGAAGCACTTGTGAAAGCACCCGTACCAAAAACCGCCAAGCAGGTGAGACAGTTCAATGGACTAGCTGGATACTTCCGAAAATACATCCCTAACTTCTCACGTATTATGGTAACGCTGTATGAATTGACAAAGCAAGGAGCTAAATGGGAGTGGAACGAACGTCATGAGCAAGCACGATTGCTAGTTGCACAATGCTTATCATCAGCTCCAGTACTCACTCTATTCCAGGAAGAAGCACCTATACAACTTTACACTGATGCAAGCAGCCTTGGCTTTGGTGCGGTACTGGTCCAGGTCATAGATGGAAGACAACGTGCTGTCGCCTTCATGAGCATGAGAACAACTGATGCTGAAAGCCGTTATCACTCGTATGAGCTGGAGACTTTGGCGGTGGTCCGTGCTATCAAACATTTCCGGCAGTACCTATATGGCCGAAAATTTACAGTTATTACGGACTGCAACGCGTTGAAGGCGTCAAAACACAAAAAGGACCTCTTGCCAAGAATCCATCGTTGGTGGGCGTTCCTACAAAACTACGAGTTTGAGGTAGAATACCGCAAAGGTGAGCGTCTCCAGCATGCTGACTATTTCAGTAGAAACCCAGGGGAACTAACAGTGAACGTGATAACAAGAGATCTCGACTGGTTGAAAGTTGAACAGCGAAGAGATGAAGCTCTTCGTCTTATAATGGATAACCTGTCGGAGAACCGCCAAGTGGAAGGATATACCCTGGAAAACGATGTCCTGAAGAAGAAGGTGCCTAACTCTACCTTTGGTGACCAGCTCTGTATCGTAGTTCCAAAGTCTTTTCAGTGGAGTATCATAAACTCCTATCACACTGCACTCAAGCACCCTGGCTGGGAGAAAACGTTACAAAAGGTCAAGGAGACCTATTGGTTTGAGAAAATGAGTACAACGACTCGCAACTTTGTGGATAACTGTATTATATGCAGGACATCTAAGGGAACATCGGGTGCCATACAAGCAGAACTACACCCTATACAAAAACCGACAGCTGCCTTTCAGGTATTACTCATGGATATTACAGGGAAGTTGGGAACACCAAATGATCAACAATACGTTGTTGTTACCATCGATGCCTTCACAAAGTATGTGCTGCTTTACCATGCTACTAACAAAGATCAACTCAGCACTCTTGCAGCCCTGAAAAAGGCTGTTCATTTATTTGGCACACCTGTTCAAATAATTGTTGATGGAGGGAGAGAATTCTTAGGAGAATTCAAGAACTATTGCGAACGTTATGGCATAAATATTCATTCCATTGCACCAGGAGTCAGCCGAGCAAATGGACAGGTAGAGCGAGTCATGCCTACGCTTAAAAATGCATTGGTGATGATCAAAAACTACGAAACTGAATCTTGGCACTCCACCCTTGAAGAACTTCAGCTGGCCATGAACTGCACTGCCCATAGAGTTACAGGCGTAGCTCCACTCACGCTAATAACACAAAGAAAACAATGCGTGCCACCTGAACTTCTCAATATAGTCGATATTGATGACCAAACTGTCGACATTGAAGCTCTTACTCGACATGTACAACTAAAGATGACGCAAACAGCTGAACAAGACAGAAAACGCTTTAATCAACGTAAAGCAAAAGTCCACCACTTCCAAAGAGGAGACTACGTGCTCATCAAAAATAACCCTCGAAATCAAACCTCTTTAGATCTTAAATTTAGTGAGCCTTATGAGATTTTCAGAACCCTGGAGAACGACCGCTATCTAGTCAAGCGAGTCGTTGGCAGAGGACGACCACGGAAGGTGGCCCATGATCAACTCCGTCGCGCCCCACAACCAGGCGATCAACAAACCGTGTCGGCGGAAGAAGACGATCCACCAGGTCCTCAAAACACTACTGCAAGCGAGCCTGTGCCATCCACTTCCCATGCTGGACTGCCTGAGCTAGACACCGACTGATACAAGGTAAAGCTGAATCTCTTAATTAGTTAACATACAAACACCAAAACTTTATTGTCATTTCCTCGAGAGTTTCATGTACTCCTGTAAGACCCCAAAAGCATGCAATAACCTTTTCATTATCTACGAGAACCTGCGAGAATCTCCGAGACTCTACAAAAACCTCCGAGAATCTACGAGAACCTTCGAAAATCTACGAGAACCTTCGAAAATCTACGAGTACCTTCGAGACCTATAATTCCCTCCGAGACCTTACCCATATTCATCAATACGTTGTTGCAACTCAATTGAGTTGTAATCAGATACCAAACTCAAAAAAACAAAACTCTCATTGTTACAGATAAACGCAGACCAGGCAGGTGCAGAGCGCGCACCGCCTGTCAGAATGGCCGTGTCGGCGCAAAAGCGTTACTTTAATATGAAAATCTAGTTATAAGAGTTAATTTGATTGTTAAACCATTAAAATTAATGTCAGTATTTATTTATGTTAAAAAACATTGTAAAAAGTCAAACACTTAGCTCCGTAACGTCGATTTTTGCTCGCCCTTGCAAACGATCGACGCGGGGCTAAGCTTTGCTATAAATACGGCCGTCGGCCGAGCTAGATTTCATTCTTGCTCGAGTCGTCGGACGGAGCGGACCTCTGCTTGGAAATAAATTCTGCTACCACAACAACTCCGTGTTTTACTTCAAATGGATGAACACCAGGACGAGGATGATAGTGACGTCAGCGCTGCTGACGTCACTGTTTTTAAAAAGCACATGGAGGGTCTTCCTTCGTCATCAGAAGTGGGATCAGGACCTGCCTGCGCTCCAGATCCAGACCACGTACTTCAGGCAGCCACACAATGTCCAGCGGGATCATCATTGCCCTTACCACTGGCAAATAGGTTCGTGACCACGTACCCGCCAGTGGAACCACCACAGCAGGGTGTACTTACCACAGACACACCGAGCCTTTCTATGGCAGGTGTACCTCCACAATTCGTCATGAAAATGATGGAAATGATGCAGCAGATGTCAGAGCGTTTCTGTAGTTCACCATCAGATAGTAAAGTACGCATCAAAGATGTCTACCTTCCTTCATTCGATCCAGACGCCAATGTAGGGATAAGGGAGTGGTGTAAGCATATCGATAAAGCGATTGATACTTACAAACTAAACGATTTTGATGTGCGCATGAAGGTTGGTAGCCTCATGAAAGGACGGGCCCGAATGTGGGTTGATGATTGGATGGTTACCACATCCTCATGGGATGAGCTCCGTAATAACCTCATCACTACATTTGAACCAGAAAACAGGTATTCTCGCGATATCATTCGGTTCAGAGAACACAACTACGATTCCTCCAAGGATATCGCCGAGTTTCTATCACGAGCTTGGGTTTTATGGAAAAGAGTCACTAAAGATAAACTCGGTAATGATGATGCTGTAGAAGCAGTTATAGGTTGCGTTAATGATGAACGATTGCGAATTGAGTTACTCAACGCAAGGGCGACAACTGTTCCTGAACTTATCTCAATTGCTTCAACAATTCGAAAACGCCGTTCACGATCAGACTCAACATCTACGGTACCAAACAAACGTGCACGTTTTACGGAAAACGGACAATCTGCGACCAGCTGTCGCATCTGCAAGAAGTCGAACCACAAGACCGAACAATGCAGATTCAAACCACCGGACGCCAACAAAGATCAAAATACCAAGGATCCTAAGCCGGCCACTTCCAGCGCAACTGCCAGTAGTGCTACATCCTGCTCGTATTGCAAAAAACCGGGCCATACATACGAGACATGTTTCAAAAGGCAACGAGAACTAACATCAAATGTGAATTGCGTAGCAGGAACAAAGTTAGCACCGATCACGATGGAAATCGGTACCAAAACCATGCAAGCTGTGTTTGATAGCGGCGCGGAGTGCTCAATCATGCGGGAATCGGTCGCTGCATCATTACCTGGACAACGGTCTGATGCTGTCAATTGCTTACGGGGTATTGGAAGGTTCCCTGTTTTTTCACTGATGAAGCTGACAACAATCTGCGTCATTGATACTATCAGTGTTGAGCTGCAGTTTTTCGTCTTACCAGACAATGAAATGTCAAATGATATATTGGTGGGTATGAACCTGATACATGACACTAACCTCAGTATGGTTATTACTCCGAATGGAACCAAGCTGATTCATCAGTATTCCATAAACCATGTGAGTACTAACAACCCAATGTTTGAGACACTGGACTGTGATATTACAAACGATTACGAAATAGAACAATTACGAATACTGCTAAACAGGTATGAGCATTTGTTTATCCGCGGTTACCCACGAACCCGAGTCAATACTGGAGAGTTGGAGATACGACTGAAAAACCCCGATAAGTATGTAGAACGAAGACCATATCGCCTGAGCCCAGTGGAACGAGAGAAAGTGCGTGCAATAATCAAGGAATTACTGGAACATAACATAATTCGTGAAAGTAAGTCTCCGTACTCCAGCCCTATAATTCTGGTCAAAAAGAAGAACGGGGATGATCGACTCTGTGTAGACTTCAGAGAGCTTAATGCTAACACTTTACGAGATCACTATCCGCTTCCGTTAATCGCAGATCAGATAGATCAACTGGCCAACGGTAAATATTTTACTAGTCTCGAGGGAGTGGCCACGAGTTCCGCTCGAGTAAACGCGCGCACGGACCGCTCCGACCCTATACGATCTCGGCAACGTTTTATTGAAAACGTTTGCCGAGCTCGGCCCCGCAGTACCCGTTTTTCGCGACAGTGAGTGTAGTGAAAGTGTAGTGTGGTGAGATGAGCTCCCGGGACAGTGATAGCACCGGGGGAGGGAGGCGGGTTCCACCGGATAAACCCGCCCCCCCGCCCTCGATCGGTCGCGCGCCGGAAACCGCCCAAGACAAAGCCGCCCATCAAATGCACGGTCAACAAACAAACCAGTGCGCCACTACTAGCAAGCCCGCCCGTGAAGGTCGGACTGCTAGTAGAGAGTCCACATCTGAGTCATCTGCGGCCTCGAGCCGCGCAAACAGCACAGACAGCGAGCGCTCAAACACGGCCAGGAGACAGGCCTACGCGCTAAAATATGCAGCTGACTTCTTCGATAAGAAGAAAACGGCTGCCAAGAAGACCCAGGCCGTAAAAGGCAAAACAACAACGGCCGGTACAGAGATGCCGCCCCCCGCCCCCCCGGCCTTCACCTTCACGGGACGACCAAACCTCAGCTTCTCCACCATAGAGGAGCACGACAACGACCTACGGCAAATGGCCGCTGTCCTAAAGCAAGGTAAGCTCTCAGGAGACTTTGGTGCACTGGCCAAGTGGTACTTCACCCAAAGGGAGAACCACTTTCAACAACAAAGGCAAAATATGCCCACCCCCGAAACCCCACAGCCGCCAACAGCCCCCGGCTGTAAAAAGAAACGGGAGGACAATTCCCCCCCCACTGAATTGCCAAAACGCAGGGCACTCGATCAAGATCGAGAACCGGTACAAGACAGACCACAATCATCACCAGCGTCGTCAGCATCGACGCAGTCGACCACGTATGCGTCGCTCGCGGCATCGCCGCCGAAACCGGCAGGCACCCAACCCGCCCGCCCAATAACGCCAGCCCACCTCATGGAGCCCACACACCCAACGCTACCGGGCCACTCGGGACAACCAAGCCAAGGCCGCCCATGTAGCACCCGCCCTACTATCCCCGCCCGCCCAACACAACCGACCGCCCAGAACGAGGCCCCTGACAATCGGCATCCTGCCGACCAGAGAAGGTCCCGATACCCACCATTGGTCGTTGAAGTGATGCCGAACTGGGCGCAGCACTTCAAGGCCATCAGGGACATCCTAGGCCACGCCCCGAACGCCAGACCATTCGGAAAGGGAGTTCGTTTCTCGCCAGAATCCCCCGAAGAGTACAGGGCCATACAGAACTACCTGTCAATTCAGGAAGGGCTTGTGTGGTTCTCGTACTCTCTACCTGAAGAGAAGCAGGTGAAGGCAGCTATAAGGGGCATCCCTGCCGACACCAGCCCCGAGGACATAGCAGATGACTTCCGCGAAAAGGGCTTCGAAGCGGAAGTCATAAGACCTATTAAAGCAAGCAAAGGCCGACCAGGATGCATCTTCTTCGGCATCTTCAAACCCACGCCGAACCTGCTGCCGGCACTTTACGATGTCACAGAGGTCCTCAATATGCCAGGAGTGACTATAGAGAGCTGGAGAGGGAAAAAGGGCCCAGCACAATGCCATCGCTGCCAGGGCTTTAGGCACTCCAGCCATAACTGCCACCGCCCATTGGCCTGCGTGAGATGCGGCGGCTCTCACCACGCAGGAGAGTGCACACGGAGCAGGGAGGAGCCTCCGACGTGCGCCAACTGTAAAGGGCCCCACACCGCGAACAGCACCAGCTGCCAGGTGCTGAAACAAGAGGCGAGAAATAAACGAGCGGGCTCAACCGCCTACTCAAGGCCCAATCAAAGGAGAACCCTAGCACCGGCGCCTCTCCCACAAACCGAAACCGAAACGCCAGTGACCACTCAACCCAGAGATGCAGTCCCGCTGCCTACACAGATGGAATACAGCTCCTCACTAATGGCCCCGGCAAACCTCCCGACACCGAGGACGAGCCACCTTCCAAAAAGAAAGAAGAAGAAGGTAAGAGTAGCCACGCAGCCCACGGACACGGAGACAGAGTCCGCCCCACCGACCCGGGTCCCTCGGCGGGCCCGACCTGCAGCGAGCCAACCAGCCCCCGCTGCACCAACCTGGGGGAACCGTCCTCCCCCCCAGGCATGCCCAAACTACACGCAGACGCAGTTGCAAATCCCACCGCAACAACCCCTCCCGCAGGTGCGACTCCCACCTCAACCCCAACCACAACCACAACCGCAAATCCAACGACAACCGATGCCACAACAACAAGCTCTTCCCCACCCATCCCTTTACCACCCCCAGGACCAGTCCCTCACACAGGTCCTGGACTTCGCCCTTCAACTCCTGCAGGACATCCTGAGGGCACTCCGAGCAGGGACGAGCCCGATCCACCTGGTCCATCTGATCCTCAACGGGATCGGGGAGCTGATGAAGCTCCAGCTTCGATGAGGGTCCTGTTCTGGAATGCCAACGGCCTTAAGAGGAAGGCCATCCTCCTTAAACCCCTGCTGCGTGAGCAAGATATACATGTGGCACTGATAAATGAAACACTGCTGGGCCCAGCAGACAAACCCAAGTTCCCCGGATACCACACATACCGACGAGACGAAAGATCGGACGTAGGCAGGGCGTACAGAGGCCTTATGGTATTGGTCAAGCGCCGCCTCGTTCACCAACCGCTCCAGGAGATCCAGCTCCACTCCATGTCAGCCCTAGGAATCGAGGTAGGCACGCGCCCGAATCCCACCAGACTATACGCAGTGTACAAACCACCAGGCGACAACCTCAACACCAGCGATTTACAGAAAATCTTTGAGAGCTCGAACACCATAGCCGCAGGGGACTGGAACTGCAAAAACCCGGCATGGAACTCCCAGATCACCAACAGAGACGGTAAGACGCTCCTGAGGTACGCCACTGCACACGGCCTCGAAGTCACGGGACCAGACACTCCCACCCACTATCCGGGGAACCCAAACCAGATGCCCGACGTCATCGACCTGGCCGTCCACTCTGGACTGATCTCCGCCCCACAGCTAGAGGTACTAGCAGACGAGGTACAGTCGGACCACCAACCTATCCTGATGGTAGTGGAGAACCGACACACACCCCTGCCTCCAGCCCCTAAACCCAACAGACTGGATTGGGCCGCATTCACGGCGTTCATGGACAGCCAAACACCCAGCCGCCCAGTCTCGAGCCCAGAAGAGGTCGAACTCCTGACCCTTGAACTGCAAGTGTGCATGCAGAAGGCGAAGGAAGCGAAGACAGCGGAACCACCAGACGGTACGGCCAAACTCCACCAGCCATAGCCAAACTCCTAGCGGAGAAAAGACGCCTGAGGAAACTATGGCAACGTACCAGAGACCCAGCTCTAAAGACCCGCCTGAATGCAATCTGCGAGGAGGTAAAGGCGGAAATCAGCAGAGATAACTCCCAGAGATGGGAGAAAAGAATCCTGGAAGCATCAGAAGACTGGCAGTCCCTCCACAGAATCTGTCGGCAACTGAGAAGCGCCCCACCCCCAATTCACCCTCTCATCCACAGCGACGGAACACTAAGGTACAGAACCGAGGACCGGGCAGAGATCTTTGCAGACCACCTGGAACGACAATTCCAACCCAACCCTACCGAGAACTCTGAACACACCAAGATGGTGGAGGCGGAGGTCAGAGAATTCAGGGACTTGCCAGCTCCAGGTAAAGAGGACGCGCCAATATATTGGTCACCAGGACAGGTGCAAAAGGCCATAAGACGTGTGAAACCAAGGAAAGCCCCAGGACCAGATGGCATAACTAACGATATGCTACGTCACCTCCCACCCAAATCCGTAGCCACAATCACACGTCTCTTCAACGGGATCCTGAGGACCATGCACTTCCCAGCCGCATGGAGAGCTGGGAACGTGATCATGCTTCCCAAACAAGGGAAGAACATTTTACGACCCGAAAGTTACCGGCCTATAACATTACTCTCCGCCATATCCAAACTTCTAGAGAAGCTCTTGATCCCCCATCTGCTCCCACACATCGCGCCCCGCCCAGAGCAATTTGGATTCCGGTCGGAGCACAGCACCACACTACAGCTGACAAGGGTACTGCATCACATCACAACCACGAGAAACAAGAAGGAGCATGTGATTGCAGTATTCCTAGACATGGAGAAGGCCTTCGACCGGGTCTGGCACACGGGGCTGATCTATAAGCTCATAGAGTCGGGAGCACCGACAAGGCTCATCAGAACCCTGGACTCCTTCCTCCAAGAGAGGAAGATACGGGCGAGAGTAGAGAACCACCTGTCCTCAGAACGGCCAATACTCGCTGGTGTACCACAGGGCAGCTGCCTGTCACCCATCTGCTATTCATGGTACACCAACGATATCCCATGCCAAGACGGCGCAATGTTGGCCCTATACGCGGACGACGCGGCGTACCTTACCACCTCACTAACACCCGGCCACGCCCAGATGAAAATGCAGAGAGTGTTAAATCAGCTGCCAGAATGGCTGAGCAAATGGAGGCTATCCGTGAACGTCGGCAAAACACAAGCGATAGCCTTCAGTCGCAGAAGCACCCAGAACCTACCCAGACTAGAACTCCAGGGCAAGTCCATCCCCTGGACGTGCTCCGCCAAATACCTGGGCGTGACCATGGACAGATCCCTGACGATGGTAAAACACGTGAGGAACGCCTGTAACGCCGCGAAAGCCGCAAGAGCCGTGCTGAAGCCAACGCTGACGGCTCCACTCCTGCCACTCAAAACGAAGCTAGCACTCTACACCACCTACATACGACCAAGACTAACCTATGCAGCCCCAGCCTGGTACGTCCTCACCTCGGAGCGTCAGAGGAAAAAGCTGGGGGCACAAGAGAACCTGACGCTCCGCACCATCGTGGGGGCCCCACGATACGTAAGGAACGCCACGGTCAGACGAGACCTGAAGGTGGAAACGCTAGAGGAGTTCGTCAGCCGTCTTACCAAGACCATGTTCTCTCGGAGTGACGCCTCTCACCATGCACAGCTCCAAAACATCGCTCCTCACTATGAGCTCGCAAACCACCTTTTTCCATATGCCAGAGAACTGATCAGAGAAGACGGAGAATCGGCAACAACCAGCACAGCTAAGGTAGCAAAAGCCAAGTCCGCCCGCCTAGAGACCTCAACCAGCCAAGTCCCGGCTACCGAGGACAGCGGAAGCGAACCGAGAGGGCAAGCACAGAACACCCAGACACCAAGCCGTAGGCAGCCAGACTCCACAGGAGAACGGCTTCCAGAAGGCCCAGAAAGGGCCAACCCAATGACCCCTCGTCAATAAGGCGAGGGCGGATGAGATCCGCAGTAAAAGGCTCGCGCCTGAAACTGCCTCCCCCACGCCGGCTTCGCCGGCGCGTGAGAAGACCACCAGTAGTAGGCTAGATTTCATTCTTGCTCGAGTCGTCGGACGGAACGGACCTCTGCTTGGAAATAAATTCTGCTACCACAACAACTCCGTGTTTTACTTCAAATGGATGAACACCAGGACGAGGATGATAGTGACGTCAGCGCTGCTGACGTCACTGTTTTTAAAAAGCACATGGAGGGTCTTCCTTCGTCATATACTATACTATTATTATATAATGAGATCAAATCAGGTACCTATATAAAACAAAACAAAATAGAGAGTATGAAACATGTAGGTCGTTAAGCTTATGAAACATAATTTAAACTAAAAAAAAACAGATCTATGAAATGATGAGCTCATGCTGGAAATGTTCCAATACTTTAATTTTAAATTTATTGAGGTTATCACTGAATATGTCTATATCAGGAGCTTGTTTGACAATATTGTTATATTGTTTACAAAGCTGAACTACTGGAGCCTGTAGGCCTTTATTAGAATTACAGAAAGGAGTGTTTAAGATACTAGTGATGGGATGCCTTGGGTTCCTGGTTGGCACTGCAAGACTGATGTTAGACAGGATGTCTTTACAATCGACTATACCATTAATAACCTTGTGTAAGTATGTTAGTTGTTGAACCCTACGTCGATTATAAAGGGAGACCAAATAGAAGAATTTTAATCTTTGTGAATAAGGAGCTCTGTGAGATATTCTAGATGAAATGAAAGCAAGGTGGCGTGTGAACGATCTTTGAATAGATTCAAGTCTCTGCGAATGGATGGAGTAGAATGGGTTCCAGGAATTTTTACTAGATAAATGTTACTATTCCGTGAACCAATTTAATATGGACAACCTGACATAAGAATTAAATTAAATTAAGGACATCTTAAATAACTGACATTCTGACTACTAGTATAAGTTTTAAATTATCAAATTTGTGTATGAATGTAAATTAGTATCCTGCTATTTATTTTAATTTATGTTTTACTAGCAGTGCCTCGCGGTTTCACCCGCGTAGTTCCCGTTCCCGTAGGAATTTCGGGATAAAAAGTAGCCTATGTCCTATTCCAGACTATAATCTATCTCTGTGCCAAATTTCATCCAGATCCGTTTTGCCGTTCTGGCGTGATAAAGGAACAAACATCCATCCATCTATCTATCTATCCATCCATCCATCTAAACTTTCACGTTTATAATATTAGTGAGAGTGAGATTATGCTTTCAAAATTAATTTTACTTCCAATTTTAAATTTTTATTGATATTAGTTTGACATTTCTTTTATATTCAATCGACTATTATTGTATAAAGTCATCGATCAAAAATGTCCGGCTTTGCCGGCCCCCCTTAGATTCACAATGCGCACGCCACAACCTTCAGTAGCAAAAGAGATACATTTTGACATGTTAGGAAAGCTTTCAACTAGTGTCATTTTAGCGTTCAGACAAAAAGCATGGGTACAAAAAATGCAAGAATCACTCGTCCAAAGTGCTGAAAAAGGATGGAATTTCTTATTTTCAGTAAGTTTATATATATTTTTACCCGTATATTGAGATGTGAGTCATATACTTGTGAAATCAGCATAAAATATTGTTGTTTGGTTTGCCTATGTTAAAATATTAATTTTGTTCTAAATTGATAAATGGAGAGGCTATTTCTTCTAAATTTTTTTTTTCATTTATAGTATGTATTAATATATTTTTCATAAAAATAAGTTTAATATTACTAGGTGATGATTTTTAAAATAATTAGTTGGCCCGCCCTAAAATTTCATTTGCGTAGACTCTCTAATAAAAGAAAGACTAGGTTCTTACCTACCTACCAGAAGTATGAATTTATAAAACGTTTATTTTTTTCCCGTAAAAAAAACTCGTGCAAAGCCGCAGACAGGAACCAGTTCTTTTTAATCTAGAGTGCCTGCCTGAAATTGTATTGTAAGTTTAAATTATTGTATGTCTGAAATGACCCTTTTGTATAAATACCTACTGTTGAGACACCAATTTATAGTTTCATCAATAAATGATTCGTTATCTTTACCTGAATTCTGCTAATTTATCCTTATAGAAAATAAACTGAGTAGGTAGGTATATAATTCTCAGGTAGGTACCTACCTACTTACAAAATAAAATGAATTCGACTCCACCAATCTCTTGTTCCGTATGGAAAAAACTTGTCAGGCTCTGCGCAAACTGTCTGCGTCAAAACAAAACGAACCCAATTTTGAGTGACATTTTTGTAAGGCTCTAGGTATCTACGGGGGAGGCCGCGCACTCCTTATTTTTGATCGAAGTATAAAGTGCATTAGTTTTTGCAGTGCCCTTACAGGCTGCATGTACTAACCACCTACACCTAGCCATTCACATACACTAAGGATGAATTGTACGTACATGTTAGCAAATAAATGAAATTGAAATGCATGCAAACTCAAGGATACTCGCAACCTAATTTTAGTGGTACACTTCTTAAATTCTTTTGGGAAACCTAGCATTTGAGCTGCTTTCGTAACAGTTTTGTCATAGTGGGTAATAAAGCTTAACTGACTGTCCAAGGTAACTCCTAGGTCTCTTATCTCTTTAACCTGCGCAATTTCAGTATTATTTAAGTGATAGCTAGAGTTATGGGGATTTTTTTTACTGAATTTCATATGGAAACATTTTTTCGGATTAAGCAGCATTTTGTTATTTATACACCATGTAGCTATTGTAATCTAAGTCCTCCTGAATTAATTGAATATCGTTGATCGAGTTGATGGTGTAGTAAATTGTCAAATCATCGGCATACAAAGAATAATTGCAGTGTTTGATGGACTTTATTGGTTAATATGTTCTATCAAGTGCGGGGGACGGGTGATACTAGCTTCCGCCCGTGAGTTCTGTGAGGCCGGCGCCGGACCTGCTCCGGACCACTCGCGACTCCCTTGTGGCACGCATTCTTTGTTTTGAGTTGTAATGTATAGTTTGCGTTACTTAGCGGCAGAGCTGCCTCGGTCGGTCCCGGGACTCCCGGGGGCTCGAGACAAAGGATGACCCTGGGATCTGAGTGAGACCACTCACACTTAGTTAGGTTCACTTGGCCCGCACCAGCGCCTGTACGCTGAAGGCCGCCGCCGGCCCGCAGTAGGCGCAGCTCCACACCATGGTAATGTCACTCAAATACACGGTTTTTCACGGTCCCTGCACAAACTGAACGCATTAAAAGCAAGTCAGGAGCCAACACAAGAGATCCAGCAGGGCAGCGCGATTGCATAATTACAAGTGCCAGTTATTACAACTCGTTAATTGACTTGTTTGTTGCGAAACAAAGCGTGGGCCGCCATTTTGAAGGAGTTATTCTGCAAGGTATCTACTAAACTTAATAGTTTACTTTGCAAGTGACAAACGGAAAACGAGAGGGAAGGATTTTTAGAGTTGCATCATACCTACCTACTCCTTGTGTCGTTCGGCTTAGACTGCTAACGCATTTCCCTCTTACGAAAGCTAGCATTATGTTGAATACATTATTATCACATAAATAGATAGAAAAAGTTTCTGAGAAAACCTGAGTAGATTATTAAGTTTCATCCATGTGTCGGTTGGCTTCAAAACACTTCCGCCAAATCCTTTGACACTAACTTGAGTGAATAGGTTGTCGCGAACTGAGGGCGGCGACGGAGACGGATCTCGCACGGAGCTGGCGGGAGCCCTCTAGGGCAGAGGGGCGCGGGGGCGCGGGGGCGCGGGGGCGCGGGGGCGCGGGGGCGCGGGGGCGCCACTCATCTCAGCGACACACTGTCCATTCATCATCCAAATAGTGGGAGAGCATTTCTTTATTATTCTGCCCAATTAAAGGACAGTTTTCCTCTTAACTAATAAAATTGAATCAAACCAATTGTTGATTCGCGAACGGCCCGCGCGGGCACGTTTTCGTTAGCAATTCCTGAATCGTTCTCGAAGGATGTAAATCTTTATCTACATTATTCGCTTCAATAACATAGATTTACCTTTATGTTATTTTGACAAGGTAGTTATGTACCTAATGTACTCTAACTAGGTACCTAAATACAAATCAATGGTCGATTGACTAGTTTGTAAAATTCTGTTGCACCTACATGAGATGGTAGATAGATAACTGGTTGGCAGTCATTCCCTGGCTTCTCTTTGTCGACAACACTACGAGTGCCTGCCACTTCGCAAAGTCAAACAACTACGAAGTAGAGGGTAGGTTATATCTATCTGTAAGACGTGAATGTGTTGCGAGCTCGTGGCGGATAGGTACTGACACTATTTTATTCTCTGGCATCTCGATGTCGATGTTTCTCGTGTTGATAAGCCTATTGCTGATATAGGCTTATCAACACGAGAAGTGCTACGCGTGGTGCTGATATAGGCTTATCGGTATCTCTTGTAGATGCGGTAGTACCTACGTGTCGCACGATGTACCTATGGATAGGCACACAGCAGAACGTGTTTCTGTAACTTTGGCTCTAGCGGATAGGGATAGTATAAAACGCCAATTTATAAACAAGGTTCACCTAAATGTGTGCTGACGTGTCTCCTCCGCCCGCGCGCCCCCTCGCACCCCTGCCGCACTCTCCGCCCAAATATTCCCGTTCAAAGTGAACCCTGATTCCACACCTCAGCGCCCTCTGGCGTTTAAAAATAAAATCTATTCCACAGCTAGGAATTTAAAGCGTTTTATGGCCTCGGAATGTACACAAAATTGAAAATTGCCGATGGGTCGGAAAACGGCGAGAGGTGTCGGCAAGAGGTGTCGGCGAGGCGGACTCTTTACTAAAGGCGAGAGCTAACTACTAATTCGAGTTAGACAAAAAACGCTCTGCAATTTGGATGACTCTCAGTAACAGGAAAGCTAGTTCTTCAAACTGAAGGTATTATACATATTTGAGTGAAAGACTGTTCAGTTGAATGTGTGGGCGTCGGGCGCACGGCGACGCAATCAAATGAATTTAAACTTTATGGAACCTGCGATTAATGACATCATAAATAATGTTTCACTGACATTAAATTGCAAACTAGCTTTTTAAAATTTCATGACCCTCAAAGGCTTTTATAAAATTGTTATGGAGGTTTGAAATGTATCTTATATATAAATAAGAGTTTTTTGATCAAACCTTAATGGAGAGAATGAGTAGGTAAATTTGTTACTAAGTAGTTGAATAGTCTTAGCCACTTCTACCGTATCCACTGAGTAACCACTTGCAAACCCCGGCGCCCGCGGTGGCCTTGGGGTCGCCACGGTTCTCTTAGCCACTTTTACCGTATCCACTGAGTAACCACTTGCAAACCCCGGCGCCCGCGGTGGCCTTGGGGTCGCCACGGTTCTCTTAGCCACTTTTACCGTATCCACTGAGTAACCACTTGCAAACCCCCGCCGCCCGCGGTGGCCTTGGGGTCGCCACGGTTCTCTTAGCCACTTCTACCGTATCCACTGAGTAACCACTTGCGAACCCCCGCCGCCCGCGGTGGCCTTGGGGTCGCCACGGTTCTCAAGCTCCTTCACGGAAAACCAATAAGCACTAGATTTAAGCGCAGCTCCGAAGTGCACCCGTCGAAGGAAATGCCCCGACAAATGTAAAATTCATCCGTTCTACTTCAGTTATTTTCTATTTCACGTTGAAGAAACAGAAGCGAGTGCTTTACCTGAATGTAATGATAAGATGGTATGTATGGTGTTAATGTCGTCGTGGTGGGACGTGGCACCCGGAACTGCCGAGGCCACCCGGCGGAGGCCTCGGCCGCGGCAGGTGGCATCTCTGCGGAAATGAAATTCCAGCGCCGCCGCTCCGCTGCGACCGCTGTCACGCCGCTACTTTACCCCTACCTGGCAAGTATCATTAATGCCGACCCGGACACCTCCGCACGGGTCGGGATTGGGATACTATGTTTTAGTCTATCCTGGAGTTAGTAATGTTACATCGAACCTCTTTAAATTGGTAAGAGGGTCTTTTGTTCGTTGGGTTTCCTCAACTTTCTTCTCAAGCGCTTATCCCTACACTCCTATTCACAGAGAGCAAGTCGATGCTAATTATATTATAACTTTTAATTACGATTAAAACTTTTGAAACTATCATGGTTATTACGATTGTAGGTAAATATTTACTTTTTCTCAAAATCTTATTATAAAGCTGACTTTTTCAGTGACACAATATGAACGTGGTCGCATTCCGCCATTAGCCCAACTCTCCGTTTGTGGCGAAATGGATATTGAAAAACCCTCGTCCTAACGAGAGGCAGGAATGTGCAATGTGCTGGTAAAAGGCACTTACCCTTAACCTAACTTGTCCTAAATGACGACGGAAGATCATTTTGTTTCACTCAAAAAGCACCTGAAAACTTTCTGGACTGTAACCCACGAGTGCAGTACAGATATATTGGAATCAATATAAATATAGGTGTGGCTGTGAATGTTGCACAAGGTTGCCTTCATAGAATTATTATAGTATGGTTACCTTCGATAAGAGATGTAGGCTAGTGTCCGTGTTTTGTGAAGAGTCCGTCGCTCGGCTGTGAGCGCGCACCTGGCCGTGTATACGGACATGGCGCGAGGAGGTCTGTTAGCCCACGACTCTACGAGTATTACTACAACTGATACGTGTTATATTGTATAATAATGCTACGAACTATCCTCTGCCTCTGCACGACTTCACCTCGACCCTAGAATTAAATCATTCTCCAAGACACATTTTATTCATCCGTTTGGGCGTGAAAAGGTAACAGACAAGGGACTCAGTTATTTGAGCAGAATTACGGTAGGTACCTATAGGAGAACAGACGCAGTGTGGATGTCCAGACGTTTCCCCCGGGACGGAGAAGCTCGGTTTATTCACATGAGCGCAGAGGCCGGCTCCGCTGAACCTGTCCGTTTACCGCTCGTCGTCGGCGCTGCTCGATGGCTTCTGAATATATTCCGAACTCAATTTTTTTGGTGTTATCGGTATATATATTTTTAAATAATTAATTATTATTAAAACGTTTGAATTTGAATTTTTTGTGATTTAGTTGCAGTTAATGCTAGACTGGTCGATTTGGTATTCTAATTTGTGAGAGCCAACGGGTTTGTACAGGGTGCTCAGTTTCTTGTCTGATCAATCCTTTCTAACGTGGAGACGGTACTTTTTTCCGGCCATGGGCACACGAGGCGGATCCACCACGTAACTAGCTCGTCAATTTACACAGTAGGTACCTAAGGAGTCCGGACGTTCGTTATCAGATACCTCTCTCTTCCCTCGCCCCATCTCAATGGATCCACATTCCATGTTTATCCTTTCCAATAATTACATGTTTTCGAAAGCCGAAAATGCGGATGGATTAGAGGATTATTTTATTTTTGTAAATTGGGGAGAGACAGGCAGTCGGGGAGAGACAGGCAGTCGGGGAGAGACAGGCAGTCGGGGAGAGAGGAGTGCTATCTGCGCTCCCTCCAGAACTCTTCATATTGGCTCCCTCCCTATTCATCGCGTATTTGTTTCTCGAACTGTATACATGTGACTTGCACAGTAGAGCGGTCACTGCGACGGACTCGGCGGACGCAAACTTACTTAGATTTCTTTTCCAATATCAAATGTTTGAGAAGTTGACTCAAACAAACTGTCGTGTATCATGTACATGTGTGTGTGTAAGACTGTGAGCGATGTGTGGGCGGCATCAGAACAATTGGTAGCACAAAAAGAAAAATATCAAACAGAAAAAGCCAATGTTTACCGCAACAATACAAATGTAATGAACAATTTATATCGAAGCACACCCATTATGAAGCCGCGTCACACCAAGTCGTCACAAAGGGAAGCTGTCAATACAGCCTACGTTAAAGGCCTCAAAGAAACAAACAACTAACGTAAATCATCTACGCAGGAACAATGGCGGGATCTAGACCGGTGGTGGTTCTGCGCTTATAGGCATCATTATAGGGATCTAGACCGGTGGTGGTTCTGCGCTCATAGCCTTCATTATAGGGATCTAGACCCGCGGTGGTTCGGCGCTTATAGCCTTCATTATAGGGATCTAGACCCGCGGTGGTTCGGCGCTTATAGCCTTCATTATAGGGATCTAGACCCGCGGTGGTTCGGTGCTTATAGCCTTCATTATAGGGATCTAGACCCGCGGTGGTTCGGTGCTTATAGCCTTCATTATAGGGATCTAGACCCGCGGTGGTTCGGCGCTTATAGCCTTCATTATAGGGATCTAGACCCGCGGTGGTTCGGCGCTTATAGCCTTCATTATAGGGATCTAGACCCGCGGTGGTGCGGCGCTTATAGCCTTCATTATAAGGATCTAGACCCGCGGTGGTTCGGCGCTTATAGCCTTCATTATAGGGATCTAGACCCGCGGTAGTTCGGCGCTTATAGCCTTCATTATAGGGATCTAGACCCGTGGTGGTTCGGCGCTTATAGCCTTCATTATAGGGATCTAGACCGGTGGTGGTTCGGCGCTTATAGCCTTCATTATAGGGATCTAGACCCGCGGTGGTGCGGCGCTTATAGCCTTCATTATAGGGATCTAGACCCGCGGTGGTTCGGCGCTTATAGCCTTCTTTATAGGGATCTAGACCGGCGGTGGTTCGGCGCTTATAGCCTTCTTTATAGGGATCTAGACCCGCGGTGGTGCGGCGCTTATAGCCTTCATTATAGGGATCTAGACTGGTGGTGGTTCGGCGCTTATAGCCTTCATTATAGGGATCTAGACCGGTGGTGGTTCGGTGCTTATAGCCTTCATTATAGGAATCCAAACCGGTGGTGGTTCTGCGCTTATAGCCTATAGTTTTTATCTTCGATGGTTTGTACTATAATAACTGTAAGGCCTTCCTTATACGGATCTAGACCGGTGGTCTAGATAAGGTGGTGCGGCGCCTAGCCTTCCTCATGAAGAACGTCGATATTCCGCGATTATATTAATAAGTTGAGCGCGGGCAGTGGAGGGGTACCTAGCGGGGAGAGGGGATCACAAGCCTTTTGTTCTCCGCCGTTGGACTACCTCGCCGCCCCCCGCGTCTCCGGCAGGAGCTCGCGATTCCAATCTAAAGTGATTATTTCAACGTCTCGAGGAAGTGTTAAAGAAATATTGATAAAGGGTGGGAAGGGCGAGCGCAATTAGAAGCGAACTCGCTTTTGTTCTGAACATTGCTCTCACTCCTATATTCTATCCTTTTCGTCCCAAACACACCCAGCTACCTCGAGGAACGTTTGAATATCTCCACCAAACCCACAGCCGCTCCCTCCGCTCCACACACACTCTTCCACTGAAAACTCTCCGTCCCTTCCACTCCTATAGCTCATCCTTTACCGTACATGCCATAAAGCTGTGGAATGCTCTATCCGCACTTCTATTAGACTAGCTAAGTCTATCAATCAATCAATCAAATATTTATTGCAAGAAATACATGTTATTAAAAGTTGTTATTAAAAAAATTAAATGTTTCAATGTATTCTGCCCTAGTGGGCGTGCAACGTCTTAAAATTTACAGAACTATTAGGTACAATTCCAAAATAAACAAAACATAAAATTCACAGACAGATAAAAAAATGATAATAATAATAAACAATCAATAGAAAACAAATGTCAATAATAAAGTAGATGAAATTAAAAATTGTTAATGAAAATTCAATTATAAAAAATAAAAAATTACAATGTTACCTACATACTACAATTTATCGGTCATAAATTCATTAAAGGAGTAATAGCATTTTACTGTCAAGAGTTCAGTCACCTTCCTCCGAAACAACGCACAAGAGTTCAGTCACCTTCCTCCGAAACAACGCACAAGGTAATTCTCTTATAGACTCTGGCAGTTTATTATACTTCCTCCCTATTTAAAAATATGGTCTATGAACACTTCCTTACATCAACATTAAACTGTTAATTAATATATGTATATATAAATATTATTTTTATTATATATTTATGTATGTATTAACATTTATAGTAGGTATCCTGTGTAATGGTGTACTTTGAAGTAGGCATATTCTATTATAATAAACAGTCTATCTCAAGTATCCAAGCGTTTCACTAGTCGTCCCAACACCCGTCCTTACATGGCGACCTTGCCAAATATGGTGTTGAAGCGCATTCCAAAGCCGCGAATAAAATAAATTTCAACTCCGTACGAGTATAAATAATTTCGAGCGTCAAAAATGTCTATAGAAAATCTATTTTAAATTAATAATCATATTAAATAAAAATCTGCTCACGAATACGGGAAAATGGGTAAAACATTCTCAAAAGAAGAAACAATAATCGCGCAAACAGCAGCTGGTGACAGCAAGAACTCGGCATCCGCGGAGACCAGTTACGCAAGGCAACCACTAACATCCTATTGACCATCATCACCATCATCATCTTGGCTGGAGCTGGGTATGCTTTTTGTTATTTTTATAAGAAGACGCACACCAAATGGATGGAGAGACACATGAACCGCCGTTCCCTGCGGCGTAGAGAGGCTACGTCGTACTTCAAGAATGCTCGTGGTCCCCGGGACGAGCCAGTTTAAGGAGTAAATCTGCGGTGTACCTACTTCCAGAACAGCGTAGTAGAGAAGTTCGTTAAGTGCAGTGTATCCTCAACCTACTACAAGGTACGTGTGTGGTTAAATTTAGAAAGTAGAAAATTAATAAGTGAAATGAGTGATAAAACTCTTTATATACTACAGTGAAATTTAAACTCAGAATCAGAACTTTCAAGATTTTAATTTAAATGGGACAATTAACTTTATAAACTCTTAGTGTAAAATGTAAAAGTGTAAAAGTATAAAAATCTTAGTATATAATATTTAGTTAAAATTAAGACATTATCATTAAGGGTTACCTGTAGCCTTAAGCTAAATAAAAACGTACCAAGATACTCAATGAACATGATACCGCTCGACGTATATGGTGCGGTATGGCATAGTTCTCTCTTTAAGGCAGATTAGCTACTTGTTACATTTAAGCTAGTGAGATGCGTCGACTTTTGCCTTTCAGAATATTTTATTATGGCCGAAAATTTTATGAAGATAAATGATGATTTGATACTAATTAGAAAATATTTAATAAAAAAGGGACAAAGTAGATATAAAGGTACGATTACTGTAAATAAGTTGAGAGAAGCTGAAGTTTTATATAACGAAGCTTCATTATTATTGTCAAAGTTATCACAGGACGAGGAAGGAGAACTGGTAACTACTTTAACTATCATTTACGATAGCATAAAAAGCACATTCGAGGAAATTAGTCAATTGTGTTAGATTTCTCATGATAGTAAATTAAGTGGCAAAATGGAATTCGATATTAAAACGGCGTGTAGTCTAATTCCACTTCTAGATGATAAGGAAGAAACCACGAAACGATTGATTGATGCTGTAGAAATGTACGCGGAAATGATTGATGACGAGGGTAAACAAATGTTAATTAAATTTGTTCTCAAAGGGCGACTTTCTGAAACTGCAAAATTGCGTATGACAGGTAGTTATGCTACCGTTACAAATCTTCTGCAGGCATTAAGAAAACATCTTCTTGTAGGAAAATCGTGTACGGCGATTCAATCAAAACTTTTTCGTACAAATCAAGGTTTTAGGACAATTAATGAGTATGGCAGTGAAATAGAAAAACTTTTCACTGAACTGACTGTTTCCCAAGCTGAAGGGGATTCAGCGAAATATAGCGTTTTGAAACCGTTAAATGAAAAAATGGCTATTAAGAAATTTTCAGATGGATTAAAAGATTCCAGACTGAGCACCATCGTTGCAGCTCGTAATTGCAGCAACCTTAAGGATGCCATACAGGTGGCTAAGGATGAAGATACTACATCAGCAGCCTCGACGTCTAATACGAGTAACAGGTCGGACGTGTTCCATGTTTCACGCAGATCCCGAGGTAAGTTTTGGCAAAATTCTAGACCAAGGGTTCAAGGTCATCGTGGACAATTTTATAACCACTCTTACCAGCACCGTGGTAATAACAACAGCTCCCGTGGTAACAGAAATAATTTTTACCCACGAGGTTCGAATCGAGTTTTTCAGAGCTATGGCCAAGGTAGATATAATAATGGCCGTTATAGCCGACGTGGTAATTGGCGAGGAAATACTAAAAACGTATTTTCGGGTCAACCAGCCAAAGGAGAAAATAATGGTCAAAACAACCAGAGCCAAAATTCTAACACATCAGGCAATACAAACCCTGTGAATCAGTTTTTTCGGGATTAAAGACTATGTCTTAGCTTGTAACGGACAATGCAAATTTATTTCATTTAATAGTGGTAATAGGAAGTATATTTTCCTTATAGACACCGGAGCTTCAATATCAGTTATAAGAAAGAATGAAATTCCGAAGTATGCACAAATATTTTATGATGATACTATTATTAATGGAATCGGAGGTAGAATAACGTCTTCAGGGCATGTTACATTGGAACTAAAACTCGCGAATGATGAAATATTGTTACACAAGTTTCATGTTTTCGAAAAACTTCCACTAAAAGCTTGTGGTATTCTAGGGTTAGATTTTCTTTCCCTTTATAACTGTAATATTGATTTGTCGCGAAATATTCTGACGATACATTCTAATATAAACAAAGGCAAGCCGTGTTGTCTTCCACTGTTGGATAGGCCTGACTTTAGTAACAACTTAATTTTACCCCCGCGTAGCGAATCAATACATTATGTGTATCTGAAATCTGATGAAAGTGACGAATACGTTGTTAGTGCGAAAGAAATAGCGAATGATGTATTTGTAGCAGGAGCGATAGTAAAGCCAAATAATGGTAAAATACCAGTAAGGATACTTAATGTCAAGGACGAAGAGGTCAAATTAGTTAATTTTGAACCAGAAATTCAACTTCTCAATGATTATAATATTTTCTCTTTTTCAAAAACTAGCTCTAATGCACACAGAGCTCAGAATTTACTTTCGTTATTGGACTTGAAACATTTAAATAGTGAAGAAAAATCATCCATTAAAATAATATGCTCTACGTATTCTGACGTATTTTTTTTGCCGGGTGATCAATTATCTACTACAAACGTTTATGAACAATCAATAACACTGAAACCAAACGTTAATCCTATATATGTTAAACCTTATAGATTACCCCAGTCAATGAAACCTGAGATTGATAGGCAAATAAAACAAATGTTGAAAAATGATATAATTGAAGAATCGTCTAGTGAATGGTCTAGCCCAATACTTTTAGTACCTAAAAAATCAGAAACAGGATCAAAGTGGAGATTAGTAGTGGATTATAGGAAACTTAACGATGTTATTGTTGATGATAAATTCCCATTACCAAACATCACAGATATTTTAGACTCGCTATCAGGCTCAATATACTATTCACATCTAGATTTAAACCAAGGTTATTTTCAAGTCAGTCTTAATCCTGACAGCCGCAAGTATACTGCATTTACCACCAGTTCCGGGCAGTATCAACTTAAAAGACTTCCAATGGGTCTAAAGACATCTTGCAGTAACTTTAGTAGAGTAATGTCAATAGCTATGTCTGGTTTGACTTATGAAAAATGTTTTGTTTACATGGATGATTTGGTTATTTTTGGTCGTAGTTTGGAAATACCTCTAATCTAATATCAGTACTTGAACGATTGAGGAAAGTAAACTTAAAACTGAATCCAAACAAACGTCAATTTTTAAAAAAGGAAATTCTTTATTTAGGTCATCTTGTATCTTCTGAAGGTGTATTACCAGATCCAGAAAAAACTAAAGTTTTACTAAATTATCCCACACCCAAAAACGCGGACGAAGTTAGGCGTTTTGTAGCCTTCTGTAATTATTATAGAAAATATGTACCCTCTTTCGCTGAAATAACACTACCATTGAACAAGTTATGTAGGAAAAATGTTCCTTTTTCTTGGACTGATGATTGTCAGAAGTCATTTGAATTCTTAAAAGAATCGTTAATGTCACCACCAATACTACAATACCCAATATTTTCCGATGATAATGAATTCATACTACAGACTGATGCATCTGGTAAAGCTGTTGGAGCAGTTTTATGCAATAACGATTTGAGACCAGTGGCCTATGCCAGTAGACCATTGAATAAAGGAGAATTAAATTACCCAACAATACAAAAAGAACTTACTGCTATTGTATGGGCTGTCAAATATTTTAGACCATACTTATATGGCAGACATTTTACAATAATGACAGATCATAAACCCCTAATTTATTTGTTTTCTATGAAAGATCCCTCTAGCAGACTTTTAAAATTCCGTTTAGTGTTAGAAGAATATGATTTCAAAATAATATATTTAAAAGGAAAAGATAATTCAGTCGCAGATGCATTATCAAGAATATGTATAACATCGAATGACTTAAAAAGTATGAGTGAAGATATGATAGAAGTGAATGTTATGACAAGAGCGCAAAAGAAAAGATTGAATGAAGATAGTAAAAACGAGACACAATTACTTAGTAAATCCACCGACGAAGGGTCTGATCAGCCAAGAGTTGTGGAGTTATTAAGAAAACCGTGTGAATTTGTAGAGATGATTTTAATGGAAAATAGTAAAATTAACAAATATCGAAACGATAAGGTAATTACTGATGAATATGAGTGCTTTGCATATAATTCTAGTAAAAAGATACTGTGTATAAATCTCAACTTTAGGGCACAATACTCGCGAGCCGATTTTGTGACTAAGTTAGAAAAGTTTAGTAAAAAGTTAAATATAAACGAAATATGCATAATAAAAAATAAAGAAAATGAAGAATTTATAAAAGGATTATGCGATGAGCTAAATATATTAAAAAATTGGTTCGGTCCAAAAGTATGCATTTTAAGAGGAGTAAAAAGAATTGACGATGATAACGATAAGAAATTTATTTTAAATGACTTTCACCTGCTTCCCACCAGTGGCCATGCTGGGATACGCAGAATAACTAACAATATAAAAAGACATTTTTACTGGCCAGGACTTGAAAAAGATGTTACTGATTTTGTTAACAAATGTCCTCAGTGCCAAAAATCAAAGTATTCTAGATATACTAAACAACCGATGGCAATCACAACAACGGCTTCGGTAGGATTTCAAAAAGTTTATTTAGACTTAGTTGGTCCTTTAGACAGGGATGACGAAGGCAATTGCTACATTCTCACAATTCAATGCGAACTTACAAAGTTCATTGAAGCATATCCAATATCTAATAAAGAAGCAGTAACTGTTGCAAAAGCCTTTGTAGAAAATTTTGTTTTGCGATTCGGAATACCCGATATTATCGCCACATATAAAGGATCTGAATTTATCTCTTCGACTATGGTAGAAATCTGTAAACTTTTGCAAATAGAAAAGCTAACCTCTACCGCCTACCACCATCAATCAATTGGTTCATTGGAAAATGCTCATAAGCATTTAGGTGCATTTTTAAGGACTTATTGCGGTAAGAACGCATATACTTGGTCTCATTGGTTACCTTTTTGGTGTTTTAGCTATAATAACACTGTACATACCGAGACGAAGTACGCGCCATCAGAACTGATATTCGGTAGATTAAGTACAATTCCTAAAACAATAAGTAGTGATGGAATTAATCCTTTGTATAATCATGATAATTATGTTATTGGTTTAAAATATAAGTTAAAAATTGCTCTTAAAGATGCTAGAAATAATCTATTATTAAGTAAAGAAAAGAGGAAACAGGAGTATGATAAGAAATGTAATCCTATTAAATATAACGTAAACGATTTAATACTAGTTAAGAATGAATCATCAAAAAAGTTAGACAATAGATTTGATGGTCCTTATAATGTCTTAGAAGATATGGGTTCTAATGTTAAAATAAGTAAACAAAATAAAATTGAAATAATACATAAAGATAGAACTAAGCTATATGTTGTTTAATCATGTTTAACCAGTTTTTAGTATTAAATTGAGACACTTTAATTTTTATTATTTTTAAGAAATGTATACCTACTATAAAAAAAAAAATAACGCATGTATTTTTTTTTCTTGCACCCCCGGAGGTGTAATGGTGTACTTTGAAGTAGGCATATTCTATTATAATAAACAGTCTATCTCAAGTATCCAAGCGTTTCACTAGTCGTCCCAACACCCGTCCTTACACCTGTTCATGTGTTTTTTTTTTAATTAAATTTTTATTTTCCTGTTATAACACGCCACCGCACCGTCTACACTTGTTACACCACTCCCTGTCCATCCAAAGGTTGCCTGGCAGAGATCGCTCAAAGCGATAAGGACACCCATTGTACAACGAAATCTGTATAAGTTCTTTCCTGTCTTATGTATCTATTTAAATTGGTGTGCAATAAAGTGTTATTGTATTGTATTGTTGCTCTGCAGCCTTCACTCGGGGCCTATGCCGATGGATACAATAATTCGCTCTGAAACGTTTGCTTGTAAACTACACAACACATGATAACATTATTTACAGTTATGGATTCTGCAGGCTGTTCGGCACAACGTTCCTCGCTCGGAAACTGCAGGTAGGTATAACTAAGTGCAATAGTTTTTTTAACCGTGAAAAGCCACGTGAGTGAAAAATTGAGAAGTCTTTAAAAACATATCCAAAATAACCGAGAGGTTAATTTTGAGGGTTTAAATGCCACCAAACTTTTGCACTTAGTTTCACCTACCCCCAGTTTACATATGAACAACGTTGTTCCGAACACCCTGTATTAATGAATGGAGTAACCAGTCAAACATTATAAAACACGGTATGCGCGTTTTGAGCTAAGGAGGTAGGTTCGCTGTAACGGCGCAGCAGTCCTGAGCGGAGCCTCCCGCGGCCGCCATAACTCCGGCCTCATCTCCGCCGTAAACCGACCTACTAAGTGTTAAATTGTTTGCTAAACTAATAGTAAGACATTAGCTTTACGTGGTATACAATGACTGTACATATAGCTAGCATTAATCGTTGTAATCACCGTCGAGGGTTAACGCATTTTCCTCGGGTAGTATGTTTCCATTATCGCACGAGAAATCGGTGGTTCTCCACTTTACTCTAACTATGCGTGAAAACGACCCTATTAAAATGCAAAACATTGACAAATTAAAATTTACAGTTAAAATCATAGCCATCGAGTGGAACCGAACAGCGCGGCGCGGCGGCGGCGCGGCGGCGGCGCGGCGGCGGCGCGGCGGCGCTATGCTTATTTCACTTCATTCATTTCACTTTCATTATTTTATCGCCAGGGAGCAACACAGTTACGAACTTTTTGCAATGTCTGACCTATTTCTTATCCAACGGCAAAGTTCGACTTCTAAATCACATTTGCTACCTATAATTATTTACATTCGGCAGGCAGCCATAGTAGACGCGAACCGTTGACATAATGTAAAGAAATAAGAGCTTCGAATCCAAGCGGCGCGATTCCTTACGGTTTGTTTCGCGTCCCTTGTCCAGGGCGTGCGTTACCGCGGGATGCACAAGGACGTCGCGCTCTGCGCGCACTCGCACGACCATCGTAAAAGGACTGCCTCAAGGATCCAAAATAATTTAATAAAAAGATTGTCAGAATTTTGCATGAACTCGTAAAAAACATATCGGATATTGTTATGGCAGGCGGAATACCAAAGTGATTCCACTTTGGTAACCCCAACGCGAATATATGTATAGTTTTCATAAATTGTACAGGCGCCATGTGGCGAACACGGGAATCCCTACAAATTGTACAGGCGCCATGTGGCGAACACGGGAATGCCTACAAATTGTACAGGCGCCATGTGGCGAACACGGGAATCCCTACAAATTGTACAGGCGCCATGTGGCGAACACGGGAATCCCTACAAATTGTACAGGCGCCATGTGGCGAACACGGGAATCCCTACAAATTGTACAGGCGCCATGTGGCGAACACGGGAATCCCTACAAATTGTACAGGCGCCATGTGGCGAACACAGGAATCCCTACAAATTGTACAGGCGCCATGTGGCGAACACAGGAATCCCTACAAATTGTACAGGCGCCATGTGGCGAACACGGGAATCCCTACAAATTGTACAGGCGCCATGTGGCGAACACGGGAATCCCTACAAATTGTACAGGTGCCATGTGGCGAACACAGGAATCCCTACAAATTGTACAGGCGCCATGTGGCGAACACAGGAATCCCTACAAATTGTACAGGCGCCATGTGGCGAACACGGGAATCCCTACAAATTGTACAGGCGCCATGTGGCGAACACGGGAATCCCTACAAATTGTACAGGCGCCATGTGGCGAACACAGGAATCCCTACAAATTGTACAGGCGCCATGTGGCGAACACGGGAATACATACAAATAGGGATTTTTAGTTTATACCTTCTCACATGCAAGCTGATGCCGGGTACAGACCAAGCGAACAAAGGCGAGCGAAGATCTCTCAAAACAATATAGAAAAAATTGGCGCCAAGTATTGGTTACATTGTATCGTCATAAATTGATTTTAGCTAAAACTGAGGTAGCGGCGCCGTAGTATCTAGTGTAGTATGTTCTGATTGGCTGATCCAGGCGAGCCGCTTGTTGACCGCCGTCTGAGGGCGCGCTCGTGCCCG
Source organism: Eupithecia exiguata (assembly GCA_947086465.1). NCBI lineage: Eukaryota > Metazoa > Arthropoda > Insecta > Lepidoptera > Geometridae > Eupithecia > Eupithecia exiguata. Next base: position 15,120,169 of record OX352228.1, on the reverse strand, counting down.
ACCCCGATGGAGCGATCAAACAATAAACTTGAAGTGCCTCTACAGTGGGATTTCTTTTAACTCTACATTTGCTTTGGCGTCGTAGTTTGAATGTAAAAATATTCATTTTCCTGGTCGCAGCGGACAAATTGATTCAGTTCCGGGCTACGTGCACGCCCGCCCCGCCGCGCCGCGTCCCGCCGCGCCCTGCTGCAGCCAGCGTAGCGGTAGTTAATATCTGCTAACACGCACAACTTTCACTCTACCCGCTATTTCCCACAAAACTATTTGCTCTCGTCTGCCAATATTAGATGTTTCTTTGCCCTGGAATATTGGCAACAGCGAAGGGCTATTTTTGTTTTAATTTAAGGTGTGGACTGCAGCATGTCCTCTCATGTATGAGGAGCGTGTCTCATAAGCTTTTAAAAGTTAGGTTATTATTTCATCTTTCGATCTTTATACCGAGCCCCTTAGTTTCGCAATGGCCGGTCACATCTGGAAGGTAGAAAGCGGTAGAGCGCTGAGATGAACATGGTTATTCCGTACTGGAGTAGCTCGTGCCGGACACATCGTATCTTCCTATGTTCTCAGCTTTTCCTTCATCTGTTTATACCTTTACAATCTATACCTGCTTTTCTTTGTGCCTGCGGCTTGTGTGAAAAGGTTCCATGATGTTTTGTTAGGTGGCCAATATTAATAATGAACGGTTAGGCGTATCATATCCCACGGAAGAACAACATAACTTCTATACGTCCCACCTTCCCGGAAGGTCCATCCCAATGAAAAAAGAGATCCCCTTTAGACTTTAGATCAATGGTCCATCCCACATGCTGGGCGAGTCATCTGTATTCGCGCCTATACATAGTACCAAGGTTTGCCATGGCTTGACCGTCAGGTGATACGGTTTTGTGTACGACCTCCTTCACTGCTTCTGAGTGAGCAGCGGAAGCGTTAACTGATGGGCGGCCTAGCGCGGCGCGAACTTGTTCTAGTAATGAAACAATGTTACCCTGGGATAACAAGTTGCGGCGAAGGCTGCTTCGACCCCGGGCAGGGCAGGACCTAGAGCGGTTACTATTTATACTGCCGACTAAAAGTTTGTAGTGTGGTTGATGGTGGTGATTTAGTTTGGATGTTGCAAAAATAAAACTTTGCTGTACAAATAGCTGAAGTTAGACTTCAAGTTTAAAATCCTACGACCAACAAAATTGTAGGACAATGTACCATTGTAATGTGAGTTTGAATCATTCATTCATTACCAATTTCAGCTTAAAAGTTAGCTAAAACGGTTTTCAGGAATACGGAAACCTGAAATTCTATTTGGTACACGGTTTATTCCGCTTTATGTTCAACAGAGTTAATCAAACAAATTTCATGTTATTAAATTCTGCTGTAATATGAAATACTCAATACACTATTCCCAATATTTGTCGCTCTCTTGGATATGAACCAACTAATTGCTAATGTTTATGAGTAAATAATTTTGAACTGTTTCCAATTGTTTGGAGAAGGCCTAGGTCCAGCTGTGGCCGTCTTATTAAATTCAGTCTCCACGAATGAAGGTAGACTCGGGCCGTGACAGTGTGTCACGAGCATTTACAAATCTAATGCTGTGAATATTTTTGCTTGTGACTTTGCGGTCCTTGTCTACAGCTGTAACCTGTAAGAGAACAACATGTTCCAAATAAGGGCAAATGTGTAGTAAACGTGGCTTTAAGAAGTAATATTGAACAGAACATTAATAGACATGGCGCGCGCCACTTCAGGGCAATGGCGCGTGTGGCGCGGCACGATGGCGGCCTGTATCGCCCCATACTGCGTGACAACATACATATTTAACAACAAAGCCCTTTCCGCGGCCACCCAAGTCACTCTCGCAGCCAGCAACGCCATGCCATGAACAAAGCCTCCCGTGAGCGGATCACACTCTCGCAGCCAGCAACGCCATGCCATGAACAAAGCCTCCCGTGAGCGGATCACACTCTCGCAGCCAGCAACGCCATGCCATGAACAAAGCCTCCCGTGAGCGGATCACACTCTCGCAGCCCGCAACGCCATGCCATGAACAATGCCTCCCGTGAGCGGATCACACTTTTTCGCCCAATAATGTTTGCAATATTGATTCAACAGTTTTCCCTCTTCCCATCCTTCACCTGAAAAAGGTCAAATCGACAAAACAGCTTCAAATAATGATCGTGTTTTCCATTAAAGCGGCTCCACTGATAGCCGCCATAATTAAAACGAGGACATTATTCAAACGAATGTAAACCACCTTCTACCCTTTGTGTAAAACGGGACGCTCCAAATGCACAAATAAAACAAAGGCATTATTGTAACGCGCGGTATTTTGGCCAACAGCGGGCCGCCGTTACACTGAGGTACCTTGTTAAAAAACTTGGAACGAAAATGCTCGCTGCCATGACGTCGCAGACTAACTGGACAATCATATGCTCAAGTAACATGTGGAGGAAGGAAACTAACACCCAAACAACTGTTCTGTAGCAAAATAATGTTCTGCAACATTACATTGTTTCAAAACATTAACCGAAAAACTGGTAGCTATATCAGCCGGGTCCACTCGCGCGGCAGCTAACAGCCAGCGTCAATAATAGCCGGACATTTGTCCTTTTTATGATGTTCCTCAAATTCAGACGGTTTTGTTATTTCCAGCGAGCGAGCAGCGAGGGGTGAGGCCGGGACGGGGCGGGGGTTGACAATTAACTGCCGAATCGTTCAGAGGAAATATGTAGGTGAAGGAGTTTTCATAAAAGATCACGATTTACTTTGAAGCAAGACGAGTGTGCTACGCCGTAGCAATTAGTGCTACGAGGCGCGGCGTAGCGCTACGCACGTAGCACCCGCACACGGCGCGGTGGGTCAGTCACCCGAGAGCGAGGCCTTCTCCTCGAGGAAGTGTCCTGTACTCGGTGCAGGGGAGAGACCACGACACAGCAGGGCGAGGCTGGCGGCGGCGCTAACGACACAACTTTCAGTTTATCATAATGGCTGCGGCTTAATGTAACGCGACAATTCTATAGCTGCATGTTTTCACCCGGCGCTTCTTACAACCTTAATGACGTCATTGTTTTGCTCTTCGCAGCTGCAAGGTCTAGCAAATCTTTGGATTTTATGTTCCGTGAGGTGTTTTCACTTACTCGAAGCAAATAAACGTAGAAGTTTTCGCTCCAGCACTTTCTTGTATTTTGGAGGACTTACCTGAAACAAACACAAAAGTACATGAAAATGTGGAAACAACATTGTAAAATTTCTCTCTCCTTTAAATTCAGCATTTTGTTGATTCAGCTAATGGTTTCAACATCTACATTTGAATTGTTCCTGTATCTAACTACCGCATGTAGTACTTGAACAAATTGTGAAGCAAGTAATGTTCAGCCGCACTCCGCTCAGGCAGGTCCATGTCCGCTCGTATACACCCGGACTGATGGCGGATAATATTTAGATTAAGTGCCTCAAACTCAATTCTCAATATTGGAAGCTGCTTCATTGATCCGGAGAAGCAATAAACTGAACGCCTTACAGCGACGCGCGTAAAAATATTATGTTATGGAGATATGGGATAACCCGGTTATACCGGCGCGAGCGGCGAGGGACGAGGGACGAGGGGCGCGGGGCGCAGGGCGCCGTGGTGATGCCGGCTGGGTTACAAACATGTTCTAAGTATACATACTTCCTGATCTAAAACCATCTGTATAGTTGAGAAGTATAATATCCCGGAAGCAGTGCGCGCAAGCTGTGCCCGCCTGGCGCATGGCGTCCGCGCTCTGAATGAATGCAAGTGTAAATGCCGTCACTGTAATCGTATAGTGTGTGTGAAACGTTTCATTCGGCGAAGGTTTCCGGCGAGCGCGCGCTCACAGAGTTACGTAAGCCGCTGGCGTCGATTGCAATGTATGAGCACATAAAATCACGCTTGCCAAATACGAGACAAGGCGATCAAATAAAATTCGCATCGCCAAAGGATTTGCAGCGCTCGCTACTTTGGCGAGCTTCGTTGCGACGAAGTCAAATTGAAATTTTTGACATGACTCATGTCAAAGGCGAGATGGGCGATGTAGGTTACAAGTGCATGTGTGCAGGAACCGGGTCGCCCGAGTCTGCGGTCTTATCGATTGCTCGCGCCGCGCAGACGCCCTAGGTCTCCAGCCGGTGGCGGCGCGGTGGCGCGGCGGCGGCGGTGGCGTGCCGGCGTACTGGCGGCGCGCACCGTGCCCACGCTGGCCTGCTGCCGTCTCGCATGGAGCCGCCGATCTGTATCGGAATCGAATTCGCAACCACTCGTCAGGAACGAAAACATTACTGGCACGTACCGAATGCACTTTGTGTGAAATGTTACATTTGATGTGCAATAACACTGCGATTTGGAAGGTGCAGCCGGGCGGGGCGAGCCTGCCCTGCCCGAGTTATACTGGAGGGATGGTCCCACCCGTGCCGCCTGCACCGCCAGCGCCGCTGCCGCACAGAGCGTGCTCCTGGCTCCCGCTCCCGCATGCAGCACCGCCACTTCCTGGAGCACCGACCCCGCTCTCCAACTATGTATTGGCAATCGTGTTAGATTGACATTCAATACTACTTGCCAAAGTCTGGGTCGCATCAATAACAAAAATATCGAAATGTTTTTCTCAAAGGGATAATTTAATTTCTGAATACGTGTGATATGATTTAGAAAGCGATTCAAGTGGCTACAGGGCCTTAATGTACCTATGTGTCGGAGCCCCCCCCCCCCCCCCCAGCCCAGCCCCGCGTCAGGGGGTGCGGGGGGAGCGTGCGATGGTGACTGTAACGTACCGCGGGGACCACGTTAATTTATTAGTATCCGTTTCAATAATTATGTATTGCAGTGATTATTAACATTTAATTGCGGTTATCCGATATGTTTGTATGAAATTATGAACGAACCACAGAGGTGTAGGTAGGCATGTAGCTAATCTATATGGCTAATTAAACAGTGAAACTAAACGAGATTAATATGGATTAATTAGAAACATTTATTTAATTTTTTATTTTATTTTATTTATTTGGGAAACAAAAAGCTTATGTTTAAATAACAGTAGATTCATAGACTAGAACAAATGAAGCTAACAACAGTTTCCACTTATAGTTTCAAAATAAATAACTGAACTACTACTAGTAATAATTAATATTAGAAAAAACAAAAACAATTAGGTGTAATGAACACAAATACAACTTGGTGATAAAGTTACAAACAGAGCATGCCTACTTGAAGTACTTATTCTTTAAAAAAAACAAAAATACATTAAAAAGAAACTAAATTAGGTACCTTCCCATTACAAGATTAATCTGGCTTGCCTGATGTCAGTACCAAATCATGCAGATTGGTAACTACAAGGTGGGGAACTAGGGTGGATATAATTACTTTATACTTATTATATATGATACAACTGCATAAAGTTTATATATTAGTAATTATATATATAACGTATATACCTATATGTCATTCGAAGAAATTATTATTAATTAACCTCTTAAAAGCATTTCGCCTCATGTTAAAGAGATCAACACTCTTGGAGTATTTGGTGTTGAAAGCTTGCATGGACCGCAGCAGATATGTGTTTTTCCGGTAATTTGTGGCGCAGTTCAGCAGGTTACGTCGAGAAGCTCGGTTGGACGGAACGGTTAGTCCAATTCCTGATAGGAGTGTGGGTGAGTCAACCAAGTTCAGAACAATGCTGAGTAATAGTGACAGGTCCGCAGCTTCTCTTCTCAACTCAAGCGGTAGCAAGTGATGGTGTTTGCAGCTATTTATGTAGTCGGGGTTCGTGATCTTATGCTTGTAATTAATAAATTTAAGAAATTTCCGCTGAGGTTTTTCAAGCAAAGATATATATTTATTATACTGGGGATTCCATACCTGCGAGGCATATTCGAGGTGACTACGGACCAGTGAACAGTAAAGAATTTTTAGAGTTTTAAGTGAACTGAAATCCTTAGTCAGCCGGAATAGAAAGCCGAGTATCTTTATTGCCTTAGAGGTGATTTTCTCTACGTGCTGATCAAACAGTAACTTAGAGTCTAGAGTCACTCCAAGATCAACTATAGAGCTAGTTCTGGCGAGAGTTTGAGTGTCGATGTTGTAGTCGTGAGTCAGAATTTTAGGAGACCTACTAAAAGACACACAGAAGCACTTATTGGCATTAAGATCAAGTTTATTGATGGTGCAGTAAGAATGAAGACGATCAAGATCACTTTGAAGAAGTAAGGGGTCAGATGGATTACTGATTTTTTTAAAGATCTTCATATCTTCGGCGTATAAAAGAAAATCAGAGTAATTAAAACAAGAGCCGATATCGTTGACGAACATAATGAATAACAGTGGCCCAAGAATTGAGCCTTGGGGAACGCCAGATGGAATTGGCGACACTCCAGATTCGTATCCGTTTAGCAGTACGGTTTGGCAGCGATCAAAGACGTAAGAAGTGAACCACCTTAAAAGATTGCCCTTTATTCCAGCAGCGCATAGTTTGCTCAGTAGAATGGAGTGGTCAATACGGTCGAAAGCTTTGCTATAGTCAGTATAGATTGTGTCGACCTGACTCCCGGATTCCATTTGATCAGTCACAAAATCTATAAAACTTATGAGATTAGTTGTAGTTGACCTACCCTTAAGAAAACCATGTTGTTGGTTTATGAAAGATGACTTTAAGGCTGAATATATCTGTTCATGGACAACTTTCTCAAGGATTTTAGCAAGTACACATAGTTTTGAAATAGGTCGATAATTACAAATATCTCGTTTCGATCCCTTTTTGTGAATGGGTGTAACAGATGCCAACTTCCATATAGATGGAACAATCCCTTCAGTTAAAGACCGGCCAAAGAGGAGGCATATGGGATAGCACAAAGACTTGGCGCAGTTTTTAAATAAAAAGGGATGCAGACCATCAGCACCCGCTGATTTGTTACTACTATGAGATAGATATACCATGTATGAAGTGATGATGTGCTCATGGCACCTCGTTCATGTGAACGAGGTGTCACTATTTGTAAGAACCTTTTTAATTTAGTAAAGAATAATAATAATGATCGTTGCTATTTTATTTAGTATACATTAATAATATTGTTCCCCCTCCGCGGATCCCACACGCTCAGGTTGAACTTACAATAGGAAGGTGCTCACAAGACAATACTACTTATTTTTAATTTTTTTTTAAATTTCGAATGTAAATTTCCTTGTGAATGAATTTGATAGGGTATATACCATATACCCAAGTTAAGAGCTCTAAAATAAAAGTATTATTTAAACTTTTTTATGTATACAAAATTGAACATAAAAAGTAGGTACGAACTGAGTTACAAAAACCCTTAAAAACTAGGTCGGTTTATTGTTGCAAGTGTAGTACCTACTCAGTTCTGTATTGTTGCAAGTGTAGTACCTACTCAGTTCTGTATTGTTGCAAGTGTAGTACCTACTCAGTTCTGTATTGTTGCAAGTGTAGTACCTACTCAGTTCTGTATTGTTGCAAGTGTAGTACCTACTCAGTTCTGTATTGTTGCAAGTGTAGTACCTACTCAGTTCTGTATTGTTGCAAGTGTAGTACCTACTCAGTTCTGTATTGTTGCAAGTGTAGTACCTACTCAGTTCTGTATTGTTGCAAGTGTAGTACCTACTCAGTTCTGTATTGTTGCAAGTGTAGTACCTACTCAGTTCTGTATTGTTGCAAGTGTAGTACCTACTCAGTTCTGTATTGTACCAAAGTTTATTTCCACTTGAGCTATTCTTACTGCTCGCCGACGTTTTGTTTACTCTGAAAGTATATGCAACTTTGATGCTTTCCAAAATCAGTCTGTCAATAGCTCAAAGTGTAAATCGTGCTGACAACTTTAAAGAAATGACCGAGAAACAATAAAGAAGAGTGAGTAGAGATGATACATACGACTCTTCAATTCCCTCTCATATTTATATTCAAGTGAAATTCACAACCTGAATGCAAACATTCAATAGAAACCCGGACAAAGTAGAAGAGTTTTACGAAATGAAATACGTAAGTAAAGGTTATTATGATTTCAGGTACCTAGAGCTGTCGAGTGCAGCAGTATTGCCTCATAGAGATATGCCACTGAACGTTCTGCGCACACTTGTTGGAAGAGACCTGCTTCGAGAAGGCATAAATATTCTGCGGTTAACAGCCAGATATCCAGAGCTTTCATCCAGACGTGGAGTATACAACATGACAATATCGCAAGTAACTCTGAAAACCTTTTTATATGTTCCACAATCAGTGCGTAGAGGCAGTTCATGACTAGAGTGAGCGGGAGAAACACTTGAGTAAATAGAAAGATTGCTCTCGGCGAGCTTCACTGAATCAACGAGACCATTTAATTATGTTCTGGAGACAACTCAAATATTGCCTAACTAGACTTGACTTTCGTATCGGATATTTACACATAACTAGGCATGCTTCTAAGTATTGATTCTAGAAATACCAACGAAATGGATTCACTTGCCTACTATGCAGAGTTGATATATTTATACAGTCGGTTTACTCGTACTAGACGGAGTGTTCTAGCGTGTGGTGTGGAGGATAGCGGAGCACGGATGAATATGGAGACCACGGACGATTGTCTTGGAGGGGAATCGAACAATCATAATGCAGTGCCGCGCCGCCTAGGGCTCCGGCCGGCGGCGCTTGTTTGATATTCCAGAGGTCAAACCGTGATGACTCGCTACTGATTAACTTTTCCCCGCGACCAATTTAATAATGATAATTTGTGTGCGCCATTTCATAACGCGGACCTCTCACCCGCCGACTGTCGCACGCTAATGAAGTACAATGTCTGACGAGCGCAGCGATCGGGGCTCATCTCACAAACACACTAAATGAATATTCAGTCGCGACGGGTGCCTACTATTTAGTGTTCCTGGGTCATTACGTCGTAGCGCGATTATGCCGAACATTAGCTTCGAGTGATTTAACGAAACATGTCTTAACAGGTCATTCCAGATGAACGCGCGACAACAGGAGCGGCAGCGGCGGGCAGCGGGCGAACTGCTGGTGGATCGTTCCAGATGAGCGCGACGACGAGAGCGGCAGCGGCGGGCAGCGGGCGGCGGGTGACGGTCTAGCTGCTGGCGGATCGTTCCAGATGAGCGCGACGACGAGAGCGGCAGCGGCGGGCAGCGGGCGGCGGGTGACGGTCTAGCTGCCGGCGGATCGTTGCAGCACTCATTTAGCGAATCGGGGTTGGAGTACGAGGCGCGCAAACTAAAACGAAACACTAATTAAATGTGCGTCTTGAATAAACACGTGCAATTCCAGAGGTCGCTTCCAGCCGTACAGATCTCGCCTTAGGACGGAGCCCTAACCGCGTCCGGAGTCTGCCTCAGACACTGATTTATTATTTGCAACATGTTTCATCCCCCTGCCACATCCATACTTACCTCTGTCCTTGCGAAGCCGGGGCGGGCTAAAATATCATTAAATTTTACAATTTCTAAGTAGACATACCAAAAGACACACGTGCACGCTGCGGCGTCCCATAAGTGTGAAAACACATAGATTATAAGATTTTGTAATGTAATATTTAGCCTTCATGTGACTTTCACGTAGGATGCCCTCTTTGTAAATAAATAAAAGACTAACCCCGTATTGTGCTAGCTTGCGCAGTCATCGATCTACGATTTTCGATGGCATAAACGTCACTCGAGTGTAGATCGATGGCTTTCGTAATACGGGCCTAAGAAAGCATGAGATATCTCAAACTTGCAGTTAATGCAAACGGCTTCCTTCTGCGTAGCAGATAGATGGGTATAAGGGTCCGTACTTACAGAGACATTATCAGAAGGAAGGGTCAGACAAGTCTCACATATTTATTTTATTTTATTTATTTATCTTAAGGAAACAAAAAGCTTTAGAACTAGAGAATTAAAAACTTAAGATTAGTGTAAATATGCTAAGCAGCTTCCACATATAGAAGGAGAATAAATTATACAAAAATATTTTATACATAATCAAATCACATTACAAAAATTTAAGAATATAAAGTTTAAAGAGCCATATCAATGATTTAAGTGGGATAAGTTAAGTATTTTAATAGTTCGTTAATACCAAATCAAAACCACGACTAATTATTAATTAATGTACCTATTAGGTTAGTATAGTTAGAAAAATCATAAGTTTATAAAAATAAACAATATATTAGACGCAATACCTACGTTTTACAAAATAATAAATTAACATTATATCATAATAATAATACAAGTTTCCAGCAGTAAAAAGGATAGCTTTAGGAAGGTGGTCGTGTGATGTCAAAGAAACATTAGGTCTGGATGTGAAGAGATCAAAGTCAGTCGTGCTGTAAGTGCTGTTTAAAAGAGCAGCAGTTCGAGGAATGAATGAGTTAGATAGTTTGTCGCACAGGTAGGAACATGCAGCTTTAGGTAGTTACGTCTCGTCATCTCGTGGAAGCACGGGTCGGGGCAATGATCTTAATCTTAGAAAGGAGATCCGAGCAGTCAAGCCTATTTAGAATAATTTTATGTAAGAAAGTAAGGTCGGCGGCATCTCTACGAAGTTTTAGGTTAGCAGGTGGTGGCGCTTGCAGCTCTTAGTATAGTCGTGATTAGGGATATTCATTTTATGTTTCAAATTAAGATGTTTTAGAAATGGTATTTGTATTTTATCTAAAGAGTCAATGTATTTGTTATACTGCGGATTCCAAACTTGCGAAGCATAATCAAGTTTACTCCTTACTAACGAGCAGTAGAGAATTTTGAGTGATTTTGTAGATCTAAAGTCATCCGCAGCATACAACCTAGCGTCTTCATGCTGTTTTTAATTGTATGTTCAATATGCTTGTCGAACTACAGCTTAGAGTCGAGTATCACGCCTAAATCAACCACCTGGTTGGCTCTAACAAGTGATTGATGGTTGATTCGATAATCGTACCTATGTTATGGGGTGTTCGGATCTAGTGAACGAGACACTGTGACATTTAGATGTATTTAGATCTAGCTTATTTGAAAGGCAATAGCTGTGTAGGTTATTTAGGTCATGCTGAAGGAGAATAGCGTCATCGACTGAGTTGGTCTTTTTGTAGATTTTCATATCATCAGCGAAAAGTAAAAAACGTGGAGTTAACAAAGCATTTGTCGATGTCGTTAATGAATACTACAAATAGGAGAAGTCCCAAGATAGTGCCTTGCGGCACTCCCGACGTGATCAACGTTGGCGACGACGCAAATCCGTTCAGGACGACAATCTGACACCTATCCCTAACATAAGAGGCAAAAATATGCACGTCTTGCTCACATGTGCAATCCCGCGTGGCAGGCCGTGTCGCGCTTCTCTCCCGGATACATAGACCGCTCCTGTATCATAGACTATTATAGATACCTAGACTTAGAATTGCTTACACAGTTCAGAACTAACTGAATGAATGAATAGTTAGTTAACTCGATTCAATTAAGTTGAAAAGTTGACCGTTAAAATAGATGGGGCTCTGTGCAAATAATCTATCCCGATTCGATTCACGCCGCTTCATAGAATAACTAACTGCGCAGAATGGCCGACATATTTCTTTCTTTTTATTTTATTGAAGCGGCAGCTGGTGTAAACGAACAGGGTAATGGACCTGCATGAGTTATTTGAACAAACATGAGGATACGCGAGGGTACACGCGTGCTGACATGAGTAGCTAGTTGTCAGGTTGGACAGATGTGACAGAAGTTGAGGGGTCGTCAGGACTGGCTGCAACATGCGCGCGGGCCGAAGCGGGCCACTTCCGGCCAGATAGCGACCCGGGTCGGCGGCGGCCGCTATAATTACGCCTTCCTGCCCAAAGCTGCCAAATGAGCGGCATGCCGGAATGCACAGCCCGCTACCACTGTTGCCGGAATGCACAGACCGCCCGCTACCACTGTTGCCGGAATGCACAGCCCGCTACCACTGTTGCCGGAATGCACAGACCACCCGCTACCACTGTTGCCGGAATGCACAGACCGCCCGCTACCACTGTTGCCGGAATGCACAGCCCGCTACCACTGTTGCCGGAATGCACAGACCGCCCGCTACCACTGTTCATTGTTTTGCTATTTTTGTTCATTGTGCTATAAAAGGTATCAGTAGCTGGTTCAAAGGGCGAATGATACAGCACGGTAATGAGTGCAGACTGTTTTTAGCTTTGAATAGTATCAAGTAATAGTTGGTATCGACTGGAGTTTGGTTGAATTTATCCAAATCATCGTTGATGAATCAGTGGAGACTGTAGAAATAAATGTAATAATGGTCCAATGTCCCTCCATTCCAAGTTGAGCACCGATCACTGAAGTTCGGCAAGTTGGGGCGCGGTCAGTACTCGGGTGGGTGACCGCCTCATGCCTTTTTGCTATGTTATAATAAAATCTATTTTTAAAGATAAAGTTATGTACGATGGTACGGAACCATCCATGTGCGAGTTGACTCGCGCTTGGCCACGTTTATTAATTTAATATAATTGAAAATGTATGAAATCAAAAACAGCCTATTTCATCTAATGGGAAACTTTAGCCTAACCGTTTCCGCTTACGGTAAAGCATCCATAATAAATAGCTGTCCATAATAAATAACTTATACACATTCTAAAAAAAATATCATTTAATTTATCATTTAAAAATCAAGCACAGTCCAAACAACTGCAGAATTAACAATTATAATGAGTCAAATGGTGTCAACATGTAGCACAGACATTTATAATGACTCCATTCCCATAGAACAAGTAGGTGGAGGCGCAGTGGGTAGCCGAAGTACCTATAGAGCATAATGTAGACTGTAGCCATTACAATGTAGTTATGTGAAATGACCTGCGCCCGCGCGCGGTCCTAATATTAACCGCAGCAACACGCGGCGATGTACAGCGCGATGGACTATTACCAACCGTTACCCTGCTCTCTCCTCTTTGGTAAACGGTTGAGCCTAAATGGTATCAACCTGTATGATCCCAAGGGGCCAGAGAAGGGTCACGGTTGGTAATAATCTCACACAGTCATACACAACTACACAATCTGCCCTAATGCCACTTCCGGAAGACAACATCCGTCGCTGAATGTCACGAATACGCCGAAAGCCTGAGAACCACAGAACAGAAAAGTAAGTGGAAGTGCAATGCAACAAAATTACTACGGGAACCGATGTCGCCAAACTCACACAAATAAACCCCTAATCATATAATACAATACAAAGAAACAATTCGTTTGATTGGTAGTTCAAGTTCAGTCAAAACTAGCCAACGTCAAAGATTTGGAAATAAACCTTGAAGTCTACTCAATAAGATTCATTTTACTTTAGCAGCAGAACGTATTTACGATCTATACTCACCAAACATTCGCCTGACGAGTCAATTCCGCTACTTGACCATAGATGGCGGTATTCTCCGTGATAGTTATTTTAGACCTAATTTCGTTAGGTATAAGATTGATATTCGATTGATAGTTCGCAGATCTACTGCTACTCGATTAAGGCTGCACCAGCAGGGCAATTCACGATTGCTCCGAATGAAACCGAGCCTCGGAATCGAGAAGACATACGCGCGAAATTCAAATATTACGCGCGAAATTCAAATATTTTAGCGGTTTTTTATATTTTCTGCGGTCTGCAAGGAATTAAACTACCAGAAAAGAAGTCGTAGACATATATTTCTATGAACCCATATTACAATAAAGAAAATTAATGGAGCAACAGGTAATAATTTATGTTGATTTTTAGTAGTAAAACTCCTTTAATAATAATTGCTCAAATAAAAGCTATAAATCTAAATTTGTCAAAACATGGGTTTATAGATTTTTTTTTACTTTTTATAGAAAACTTCTTGTTCTGATTTCGCGCGTAATATTTGAATTTCGTGCGCATCTATTTTCGATTCCATGCCTCGGTTTCATTCCGAGCCATCGTGAATAGCCCTGCTGGTGGCACATTGTACCTACTACTTCATCGATATTGATAGATATTTTAATACAGACATCTTGTTCAATTCGCAAAATAAGAAAAACTTGTTGGAAGTTTATTTGCTTATTTGGTATACAAACGGTAGTATATTTTAAACCATTAATGAACACATAGACACAGACAGACAGGTAAAAATAAATGAAATTTTATCTATTGCCCCTGAAATAAAACGTATTTGTTGAGAACTTAATGAACTGGACTTAATGATGTTTATTTAGCGACTTGTATTGGTTTGTAAATCCTAAATAATGTTATAAATTCGAAAGTTTGTCCTTTCTTCACACCCTAACTTAGTAACCAATCGCCTTTATTTTTGGCATAGAGTTAATTGAAAGAATGGAGAGTAACACACTTTTATCCCAACAAAAAGCGTGCGAAGCCGCGGGAAGAAGCTACCTACTACTAAATAGACCAATCATTCTTGTAGATCCTTACAACAGTCTGCTACAACAGTTAGCTCAATTGTTGCAATTGTAAATACTAGTTTTTAGTTGGTTTTATTAATTTATTGTAGTTTTCTTTTATAATAATGAATGTTTTTTTGCTAAGTAAATAATCGATTCAACATTAAAATCACAATAAAATATTTATTTTCTTGTATCGATATTAATCGATAAAATCAACAGCCGATTTGCTTGACTACATCACTAATCGAGTAGCGAAGAACTTTCGAGAACGAAGTGAATAGACACAATCCAAAATCAACTTTATCATAATTGCATAAGGTTGATTTTGACTAACCGTTGTAATAAATTATTTGTAAATTGAAATAAATTGAAACTTTAGGAGAAAACAATTAAAATCCTACCTACCGATGGTATGAAATACCTCCGTTTTTAAGATTTTATCGCCTACAAACATTTTTACATTCCAAAATGGAACAATACGGCCAGAATACGGCATAGCTTCGGAAAAATGAATTTGTCGCGAGACTAGCAATTCAAAGCGATGTTAGAACACGACTGAGATCAGTTAAGCGTAACTACGCATAATTGTGACACGCGTGCCACGCCCACTTAGCACTTCCACTTACTTTTCTGTTCTGTGCTGAGAACGGTCACGTGGACCAAACAAAATACCCTTGAAATAAAGGGCGAGTGCAGATAAAACGTAACTTTCCCGAATCTGTCCCTGAGCGGAAAACTGAATCACAATAATAAAAACGATTGTGAAATGGAGTGAAAAGTCGAGGCACCGGACGACGGACCGTAGCTGGCTTCGTCGGCAGGGGAATGTGGGCTCTCTAGTGGTGTCAATAGAGGCGACGCAATTGGAAGTAGTGTTTTTTGCGCGCTAGAGAATGGGCGGCTCGGTCGCGGAGCAATCCGTTTCACATTAGAAGGGCCGATGCTTTTTTATATTAATTGCCGACGTCGCTACAAGGTCATAGCAAGCTTCTCGTGCACGAATCTCCGACGCCAATCATATTTAGGTACGTAGGTACACCTGGTATTAGATCAAAGTGGTCGAGTGGCTGGAGGGCGCGATGAGAAGCAGTCCTCCAGACGTAATCCGAAACACGTCATCCATTTATCATCGCGCGCGTGTGTCTAACGTCATAAATAATCGCCACTCGAGCTCTAACGGCTAACAAACTAGCTAACTCTCGAAAGTCTACGCGAACTGTTCAGATATTATTACTTTTGAATGATTTAACACAAAGTTACGCAGACTGAGCTGAGCGAAGCCTGTCTCGCCGATTCTATTGTTTTCACAATATATTTTCTTTAACAGCTTGCACCTACTAATACTATGCTAAATAAGTGGGTGTAATAATAATAGCGGGTAGTTATGTAGGGCGCGATAGGGCGCGGCAGATAGCGGCGCGCGGCAGATTGCGGCGCGCGGCACGCACCGTCACGGTAAATCAGTCATTGAGTCTACTCTACCTGCCAGCACGGCCGCTAAGCACGGCAACGGAGCTCGCCCCCGTCGCCATCGGTCACTCAAACCATGACTTTAGTTGGCAATAGGAACTGAAGATTAATCTATGGATAGGATAGTGTCGAATTCGTGTTGAAGAATTTAATCATTATTTAATCTAGGTCTACGTGTTTGTATTTTGTCGTTATCTCAGCATCTAATATGTCGAAGATAACAACCAAACTACGCGCAAGTTGGTTGTTTGCGCTACACAGAAGCTGAGATAAATTCCGGTGAGTGACAAAACAAGGAAAGTCAGGTGTCGTCTGGTAGCGACACTGGCCTTTATTAAGTTACATGTAAGTAAGATGGATCGGCGTTCGCAGCGCGACCTGCCGAACTACCACCTCCACACCATATGGACATGCTTTACAACATATCGCACGCAATTCAGACACCCATGTCTGTGTCAAATGGCTCACCA
This sequence comes from Eupithecia exiguata, assembly GCA_947086465.1. Taxonomy (NCBI): domain Eukaryota; kingdom Metazoa; phylum Arthropoda; class Insecta; order Lepidoptera; family Geometridae; genus Eupithecia; species Eupithecia exiguata. Next base: position 15,103,885 of record OX352228.1, on the reverse strand, counting down.
TTTGCTGCTGCATATCGAAATTTATTATGATAAAGATGAAATCAAGGAAACCTCGTTATCATGACATCATGATGCTGCTGAGACGTTCGGCAGACATCTGCACGTGCTGCAAAATTAAGCCTCACACATACACTGTCAGTTTCAAAGATGAAACAAACAACCACAAACCTATTCACTTCTTCAAAAGAAAAAAATAAGAAATGTATAATTTTTCAAAGACAATCAAGGAAGCCCGACTCATTAGGGTGTAAGGGGGTGCCAATCCAGAGGTTCGAGAACGTTCTCCAAGTTTCCTTTGCGTCGAGTGTTCTGTTCTATTGGAGCAGTCACGTCGTTACGAGTTTTTGTACCCTTTGGCTGAAGGCGGCGGGGCGCAGCGGGGTGCGGCGGGGCGGGGCGCGCCCTCATTGCGCACCAAATGTTACTGAGTTTGCTCGTTAGCTACTTGCCGAACAATTTCTGCTCATCACGGGAGGTGTGCGCTGAACTTGAATCAAATGAAATTGTTCAGAAATAACATACAAGATGTACGCAAACTTCTCTTTTGAAATTGGAAGAAATACATGATAACCGCAAGCATGCCAGTGCTCGGTGTACCTCCCAGTAGCGGGCCGGAACTACCAGGTGGTATTTTCTTTGACATCCAGATTTGCACTGACGAAAACAGTTTAAACGCTTAAATAAATAAAGCATGTCGCGAAAAGTTTTCTTTGTTAGTGCGAAGTGAGGAGCGCTGCGTGCTGGCTTCGCGCGGCTCGCGGAATGCGCGTTAAATATTCACCCGCTAAGACCGTCTCCTTCAGCAGGTTTTTTAAATTTTCTGAAGGGGCCGTTTATGTGGTGTTTTCTTCGAATCGTTCATTTAAAATGGCTGCCTAAATGTATTTACTGTGTTCGTGAGGGCAGAAGATCACAAACATGATACAAACAGTGTTTGTGATAAATATGTAGTGTAGGTACCTAACGTTACACATACCTATCGTACGACGGCCATCGCGGATACCATTCAAAAATAGAGATAAAACTATAATATAAAAATCCATGTTTTTACTCAATTAATATTGAGTACAGAACCAACGACTGTCGTGTTGTTTACTCTACGAACCAACATCCTTGCAGATATTCACCGAACGTAATACGTTCGGTGAAATACGTAACGTTCGTGTTGTTCAAGCAAAGATACTATCTTTGCTTGAACAGTCAAAACATGAAAAAATCTCCGCGAGTTCAAATAACTGCAGGAAACAACGTAATTATTGTGAGAGTGGAGGTACACTCCAAATAAGTAATTGAATTTAGGAGAAATCCTCCTTTTGTTTGGGGACAAGGGCCCGGAGAGTATTGGACCCGCGTGCTTTTTGCTATTCATTTTCCTTATCTACTTACCTAATCATTTTAATTTTCCATCGGAAGTACGATTATTATAGTAGAGCCGATAGAACAGAAGGAGCGGTGTGCACACCCCACATTCTACGGTTATTATAGTAGAGCCGATGGAACAGAAGGAGCGGTGTGCACACCCCACATTCTACGGTTATTATAGTAGAGCCGATGGACCAGAAGGAGCGGTGTGCACACCCCACATTCTACGGTTATTATAGTAGAGCCGATGGAACAGAAGGAGCGGTGTGCACACCCCACATTCTACGGTTATTATAGTAGAGCCGATAGAACAGAAGGAGCGGTGTGCACACCCCACATTCTACGGTTATTATAGTAGAGCCGATGGAACATAAGGAGCGGTGTGCATACCCCACATTCTACGGTTATTATAGTAGGTAGAGCCGATGGAACAGAAGGAGTGGTGTGCACACCCCACATTCTACGGTTATTATAGTAGAGCCGATAGAACAGAAGGAGCGGTGTGCACACCCCACATTCTACGGTTATTATAGTAGAGCCGATGGAACAGAAGGAGCGGTGTGCACACCCCACATTCTATGGTTATTATAGTAGAGCCGATAGAACAGAAGGAGCGGTGTGCACACCCCACATTCTACGGTTATTATAGTAGAGCCGATGGAACAGAAGGAGCGGTGTGCACACCCCACATTCTACGGTTATTATAGTAGAGCCGATGGAACAGAAGGAGCGGTGTGCACACCCCACATTCTACGGTTATTATAGTAGAGCCGATGGAACAGAAGGAGCGGTGTGCACACCCCACATTCTACGGTTATTATAGTAGAGCCGATGGAACAGAAGGAGCGGTGTGCACACCCCACATTCTACGGTTATTATAGTAGAGCCGATGGAACAGAAGGAGCGGTGTGCACACCCCACATTCTACGGTTATTATAGTAGAGCCGATGGAACAGAAGGAGCGGTGTGCACACCCCACATTCTACGGTTATTATAGTAGAGCCGATAGAACAGAAGGAGCGGTGTGCACACCCCACATTCTACGGTTATTATAGTAGAGCCGATGGAACATAAGGAGCGGTGTGCACACCCCACATTCTACGGTTATTATAGTAGAGCCGATGGAACAGAAGGAGCGGTGTGCACACCCCACATTCTACGGTTATTATAGTAGAGCCGATGGAACATAAGGAGCGGTGTGCACACCCCACATTCTACGGTTATTATAGTAGGTAGAGCCGATGGAACAGAAGGAGTGGTGTGCACACCCCACATTCTACGGTTATTATAGTAGAGCCGATGGAACAGAAGGAGCGGTGTGCACACCCCACATTCTACGGTTATTATAGTAGAGCCGATGGAACATAAGGAGCGGTGTGCACACCCCACATTCTACGGTTATTATAGTAGAGCCGATGGAACAGAAGGAGCGGTGTGCACACCCCACATTCTACGGTTATTCTATTACAAGTGGCTTCGCACACGTTGTATCTATGGACACGTTTAAAGGTTATTTCTATAACTAAGGATAGAGTTTTTGTAAACTGGTCCTCGTGTCCTGTGGGCTGTGTGGGACTTCACATTGGTTACAAGGTGTTTCAAGGCCAGCAGTAAGGTCATACTGCCAAGACGTGCCGAGAGTTGACCCACATCTGTAGCCACTGTGGACTTCAAGGTCATTCAATCAAGAACTGTAATAAAAAGGCGGAAGAACCGAAGTTTGCCGCTTGCCTACAATTCAAGAAGCCGAGTAAGCATATTACAGGCTCCCCTCTAGCACGGGGATTGTTGTCTAGGGTAGAATAGAGAAAAATTACGTCACTTCGTCATCGAATGCGTTAATTATTTGAAATGCATTCCTTCAACATCGATAATGTACGCAATGTATAGCGATGCAATGTCATTATTGTCTATTCTACCCTAGACAACAATCCCCGTGCTAGGGGGGCAGCTGACGGTCCCGCCAAAACAATGACAGAATATATGTAGGTATATTAACTCGGTAGATTACGGAGGTGCCTAAGAGTGCCGATTGTACATATAATTATGTTTGTTGGTAATGTTTTTCAGCAGTGTTTATTGACATACATGCTTAGTAGGTACTCATGTAGACTAGTTTAGTGGTAGTGTATATGCCATATTCCCGTATCCAGGGGATTAGGGAATAGACCCATTATAATGTTGTATCTAAGTGATCAGCAGGTAGGGCACTACAACTGATGAGACGCGAGGAAAGGAAAGAAGTTGCTATTAGCTATTAGCCCAGACGAGACTGGCGAAAGTTCGCAAATCTTTTTAGTAAACAGTGTTAGATTTTATAATGTATTTATTGCCAGCCAATATCTCCAATCTTGGCGAAAAGACATTTAGGACCACCATCAAAAAGTACCTCACTGAGAGAGCCTACTACGACATAAAGGGTTCTCAGATCACAATTTTTGGATTGACATCACTTAGACAATGTGACGTTTTCGTTTTAGTGGTAATTAAATTAAACAAAAACGTCAGCAACAAAATAAATATATATTAAAATGAAAAGGTCGTAGGTATTTAGGCCGATCTGATTTGCTTCGTGGTCCGGTACTATCCTGGTTGTCCTGAAGGCTGCTCAGGTGGGTGGACACCGATGGTTGAAAGCGAAAGCGGCCCGTGACGTCAGCCGTCGAAGATGGTGGGTCTTAGCCGTGTTAGGCGTAGTAGTGCTTTAAATATTCCTTAGGGTTTGAACCCTACCGTCGTCGGACCCTGTGAATAAATGTCCACAGTAAACATCTTGTTCAGACCGCTTTCCGTGGATAGTGAACACCTTGTATTAACGTGCCTACATACATATGAGGAGAAGCCGTGGAAGAAGGTGGTTGGTGCACAGGTGGTTCACTAATTCTTACAAATTAGTTTTTCGCCATTGTTAATAATGTTTTCATAAATAAGTTCTTGAAAGCTCATTATTCAACCTAAAATCTACTGAAAGCACCCAATAGGCTATTACACGCCGATTGCCGTCGTACACTTTTAAAACTCATTTGTAAAAGTTACAAAAACTTTCTTAGATCCATTAGCGTTATTGAGAACTTCGCTAAAATGTCATGAAAAACCTCTTCACGTCAGTTTACATGAGAAATCGTTATTTTCCTGTTCCCTGAGTCCAGCACCGCGCCGCGCGCCACGCGCCACGCGCCCGCCATGCGCCAGGGCGTCCCGAGTGCCCATTTATTAACATCACATTCACGGCGCGCCATCGATCCTCTAATTGCTCACAAAAACCAACAACGACTTTCGATGTTACTCTGTGGTAATCGTAAACACTTCTCCGCGCTGTGCCGCGTCGCATCGCGCCACTCGTAAAATCAATCTTAGATCCTGCGCGATAAAGCTCAAGACGCGCGCGCGCTGGATTTTGTATGAGGGGTGGTTCAGCGGTGGCTATTTGCATAAGTTTGTTTGTTGGATTTGGCCTGGTCTCCGCCGGGCGACGCTGCCACTTCACTGCCTCTCATCACTTTACTCAATGGAATGGAACGCAAATGGAGCGAGTACAGGTGCACCTTTAAACTGTTTTTTCACTTCTCTTGATCAAAAAGTGTGTCAATATAGCGAGTTTAGCGAACGGTTATTAAGTAATTTTTCATTTTAAATTTTGTTTAAAATCACCAATCAATACAAGACATTCGTCCTCTTGCATAAAGACTCGACTTTTTGGTTTTCATTTGAATTTATTTTCAAAATTTTCAAGATGAACTCGGCTTATTTAATTGAAAATGATTATCAAGCGAAAATTAGGTACCTTGATAATATGCAAATGGAACAGATGGCCTTGAGGTCGTCGCTCCTTCTTTACATTACAATTTGACGTTAATACTAGTTTTAATTTAATTTAATTTTTAATTCTAATTTTCTTTGTCAATAAAGAATTATAAGAACTGATTTAATCGGACAGACTGACAAAGAAATAATCAATATGATTCTAACTGTGGCGGTCTAAACGTGAAACGTGAAATATGAAATAAATATAAAATCATACTAACGGCAAATTCGTGAAGTAGAGAATTGTAATCGGCGTGGAATATTTAGTGAAGGTAAGTTTTAGTTGATCTATTATCTCACACTTGAAGTGAAAAGTATCGTTTTTCACGCGGGACATAACCGCCCATTATAACTCGGTCTTATCATCGTCCCTCGCTACGCTCGGCAGTATAAACAACCTCGTATATAATGGGGTGGTTTGGTCCCTTGTATAAAAATGTACTATTATTGAATGCTTTATTGGCGAGTCGTCGACCCCTGTTTACGATGCGAAGGTGACATGCAAGCCTGTAGTGGCGGGGAGGTAGTGGCTGCTCCTGGCCTTGAGGTCGTCGCTCCTTCGTTACATGCAAGCCTGTAGTGACGGGGAGGTAGTGGCTGCTCCTGGCCTTCAGGTCGTCGCTCCTTCTTTACATTACAATTTGACGTCTCGTTAGGGTTCTTCGGAGGCTCGCTGCGCCCCCGGTGGTAGGGCCGTTAACTCGGATGCTAAGATGCTGGGTTTAATTAAAGAGCCTGCACTGATCCTCGGATGTAAACACTTTGAGCAGATTATGGCACGGAGCGAGGGTACCACTTGACCCATATTATTGTACGTGTTCTATCTTGTTCTATTAGATCCAGTAAGTTGGTAGAAATAATTCAGGTTTTTTGGATGGTAATTACTTTTCATTCGAAACGAATGCAGGTAACAGTATAGTACCTAATTGGGCCGTCGGCATGTCAGAGAGCAAGAAATTAAAAGTTACGAGTCGGTTGGAAATCCCAAGTAAACCCTCATTCAAAGTTGTGTTTGTGAGCTAGCGGAGCGCAGCCGTGATTAAAGCGGCCCGCAACAACGGATGCTCGTTAAAAGTTGAGGCGCAACCGCCAGCGTTTAAAACTTCCACCTGTCTACCGTCCGGCCGCCGGCCGGCCGTCGCCGTCTGACTGTCGTCCGACAGTGTCCGTCGCGTCCGACTCATAAACCTCCATCCGGATCCGGACAGGAGGCCACTCTGGGGCTCGCCGACAAAGTTTTGCTAACAGACAATGATTTCATTAGTAGGTACAGTGCGCGTCAGAAATAGTCAGAATTAAGTATCCCCCTTGTCTACAAAATATTTTCTAACTTCTATTCGCTTGCAACAAATTTTCAAATGCAAAAACTAAACCAGCCGCTAGGATCGAACCACCCACCCATTATAATGGAGACTCGAATTCTCGACAATAAATCAACTGAGCTATTTAGCTGTTCAAACAACGTGTTCAATTTTGTCTATCGGTCTAATTAGTCCCTAGCTTGAATGCCAAATCTTACCATTATTATTTTTATTTCATGGATGCGGGTAGTGTTTGATTTTGTCATTTGTGGCGAACAAATTGATTGTCACTCGTCTTATTTCGTGTGGTTTGCCTTGTGCGTATCTCCGAGAATTTTGAGTGTTATACTTGTTATTAAAACTATTATTTCGTTACTTCGTCTACCTCATACCATAGATTTATACTTAGTATAATTATATTGTATAATGTTGTAGACGTTTATATATTTTTTAATGATTTCTGTTTTTTTCATTAACTTGCCAATAAAATAATATCAATTAAAAGTCTTACATTAATGCAACGAAAATAGATAAAAAGAAACGAAAATCTGCTCACGAGATTCGAACCCTGTTACTCTCGTCTTGTATCAATTTGTCTGTTACTACCGCAGGGCCAAGATGCTACTTGTGGAGCACCTCGAATTTTAAGTAAGGTTACCAAATGAAAATGAAATAAAATTACAATTTATACAAAAATTGCATTTTAATAACACAATTTTTGTTGAAAACGTCAAAAATATCAAAAGAAAATGGAAAATTATAAAAAAAACATGTAGTTTTGATCTCCCAATCTCCAACGATTGGCGGCAGGATTTGAACCCACATACAATGGGGATACTTAATTCTGACGCGCACTGTACAAAAGAACCGTCGCACTGAGACTTCTTTGTTTATTTTTGAACCATTAAACCAAGCGAAACCACAAGTTTCCGATTTGTATGAAACCTCGAGCGTAATTCGTATTCCACTGTGTGATAATTGGACAATTAGAGTCGCATTATGCTTTCGTGATTGAACGGGTCATGTTCGTAGGCGAGCGAGAGGCGACAGGTGGAGCTGGCGAGCCGGCAGCCAGCATACAACTAATGCGACTTTTTTGCTCGTTTATGCTCGATATTGATAACGGCTACAGGTAGACGCTATATATCTAATATTCACAGAATATTTAGATATTTATTCACTTTTAAATAAATAAGTAAATAAAAATAAAACAAATATTTAAGGGAGGCTCCCATACAACAAACGTGTTTTTTTTGCCGTTTTTATAGGTACGGAACCCTTCGTACGCGAGTCCGACTCGCATTTGGCGGTTTTTTTAATTTTATAGTGTGGAGACAAAATAAAAGGTAATTAAGATGCTTTCACCCGTAATCATTATTTCAATGTGCGTGTACGTTGTCTCCAATCATCATGAAATGGGTTTCCAAGAAAGAACTTTAAGGAGAGAGTACGTGAAAAATAATAAATCAAGCGTTTCGGAGAATTATGAGAAGGCAACTTTAAAAAAGTGGAGCGAAATAAGAACTAACAGGAAACCACCCCCCCCCCCCCCCTCACCCCTGCTCATACATACTCAAAGGAAGGTAGCCCCACGTGGGAGTCACGCACCCGGACTCGCGCGACCAAGGTGGAGCGCAGGATTTGTTATGTTTAGAACATTTACTCATTACTTGTACCTCAATAAATGGGTGTTGCAAGTGCAGCACCGCGCGGGGTCCTCATCAGAGTTTACTGTTGGCTATAGGAATTAGTGGTCGCCGGTTAGATATAACGTGATCATGACAAGAGTTCTCTATCCGGAGTCTCTGTGCCATCGACAGGTTTATAGCATTAGCAGATACACCAATACCAGCGTGGAAGTGATTTAGCCCAAGGCCGAGTCCAGCCGGGTCGGAATAATATTTGATCTGCAAATAGAAACAGCCGGCTGACTGGAATCTAATTGAAAGGCCGCGGTGAAGGGGCCTCTCAAAATACGCCCGCGCCCCCAGCGGGGCTCTAGTAAGTCTTTGTGTTAGCCCTCAGCCGAGGAGAGAGGCCATGTAGCGAGTCTGTCTATGGGAATTCATTGCGCACAAGCCACAAGTGCACAAGCCAGGTCAGTAACTGCAGAAATACTGCTTCGGATAATAAACTAACTTGAAGCTGCTCGACGGTAACGTGCCATTTGTCGTTAAACATTTAATGGGTAGGATTACCGAAAAATAATGGTCCAATAATGAACACCACACAGAATTTAGAATTGGAAAAAATAAAAAGCCATGGAAGTGTGATAGTATAGTAGAGCGGACGTGGACGCGGGTAGAGTAGGCCCGCGCGGCCCATTCGTTACGGCTAATTGAATCATAACACGTCCGCGTCTTTGAACTTTCGGATTAACTCTTTCCGGTAGGTGGCGCTACCTTCGCGGAAATGGGGTCAGTTGTAAGGGCTCCCACTCATCCACTAACGCGTTAAAGGGTCACGCTGATGTTAGGAAATTACTCCGAATTCATACCCAAAATTCTATAAAAATCTACGGGAAAATGCTTTGTGGAATGGGAAACGTTCAAAAAAATATAGCTTAATCATTAGCATTAGTAAATAGATCGAGATAATTACCCACTAGATCAAAAGTGTGTTGATTAATCGAGGAAATACTGAGAAATAGGAAACACAGATCTATAGCATTGAGATATAGAAACTTATGGAAACACCCATCGTCATAAAATCATTGTTCTGTCCAAAGCAGTAAGTACATCTTACTATTGACCGGCGTCTTCAAAGGCAGGCACAAGGCAAAGGGGCACCGCCTATGGGCACCGCCTGTGGGCGCCATTGTGCGAGGCAACCTGAGCGGTGACTTACCATATGAATGGAGGCGTGCGTCGAAGGCGCTTTGTTCCCCAAAGAGACCTCGGATCTCTGTTGATCTAGCTCTCAATGTAGATCTTCCACGTAGATGGCGACAGAGTGGTATCTCCTAGGCCTGGTATTATGATCGCTTGCATGGGTATGGGATCCTAGTCGTCTTGATGATTTCCATTGGAGAGCGCACTTGGTTTGATGCATGTTATTTTTATTCCATTACCAGCAGTTACCCGCGACTTCGTCCACGTTGGGTTTTGATTTCTTAACTTCATGCTTTTGTTAAATTTCAAGGGTATGAACATAAGGTTTGGGCTGTTGTTTTTGCTCTTGAAATCACTGCTCATCTGCATCATCAAACCCATGAACCATTATATCGGCGCATTAGTTATCTCGTCTGCTTACTCTTAGAGTGAGAATTTACAAACCCTGCAAAAATGAAAAGTTTCCACGAGCAGCGGTTTCCCTGTGCGTTGTCTACGAGTCAGGAGAAAGGTTAAAGGTGATTCATTTAGAAGAATTTATTTTACATAGGTAATAAACTAAATAAAAAGAAAAATCTAATTTATTGGTTTATCTTTATTATTATAGAAAATAACGTTTCGTGACTATTATTGATGTATTTTAAAAATATTATTTATTTTTCTGTCCGTAACTGCGCTCAACATGGTACATTGTGACGTATCAATTTTCGATGACGAGCCCGAGCATTTCGGGTGATATTTGGCGAAGCATGCTCGTTACCTTGGCTTCGAGTTGCCCGCAGGAGCTCGCTGCCTAACCGAATAGTCTTTGGACTTTATTGATAAGCAGCGAACAATAGTCCCAAAGCATATAATGTAGGAGTGTGATGTGACAGGACCCAGGCGGACAACTCTACTGTTCTTCAAACTGTTCAAACATAATATATAGCTATGGCTGAATATAGCTATGGTTTCGTTTACGTGCTGACAAACTTCAAAAAGCAACTTTTAGGGAAACAAAGTGGTGCCGAGCATTTTCCAGGAAAATTTCAGTCAACCGAATCAACAGTTTATTCGAATCGTAAGATAGAATTCATTTTTTCTTTCTATTTTTAAAATTCCTTTCAAAGAGCAAGTTTCATGTTTCTCTGAGCAGTCGTTTAGGCTGTGGTCGGTTTGTGAGTTAAAGGGTTTTTTTGCATGTATTTGTGTATCAGTCAGTTAAGACCTAGGTATACACTCTACTCGTGGTTTATTTTTCGCTTCTTCCACTAGTGGACAAAAAATTTAAGCGAACAAAATCAATAAAATTTTGTTTCTTGTTTGATATTTACCATTTATAAAGTTGTTATTTATGTATGAAATTTGACTTGTCTAAGTGCTTTTTTGTAAGCCTAAAGAAATAAAGCTATTGACTTTCGACTCAAGTTTAAATAAGTATGAATTTTCAAAATTAATTTCTTATTGGTCATTTTCATACCAAATCGTACACGTGCAAGTTTTAAGTAGTTGATGGTTTGGGCTGTGGGTTGTCTATGGGTCAGGACGAAACAGTCCTATATTAGTATACGTGTAGTCTTACATTCGTTTCAGATTTATTCGAGTCGAAAGCGCAACGTGTTAACAAACTCCTGACCAAGCGCGCTAGTCTGATGCGTATGATGCGCTAGCATCTTAACACAATTCTATTGTTATCACTGTTATCGGTGAATATTATTTGTATATTTTGTTTGTTTGCTGTTGCATGAGAGTTAAAAAAAATGATATAACATGAAGTTAACCGATATTCAGTTATGTAGAGAAATAGTAAGACTTAGTGCTAATCTGCCTCTCCTCCCGTCGGAATCTTTAAACATTGCCTGGGCTGATTAAAGAAAAAATTCAGGACTCTGTGAAATGTAATGAACCTTTGCCAGAAATTACAGCTTATTTTGAGAAGCAATGGATGAAGATGTCCACAGAAATATTCACGGAACGTCATCGCAACAACAACGTCAAGTGCGAGTCGGACTCGTGCAACGAGGGTTCCGTAACTAAACATATAATGCCAAAAGAAGCCTTTCTGCAAGTGACACTGATCGTCTCTAATGTGTGTCTTCCTCTGTAACTAGCTCTTGCCACCTAACAAGAAGAATAACATTTTGTGTAGATTACCTTCCTAGATTGTATTTATTTTTCCTCATACTATGTTAATTTAATTTAATCTAAAAGTTCATACACACTGGTAACTCCCGTTGCCCGGACTCTCTTGAGTCCCGTGTCCTCAGGAGCACCACAGGGATTCATTTATATTTTAATTTAGTCCTTTAGTACTCCTCCTACAGGACCGGAAACTCCTGTTGCCCGGACTCCTATGAGTCCGGTGTCCTCGGGCACCATGGATTAATTTTACACCCATCTAACGAAGTTTAATTTAATTGTTATGTACCAAACTAGTTTCTTAATTTGTATGTACCTATTGTTTATACAATATGTACTTACCTACCTACATTGATTATTTAATGTTGTTAAGTTATTTTGTTTGCTGACTCATTATCATGATAATTTTAGTTAGACGTGGCACCCTGTAATTGCGGGAACACAAAATGTATGAAACAATTTGTATCTTTTATAATCTGTCTATATTGTGATTCTTTCGTTGGTGGTTTTAATTATAATAAATAAAAATAAATAAATGTCTTCTGTCAGTTTGTAGCCGATGCAACAACTCATAAAATGTAGGTCTTGACATTCGCAGGTAGGAACGAAATAGTTTTGCATTATTTTTTATTCGTTTCCAAAACAACACAAAGTAGTCGCTCGCTAGTCCATTCTATTAATTGATATGGATCTTCCCAATTCATCGATGCTTTTTCGTTTTCGTTTCCGGCGTCTTCAAGCCCATGAGTGTCTCCACGTAGGAATCCATTTCGTTACCGAGTGTATTGTACGTCGTTAACTTGCTATAAACACGCGACGAAGACTTTGCGAATTTGCTACGCGTCCGCGACGTCTTCGCTGTGCAGCCGCGGCGTGTTCGCGACGCATTCGCTGCGTGCCCGGCCCGCCCGCCCCGCAGCCGCTCGCAAACCGCTAGTGTGATAAGGCTCTTAGAGTACAAGTTTTCAAAATTCTTTTCTTAGTGCTCACTTTCATACGAAGACCTACACACCTTGCAAGTTTCAGGTCTCTACGCTTACTGGTTTAGGCTGTAGCTTGTCTATATGTCAGGACAAAGAGTTTTATATTAGTATAGATATATAGATTTATAAAATAGATGTAGAATAACAAAATCATGCACATGCATTTCTGCGAATGCAAGTATAGAATACTGTATATTTGTTTATTAAAGCTGCATATTTCCTCGAGTATTTCAAAAGAAATAACCGGCATTCAGACTAACATCGCACTTGCCGGCATTCAGACTAACATCGCACTTGCCGGCATTCAGACTAACAGCGCACTTGCCGGCATTCAGACTAACAGCGCACTTGCCGGCATTCAGACTAACAGCGCACTTGCCGGCATTCAGACTAACAGCGCACTTGCCGGCATTCAGACTAACAGCACACTTGCCGGCCTTCCACCACGAGTATCGATGTACCCGCGACACTAACTACTATCGAGAAGGCTCTGGGTTGCGACCGAAACTCCCGACTAAGATTAGTATCAAGAAAATGTATAAATTTATAAACAAAGAAGTAATAGAAAGTGTCATAACCGCGCACAAAAGGTCCTAATGCTCAATTCATCACGACGATGTGGGAAAAAGCCACGGCCCTGAATGTAAGTAGCGCGACGCCCCGCCGCCGCCCCGCCAGCCCGCCGCCCCGCGCCCTCGCTAATCCATACAAAGGACGCGGGCGGTGCGAGTGACATCAAATCCCACTTTTCCAAGTGTTTTTTCTAATGGCATTAAAGCAACATTGAATTCTAATAGAGTTTTAAATTGAAATGATGTTTAAATACGGTCACTGTCACATTCTTTACTGAGAGAAGCGGACAACGAACGAACGAAGGACGGTAGAACGAGCTATATTCAAGTTGTTCAGTTTAAACAGTTTTTGTGAGATATGTGCGTACAGGGCGGCTCTGGGAATACTTTGGTATGTTCCGCCTGAGCAACTAAATATAACTGGATATACATGTTTGTGATTGATGTTGATGTTTGATCATGCATTTGCATATTGCATTGCTTTTTTAAATGCTTTGCTTTGCTCCCTTTTCATTTGTAATCCGATGCGAGTGAGGGAATAGAGTGCACCAGTGTTCGGCGCACACCTGTGCTCTAATAATGTCCTGCGCACTGGCGTTGAGACTGGCCGCCGTCGTCCAACGTCGGCTAGGAGGAGATCATCATTTATGATACCGACCTGCTTTTCTACGATTCAACATAATGTTATTATTCTTAAAAATATTTCTGAATCTACTTCTTTCATAAATTAAACAAATCATTCTTCGCTCATTCAAAAACCAATTTAGTTTATTTGTACAAAACGAACTGGACGGAATCAAATTGTTTTACTAAGGGTTTCTCGAAATATATATATTTTCACGAGAAGGGCGCGCGGTCAAACTGGATTTGACTAAATCATCTGTGGAATTCAATTTGCAGATCCAATGACTCACCGAGACAAGAGGAAGACGCAGGACTTTCACTCACATGTCCACAAAGCTTAGAATCGCTTACCTGGAACAAAAGAGATTACATGAATAGGTGATGAGAATGAGAACAAATGGAAATATTTGATCCTGTAAATGCCAAGGCAGAAAGCACCCTAGTAAATATGAAGGCTCCAATCACTTACTGCACAGGCCGGAGGGGTAAGTAGTAGCTAAGTGATTGTACAAATATCTCAGACGCCGAGATTCATAGACCCGGGCAGATGTAAAGTTTGTAGGTACGTAGATACTGACAACTTGCAACAGAGACGGTTCACACCGAGTGCGGCCACGGCGGCCACGGCGGCCACGGCGGCCACGGCGGCCACGGCGGCGGCGGCGGCGGCGGCCAGCTGCTCCACTGCCTGTACTAATACTTTCCTATTCCCTGACCATACTTGCTCACAATATTTTGTCTGCGAGTGAAGATCCACTAACAACAATAGTATAATGTCTTTAACAAGAGACTAAAGCACTTCGTTACAGACGAGGCGGTTTGTACACAGGATCACAAGACCGAGCTTTTCACTTCGATTGTGAGAAAATAGAAAAATCAAAACTTACCTTCAGTAAATATTCCACACTCCGATTTCACTTGTTTACGTCACGAATTTGTCGTTAGTCTTCAACTACCATATTTCATGTGTAGCAGATAAATATAATATTAATGATCATCGAAGCTGGAAATGGTTTTACCTACTTCAGTTAAGGCGCATACCCGACCAAACTAGCGCCGCCATCTACTTTATCTTCTTATTCCGTATAACAAAGGAATATTTCAAAAATCCACCGCAAGGTTTGTGGTACCTATTATAAGCTTTTGTTTAATGCCTGTGTAATAGTTTTATTCTATTTAGTTTAGGCAGTGAATCGATAATAGATTTTGGTGTTCACATAGGGCAACTGCGATTCACTGCCTAAACTAAATAGAATAAAACTACTACAAAGGCATTAAAAAAAGCTTATAATAGGTATCACAAACTGTGCGATGGATTTTTGAAATTTCCTTTGTTTAACGTACCTAATGATAAGACAAAGTATGTGGCGGCGCTAGTTTGGGTCGGGTATGTGCCTTAAATAGGAACGAGAAAATCGATAGGTATAAGAAAATATGCTATTTAAAACTGCACAATTGCCCGCAATACGTGTCTGTTGTAATGAATGGAGATCTAACGATCGAATTTATCCAAAAGAAACCAACCGCATCAATTTGTTATGTATACACTTGATTTATTTAGGGCATGGTGCATACATACTCGTATGTAGGTGATTACTGATTAGACAGGACAGGGTGCTCCCGCATGCTCCGGCCGCGGGGTCCGCGCGCCGCATTTCCATGCGGAGAAAGTGCTGGAGGGATATCTGCTACCTACACTGTTTACTGACATCAGTCTACCACGAGTTTACAAACAAATGTGACCGAGGTGGGATCGAGATGTGCAACAGTTCACATCTCGATCCCAAAGCCAAATTGAATCTCACCAAATACTTGAATAGATAAATCCGATCCTGATCATTTTTATATTCTCAAGATTACGCTAAACCAGAATGACCACATACGATTTGCTCAGTCGTACCAGCGCGCTACGAAGGTCATGCAGCAATGATTCTAGTGATTCCACCGGCACTACAGTAGTGGGGGATAGGAGCACCAGCTTGCTCCCTCCCTCCCTCCCTCTCAGTCACTCGTCCGAAGTTTCTGTAAGATCTGGTCAGCCCTTAATACTCTGAATAAAACAAATACAGAATAGAAACTTGCATTTGATTAAATTTACATATTAATTTATTTATTATTTATATAATAAGTAGGTACAAGTAATTCTGTTTCTTGATTAAGGATTTTGTTCAAAACCGACAAATGAGTGAAATCGCTCTCAGCGATAAGGCCGCCTTTTGTACTGTATTATGTTTATTTTAGATATAAGATTATTTATTCATGTTTATTTTTATTGTACAATAAAGTGTTGAATCATTCATTCATTGAAATGGAAAGAAGAATTTGACGTGATTGTGGGTCTGAGGGAGACCAGATGGTCACAAACCTGTTATTGGTTAGGGGCATTATAATAAACGAGTCAGGTTTTGCTTAGGTTAAGCACGGTCGATTTACCTCAAACGTTATCAAACAGTTAACACTTGCAACTCTTGCGAGTCGACAGTCGACATTGTGTGATAATTCTTTATTAGTTGCTAGGCTGGGCGGCTCACAGCGTCCAAACTACGGCCATTAGGCTCTGCTGAGTCTGCTCTTTAATAGATGGGCCAACTAATCAACTATGTTCGAAGTTATTGACTCGGTGTACTGCGTGTCTAATGGCCGGTGTCCTTTATTCATAGATATTAGCTTGTTTCTAATCGATATGACTTTAAACATATTTTGAAAGTAAATAATATGTTATCGGCTGTAAAAGCACCCTCGGCGTCGGATGGGGATAACGTAAAGGTCTCTTTATGTTCAGGAAGGGAAAGTTCAAATTCACTTAAACGTAAACGTTAAAATGTCAATGTCAGGGTTCGAAAGCCTGGCCGATACTTATATTTCACCAAAGACGCCAGACCCCACCGGAATTCTAAGAATATTTCATAAAAAATATTGAACCTTTCGCGGTCGCTATTGGATAAAGTATTAGCATGACAATGCGAGTAACAAGTTGTATTTATGAATGTGGTTCGAGGGTCAGCGCGGCCAGCGCAGCCTGACCTCGAGCCTGTTCAGGGCGCGATTCGCTCCTCGTGCCGTACTCACGACACGACGACGCGCGACGTCGGCTCCGCTTTTTCACACAGTTTGATTAATTTATCGTTCTAATCAATTAAAGGTACCTTACAATATCGTAACGAACGGTTTACCATTACATACAAATCTAACGGTCATAAACATGTTATTATTATGGTTGTGTGTGAATTCAGCCCTCTGATAATAATGAAGTATAATATTATAGGAACTATCTGATAAACTCCGAATCTAAATATCAATAGTAATAAATTACAAAAATATCTAAATATCCTCTGATAATAATGAAGTATAATATTATAGGAACTATCTGATAAACTTCGAATCTAAATATCAAAACTAGCGATAGCTGCAGACCACTATTCCTAAAGCATAAAATACTAACATTTCCGTCTCTCTACATATTAGAGGTAGCACTTTATGTTAAGAATAATCCCCATCTGTTTCCCGGCTATCGGACACTGTGTGCAGAAACAGACGAGATAATAGTAGGTTACGAACACATCAAGCTAACACCGCACTAATGCGGAAAAGTGTTGTTAGTATGGCTCCTAAAATTTATCAAAAAATACCAAAACAGTTGAAGGAACTAAATGTTGAACTCTTTAGACAGAAATTGAAAATGTTACAAGTTTGTAAGTGTTATTATAATATTGACGATTTTTTCAATGATAAACTTTAGTAGGTACCTAAATAACATGTTATTGCACGTCATTCTCTCTCAAATATACTTTTGCATGCCGATTGACGGTCAAGCATGTTGATCCATAAAATGTATTTACTTATTACCTTACATAACACATGTTTTGGCAAATAAAAAATCTTTATCTTTATCTTTTATCTCTATAAATTTTACAGGTTGCTTATTTAAGATATAATAAATGTAAAGTATGTTTAAAACAGGCTGCGATGTACTGGAAGTATCCCTACGCTACAGCGCTGGCGTGGGCGCCGCCCGCCCAAACATCTCGACTTTAGCACGCATTTACATAAAGGGCTGCCGAGGGCGGGCGGGGCCCATTGTGCCAGCACACGCGCGATCTGCCAACTCACCTGTCGACTGCCCAACGCGTTGGTTCAAATTGAACATTTTCTGCTTGGAAAGGTCTACAAAACCTAATAACAGAGAAGTAAAATCCAGAAACAAAAACCTACGTCCTTTTACGTTTACGACATTCATATTGGCTGTATTATTTATGTGGTCTATAGCTATGTCCAGGTAGTACGAGTTCTAGCGCGGGATGAGATTAGGATAGGATCACTTGTCTCTGAAATATCACAGAGAAGAGACGTGACATCGAAAAGTAAATTATTTGTTTTTAAGGAATTTACTTCTATTCTTCACATTTTCAGGGTGATATTTATGTTTTTTCAAATTAATTTCACTAGGGCTATCTGTATTATAACTTGGTAATTTATTATTACATAGGACCGTCGGAAACGGGCCATTAATGATGATGGAAAAAAATCGCTCGTGTGAAATCGCGCGCGGGCGAAGCGTTAGACAAGTAATGCCACCGAAAGTGACCCGCTCCCAGCCCAGTTCCACTGCTTGCCAAGACCGTTTAGCCTGGGCCTGGAAGGGTCACAAACGCCAGCTCAATAACGTTGAAAAGCACATACCTTTGCATACAGTTAGTTTGTTGGCAGCGCGCCACGAGCGGTCACCCGCGTCACCCCGCCCCGTTCCTGGCATTACAGCCAGGTTCCTGCCCACGTGCTACCAGGGAGCTGTAAGTCGACATCCTGACACAGAGGTTGTTATTTTTCCAGAAAGTGACAGGATCAGTCACTAATGATAAGATGTATGCGACCCAACATGGCTTACGGGAGAGGACTGGCGAAGTAACGTTATCTTTTTGTAAGCAATAAAGAGAATTCAGGAGGAACATTTACCATTTTCTTAGCAGTGGCGACGGTCGAGCCCAGTGGCGGATCATCCCCAAGGCAAAGTAGGCATAGGCATGTGCCTAGGGGCGCGAGGCTACAGGGGGCGCGCGCGCGGAAAATTTTACACTAGTAAATAATTAATTATGTACCTAAGGTAATACCTAAGTATAAAATTAATTATATGAGTCAGCAGGTATCCGTCTACATATAAAATATAAATGATTATTTAATTCCGTCAAAACTTTTTATTTTTGTTATAAGTGTATAAAAAAAAAATTAAAAAGAAGGGACTTAGCAAAAATCAGATAATTAGTATGATGATATTGGTTGACGAGCGTCAGAGGCGGCTTTAGCGGCGCACACGGGCGCAGGACCATAGGGGGCGCCATGCAATGCACGCCGGTGGCAGCCGCAGGCCTCCTAACCCACACCATGCGCCCTTGTTATGCCCGACGCGACGCACGGCGGCGGCGATAGTGAGGTATCTGTTTTAATATGTTTCAAAAGACAGCAACAATCATGGGCTGAGCATTAGGCTGTATTAGCATCAAAGGCGGCTTTTGCGGGTGTGCGGCGCACATCCGCTATGAGGAGGCTATATGAGGATCCAGCAATCGGTTTTCGTTAAAAAAAATGGTTTGAAATGACGCTTTAATCATTATTAGCATGCATTATTAGGCTGGCTTTAAGTTTTAAAATCACAGATTCGCGAGATTTTGAAAGGCACGTGTTTCAATACCGCATCTTATGTTAATTACTGTTTATCTGCGCCGATCCTAGGGTAAAGCGAGCGGTGTCCAAGCATCCATAACGCGAATTCCTTGTTCAAACAATTTATTTAGAGCGAAAAGTAATAGTTTGATGCGCCCATGTGGTGACTTCTGAGGAGCGAACTGCGCAGCTGGGCGTGCGTGTGTACAACACCAATCACTACAATCTAAAATTTTTACGGCTCGCTCCGCTCGCCGTTGTTCTCGGTCTGTTGTAGTTGAAATGTTTATGACTTCGTAAAATTTTCTGTTAAACCACTGGATTGTCTCGAACCTTTTTGCTAGTTCGCTCCGTTGTTGTTGCTGTAATTTCTATTGTTTTTGCTTCCTTATTTTCTAAAGAATTTGGTGATAATTTTGCTACCGATAGCCGCAAAAGTTTTGCGTTCAACGTTCGCATACCTATCTTATAATCTTGAAAAATCACAAAAAATTCGCGGCTCGCTCCGCTCGCCGTTATCTTTCTTTCCGACTTTCTAGCTGACCCCGCCAAACTCATATGAACTTGGCTCTAACTTTGCCAATAGACCTCCTCAATCATGCCAACCACAAGTATGAAAATAATTGCGATCTAGTGTTTTACCTGTTTTATTTACTTTTTTTTCAACCACTGAGGAACTTTAATCGTTGTGAATAATGCAATCTCAAAAGTAGTCCATTGGTTAAGTGTCAATAATCTGTTACTTAACGAAACCAAATCAAAATGTATTAGATTTATTTTACCTAATGTAAAACAAGTTAAGGCTGATAAAACGTAAAAGGAGAAACGTTAGAAATTGTAGAAAGTACCGTATTCTTAGGAATCACCTTAGATAATAAACTTCAATGGGGCCCACACATACCTAGATAAGCTATCGAAGAGACTTAGTTCTGCTGCATATGCAGTGAAAAAATCCGTCATCTTATTTCTATTTCTATTATGTCTTATGGTATACTGGCTGTGGGGGAACGCTGCAGATATTAACACCGTATTTGAGTTGCAGAAAAGGGTTGTTCGTGCAATCTATAATATGGGTCCCAGAGAATCCCTGCGTGATAAATTCAAAGAAATAAACATAATGACAGTACCATGTCCATATATTTATGAAAACTTGACACATAAGAATATCAATCGGTTCCCTAAAAATAGCGATATAAATACTAGAAATAAGAATAAACTCGCTGTGCTCACAACTTGGTAACACAAGATTACTGTATCTTTTAAAGGGCATTGTATACGGTTCTACAACAAAACTTCAAGTGAGTTGCAAAAATTGTCTATAAATAAATTCAAACAAATTGTTAAACATATCCTTTATATCCTTTATCCTTATAAAAGGCCTACTATAAAATATCAAATTATGTAGTAGAGGATAAAAAAGCTTACATCTTAAAACGAAAACTAACATCCTAACAAGGTAAAGGTTTCTTGTTCGCTTCTTTTCTTTACCTTAAAAAGATTGAAGCGGACAAAAAATCAAAGTGATCACTTTATTTCCTAGTTTTACTTTTGTAATCTGAGTGTTGTGACGTGTCCAAGAGTTGTTATGTTACTAACACCACCCCCAATACTAAGCTTTGCCGTGGCTCGTTCACAGAGGGGCGCATATGAGGAGCTTGCCTAGGGCGCTGTCAACAATTAATCCGCCTCTGGTCGAGCCTAGAACTAGATGAACCTATAGAACAGGTCAAGCGTATGCTCCGGACTCCTAGAAGGTAGACAAACGTCTGCTGTAGAGAACAGAAATGAATATGATGACATTCGTTACAGATCGCAATTGATTCCCGGCCAGCAAGCCGCCGCGCCGCGGCAGTCGCACAGCAACGCGCGGCAGTCGCACAATGCCAGAAACTGCCTCAACTTCAGCCATCAAACACATTTATATTTTTGGCAAAGGGCCACTTTACCATATCCCGCGCAAACTTTCTGTTTATCAACTTTGTTTTGTCGTAAGGAAATAATGTTTGTGCGAAGGAAGGAGCCGGTATCATGTTATGTAAATAGATGTTTTGATCTTGAAACTGTGAAAAAATGGTAATGTGAAAGGACTCGCCGAACTCTCACCCTTCAAAGGATTCCGTAGTGTGTCCATTACGACATAGGCTTACTTGCAGGTGCCAAGACGAGGACTTGATGCGTTGGATTCCAGTATGAGGTATTTAAGTACCTAAACTGATATAGTCCGTACCGTAGTACCTACGTAATCTAGTGTAGCGCAGCAGAGCCCGTCCTCAGCCTGTGCTGACGCGCCCGCGGTCTCTCGCCGCTAATCAGCTGCGCACAGTGCACACCTCATTACGTATTTACCTTTATTTGATGACTGCTGAATTATAGATGTATGTTCTAAATAAACGATGACACTGTTCCAACATAAAGAAGGTACAGGTTATCGGGAATACGACAGCAAGTACATTTATGACTTGCACCGAGAGCAGCACTCGTTGAAACGTTCAGCATTACGTATATTATTTCCAACGTACTTGTTGGTTCTATTTGTGAGTGCAGGTGCTTAGTACGCAGCCAATGAACGGGGGTAACAGACCCAGCGAGTCACTCAGTGAGTGACAATAATTGAGTTTCATGTGCACTTTGAATTAAGTCACCGACAAAATCACTATGTGCGCAACGGTCCGCCGGTATTTTGACCTCTGTGTCATTTACTAACCTTGGTATGTAGAGCGTGGTACAGATTAACTAGCCTAAGATTTATAAAGAACAATTCAATTATTGTAATTAATAGGTCAATAAATAATGGATCATAGTAAATTCGTGAAGTACAACAATACAATACAATACAAAAACACTTTATTGTACACCAGAAAAAGAACATTACAAAAAGACATTACATGAGACAAGTACAATGGGCGGCCTTATCGCTTAGAAGCGATCTCTTCCAGGCAACCTTTGGATGGAAAGAATTATGTGAATTTAAGAAAGGCAGGGGGTGTACTAAAGTTAGACTAATAAACACATAAACTAGATATACACATAAAATAACTATAATATACTAAAATATACTAAATAGATAAATAAATATTATGTACCAATATTCACTATTCTGACAGGAAAAACTCCTTGACGCGAGATTTAAAAACTGGTAAGGATACTGTTTTTCTAATGGGCTCTGGTAGTGCATTCCACAACCTTATGGCCTGGATGGAGAAGGATTTGTCGTAGAAACTGGTTTTGTGAGGTGGCATATTCAAAATCAGATTTTCTGACGATCGAAGGACACGGGAAGGATGAGGATGAGAATTATGGAG
Source organism: Eupithecia exiguata (assembly GCA_947086465.1). Taxonomy (NCBI): domain Eukaryota; kingdom Metazoa; phylum Arthropoda; class Insecta; order Lepidoptera; family Geometridae; genus Eupithecia; species Eupithecia exiguata. Next base: position 15,081,330 of record OX352228.1, on the reverse strand, counting down.
GAATTCAAAACGCTCCTTTAAATATAAGGGAGTGACAGGGTTAAAGAGAATGTTATGAAGAAGAGAAAGGGTATGGGAATTTCGGCGAAGACGGACAGGAAGCCAATTGAGTTTTCTGCGGAACTCTGAAACATGATCATATTTACGTAGACCAAACACAAAACGTATACATACGTTTTGGAGCCGTTCAACCTTATTAAGCTGCTCCTCAGTTAGGTCGAGGTAGCAGACATCAGCATAATCAAGAATGGGAAGCATGAGAGATTGAGCGAGCACAATTTTAGTGGCAGTTGGAAGAAAGTTACGAAGTCTTCGCAATGAGGCAGCGGAGGCGAATATTTTGCGACTCACCGCATCCATTTGAGGGACCCATGACATGTCAGTATCCATGATGATTCCAAGGTTTTTAACACTTCTGCTAAAAGGAACTATAACGCTATTGAATTTAATTTTAGGGAGAGTGGACCAGTCAATTTTAGCAGAAGTGCGAGAGCTACCTATGATAATGGCCTGTGATTTGCTGGGGTTTACCTGGAGACCGTAGGCCATGCTCCAATCACGAACACACATAAGATCAGCATTAATGCGGTGAATTGCGGTGGACAGGTCTTGCAGTGGGGCTTGGGTGTAGATTTGAAGATCGTCTGCATAGAGATGGTAAGAAGAAGTTAAATTAATAGAAATAGAATTAATGAACAATGCAAATAGCAGCGGAGATAATACGCCGCCTTGCGGTACGCCAGCAGAGGTGTTACACCAAGAAGAGAAGGAGTCGTCAGTACGAATCCGCTGCCGGCGCCCCTGCAGATAACTGCGAAACCAGCCAATCGCCGATGGAGATATGTTAATAGAGCGCAAAAGTCCAAGGAGGATTTCGAAATCAACAGTGTTGAACGCATTGCTGAAGTCAAGTAGTGTAAGAATAGTTAGATGTCCGTTTTCCATTCCCGATCTAATATCGTCAGTGATCTTAACAAGAGCAGTAACAGTACTGTGACCGGGACGGAAACCGGACTGGAAAGGATTTAGGAGGTTATGAGAAGAGAGGAATGTACTGAGTTGGCCGTGAACAAGGCGTTCGAGGACCTTGGAAAGGAAAGGAAGAATAGATATGGGTCGGAAATCTGTAAATGAAGAGGGCTTGGGTTTTTTGGGAAGAGGAATAATAAAGGCATCCTTCCACACCGCCGGAACGGTTTCAGAGAGAATAGAAAAGTTAAGGAGGTGACTTATCATAGGCAATATCTCCTCAATAATAGGAGTGATCATGTTGCGACCGATATTGTCACCTCCCATTGCGCTAGAGGAGATGGACAGAATGCTCTTTTTAACATCACATGCGGCGAATGGACTGAAGCTAAACGAAGGATAGTCAGGAATAGGCAAGGAAGAAAGATAGTTGAGAGTACTAGTTTTGACATTTATATCCATGTTGGATGTCGAAGAAAAGTGATCGTTAAGTGAATCAATATTAATATGAGATGTACACGCCTCTTGACGTGCCAAAACAATGACATTGACATTTATGATTGACAGTTATAAACAAAACGTCAATCAATCTATCCGGAATTTTGCTAAGAAAATATCACAAACAACATAGATAAAAAGTTGAAATAAAGAGTGCTGCGCGCGGGTAACAGAAAAAAAAAACGTTGACTACGCCGCCAGCTACCTGTCCTGCAGTCGCCCAATCATTCGATGAGTGGGCGAACTTACTTTTTGGCCGAAGTTGATGCACCATCGCTGCCCGTCGGAGCTCGCCTGGCCGACGGAGGCCTGGACTTCGACGTTGGCGCCGGTACGGCGGCTACGCGGCCGGCAGGCTTTGCGGCACCCGCTGGCGTCAACTTGTTGAGCTCGCAGATACTACAAATCCGATGTCGCTGGCCGTCCGGCGTGGCGATGTGAATGTAGCCGTCCCTTGTCCAGCATGACTTCACGCCGTAGCGCTCCCTAGCCGCCATGAAAGTGATGTGTCTCGGCCTCGTCAAGAACTCTGATAGGGTGATGTTACTGCCCTTGAGTTTGGTTTTTGCAAACCAAACCTTATCCCGCACTGTAAGCTCACTAACCTTCACGAGAATTGGACGAGGCCTTTCGCCCTGCGTCGCACGACCCATTCGGTGGCACCTTCTAATGTGAGCCGTTGAGAACTCCGGCAAGTCCAGTTGCCTACTGAGGGTGGATGCTACAACTTGTGCAGTGTCTTCCTTGGGTCCCTCCGGTATGCCATGCACAAGAACAATTTTGCGGCGGCTCCGCATCTCTGGTGGTCGGCGTCACGGGCAAGCATCTCCACTTGCTGTTGGAGAGTTTTGAGAACCCCCAGCGTGAATGCTTTGAAGGCTGCATAGTCCGCTGCGATGGTCTCCAGTGTAGTGGGTGACGTGGACTTCACTAGGGCTCCCTCAAACTGTGTCATCCGGTCGTGGAGGGACTGAATTGCTTCAGACAAAGGTTGACTTTCCATAGTGTAGTAGTGCAGTGCAGTGTTATCAAGTTTTGTCAAGATATGTGTTACTTGATTATATGGAGATTTTGAATTAGGCAGGTGGAGCACTAAGGTACTTTAGCAATTTATTGCATAAATTTATTTAAAAAGGTGTTTAAATTTTATTTTAATCAATAAATATAATACAGAGCTAAATCAGACAATGTTTTCACACCTACCCGCCTAGGCGAAAAATATAAGTACCTACCTTCGTAATACATAAGAAGGTAATAAAATAATAGATGCGTCTAAGTGGTGGTTTAGGCCAAGCGGGATTTAAGTTTATATGTTGTGTTATATGTATATATGTTAAGGGATTTAATTGTAAATCCTTATTTTACTGTGACCAAAGTAAGTACTTGATTTTTAATATTCATCGATTTTCTTTCATTAGCCATGAAAATGAAGGCTTCATTTCAAAGTCTAGAAACCGGCAAATAAACAGGGTGGCTTTTAGAGATGGGAGTACATGGGGAAATTAAAAACCGTGAGAGAGAACAGTCGTAAAAGAAGTCATGGACTACATTTCGGACAAAACAAAACTGCATACTTATATAAAGTTTTCGTGACCTCTACACCAACAAGGCAGTCAAAAGCAACATACATAATAAGTAACCGGATACGGTGCTTTATTACATTATCATATTCCAGAGTTGTTTCAAAAACCTTCACATACGAGTATATCCTGATCTTTGACAATAATCGAACCGCAGTAAGATTGTGTTGTGTGCCTCACAGCAGGAGAGGGAGCATGTAGAGCCCTCCCGCGGCGCGGCGCGGCGCAGGCAGCGCTGGACCGTGTGCGGAGGGCATAGAGTGCATTTCCGATGACCCACGAACAAAGGTACGACCCAGCAGGTTGCGATATCGGGGTCACCAACAACAACGTTCCTGTACTGCGAGGGTTGTGATGTATGGGCAAGTGCACGTTCGAAAATGATTCCTCGTTGCCTATTAAATATAAACTGGCCAGTGTTTCAATAAGTTCGGGAAGCATTCATGTTTGTGAGTAGTCGGTAGCTGCTTTTGTACGGATTTACGGATTCATGATACTAACAATAACCACTGTATTGGTGTAACGAGCCATACGTACCTAGGCGGTCCTGTGAGATGCAGGCTTCACCTGTGAGATGCAGGCTTCACCTGTGAGATGCGGGCTTCACCTGTGAGATGCGGGCTTCACCAGCCGCTGTTCATTACGATTGATTGCCATCCGCATGCGACTCATTACCCCCGCCATGTTTGACCAGTACCTATCTCCAGTAGGTACGAGTAACTATGTCTCCTATGATCTGCGTAACCCGTCCACCTACTTGCACCCGCTCGCTCTCGCAACGATTAGATACATTAGTGGTCTCCTGCTCAACATAAGTCAGTAGGTGTTATACTACATATTATGTAGGTATTGCCAACTATAGCCTCAGGTATGTGTAGAGGTTAGATAGAAGTGGATGTAATACAAACATTCTGTTATCCGCGCTCACTTATGGACATTGGATAAACCTCGAATTAATATTAGGAAAATGTAATGCCGATAAGCCGAGTGGTAACATCTTTGTCGTGAGGTGAGTATGGGGCGGGAGGTCTACCACTACGTATCAGTAAATGTTTCGCTTGAGGGTTACTCGTACTTCCTGGGCTTTCAAGTGCAAAACAAACGTACGACAACTGGTAACGTAGCGACGTTCCGGTATGTAAACTATCTCTTTGTGCGCATTAACAAGTGCCTAATCCAGTTTTCTCTCACAAGTATGCAATAAGCGCCGCGCCCGCCCACCCCGCGCCGCCCAACTATGCACAACTTGCCCAACTTTAATCACGTCATGTTCATAAGCGCATAACTCACTAAGCCTCCCTAAGAAGTTCTCCGAAGGTGACTAGATGGCGCTGCAATCGCCGTTTCCTTTATTCCATTCCATGCCTTGCTATTGGTCTTTAATATAGTTAGTACTTATATGAAGAGCTAACGGTCTTTACAACGACACCTACTCATTCTTACTTCATAAAACTATTGAGAAAAAAAGTTAAATAAAATTATTTGACTGAAATAGTACAATGTTTAGGTAAGTGTCGCCGTGGCGGGCGCAGCGCCGCCGCGCCGGCCGCGCCGGCCGCGCCGCCGCGCCGGCCGCGCCGGCCGCGCCGCCGCGCCGGCCGCGCCGGCCGCGCCGGCCGCGCCGCAGGCCGCCTTCCACAAACACAAACAGCACATTCAATTAGTCCTCGACTGGATGATCCACTCGCAAATAGGTCGTCTCGCCAAAACATACCATAGTCAGTGGTCATTTGATTTATTGCCTTATTTGTCGGCTTTCCCATTTCACTCTATTTAGCAGAGCCGTTTCTATGTACTGTCCAAGGTATTCCCCGATCTCGCTATTTTCCATTGTATTCTTATTCCAAGGAATGTGTTTCCAAGTGAGCCTCCATGAATTGTTTATGACGCCGTTGCCGATAGGCACAGACTAAAAGGGGATTCTGTTTTGTTGCCACTTTTTGACTGTCCTAATCTAAATACATTATTTGTGCTTTACTAACGTGGCCTTTGCGTTGGCTTTAGGGTAAATAAGTACATACAGTAAATATTTAGCATAGTAAAAGAAGGTCCAATGAATACAAATGACGTAGGGAGTTTGTAAACTGAAACTGGTTTTTATGATCATTAAAACATTGCAAGTGAATTGAAATGGTTGCGCTAAATTGGCACTACAAAAACAATATCAATGTACAGTATCCACAGGGAATATCACAATCAACATTGACACAAAGTGGCCGTACGTTAAATTAAAAATTATATAATGTTTTAAGGTAAATAAGTATTGTTGTGAAGCTAAATGGAGCGTCCTGTAGACGATGATATGTTCCAGTTGTTGAGCCAACCTAGCACGGGGATTGTTGTCTAGGGTAGAATAGACAATAATTAATGATCAAACGAACTTAAACAAGTGAAGTTCGATCACAATTATGTGAACGGCTTCATTCTTAGCGATTTATTTTTACATATTGTAGAATGCTCCCACACACCAGCCTTACACACGGATTTTTTAAATATTTTTTAATTTATTTTTAAAACTAGAAACCCTTTTTTAGTATTTAAACGACTAAGTACCACTCTGACGTTGTTGCGCTACCTTCACTCAACGGCGCCTACCTGCGGCGCGCCTGTTCGAATTTTGTCATTCTGTTTAAAGAAAGTAGGTAGGTTAGCGTTATCCTATTTCACAGTAGGTACCTTACACAAGTAGATATTTAGGGACGGGATGTTGCATTAAATAACGTAAGTACCTATATTACTTTTCTTATAGGGAGGGTGTACATAAATCGCTAAGAATGAAGCCGTTCACATAATTGTGATCGAACTTCACTTGTTTAAGTTCGTTTGATCATTAATTATGTTTCACGGCTTCATTCTTAGCGATTTATTTTTACATATTGTAGGATGTTTAGAGTTTTGTAAGAACCTACATAACTTTGTGAAATAGGTTTAGGGAAGTAGTTGCAATAAAACGTAAGTGTTACGACACAATCATTTTATTTATTGGTCAGAATTGAGTTACCAAATTGTAAACTATCCTCAACAATTTCTCTATTATAAAATCTAGCAAAAACTGCTGAAGAATCAGTCCAGCCAGCAGTTCTACGAATTACATCTAGACTAACACCGACCCTGTTGGCTGTAGAGGTGGCTGCATGCCGTGTACTGTGACCACTGAAGATACTTGTATCTACGCCACTGGATTGGAGACTGTCTTTTATCCAGCGACTTAATCTCTGTGATGAGATTCTTGCATGCGGTTTTCTGTAACTGATAAATAAATAATCGTTATCAACAGAACGTAATGAACTTGTTTTATTTATGTACGTTTCCAAACATCTAGCGGGACTAATTTCAGGCTTCTGATTGAAGAAAGGGAGTCTCAAAATAGGTTGTACACTATTAGGCCTAGAAGTTTTAATTAAATCAGGTATTTTTATGAAAATGGCTGTGCGAGAATCTGATATTTGAATGTTACTTAATTTTATTAATGAAAATGTTTGAACACGATGTGCGGTCACTAAAGCCAAAAGAGTCAGTGTTTTCTTTGAAAGAGTTTCTAAATTGAGACTGTTATTTGGCCATTTTTGAGAGAAGTAATTAAGAACAACACAAGGATCCCAGGTAGCATCATATTTGGGAGCCGGAGGTCTCAATCTAAAAACTCCTCGCATAAAGCGTCTTAAATCAGAACTATTTGACAGATCGCCCACTATAAGCGATAAGGCAGACTTATATGAATTGACTGTACCGTAAGCTACACCATTATCGAAAATTTCAGTTAAAAAAGAAATAACTTGTGACACTGTTGCTTTAATATGATTATAGTTATTTTTGTGACAAAACTTGACCCAAGCTCTAAGACAACTGTCATATTGCCTATAGGTGTTGTCTGATAAAGAGTTTAGCATTATCTCTATTGCTCTATCTGTTAATCCTTTGCCAAGTAACGTTTGCCGGATAATCTCGCGGCCATTAGAGTCAGCGATCGGTAGAGTTTGTGAGTCTTCCTGAAAGGAGATTTTAGGAGATTAATATCAGGCTCAAAATATATTATCTCAGATGTCACAAGCTTTAAGAATACTGGGAACCACGGCTGTGTGGGCCAGTAAGGAACCACGACAATCCCCTCTGCTTTATCGCTTATCATTTTATGAATTAACTTAACAATAATCGCAAAAGGCGGAAATGCGTAGAAAAAACAGTTTTTCCATGAAATAGTAAAGGCATCAACGACCCACGCTTCAGGCTCGTTTCGCCAGCTTACAAAAGTAACGCATTTTGCATTACAACGACTGGCAAATAAGTCTATTTGTGGTTCACCTAACTTATCAACAATTTCATTGAATGCGTATTCAGCCAATTCCTACTCGGTGTCTTCAAACTTTGTACGAGACAGTGAATCTGCATCAGAATTTTCTTTTGTATTAATATATGAAGCAAAAAGCCAAATATTTCTATTTTCACACCACATCCATATATCCCTAGCGATTGTATTCAGATGTCTAAACTGGACACTGCCCATTCTATTTATACTAGCTATTGCCGTAACATTATCTAATCTTAAAAGTAGTTTACAGTTGTTTAGGCTTTTTGCAAAACATTTTATTGCTAAAAAAGCAGCTTTTAGTTCCAACTCATTGATATGTAAACTCTTTTCAGTTTCTTTCCAATAACCAAAACATTTTTTGCTATCACAAAAAGCTCCCCACCCCGTAGTAGACGCATCTGAGAATATTTCCAGTTTATATTCATTGGGTTTCAATTGTGAATAACCGTTATCAATGTGCGACAACCACCAGTATAAATCGGGTTTTAAACTATCAGGAACGTTGATTATTTGATCATAATTCGAGTTTTCTAATAAACACCTATATTTGTGATGCTCAAACTCTTTTGTGTACAACCATGAATATTTGATTGCGGGACATGCCGATACTAACATACCCAGTAGGTACACTGGCGAAATCTCTTAATTTTATTTTATTTACTTGCAAAACATAGTTGACTTTATTCTTGATCTTAAGTTTCTTTTCCTGGGGTAATTTTAAAATCATGTTTTTGGAGTCAAAGACAAAACCCAAGAATTTACATTCAATGTTTGGAACCAAACAGCTTTTCTCCTGATTCAATAGAAAACCAAGACTATCTAGTAATATCTTTGTTGAATTTATGTTAGACTGACATTCATGCAATGATCTACCGATACATAAAATGTCGTCCAAATAGATTACTGAAATAAAACCTTGTAATCGTAAGTATTCCATAACGGGTTTTAACAATTTTGTGAATACATATGGAGAAGTGCACAAACCAAATGCTAAACAATTAAACTCATATAAGTTATTATTATATCGAAAACGTAGGTATTTTTTATGACTATCATGGATGGGAACCAAAAAATAAGCATCTTTCAAATCAATTGTAGCCATAAAACTATTGCGAGTGATAAGCTTCGAGGCTGTCCGATAATCCTCCATTTTAAAGTGATTCGTTTTTACAAACTTATTAAGATACTTGAGGTTCAAAATAAACCTTTTTTCACCATTAGGTTTTGGCACTAGGAATACACTAGACAAAAATTGTGAACTAACAGATTCACATCGAGAAATAGCATTTATTTCTAACAACCTATTTATCGCTACATTAAAATCATTCGATTCTTCCTCGGATTTGGGGTAAACGCTAGGGTCATCATTGCGGTGAGGCATAGATGTAAAAGGAATTTCGTAACCTTTGATCCATGAGAGAACTACAGGATCATCTGTGATTTGTGACCAGGCGTGAGTAAAATATTGCAGTCGGCCTGCATACTGTGAAGGTATATGTACCTCGTTTATCTCCGGGGCGGCGGCGGCGGCGGCGGCGCTCTCTTGGGCGGCGGAGAGCGCTCGCGGCGCGGCGCCGGCGGCGGGGCTCGGTCCTGCTGGGGCGGACGTGCACCGCCGCGGCCTGGAGGGCGCCCCCCGCAGGCTGCTTGCGTCGCACCGCGCGTGTAGCTCTTTCGGTGCTGGTAGTTTAAATTGTTCCTTTTTGCATGGTTATTGTTATAAGACGTTTTCCGCGGAGCGGGGGCCTTTAAGGCCTCGCCGGATTTTTGGATCGTCTGTGCAGCCTTAACCTTATCGGTGATATTATCTCCAAATAAATAGTTGTCCCTAGGGGCGTTGATTAAGGCATCCTTGAGCGAAGGGTTGACCGTAGAAACTACAAAATTTCTGCGAATCCGCGACTCACCATAGTGATTGTCGCATAAAATACGACAGGCATCGCTCAGCGGTTTTATGATGCTCTGTTTTGAGTCGTCTTTTACGAGTCTGTCCATCGACACAGCTAACGCGGCCAGCGCCGCTCCGATTTGTTTTTGTTTTGCGCGTAAGGCAACATCTCTTTTTATTGATACGTCGGGTAAAGCGGCTTTTACTTCAGCGTTCAGTTCGGGGGCTAATAACAAATCACAATTACTGGGAATAGCATAGTCGTTCATAATTTTTTCTTTTGTCTCCTTTTGGAGGCCGTTTTTTAGAATTTCTTGCCATCTTGTGGCAATATCTTTATGGACAGCTGGACCTAAAGCTACCTCAGTTTTTGGTGCGTCACCAAGCAATTGCAAGATTTCTTCGTCCAGTTCCTTTTCCACAACATTATCCGCGATATCAGTAGGATGCACAGTGGAGTCGAGAACCTCTGTCACGGCAGGGATGACATTAGCGGCGACCTCGGGGACGGATGCATCAGCGGCGGCTTCGGCGGTGGTGGTATCGTCGGTGACGCCTGGACTGCGATAGGCGGCGTCCGCGCAGTCAGCGGAATGAACAGGATCGTTCTCCAGGTATGACTCGTGTACGTCAGCCACGGTCTCGACATCTGTCGAAAGAAATAAAATGCGTTAATACGCATAGACGTGACAGTATCAACCCGAATAATGGCAGTACGCATCACATTTTCATCGAGGTTATGAATAGATGACCGTTGAAACAAAATGCGTTAATACGCAATTACGTAACAGCATTAACCCGAATATGGCACTAGATACGCATCACATTTTGAATAATGAGATGAAAAAATTCAAATAGATGACCGTTAAAACGACAGAGTCAACCCAGGATAGTTGCTCGCATCGTGGCCAAATATAAGCTTAAATTTTCATAGTGACAGTGGTAGCCCATAATCAGCAGCACGCATCAGAAAATAAAGCTTCACTTGTTATTTTAAATACAAAGAGAAAATGTACTTACGGTTATTTTCGTCATCTGAAGATGATGAGGCGATAAACATCCGGCGGCGTCTTTTGCACAGCTTCTTCTGGAGTTTCGCGATCCTTTTCTTGATATTTTCATCGCCGTCGGTACTGCTGCTACTGCTATAACTTCTTTTTCTTCCCATGTTTAAATTTACACAACACAAACACAAATTGTAATATCACAATTTTTCCTTTAGGGCTCTGTAGTTGACGTGCGAAGGCTAGAGCACGGAAACACGGAATGACAAAATTCGAACAGGCGCGCCGCAGGTAGGCGCCGTTGAGTGAAGGTAGCGCAACAACGTCAGAGTGGTACTTAGTCGTTTAAATACTAAAAAAGGGTTTCTAGTTTTAAAAATAAATTAAAAAATATTTAAAAAATCCGTGTGTAAGGCTGGTGTGTGGGAGCATTCTACAATATGTAAAAATAAATCGCTAAGAATGAAGCCGTGAAACATAATGACATTGCATCGCCATACATTGCGTACATTATTGATGTTGAAGGAATGCCTTTCAAATAATTTACGCATTGGATGACGAAGTGACGTAATTTTTTTCTATTCTACCCTAGACAACAACCCCGTGCTAGGGGGGCAGCACGACAGTGTCAAATTAACCTCTGAACCAAAACAGTAGGATGAAGAGCAGAATGAACCGGAAGTGACTTGCAAACACTCGCTAGAGAAGCGCTTCTTGCGAAATGTATATCTGTGAGTTAGCCCCGAGGCGGCCTGAATAACTTATAGCACTAGACGGGGAGATGAAATTACATGTGTTACGTACGGCAGAAACTCAAATGGAAAATAAATCTTACTTTTCATACATACGAGGAGTAGCTTACATAATAAAGAAAATAAATAACAAATAATTTTTACGTAATCTGTGGCAGATGACGTAATTTTACTTTAAGTAATTATTTGTTTACTGTTTAGTTTGGGTCGTAGCTCTCTACGTCGTCGTAGCAACATATAATGTATCATCTGTGGTAGCAATTCGTAGAGCAGCTACGCGCTAGAGTAGCGATATTTGAGATCCGTCAAGTGCGTGTATCACTCGCGCGCCGAGGGTTTCGACAATTTTTCAATTATGCTTATATGTAAATTTTGAACTATTTTAAAAATATTTCAAAAACTATAAAATTTCGACATCACAATTTGTACTGAAAATTTTCAATTTCATATTTCATTTATTTATTTCTTGAAATCGGTAATCGTGCACAAAACGTAAAATTATTTCACATTTCAAGTAAATAGCTGCAGTAGTTACTGAGATATTCATGGAATACTGACATGCGACATGCGGACGGAGACGGACAGAGCGAGACCAGTAACATTATTTGATCTGTGGCAAGACTATGAGGGTTTTGAAAGCGATCTCAAACCCCTAGAAATGAGTATAGAAATGATTTCACAAACAATACAAATCCATGCTTCAGTGATGGCCGAGGGACAAAAAGAGCTCCAATGACGTCCGCTGCATGACGACGTGACGTTTGTAAAGCGGAAATGTTATAGTAAAAAGCCGGCGTGAGCGTTTGCGGGGCGGTCGCGCCGCGCCGCCTTGCATGTCAGTGCACAGAGCATGCATGCATGCATATGCAGAGATATTTGCTTTGCATGCATACAATACAGACGTCCATTTAAATATCAATTCAGTTTTTATGCCAGTTCCAGTTTATTGCATTGTTGTGGACACGCACAGCTTTTTGCTGTGTGTTTGATGTTGTCTGCGGAGCTTTGTTATGGAAGAGTTGTGGCCTTAGCGCGTAAACTATACTTTGGCTCTTACATTTGAAATTATGTAAAAAACATTTATTGAGAATTGAAATTAATATTTTATCGGCTACACCTGAAATTTACATGATTTTGAAATCGATGCATGTGTTTTCACAGAGGACGACTCGGATCCAAACCTAAATAATCATCAAGAATATCTAGGTCGATCGCAATGTTAATCTACATTATTTTGACAATAAGGAAAGCAGCAGTAGCCCTGACACGTGTCGGGGTCGTCACAGACATCAGTAGTCATTGAGCCGGCGGCTCCGCGCTGGCCTCCGGTGCTTTGTTCCGCTGTAAAAGAGATTGTGGCATAAACCGCGCCGAGGTTACATCTCTCGTAAAAATACAAAGATATATGCCGTGCCACGAATACAGAAGTACCTACCTACTACAGCCAGGATCAAGTTGGCCAGTTTGCTATAACTTGTGGATAATTTTACGACACACACAACCTTACGTTGATTTCGAATGGGAAATAATAGCCACAGTCTCGTTGCGTTTTCCGCCTGAGCTCTTTCAATATGGTTCCTCTTGATATCAACAACCTATTCTGAGCTGTAATGGCGTCAGAGAGACAGCGTGGGTTAAGTTTTATTAATCAAATAACGTTATTAGAAATTAATTTGGAGTTGTTGAGTAGACGGGCAACAGCAGCACGACGCAACGTGACGCGACGTAGCGTGCCACGCTACGTCGCGTTACGTTGCGTCGCGCGGCATGTAGGGCATGTAGCATTGTCGCCGCTTGTTGTGCCCTCGCTGACTGCGACAAACAAATAAAACAAATAGCTCGGAGGAAACAGGAATTTATCAAATGTCTAAGTATCCATTTACATATTATGAGCGGAATTAATTGCGGGAATTACTTTGACAATTATTATATAATACATAAATGTTATACATTTTATTAAATTTTATCTTATTTTTTGTATTTTATTGTTTGTACATAAATTATAATTAAATAATTAGTGTAACTGGCAATTTTAATAAATAAATAAAATAAATGACGAATGGCGGGATTTAGTTGGTTGCAACAAATCGCCGCCATGGCGGCGAGGGCGTTGACCCCGGCTGCGGCGCGGCGCCGGCAGGTGCCTGACCTTCACTTGATACTGCTTTCCATTATTATTTTATTTAATTACAAAATACTTTTGTTCCGTTACATATCATAAATTTTGAAAAATCTTCTCACTTTTAGGGTGATAGAGAGAGTAGAGGAAGAAGGGTGAAAAGTGCTGCGGATTTTCTGTCCTCCCGGAAAATTTGTAAGAAATTTTCGGTAAAAAATCGAGCACCGACGCGACGGCTTTCAATTCGTCCTATTACAAAAAAGTGTATTTAATCCACAATGGGTAGTTCGTTAGGCGGCGGCTGACGGCGCGGATCGGGCCGAGGAGCGCTAACAAGCGGATTACGACAAGAATAAATACATTTCGACGTCGCAACGAACCAAAAAAGATTCACCCGAAACACCATCATTTCAAATTTATCCCGACAGTTCACGGAATTTTAAATTAAGGCTCACACCCCACCGACACTAGCGCCGTCACCCACCGACACTAGCGCCGTCACCTTATTTATTTTATTATTCCGTTTAGCAAAGGAAATTTCAAAAATCCATCGCACGGTTTGTGATACCTATTATAAGCTTTTTTTTAATGCCTCTGTAATAGTTTTATTCTATTTAGTTTAGGCAGTGAATCGAAAATAGATTTTGGTGGCCACCAAGGGAACTTTGAATCACTGGGGTATGCACCGTAGACAATCGCAACAAAAGTCACAGACGCTGTCGAAAACTTTTCAAAAAATTTGTAATACGGGTTCGTTGGCACGCAGTGAGCACGTACTTAGCAGACGACCTGCCTAATGTGCTTACTGCTATGGAAACAGAGTAGGAGCAAACAAAAGGAAATAATTCTTTTAAAGTTAGCGTATGTTTTATCAGAATGAAACATGTGAAATTGCCCGCCGCCGCGAGACATCACACTTTCCACATAAACACGAAGCCGCTCCACGTTTCAAACTCAAAAGCGACTTTTATTTGAGTAAAGCTGGGACCTTTTATTTTTTGGCCACATTGCCTTTCTGACTCACTGTGTCATGAGAAATAAAAATAAAGCGTGGACGTTTAATCGATTTCGTTGAAAGTACGCTACTTGAAAGGGGAATCAAAATAATTTGCCGTGTTTTAAACATATATAATTTACTAGCTGTTACCCGCGACTTCGTCCACGTGGAATTAAATTTCTCAACTTATCCTTATAGACTATGGACTGTATATAGTGTACATTGTCCCAATGTGATTCACAGGATCTGGACGGCCAACTTAAATATTGCCTAAATTTTTCTCGCAATAGAGCCATGTTTTCACGTGGTGTATGGCAAGTGGCCCCGCCGTCTTGCTGGTACTAAATATCCTAAATATCCTGGCTTTAATTTAAGGAAAAAATAGTTCGTTTATCAGGCGGCGCGGCGGCATGATAACGTTCGTCATTGATAGCTCGACGCTTTATCGAAAAATGGAACTGCAGAATGGACCATATTAACTGCAGTCGTCTGCAGTTACGAATTTTGAATATCAAGAATGGTTCTTTTGTGTGATAATAAAGGTAACCCAATAAATTTGTATTTTCTTTACTTGTTTTTTAGTTTTGAAAACCAAACCAATCGAATCACCCTAATCGGGGTGCCACGTAGCATTACTAAACCGAAAGGAGCTGATTCAGAACCGCGAGTGAACGTGAATAATAGTAATAATAAAAATTGCACAAATTCGCTGGTTTCTTTAGGTACACCAGCGTTTTGTCGTCTGAGGAGTACTTTAGGACTCACGTTTTCCTTACGCTACTTCTTATAGGGCAACACCGTCAAAATTTCAGAACACGATGAATGAAATATGTTTTGGTTATCTAGGGAGAATCTACTTATAAAATTTTGTAGTTCTGGTGTTAACGGTTACTGAAATAAAGAGCACTTTTGATTCAATTTTCAACTCCAATTTTGAACCACTTAGAGTTTGAATTTTCAAAATTCCTTTCTTAGTGCTCACTTTCATACCAAGACTTACACACCCTGCGAGTTTCAGGTCTCTACGCTTACTGGTTTAGGCTGTAGCTTGTCTATATGTCAGGACAAAGAGTTTTATATTAGTATAGATAAAAGAAGAAATACAGCTTGCTGACAGACGGACGGACAGACAGACAGGCAGACAGACAGGCTCATCTGTCTGTCTGTCCGTCATGGGATAAATACTAATCCCTCGAGAATAACATTAGTATGGAATAATATGTGATCATTTTCTAGACAAAAGCGAAAGGATTTCCATAATCGGTTTACAGTTGACGGACAAATAAATAAATAAATAAATAATGCTGGACAATTCACACAGCATTTTCCAGCCCCAAGCTAAGCAGAGCTTGTGTTATGGGTACTAGATAACTGATATACATAATATAATACAATACATAGATAGATATTTTTTATTATACATAGAAAAACGACCAGAACACCCTGAACAAATGCCTGCAGATCGTACACACATTTGTCCCGAGGCGGGAATCGAACCAGCAACCTCCTGCATCGCAGGCAGACCTTCGCCCACCGCGCCACAGAGGTCGTCAAATATCGACGAACATACAAAAAAATACATCATCATAATCCATATCATATCGATGTATTCTTGCGACTCCGCTTCTAGATCCGGAGGCGTCCGATTCGACAGGCAAATACAAAACTACCTAAGTATTCTGAATTTGTGATAAAGTTTCAAAAAGCACAACGTTTGCGGTCGCATGTGATAAAAGTGACACGAGAGATTAACATCAGAATTTATGGTAAAAGAGAATCAAGCAGCGTAATAATAGTGTTCAGTGAGGGCGGTAAATCAAAACCAGTGTAAATCTCTTCAATCAGCCACAAAGCCACATTGAACAAGAGCGCTAGGCGGGCGGCGCTGGGCAGTGCTGGGCGGCCGGCGGCGGTGGCGCCGTCTACAGGAGCGCGCTCACGTTTTATTTCGCGGACTCACGGAAATGTTTCTTATAATTTTCGTTTCCTCAATGCATAGTTTGCTCGGCGCTGTTTGCAGTTCGACCCGGCCCGAGTTCAGCCCGCCGCCGCCATTGTTCGACGGCTCTACAAGTTTATTTTTGTTCTGGTTTCGGTACCGCTAACATTTTTGGGTTAGCCTTTTCCACGTAAACATAGTTACGAAATAACCTATTCACCTTAATGTTTGTTTTGTAGGAGCTTTTGCAATTTGAAATTAGATTAGGAAGCCTTGTTCGCGTGGAGCTACGGCGGCGCACACAGGCCGCCTAGCGCCTGCGGGGCGGGGTCACCTCGTCCCTTTACTTTTTCTGCCTTATCTTTACGACTGCCGGCGCGCCGCCGCCGCGCCGGCAGGTTGTTTCCAGTATTATGTAAATGTTCCTTTTATGATAGTATTTTATTAAATAAAATCACATGGACCGTAAACTCACATAATCTAAGGTATCGGATGGGACGCTGGGTTTTGTTGAGCTTCTACTGCATTATTTATGATTGGTTCGCTTTGCAGGGAATCTTTTCGAGTATCTGCAGCTGAGTTATGGCTCGCTCGCGGTTGCGCATCGGTGGAATATTTCAAAGTGAAGGGAGCTCGCGATAGCGGACGCTGCCTCCGATGAGCCTGACGGAGGGCTCCGCTAGAGTCGAAGCATCTCATAGCGTGTTCAAAAATGCGGTTCGCTATCGCGCGGGATAGTGCGGACGGCGCGGCGGCGGCGGCGGATTTATGGCGGCCGCCTGCTTGCGATTCAAGAGGCGCGAGCCGTGCTAGTGCCTGAGTGCCTTCATAGAGATATAGGGCCACACTCCACACAAAATGTTTCAGGGCATATTTATGGTGTTCGTCGGCGCGAACCCTTCTGAAGGCTGCGACTAATAGCGACCTGCGATGAAATTTTATAGATTTTTATATTAATATCTAGCGGTAGCTTTTTCACCTGGATTCGTCGAACTCCGAGATTATTGCTTCTTTCCGTAGATATAGGTAGGTATTGTAGGTAGGTTATTGTTAATTTGTGGTCATAGTGAACCCTAATTCAAACTCGATTAGTTGACGACTGCTATTCCATTTACGACGTGTAGGTCTCAGCAGTTTATAATGGCACTGCGAAGCGGATTAATTGGCTTAAACGAACGGCCATCAGGAGCTGGCTGTGACGGAAGCAGACTGCATTACGACTATCTGAGTAACCGTGCAGTAATCAGCCGTGTGACGTAATCACCGGCCGTTAGCTCCGTCAACAATATCCCGAGACAAAGCAGTGTACAAACATTGGGTATACCTATGCAAAGAATATTTATTTTTCGTTTATTAATGTTACTAGCAGCACCTGGTGGTTTCACCCGCGTAGTTCCCGTTCCTATGATCGAATACAAATATGAAAGAAGAATTCCGGGATATATGTATAGTCTATGTCACTCCCTGAAACATAAGCTTTCTAATAATGAAAGAATTTTTAAAATCGGTCCGGTAGTTTTTTAAGTTTACTCGTTACATACAAAAATACATACAAATCTTTCCTCTTTATAATATTAGTGTAGATTACATTACCGAAAAAAATAGAACACACACCATTTATTTTTTAACAAATCGAAAATAAAACTGCACTCAGTTTCGGGTGATAAAAACGATGCCCTTTTTCTGTGACGTCACCGATCAGTTTGTCAACATAAAGGTGCTACTGTTCTTTCAATCGAGATAAAATAAGAAACAAATCTATGCTAATAATTGCCGTTTTATTGTAATAGGTAGGTACTTCGAATTGACATAGAACCTTCCTGGTTAGAGATATTTGAGCGAAACTTTTTTCACATGGTACCTATGAGGTTCTTCTTTTAAAAAATGTGCAACATTTGACTATCTACTTTCAGTTGTTTTTTTTATTCAGCTTAGATATAACGTAGTGGTTTTAATCTCTTTGAGCTTAGACAAGAAAGATGGATACTACGAAAATTCGAGCCAGAGTATACAAAATAATCGCGTCGCGCAAAGTAATCGCATTCAAAAATCACTCGAATTTTACGTAGTTATTACGTAAAATTCGAGTGATTTTTGAATGCGAGTTCCGACGCGGAACTAACGCGGCAGAAACAGGTCGCAATATCAATGTTGCGTTTGGAGAGGGGACTGCTAATGAACGCACCGTGCGATTTTGGTTTAAACGCTTTCGTGATGGAAACTTTGATTTGAAGAACGAACCACCTGGAAGAACGCCCACGCAGGTGAATAGCAATGAATTGAAAGAGATGGTGGAAGCCGATCCGAGCCAAACTACTAACAGGAATTAGCGGCATGGTTTAACGTTACCTTAGGTACTAATAACTTGCGTTAAACCAATAAAATAAAAAAAACATGAAAAATGGGTGCCTCATGATTTGACTGATCTGTAGAAAGAAAAGCGTGGTGAAACTTGTGTTGCCTTGTTGAATCGATACAGAAATGAAGGAATATTGGATCGAATCCCCCGTAATAAAATCCTCCTCGAGGGGAAAAACTGGAATTTCAAAAAAAAATATACGCGATCAATCCGGTTAAAACAGTGTTTTAGTTTGATTTAGTTTCAATGTAGAACAGAATGTTACTTGTTGCTAATGTGATTTTGTAATATAGGTGAAGTAATTAACCTGTTGCGGCGCGGTGCAGCCGAAGCCAGGCGCGGGCACGATGCAACTATTAATAAATACAAACGGCAGCGACGGGCGGCGGCGGGGCGGCGGCGTGCCTGACCCGCGCCGCGTGCCGCGTGCCGCGCCTCGTGCCGCGCATAGTGCAGGAGGCGTGTGCATCCTACTGCACGATAAAGTACGCGCAAATCTTTACGAACCGCCCGCTTGCCCCGCCCCGCGCCCGCACACCCTCAAACGCAGTAAGTTAGTGTGAGTGCTCGTTCCGACACACACACATGCGCGTTCCGTTCCAAAGTACAGTCGACTCGAGTTTCATTTCATATTGTTGTTATTTTGTTAATTGCTGATATTCTTATTTGTTCTCGTTATTGTTACTGGTCTTTATTATTGTTGATATCTCTTCGTTAATTCATTAGTTGGCTAATAATGACTATAATTATTCAATATTCATTTGCACGCACTTTCCAGCATAAAATGAAGCCGATTATTTATTCTAGGTTTACAATAACATTGATGCAAAATTTCAGCACGAATGGTTCAGCAGTAGGTATTGGCGTGAATAGGTAACTAACATGCAAAACATATTTACAATATTTCGCTTTTTTATTAAAAGTGTTAATAATAATGTATTATTAATATAGTTTGTTAAACCACTACCTGGGTAGGTATGTAGGTCCTATAACAAATTCAATCAGAAATGATTTTGCACTCAACTGTACCATGCTCCATTCGATGATTCGGGTCTATGTTCACAGAATTCATAAAGATTTGCGCGAACTAAACCGCTGGAAGACTATCGCAATAGCAGCACCTCAGTTACCAGTAGCCGATAGCCATGCAGGAGATGTTATGCCTGTCTTTTAACTGGAAGCTTTTCTCCACTTAATTAGTCCCTCTATGCGGCTAGTAATTGATGGACTAGTGTCCATTGAAATACATATTTCTGTTGTATGTAGTTGATTGGATAAATGAATAGTGCATCATTGTCGACAGAGACAGGCAGAGGTCCCGCACCAACCACAACACGCTCGTCTTGCAATGCAACTTTTTAATTGTCCAATTGAATGCCCGCACATAAATATCTGTACAGCGTTTATTCGCAGATTTCGCCAATTTCAAGTAACACAGAATTTAAATGGCAAATAAACGTTTATCGTCGTTTACCTCACAGTAGTAAAAGTTCTGGTGATTAATTACAATTGATGGAAATACATCGGCCACAGGTGCACAGGTGCACAGCTGCACGTTCTCGAACACTATTTGAACAACACGCCGCGTTTGCAGACGACATGACATCATGTTACGCATTAGTTATATCAGCGCAAAAGCGAGACATCAAGGAGCCATAAAAAGTCAAAAATAGATGATAATGCGTGCGGATGGCAGGAACGGAAGCGGTGCCGGGAGGAAATGACCTTAGTCAGGTTCACAGGAGCCATCTACCGCGGCTCCCGGTGCACTCGCCAGAGTGTGCGCGTGCAAACTCTCTATTAGGGGTTTCCCATAGGGCTGGAGAGGTTCTTGACGAAGTGCCATCGAGCTTCACTACAACACAATAATGCTGTTTTCCAACCGTCAGCATTTCAGCGTTCGTTAATGTTGTAAGTGAAATTAGGTGCATCAGGTGCATGGCAACCGTGTAACATAGCGCATGGGGAAGCTTCGGGTTTCAGCGAGTGGATGGAGGAGTAACTTGTATCTAAGTGCTTCATAAAATGTAATGTTCCTCTGACATGGACGAGTGGGTGTGCAGGCGGCGGCGGCGGCAGGTGTGGACGGTAATCACTTACAGCGGGCGGCTGGTGACGGCTAGACGAGCAGATCGCGTGCGCGTGCCGCCGCCGCTCTGCGTGCTTCGGCGGCGGACACTGACCGCGAACCGCGAGGATCACCCTAAAACTTCATTCTAATGCCTCAATTAGCCTCCCGGTCGTGCGAGTTTCATAGCGAAACTAACTTTAAATTATTTTATCTTGAATTTTCATGAAAAACCCATTTCATTTAACTTCTATTTCACAAACTTTTGTAGTTTTCCAAAGTTGTTATAAAGTCAAATATAAACATAATGGCAATTTAAACCTCGCTATGACGTCGTAGTAAGTAGGTATAATTCGTATAAATTTGAATGAAAAAAAAATACGAGTTCATGTTGTAACTGCCTAGCCTGTGATTATTGTGATTATTGGAAAACTCGGAACTAAGGTCGGTAAAGTCTGTTATCGGGCAGTGCATTCTGCATCGGTCTCCTACGCTACATGTGGCCGGAGCTGCCGCCGTCGCCTGCCGAGGTCGCGAGACTGATGTCGCGTCGGACGGCGGCGGCGACATTGCCCTGGAATAAATTACTCATTATTTTTAGTAAAGCACCTTTAGACTTTGACTTGCACAATAAAAGTAGTGGGATGGCCTCGGGATATGTTCTAGTTTTTGATCAGCAATGAGTGTGGTTAGACAGCTACCTCTCGATGCACATGTTTCTCGACTAACAACGGTTCAAATACACCTAATGATTAATGAATTAATTCCTTTATTCCCAGGTCTTCACTTCCCCAGTTCTGCGGATCTAACGTGATAACGTTGAGTCACACGATTGATTATGTAGAGTTTTACTTGCTTCCCAACACAAAGAGTGGAAAACTTTTATATCGGCAGAATGCAAATGCCGTAAGATGTCTTTTGTCTTCTTTGAACTGAATAAAGCTCTTTGAACTCCGAGCTTCGTAACTACGAAGGAAATGTTAGCGAAGTGCGTTGAGACATATCGTACGTAGACGTAACTACGAAGGAAATGTTAGCGAAGTGCGTTGAGACATATCGTACGTAGACGTAACTACGAAGGAAATGTTAGCGAAGTGCGTTGAGACATATCGTACGTAGACGTAACTACGAAGGAAATGTTAGCGAAGTGCGTTGAGACATATCGTACGTAGACGTAACTACGAAGGAAATGTTAGCGAAGTGCGTTGAGACATATCGTACGTAGACGTAACTACGAAGGAAATGTTAGCGAAGTGCGTTGAGACATATCGTACGTAGACGTAACTACGAAGGAAATGTTAGCGAAGTGCGTTGAGACATATCGTACGTAGACGTAACTACGAAGGAAATGTTAGCGAAGTGCGTTGAGACATATCGTACGTAGACGTAACTACGAAGGAAATGTTAGCGAAGTGCGTTGAGACATATCGTACGTAGACGTAACTACGAAGGAAATGTTAGCGAAGTGCGTTGAGACATATCGTACGTAGACGTAACTACGAAGGAAATGTTAGCGAAGTGCGTTGAGACATATCATAGGCTCAAATCAAAAGACAAATTACTAAGCACTACGAATACCAGAATTTTCAGATTTTGTTCTTGTCTCCACATCGCTTAGGGACTTTGTAAGAAAATTTTCAAAATTCTGTCTATATGCCAAGAAAACACGTGTTAACCGCGGCGGGCAGGCCTGCGCCGCGCGCTGCTCCCGTCTGGGAACTTCATTAGGTACACATAATATCGGATCATCTGGCTCGTTACATTCGTGTAATCTGCGAAACACTTATTCTCAGCTCATCTTAATTTCCCTAAGCTGGTTTAAACGGCGCGGGATGATGGCGCGTCGAAGGTTTACGTTTAATATGATAAAGAAACAGTGACCCCTCGGATCCCTTGGATAATCTCGTGACAAACGACTAATTGGCGCAGATCCGGATCCGGCCCGGCACGTGACCGGCTTCGGAAATATCCTTCCCGTCTCAGAGGTCCGACTTTTTCACAAAAACTCACTTATAAAGGAACAGCTGAAGCGCGGAAGCAATAAATAAAACTGGCCGTTGTGAAGATAGCTTATTGTATCGAAACAAATTCCACACAAACATGGGTTTACTTGCTTACCTACTTGTGAAATGCGAGAGACAAGTTTGTCCTCGGTGGTGTAGTCAATGTCCACGGTACACTTTTTGAATAATACATTTTTAAATTCCGAACGGTGGTATTGAAGTTGAAAAATATAGTTACGCAAATTTTATCGACGTAAGTCGGAAGTGAGACACCAGCCGGACGATCACCCGGCCGCAGCGTGACGTGAACGTGAGGCACAGCCTTAGGGCCGGCGCACGTGTGGACAGGGCTTTAAGGGATTTGCTCCAAGGACAGCCTCGGCGTTGGAATTATGAGCGACTAATCCGCGCGCTTCGACGTACACTAGGTACCTACCCTGGGCGGTACCGCACCGCAGTCCGCAGGGCACGTGGGATGCGCGCGTGCCCTGCGACCACAGGCTTATTGTTGTTGAGGAAGGATCAACTGGCATTACTTTACAAATGTACCGACTGTGCGAAACCAAACGAGCGCAATTTTCCAACCGAATCCAATTCACGTTATTAACTTGTGTAAGTAATTCTACCTAAGTCGTCAAGCATCAAATTTCAGAGAAATCGCTAAGTGGTTCGTTAGGGGTCGGAGATTACAAGTCAACTCGCCTCATCATATCAGACTTTAGATTATCAGACGGCACAATAACGTCTCTTTAACGTTTCATATAATGTATGTACTGAGGACGCACACCGAACGACTTAAAGTCGTCAGTCGCCATAAACACTAGCAAAAAATAGAAACGCAGTAGGCGCGCGCGAAGTGAAGCAATTTCAAGGAAGCCTTTAAAGGCTTCCTACGTCGCTCGACGCGTCAGTACTCAAGGTCAAGGCCTACTAGTAAGAGCTCTATAAATTTGCAATAAAAATGACTTACTGTGCTGTGAAAGGGTGTCACAACTCTTCACATAATCATCAGAAACAATCGAAGATTCCATTTCACAGGTAAGTACAACCTAGCATCTTATATTCCGGAGTAAAACATTAGTTTAGGCACAAAAATAAATCGTAAACAAAACAGACGCCATTACAAAAAAATGTTGCTAGCTATAGATCAAAAAACATTTTACCCCATAGATAGCTATTTGTTTTTTCTATTTCTACTGTACACTGGTAGGACTTTAAATTTTATTTGCCAGATATTTCAGGGTTACCTCCTATCTTACCTGGATTTTAAGTTAAATATGTACCATAGGTACAGGGACGAGAGAAATTCCACGGACGTAGTCCACTAAGAAAGAAATAAAGTGAAGCACTCAATAGTCCACCACCCTCTGTACGTACGCTTACGCACTCACACATTGACATCACAGTCACGAAAAAGTCAAAGATATAGATATTTATCTTTTTTAAACTGCTTAAAGACGAAGAAAGGTCACCTACCTTTCTTCGTCCACCTAGCAATATTTTACTTTAGGTTGGTAGGTAGGTAGGTACAGGTAACTTCCTGTAGCCTACCTACATATTAGTAAGTATCATGTAGGTAGGCTACATGATAACTATTAGGTATAATAAATGCGAAAGTTTAGATGCCACGCCAAGACTAGGTATAAATACCTAATACTAATATAACTACGGACGGATGAATGAAATTTCGTATAAATGTAGCTAGGCCTGGAATCAAACATAGGCTTTATCTATAATTTTTCATCAAAATTTGTTTTTGTTCACTGACTTACTAAGTACCTAGGTAGGTAAGATACCTAGTAGATTGCGTGAGAGAGTTAGGTACCTACCTACGTATAATATCCGCATTTCGATAAAAACTACTTACCAATCCCATTGTTTATTAAGTTAATGAAAAATATAATCTAACAGAAGAGTGGTAAATGAGATAGTCATTGACTCCTTACTAAATGTTAAAATTTCCCTATCTTATGGGAAAAATGTTAGTTACTTGCAACATTATTTGTGCACTTGTGTGCGTGTCGGCTCATGTAATCACGTGCCGCTTACGCACACATTGGTTGTTTTTGTGCTTCAACTTTGAGCGGAATTTTGTGTAAAACTATCACTCTATGTTTAGTTACTCTAACAGCCGGTTTCTCGAACGCAGATCATCTTCATAATTTATTAATCAAAGATCAAATCTCTAGTCAAGTGTCATTTGGGTTGCTAGAACGTTGATTACGTACTTTGATTTTGAACAGACATTAGTTGACCAGTCTGTCAAATCATTGAAGCAAATCTCTTGTAAAACATCAAAATGGGTTTCTGGAACGCTAATTAGGCATTTTTCTTTGGTCAAGCGCTTGTCAAATCAATGGTCAAGTAATAAGTGATTTTTCTCTAATTAGCTGAAAATATTATTAAAATTTACAGTGTTTAGCTAAGCTCTAAACCAGGAACGTCTAAAAAATCAACAGGTTGGTAATCCAAAAGTGTAATATATACAATACTTTAGTAATGTGTAGCATAACGCCACCAAGCAAGTCATCATTATCAGCCTGGAATCATCCACTGCTGATTATAGGCCTCCTGCCGCTTCTGTTTATATATAATATTTCTAACAATTAAAGGATAAATGAAAGGAGAGAATAATCATTGGTAAATTAGCAATTGGAAAACGGTTCGTGTTTGTCAATTAAAGCAGTCAGAGTAATTTTTCTCTTTCGGTGTAGTTTTTGCCTCTGCTGATAGTTTTTTCCGTCATGATTAATAATTTTGGTTGATTAAAGGATCAACCTAAAATTAGTACTTGGTTTTCTTTATATTCCAAAAATGTTTTTCAATATTCAAACTACAATAAAGATTCGCGGCACAAACATCGGACATTTTTGAAGTTAATGAGTGAATGATTAAACTGAAGGAATGATTAAATTATGTGTGACCATATGAAAATATACACTGATTTGACAATCGTAAGATGATCATTCATTAGCTAATAAATGCGTAATCAGCGTTCGTGCAACCCGATTTGATTTGACCAGTGTTTCAAGTTGATTGCTTTGTCAACTGATTTGCGATTTGAACAGCGTTCGAGAAACCGGCTGTAAGAGCAAAAACAACAAATTAACAAATCAGAAGTCAGACGTCAGCAAACGAACAGGACACAGTTAAACCGTTCAGAGAATTTATCTCAAGACATTAAAATCCTAGAAATGGACAATATTCTAAGGTTCAGTAATAACCTCCCATCCAGATCGAGTCAAAGTCGAACCCCGACCTTCGCCGCCCTCTGAGCGGGGCGGGTGTAATCCTACTCCTACCAGTGTGAATTAACTCAGCACCAGTACAGCTACAGCAGTCTAACGACGGACCAGTTTTACATTGTCAGGGTAGGTTATGATAATTTACCCTGACAACTATTTTATCACTACCACTACTAAGACCCGACTTATCACGGTTTCTACATATTACAAGCAACGACAAGTTAACTAGAGACAAAGCGAAGTATGAGCCAAGATGTTGTATAAACTATCACATACAGGTGAAAGACCTCATCGGATAGCAGTCTGATATCATGAGCAAGGAGAACCATGGTCGTACAGTTCACGATCAAACATAGTAGGCATGTGACACCTAAACGATATAGTTAATTTGTGCCGAGGTTGTTTGGAATCCCAAAAATGTGTATTTAAAGCGAATACCGTTTCACAGCAACTATTTAGCTGTTTAAGGAATAGTTCAGCCTAAATCCATTGAAAGTCCTTTAGGGCAACTGTTTAGTCGTGTTATGTTATTGTTTCGTAGGGATGGGCCTCATGTTGGAGAAAGTTTGGTTATTATCGCGGCTTTGTTTTAACGACCCGCCCGCCCGGGCGGCGACGGCGGCGCGGTTCGGGCGGGCGGCGGCAGCGGCGCGGCGCGATTCTGACCGACGACGATAAGGCTATCTCGACAATCTCCTACGGATCCTAATCCTACAATACCCCGTTTACATAGGTAATCATTTCCAAAAATACCTCATTAACATTGCAACAATTTCTTCTTCATAGGCATAGAGATCGTACGGTGATGGTCGAAGGGAATGCACACTGTCTGAGTGACAGCAGTAAACTTATTGAAATTTTTACATTGTGGTATTTACTCTGCCTCCAAGTCATGTTGTTCTGAAGATCTTGTGTCGATGCTTACATTAGAAACCACAGAATTTAGATAAAAATAATAATAATATAGATAATTCTCCTAAAGCTAGCCCCCTGGAAGGTAAAGGTACCGGTAGTGTTAATTCCCCTAACACCTGAATATTTTTAACTTAAGCTCGTGATTCGCTTCAGTAAGGGTCGAGTTAGGGTTCTCTCTGCGCGCAGCCGCCGCCGCCGCCGCGCCGCCGCCGCCGCCGCCAGGTCCCGCGGGCGTGGGGTCACGGGTTTCATTACTTATGGAGGGAAGTTTAGCAGCATCCTAGAATCTAATCGAGCACCATCAACTCGCCCTTTACGTATCCAAATCGATTTGTTTGGATCGTTGGATCAACTTAAACCTTCAGCAGAAAAAAAACTAACAACAAGTGAACCAATAAGTTGAACCAGATCTTCGGTATGTCCGGAACTTGCAAGCAGAATCTTATTAGAGCAGCTAAACGGGTAATATAAGTACTGTTCAGGCATCGCGCACGTAGTCAACATGAGCTCGCCATTCCGATGAATAAATAAAATCAGCGTCCATTCAGTAAGCACCCGCGCTTCAGTGGAATTGGTTCGTTAAATAAAAAAAGTTAACCGTAAAGAGCGCATTCGTTCCATTTCTGGTCCGTTCCATATTTCCGTTCCATATTCGCAGCATTCAATAAAGATCCGGGTTATGTATGAGCCATTATACGGAATGGAGTACGTTACAGTAATTTAGCGCATGTGCTTTATGCGCGGTATGGCTTCGTTAAAAATAATGTGTTCACGTAGGCGCAGCTTAGAGCTGCGGCGCCGCCGCCGCGCCGCGCCGGGGCGGTGCTTGCCGAATAATACGGCCGCCGTAATCTGTCTGTGCCCGAGCAAGATGTTATATACACGTGTCGGATGACGGCTAAACTATTCCTTGAAATTCCACGAAAATTTTCACGATACGACGATTTACACACTGTACATGCCTTTATAGAGCCTTAGTTCACTTAGTAGATGTAAAGAACATGGCTTTTACCAACGTATCACGATGAACGCAGCACATGCGCCTAGGTAGTAAACCCGCTACAGTACGGCTGCCATTTCGGGAGCAGAAGCCTTTGTCAGTGAGCTTGCGCCTATTTAGTAAATGGGAGTTCACAGTTTGACGACCTCCGCAAGATACGATTATTATTTATGGCGGTTGTATACGAAGCTTTCTGGAGTGTCGAGAGAACCATTCGCTAAATGTGGCGAAGCCTGTTTACCTTTTGTCTTGCGCATGGATATGGACTACTCGGAGGAGGGATGAAGGACATTACGAAAGGGGTCTATAGAGTGTTGCCTCTAACATCTCGATTTCAATGATCAAATATTATGAATCACATAATAACTAGTTTTGAAATACAGATAAGTTAATCAGTTAGTCAGATTATTGACATTTTGGGTTATCTCATGATAACCCAAAATGTCAATAATCTGACCTATTTAGTTAATGCTTAATCAGTGTTCATACACTAATTAGGCATTTATTATGGCCAAGCGGATGTCAAATCATTGGTCAATCTAATCTAATCGGAGAAACTGGCTATAAGACTATGAAACAAGCCCGTAGTGCCGAGCGTTCATATAACCTATTCACCCATCAGTTCCTTAGGAATGCCATAGTCAGGCGCGAGAGCTCGCCGGCGATCTCTCGCGGGTAGATCACACACCTGAATGGCTCAGCAACAAAGAGGCGCCGGTCGCGTCTTACCGCGCAATCATTTTATATTTCAAGCGATGCTTACGTTTATGGATTGCATAAACCTGGAACGTTCCACAGCCCGCTGTGCACCGATAACGCTGCCAGAACTATGAAATAGGACGGTGAAAGGGTAAAAAAATTATATTAAAACACATTTTTCAGTTTTTGAAAAATGAGGTAATAATTTATTAATCGTCGTGATTTCAGGTTTTCTGTACCAATATTGAATATAGGTTTAGTTTGTAAGAGTGTTTGGATTTAGAGTGCCAAGGGTAAACTTAGGAACGACCGCGCGCATTCCGTCAGGCGTGAGCGAAGCAGCTGACAGAAGCTAGTAATTGCAAATATCCGATAACCTCAAGCATGAGCCATCATGGGAGGCCTGCCCTATACATTAACAGGTTGCTGAAGGCCTGTCCCGTACAACCTGTAAGCCCGATAGCTCGTACTTTTAATGTGACGTGGTAGAATGCAAAACTTTATTGCCTTAAACATGAGCAACGCTGGACGATAAGTTTAACAGTGTAATAAAGTGCTGAGTGGAAAATTGCTGTTTGTATAATTTTTATGCCGGACGCCGTTAAAGGTATGCCCGAGGGTAGAATGGAAGGGGTGCTTTTAATACTTTTGAAGAGCTAAAATTATTTCAGGAATATATGATCAGATTGGATGGGCGAAATAAAATGTAATGGCTTTTATAAGGGCTTATGAAAATGTCATTGCAATAAACTCAAGAAAGGGAGCAATTAGCATCTTTTTCAATCTAATGCGCATAGCGAAATACTTTGTAATTTTGCAGAAATTTACACTCAAGAGTAAAAAAACAGGCGAAGATGCGATGTATTGCTTAGGTCAGATGACTTTGTTTATAGTTTTACTAAAACGGTTTTACAAAGACATTTTATGCAAAACAGCGACAACGATACCACAAACTAGCTACTTCAATGAGTCCACGAAAAACAGCAAAATGTGTTGATCTATTTTTTTGTGTGTTTGTACAACATGTTTACGAACCAGCTACGTAGATACACGTTGTTTATTGATTCGGCATGATATGATTGATGTCTCGGTTTGAGCATCGACCGGTCGACGGATGCAGTCAATGGTCACGTGGTCCTAGGGAGTAAATGCATTTACTAAATACCAAACAAAATATTTACAAAAAACATCTACAAAACAATCTACGTTAAAATCAGTTTCTGATCTGGCTGAGACATGTTTCGTTTGACCAGCATTGTGAGAGTTTTGTACATTTTCCTAAGTTCATTATGACGGTGGTGTTTACTTTCATCTCGCGCGCCCCTGCTGCCTGGAGCCTGCTGGCCGGCCCCAGGACCACCATGTTTACTTTTATCTCTCTCGCCCCTGCTGCCTGGTGCATGCTTGCTGCCTGCCCGTGACAACCATGTTTCAACCTTTCCAGAAACTTCGACAATTCTACCAAGAGAAGTAATTTAGTAAAGTAAAACCAAATAAGCCAGAAGCCGAGTCAATGTCCCAAAAACAATAAGTTTCCCCGGGAAAAGGTTTTCCCCAAATATTTTCATAAATAAAGTTCCTGTTTACTCCGCCGTAAGAAGTTGCGATTTATATGAAAGTTATGATTGAGTATAATCCATCAGGCGTCATTATATTTGCCTGGCGCGGCGGCCCGCTCGCCGCCGGACTTGCTACTTACCTGCCTCAGCTTTCACAAGATGGATGAACCCGTTCATTACCCGCATCCGCATCCAAGTATTTGTTGTTCCAAAATAAATATACCTTTGCATATATTGGATGGAGGATCTGAAAGATAGCAGGTTATCTCATAGAGACACAAAAACGTCACGTTCCCGCAACAACTAGAAACTTTCTTAAGCGTGCCAATCAAAAAAACAACAAAACACTTGCTTGCCACAGCCAGTAAGCGATCGTTGACCCGCAATGTGCCGCCGTGCCGCGTGGTCACTGAGACCATAATTACCTGTACCTATTCCGAGAATTCTGCTCAAAAGCTGAACAGAAGTAGGAAAAACTTGGCACAACTTTACGACGACATCAACTTGTACGGAATCTCGCTCACATGTTCAGAATAGCAATTAAAAAGTTTACTCTTGCCGAGCTTAAAGTCAATGCTTATAGTGCATCGAAAACCGATGTATGCACAAAGCGTCGGCTCGAGAACCTTACGAGCATTATTTAATTGGAAATTGGATGATTTGAGAGATAAATCGGTAAAGCTATGTTTGAGCTCAGTATAGGAGCAGTTCAGGTCAGAAGGCTCGTCTGTGGCATGATGGAAAGGCCCTGTTTTATCGCAGTTGGAAGTAGTTCGGGCCTCGAAGGCCACAGGCTCGGTTAGCCAGCCAGTGTACCAGGTCTCCCGGGAATCCGTACAAATCCACGCTAGAAATGAGACGAGAAGTTAATCCCGGATTTACCGAGTTCAACTAAACTTTGGACATTTGTTGTTGAATTTTAGAACATTGTTGAAGTTTACCTAAGGGCGTTTTAAATGAATGAGTGGTGAGTGAGCTGGCAACCCCGTGTTAGACCAACTAGATGATAAGAATAGTGTGGTGGGTCTGGACCTGTCGAAGGAACGACCAAACTACCTGATTCAAGTTTGAGTGTTAAGTTTATAACTTACTTAGTTACGTTGATATCAACACGACTCTTACCAATGTCTAAGCATTTATACAAAACGTCTAAGTTTGAAGTCCATTCCATGTTAGAGAAAAGTAACAGAAACAAGGGAATATGTAGCTCGAATACATAATGTATTATCACGTGCAGATGAATCTTTATTTAAATCTTTTTATTTAAAGCACAATAATCCCATGTCCTAGGTTTTAACAATTTCACCCGCGAACTCGTAATTAGTTTGAATCTCAAACATATTTGTTAATTCCTTATTATTTATTCAAGTGATTTAAAAAGCAACGAAAGCTTACTTGAAAAAACAGACACAGACTTAAGGCTGTGGTATGGGTCAAACTAGCGCCGCCACCTATTTAATCTTATTATTACGTTAAAAAAGAAAATTTCAAAAATCCATGGCACAGTTTGTGATGCCTATTATAAGCTTTTTTTAATGCCTCTGTAATGTTTCACTCTATTTAGTTCAAGCCAGAAAATCGAAAATAGATATTGGTGGCCACCAAGGGCAACATCGATATTCTGCCTAAACCTAATAGAATAAAACTATTACAGAAGCATTAAAAAAGCTTATAACAGGTATCACAAAGATTTTTGAAATTTTCTTTGTTTCAATTAGGTTTAGAATAGGTATCGAAGTTGACCCAAAGTACAGCCTTAAGTGAATGAGTATCAAAACATTATTGATTTATAGAAAAGTCAACTAATTAAAAATTGATAACTTAACTCAGAGTTTAAACATTATTTTGAGATTTAGGATGGCAATTTCTAGGTATTTTTAAGTTAAGGTTATCATAAAAGCGTGGTTATTTTAAAATAAGGTACCTCCAAACTGGTAGGCTAATGGTTCGCTGCGGACACAGTTAAGTATATTATGTATTTATCTTATATAGAAAATACGCAGAACACCCGGAACAAATATTCGTAGATCGTACAAACATATATCCTAGGCAGGAATCGAACCGGCAACCTTTTGCGTCGCAGGTGGACCTTTGCCCACAGCGCCACATCAAAGTTAGATGATGTTAGATGAAGCATAAAAGTAAAGTACTTACCTACTCGAAAGTATCTCTACGATAGTAAATGTGTAACAGCTTTACCAGCACCACCACTATGCCACTTAAGTCACACCACATTTATAAAACTCCTAAGAGCGTAAAATCTTCGAAAACAACAGAATTGATCCACTATCAGCGTACTTACTAGAGCCCGATGCCTCCTTCGCACAAGGCCAGTCGTTCACCTGGTGCGGTGACAAACAAACTGGAATACCAACTCTAAGTCGATGAATGAATGACGAGCGACGCTTCCGCTCTACTTAGGTACTGTTTGAGTCTTGTATCGGCATGAATCTTGGCTAGTTCGGTCGCTCGTAACAAGCTGCTCGTATAAATTACAACCTTCAATCCGATTTACAACTTGAACCAAAACTGATTGAACAATGTACGGCGGGCGGTAGTCCAGTCCCTGGGGCGAGTGACTGTGTCGACGAGCCAGCAGGCCAGTGGCGAGTGGAGTGACCGGGCCAGTGGCGCAGTGACAGTGTAGGCGCGCAGTAAAACAAAACTATCGGGACATAAATTCGTCGGTTTGGCAAGTGGGGCATCGTAAAAAGGA
This sequence comes from Eupithecia exiguata, assembly GCA_947086465.1. Lineage (NCBI taxonomy): Eukaryota > Metazoa > Arthropoda > Insecta > Lepidoptera > Geometridae > Eupithecia > Eupithecia exiguata. Next base: position 15,048,711 of record OX352228.1, on the reverse strand, counting down.
ATTAGCTAATACCGGCTCGTTTCGACTTCGCATAAATATAATGTTTTATTTGGTGAGTTCTCTTTACGTACGTACTTTTGTTTTATGGCTATTCGTCGGGTATTACATAACGCGTAGTATCTCTAATGGATAGCCGTTTAATCTGGATGTTATGTGACGGGACGGGATGCCGCACTTCGCTTAATTGCCTTACAAGCCATTACTTAGACATCCTCTACTCCACGTTGAAGGGCGCACAACAGCCGCGGGTTCCCAAACATAGCACCTATAATATAACTGTTGTCTATCGGTTGAGCGTCCATGTCTCGGTGCTGAGGTCCGGGGCTCGCAGCGCGCGGCGTGCAGCGAGCGATGTGCAGCACACACAGGCAGTCCATGTCTCGGTGCTGAGGTCCGGGGCTCACAGCGCGCGGCGTACAGCGAGCGATGTGCAGCACACACAGGCAGTCCATCGAGGCCGCAGCTGGCGCTGGCGCGGTACGAGCCAACAAATGGCTTACAGCGTCGAACAAGCGACCGCAACGTCCGCAACTATTGCCGGCTCTAGGTGACTAGTATCGCTACACGACGAGCACAGCTACTGGCTGAACTTCTAAACTGCTTCTAATTATTTACATAGAAAGACTCATTACATTAGTCATTGTATTCCAATTCACAACATGTGCTAATATTTAAACACTTGTTTGTACGAGTATTCAAATTTTACATTCAAATTATAGAGCTTTATAAAGAAATCCAATAATTTAGCGTGTTTTAAAAATCGACGAATCGCACGCAACGAGCATCCTTACTGCAGAACGTGCTAACTTGCTGCTTTCGGACGGCTCGGCCATTTTGGTTTCAGATCTCTAAGAAATAAATGTCAAAATGATTTTCATAGAAAGGTCATAGACATAACGGATCGGTCGTCCTTCTTGTTATGTGATCCGCAATCTTTTTAATTTCACTTTTAAAGTTAATCACTGGTCGCATATTGTTTCCAAGAGGTCTAAGCTCTTGTTTACGCCTGCTGCTCTAGAAATAATGTGCGACCAGTGATTGTGAAAATTATCATGTGATGATGTTTTAGTGCACATATTAAATCCTCGAGGATCAAACGTTTATGGAACTACCTCCAATTCAACTTTTGTCAAATGTCTTTTGACAATCTCAATGATGGACTAACTTGATTTTTTTAAGAATCTAGCCTATTTATACACTTGAGTGCTCCAATTTGAAGCGAAAAATCACATGCCTACCAATGTGACAGTCTCCACACGAACCATTTCCGAGTTGAGCAAGCATGCTGCAATCCGCAGTAAATCCTTAACAATTCTAACCTCAAACCCCGAACCTACCCGAGCCCCCATGCATGTGCTTCCAGTAGGTACAAGTGCATGTCCCGGCCGCGGCGTGTAAACACTTGCCCCCGCCCCCGCCCCCGCGGACATGCCGGGATACAAAGCACGTCGCCGGTCTTCGCCTGCGGCCCTGGAGACGCTATTTGCTCGGCGATGACGTATCACGCGTGCCCTGATTGGCTGCACTCGCTGAATTCGGATGGACATTGCGGAACTCGGAACTATGCGGGACTCAATGAACAGAGGGCATAGACCGATATTATCGACTAATTCGATATAAGGTAGTTTGCAAGAGTATGCTCAGTGTTCTGTGAGTGCGCACAATGTTGTGTAGGATATATGTATACATATAGGTGAGGTACTTACTGCGTCAAAAACTAGTAAGCCATCATAGGCCGGCGATCCTGGAAATAATTGATTTCCTAATTGAACTCACCTGACAACTGTTTGAGTGTCAGTGTAATACCTAGTCTGCCATCACTGTGTAATCCATGTCTTCCATTATGGTCTTCAATCACATAGCACGTCAGCAGGCGAAGAAACCAGCGCCGCCCCAGCAGCACAACTGCACGCTCGTGTGAACCACAACGCATGTTTGCATACAGGATTGCATAATGCGTGCTGATAGCACAATCACCTGGCACGACCAGCACATTTTGCACCATGCTGATCGACAGCCGTCACGACTCTATGGCTAATGTCTCCGCCGTAGACCCACCGCAGCTCTATCAGGCTATATCGCCGAGCTATATCGGCTTGCCTTTATCAAGCTGTTTATGCCGTTATGGCGTTGATGCCATGACTTCATTAGCGAAGCGGCTATACGACCATCGGTAATTGCCCACGGCAAAGTGTGATGGTGTTGGCGGTTGTAGACGTGTGAATGTAGTGTAGTGAATGCGTTGTGCTTCGTGCAAGCAAACAAAACTAAACAAACCATGATGGGTTTAAAAAAATCTTTTCTTTTACATACGAAATAAAATGGCAAAAAAAAAATGTTAATGTTTATACGGAGTGCCACGTACAATGTGTAAGTCGAAAGGAGGTGATTCTGGATCCCTAGAGAATAAACTTGTAAATTATTTTCCTTCATTAGTAAGTCGGAGAGGTATACCTAAGTCTAACAAAATGGATGAACAAATGTCTGAATAAATGAAATTCAATTTAAATAAGTCGAAAAGACGAAAAGACGAAAAGGAAGGAATTCCTTTTCGTCTTCTTTTACGCGCACTCTTGCATAATTTATCATTATAAAATATTTCACTAATGTGTTTTGCTTTATTTTTTTTTCAGAAAAACGAGTGGTTTTTAATAAAATTATTACAAAAAAATTAAGTAAACCCTGTGAAGTTTATCAACAAGAATAACGATGTAATAATACAGACGACGACAGAGAGAAGGGCTCGTTCCCAGTGTGTCGTAACCGTAAATAATAATGTAATACAGGCAAGGGCTCGTTCCCAGTGTGTCGTGACCGTAAATAATAATGTAATACAGGCAAGGGCTCGTTCCCAGTGTGTCGTGACCGTAAATAATAATGTAATACAGGCAAGGGGTCGCTCCCAGTGTGTCGTGACCGTAAATAATAATGTAATACATGCAAGGGCTCGTTCCCAGTGTGTCGCGACCGTAAACAATAATGTAATACATGCAAGGGCTCGTTCCCAGTGTGTCGTGACCGTAAATAATAATAGTACGATACGTAATGTTCACGATTCACGACAAACGCCTCAGCGTTTGGACATCACAATAACGACACAATATGAATCGAGTTTTTTTTACGACTGTTGTGCTATCTGTACCCATTATAACGACAACCTATTGTCACAACAAAAAAAACTCGTGGTCGACATTTAATTCTGTAATTCTTTAGGTGAACAATTCCATTTAAATTATACAGGCACGATGCTTTATACTACATGACATTCTGTCGTCGTCTCGAATCCTCCCTCTCGGCTTAGTATACATGTTTCGTAGCACTCAGTATACATAAATAAATAAATAACGCCAGACAATCCACACATCAAACCTACAGATTTGACATAAGAATTATAAAAGTACGAGTGGATGGAGAAGTTGAGTTGGTGTTCATCCAACACAAACAAGGCTCCTTCGATAACACGCTTACATTTACAATGAAAACAACGAGCAGTATGCTTCAGGAAATAAAGAGTAAGAATGGCCGATAGCCGGCTCGAGCAGGTCGCACGTGTGGACCACCTCGTGACGACGAATGACGTTATTACTCGTAGCCTGGCCGGGTAGGAAATCACGAAATCACCTATCCAACGCTCGCTCGGTCGATCAATGTCCCGATAACATAAACCTGACTTCGATATATGTAAGTAGTTTATGTATTTATTATTTTATTTTTATTTTATTAATTTTACAAAGTCCACAGCTCTCTTAAATAAAAGTAACTTAACATAAAAATATCTCTTACAGCCAATAACAGGATTAAAATTTTATAAAATTAGAACATTAAAGACGACAGTCACCAAAATTTGTCGATATGTCATTTAATAATTATAAATGCGTATAATAGTAATAGAATCGTTATTATATTTAATAGGTTTTTTTATTAGGATTTACATTATATAGAATTATATATTTTTATTTTATGTATTAGTTTATTAACTATGTAGGTATCGTCTATCTGTATGCACACGTACCCACTACTACAAACTTGTCACTAGTCCCAATAAGGTTTGCTGGAAGAGAACTCTTTTTAGGGTTAAGCTCGCCTTTGCGATACCTCTCTTTGTTTAAGGTTTCAAAATTGGTTATTTTAGTGCAATAAAGAATTATGAATAAATACACTGTTTAATATTAATCAACATTATTGATATACTGCCCCGTTATTGGGACTACGATTTTTTACGTTGGAAATTAATTAATTCGTAAAGTTTTTACAAACACTAGTTGGAAACATCCATTTCATATTATGTCGGAGTTAAATCCTTATTTATTATTTGTAATGCACCTATTCTACTCTATGCAAATCTCAAGCGTCTATTGTTTGGACGTAAGATCAATACTACAGGATGACAGAGAAGAAATGGAAAAGATTCAGATAAGTGCCTAGTAGAGTTTGAGTAGCAGATTGGTACAAGAAGGTCATAGAAACCATGTAAAAGTGGTCTCGTGGTTCGTGTAGATAGAAGCCCTAGCCTGGGTCTGTGTTTCAGAGCTGTATTTCCATCTGGCATTACCTAGATACGCCCGCAGTTAACAAATAATGAGCCTACTCCGTTATATATAATAAATAACAGCCTATTCACCGTAAAACAATCATAAAGCAAAGAACTAGTATCAGATTAAAATAATTAGCAACGGAACAACAATAATTCATTAAACGAATCAAAAACGTGATTTGTGTCCCCCTCGGGAGCGGACTTGAGCACTTTTTATTTGTTTTAGAACAATGGCTCCCCGGGGAGTCGTTCCGATATGAACCGGTTACTTTGTATGAATATTCGTCCGCTAACGATGCGAGCGGACTCCTTCATCGCGTGTCAAACTTCTGTTGTGTAATAAGCTGAACTTGAGATTTTCCCGGAGACTTCGAGGGACGGGCTCTATTCGATTCAGCTGAAATAATCGCGCTATTAATCTGAATGAGGCTATTATTGACGATGAAAGAGGTCGAGATGTGATGGAAGGAATATTGTCACCGACCCTGTAGATAGAAGGAATATTGTCACCGACCCTGGTAGATGTCTATTTATTTATCCGATTGCGAAACGAAAAGTCTAGGATGTAATACTAAACGTTGTAATAAGCTGAGTCAATGTAACGGTTCGTGAGTAAGCGATGCAGTTACCAGGACGCGGGCGGCGAGGCGGGCGGCGCGATCGTAGCGACGACGACGTGCCGGAAGCAATTGGGTCGTGTGACGTCACGCGAGAGGATAATGACGTCACAGATAATGAGGAGCACTCGACTGGTCGCCACCAGATTCCGGAAATTCTCTTTGCGAGATACTCTACCTGTGCGAGCGGAGTCATTGGCGGGTTATTTACCCCGTGATGACGAATGTAGCCGCAGATAATGTTCATAAAAACAGTATTTAAGTTGAATTATTTTACGGTCGCTGTTAAAACCTAGCGGTTCAATAAAGCATGATTTATGTAATGTTTAATTGCGCGTGAGCACGAGCGTGTGTCGTGTCACCCGTCAGTTTGTGTTTGACGCCGTGACGCGGGCGTGACGCGCCCGCGGGATGAATTGTTTTAATTCAATTCAATATAATTCAATGTAAAATAAATAAAAAATTCAATATAATTAATTAAACTAACAATTATAATTAAGGAATGAAACGTGTTGATGTTCATCCAACAAAAATAAGGTTCGTAGTTAACCCGCTTACATCCGTAATGAGCTCATCCTATCTTAAATTAGTCTATGGTTCATGATTAATCTGTCAACTGTACGGCTGGTGCACAACTGTACGGCTGGTGCACAACTGTACGGCTGGTGCACAACTGTACGGCTGGTGCACAACGGTGATTATTGTGAAGATGGGCATATGAAGACGCCTCCCCTTGTTTGGAGGATGTGATGTGTGTTCATGAGGTTGTGTGGGTTGGATGGATGGAGTGCGCTCGGCCAGACTGCTGGAACTTCAATCATCTTACGTACTTCGGTGTAATGTTGTCACAGCTCATACCCAACTACTGAAACCATTCAACCGCATTGTTTTTGCCGGGGAATAATGAACCGTGATACGCCGGGTTACAACCTCTCTGAATAATCTAGTTATTACACTCGACTCGTTGGCGTCATCTGAGCTTCGGCTGAATTCAATTTAGCTTGTAAATACAGTGTGGGCATTAGCCACGGACATTGTCCCGGGTGATTACTATTGAGACAATAGGAGTCCGTTTGCGGCGTCCGCAACTGCTGCTGGCCGCTGCATTAATTAGCGGCGTCCGCTGGCCGCTGCATTAATAAGCGGCGTCCGCTGGCCGCTGCACGAGGTCCCCTCGCCGTCCGCTGGCCGCTGCACGAGGTCCCCGCGCCCGCGCCGGCCGCATTGGCGGTAGCAGCGAGCGACGTTGCCATGCATAAAGTCTCGATTAAAATTACAACTTGTTATACGTTAGTCGCCACCGAGCTCTCAGGGTTGCCTTCATAAATATTTAAGCAATTTTATTCGACTACGGAGTGAACTTGCGATTTTAACATGTAAGGCGATTGGCGATTGGCGATTGGCGGGTCACGAGGACTATTTCTTGTTTATTTATAGCTGAGTCTTGCACTTCTTCAATGAGCGCAGAGAGCGTCTGTGCTTTAGAAAATGCAATTCTTATCGAAAATAAACGTCAGAGATCCGTGACGTGACGTGACGTGTGTAACTTGAGAACTAATAATGTGTGAGTAGTAAGGATGCGGATGCGGGTCCACAGATAATGCTGCGTGAACCAGTCCCTGACTATTTGAGGCAGTAAAAGGCACATTCGGAGCGGAGGAGTGAGGCACGCACCCTGTCGGGCTCGTTCGCTACTTTAACGACTCCCGTGTTTTATTATTTCTGACGAAATTTCAGGCAAGATAATTATTAGCAGAAGTTGTATAGAATTAGCTTTGTAATTTTTCACAACATTTTCTGAAATCTCAGATTTCATAAGTTATGATGTAAATCAAAATAATTACCACAGATTTTTTGAAAAAAATTTGAATATTTTTTGTTGTAAAGGTTAAGTTGAACAACAAAAAAAGAACCTGCACTTATATCATATAACGTCGATCCACCAAGGACATAAATAATTGAAACGATGCAACTATTATAAGGGTAGCCACACACGGGACCGCAAAAACGCAGCTCATTCGTGTCACGTAAATAAAAATGCGGCGACAAATGACGTAGGTTGCATGCCGCATAGCGTGCCCCGCGCGTTAAATAATGTGAAGGCATGAGCCCACGATTTATAACGCTGGCGACCGACACGCCACCTCATATCCCGTCCTAGCGAACTGCCCTATTTATGGAGCTTTATTGCATCATAAACGCTCTGTAATTTAACTTTATGAAACCGTGACGCAAGCGATGCGTTCTTGACAGGTCGCGAGGCGCTGCGCCTCCAACGCGCCGTTAGCTCTTTTTTTTTCTTTGTGGAATTAGGTCATGTAGTTCCTGTGAGCATTCTCCGAAATGAATCCTATTAAAGATCGACGGACAAGCGAGCTTGCGGCGCGGCGGTGTTCGAGACTTTGGACCTCAATCTCTGCAATGTACTGTTCGTCGTTTTATTCATAGCCTACTCGTATTTGTAAAAATCGAGTTATAATTTGTGTGGTAGCAATTGAAAGGATTCTGCGAAGTAGTCTCTCCTTTTCAAGACAAACCGGCCGGTGGATCTCTAACAACTCGCAAACATTCTCAATTATTTTCCAAAAGTTATCGCGAAATAAAATATAATGAACATCTAGAGGTTGTTGGAGCGCACTTCGACGTAATGATGATGCAACGAACCTCGGCGAAAATGTTTTACGATAACAATAAAACTGGAACATACCCAAACTCTGCTGAAAATTTAATGTCGGGCGCACACTCACCTGAAACAAACCAAATAAATTCTTAAGGCTGAGGATAAATCTTAGGGTGAGTACAGGTCGGCCAGAAAAACGTGCGATAAATTTATTGACGCAGCATTTGACGGCGAGGACGAAGTGTCAGTCCGCGGTCGTGGCTACCAGCGGGCGATGGAGTCCAGCTCCATTAATGGCGTGCCTAAGTGGAGGTGAGGTGGTCGAGTTAGCGCTTATTGTACGCCGCGCACGTCCGACCTACGCATAGGTAAGACACGATATTTTGAAACTTCTATTCTCGATATTACACAATTTGATTCGCAATTTATAGACCTCAAGAGTCCAGTTCAGCAGTAAATAGTTTATTGCTGATTTCACTTCTATTCGGTTAAAGTTAATAAACTCTATTTGGGAGAGTGATTTTATTATTACGTTTTTGACAGGCGTTACTTGCGAGTCATTCCAATGCTCGTACCTATGTTTTTGACAGGCGTTACTTACGAGTCATTCCAATGCTCGTACCTATATATATTTGCCGATACATTATTAACGAATGGTAATGTTTCGAGTCGACCTCTGCCGGTTCGCTGGTGTGCGCGGCGCCTGTCTAAACTAAATAAAATTCGGATTCCTCAAGTTTTATCGGCGAGTTTTTTTTCTACAATGAAATGTTTATTTAGCATTGCAAATAAGCCCTGGCACGGAGCAACTAGCCTCGTAAAATTAAAAATAAACGAGAATAGAAAGCTTAAGGTACCGCTCGGCTCGCAGGTAACAGGTTAAAACGCTGGCTGAATCGTTGCAACTTTTGCATGTTCATTTTCAGTTTAACGTCATATTTTTTGTTTTATTTTTTTGTTATATTTTTCTTTTTGTGTGGCCTACCTTGGTTTAATTAACTGTCTGCTATTGAATTATTGGAAACATATTCTAGCTATTTTAGACATTCCCGCGCAGAAACTTTAGAGGTTTCGTGTAAAATTCTTAAATGATAATTATGTTCGAGGATTTTGGCGAGCTTATGTGTGCGCTGCCGTGCTGCCGTGCGGTGCTCTTTTTTTTTATTTCTTGTTCAATAAAAAAGCGACAGCGGTGTCATTGAAATGCACTACTTACTCGACTAGATAATGAATGCTTTATAGAATCGTTTTGTAAACAATTCAAAAACTTATTGGTGATGCTAATCACACAAACGAAAGCCCCTCGTCTCGGCGAAGTGGCCGCCCCCGCCGCGCGCCGCGGAGCTGCGGTTCCAGCTTGTTTATTTTGAAACTCCATAAACCTTTGAATTTAATTAAAATATTTGAGTAAACTTTACATAAACACTTGAAGTGAACCGAGACACCAAATATTTACTTTGCGTCGAGACCAAATAAAAATATTCTAAACTTTCCGCTGAAAATGGATTCAAGCAAAATTGTTTGGCAGACATTGATGGAGTGCTGAATCCGTGACAACTGAAAAAACAACTGCATACTTCTACTAAAAGTGTTTCTTACTAATTTTCACAATCAGCGTTTGTTACGAGAATAATGTACCTAAGTTTATGAAATAAATACTCCGTTATTGATAGGCAATCCATGACACCCTCTTAGCGCGACCACAGATTCTATCACACAGAGCAGTCCTTACGTGAGCAGAAGTGCGTATCGCAATAACTCAGCACTTAGGACGAGCTCGGGTCCCGTGGACCCGTGAGCTTTATGCGAATATCGGAGTCCGTTCGAAGCGGATCCACAGCGGCACTATCCGGCACTAATCATTTCGTAATACAGCGTTAAACGGCAGCTCAACAATGTTCGAAAACCGAAGAGAATATGAATATTCTGAACATTCTGAAACTGTTGCTAGAATCGCTCGTGTTTGGCGAAATATAATTGGACGCTCCTAGAAATTGACTGGACATGGTCGCCACCGGAGTATAGGGATATATTGACGCCGTGTTGATGATGGAGACTTGCTTTGATGCCAGCAAAGGGCAGCAGCAACACAACTGAACTTCCGTCTCGAGATACTTTTGAGCCAAAGCCATTTTAGGATTTTTCGATTGACTGATTACGTTTTATTTTATTATTTCTATTATTTTAATAACTTTTTATTTTTTTAAATACCTTTTCTGATTTACTTATTTTATTAGATTTTTTTTATTTATCATATATATATATGACAAATAACAGTGTGAACCATTATTTATGTCCCGGAGAGCTATAACTATGAATAGGTACATAAGTATGGTCTGTTCCGAATTCCATTTTGTGTCCGTCGCAAGGAATGCTGGCTGTCAGGTCGCGTGTGTCGATGCCCACATTGTGCACCTCTGTTGTGCGCGCTTCTTTGTCAATTGAACAAAGTCTGCAGCCAGATAAGGGGTTCCTGTACCCTCGTCCTCGCCAGGCTTTGTTTCTTTGTGTTGTTAGCCTGTAATCCAACAGCGACTGATTGTCCGCGACTCACGTAGATGGATTCACAGTTACTGGGATGGGGCGGACGGAATAAGCTTCACATTTCACTTTGCTTCCGATTTCTTCAGAGTTCTGCTGGAGTACTTTCTCCACATAGTTGGCTTAGTTCTTTATTTGGCCGTAAATTAGATTATTAAGGTTTCAATTGTCTAGTTTTAAGAGGCAGTAGGCATAAGTTTTTGATTTTGTTGAAAAAATAAATTAAACGTACTTTTTTTATGAAGTCCCAGTATAGGGCCCTCATGTGTAGGTAACTGCTCGTACGTGTCACGATCAGGTACGGTTTCCCACCAATTTCCTGCGAACATGTTGGGAGAGTCTATACAAAAATTACATACTTAAGTCTGAAATTACCTACCCATTTGATTTAAAAACACTGAAAAGTTTCGTCTCCCAATGACAAGAAGCTGTCGGGAGAGTAAGAAGCAACAGAAATCATCATTATGTATCTTAAAAAACCGTCTCAATTTCTTGAACACATAAAAGTGGTAATATATCTAACACTAATACGTTTCTCTCTCAGGCTTCTTAGCGAAGTAATGGTATGTGCGTTCCTCAGGCGGCTGAGTGGCGGCCATTAGCCACGTCGGAACGAGCTGGACGTGCCGGCTGGCCGCCGCCGCCGCCGCGCGCGCGCTGGCTGGAGCTAAGCTCTGGTTTACGGCCGCCCGCCGCCGCCCGCCCCGGCTTTGCCGGCTGATATGTGGGAATGTAGCGCTTATATTGTGGGTAGACGATGTGAACGTAAAGGTCAGCTTACACCGAGACGCGACGCGGCGTAAAGCGTCGCGTCGCGCCGCGTCTCCGTATGAGAGGACCTCAAGGGTGGCATACCAATTCCATATTCTAGTACATTTAGTATCGATAAACACCGTTTTGATTAGACTGTGCATGACGTAAAAGTTGTTCGTGTGCAAACACATAAGCAGTAAGTTAATCGTATCCATAAATCCCTTCAAACAAAGAAAGCGAGCGGCCAATCCTGCGCTCGACCGGCACGACACTGACACTATCAATGTCAAGGAAACTACTGTTTTACGCGAAACTTTATTTGCAAAGTTACTCAATCAGAGTTTGTGTCATCGTAAAGTGCTCCAAATAAATACACTTCCGTCAGAAGTTGTATTAAAAGCGCCTTCGAGAGAAACTTTGATATCGCGAGTCGAGGATAACAGAACTTGCTTTTAACGAGTCTTCTTTGAACGAATAAAAAGGTTTATGAATGACGGCGCGGTGCAGAGCTTCCAGGCACCTGCCAACCCATTACAAAGTAGAGCTACTTTTGCGAGTCGAACTAGCTAAACAATCCAAGACAACAAAATGGGTTGATTCTTGGTTCCAGTTTATTTAGGGAATGCAATCTCGATCTCTCTCGAGATTGCATTCCCTAAGTTTATTATATCCTCATGATGAGCTGGGAAATTTATGTGATGTTTGAGGCAGTTTTTCAGCCGCGGCCGCAATAAATAATCCTTGGGTGTGGACGCAGGCCCGGGCTGCGGCCGCGCGCCGCGCCGGAGAATATACTTTTTATGTCCACAGCGGTTTATAGTTGCTCTCTATAAAGCTACATTGTGAAACGAACTGGAAAACAACTTCTGAAATTATCAAATGAAGTTTGTCGTCGTTAATAAAATGGCTAAATTTCAAGCAAATCTTCAACTCACGGCTAGTATGTACTGTAGAGTATAAAAACTAATTACGCTTTTTCTTATAGCTATTAACAATGAAAGCCGTCTATTGTATTGTACAGAGGTTCCAAGAATAGACGTGAATGCATTAAGAATAGCGGAGCAAACATCACCGCTATTTTCACTAAAAGGCGGAGCGATCTTGATATTTCCCGAGGTGAGCTTTGTCTGGCGTCCGCGAATTATATTCATAGTTGAGTAGCTTTCGCCTGCTGCTTTTCCTTGCTCGTTTACACAATATAGAGGATGAACTATTTTAGTGTACGAGTATGTAAGGAAGGATTTTGGAATTTCTCTTGAGTGTTTTATGTGCCATATACATCATGTACAGATCTAAATATTAGGTATTGTACAATGTTTTACGACAAGGATTGAGTAGGTAGATAGAAAACGTGTTAAATTTTAACAGACATACCTACTGATAAGTCACATTCACACATGTTCAATATTATCAGAAGGAATTCAGTGAGAGCTGTAAGGTATCCGCGCAGAGATCACACGCTACAAGTAGGTATCGTTCGCTGGCTCGGAAGATATTGAAACCACCCTTCTGAGGGGGGAGGGGGTCTAGACAGAAGACATGTTTAATATAGTAGGACTTGCTAACTTTAGAAGCAACGAAATTGGATTTCTGCATGTTTGATAATCGAAAAGTCGAGACAACTGGCAATAAACGTGAGCATGTGATCCGATACATTCCTAGCGACTGGCGGGAGCTGCCATGGCTGCGAGGGAGTCACACCGCTGCAGCTGCAGGGCGCAGGGCGCAGGGTGCAAGGAACACGTTTCATTGGAAGCACTAGTACTCATCCCGCAAAACTTAAATAAAACCGGCCAAGTGCGAGTCGCACTTGCGCACGAAGGGTTCATTATCAATAAAATCAGCAAAAAAAAATGTCGTTTATATGGGAGCCCCTCTTAAATATTTGTTTTATTTATATTAATTATTGATTTTTAACGTGAACTTGTAACTAAATATTCTGTGAATATTTCAAGCGTCTACTTTTTGCCGTTATCAATATCGAGCAAAAAGCAGGTTTGTTGTACGGGAGCCCCTTAAGTATTTATTTTATTCTGTTTTTCTTTCTTAATAGAAACACATCATCAGTGAAAATTTCAACTTTCGAACTATCACGTTTCATGAGATCTGGAGAGAGACAATGTGGTGACAGACGGAAAGACAGACAGACGAAAGGGCAGCGGTGTCTTAGTAATATGGTCCCGTTTTACCTTTTGGGTACGGAACCCTAAACCTAACAGTTTAAAAGTAAGGGATACGAAGTCAATTTAGCTTTTTTTAAATAATCAAATTGTTGTTATTAAAATTCCTAACTTATGCAGGGAATAACCACAGGAATAACTATGCAGAGCGATACCTTGCAAGTGGAATGCGCTGAGGAACCCACAACGGAAGGACCCGCCCTGAATGAGCCTCAACTTGTGCAGGCAGCACCCCCTGGGAACTGACTTCCAAACTTGTTTCTCTAATGAACTATGAATAAACACCGGTTGTCTCGTCCCGCCGGACCACTGACACCATCACATAATCATGACGGAGCAGCTGAGGTTACCTTCACTTTGCAAACTAATTACTTGTTCAATTATTTAAATCTCATATTCTCACATGCCATATGTCGCGTCATGACCGGACCACTCCGCGTGTGCACGGAGACAACACTACCGTCGTTTGTTGTGTTGAATGTACCTCTGCTACCATGCCGATGGGTTATACATGACAATTTGTATTCCTAAATTAGAAGACGATAACATTCCATTCCAGTAAATTTCTCTCAAGGAATTACAAAGATAATCCAATGTAAACTTAACCTATAAAGAAATTTTAATATAGGAACAACTTGATAGTTTAAAAAACTAAAAACCAAACCAAAAACCTTCCTTCCTTTAAGTTTTGCGGGATCCATACTAAACCCTCGGGAATAAAAATTTTACGGGACCTCCTACCTCGGGATCATTTACAACTGCAAAAGAATCATCCAAAGAATCATCCATCGATCCATAAATGACGGACAAATCGACATACATATATAAAAAATATACACATAGCCGATCATAGAACTTCCTCCTTTTTTCGAGGTCATTTAGAAGGTCAGTTAAAACTGACTCAAAACCAAATATTTATAACACACGCCCAGTTAAAATGGCGACAAAGTTTTACATAATTTTTACAATACCTGACGATTTGAAAGATACTCATTCATCCGACATAAAATATAATAAATTAATAGAGGAACTGATAAATAATGAAACGTCAAGTGCGAGTCCGACTCGCGCAACGAGGGTTCCGTAACTAAACAGTATAATTATATAGTATAATTATGTAATTAAAAGACCTTGTTTCTTACCAAATTTCATGATTCTAGGTCAACAGGCACCCTATAGGTTTTGTGGGATGTGATTCCCTTGGAAAATTCAAAAAATTGGGCATAAACGGCTGTGACTTTTGATTGCGTTGACTTAGAAGTTTGATTTAGGTATACAGCGGCTCCAAGAAGTAACAAACCTGACTATATGATGTGAATTTCAACTCGATACCGCGTTTCTGAGAAAAGAGGATTGACAGACGGACAACAAAGTGATTTTATAAGGGTTCTTTTGTATTAGATTGTTAATGGTTATCCTATGTGGGTTGGTTGTAATAAAAGATGCGTTGCACTATATATGAGTCTATTCATTAACACATGTTCCGAATTACAATTTTAACTATACATAATCCTAAACAGGGATCTATATCTGATCGCGTTAGATGGATAGGAGTGGCTTGGAGTGACTGGTTAAGCTTCGCTTTGTTACTAAAAATGCCGAGTAGCAGAAACGCGAATGCTACGACTACTTGAAGCTAATCTGTGTCACTACAGTTCCTTTTTTCCTTTTGAGGTACGGAATCCTAAAAAAACATTAGTACCCATCTTCTCAATTTGTTACACCCTGACGGTAGGTACATATCTGTATGCTACCAACGAAGGCCCCTAGGAGTGTTGCAACAGTAAAATATTCATGTACCTACCTATAATTACTGATGCAATAAATGAAATATGAAATAAGGTTAATAAATCGATAGAATCTGTCACGAACAGCACGGTAAGGTAGAAACTCAATATCTCGGTCCTTATTCTCAACAATATTATTAAGTCTTCATCTTTTATGAGCACTACTAGGAGTGAAGAGAAAAATATGAACTGAATACGTTTCATACAACTTTGATTGAAAAAGTACTATGTATTCATCGGGATAAATGCGGGAAAGTCAAAATAAAAGTGCGTATATTGCTTCAAAATATAATGTTAAAAAGATCGTATAGTATACATTTGGATCATTGTTTTCTGCCTTTCGGCATGCAATCTTTTTAACACAATTGAAATACATATCGTCTAACTAAAAAAATATATAATAAAAGGAAAAAAATAACAAATTAATAATAATTTATAAAAAAACAATAAATCAAAGAATTAAAAGTAATTGATATCAGTAAAACTAAATAAATAATAAGCCAAGGTCAAGTCATATTTCTATTAGGATTTTTGTCATTCTTAAATTCATTGACAGTGTAAAAGGCGATTTTTGATAAAAATGATCTTAACTTCCTAGAAAACAATGAAGAAGGGAGTTACGCAGTGACTCAGGGAGTTTGTAATATATTATAAGGAGCCATGTAAAAGACGATGTTGTGCATGAACGTGGTTTGACATTTAGGGACACATACTTTATTATTGTCTCGCCTATTCCGCACACCGACATCGGACAGTCTACAAAATAAATCAGTGTAATTTTTCATCAACAAAGCAGTTTCCAGAATATACATCGGAAGAATGGTGAGGATATTGTGTTCTATGAAGTATGGTTTACAAGAATCTAGCACGTTGAGGTTGAACATCGCTCTTATACATCTTTTTCGATGTTTGAATACCCTTTCAATGTGAGTAGAGTTTCCCCAAAAAACCAATCCATATCTGACGCGAGATGCAATTAGTCCATGATATGCTATGAGTAGTGTTTTTATATTTACAGTTGGGGATAGTTTATACAAAACATACGCAGTACTATACATTTTCTTACTTAAGAGCTGTATGCGAGATTTTCATAACTTTTTATCAAGATTTAATCCTAAAAAATTCGTAACGTTTACTTGTTCTATTAATGTATTATTATTGTAGTGAATGTGAAAGCTATTATAAGCAGCAGGGTCACGTTGTCGAAAAAGAAGAATTTTAGTTTTAGAAAGATTAATTTTTAAATTAATATCATCTAGTCAGGCTATTAAATCACACAGGGAATTGATGTCATTTTTATATGTCACAATATTTTAACATTCTATGGTCACTGTATCATCTGCAAACAAAGTCATGGGTTGCGTGGTGGCTATTGCCAAATCGTTTATATAAATAATAAACAAAAGGTAAAACACTACCCTGTCCTGTGGTACCCCGTACTTCATTATCCGCTTTTTGGATGGAAAGGATTCTTCGGTCTTGGTTCTAAAATTAATATTGATTATTTTTGTCATTTGTATTCTATTTTCTAAGTAAGATTTTATAAGCAGTAAAAAGTGTGTGACTATTGACGAGCTACGTTGTTCACATGTCGCAGCGGACAGAGAACACAATTAATGTGGATTATCTATAAACTAGCTGATTCGCCCGCAATTTCACTGTGCCTGCGTCCTAAAAGGAAACTCCATGCAAAATTTCAGCTTCGTAGCTCTTGTAGTTTCAGAGTTCTCTTGATGTGTCACCCAGTTTTCTCTTCTCTTTTATAAATATAGATTACATTTTTACTA
Organism: Eupithecia exiguata; assembly: GCA_947086465.1. Taxonomy (NCBI): domain Eukaryota; kingdom Metazoa; phylum Arthropoda; class Insecta; order Lepidoptera; family Geometridae; genus Eupithecia; species Eupithecia exiguata. The sequence goes on along the minus strand of OX352228.1, from coordinate 15,031,892 downwards.
TCTGGAGCTATGAGTATATTCTGAAGTCTTGTTAAGTATAACCAATACAACAGATAAATAGAAACAACAGCTTATTCCAGTTTCCCCCCTTGACAAATCTCCCTTGAGGGGCAAAACTGGAATTTCTATGCCTAGATTTATTGTTATTTGTAAACATTGAGTTAGCAATGTACAACTTTAGCTCGGACATGACCAACCAGAAGAAGATGAAGAAAAAACATATTATTTGGGCACACGTACAAAAACAAGTAGAAATTAAACGAACGTAAAACAAAAACCTACCTAATAGAGTGGCAGTAATAACTAGGTGACTCTCCCTCCACGACCTTGCGCCGAAATAGGGTTGGCTCAGCGTGTGCTGAACATATTATGCTCCGCGCTGTTTTTCAGCCAAAGACCTTAATACTACTTAGGGACGGCAATCTGTTGAGAAAAATATAAAGGAAAGAGTATAACAACAAGTAAATAAAAATCGAGTACTAGGTAAAGTAGTCGGGTGAAGGTTGATGGTCGAACCGGCGCGGTGCGGCGCGACCCGGCCGGCGCGACCCGGCCGGCGCGGCCGACGCGGCCCCGAGACTGCGTTGTTTACTTGCTGTCATAAAAGTATAATGTTATGTATAATTTACGAGAATACTGCAACTGTTTCATAATCAACGAGGGCGGAATAAATGTGGGAAGTGCGCAGGAAGAATACATCATAGTCCTTCAAAAATACGAGTACCGATAAACGATTTGATAATATTATTCCATTTCACTAGCAATCTTAAGACAAAACATTGCCTATTTTTTCGGGCATTATTATACCGGACCGCAACCCAAAAAAAACAATTATTGTTGAATCAAAATGAAGTGGGTTAGTTGGTGCCTACAATGGTAGTTGGTTCTGGAAATACAAAATAGTTTCAACTAGTTGGATAATCTGATAACTGTCTTCGAAACGCCCGAAAGACTACAAGGCTGCCAAAAAACGCTCTACACATTTTTAAACCTCAAAAAACTAGTCTGTATCTGAGTAGTCAACGTAAAGAGTTTAAAAGGGCGCGGGAATATCCGTCTCTCACACTGGGGTGTGAAGCGGGTGCGGCCGGTCCAGATTCGCCAGCCTCATTTGTATTGGCGGAGATAATGTCAAGACAAAGCCGCGGCGTGCGACTACCTCTAAAACCACCACAATGGATTTCGTCGTCACTTCTTCCAGGCATTTATTTTGCTCGAACTCCGTATACATTATTTGTTTCTGAATGCCTGAACAATCCTTAACTTATCGCGGTTCACACCACAGAACATTATTATTCAACTTATGTATGTTCAAACATTTGTATTGATCCTACCCAAGCCAAGTTGTGGCTGACTTATGCCATTGGCCTGATAATAAGTTCTCATTCAACGACAAAGGACATTGAATGTGGTTAAGGCATCCTCAGCCCATGTGGTTAATGTAACTACTGTACTACTACTATATTTCAGTTTGTCTATTAATTTTTAAAGGTCTCTTTTTGCACTTTGAGCAGTCTTAATCAATTCACTTCTGAGATTGGAATTCGTAAAGAATATCATTTTCAAAGTAATTAAGTTGTTTACAAAAAGTGTTAACAAATGGCTCCCCTTCACCAACCCCGCCTGAAAATAATAATTCTTTGAAAAACTCAGTGGAGCCTTCACATTAACTTCGCTCTAGTTTTGCGGAGCAATAACACATCGACCTTCACGGGAAATATTATGAAACTACGCAAATTGCGAGCGTATGAACTAAAACCAAAGTGAACGTTTAGTAGAGTTGTGCTCAGTACAAAGTGAACGTTTAGTAGAGTTGTGCTCAGTACAAAGTGAACGTTTAGTAGAGTTGTGCTCAGTACAAAGTGAACGTTTAGTAGAGTTGTGCTCAGTACAAAGTGAACGTTTAGTAGAGTTGTGCTCAGTACAAAGTGAACGTTTAGTAGAGTTGTGCTCAGTACAAAGTGAACGTTTAGTAGAATTGTGCTCAGTACAAAGTGAACGTTTAGTAGAGTTGTGCTCAGTACAAAGTGAACGTTTAGTAGAGTTGTGCGAGCCTCTAAGGTTCCAACGAGGAGCTACGCAACTGTAAGAAACTGCATAAAAGTGTAAGTTGTATCTTCCAGTTACGTCGGTAAAACGATCCGGCGCAAACTTGACGGGAGACATTTTCGCCAGGATTAAAGTAAGCTTCGTGTAACAGTGCAAAGTAAGCTTCGTGTAACAGTGCAAAGTAAGCTTCGTGTAACAGTGCAAAGTAAGCTTCGTGTAACAGTGCAAAGTAAGCTTCGTGTAACAGTGCAAAGTAAGCTTCGTGTAACAGTGCAAAGTAAGCTTCGTGTAACAGTGCAAAGTAAGCTTCGTGTAACAGTGCAAAGTAAGCTTCGTGTAACAGTGCAAAGTAAGCTTCGTGTAACAGTGCAAAGTAAGCTTCGTGTAACAGTGCAAAGTAAGCTTCGTGTAACAGTGCAAAGTAAGCTTCGTGTAACAGTGCAAAGTTTCCGGAAGGCAGCGCTCTACATTGTGTTATTTTATTATTCAGCGAAAATTTGTAAAATGTCTTGGCAACTTTTAAAATAATAAGGAAAAGATTATATTGAAGTGCTCGGAGCATGGAAACGGGTTGGAGGAGATTTATAGCAGCTTTGAGGAAAAGAGCGGGAATTATTATCGGTTGAGTCCTCTCTTGATTCTATGATGGCTAACTTCGGTCTGAGCGTAGCACACTCGGCTTGCAAGCAGGTTCCAGGCTGAGCGTAGCACACTCGGCTTGCAAGCAGGTACCAGGCTGAGCGTAGCACACTCGGCTTGCAAGCAGGTACCAGGCTGAGCGTAGCACACTCGGCTTGCAAGCAGGTACCAGGCTGAGCGTAGCACACTCGGCTTGCAAGCAGGTACCAGGCTGAGCGTAGCACACTCGGCTTGCAAGCAGGTACCAGGCTGAGCGTAGCACACTCGGCTTGCAAGCAGGTACCAGGCTGAGCGTAGCACACTCGGCTTGCAAGCAGGTACCAGGCTGAGCGTAGCACACTCGGCTTGCAAGCAGGTACCAGGCTGAGCGTAGCACACTCGGCTTGCAAGCAGGTACCAGGCTGAGCGTAGCACACTCGGCTTGCAAGCAGGTACCAGGCTGAGGGGCATCATTCTTTGTAACAAGTCAATAGTTTCTGCCCGTGGCTTCTCACGCGCGGTTCCTATGGAAACCTAACAATATTTATATTCCATGGTATCTGATTTAAGGTGATAAAAAGTGCTTAAGTATCATTTCAAGTGCAGATTTACATAACATCAAAGCAAAATTTCATCACGATAAGATTAAGTAGTTTTAGCGTGAAGAACTAACAAACATTCATCTATCCATTCATCCGAACTTTTACATATATAATATTGAGTGTGACCGTGGAAAAGTAACAATTCACGTAAATCCGCCATTCGTCGTCCGGACGTGGAGTGACGCAGGAATTATTGTTAATCACTCTCGATACACACAGTTTTCCTTGTTTGCCGACATCCTGACTTGTATCCTCGAGAGAAAGCGTTACTTCAATCCCATACAAAAACATTAGACGGTGTTTGTGAACACTACAGACGCCTCCATAGTAGATAGTTGGTAGAGGAGAGCGACCTTGTTGTTTGGTTTGATGAATCATTCGTAAGTTACAGTGAACAGTAAACCTGCACACCGCACACGACTATGTTCTTTTAGGCTTATGAAAGGCTTATGAAAATGAAAGCTACGTCAGTAGAATCTTCCCTGAAGTGACATCGCGAGGCATTTACATGTCAAAACATGATCCCTCTCGACTTCTCAGAAATTATCTCAGACATTCTCGTTTGTCAGAGTGTCTCGGTTATTATCAAATAATGGTATTCTACAGTCGCGGTGTTATCGAAATAAGTAGGTAACACAATGTTTTGGACGACCTCTGTGGCGCGGCGGGCGAAGGTCCGCCTGCGACGCAGAAGGTTGCGGGTTCGATTCCCGCTTCGGGATAAATGTTTGTATGATCTGCAGATATTCAATCTGTGGTGTTTTTATCCATAATTTAATATTATAAATTGGAAAGTAACTCGTCTCGTCTGTCTGCCTCACACTCCTGTCTGCCTCACACTCCTGTCTGCCTCACACTCCTATATGCCTCACACTCCTGTCTGCCTCACACTCCTGTCTGCCTCACACTCCTGTCTGCCTCACACTCCTGTCTGCCTCACACTCCTGTCTGCCTCACACCCACCTTTTCACGCATAAACGGCTGAACGGATCCTATTGAAAATTGATGGAAATGGTATCCCGGGGACGGACATAGGCTACTTGAAAAGTGCGTGCGAAGCCGCGGGTAACAGCTAGTAATGCATATAGATAAAAACATGTAAGAATGTACTGTATTAAGTATCAGTTATCTTTACCTAGTACCCATAACATAAACTCTGCTTACTTTGGGGCTAGATGATGATATCAGAACATTTATTTCTTTAGTCTTTACGTTTAGATAATTATTAAACCTATTTATTTTATTTTATGTTACATTACAGTATTAAAAAGACAACCATTAGAATTGTTGATAAATTATCTTGTTTCAATAGTATCTACTTATCAAGCCGAGCCTTGTCTTGCCTGCAGCTTGTGTTTGTGCTCTGTGCTGTGTGCGGACAGCCGATCACAAACACAGGGAGGGCTTCCAACAACACAGCATACAAGCAAATACACCGCCTATACAGTCTTACCTGCATACGTACTTCTACGTAATGTGTGGAAACTAGCCCCAAGTGCCGTTCATATCCGGTGGCCTAGATCCAGGCACCAAAGGTACTCCCTAGGCTGCAGGTAAGTACGAGCCCTTGGTAACTACACGCTCTGGAAACGACCGACGCCCTAATGTCTTTTATAATAATAATAATAATATGTTTTTATTTCAGACACAAGATCCATAAATTTTCAAATTTCAATTAGATTTATAAATTAAATAAAACAGTCAGGTACACACAATTAAAAAAAACAAATAGAATTAAAAAATACATATTGTACCTACCTATAAACTCAGGATGCTAGCTCCATCCATCGTTTGTACATATCTGTCCGGATTAGTCTGTCTGCCAGACTAGATATAATGCTATTTTTACACCTGTCAACCCTGGACAAGAATTTCGCGATACGGGATCTTTGGATGGCATCAAAGGAGCTTACTCTTGCCTCAAAGAACATCCCTGAGGCGCTGCAGCACCATGGTAGTCCAAAGAATTGTCTAAAGATGTTATTGTAAGCAACTCTGATGCCTCCAAGCGCTTTTTTGGTGTAGTGTATCCAGAGTTGGCAAGTGTAAAAAGACTGACAGAACGATCTGAATAGCGTCAGTTTGACATCTTTTGCTGATCGAGCAAATTTTCTAGCTATCATATTTCCGACTGTACAGAGCGCTCTACGTTGTCGCTCAATATCCTCGTCGTCTTTAAGGCTCGACGTCACAATATGACCAAGGTACTTGAAGCTATCTACCATCTGAATCGGTTGTCCATTGAGATAAACACTCGGAATGCAGTCGGGTCCCTTCCCCGACCTAAACACTACCATCTGTGTCTTCTTGGTGTTGTACACTAAACAATGCTCTTTGGCATAGCGTTCGCAGATGCCTACTAACTTTGCTAGACCTTTAATAGAGGGGCTGAGCAACACCATGTCATCTGCATAGCTCAGATTATTGACATATCTGTCGTCTAATCTGAGTCCGACCGGTGTGTCGCTCAGCTCCACTATAAGATCATTAACATAGGCATTGAATAGGTCGGGTGAAGTGACCCCCCCTGTCTCACTCCACAAGGTAATCTGAAACTATCAGATAGTTCGCGGTCCCATCTGACGTTGTTAGTCTGGTTCTGATACCAGAATCGGAGTAGTCCAATGACATCGTTCGGTATACCCGTCCTATCGAGCTTCTCCCACAGTACCTCGTGGCTAAGAGTATCGAATGCCCGGCTTAGATCCAGAAAGCATGCATAAACACTGGTGTTACCTGCTTTATAGTAATTGACTACCTGTTTCAAAGAAAAGATAGCCATATCCGTTGAAACATGCGATCTGAATCCAAACTGGGCATCGTCAATCTCTAGATTCCGCGAGAGTCTCTCATGTATAATCCTCTCAAGTACCTTGGCCATAATTGTGGCGAGAGAAATGGGCCTATAGTTAGCCATGCTCGAGACGTCACCCGTTTTGTTTTTCAGTATAGGTACAACCAGAGTGGTTATCATTTCACTTGGTAGGTAGCAGTGTTTTATACATATATTGAAAAAACGCGCAAGAATAATGCAGATGTCCTGGCCCGCAAACAGCAGGTGCTCAATGCTCAGGCCATCGTGACCCGGAGACTTACCGCGTTTCATGTTCTTAAGTAATCTCTCAACATCATTAGCTGTTACAGTTATGTGGGAAGTCTCCGAGTCACGACGGTCCGAGCGACCACTATTAATTATATTTCTGTTATTATCTAAATTTACGCTATTGTCTACATTAAAATGACTTCTAAACAAATTTGCATTTATATCTACTAACACTTTTGTAGATTACAATCTTAGGCTAGAACATTAGCACCACCTTAATATGTACTAGGACCTTACGTTATCACGATTGTAGACCTTCCATAGTATGAATGATGATGCTGGTAGGTAGGTATAGCTGGTAGGAAGGTATATCTTTCAGGAATCCCTTCGTAATGGGCGCTCCGCCTAAAACAACACTCGCCCTATCGGCTCAACCGTCTCGATCATTTGAATGAAATGAATACGCGGCGCAGATTTTAATATATTAAACACGTACGTTACGTAAGGCCAGCTGTAATAAATTAAACTGAATAAACACCGAAACAGATTATACATGCTCACTCCTCGCTTGAAGCATGACAATGATCCTACAATCCATGCCCTTTTCACATTTAATACAATATTCAACCTCCTCATTACCTCACTTTATGTTTTTTTTATAATATTATAATAATAGAATTAGAGCTGGCCCGAATACAACACCTCCGCAAACTTCCAAGAAATCTTTAAAAAAACCATTCAGAAGATGAATCAAACCCATTAAAAACGTTGAAAAAGTTAATTCAAAACGCGATAGTCATCGTTAACACGGAAATCATGTGAAACAAAAAGCGTTGCATGTGGGGTTTCTATTTACCCCGAAGCCTGCGAACTCAGCTAGCGCAGTCGGCGGCGAGGGAGCCCGCCTGCCGCGGCGCTGCGGGCTCAGCCAGCGCAAGTCGGCGGCGAGGGAGCCCGCCTAACGCATCCACACTGTACCATTCAACTGTTGAAATCTAGAGCAAGTTCGAAAGGTATATAGCGCTGAATCGGGTGAGAGTTCAATGATGTCAGCGGTACATAAGAAGCACAGGTTGAGTTATCCTTCATGGATAACTTAACCTTAATAGGTGGCGTAACCATAGAGGTACCCATGGTTACGCCACCTATTCTTTGGTTCTTTATTTTTTATGTTAAAACTAGAACTAGTAGGTACTTGTCGCATCTGGTTGATACTTATCACCTGACTATTTCCACCTAATAAAAGGTACTACGATATTGTCCTACAATCGCCAAAATAGATACCTTACTATATGTATAGTGATCCAGCTGTTTCGGAGTGTCGCTATGCAGTTTATCACGAGCCTCGTAATTTTGTTTTCATCCGTTGCATTACACGAGCCCTGCCATTTGCACGCAACCCACTCGCAGAGTATGCAGTCAGCGCGCGGTTACCTAACTACTAAATATAGAACACTGATGTCAACGTGCCTGCTTTCTTCATTTTCTAGCTCTGTGGCACAAGAGATGGGTTCCTCCTATGAGACCAACAGATCTGAAAAATGATCATGGGACCATCGCGACATGTGTTTGATTTAAGACGTCAATCTGCCATGCTAGGAAAAGCGAACGAAAGCGCAAGCGAAGTGAAAAAAATACTTGATTCCTCAGTTCATTGTAATAAACTATCGCAGCATTTGTCTGATGTCGAGAGAAGAAATGTCCTGAGAGATTTGATTCCGAAATAAGAGAAAAATAATCCGACATTCTAAAAAGATCAAGCTCCGTTCGAGAGTCCTCAGAGTTAATAAAACCGTCGACACAGCGCCGGCGCCGCAAACGCGGAAGTACAATTGATATAGGTGCATTACGTCTTGTCACCCCCCTCTCCCCCGATATCACTTCAATTGATTTAGAGAAAGGCCGGCTCTTTCTTTGTTTGCTCGGATTTATAGCATTTGGCAAAAACTGTTTCCTACGAGACCTGCGTGGAAACGGCTGCCTTACCCTTGTTTTGACGACCTCTGCGGCGCGGTGGGTGAAGGTCCGCCTGCGACGCAGGAGGTTGCGGGTTCGATTCCCGCCTTGGGACAAATATTTGTACGAACTGCAGGTATTTGTTCCGTGTATTCTGGTCGTTTTTTATGTATAATAAAAAATATCTTTAGGTAATGTATTGTATTATGTATATCAGTTATCTAGTACCCATAACACAAGCTCTGCTTAGCTTGGGGCTAGATAATGCTTTGTGAATTGTCCACCAATATTTATTTATTATTACCCGCTACAAATTAAATGACAAGGTTGATCAGCCGATCGCGAGCCGGCGAACACGAGTAGATGAACTATCTCAGTAAAATTGCACCTGCGAGACCTGTTACATTCACAAACTTTTAGCGCCTAATTTAGAGAATAGCAGCGATATTTTATCTTGTTTTTTTCACTCAGGAAAATACGGTTTTTTCTAAACTATTTTTATATTGTTTAAATGGAAAACTACTTTATGTAAATTGTGTGGACATATTAGTTGTTCTAGGCTGGATGAAACATTTAAAGCTATTCAAATCATAATATTGAGGTATTCGATTTCATAATTCCAATTGAAGGAGGCACCTACCTAGATAGCTGAATTGATGAACAGTTCCAGACGTTCGGAAACGCGTTAAACCTCAATGCAAATAAGTAGAACACTTGACCGAGAATTTTAAAAAAGTTGAGTCGATCCGAGATTAAAACTATCGGATAACGAAGGTTTAATTAAAACTCGTGAGCTGAAACAACACTGGTCCACCCTCCCCCTCTGCTCAATACCCCCCGACTCCCGCACTATCGCCGATATAATAGAATCCGCACTTGGCGACTCAGACTTTTGTTTCCACAGTTGGCACTCGTCGGCGGATGAACGAAGCCAATCAAAAATTAAAATGTAATTCTATAGCATGTTTAAATTTTGAAAAAGTAATAAAATAGTGGTTACCCTGTAAACTTTGAGAGAGTAATTGAATACGTACTAAAAGTTGAAACACTGAGCTCCTGAATAGCCCGAAGTTGGAACATGATCCGTGGGTCATCGATGGACACATCTTCGGAGCAAAGGGTGAATGTTTCAGAAGTTGCAAGCCACTGGCAGCGCTCAGCGTTTCACCGAATAAAAGCTATTTACATCAGCGATAGTTTTCACGATAACCCCTACTACTACTACGACTATTTTTATTGGTCGTTAAAGTTTTCCCATTTCGTACAAGTTTTAACATCTGAGATGCGAGGTCATTTTGTTAATTCAGATGTTATAAAACTGCCGATAGCGATAGTCACGGAGGACGGTAAGCTCACAAATATCGATATAATGTGATATGAAGGTAACAGCTACCATCTGCAAGCAGTAGGTACACGGAGCGCCGGCACGAGGCTCCTCACTGCTGTGCACAATGACGTTCTTGGAACTCCCATACAGATAGAAAGGACTCCGTGAACTCGGTCTGTGGCGAACTGAGCTTCAAAGAAATCAAAACTCGAGAGGGTACTTCCCCTTGACCCAGAATCATGCTATGGCAAGAATCAAAGTCTTAAATGTACGGAATATATGGTCAAGAAGTCCGCCTTGCACTAGACGTTCTATTTCATTTTCAATGGAATATTTCCAGCTGTCCTACATTTGAAGTACTTTATCAAACGAATAGGTACATGAGTTTTTTAAAACTCGTTATAATTTGTACAGCACAAATGGAACGTGGAACAACTTGCACCTCGCGCACTACGCCAAAGACCTTTATTATTGTAAGTAAATAAAATAGTCGATTTATCAAAGCGAAAGTTAATTTAATAGCAACAAAAGGAATGTTCAAATTATCGCGCCCACCTGTCGCGTTAATCATAATTAGGGAATTGTACAAATGAAGCAGAAACCACGCGGCCAGATTTAAACCAAATTGTAAACTGAAATGATTCAGGCACTCTCTTGGCTCAGGGGGTGGTGACCTTATTGACAGACAGAAAAAATAAAGAATTCAAATCTATTTAGAAGAATATTTTTTTGTTTTCTATATGATAAATAGCTACTCATAAATCAAAGTTAGGCTCTGGAAAGTTCAGTCGTTCTACGTGTTTATCGACGAGATTTAGCAAGTAAATTACATTATGAAGTTAAATAATTTCGATGTTACCAACACTTTGGACGCAAAGTTTCTAGACTTAGGCATTGTTTGTTTGAGGCAGTAACACTATGGAGATTACGTTTCCAAAAAACACAACGCGCAAAAGATTTACATCTCCGCAGAAGATTTCGCAAAATCCCAAATTCTTTGATCTCGGTTTATTGAATCCGACGGCGCACACGACGCTCCTGATAAAAATACACATCGCTTTGTATTTGCATAGATTAATAGAAATTCCGAAAGCGAAGAGATCGCGCAGGTAGCGGGAAACTTTGTAAATAACTGCCAGCGATCTCGCCGCATTGTCCTACTGAGGCGGGTTTACTCTATCGCTTTCCATTCAACCAGATTTCGACTCTATAACTTACAGCATAAATTCCATTTTAGTTACAAACGGCCGATATTTAGTGGACACATTTGTTATTGAATGCAGCGTTTTGTTCGTTAGATTATGGTACGAATATCTTCGGAATCTGCGGTTCAATAGAATTTCTGGCATTCCGATAAGAACTGGTAGGTATCTACGGCATGCAGCGGGGAACAATCGATGTAGGTTGCGCTTCCAAACAACTTCATTACGTTCGAATGCTACGACAGTTGTTACGAGAGTCTGAGCAGACGAGCTACGGTATCGACCGCTACGAACGTGATACGACGCTGCTACGAGAGTGCTGCGAGGACTGCGAGTGCTACGAGCTACGGTACCGACCGCTACGAACGTGATACGACGCTGCTACGAGAGTGCTGCGAGGACTGCGAGTGCTACGAGCAACGGTACCGACCGCTACGAACGTGATACGACGCTGCTACGAGAGTGCTGCGAGGACTGCGAGTGCTACGAGCTACGGTACCGACCGCTACGAACGTGATACGACGCTGCTACGAGAGTGCTGCGAGGGCTGCGAGTGCTACGAGCTACGGTACCGACCGCTACGAACGTGATACGACGCTTCTACGAGAGTGCTGCGAGGACTGCGAGTGCTACGAGCTACGGTACCGACCGCTACGAACGTGATACGACGCTGCTACGAGAGTGCTGCGAGGACTGCGAGTGCTACGAGCAACGGTACCGACCGCTACGAACGTGATACGACGCTGCTACGAGAGTGCTGCGAGGACTGCGAGTGCTACGAGCTACGGTACCGACCGCTACGAACGTGATACGACGCTGCTACGAGAGTGCTGCGAGGGCTGCGAGTGCTACGAGCTACGGTACCGACCGCTACGAACGTGATACGACGCTGCTACGAGAGTGCTGCGAGGACTGCGAGTGCTACGAGCTACGGTATCGACCGCTACGAACGTGGTACGACGCTGCTACGAGAGTGCTGCGAGGACTACGAGTGGTACGAGCCACGGTCCTGGAGACCTGCTACCAGAGTGAACCAACGCTACTACGCGCATGCTACACCAAATTATCATTGGCTGTGAAGTCTCCGGATTTTGAATTTTTGTACTGATTAGGCCATGTTTAGTAATTAACTCTGGGTACTGTCTTTGAATAAAATATAAATCATTTATGTCATTTTGTAATCTAATTATTTTGTCATTTATCCAAGGGCATTTTTGTTCATTTTTAACTCGTTTTAATTTACTTGGAAAATATATATTCAAATTGCATAGCATCTTATTCATAAATGTTGTAAAACTATTACGGTTATAACCATCGAATATTTTATCCCATGCAATATTGTTTCGTATGCAAGCATTGCATTGCCAAATTCCTCTATTTTCTGGATATTGAAAGAACATGTTTCAATATATCTATACTTTTCTGTTTGATGCTTTAAAAGCTCTACTCTAGCCAGCTGGGCGCCATGGTCTGATAAAGCTGTAGCCAAGGGCGTTACATGAATGGCATGACGTTCAATATTTGTCACTACACACTCAATAGATGTAGCAGAATCAACTTCTAGTGGCAAAATTTACTACATTTCTGAAACCATTTATTAACATTAAATCTATTAAATCTTTTTTGTTTGGCGTGTTAAGTAGGAGGTCTATACTAGGAAGTCTAACTGGGAAGTCTTGATTTCATTTGTTTACTTTGAGATATTCTAGAGATGAAAATTAAAAAAAAATATACACCTAATAAGCATCTAACACGAATAGACATATTTTCTTGTAATATGAAAATCGTCCTCCTGGGTTTGGGTTACAGAACCCAAAACGATGACAGGAGGCCATAAAGCAGCGCACACGTCCTCTATCATCCAGCGGCCGTTTTGTGAATGGAGGTGTCGCGGGATTGATAGGATCCATTCGAGGCCTCTCCGAGACCTCCTTCCGGGCCGTAATTAGGCCGCAGCCGCGACGTGACCTGCCTTCACACTACTAGGAAACTGTTCCAGCGGAAACAGCTTCAAACGAATTTCTTTTGATTATTTATTAGTTTTTTTATTTTAAATTTTTGTGTTTAAGGTTAAAAATCTCTTTGAAATCGTAGATTCTGCGAATAGATCCTTAGAGTTTTTATATAATTTTTCTTGTTTATTTATTCACTGAGTCCTTACCTTACCCTCATTTAATCAGCTGTGGTTGATTCCATCTGACTTCTTTACAGAGCTTACGCGCTCCTACCAGCCGTGAACATTAAATGATGTCTCGCGTCGAGGCTTCGGAGATAAACAAAGAGAACTGCGTATCGCAGCGGATCTAGTCGCCGTCTAGACGAACCAATTCTACCAATCTAGACGCACGAGGGGTCGCGCACTACGCGGCGGCGGACGCACGAGGGGTCGCGCACTACGCGGCGGCGGACGCACGAGGGGTCGCGCACTACGCGGCGGCGCAGTCACTTGATAGTATGGTATATGAAGAGGGATTAATTTAATTATACATTGATGTACCATTGTACTATTAACTCCATATTATTAACACAATGTTCTTTATGTGCAAATTACAAGAACTGATATAACAAGTTTAATGATTGTCAAATGTTCACTATCACCACCCCTTTCTATAGTAACTTGCGGATAACGGGGTTGGTTCACTTCTAGAAATAAGTTTATTCAAGTTTATATTGTTAATATTGTTAATATTTAAGTGTTACTGTTTGTTATCCTTAAGAAAATAAAATAAAAATAAAATAATAAAATGATGAATTGACCTACATGACTACAAAACCACACCAGCCTAAAACTAACAATACTAAGACATTTCAAGATTATTGTTTTTTTAAATGATTTTTAGGAATCTGAAGCTCATTTATTTAAGAAAACACAATTTTCATAACCTTATAGGAGTTTACTCGTATAATGGAAAATTTATTTCTCAACACAATGAGAATTTCTATTATTCAACTACACTTAGGTACTTATCGCAACGATACAACATTACGCAAGAGAGTGAACGTCCGTTCAGCACGACGACTTGCAGCAGAATGAGCCTCGAGCGTTGGTTTGCTCCGGCTGTTATAGTGTTGCCCTGTTTTTATGCTCTAGTCTCCCAACATTATATTGATTGGTATCTAATTATGAGTATGTAAATTATTTATTTTCAGTTTGCTTGACTACCATTCATTGTGGAATCGGATTGACAAAGGTAACAATTGTTTCCAATTTTAAAATTGGAAAAATTGTCCTTTCCTTTATTTGGTTCATTTTTGTGTTAACTTTCTTTCATTTGGTCAGAGGTTTTGTGGTTTTAATATGACCACACCCTTGTTTATGCTAATGCTAGCGGCTATGATGGCGTAGTGGTGCGAAGGTCGCGCATTAGGCCCCGGCGATTGATACCTGACCCGCTTGCGAAGCTGGTTTAATTACACGGACCCACCGCCTCTCGACCCTCTCGCGCAGGGCAGCCACGCGCCCGCGGAGGCACACATCGCAACACTAAAGAAACCATTCACGATCCAAAAAACGGTTGTTATACTTTGTTTGAGGCAGACTGTGTTCCTACGGTTGGATTGATGCAATGCACGGTCTCCTTCATGAGTTAGGTATAACATACTGAAAGATAAATGTTTCGGTCCCAAGTGAGTGAAGTGAAATTAACTCATGAAGATCGAGCGAGACGAACGGGCCGAACTGTGGAATTCAAAATTATCAATATTTCTATTTTTTATTGGGCAGCACATCCTTTGTTAGCTTCATTGTGTACAGTCGCGCATCCCGTACTGAGAGAGGGTGGTGGGTTCAGGTCCTGTTGAAGCCGAAACATGTTTAGGACATAATGAAATCTCTCCGTGTTATGATTAATTTAGATCCAAATAGTGCTTGAGTTGTAGGAAGGTATCTCTGTACAAGTTCGAGCAAGAGCGTGATATTATAGCGCACCATACTGGACTGGCGCTGGAAATAGTAACGAACCCGGTGCGCGGCGGCAGCCCTAGGCTTAGCCCGACAAACGAGTTGGAAAGCTGAAACCTTGCACTTTGATACAAATATAAACTGGGATCAGCGCTGAACGAGCCGGCAGCCGCGACCGGGGGGCGTGTGCATACATCTACTGTGTGTGTGAGTGGGTGTGTGCGCGGCACAAGGATGACGGCTGGCTTCTCAGTAAAGGCTTCCAACGTGAGGCTTTTAATTGATTAAATAAAAAGGTTCCTAATGTACCAATTAAGAAATAAAGGAGGAGGTCTATGTTCAGCGTTATGTATGTTTTACATGGGTTACATACATACATACATTACATTACATACATACAGGTTACATTAAAATAAAAGAAAGTGTACGTTTAGTCTGTTTTGTAGTTTAGCCTAACGACTATACATTTTCAATATTAAAAATAAGTTTTCATCATTTTTATCTGCGACCAAAGTGCCTGGGAAGGTGGATCCAACGAACCCAAACTTTACGAGGTTAAGTCGTTTAGGAATTCCTAATTCCACATACTGTCTCCATCATCAGCCCAACGCGATGGTACCACGACATCTCATTCTCACCAAACTTACACAAGTATGCCTTTCAGCTGTATGTTTGAGGACAACTGGACTAAAGTTGAGTGGTAAGGTTTGTCCTACACCACTACCACTAACAGGGCGAGTAGAACGAAAGCTTGAGGTGTTGGATGAGCCGGGAATCAGCGGAAATCAAACAATAGCAAGTTGATCCGAGTTCCCCGAAAGCTACGCGAGAATGAATCCATCGTTCGACGAACTATCGGGAAATATTTTATTATCTCGCCAAAATATCTTCCAATATCAGGTACGACCTAGCTTTCAATAAACAAACCGACGGAATATATAAAGCACAATCTCTGAGCTTCCGCGGTTCTGCACCTTCCGTTCCCTTATTCCACCAGGGAGCCATAAAAAGCGAAGTGATTTAGATGAATCACGGTATACAATAGAGAAAGGAAATACATTATCTAGGGAGTAGGGACGGCGCACACGGGCGTGCACGCCGCAGCCTTCTCTACCCACGGACCTGCTGCTGAGCGCGCTCGGGACTAACAGCCAGCTAGATATTTGATAACAATTGTTTCTTAGCATTGTTGATGATCGTGATCTTCTTTCGAATCCTCACACTAGCACTGGGTTATATTTTTGCAAAAACCCCATACATTTGGATCAGATTCGGATGGATATATTTTCAAGTGGAAATGTTCAGAGGTTTGACAAAACAGCATGTTTGCGTTATGTTGTGTCGTGTTGTGCTCCGAGAGACGAAGCCGTGACGGGAGGCTCGTATGCGCGCACTCTAAGACGGGTACAACCATAAAAATATCCATTGCAAAGGAAAAATCTTGGCTTTAAACAAGGACAATGGGCTGTGTGTGCAATTAAGGTAATGTTCACAGTTTACGCGGGATTTATCTCGAGTTTTCGAGTGATAAAAGCACCGGAGTGGAAGGTCAGGAGCCCTCGACAGGGCCCGCGCTGACTCGGGGGAAATGAAATAGGGGGCCAGAGCCCACCTCCTCCTCTCATACACTGCGCCCTCCGCGCTCTCACTGATAATGCACAATTGTTCGTGTTGAGGAAAACCCAGAAACAGAGCGAGGACCATCAGAGGTCCTCGCTCTCGGGATGAAACAAATGCTAATTGTCGCACCCAACAATGAATAATGCATAGTGGATTCTCTTTCAGAAGTGAGTCCAATGAAAGCCTGGTAATTTACACCTCGGTGTTTACACAGGTGAATATATTTGATACAGGCAAGAGTTCTACACAAAGAGAGAAGAGTTCGTTATTTGTGAAAAAAATGGTAATGTGGTAATAGCTATGATAAAACGATATACGGGTTATTCCCAACGTCCCACGTTAGACGTTTCTATTCCCAACATCTCCAGTAACAGACACAACAGAGGCCAATAAATACGTAAGATAAATACAAGGCGATAACTCCTGTCTTGAGCTGCATACTGGTAGATACCACAGAGCAGTTACGTAGGTACTTAGTATTAGTACGCATACACAATGCAGAGGAGACAGTTGATTTATGCGCGACGCACCGCCGCGCCGCGCCGCGCCGTTTACTGGCGACGACGTAGCACGCGCGCAGTGCACTTCACTCACTCTGGCAGGCAACTACTAATACAATGCAATAAGTTTAATATTTTGCGATCAAATAGTGACTTGTAGATTCATCATTTGCTTTTAGAAGTTTGAAAAGAACTTTAATAGTGCTTCAAATTCCTTTAAAGGAGAATTAATAGTAAGTTACCTTAAATTTAGATTAGCTACTAAGTTTTCTTTTGGTACACCTTTTGCATAAGTAACAGTTGAGTTGATGCACTGCATCGGGTTGCCTGTGAGGTTGCCTTTGGTCATGAATATTCGGACGGCAGCCTGCGGAGCAGTATTGATGACTCGTTGTTTGCTGCCACCATTGATTGATTCATAGCTGCTTCTTGCTGCCGATAGGGCGTGTAGTGGTAGTTCCCCAAACCACACCTACTGCTGAGAGTGCTCAATAAGTAGCCTGTACCTGCATCAATGCATAATAATAAACACCTAGGTGTAAACTTTTCCATGATATTGCTTAAAATTGAATTACAAATTTATTTTCGCGTTTGCTCAATTTAAAACTAACAAAGATTACTTTGGCAAAAAAGTTACAAATAACCCAAAAAACTGGGTTCAAATGTCATAAGGAAAACTAAATCGAACGAGTAACCATTGTAGAAATATGGCAATCGTTTTCTTTATCCGACTATGGGGACAGTCAATAAATAACAGTAACCGACTTGCTCCGGGCGATCTTTTATTCCGGTCTACATTCGCAAGTTTCCTCTATAACCAGAGCAAACTTACACCCTATCGATAACTCTACCTGTGTAAATCCAGCGCGTGCCATGTGGCTGGCTCCTGCATCAGTTAACGTAAGAAAAAACTCCACCTACATCCAGCGCGTGCCATGTGGCTGGCTCCTGCATCAGTTAACGTAAGAAAAAACTCCACCTACATCCAGCGCGTGCCATGTGGCTGGCTCCTGCATCAGTTAACGTAAGAAAAAACTCCACCTACATCCAGCGCGTGCCATGTGGCTGGCTCCTGCATCAGTTAACGTAAGAAAAAACTCCACCTACATCCAGCGCGTGCCATGTGGCTGGCTCCTGCATCAGTTAACGTAAGAAAAAACTCCACCTACATCCAGCGCGTGCCATGTGGCTGGCTCCTGCATCAGTTAACGTAAGAAAAAACTCCACCTACATCCAGCGCGTGCCATGTGGCTGGCTCCTGCATCAGTTAACGTAAGAAAAAACTCCACCTACATCCAGCGCGTGCCATGTGGCTGGCTCCTGCATCAGTTAACGTAAGAAAAAACTCCACCTACATCCAGCGCGTGCCATGTGGCTGGCTCCTGCATCAGTTAACGTAAGAAAAAACTCCACCTACATCCAGCGCGTGCCATGTGGCTGGCTCCTGCATCAGTTAACGTAAGAAAAAACTCCACCTACATCCAGCGCGTGCCATGTGGCTGGCTCCTGCATCAGTTAACGTAAGAAAAAACTCCACCTACATCCAGCGCGTGCCATGTGGCTGGCTCCTGCATCAGTTAACGTAAGAAAAAACTCCACCTACATCCAGCGCGTGCCATGTGGCTGGCTCCTGCATCAGTTAACGTAAGAAAAAACTCCACCTACATCCAGCGCGTGCCATGTGGCTGGCTCCTGCATCAGTTAACGTAAGAAAAAACTCCACCTACATCCAGCGCGTGCCATGTGGCTGGCTCCTGCATCAGTTAACGTAAGAAAAAACTCCACCTACATCCAGCGCGTGCCATGTGGCTGGCTCCTGCATCAGTTAACGTAAGAAAAAACTCCACCTACATCCAGCGCGTGCCATGTGGCTGGCTCCTGCATCAGTTAACGTAAGAAAAAACTCCACCTACATCCAGCGCGTGCCATGAGGCTGGCTCTTGCATCAGTTAACGTAAGTAATAACTTCTCACTTCACTCTGCCTATTAGATACAAATACATGCAATGCACATATACTGTACTGCAGCGAGCCTTTCCAAGTAATCTTTACGCAGCACGCAGCTAAACTCCACCTTGCTAGAATATTTTAAATAGTGTTTTTACAAAACGAGCTGTTTCATTTGCCCATGGCTAAAGCACGCGAGACTATCGACGGTATTCAATTGAACACCTTGTAAACACTTCCCCGACATCACTCGTGTAAAGCGGCCGATATTTCCGCGAGAGGGCACCTAAATCACCCGCTATCCGGCGCAACCAGCACTTACCGAATATGAAACAAAACAAACAATACATTCAATTAAAAGGGCTGAGGGCAGTTGAGCGATAGCGCGGCCATTGTGCCCTATCGGGCTATCTCGGCTTTTGTTTCATTGGAGGCTTTATTGGCTGTCGGCTGGAGGGATATAGCTGCGGATGGATGCCGGCCACGTCTGCGGATAACGCGCTGCGCCCGCCACACCACATTTCAACCTTCGGCCTGGAGCGGTGGCAGAGGCCAGGGGCGCAGGCAGTTGGCTCATCACAGGGGCAGTCAGTCAATGTATTTTCCGTTAGTATATTTTACGCCTCATTATTAGACATTACATGGTTCGTCAAGCTTTGAAAAGCTCGCATAATGAATTTAGAGCATTTCTTTGCATGGTATTGCGCAAGAGCAAAACGAGACTTCATTTTCCTTCTAAAAATCGTAATTTCTCAAAGTAAGCTCCTTGTCCCAACAATGGCCAATACATCCTGGTGCCGGCCCTTGTACGTACATCTAGAGATAGGATATACGATTGTACAACAGCCTCTTTTGTGTTGATTTGAAAACGTGCTTGGCGACCGAATTTCTCTTATTTCGAATTCGTATCTTATTCATGGAAATCCAATCCAGTAATCCATCTGGGAAAAACATAAACTACTATATTAAGTCTATGGAGTATGGACAGTTCGCCAGGTGGCTACAGTACGCACATTTTTTCTTAAAATAATTTAATTTCGAATTTTTAAACGGGAGCATGAAAAAGGTTTTTTCATTAATTGTAATTATTATTATTGCGATTAGTTGGTTCCACAGTCAGGGCCCGCGCCCCGCGCCCCGCGCTACAGTGCCACGGAAACAATATTATAGGAATTTGTATGGACAGTTTAAGACTCTGTCTTCCAAAGTGACACTCGACACTTGACTAACACATTGTCATACATGTCTGTTCTAAAGGGTATCTGAATGTTTCTTCGTTTTTGATACGAGTAGTACGCGCCAACCACTAAAAGCAGGGGTTGGTGAGTGGTCGCATTCGTGTGTATAATGGTTCGAAATCCAGACTAAGAGGACCCAAACTATATCAAAAAAGTCTGTCGCCACAAAAAGAGCAGCAGTTCCTTTGGTAAATTCAGTTTTAAGGAATACAAAGGACAATGGGAGTGTGGATCCGCGCATTACTTGCAGGTGAACCCGCGTGACGGAGCTGGTTCAGCAGAGAGGAGGCCTTACTGTAGAGAGAATGTTCTACATTGTTTAGTAAAAGGCTTGTAACAGTCGTCAGAACGGAAGTGTTCAGGGCAAGGTCGAGAGGAAATTGTTTGTAATAGTCCCAGGGCACCGTCGGCCGCCACCATCAGAGGGAAACAAACCGCCTCAGGTAATTGTGCAAATCTTTATTTCTCGATTCTGGCCGCCCACCTCCATTAACCTCGTCATCCGTAACAATATAATATAATAATCGGATGTTTTCCTGAAAAACAGTACCCTTTCAGGCGATTAAAGGGGTTGAGTGAAAGCAGACAGCGGTGATTCGGGACTTCTCTCTCAGTCATCAATCATGCGGCGCGATCATTACCATCTGAGCCGCGTGCGGTAATCAGCCGCCGCGCCCGCCCTCCGCGGGAATTAACACGAGCTCACAGACTCAATCTCACCGCCTTATCTCTCGCCGTTACTGGCGGTTCTTATACCCGCGCATCCACACCGGAGATGCTTGTGTGTCTCGTTACTACGAATATTAAGTTATTTAAAATCGATTAAATTTTTCAGCTTCCATGCAACCAAATCTATCAAGTCGTGTCGATCACAGACCGTATTGCCAAGAATACCTGAACGCACTAAGATACGCTCATTTTTGCCCAGCTTATCTGAAGGCTTTTGGTTCGGTTATAAAGTTGACCTTAGCCGCAGCAAAATAAAGGTCAAATTTCACATTTCGCTGTTAGAGGAGGTTGGCCCCGTGTCGGACGGAGAGTAGCCCGTGACGTAATTGGAAAGTTTGATGAATAGGCGCGAGATAAAGATGAACACGACTCATGGAGGAAATGGGTCTATTATAAGTCTCGGGTTACTGAGTGGACCGAAGCGCCTACAGAGCTGCGCCGCATTCTAATTTCAGCTTTTTCCGCTATTTAGGAAAATCTGATATCGTCATCCTCACTGGGACCATTAGCAGTGAAAGTGATCAAACATCACAGGAATGGAAATAGTCAACCTTTGCATGAATATAAGGGAACCGTCCGTGGTTATAGTCCTCGAACGAGTGGTGTTCGCCTCCTGCGGTCTGCGAGCGTCGAGTGCGCGGGGGTGTATCAACAAATACTGGCAGATTAGGAAGCGACCGAAAATCAAAAGCATATAATGAAAAAACTTCTTGAAGTACATGAGATATTTTGTTCTGGGAGATATCTCAAGATAAAGGATACCTAGAACAAGCGGAAACTATACAATCCAATTAAATTTATTTTTTTAAACATGCGGGGAAATATTGTCATTACTTTTGAATAAAAAACACGCGAAGTATCATATTTACGTAGACTGAAAAACCATAATCACTTCCCGGCGCGTTCTTTGAATTGGGAACGAAGAGCGCGCCGGCAATGTTGTATAAAACGGAGTGCTGTTTGAATTTAGAACTCTTTCATCTATCGTACACATTGCGTTCTCGTGGCTGTATAGCCACAGATGCGTTTACCTTTTGGCACAAACTGTAAAATAAAAAAAAAATTGGCGGCAAAGCGGAGTTCGTTGTTATTTTGTAAATTAAATTAAATTTAGTATGTAAAAGCCCCTTTTTTATTTCCTTGCATTTTTTTAAGAAAAGCACTATGTATATATGCCTCGGCCGAAAGTCCCAACAAGTCCTCGTCTGCGGCTCGGCCTTCAAACTCATACTCGACCTGCAATTGCCCATTTCGCTGCCTTTGCAATAATGTACTATTATTAGTAAGTAAGGTGGCCATTCCACTCATCCAATATCTTTGTCCAATGTACATTTGATCAAAGAACTTGGATGACTTCATCCAATTGACTAGCAACACCGATATTTGATCAAACATTTGGAAACCAGTTAGTGTGTGCGGCTTCGCACGCGTTGTTCTGTGAAAACGTATACAGGTTTTTGTTGTTTAGAACAGTTTTTGGTCAAGGATTCACATTTTTCGTAGCTCTTTTGCTTTACAACAGAGTGAATAAAAAAAATAACATCAAAGATTTAAGTAAGTACAAATGTGGTCAAGCTTTGGAGGGTTATCTACTCAATCTACACTACGAAAATACCGAAAGTCTATTACAAATCATAAAATAACCTAACCTAGATTCTAATAAAATATACAATAATAAGAAATTAAAAAATCCCAAAAATTTACGATCTCGACGGGATTCGAACCCGCACCTTCCCCTTCAGCGCAGGGTTGCTCTTTTTCCAACTAAGCTACGTGATCTTATCTCGCCGAGGTGTAAATCTTTGGGAGTTCTTTCGGCACTTACGCCAGGCTAGTTCGTAGGAAGTCCCAGAGATTGTTGACTCGACGAGTACCTGATTTCGTGGCTCAGTCGGTTAGAGCATACTCCTACTGAGGGTAGGTCGCGGGTTCAAGTCCCGTCGAAAGAGAAAAAGAAATCGAGAGAGGTATTAAGACTAAAATTGATCCTTTAACTATAATCAATTACGAATGCAAATTATTATTTACCAACAAAATTTACATTTAGGCACACATTAAATAAAAAAAGTTCTGAGGAGCTAACTACAATAGGTAGTAGGTATGTCTAATGTATTGGCGACGGCCCCACACGCCACACCCGGCTCATGGCCCGCGCGGGCCCCCATCGCCACACCCGGCTCATGGCCCGCGCGGGCCCCCATCGCCACACCCGGCTCATGGCCCGCGCGGGTCCCCACACGCCACACCCGGCTCATGGCCCGCGCGGGTCCCCATGCTTGAGAAGGGTGACAGAAGAGGCAAGTTATGTTTTCGTATAAAACAGTAATTGAATCATGAAAGTGTACAAGCTCACTCGAGAATTGTTTCATTATCTTATGCATCTTATGTCTTCGGTGTGACTTTATGAATGGTTCCTGTTTCGTCGCGTCACGTTACGTAGCTAATTTTATTCCATAATTTTTTTTATGCCGTGCCGTGCCGTGTTGTTTTGTTTGAGTTCCTCCGAGCACTCGCCGCCGCACGGACCTGCAACTGGTTCCTGGCCAGTGGCTCTCTAATGCGAGGGTTATATCAAACGAACACACGTCAGATGCGGTATTTCCGAGTACACTATCGAATCATGATTTTCCATTGTGATATTATTTTCCCGCGCTGTAAGACGGCGGCGGCGTCCGGCGGGGGCGCCAACTCAGCAAAATTGAATTATAACATTCTCGGAAAATAATAGGATAATGTTGCCAGCGATAAAAGCTCTTTCCCAACTTTTACATATAAATTGTAGGGAAGTTCGCGGTGAGGACGCGGATTATGTATTAGAGAAGTGAAGTGTTCTTCGGAGCGGTGACGGAATTAGTGGCGGGGCAAGTGTGTGTGAGCAAGTGAAGTAGCTGAGGAGCTGAGGAGCAACACTTCACGGACTCCATGGTCGTCGTCGAACACATATGCCTGTATTAGCGTAACATACTATAGAACCTTCCTAAATATGTATATCTAAAATGTTTTATAGGTACCTAAACGTTGCGGGCGTTCCTTCCTTCATAAATAAATAAATACATCTACAAAAAACAAATAAATTTACGTACAGTACATTTAGTATAATGTAAACTGGACCAGAAACAGAAATACAACCTGTATTTATTCATAGTCATATTCAGATGATTTGAAATAAATGTATAATAGAGAATCTATACTAATAAGTGTTCATTGGTTTGTCGTTCCTTCACGCCCTTACTAAGCAACCCATCGACTTGAGTTTTGGCATGGAGTTAGTTGAAAGGATGGAGAGTAACACAGGCTTTTATCCCATAAATCAGTTCCCATGGAATAGAAGTAACCTTAAACACGCGTGCGAAGCCGCGACCAGCAGCTAGTGCATTATGAGTTTATAATTCCTTAATAATTGGCTTGTTTGCTGCGAGTGGATACGCCTCCTACCTAGGACAGTTTTACTTTATTCTACTTTTTGTAGAATGGAATGAAAAATTATGACGACCTCTGTGGCGCGGTGGGCGAAGGTCCGCCTGTGACGCAGGAGGTTGCGATTCCTGCCTTAGGACAAATGTTTGTACGATCTGCAGATATTTGTTGCGGGTGTTCTGGTCGTTTTCTATGTATATTACAAAAAAACTATCTGTATATTGTATTGTGTAATATATCAGTTGTCTAGTGCCCATAACACAAGCTCTGCTTAACTTGGGGCTAGATAATGCTGTGTAAATTTTCCAGCATTACTTATTTTATTTATTTGTTTATATTTATCTTGTTTGAGGTTACGAAAGTCATGAATCGCTTATTCCTTTAGTCCTATGTTAAGATTGCACGAGTTCTATAAAAAATAACAGAACATGAAAATAAGTATGTATGACCCTAAACTCAGAATTCTATATGTAACTCAGTCCTGTATCTATCGATCAGTTCCAAATATAGACAGGAAACAAACGCTCTTGCGAATAAAAATAGCAACTTGAAATTGCGGCGGAACAAACGAAACA
This sequence comes from Eupithecia exiguata, assembly GCA_947086465.1. NCBI lineage: Eukaryota > Metazoa > Arthropoda > Insecta > Lepidoptera > Geometridae > Eupithecia > Eupithecia exiguata. The sequence goes on along the minus strand of OX352228.1, from coordinate 15,007,169 downwards.
AAACAAGGGGACGTGAAAAGGTTTGATACTAAGCAGGTGAAGTTACGAGAACCACTCGGAACGTATCAAGATGTGTCTACCGACAAACACAAACACAAGACTAAAGGCATCAATCTATAAAGGCACACGCAGAAGACGTGTTACACTTTAGAACCCCTTGCGATTTATTCAGATATCTATTTGGCATTTGCTCGCACAGATGGTCAAACATTTAGGTACCTACAACATTTAGGTCAAAGCGATAGGTAGGCATGTGTTGTGCGATGCGTAGCATATGAGCACCGCAGTCGATTCTCACCTTTAAACCTCGAGTGCGTCTTTGTTTGTTTTTAGTTATTATCCCGCGTATTGCGAATGAAGTCTTAATTCGCATTCCAAGATTTGTTTGACATCGTTTTCAATTAAAAGTTGCGAAGTTCCCTGTGAGCGGCGCGAAATCAAATTATTCTTGGAATCGTTATTCCAATCACGGTAATATCTAAACTAATTAGAAAGGTAGCAGCAGGTACTTGGAGCGTTAAGCTCCAAGTATCAGCAAATAAGTAAATGCCTTCAGTGTCAAATGTCGAAACAGAAGTGACAGAACGTTATAGACTGATGCTTGACATCTGTTTCCGGTCAACTTTTGAAGATCCTACCGATGAAAGAATACTGCCGTACCACATTTCACGCCGTGGTTTTCTCCTTTCAATTTTCTCTCTAGTTTAGTAGATATACCTACCTGCGCATTCCTCTCAGTCCCACCTCTGGCCGAGGAGCCTCCGGCCGAGGTGCCTCCGGCAGGCGCCGTAAATAGCCGATCGACCGAGTTATAACACTTAAACGTGAAAGTCTCCTGCCAGTGCCGTGTAGGAGAGCCGATAATTCAGCGCTGGAGCGAGTGCCGCGACCCTATCGATCCGCACTGGGAGGCCAAGTGCCAGATACAGCGATCTGGAGACGTACTCTGAGGTATATCTTATGTTCCTAATTTTTAGTAACGGAAATTTGATATTTTATTTTATTCGTAATCGGTGATTTCGCAAGCTTGACGTATCATCACGTTGACACCTTTTACATATTGAACTTTTTCCGTAAATGTACAAATGAGTGTTTACTGGGAATGCAAAGGCATCCAATAAACTCAAATCTCAAGCTGCAGAGAAGGACGAAACAGGGTATTCAAATTGAAATGTTTTATAACAATCGCAAATGACGCAACTGAAATTTATTGTTGTTTTATCCTCGCTTCGGAACATTGAACCATCGTTATCCAAACACGGTCTGACTTCAGCCAATAGCCAATTTACGGCACGCTCTGCGGTCCGAGTACCAAAAACACGAAAACAAAAGTAGGTTTAAAGTTAGCCTCTGCATGTAGCCTCATATACAAGCTGAAATCTGAACTAATACATCCCAGCATTTTCATAAAGCAGTCCGTGCTGGTAAGTAAGGTCGGCCCGCGGCCGCCCGCAGTCGCACCCCACCCCATCTGGACCGCTTCCAACGAGACTCATTGACCAACCAATGATGTTTCTCTTAACATGCTTCTGCAGCGATTCAATGGATATATCGCCGCCGCGCCGCGCCACACATTCTATGCCAGAAGCCGCTGATCCGTTCCCAACACTCTTATGTTTATTTGTACTGAAAATGCTTGAACCAAGTTGCAGTCTGATATTTCAGTGCAATCATTTTAAAAAACCTACGGAGTCATATATCCTACTACGAATGTCTACCAAACCTCTTGTAAGCTAGAGCGAGCTCCCATTGTTTTGAACCACGAAGTCGTACACCGCATTCTACAACAATCTAAGCTAACCTCTCCGCACGTCTTTGCCCGTTGCAGAATAAGAAGAAAGTAAAACATTATGAATTACATTTTAGATTTTTAAATATGTTAATCATTTATGATTTCACCGCGTCTTTGCGAGTCATAAAATTGTTCTCGGTTCTCGCTGAACCAAAACAGTTTATTCTTCAGCCGTTTCTTGTGAAAGTTTTAGCTTTTCGATGATTATCCCGTTAGTTTTTCTGAAGTTTTTATCAAACAGTGAGTCATTGATTTTGGTAAGGCTCCTCTTTAAGTTCGACTAAAGGGAATATTCATGGATTTTTGATCGATTATGAAATATTATACTTACGCAGACGTTGTTTTGTTGGTTCTTCACCCCCCCCTCCCAATCACCTCATGCATGGCATATCTCCACACCAAGGGGGAATAGACCCATCATGTGTGGTAATAGTCATAGTGAATAGTGTAAGTGATCAGCAGGAAGAGCTTTACAACTTAGCTCCAAGGGACTTTCAAACCGTCACAACTCCGGAACCACACGAGACACTCCCGTTGTTGGATTTCTAAGAAATCACAAGATTGAAACTAGGTCGGTCGTATTGTTAGTAGCTAACTACTAGTTTAATAACAGTCTGGCTCTATAAGCTCTCGAACTCTCGAAACGGGCTCTGATGGAGACCGTGAAATAAGTTTATGGCATCGAACCCGCAGGTACCTTCGCTTGAGGTACATTACTTTTTGAAAACATTTGTATAGAAAAGAAGGGTTGCTCAGTTTGCTTTGATAGAAGACGTCGCGTCATGGAAAATATATACGCTAAATAAATAAATAATTTCAATGGGTCTTGATTAGTCATCATGGGAATGTTCCACATCAGGATCATTGCTTCGGTTGTTGTTCAATCTGACTGGCGCATGGCGGTATTACACACAAACAGGAGAAGGAGGATGATGGGGGGGGGGGGGGGAGATTTAATCAGTTACGTTACGTGTTTTGACACTTTACCCGAGTGTTTGTTTTTGATACCGTTTGCTCCATTATCGAGGAAAACTGATGCAAATTCGAACGTATCATCCAAGCAGTAAGGTTGAAGTTATGTTTATTGTTTAGTAGAGATCCGTTTTCGTATCGTATTGGCTTTATAGAAGAACACTAAAGTGGGTGAAACCGAATACCTAATAGAGTTGTTCTTCAACAAACTGTTGTAAATAAGAAATGGTTTGAGGAAAGCGATAAAAGAATACACAAACGTAATAGGTATGCCGCACTCGATCAATTATTCACTTGTTAGTGAGAGTCGGAGCCTTTCACTGGAATAGTTATTTCAACGTTACACATAGGCTGAGGTCTTAAGGGTGTTGTGATACAGTGGGGCTACTACTATATCACAACATCAATGAGTGGGCGAGTGGCAGCTACCCAAAATTATCTGTCTCTACAATTAGGAGTGAAATTTGAAAATAGTTTCAACTTAACTAACCTAATTAATTGCTACCACATAATTGCATTCCCACTGTTCCCGGCTTTCCTTTCACGCGAGCTGTTAAACTGATCAGTTAAATAACTCTTCAACGGTTAGTGAACTTCAGTACCAACTATCAGCTTAATGATGAATGATGTTTTAAAGAAGGTAGGTTATATCAAACTAGCTGATCCGTCCGCGATTGCACTGAGCCTGCGTCCTAAAAGGAAACTCCATGCAAAATTTCAGCTTCGTAGCTCTTGTAGTTTCAGAGTTCTCTTGATGTGTCACCCAGTTTTCTCTTCTCTTTTAAAAATATAGATAATATTAGTTATTTTCATCGCAGTGTTTAAATCACCCATTGCTGGAAAGAAGCCTCCTTTGTTCTCCGTCATCTATCCTCTGTCCCCCTGTGTGTGCCCCTAGCATCAGTCGTCCAACATTTGTTCAAGTGTTAGTAAACTCAAACTAAAATGAACTCTAATTGGTAGCCTACATTAACATAATTCATATGAGAAGTTTCTCTTAGCATGTACAATTGGCGAAACACATTGAAATCAAAGGAGCTTGCGGCAGGCAAGTTGGAGAGTTGGGAGGTCGCGGCTCTAACTACTCGAGAGGAGTTGGGAGTTGCCTCGACGCGGTAATTGTAGCGAATGTGGGAGCTCGTGCTTTGTGTGCGTGCGAGACGAACAAACTGTTTGTGTGAGCGAGTTAGCTGGAACTCAGGGATTAGCGCAACCAGAGGCTGGCAGATTGCACTGAGGAGCTAATTCCGTTTGTGTTTGTTGCATTCGTACGGGGAAACTTTGTTGTTCAGGCAACTTTACGGTGGTCTAGTCTTAGCACATTGGCATTGACAGCACAGGAGATGATACATCATACATATGATACCTGTGTAGTGTATACATATGAAACCTGTGTATGACGGATGCCAATATACTCCGGACATTCGCAAGATGCACTGTAAACACAAAACCACTCACAACTCTAAAAGACAAAATAATCTTATTGATTTCGAGTTAAAATAATAATTTTCACTTATGCAATTCACTAACGCACAGAATAACTATGTATATATTACTAACGCACTATAGGAAAGGGTTCAAACCGACAAATAGTGCAAACTCTGACAAAATTGCACATCAAGAAAGTGAATTGTAGGTTACGTATAAGGGACACGCTTACAAACTAGACTTAGTTTATCTTGAGTTTGGCTGGAGTATAGATCAAGATGTAAGCCCTATATTCCATCTATTTTTTTTTTTTTGTTAGGTGTATGCACGACTATGAAGTTTCCTAATTGTAGACAGATGAGTGAATGAAAACTGAATGACAGAAAGTTTATGTTATCTGAACAGTAACTTTGACAGACAGAGATGCGAATTTGTTGACTTGAAAAAATATGGGGAACTAGCGGTTTGCCCCGGCTTCGCACGGATGTATTCTATAGCCAATGTTACTCAGTGATACAGTAGCTATTAGCAACAAAATAATTTTAGGAATCGGTCCAGTAGTTTTTAAAATTATTCGTTACGACACAGGAATTATCCTAGTGTAAAGTTTACATGCCTTACATGTATATTAAAATAAGTAACCAAAATGAAGTAACTTGCAGAACGACATACTGTACTATAATTAGTTAGCTACCTTTGTAATGTGAGTGTAATGTGAGTGTAATGTGAGTGAAATGTCTAGGTATCTACTCTTATTTTTTTATGTATGTCTAAGCTGTCTGTGACCTAAATAAATAATTTGTATTTTGTATTTGTATTTTTACATACAAAAATACAAATCTTTCCTCCTTAAAATATTATTAATAGCGTAGATGTAGATATTGATGAAGAAAACAATTTCCGAATTTTTGAAAACGATGATTGAAATGTGTTCTTTTTGTAAGAGAAATCAAAATGTAAACTTTTGTTGTCATATTGCACACGGTTGCTTAGATACAGAGCATTTGTTAAAACTTTTCGTATATACTTAGTAATAGGTAAACAACGTCAGAATTTCGAAGAAAGATGAATCAAATGTGTGATCGTTATCAAAGGAGAATCAAGATGTAAAATGTTGTAGTTCTTATGGTACCGTTTGCTGAGCCTGAGGTACAGAGCATTTGCATTTAAACTTTAGTTTTTCGTTAAAACTAAGATATTAGCAAACATCGCCCAAACGAAAACAATGAATCAAATGAGTGACTGTTATATAAAAGGGTAATCTACATTTAAAATTCTGTCGTTTTATTGTTTACGTTTACTGTAATACGGAGAAGTTTTGTTTAAACTTTCACTCTTATTTTAAAACTCTTAGAGTACCCGCAGACTACAAACTTTCTATCGGCCGATAGTTTGGTCGGCTTCTTAATCAGTATGAAGATGTACGCAGATGCGCACATTACAGTGATTCAGTATCGGCCGATAAAACAGTTTGATGGGCTTCACGACTGCCTTCAAACTAAACCATCGGCGAACTATCGGCCGACTGCTTGATCAGTATGGCGCTCAAGCCCCGCCCGCACACTTGCCGATTGTTTGATCGGCCGACTCGACCGATGGCTTCTTTTTCTCCTTTGTATCAAGTATAAAGCAATAATAATATTTTTGGGCAACATGTCCACGCGACTGATCTCAAGCACCAACTCTAGTAAATTAAACAATCGGCCAAACCATTTGTTGGCTAGTCTGCGCACTCGCGAGCAACCCAACTGTTTTGTTGGCACAGTGTGCGCACGAACAGGCCAACTCGACTAAACTCTCGGCCGATAGAAAGTTTGTAGTCTGCGGGGACTCTTAGAGTGCAAATTTTCAAAATACCTTTTGTGTACACCCCTCCCTACCCTCCAAAAGGAACTACTAAGGACTATTGATGTTCTCTATGAAACTGTAGTAGATACATCACTTTGCTCTATTGTCAATAATTTTCTCAGCTTACGCGCTTATAAGGATTTTTCGGCGTTACTATTGTATATTTTAACATGGAAAAGTAGTTATTGTGACATAGCTATAATAGTTAGATACATAGTGTAGCGGACTTTTTTGTAGATATGAATATCTTCTATAAAACTGTAGTACTTACATCACTTTGCTCTATTATCAATAGTTTCCGCAGCGTACGCGATAAAAGGATTTTTAATGGTATTTTTTTCACACGTAGGGTTAGATTATCGAAGTTTTCATAGGGATCCCTAACTTTTTTGAAAATATTCAATAGCCTATAACTATCAGGGATAATGTAGGATTCTAATGGTGAAAGGATTTTTCACCATTAGAAACCAAATCGGTCCAGTAGTTTCGGAGCCTGTTCCCGTCAAACAAACATACCAAGAAACAAACAAATCTTTCCTCTTTATAATATTATATTATTACTTTACTATAGTATAGATATTGATTAAGATAGTTTGTATTTGTATCGAGCCGATATAACAAAGATTATTCTAGATGATTTTTCCATGGAAAAGTGTTGAAAATGGTATAAAAATTATAGTTTACTACAGTTACCTACTCAAATTGTCTCAATTGTTATTCATATTCATCTCACTAATATTATAAACGTGAAAGTTTAGATGGATGGATGGATGGATGTTTGTTCCTTTATCACGCCAGAACGGCTGAACGGATCTGAATGAAATTTGGCACAGAGATAGATTATAGTCTGGAATAGGACATAGGCTACTTTTTATCCCGGAATTCCCACGGGAACGGGAACTACGCGGGTGAAACCGCGAGGCGCTGCTAGTTTATTCATATATTTATTCGCCGAAGGAGCACAAGGCACACTTGCTTACGATAAAACGCGGGCAACGCCGCGGACAGAAGCAAGTAGCAAATAAATCATTAAAAATAATAGTTTATTCTATTGAATATTCTGATTCAAAGTCATTTAGACGCATGAGTAGTGTGTATTCTAAGTGTTCAGCAACAATTACAAAATGGAATATTAGGTATATCATAAACAAAAGTCGATTGTCATAAACAATCGAATCGGTAAAGCATTAGGACATGACTATTTGATTGCTAGTTGAGCCACAAGTCGAACCACCTGACAACAAGTAAGACAGCGGGATCACTAGGCGACCCCCCGGCCCCGGCCCACGGCTCCCCGCTCGACTCGCGAGATGTCCTCATGTTGGTGTAGAGTACATCAATGGCACCTTTTTCCCGGTTGTTGTCGACCGCAGGGATGTGTTGCCTTGCGCGGCATTAGCGGTCACCTTCAAAGGGCGCGCTCGCTTTGATCTCGCCGCGCCGGCTGCGGATGCTGGATTAAACGGACTTAGGAAATAATGCGAGATGGAATTGTTGTTGCTGTTTTTGTCGTTTCATCAGTCACTTGTTTTGTTATTTCGAGGAAAAGCTATTGCGTCGAAAACAGTCCTCTATAAATGATGAAAACAGGCGAGGCGGCTACGGTTTTTGCACGAACTCGTCCAAGGAGGCCTCGTCTTCATCCATTAGTAACTCGGTGACATTCAAACTGGGGAATAAATCACAAGTCTTAACGTAATTAGGCCCCGAAAGTTTATATTAATTATGCATATGCCGTTAACCACACGCGTGCCGAGTCAATTACAACGTTACATAGGATTTAATTATAATATTAGAGTAAAATTACAATTAACATGTAAGTTATCACGTCTTCATCCATCATCGCTTTAATTTAGTTGGTATAAGAGCGGCGCAAGGAAAACATCTTTACTCTCGTTAATTAACACTCTGTTAATTAATTTTCGGTTTAAATGAATAATTCATTTCCAATCAAAGAGCAGTCTTGGTTCGCGGCGGGTCTAACGATTCCATTTAATATTCACAATTCGACGGATGCTGGATTACTGTCGGTACCTACCACTCGGCGGATCCGACTCATCCCTCTCCATGCTCGAGGGTTCTCTACTACCGGTCACATCCTCACATCGCCACCTATTTGATTCGCAGATCTCTTTCTCTCTCCGGCTCTCTATCTACAGGAAGAACAGTTTCATGACTCCAACTTTAACTATATTTTAATCGAGCTTTTATCATGTAACCAAAATGCGGAAGTAACAGTTTCTAAACTGCTTTACTGCCTTTAAATAATTTATATGAAACGTCGGAGGAAGCATCTAGTCTAGAACAACGTTCACTTGCTTTTGTGTCGGAGGAATGGCAACTTGCAAGAGGAATTCGGCAGAAGTAACTCCAGGGAGGGTGTTGCTTCTCCCAGACCGGAGATGTGCTCGGGCTCAGAAAGGACAGACGAAGCTACAGGAGGCTGTCACTACTATATGTGAGGGTAAACATTTGTGACGGGAAAACCTAAGCAGTTTTGCCGTTACCTCGTTGCTACGACTTGATAAGCTTTAAGGAACATTGATTTTTTAATATATAATTATAAAATATTTTTAATATAGAATTATATATATATATAAATAATTCGTTATGCTTAACTAAATATTATTTCTAGTAAACTAGAGCTGTGCCTTCCTGGTAATAACAGCGAACTTGAAATGGAATTAAAAAAAAAACTTGAGAGGTGTCAAGGGACACCCGGATGGAACGAAGTTCCTTTCGATTAATTAGTGAAGGAAATATAATTAAAAAAAATTTAAGTTATAATAATATTTTTTTATTATTGACAAATATAATGTAACTAATTTTTTAGATGTGCGCGAGCTGCAAGCAGCTATAAATGTAAGCCATTTTGGATTTAGAAATGGACATCTTTTTCGTAATCTACGTGTCCGAGTTAGTCGAAAACGACATCCACGAGTGACAACTGCGATAAAAAAAATGTCAGCCATCTTGGACTTGAAAATGGACATCTTTTTCGTAATCTACGTATCTGAATTAGTCGAAAACGAAACCCATGAGTGATTTTTGCGATTAAAAAATGTCAGCCATCTTGGATTTGGAAATGGACATCATTTTCGTAATCTACGAGTTCGAGTTACTCGAAATCCATACCCATATAAGTGGGTGGGTGCGAACACAAAGCGCGGCTCGCTTCGCTCGCCTTGCTGTGCTCCTAAAGTTTTTCTTCAATTCGCGCTACAGAGCGCTGCGTATCGCTGCCAAGGAGGCAGCCATGGCCTCTAGAGAACGCGAGATCTTCTCGTTCGCTAAATGCCGCTCCTCAATCTGCATTGCCCACTGAGGCACATCTGCAGCATGTGATGTATCTGTAACAGTGTATAAAAATAGAGCTTTGGAGGAGGCAATGTCCAGCAGTGGACACTAATTGGCTAGCCATTGATGTGATGTGACATGAATAATGGTACGAGGACCCTAAAATTTAAAGTTTTTTTAGATACAAATTATTAGGTACATGATCGCCTGCGCGTTGGGGTCAATTGCGGTAGTGGCGTTGGCATATCTACTGGAGCGGTGGCAACCGACGTTGACTCTGTACATTAATATTTATACTGTTACAATACAAAAGATATGATTTTATTTTCCCAGTAGATGAGAACTTATGAGAAGGAATGTATAAAATTTTAGATAGATATTAGACAGTCGATTTTAAGTAACAATAGACCGAACCGTTATAAACAATAAATCTTGCATCATCAAAGAGGAAATACATGTTGTGCCTATGCTATACAGTATTGGATAGGATCAAGGATATGATAGCACACCTGGGAGGAAGCAGTCCAGCTCAATCGTGAGAGCTGGCTCAGGAAGCGGCTGAGGCTCTTTAAATTTAATTTGAGGCTCGGGAACGGGCTGAGGCAGGTATGGAGGCAGTAGCGGTGTCAGGCTGTGTGCGCTGTTAAATACATTATAACACTAAGTATGAGTTTGGTAATTGAATGCCATGGCCCGCTGACACTACAACATTTGTTATGACCATCCTTTGAGAGAACCTTTATTCCTCAGTAGTACTCGGTTCTCTGAGCTAAAGAGCCTGCCAGTTATATATTTATTGAATAAGACATCCAACATGGGATCACAAAGCTAGATTCTAATAACAATTTAGGGGTCTTATGTCTATGTGTCTATAGAATAGGATGTTACAGCATGCACATTAATACAATAATCAACACTAGGCATAACATAATAATTATCTACTTATTAAACATCTATGAATAATAGATTACCAAGTTCAAACATCAATTGAACTTGGTAATCTATTATTGAGTCATTTGCAAAAAAATTGTACTTTACTCCAAAATGTTTTGTCCCGCCTGTAAATCAAGAAATTATTATGAACTGGTTGTCAATGTCACAGATTTGTTATGTTCTAAATATTATTTAGAGTATTTCTCGTTAATTTAAATCCTTTAAATCTTTCACGTTCAATTAAATCTATTTTTTAAAAATAAATAAAAGTAATGAGTTTTCGGTTTCGTTTCCTTTTCCATACAATTCCGTTGTGTCCCACATGGGCTTTTGATAACAAAAACATCAACTAACGCTTATTACGTTGATATATTATTAGATTTATTAAAGGGGATATTAGTTAATAAACTGTTCTACAGAAAGAAAAGAAAATTGCTTTAAAACGTTTAGTTTAAGCACAGAAAATTTGATTTTAAACCTATGTCCCCTTTTTTTGTTTTTTGTGTAACGCCTTTTTGTAACGACGAAAAGACGTACTTATAATTTATATTTAAACGTAGTCTTAATTTAATGAGCACTGGCAAAACTGTATTTTGCTGCCAAGCTATCGAGAAAACCATGCCGCCATACTTTTTTCATTCTCGTCAGTGATTTGAATGTGACAGTCGATTTTTGTCGTTCAAATTTTCCTATGTGTAACGTCGATTTTATTTGGTAAGTGTGTCTTGAAATAACTCAAAAACTTTGTGTGTTTATGTATTTCCATATACTTATGAGAATGCGAATGAAATTTAACCGTTACAGTGAGTTTCTTTTTTGTGGTTTATCAAAACTCGTGTTGTCGCCATGAAATTTGTGTAACATTTCGTGTTTTTGTGTAACATTTCGTAACGTTACACACAGAAATAAATGTAAAGCTGTGGACATATTGCTGAAACCGTCGTGATTTTAGCCAACTTCAGAATAAAAGAGGGGTTATGATTTGCCTATTTGTTAAAAGTATTACGCGATACCTTTGCTGATTATGAACCGATTGAGATTTAACATTCTTATTCGATTAACAGTTTTTTTAAACAAATTTTTTTATAATTGTACAAATAATAATAAATTAACAAAAATAAAATATATGTATGTATTTATCAGAATCAAAGAATAAAAACAAATTACGACTAATATTTACACTTAGGTAAAAAGTCTAAAAATCAAATCCATCATACGGAAAAAATATCAATTTCATGAAGACCGACAACGCTACAGTGTTTGTTAAATTTACTTACAGTTATGATGAATACTATTGTACTTTTAATTTTAAATTATTTTCTTATGCTAGCTAGTGAAACATACAATTCGAATTTTTGGTCCTAGAGAATGCCGGGTTCCTTACGATATTTTCCGTCACTGTTGGAGCAGACATAAACTTATCCGCGATAAGAAAAGTTCATTGGTTCACGACCGGGTTTGAACCCAAATCCACTTGACTTCAAATGCCTAATCATGCTTTTTTTGAATGTAAATTACCTATGTAGTTTTATAACTTTTATATTACTTATCATTAATTATATTGTATTTATTTAGACACCAATGACAGCAGCAGAACGGCAGCGAAAAAACCGAGAAAAATTAAAAAAAGATTCCTGAGAAACTAAAAAAAAAAACAAGAATATGCTACAAAAACTAAAGAAAACTATAAAAAAAAATATTCTATCGGAGTCAAAGTTAACCAACCAGAGAAATAAAAAAATGCCCAAAAACGCAAAGTTCGATACATTCTGTCTAAAAAACATTATTGTGAACTATTCTTTATAAATTTTTTTGTGTAACGTTTTTTGTGTTACGTACAATTTTTTTGAAAATGACTCTATTGTTATGTCAGGATATAAATTCTTAAAAGTAAAGTAAAAATTGTTTATTGGTACAGTGCTAAAGCTTTAAAATTACTAGATGGGTAATTAGCATAAGTGAAAAACATTCAAATTAACAGATAAAAGGTACTTACAACTCTCCACTTGGCTAAGGAAGGTTTTAGTGGCACCAGCCCCAACAGCATTAAGATTACACGCAAGGTCCTCCCAAAGTTTTTCAGCTTTTTGTTTTGCCAGTGGGCCGTTATTGGCCAGGCGGCCCACTGCGAATCCCCTGTTTGCTTCCATAAAAGCCACAAGCATTTCCATCTGCCTGTCTGATACTATTTTTCTTGCTGGCATTCTGAAATAGCCATATTATCACACTGTTGTGTAACAAAACACTTGATAACTTTGGTAACGCATAAAACGCGGTAGTAATTTGTTAAATGTACTTACTTTGGAACTAATCTTTTCGTTTTCAAGAAAAAAAACAGTCGGAAAAGTTGTTTTTGTTTTCACAAAGCAGCCAAACTAAACTACTAAACTAACCACGGAAGGGTGATTTGATTGATTTCCTTCGTCCGTGCATCAACAATGTCAGTGCCTTTGCGCGATCATTGTATATGAATTCTGAAATATGCGGTGTTTCAATTTGAACCTTATTCCTTTGTAATAATGTCGTATCTAACAATAGCAAAACGTAAGTGTCGTTTTACCATAGACATAGGAGTTTCTGGGGTCGCATTTACCATAGACTTACGAGTTTCGGTCTAGCCCCCTTTCGCAACGCGCGATAAGGAACTTCGTTCCAATAAATGTTTCATAAAGCCTATCAAAATGGTAAATAAAAACGTTGGCGTACTCGGCATGTTTGGTGTGTAGGTACCCACAGTGCGAACTAGCCTGGCACTGCACTACCGAGGTCATCAAATTATTTTCACACGAAAAGCTTTCAATTTCCGTTGTGGTTACGAGTTCAGGTTATTTAACAAGTTCAGTGTCTTCAAGATTCACGAATATCGAGGTTGAGTATTAGGAATGCTACGGGGTGTAGCACGTATTCAGTAAGCACTTAGAACTGAACCTACAATATCAATAATCCGGTTTGCTTAAAAACATTGCTAACTGACATTTCATTTGCATATTCCGGAACATATTGAAAGTGTAAGTAATAGTGATAAAGCGAGAGCTGCAGTTCAGCTGGAGATGAGACAGTTCCGATTCTATGAGTCGATACTACTTCGGGCCCGCCGAAGCTTTGAAAGGATATTAATATTCCCTTAGGGCTGGCTCCCGCGAGATAAATTAGGACAAATTGAATTGTCAGGCTGTACACAAATAGACGCGACTAAACAGGGTTATAATTGAAATTCAAGACGACGCTGTAAGTTGAGGAGATTACCTTTCTAGTGTTCACTAATTAAGTTGGATGTTGGGCTTAAATGGCTTCATTAGTTTCGGTTAGCTATTTTACCTGCGAGCAGGTAAACAATTACAAAAGCTATAAAACAGCAACATTCCCGAAAAACCAATTTTTTCCTTAATTATTTTGCCTGTAAATATTTATTACCCTACGAGTCAATTAAGCAGTTTTCTACAAAGAATTGCTAATTTACGTGTGAAACAAATGACTGTAACACGGCCAATAAGCCGCACGTATAAATTGCAGGCAATTTCCAAAATGGCTCAATAACATTACCTCACAAAGGATTTCAGGCGACCCGTCGCTCGCCGCACGGCGCGCCGCGCCGCCGCCCTGGTGGTACCGCGCTTATGCAGGAACCGAACCTGCTATTATATCAAGCGGATTAAGGCTACCTGTCTGTACGTACAGACGGCAGTCGGCATGGTATATTGCTCAATTCAAGTTAAACGTCACATTGTAATAGAAATATTTATTTCGTCGAGAATCCGTATTACGAGAGTACCTATTCCTAAAAGATTTCTGGAAAATATTTGTCCAACATTGCGTTTAGTGGAGTCAGTGCCTCTCCAAGTGGGGCACGTGGAGAGGCACTGACTCGGATCGCGCACGGGTTACCATCGACACGGTCGTGGCCCAATCTACCACCACCGGTGGGATAGTAATACACATCCTTTAACAAGTCTTTACTTGAGATGACCGACTGGATGAAAATATCTCTGAAGCACGAACTAATAATCTGGCCGTCGAAACTGCAATAGCCGCGGGCTGTTCAAGTTTTACAACAATTGAACAAGCCTTTTTAAAATGTTGTTATATTGTTTATATCATCTTTGGTGTAGTAGTTTTTTGTTACAAAATATCTTCAGCGGTCTCATTCATTTGACATTCGACTCAACCTTGCTCTACGTTGTGAAATGCAGACAGAAAACCAGCTGTTTTCCGGTTTCTACGTCGAAAAAGGCTTTTCTCAAGTCATGTGCTGTCATTCAGAGATCGCAGGTTTTTCAAGAGCTGTGCGTTAGCCTGTTGGCGGTTCTGGTCATCTTGTAAGACAGATTCTATGACTGGTCGGAGCATGGCGCGGTTCGAGGATGAACGAACAGAGTGCGCGTTAAGATATTCATTAACGCGCACTCTTTACCTGTTCGTTTATCCTCAGCGACCAGTCTATGTTGGTAACCTGATATCGAACAGAGGTTTGTCAATCCAGAGCTTCTCCTCGTAGTTCTACAAAAATATATTCTTTGTCCCTCTCATCTATGGCGTAGTTAACAATTAACGTAAAGTAGGTGTTCTCATAAGACGAACAAGGTGCATAGTTAACGTTCAATGAATCCAAGTTTCGTTCCAAATGAATGGTTATTGTTCACGTTATACAGGATGTATTTAATGTAAAGGTTGTTGTTTAGAATAGATGCCTGTACATTAGCGGGGGGGAGGGGGTTAAACGGAGGACGGAGGGCTCCTCGGCAGATGCGGCCGGTGACAAATGTGGCACATCAACGAGGACGTCAATGCGAAAAACAGCGATTTGTCTCGCGCGACGTTGAGCGAACGAATTATTTGTCGCCTGACGTCGATGGCCCGGCCCAATGCCGTTCAGCCGATACCTATGTACTTTGTTGTTCTGACAGAAGAACCTTTCCCGAGATTTCTGTTTGACTTTGAGAACAAATGTGAAAAAGTCCGCGGGAGGGCCGCGGGGTACAAACACGTCCAATTTTATTATACTTATTTAAGATTTTACGTTTTCAGTGTAAATTGCATTAACGCAGATTTCGCCAGGAACATTCTTTAAAAGCCTATTATCTGGTCGCCGTGCGAATAAATGTCGCGCTGCCGGAATTTTACGACATTATATAAGCATTGCAAGAGGAAAATGGAACGCGCTACAGTTTTTTCACAGAATGTTTAAAATAATCAAAAGTTACGTACTATAAACAAACCTTAATTTCTGTAGTTTTTACTCGGTGATTTTCAGATAAATACTGGAAATGGATACTGAAAACTATCTATTTCAAATAATATTGTACGAGCACGTACATTGTGCATTGCCCTAATTAATGCAAACCGCGCATTTACGCCAGTCATCAATTTTAGCAATACCTTTTATTGTATTCAGTTCGCGATCACCTGTCAATCGACTCACGCGACTCACTATCATTTCATTAGTAACTACAGTTTATCGTTAAATATATCAGTTAAAATTTATCTCTTGGTTTTACTGATATATCCAGCTTAGTTACTATACGTGGTGTACGGACCGTACATCATTTTTTTTAAATTTTAAAACTGGTATATAACCCTCGCGAGTGCGTGAATCAGTGCCACCAGTGAGGATTTCCGCTAACAAGTGGAGATATCAGTGTGAGCAAACAGCTCACAGGATCACAGCAGCGGATACCCAAGGACGTAAGCCAGGCCGGCTTGCGACTTCTCCGCAGCAACTGCAGGCGTCAACAGACACCGCAGGAAGGACACAGCAGCAGTAAGGCGTCAACAGACACCACAGGACGGACGTAGGAGTAGCAGCACCGCGTCACCGTTCATCCAGTCCAGAAGATATCAAGTAAGATCTTTCCATTTTTTTCTTTTACTCTCATCACTTACGAGTACTAAGATGTCGACCATGGAAGACTTACTATCGGCTCAAGAGCAAATTACTTCCGCGATTGAGCAAATTTATTCGAATTTCAAGAAGGACGGTTCGGATAGGAAAACTCCAGACTATATTCAGCGAAGGCTAGACACGCTAGGTAGCTACTGGAACGAATATCAATCGAATCATAATAAGCTGTGCGGATTAGGTAATAAGTCTTATCCATACTTCACTACAAATCAATTTGAAAGCACTGGAGAAAGATACACCTACATCAGGACAGCTATTCAAAGCCATGGAGCGAGGGAAAGGACTCCCTCCTCTCTTATCAAGCCAGCAACCCTAAGGCCAGGGACTCCATCGCAGGAATCTTCTTCTCAGGCTCGGGGTAGCAATAGCAAGACCGATGAGATGCTGCGGAAACAAAGCAGTAATTTTAAGGCATTCGAGCATACTATTTCGAACATTGACTTAGATTTAATATCGGAGAAATGGGAATTTGATCACTTGTTGCGTACTATTCAATCGCGTTGGTCTACCATCGACGCCCTGCATTGGGAGCTGGATAGCGAGTCGGCTAGTCAGACAAGCCTGGAGTACGAATCGCATTTTTTTCAAGCTGAGAGAAAATTTAATGAAATTATAAAAGCTATCAATAGAAAATTCTCCTCGGTCTCTCACCGTGAAAATGTCACTCCAAAAATGGAAATTCCATCCTTCTCTGGCAACTATCATCAATGGTCTAGTTTTAAAGATCTTTTTTCTGAAACTATACACGCCAATCCATCTCTGTCTCCCGCTCAAAAAATGCAATTTCTAAAAACTAAAGTAAAGGGTGAAGCGGAAAGACTTATCCAGCATCTTTCCATCTCGGCTGATAATTATCAAATCAGCTGGGAGCTTCTAAATAATCGCTACAATAATAAGCGTCTAATTTTAAGTTCTCTCTTCGATCTAATGCTCAATATCCCAGCGGCGCAGCAATCGTCGCTAAATCATATCAAAAAGATCCATGACGTAACTCGCGAAAGCCTCAACGCTATCAGGAACTTGGGTATAAACGTTGAGTCATGGGATCCTCTTGTCATTCATCTCATGTGTCAAAAGCTCGACACAGAGACCCTTAGCGAATATCTCTCTTCCGTGAAAGAACCTAAAGAGGTACCTAATCTAGAAGAATTTTTATTATTTTTGGAGAAGACATTCACAACAATGGAATCCTCTCGAAGGAAGTCTGATCCAAAACCCGCTCAACAAAATCATAAAAATCAAAAATCCTTTCATAACTCGAATACGAAACCGTCATCGACCGGACGTATTGAGCAATCCGCGAATAGCAAAAATGTTTATGCCGCAAAATATTATAAGTGTGCAATTTGCAAAAAGAATAATCATTCGATTTTTATTTGTAATAAATTCCGTGAAATGTCACCATCGTCAAAAATTCGAACAGCCGAGAATCTAAAATTATGCAAGAATTGTCTATATTGCCACAATGGAAGCGAATGTATTTCAGAAAAACGCTGTCGCGAGTGCAAACTTGCACATAACACGCTTTTACATGATGCGTTTACGCTAAACTCTAATGAGGTCGGGGCATCGACTTCTAGCATGGCGAATGTCAGCGAACCTAAACAGGCTCAAAAGCCAGCTGCTAGGAGCTCACATGTGTCTCAGGCGGCTGAAATACCTGAAATCCTTTTAGCAACAGCAGTGGTTAAAGTTGAAACAGCCAATGGTTCCTTTGTCGAAATGCGCGCTCTTTTAGATCAGGGTTCTCAGACATCTCTCATATCTGAGAATGCTGCCCAACAGCTAGGGTTGCCTCGTCAAAAATGTCAGGGTGTGATCACTGGAATAGGCGCGAAGCAGTCGAACTGCAAAGGAGCTATTAATATTAAATGCGTTTCATCCAATAACAACTTTGAGTTTCACACGGATGCACTTATTATGAAAAATCTTATAAAAAATTTACCAAGCTTTTCTTTTGCCAAACCAACATGGTCTTATTTGGATCATATCACTTTAGCCGATCCCGACTTCAACAACAGCCGCCCTGTGGACATCTTGTTCGGAGCAGATATTTATTCATTGATCTTATTGGAAGGTATCTGTCGAGGCGAGCTAAATCATTCTCCTATTGCGCAAAACACGCGTTTAGGGTGGATTTTGAGTGGTAGCGCAAGGACTCTTCAATGCAATGTCATCCTTAACGATTTAGAGGACATCCAGAGATTCTGGGAAATTGAAGACATTGCCGAAGAGTCCAACCTATCATTAGAAGATCAGGAGTGCGTACAGTACTACAAAAGCACCACCACTCGACGAGAAGACGGTCGGTATGAGGTACGGCTACCTATGAAAACAGATTTAGAAAATAAATTAGGATTTTCAAAAAATAAAGCAGTTGCTCAGTTCAAATCATTAGAAAGGAAATTTATCATAAATCGTGAAATGGAAAATCATTATAAATCATTTATGAAAGACTATCTATCAATGGGCCATATGGCGCCCGCTGTCAGTAGCACCAAACCCGATTTTTATTTCACTCACCACGGAGTAGAACGAGCGGAATCTACAACTACTAAGTTTAGAGTGGTGTTTAACGGCTCAGCCAAAACTTCGTCAGGCTACAGCCTTAATGACGTCATGAAGCGTGGACCTAATCTTCAGCAAGACCTTCAATCGCTTATTATCAAATGGCGGCAATTCAAATTTGCCTTTACTGCAGACATTGAGATGATGTTTAGGCAAATTTGGATACACAAAGAAGATCAAAAGCTACAAAAGCTCATTTATAGAGATTCCGAGCTGGAAAATATAAAAGAATGGGAGCTTTTAACGGTTACTTATGGTACCAAGGCCGCGCCTTTCTTAGCAATGATGACCCTTCGTCAGTTGGCATCAGATGCAAAATTTCACCAACGATACAGCGAAGCAGCTGTAGTCCTCGAAAGCTCCTTCTACATGGACGATCTCGTTCATGGGGCTCATAATTTTGAAAACGCAAAACAATTGCGCGAGGACCTCATAAATCTACTTAAAACCGCCGGATTCAATTTAAGAAAATGGAAGTCGAACGTAGCAGCACTGTCAGATGCAAACATGCACAATAATCAAGACAGCTTCGACTTCAAGCAACCAGAATCTTCCAAAACTTTGGGACTTAGCTGGAATCACCAGCAAGACAAGTTTATGTTTAAATCTAAAATTGAACCAACGACGGCCGAGAAGGAAACTAAAAGATCACTCCTCTCGGATATATCTAAGCTATTTGATCCCCTAGGCTGGCTAGCGCCAATATCAACTAAGTTTAAAATAATTTTTCAAAAGGTATGGTTGTCCGCAATCAAATGGGATGACCCCCTGCCCGAAGAAATTTTATCTGAATGGATCATAATAAAAAACGATATCATAAACATCAATAAAATACAAGTACCTAGGTGGATATCAACTATCGAAAATGACGCAATCGAATTGCACGGCTTTTGTGACGCATCGACTAAAGCCTACGCATGCGTTATTTATTGCAAAATAAAACGAGGTAATCAACCTATTATCACCCTATTGGTTTCTAAGACAAGGGTAGTACCATGTGGGAAAAATATCACTCTTGCCAGGTTGGAGTTGATGGCGGGTCATCTCCTATCAAAATTGGTACTTAAAGTGCAACAGTGCTTAAGTACCTACCAGCTTGAGATCTATGGATGGTCTGATTCCATGATTGTCCTAGGATGGCTTAGCGGAGACCCAACCAGATGGAAGACTTTTGTGGCCAACAGGGTCACAGATATACAAAAGACAATGCCACCAGAATGTTGGCGTTACGTCAAATCAGAAGAAAACCCGGCGGACTGTGCCAGCCGTGGATTAACAGCGTCACAGCTGATAAAACATGACTTGTGGTGGCAGGGGCCATCATGGTTATCAGACTTCGATGGACAAGGCAAGCAGCCAGCATTTACCACTGACCTGGAGATGAAAAAAGTCCGACAAGTCAACGCCGTCACTGAAGATCTAGAAAACAATACAATTTATCAATTGCTTTCAAAACATAGCTCTCTCAGTAAAGTTATCAGAATTTTATCATGGGTGTTCAGATTAAAAAAAAGGGAAAATAACAAGCAAAAATACCTTTCACTATGTGAACTTAATAGAGCTGAAATCTTCATCATCAAACAAGTACAGCAAATTGAGTTTTCAAGTGAAATTAAATACATCACTGAAAACTGCCAAGTACATTCAAAGAGCAAAATATTACATCTTAATCCATTTTTGGATGAAAACGGAATCCTACGAGTTGGAGGACGGCTAAGAAATTCTAATCTTCCTGCGGACATGAAGCATCCTATCATAGTACCTGGCAACAGCCGCTTAGCCGAGCTTCTGATTGACCAAGCTCACAAAGCTTCATATCATGGCGGAGCCCGCCTGACATCAGCTTTCTTAAGAAAAAAGTATTGGCTCATAGGAGGCAATAAAATAGTTAAAAAACAGTTACGTGGATGCGTTAAATGTCGCCGCCACGATCCTATCAAGCACGAACAAATAATGGGAGACTATCCAGCAGCTCGCACCAGGCCATCCCGACCTTTTCTGCACACAGGTGTTGACTATACTGGATTTGTAGATGTCAAATCAAGCAAGGGTCGCGGTATAAAATCAACCAAAGGCTATATCGCAGTTTTCGTGTGTATGGTCACCAAGGCCGTTCACTTGGATCTAGTCTCCGACCTAAGCTCATCAGCTTTTCTAGCAGCCTTACAAAGAATGGCAGCGCGAAGAGGCGCACCCTGTCACATATACAGTGACAATGGTACCAACTTCGTAGGCTCTAACAAAGTTCTCAACAGAGAATATTTAGATCTCCAAGCCACATTGGATCCAAGCTTCTATTCGGCTATCACCGATATGAAGATCCAGTGGCACTTCAATGCTCCAGGTTGGCCCAGCGCGGGAGGTCTCTGGGAGGCAGCGGTAAAAAGCCTCAAATATCATCTAAAAAGAGTCGTCGGTGAACAAAAGTTGACTTTCGAGGAATTTTCATCGTTGCTTTCTCAATTAGAAGCATGCTTAAATTCGAGGCCTCTCTGCCCTCTAACGGAAGACCCTGAAGACATGGAGTATTTAACACCAGCGCACTTCTTAGCTAGCGGTCCCACTCTAACTATTATTGAGACCGAGAGAGACTTGCGCACTAGATGGCAACTCACTCAAAAAATCTTTGAAGATGTCTGGAAGAAGTGGCAATCGGATTACCTAAGCCAACTATCAACACGAAGCAAGTGGCGACAACCACAAGAAAACCTAAAAATCAATGACGTCGTTATCATTCACGACGCCAATCTGCCATCTGGGAAGTGGGCCCTTGGCAGAATAACAGCTCTACATCCGGGGAAAGATGATTACGTACGCGTAGTCACCCTGAAAACAAAAAATGGTGAGCTAAAGCGACCCATCTCTAAAATTTCTAGGTTACCTGTACAGGGTACCGACACAGCTCAACAGGACTGCAAGTTTCAACAGAAACAAGATAGAGGTTGCTCAGCTACAATCACCAATCGAACAAAGAAATCGTACCTATCACACTTTATATTTATGTTGTTTATGCTATTTTTTACAATGATGGCAACTCCCGTCCACTGTAAATATCAAGTTACCAATCTAAATTCAAGTCAAGGATTTTACTTCGATCACATGAGTAATATTCGACTTGAACGAGATCAATGGAATCTAGTCATCTATTACGATATGGAGCCCTATTGGCAAAGCCATGACCTACTTATCAAATACATAGACCATTTAGACGGAATTTGCAACGATCAAACAAAGAAAAAGATAGCACAATGCGACATAGTCCTTCTTCAATTACATCATGGGCTCAATGAACTCGCGCTTTATAACAATATTTTACTCGGTAAGCATTTCCCACGGAGTGCGCGCACGCGACTACCGCGCGGCCTCATCAACGGGGTCGGGTTTCTAGCTAACAAACTGTTCGGCGTACTTGATCAGGATTTTTCTGAACAATACGAGCGTGACATTGAAACTATTAGAGATAATGAAAAACATTTAGCTGTACTTTGGAAAAATCAGACTTCTATCGTCGAGGGGGAATTTAATCTTTTAAAGAGAGTAGAATCTTCTATTGATAAGCAAAGTAAAATCTTTAACCAGCATCTAAATAATCTTGAAAGAACGTATAATAAGCAGAGAGACGATTTACAAGTAGTATCAAGTTCCTGTGACTTCACCTTATCATCAGCTATCGCACAAGGTATCCTAGTCAGTCTACAGAATATACAAGAAACCGTCATCGATGCCTTAACGAATGTCTACGCTGGAAGATTCAACTTTCACCTTGTTACCCCTGAGCAGCTACGCGACGAGATGAACACCATCACTGGATTGTTAAACAAGGACGTATCATTGCCCTGGAATCTTCAATCAGATATAGCTAAAATGTATCATCTACTCTCCGTAAGAGCTAGAGCTTCAAATAAGTTTATAATATTTGAAATCAAAATTCCTTTAGTCGCACGAGACAACTTCGAACTTTATAAGCTTATACCTATCCCACAGCAATTCGGAAGAAAAATGACAAGCCTAGTTCCGATATCAGAATATGTAGCTATAAATATGCAGAAGGACTCATATGTACCACTCGCTGAAAGAGACGTACATAGTTGTGTAGAGTTGGAAAGGGACTCGCATCTATGTCCTTTACACCAACCTATTTATCAGATGAAATTAGACGAAAATCTTTGTGTCAAAAGCCTATCCGACCAGTGTCAATCATCATCATCACCCTGCAAGAGTACCTGGACTGGATTGAATAACATAAATACCTACTTATATTCCTGCTGCGGTCAATGCTCTGTACGAATCATATGCGAGCATCAGATTACCGCTGATCAACTACATAGGTCAGGGATAATAAGCATCGATGAAGGGTGTATCATCAAGAGCGAAGCTATCACGATCTTCGCTCACAAAACTCTAGCTAATACTCTACGAAAAGAAGCTGACGTGCTAAAGATTGATATCCCTCCAATCAACAGCATTTTCAACATATCAACTCCTCTGTCTACCGTCTTAAATCAATCTGATTACTTCAATCACCAAGAGTATTTCGAGGAAATAGACAGACAGCTCAAACAGCTTAAAGCTAGCGCAGCAGATGGAGTTCTGACTGACAGAGTCAGTTATCACGACGTTCATCACTACGTTGCAATCTATCTAGTGTTGTTCGCGGTCGTCGTCGGAGTCGCAGTCCTACTGTGGCGCCGCTGGCGGGCGCGAGCGCAGCCCGGAGCGCCCGCCGCGGCGCCGCCCGCACCCGCGCCGATACCGCCGCCAGCGCCTCAGCTCGCAGAGGCAGCGCCGATTGAACTACGAGCTACTAGCTTCGAGCTTCCTACGAAATGCGTCAGTGAAAGTGCAGTGCATCAGTGCTGTGTTCGTAGTGAGCCTGAGTTAGAAAAGTCGTTAAGTGCGCGTGTGATCTCAGATAAATCTAGCTCGCCTGTATTTTTCGATCAAAAGTTCAATCGTACCGCATGAACAATCAGCCAAACGAAGCTATATGACTACAAGACTGGACAATTAGTTATTTTAAGCAACTATTATTAAAGTTTATCATTTTGTTAACTAAATTGTACCATCAGCATCACCTTGTCTCACGTCATCCACCTATCATTTTCCAGCATCTTATCCTCAATTTCTGGCCCGGGAATATGTACGAGCACGTACATTGTGCATTGCCCTAATTAATGCAAACCGCGCATTTACGCCAGTCATCAATTTTAGCAATACCTTTTATTGTATTCAGTTCGCGATCACCTGTCAATCGACTCACGCGACTCACTATCATTTCATTAGTAACTACAGTTTATCGTTAAATATATCAGTTAAAATTTATCTCTTGGTTTTACTGATATATCCAGCTTAGTTACTATACGTGGTGTACGGACCGTACAAATATAATAATAATATTATTTGGAATATTCCGTTTCTTAGCTTCAGAAAAGCAACAATCACAGCAAAGTGTTCCCTGAAACTGGCAAGGGCCAGAATAGACGGCGAAGTCCTTAATTAGAAAACTTGAAAATTATCTGTATTGTGGCAGAGTGCGAAGGAGCCATGAATATTCATCCCGAGAATTACCATAAACAAATACAGGGCTACATAAACGATTATAAGAAGAGAAGTGAGATTATTATGCAGACCTTTGTGCGGAGCCGAGGGGCTCACTCCTGGACGGAGCTGGGCTGGCGGATCCTGCCGTGCTTTTGCATAACATTATTTATGGAAAAGTACTTGAGCTACGCGTGTTTTCCTTCGGTTTCGTTGAGCCTCGATAGCGCACTCAGATATTCAGAAATGTCGTAGAGCGTACTTAGCTGTCCTTTCTAGTAGCTTCGTCCCAAACTGTCGCTTTCGTCCCTCCATGCATAAATAATATTTGCAAAATGTTACCAAAAAAAGTTTCACGTCAAATTTCATAATCAAGGCTAAAATATATTTTCGGAAGTTCAGTCGGCAGCCTGGCCGAACTCCGAGCAGCCCAGAAAGCCAATCACAGTTATTTGAGCAAATTAGAGGCTGCCTCGAAGTGTTTGTAATTATTGTAGTTAAATATTAAGCGGAGAAATTGGCGCCGGCGGCAACAAAATACTACGTCAGCTCGAGTTTATGCTTCGGAACAATCTGAGATATTTGTGAATCTTAATTTCAAGTTTTTCACATTTGGTTCAACTTACAAAATGACAATAGAAACCTCCTTAATGCTCATCACAGTCCAAACAAAACGAGGGAGCCACAGATTCAGCACCACGACCACGAAATGTAATGATAGTCGTCTCATGCTTCCTGGCAGCGGCTAATTGCTCGTGGTAATTGCGAGCGGACGCCGCTCCCCGCGCCGCTGTGCGCTTCCGCTCAGGACGTTGTGCGGAGGAGCGATTTATGACTCTGCCTACGCTATACGGGACATCATTCTTGACAAATGAACACAGTCGCATCTCAAGTACTAGGGTTTGCACACACTTTATATTGTTAACTGATTTAGATTATGAAAAAAAAATGTTTTTGGGCCGTTTACAGTGACATCAATTTACCATTTCAAATTGTTATTGATGTATTTTGTGTGATAGATATTAGAGAGGCAACAAATAATTAGGAACCAGCAAGTTTGAAGTTGTTGCTTGCTAAACGCGTGTTTAGCAAGCTGTGTTTGTGCTGGTCCCTAACAAGTAAAGATCTAGGATTGAGTATAAGCTCCGTTGTTGGTGTACATTGATAATGTGCATAAACGAATGCGTATGAATAGCAAACAAAGATCCGCGCAGTGAAGCTGAAACATTCACAAGGCACGCGATGCCGAGAACGGCCCACAATGACTTCTTTCCATTTTATGTGCATAAAGGGGTCCACTTTAAATGTAAGTGGGGTGTAGGATCCGGGCCCTGCTCGTTCCTTCAAGGACAGAGATAGAGGTAGTTCTTGCAGGATCTAATGTAATTCTTATAAATATACATTGAGGACTGTTTGGTTTCTGGTTTGATCAGGTCGGTAGATTTGGAAATATTAAGTAGAAGTTGGGAATGAGCCTGCATTTCATTTGCGGCAGCCGGGCTCCTCGCGGCCTTGCTCACTGGGCAGCCGGGCTCCTCGCGGCCTTGCTCACTGGGATGTCCGACAAGGGGTCAATCAAATTTTCATTTGGCCCCGTTTTTCTTGCTTTGGATTTTTGTGAGTTGTATATGTCAACATTCTTTTGAGTGTCCTAAAAGCAGGTTTTCTAGGAGTATCGCACGAGTACTCAGTTATGAAGTAGAAGAGAAAGGTTGCATTTTGTATTAACCTAAGAAATACTGCAAATAGAACGAACCTTCCTGCTTTGGGAATAAACATTTTTGGACACATGTATATTTATAAACTGAAACAAAAATTCACTCGACATGCAAACATTGAAAAAGAGGAATGACATTATATACTGTTTTGGGATAAGTAAGAAGTAGAATCAACAGAAATAGGTACTCACCGTTCTGTTTCCAAGGTTGCGCACACGACAGCTGAGGTAGGCGGACTTGCCGACAAGGGCAGTGACGTTCCTAGGCGTAGCGGCGTCAAAAGATGGCGCTAAGCGCGACCCAGGCAGAGTCGGCAGAGAGTTTACTGACCCCGCACCGCCTGCCACGTCACACACACCTGCAACAAGAGAGGTCCAGGGTTACAAGCACGAATCCGATATATACTACGGTATGTTGGGTTATTCCAGTTTTCCCCTTGAAATCCCCCCTGAGGGGGAAAACTGGAATAAAAAAATATGAGTTCCAGTTTTTCTTGACGAGGCTCTTTGCCCAGCCGGTAAGTTGCCGGTAAGTTGTTTCGTGCATAGATCGTCAATTGTTTACGCGCGCTGGTGCCTGTGAAGTGATAGTTCTTCCCTGGCCGGCCGCCAGCTCTCTGTGACTCTACTACGGCTGTTGCTCCAAATTTTACTGCTTAATGCAATTAAGCAGTAAAATCAAATTAATGTTTTTCGTCGTGAAGTTTTCTGTGGTGTTTTCCCAAAACATTTTGTATCATTTACCTCTTGAAAAACGCATCTGGATAATATAATTTTTGCTACAGATATCGATAGTCGTACCCTAGGTAGTTGATTTTTACCGGTTTATTCCTTCCTTCCCAAATATGAGCAATATTCGTTTGAGTTCAATATACCGTCCGCATTGTGGTCGCCCGCCGCCGCACTTTATTTGTCCATCCCAACCCGACACCGTGTCCAAACCGCACGCGTACTATACCAGCTAGCTAGCTAAATGGCGTCATGTGCATCAGTTTGCACTTTATTACCTTCTATCTAGAGTGCTTTATTAAAATGATATGCTACATAAGATTTTGTTACAAACCACACATGGCCAGAGTTCATCATAGTGCTATGTTCCTTTACCCATTTGCAGAAACGCGTGGAACCGTAACACCCGTAACAATTACACGACTTTTATTCGAAAGTCACTATGCCCTCGTCATCGACGATCTCGTCGCCACGAGCCATTAAGCCAAGCCTCTTGCGCCGTGTTTAGTAGGTTTAAACTCCATAAATTCACAGATTTCCCGCAACGCAAGCAAAAAGTAACCAAAGTGCACTTTGCAAAGCGGTGCAAGGAACTTGTGGTGGAATACACTCCGAATGCTTGTTCCTCAGCTCAGTCGATCTGAGACACTGCGAGTACAAGCCGCGGCGTACCGCCCGATGAAGAGTACAATCAACCCCCACTCGCCTTCATTGTGCCCCGGCGCGGCGCGGCAGCGGCGGCGCTTAATGAAATCCTAGGAAGAAACTAAGACGTAAGATGTTGTTGTGTTTTATCTCTTTTGTTACAAGGGTGCAACTACTCATGGAAAAGAGAATTGATACCGGGAAGTATAGAGCTTAGCTTAAAAGATTTCATCATCAGGCATAATGTGGGTGGGGCGCGGGTTCGAATCCCGCCGAAACCGAAAATTTTTGGGAACTTATTTCATTTTTTATCAGGCATAAGCTGTAAGGCTAGTTAAGGTTTTGTCAGCTCTACAGTTCGTCATAATTAACGTTCGTCAGTCGGTAATAGACGTAGTCATGGTCACCACCGACCGTAGTAATGATCATGGTTAGGCATCGACATCATAATATCTGGCATAGGTCTACGGTCATGGTCAGCACACCGCCACAAGACCCTACTCAGTCTGTAACAAACATTAAATTCTGTGAAGCGAAATGACCCGTTGACGTTCGCTCTCTAGATTAATAAAGACGAAAAAGACTTTAATTAAAACTTTCTAGTCGTTTTATTTTGCGTCTAAAAGCTTCTTTATTTTGAAACAGCTTTCAACGAGTTATGAAGCCTTTTGACGTTCCCGCTTCAGTTTGTTAACCTACGTGGTAACAGGTAGGTATAGGTATCCGGGTATCCCGTCATACAGATCAGGAAGTTACAAAATGTCGGGTACACATTATTAACTCATTAGCAGAGTTCATCGAACCCAACCAAAGCGTTTATAAACAAACCGGTCATTGGAAAACTTTCGCGCGCCAACTCCACCCCTCCTAGTTGTATGTTTTGTTCTAATGCGAATGTTCTTGCACCCGAATGAGTGCGAGCAAGTTAGCTCCACTCAGATGGGAGTTGGCAGAGGTAACTCGCGGATATTAGGTACTCGTTGATCGCGAACTCGTGGAGTTGACAGAGGTAACTCGCGGATTTTACTCGTTGATCGTGAACTCGTGGAGTTGGCAGAGGTAACTCGCGGATATTACTCGTTGATCGCGAACTCGGCTGACCGCGATTCTCGGTATGCTTTGTGGTGCTCCTGAATTGGATTTCCATGAGTTTCATTGATTTGTAGAGCTTCACTGCGGTAATTTATTAACGCAGATTTAAGGGCTAGTACCCATCTACTCGTAGTTAGCTTCAACCATCGCTTTATAAAAGGCTTCAAGCAAGTAAAAAAGACAGTAAAATCCTCAGAAAAAGTGGCTTTCCATAATATAACTCCGAATTCGATTAATACATTTCCAAAAATCGTTAGAATTCGATAACCTGTTTTAAAAACAGCCCGAAAATCTGAAAATTGCGCAGATTCCCGCAAATTTCACGGCACAGAGCAATCAATCTCGGTTCTCGTAAAAACTGACGGAATACTAACTTAATCAATGAGCCATCAGCGCACACGTGATGGATCACCACTTAATTAGCACCGCACGACACGAGCTTGACTTGACCATCCTTACTGCTACGACATAAGACTCAGAATACACATCAAAACAGATACGGTACTGGATGGAACAGGATTAACCAACGAAATTTGAACCTTAGCAGTCGAGGTCAAGGTTGCAGTTGCTTTGCAATCGTGTCGGTAAAGTCGTGGTCAGAGAGCGGACGTTGACGAGCGAATGAAAATGACAAAGTGACCACATCAACGGAGCAACAACTAGCTTTTGCTTGACACGAAAATGACAAAGTGACCACATCAACGGAGCAACAACTAGCTTTTGCTTGACACGAAAATGACAAAGTGATTACATCAACGGAGCAACAACTAGCTTTTGCTTGACACGAAAATGACAAAGTGACCACATCAACGGAGCAACAACTAGCTTTTGCTTGACACGAAAATGACAAAGTGACCACATCAACGGAGCAACAACTAGCTTTTGCTTGACACGAAAATGACAAAGTGACCACATCAACGGAGCAACAACTAGCTTTTGCTTGACACGAAAATGACAAAGTGACCACATCAACGGAGCAACAACTAGCTTTTGCTTGACACGAAAATGACAAAGTGACCACATCAACGGAGCAACAACTAGCTTTTGCTTGACACGAAAATGACAAAGTGACCACATCAACGGAGCAACAACTAGCTTTTGCTTGACACGAAAATGACAAAGTGACCACATCAACGGAGCAACAACTAGTTTTTGCTTGACACGAAAATGACAAAGTGACCACATCAACGGAGCAACAACTAGCTTTTGCTTGACACGAAAATGACAAAGTGACCACATCAACGGAGCAACAACTAGTTTTTGCTTGACACGAAAATGACAAAGTGACCACATCAACGGAGCAACAACTAGCTTTTGCTTGACACGAAAATGACAAAGTGACCACATCAACGGAGCAACAACTAGTTTTTGCTTGACACGAAAATGACAAAGTGACCACATCAACGGAGCAACAACTAGTTTTTGCTTGACACGAAAATGACAAAGTGACCACATCAACGGAGCAACAACTAGCTTTTGCTTGACACGAAAATGGATGATGACAAAAGCCGACATATTTCAGGAAAATACTGCACATTCCATTAAAAAAATCCCTATTTTAGTAGGAACGGAGCGGAACTCCCATAATGAGTGAATGTGCACATGCGGGGGTAAGGCCAACAATAAAAAAACGAGATCCGTCAAGTGCGAGTGTAACTCGCGCGCAGAGGGTTTTAAACATTTGCAAACCTACCAAAATTTAAAAACTGTTTTGAGATGTAAAAATACCTTTCATTTGATATCATACTCGAGTAGGTTACAAAAAATCTCTCCCGTATTGACCATTTTTCAAAAGTTTTCTTTTTACTGGCTTCCCTATATTTTTCCTGTAAATAAAGATCTATTACACATAATATATTTCAGACGGATCGCTCTGCAAACTTCGGAGATAGTTTTGACTTTTTTCAAAATATCTCACTATTCGACGACCTCTGTGATGCGGTGGGCGAAGATCTGCCTGCGACGCAGGGAATTGCGGGTTCGATTCCCGCCTCGCTCGGGACAAATGTGTGTACGATCTGCAGACATTTGATCCGGGTGTTCTGGTCGTTTTCTATGTATAATAAAAAATATCTATCTATGTAATGTATAATATTATGTATATCAGTTATCTAGTACCCATAACACAAGCTCTGTTTAGCTTGGGGCTAGATAATGCTGTGTGAATTGTCCAGCATTATTATTATTTTTAATAAAGGAAAAAGAAAAAAACTCAAAAGTAAGTATGAAATCTACAAATTTTTTTAGCAACGGCGCACTGTTTTTGAGATTTTATCTGTATTCATGATATCACGCGATTTTATTTGCCTTATGTAAAAATAAAAATACTTATAAAAATGTTAGTACCTATAAAAATGAGGATAAAATTTTTTTTGAAAACTTTACTCATTACGAAATCTCTGGAACTACAAAAGCATTGTAAGGTAGAAATGGGATTCATAGGTTCGCATATAAACATTTAAATCGGACCGAAATGTTGGTTTTAAATCTTTGGCAGTGATAGTTTGCATGGAAACCATTAGTTGGTATTTCTAAAATAGACGCGAATGAAGTCGGGGGCGGGTCAGCTAGTAAGTAATTAAACCCACAGAAAAGGAAAATAAGTATCCAAAACTTTATTTCGCATATAAAATTAATTAATATACATTCATTCACTCGAATAAACTTGAGCTCGTGTATATTGCTACGAATTCAGTGGAAGCCTCTTAAGCTTAATATTTTCTACCATAATAAAATGTATCAGACTTTAATTTGACTTGTAAGTATTTCTCTGCGTGAATTAAACAGGAATATTTGTATTCAGGTATCAAGCGTGCTAAGTGGGCCGGCGACAGGGCGACTGGGCTAAAAATAGAGTGCATAGAGAGTGCAGTGTGCACCCCCTCCCCCCTCCCCCCTCCCCACACCTGGGAGACATCACTCAGGTTCTCCCGAACTGGGCTCGAGCATGAACGCTCTTAGTGATTTATTTTAGACAGTAGGTACCAGTACAACAGAGTACCAACAAAAAGTGCATTATGAAGGTCCGCCCATACCGACACGAAATATGACGTAGGTAGTGAAAACGCTGGGTTCATTCCGTAACTAAGTACTGCAGGCAGCGTTCACCTCACACTGTTGTAGGCATTAACACTTTCAATGTACCTATCTATCTATGTATTGTTATATATTATGTACATCAGTTATCTAGTACCCATAACACAAGCTCTGCTTAGCTTGGGGCTAGATAATGCTGTGTGAATGGTCCAGCATTATTATTATGTGTTTCTCATTTCCATGATCTAGGGCCATATGTAGTGAGCCGGTCCTTTGGGAGGCATGCGTGGGGCCGAAGCCAACAGCACAGAGGCCCTTTATGAGAGTTAATCTAAAGGCGAGGGCTACACATAGCGGGTACCATCCTCGGTTGCACAATATGATACACTCGACGATGATATCCGCCAGGTGTAGAGACTATTGCAAAGGAAAATGAAAGGAATGAAAACCAGGTTATAGTGATGGGTAATCGGGCTGTTTGGGAGACTGCGGACACCTGCCATGAACATAGTCTCCAAACTGTAAAAAGCGGCGGGCGGTGGCTTGCCGAATGCTGGATGGGTTCCTCAAACTGCCGGCGTTATTGTCGGAAAGGAACAACATCGTCGCAAACGACTGAGGGGTGTCGAGAGGTGCGGCCCCGATTTCACCATCACGAAGACTGCCCGTGAGCGGGTTTCCTCGTTACTACGCCATGACACTTCCACCCCCGAGTCTACATCCTAAGATGCATCTCTCGCGTTTTCGCTCAGCCCGGCCAATGAAGGCAAGCAAGAGGATCTGGGTCTCTTGGATGCCACTCCGTAAGCAGAGACGAGAACCAGGAACTTCCCCGGGAGCACACGGTACCCGTGGTGTCGATACTCACCAAGTCGCCACAAGCTGCCCTGCAGGTTTTATTATTATTATCGAACGAATCGACATCGCTCAGGGAAGACGACCTTGACAGGTGAATTGTTCAATAAGTAAGAAGGAAGTAGTTATTCATAAATAAATAGAAACCTTTTTTCAGAATAATTCCACGAATCATCAGGAAAACATTTAGATATTACATAATTCTTAAATACAATCCGATACAAACCTAATGCGATTGAGAATTAAGTAGGAGAGGAAAACATTTTTTATACAATAAATTCGATTTTCTTGTGCGCGAACGAACCAAAATATAAGATGACACGAGACTACGGTAATCTTCTGTTTTCTACAGAATAAACATTTATATGAACTTCATTTAAATGATTACTGCATATTTTATGTTCGTCTCACACCCAGTTAGCACGGCAATACTACCATCTTATAGAGCATCTTAGTCAAGTGTTCCAAAACTCCCGATAACAGCTGATCATAATGAACTCGTTAATCTTTCAAACGTTCCTCTTTGTACCTCTTAATTTTTGTTTGGTAGCTCTAGAAGATTGTCTCCATTAGGAGCAATCCATTCATCCCTCTACACTTCGTTCTAAAATACATCCCTTCACGATGCACCATACTAACTGTTGAGCATTCTGTGCGCCGGAGCTGTCGGCTGCATAGACAGTGGTGGGTATGCTGTGGCGCGGGTAATCACCACTCATCACCTTGTTACCGCGCTGAGTGTATGGGCTCAACAGATGTTAAGATGGTGACTGACTGGGCGAACATGGCTTACAATATATGTAGAGCTACCAAAACAAACTAAGCAGAGACGGCATGTTCATGATCTTGAGAGAATATCGTAGATGCAGGAATATTCTGTATTATAGGTTCTATACCACGGATAGGTAAGGTAAGCACCAATGATTTGTAACGACATAAATAGCGATAATGTATTTATATGTATTTTGTTCTAAATATTTTACAATATCAAGGAGTTTTTTGTTAGTCCACATCGGGTTCTAGGTATTCATATTATAATTTGTATTTTACATGAATAATATATTATTTTAGTATAGCTTATCCCTAACTGGCGCCGCCTCGCGGCCGTAACCGAATTGGATGTTTATTTATATATACGTACAAAGTGAAGTGAAAGTTGTGTTGTTCGTCACTGTCGCCGCCCTAATAACCAGTGATTTATGAACGCCTCAAAAATACTGAACATCAGTTGCTAGTTCACCCTAATTTAGTTTGTTAGCTTTGTTTAGTTTGTTCTTGTTATTGTTCAAGGAAATGTTTGGTAGCTCGCGGCTCGGTTACTTATTACTTGTGAGTTATTTATTTTATTGTACCTACAACTCAATTTGAAGCTCAAGTTTCGAGTGATTTTGTGTGACGATATGTTTTTTATTGGTTTATTTAAATTGCATCAGTAGGTAGATATTTATTGGCTTTTACAAAGCTTAAACACATTTTTGAAACTGAAAGCAGCATTTCAATGTGATAAAAAATTATGAAAAATAAAACATCAGTTTTGGGCGTGATCATTCTTGGAAAATACGCTGCGCGGGCGCAGACTGGTGACAGTGATCGATGGCACGTCTCTTTGTAAGAAGCTACGTTGTTACCGCAACTCCACGCAGGTGGCCTCGTCCTTCTTGGATAGTTCTCATCCGTCACTTCATTTTATTCGCCACTGGATTTAGAATGAAGTCTTATAAGTTTGATTATAATACACGTGTAGGTGTTGTTGAGCGAACACTAAGTAGGTATGATATTATCACGATTTATCAACTCGTCTCAAATGGTACGTAACATTGTGGAGTCGGCGCGCGGCGGTCAGACGACTCGATCCCGGATCCTTTTCATTTCAGCCAGCCTATATAACTATTTTAATACAAAAGTTAAAAAGTAAATCTGTTAAAGTAAATCTGGAATTTGAGAAAGAATGTGAAATGAAAATGATTTGACTGGCAAACGAGGGGTTAAGCATTTCGAGGGCATCTATCCAGAGGGTCGTATCGATATTTATCAGCAACTTTTCAGGAGTAACTAAAACCTGTCTAAATAGTTTATTTCGAAGATGACAGATCAATGAATGCAATAACGTTTTAGGCTTCGATCAAAAATAAGTAGTTCGCGGGGGCAAAGCCGGAAATTTTTGATCGAAGGCTTTAGGTGACAAATTTTAATTGTTAAATAACTAAAAGACATAAAACCATGAGTGTTTTACCAGATTACCTCATGACCTCTAGATTTAAATGGCTCACAAATAATTGTAATTTTTCGATATCCCTACGGAATGATGCCCTCAATTTAGGTAATAACCTGTAGCTCGTGGTTCATAAAACTGAAGCAAAGGAAATCATTTCACAATCAAATATTGGAGCATTGATATCACTCTTTATCCTACAGGGTATTAAAATTGTAAGCCGTTTCTACAAGTCCTGAACTATATTATACATATATTCTATAAATTCCTGGGTGCATATTAAATGCACAGTAGCAGGTATACATTAGTTATGGTATAATAAATCCCGCAGTTTCGGTTTAATATCCTGGCAGCGCAGATGACGCGCCCCGGTTAAGCTCTGCTCACGAAGCACACAACAAGTTTAGCTGCTTGCAACTTCTGTTCTGGCTTTATTATGTTTGGGGAACATTCTTGGCATAGTCTTATTAAAACGCAGAAGAGCCAGCAACCGAATAACACTATAAATTTTTCAGATGAATTAGGTCTCATGGACCTTTTGTCTTCTATCTTCATCAGATTGACTCGTCTGCTCGACCTTAGATTGAAGTAATAACCCCAAATCCTCTCGTATAAGTTACTAGCAGCGCCTCGCGGTTTCACCCGCGTAGTTCCCGTTCCCGTGGGAATTCCGGGATAAAAAGTAGCCTATGTCCTATTCCAGACTATAATCTATCTCTGTACCAAATTTCATTCAGATCTGTTCAGCCGTTCTGGCGTGATAAAGGAACAAACATCCATCCATCCATCCATCTATCTATCCATCCATCCATCCATCTAAACTTTCACGTTTATAATATTAGTGAGATGAGATAGTGAGATTATTGATAATGATAAGTTAAAGGAGTCCGACGACTAGCCAACTGCCTAGTTCAGTGTTGTTTGTTTTCGAACATATATCTATAGTATATAATATAATAAAGAGGAAAGATTTGTTTGTTTGTTTGTTTGACGAGAAGAGGCTCCGAAACTACTGGACCGATTTGAAAAAGTCCTTCACCATTAGAATCCTATATTATCCCTGATGGTTATAAGCTATAGAGTATTTTCAAAAATACCATGAAAAATCCTTATATCGCGTACGCTGCGGAAACTATTGTCAATAGAGCAAAGTGATGTACTACAGTTTTATAGAAGACATTTATATCTACAAAAAAGTCCAGTACACTACGTGTCTAACTATTATAGTTATGTCACAATAACTACTTTTCCATGTTAAAATATTCAACAGTAACGCCGAAAAATCCTGATAAGCGCGTAAGCTGAGGAAATTATTGACAATAGAGCAAAGTTGTTTACTACACGTTCATAGAGAACATCAATATCTACAAAAAAATCTGCGATACTAATGTCTAACTATTACAGTTATGGCACAATAACTACTTATAATGAGGAAATGTGTTTGTTTAAATTGAATAGGCTTCGAAACAACTGGACCGATTTGAAAAATTCTTGTACCAATAGAATCCTAGATAATAAAACAAAACTAAAAAGTAATAATAATATCTAAAGTCATCATCATCAGCCTATGTTAGTCCACAGCTGGACATAGGCCTCCCCTAATGAGCGCCATAGCGCCCTGTCTTCAGCTTGCCGCATCAAGCATCTGCCAGCAGTCTTTCGCAAATCGTCATCCCACCTGATCGGAGGGCGTCCTACACTACGTTTGCCGAGATGCGGTCTCCACTCAAGAACACGTTTACTATAAGTTTACACTCCAGCGGTTGTTGTGTCTTCTCGAGATATGGCCAGCGCTAAAGTATATTTTTATGATATGTTTTTTTTATTCGGCCCCGACACAAAAAGTGTTGTGATAAGTTTGACGGGTGGATCTATGTGTCTGTGTGTGTATCTATCTGTGGGTTGTTGGGGCATCATAGCTCCCAAAGGGGATGATTTTGATTGTTTATTTTGTCAAAAGCAGACTAGACTTGATCTACCCGTGCGAAGCCGGGGCGGGCCGCTAGTGTACGTATATACGTATTTGGGGGCACGTCCATACCGCAGTGGGAAGGCAGCTTTACCCGCCGCAATCTCAAGCCGTGCTTCTGGATACCGCATAGTAATCCTGTTTTAATAGTTGTTGCTGCATGCTGCCGAATATTCCTCTGAATTAATTGCATGAGGAACACTGAGATTCCCTCTAATATTACGAATAAAGTGGTACTGTTCATGTTTCTTCGTATCTCTTCACCAGTCGTGTTGTCTTAACATTTAATTTGGTTTTCTGAGATTTGTTTGTGTTCGTGTTCATTATATACTTAGTGTTCCATCGCACTCGATCTTATAGATGGATTGGTACTGTACAGTTATTTCATTTTCTTTGCTGAAGTTTTGCTATAAGTGTATAACTTAGGTTACTACTAAACAAACGACTGGAACAAAGGAAACCAGAGTAAAGTCGTAGACACCAGGGTAGAGATGACTCCCTTGGCATGTATAGTTGATGTCTCAAGAAGCCCGTTACAGCAGCCCCCCCGCACTCCCCTGGGCCCCACTCTCTAACTTCACACTAATAAGACTAAATTGACAAAAACACGGTCACAGAAACACTGGTTTACATACTAGTGGTTGACAACATATTCAATTGATTAATTTAAAAACGTTTTATTGTTGATTCGGCAAAGACACGAGATCGTGGGATTCAAGTGTGAAATTGTTATAAATGTTGTCCAATGTGGTCCAAACCCAGACCGGTGTTCACGATGGTAAAAAACCAAGATTGAGGGCCAACCGTCCACCCGATGAAACAGCCAGAGAGAATGTCGGTTGGTTATATTGTAATGTTGAGTATCGTCATGTCATGGTAAATGGCACACCAATGCCCAGCAGCGGCTACAACTTTTGATAGTGATACATAGGTAGGTACTAGCAATAGCTAACAATATAAAAAACTAGCCCACGTAATGAGCACGCGTAGTTTCGTGAATTCCAATAGCGACAGTCCAATAGACGACCTGGATAATTGATAATTCAATGACAAAATAATAGTAAATGAAAGTATCAATCGGAATTCGTCCGATTGAGTTACCGACTAGCGAGCCAGCAACAAAGCAATATAATGAATAACAGCAATCCACAAGTTGTACTATTGCGCTGCGTTGCGGCCAATAACTGGTTATTGACGAGCAAAGTTCCTCCGCCACAGAATACACGACACTGTAATAGACTGTGGTACTGTGAGAGCAAAGCGATGAGCGGTATAGCAATGGAAAATCGTGAAAATGTGACGTGGAGTCAGCTCAAGCAAGAGTTTGTTTATTTGTTTTTTAAATCATGGATAGACAAAATCGATTGAATTTGCACAATGTCTAACAGGAGGTATATCAGGAAGCTCTAACAGACGTCATATTCACTGTTGTCCTGTTTGCCAATCGCTTAGCTCGTCGGTCTGCGCCTGTCGGTCCAGGCGTTCCCCGCGTTCTGTGGTGGTGCTGACTAACTGCCGTTAATTTGTCAGTTTGTGACGATGGCTGTGCGGTGAGACGCACCTGTTTAGTGACTGCTTTATTGTGTCGTCACCTGCTTTGTTCCATACAGACCAGGGTTATTTCAAGCGTTTGGGTTGTTGACCCAAACAAAGGACAGTGAAATTGTTATAAATGTTGTTAAATTTGCTTCAAACAATATCCTATCTGTGAAATGAACAGTGAATGAAACAATCAGCAAGGTCGCGGCAGGATCTTGCAGATCTGCAATAAAAATGCCCATCAATCAGAGACAGAGCGATGACTCCTTCTCTTGCGGGGACAGTTAATAGACAATCGTTAAAGGTTCAATGAGGAAGTGTTCGTTCAATACCTGAGGGGTTCTTTCGTAAAGAGAGGGTAGCGGCGCTGGTTTCCAATTACCATAAGATTAGGAACAGCCATAGGGGTTAGAATGAAAGTCAACGGTGTCATGCTGTAATCCTATCCCGGCATTGGCAGACATGTCGTTCATTCCATTATCCGCATTGTTTCTAAAATAATTCAAGGATAATAACGATTCGTGGGAGCCAAATAAGGATTTGTCGGAAAACAGTCACTAAGCCCTTTTCCACCAAATGTTCCACATGTCGATTAAAATGTTATTGTTTCTTGGAATGGAAGTAAAAATAGGGAATCGGAATCATCCGCCTGTCTGGATAATTGTGTGGAAGAAGCCGAATAAAATATTTACAAGAGGTTATCCATTGTTTGTTCTTGACGTTGAATCATTGATGCGGCTGTACGTCGTACGTAGTGATAGTACGTCGTACGTAGTGATAGTACGTCGTACGTATAATAATATATAATAGTAATGCCGGATGGAACCACGGGTATCTCTGATTGTTTGAGATATAGAACTCTCTTATTGTTTGGGAAGAGACCTTCAAATCCAAAGAAAGTCTCCATTCTCCTTTATTTTTGTCTTGGTTTTGTCACCAGCTATACCAGTAATTTGTACAATGTTTGAAGGCACTTCCTAATCTAGTAGGTTCAAGTTTGTAGAACCAATCTGTAGCAGAAGCAATGGCGGAGTACGAGAAGTAGGTACGCCAGTAGGTACGCCATTGTAGGCTATTTGTGCACAATCGAGAGATTCCTCGACTACATTACTACAAAGTTATGTACATATAATAAATTAACAATTTACACAATAAAATGTTCAGAATAACATCAATATAATACTGGTAAGCTCCTAATAGATTGAAAAATATAAAAATGTGACGCCATTTTTTAAAATTCTAAATTTTTGAATCCATCCTTACCTTTCTCGGATATATCGGTCTATAACGAACAAAAGAATGTCAGAACTAACTAATAGCACAGGAAACTTTTTCCGCTTCTTGTGCAACTGCTACATGGGTAACAAATAAATGTGTATCTATCAAACAAAATAAAAACAGCAAACTAAAACAAAAAAACCAACCACTATAGTTCGCAAGAGGAGCGAGATTCCCAATTTATAAAGCAAATCTAGTGCAGTAACGAGTCCATAGCACTCGGAGCACAAGACGAAGAACAAAAGGCGTCGCAATTAATGGGGCCAATCCGAATGTTTCTGTTTACGTTCGCCTTCGCCTCAGCTTTACATTGCCCGCCCGCCCCGCCCCGCCGCCGCCCCGCCGCCGCCCCGCCGCCGCCGCGGGCTACGGTTATTGAAGCTGAAGCCCAATTCATAGTTTTGAGTTGAAGTGAGGCATAGGTAATTGGATTTATTGAAAAGTTGTGTATGATTCTAAATATCTGATGAGTTAAGAGTTCTGTTGTTTTCTATCATTGTATACGCGGTATATTTCAAAATTCATTCAATTTCTACCAGTAGTTTAAGAATTATTAGTTAGGTAAAATTCATAATTTGGAACACTCACGGACTGACTGACTGACCGATCATCAAAACTCTGAGGCACTGCTAGCAGACATAGAACCTTCAAAAGAATACAATTAGTGTTATTGTATAAATCAAGGAAAAACGATTACAATGTTACGTTTGCAGTTGATATTCAAGAAGTAGAAGGTACCGGAAAGAAAAAAGTAGGACTATCTATAAAAAGATTTGAGATGCCATCAAAAAAAACTTTAAAAACTTGTAAAGAAACCAAGTCTCGCAACTCAGTTCTTCTACTGTAAAAAGTTGTGAGGTCCACTTGGCCTTGACTTGGCAATTGTATTAAACAATCTTATTAAATATAGGTAATATTTATTTATTTAAAATATTGTACACCTATCCTGACAGGCACCCCTAATGCGATAGTGTACATAACGTCACAATATGTCTATCAATATGTATAACTTGTGAGATACATTGTGATTCCATGCGATGATGGTCAAGCCAAGACTTGGTACTACATGGATCTCACAACTTTTTACGATTGAACTGAGTTTCGAGACTTGTTTTTTTTACATGTTTTGTATTTGATGGCATTTCTAATTTTACAGTATAGGTACTTCAAACTTCATTCAATAGAACTTCATTGTCTGGTTGGAATAAATGAAAAATATCGACTTAGCCTCCTAGGAATATGTGATGATGGTCAGACCAAAAACATCCCTAAACTTCCGGGAAAATTGGTCAATTTCCATTTTGTAAAAGGTGTAAAATGAGGGACGTAATGAAATCGGCATGTGCCGGCGCCGGCGGCGGCGGCCGGCGCGCTGGCCCGGGTGTTCACGGCATACGAGTAGCTCATGCATTATTAATGGCGACTACACTGCTTCTAGCACCTCTTTTATGGTTCCGAATGGGGCGGATAATTGCCAGGAGATAAGTTTATGGTGTACTTGAACAAAAAGTACACGCTCTCTCCGTGTGCGGCATCTAGTTTGGGTTACTATGAACGATAAAGTGGTTTTCAACGTTTTTTTCAGCTTTGTCTTAATTTTACGATAGAACTAATACAACTACCTAGAATTCTTGCTGTTTTTGCAGTAGATTAGTACTGTCCTCATGAGTGCCGTCCAGTTAGTTTTCCCGAAGCCGAC
Source organism: Eupithecia exiguata (assembly GCA_947086465.1). Classification (NCBI taxonomy): domain Eukaryota; kingdom Metazoa; phylum Arthropoda; class Insecta; order Lepidoptera; family Geometridae; genus Eupithecia; species Eupithecia exiguata. Next base: position 14,966,123 of record OX352228.1, on the reverse strand, counting down.
GTACGATACCATCTTACCCATGACAAAGCATACATCAGATGTGATTGCATTACTCCGAGTACCAGACCATTACCATACAACTCAACCAAATTACAGCATCGAGTGTCTGACTTGAAATCACAATGATCCCGATTAGCGAGCCAATGCTAAATTAGCTAAGTAGTAACCCAACCATTGCTTCTGATTAGTGGCGAGCGGATTCCTGTGATTAGTCCGATAGCCCGAGGGGGCCGCTGGGGGAGGGGGAGGGGAGAGACTACCCTTAATTACGCGCCAGTTATAATTATTCGAGATCATCGTGCCGCAATATTGGAACAGATAGATGAAGCAGCTGGCTCACACTCCCAACACGTTAAACGCTCAAATAATATAACATTTAAAACGGTAACACTGTCAACTACGTAGTTTCTCATTATAACATGCTAGCTCGCGCACCGGATAAAAACTTGTTTTGTAGAAAAAACTGCGAAATACTGGTTTCAACATCTAAACTGCGACAGTGTGTCAGCTAAGCTCGATAATAAAACCAGGCGCTAGTTATTTTGAATAGGTACTTCAATTTTTATTCTTTCGAACATTTTCAAGTAAGACGAACCACAGTTCTGTCTGTCGTACAAGCGTGCATTACGATATAGCAGCTCGATATCAGCAGCACGCATAGAAAGCGTGTGTCGTGCTGTGTGTCGTTGCGTGCGGTTCATAGAAATGTATGACGCCCGGAGTCGTCACCGAATTTTGTAGTGTCGTGTCGTGCTTCGTAGGAAAACATTCGCACTAAATACACACTTTGCTTGGTTTTTGCATTAAACGCGCTCTTAATAAAAACACACACAACACAATTATATATACAAAGGAGAATGAATGTGCTCATCATATTTACCTAGTTTTCGTAGCGGGGCTTCACCTGGTGGCCACCTTGGACGGTTACCCCATTGGACGGTAATGATATGAACTGTGTAGAATATGGGTAAGGTACGTGCAGTTCTCTCATAAATGTCTATTTCAAGGGAAAAGTAGAGAAAGGTAAGAGAGGGACTCAGGTAGAGTCAACGGACGCAGTTGTACCAAAAGTACTTCGAAAACGCTGTTGAAAGTAAATTGTAAATGACGGTACAAGAAGTCGCATGTAAGAGAGAGATTCGTTCTAACAATGGCCTTTTGAACATGTCAGAGACTAAGATCTCGATATGTGCAAAGGAGCAGCTATATGAATTTTTTCGACAAGTTAAATAATCGAATTAAATTAAAACAAATGCGTAGGCTCTGTCTAGACCTGATAAGTTAAGTGTGCAAAGAACTTTCTATGAAATGAAAGTGTCTTCAAATGTATGAATAGGTATCTACCTACCTAGGGGAGATACCTATGCGAAGGTAGCGCGCGGTGTCATGTGAAGCAGGGAAGTGGCGCGTCCGGCGACGGGTTGCCTTGTGCTGTTACCCAGGGAACTCCTACTATTGATCAACCACCACTATGTAAGTACTTTGTGAGAGAATTTACTTTTTTTCATTTATTTTGCTTTCTCTAAACGTCATCGCTCTGCCCGGGTTAACCCACAGTCAATAATAATGGTATTGTCATGAATTGTGTTTACTGAGTAAATTACTAAGTTTCGATAAATGCCTACGCAGACACTTAAAAACGCACTTTCTTGAAATAGGAGTTTTTAAACGATAAAAGTCTACAATTTGAGTTTATTAAGAATCCTGACAGAATACTAATGTGCTATATAGTTAAGTGAAAAACTTTGCTAATTTCTATGAATTCAAGGCACTATTACTGAGTACTAGCTGTTACTCGTTCTGTGGCACAAGTCAAACACAACAATCTCGGAATCAAAATCAAGAACAGAAACACAGATTTCTGTCGCAAATGTAGGACAATGGCGTCCAAAGAGTACTTTCTGCTAACAAGTAAACTTCGAGAGCAGCTCTTCGATCGCGACGCGACGCGACGCAGCTCGCAGCGGGAGCCGCTCGGCTTGCCGCTGCTTGCAGAACACTGCACGATGCTGTTCGGACGACAGGCCAGTGACAATGCGCTCGCTCTAGCTCTCACGACGACAGGACTTGCATACAACTACCAACTACAGTAGCGATGCAACAGGAATAACACTTATTACCGAAATAGCTTTCGGATCGCTTTTGGTCTTACAAAGAATATGGTGTATGGTGTTTAGCTATTGGAAACAGTTACACCATATTCATATATGTCACAGCGCCTCGAGAAGGCTTCATCAGTGTACAAAGTAAGCTGAGGGCATAATATGTATGTCGAGTCGACAACTTAAGCCACATAAGTATTTTCGCTTCGCGGGCAACAATAACTATATGTATAGTTAGACAAGGGCGACGTTGATCGACACTGGCTGGGTGACCTACTTCCGACGATCTCCGACTCAAGCACTGCCAAGGGAAAAAGACGATATAAAGGCAAACTTATAGAAATCCTATGTTCATCCCGTATTATCCCAGCTGACCGATTCGGGCACTCGTAACTTGTTTCACTTTGCCGCGCGCTGACTTGGACATGTTCAAGTAAGCGGACTCCTGATTTATGTGCCGAGTTCAGTCGACATACCTACTTTACCGACTCTCCGGATACTTTACTCGTTTATTCGAGTGTTTTGTCCCGTCAAGAATCGCTCGCAAGTTCTGAATGCAAGAAACACTTTGCGGTATGTTTGCACGTGAGCTGGTATGGAGTGGATTCAGGAATGCTACCTACCACTTAGCTCGGTTGCTGTGAGACTAACTTTGCATTCGCGACTGCATTTTATGCGCAAACTTCATAAACATTCTCTCAGTATTTATGGTTGCACTCTACAAGGTACATCTCTTCCAATTCACTACCATCTTTTGTACTAGGTTTTTTCTTCATTATTTTAGTCTGAATTGTTTGATCTAATAGCATGTTACGCGTTGTTTCTGTCCGCGGGCCGCGGCTACGCACGCGTTGTTTCTGCCCGCGGGCCGCGGCTACGCACGAGGTTGTTTCTGCCCGCGGGCCGCGGCTACGCACGAGGTTGTTTCTGCCCGCGGGCCGCGGCTACGCACTCATTGGTTCTATGAAAACGTTAAAGGTTCTATCCTATGGGAACTATTTTATGGGATAAAAAGCCTATGTTTGATGGCTTAGAGCTAAGCAAAAGGTAAGCAAAATTTCAGCCCGATCCCTGCAGTAGTTTTGGCGTGAAGATTAAGCAACGTGCATCCATCCATCCATCTTAACGCTTCTTCGCTTTTATAACATCAGTGTGGTAATCGGTTGTTGTACAAAATGAGAATCATCATCATAAGCCTATGTTAGTCCACTACTGGACATAGGCCTCCCCTAATGAGTGCCATAGCGCCCTGTCTTCATATGAGAAAATTCTTAAAAATGAGAATGATGATCAGAAAATAAACAACACATCTCCAACGAAAAGCTCTTGTTACGGCTGATTGAAAATATATTTGTCCGTTCCAAGAAAAACGCCTCAGTTGCTCCTTACCGATCATTTTCCAGCTTATAAGATGTCCCGTGTTGATTTTATTTCGACAAAAGATGGAAGTACATACATAAAGGAAGTAAATATTTTTTAATTATTTGTGGATAAGAATTCATCGTGGTCAAAATTATTGTTCAAAATTTAAAATATCAAGAACATTTTAATGTCATTTCACTGCTGGAAACATAAACATGTTTGCTAATTTAAAACAGCTGGCAACACGAACTGCTTCTCCGGAGCACGCCGAGGGAAATTCTCAGCAAAGCGTTAAATAAGTAATGTACAAAGATGTTTTTCCCGTGTTATGTCCGCCCCGTAAGTCCCCGGTAAAGTAAAGCCCACGGGTGCGCAGATCGCCGCCGCAGACTAATTCAATCAGGGGCTGGAACGTGTCCCAGGACGTCGCACAGACCTGTACAGTACATTATTGAATATTTGAGATTGTAGGGAGGACGTGAGCGAGGGGCTCACGCCCCCGTCGACTTTTTATACTCCTGATAATGGAATCGAGTGATCGATAACAGTTCTGCGCGAAGAGCATTCGATATTGAAGCATTCCTCATATTCCTCATCGTAAGGTAACAAACAGTTTTAAATAAACGCTTTCGGCATTCTAATGCACCTAATGGACAGTTCACCAGCCACCTTGTACCAACACGCCCCATAGGTTTGTAACGCGCCAAAATTCCAATCGCAACTTGTAACTATCGCCAGGAACATTCTCAATCAATGGCCACTAATCTAAGTATGGAGTAGCGAAGTTGGAGGAAGCTCCAAATGACCAAGTTATCGGCCGGTCATTACGACAATATTGGGAAAGTTCTCGACTACACTCTGATAGTGTTACGAGCAGTTGACGCGCCCTTGCTCCCGGTCAGGTCAGGCTGCAGGTTGTTGAACAGATATCTCTAGCAATACTTACTCGCTTCCAATATCGAGCACGTATATAGATGACTTCAATGTAATTATCTTAATTAAAATAATATTTTTCTTGAGTTGAATTTTGGATGAAAAATCTAATTTCATTATTTACATTACTATTTAAATCTTCAGGATATTTAAATAGAACACCTGTTCTATTTCACGAGAGCGCGCGCAAAGATAACCTTATTCTGTGGGCAAACTTAACTGCACCAAAAATACGTACAATATTGTGAATTAGATTTTACCTTCAGAAGAATTTACATGGCACAGACGCCAATTACCTACCAGACTCATTAAATGTTTACGGAAAGAACTCATTCTACCGTAGGTATAATGGTTTGGTCGAAAAATCGTAATAATTTTGTTTACAGCTCAGCAATGTAATAATTATCTAGTGAGGCCTTTTTCAAACACAAGCAGAACCGATTGTTTTTCCACATGATGAAATTGACTGACGTTAAACTATGGGACTCATTGAACCTCAGATAATCTGTACGTGATGGGAGCTATTGCCGTTGTCGAGCGCATGCCTCATTTCTTAAATTAATTGTTCACATTCACAGTCGATAGGTAGGTACCATACACATTGTAAAACTCGCACTAGACAATCTGTTCACCATACCTGATAAGTAGAGTAAAATTGGACAGTCGCTAACCGCTCAGTTCCCGCAGGCATGTTTAGTCAATCTACCTTTGTGACCTAGTCAGGGAATGAGCAATAATCACCAGGATCTATTTCCGACGACAGGCTATTATAACGGTCGGTGCGGTGTTACACCTAGCACTCAGTATGTATTCATGATTCCGGTGTAGGATTGTTTGTTTGCATGTTAATTACCATTATTTGTCCGGGCGCGCTCGTTTTTCCGGCGCTCCCGCTCATCAGTGTCAGCTGTCGACGGCGACGAGGTGTCACAATTTCATGTGAATTTGTAACACATTCATGTGATTTTAATGACCGCATACTTCGACTCGAGGCCAAGTCAACCGAGGAGCAACTGTCACATTATTGTATCAAAACTAATAATACATTTTGAGAACGGCTTGATTAAGTTCTAATTTACGCTGTTATTGTAAACCTTTCTGTATGACTGGCCCCTCGGCTGGCCCGCTGGCCTGTCTACCACCACCATCATCCCCATCATTTACAACCAATTTGAACAACATAATATCTTATTACACGCATCAGGCTTTAAGCCTGATGCCCTCACCTTAGGCCTCACTAAATCGGCGTCAAACAAGCATAAAGTACAATGACTGTGGAGCTAGTGGGCATATTCATGTCCAATGTGTCAGTGGGTCCTCCGGAGTGAGTAGACTGACGCCGCACGCGTGATTACGACTAATCAACAAACTGGAATTACGATATCACAGGCACTGTGTCCGGTGACGCCTCCTTGACACTTAGGGCTTATTCCAGTTTTCCCCCTTGGCAAATCCCCCTTGAGGGGGAAAACTGGAATACCATTTTTAAGAAGTCCAGAAATCCCCCTCAACGGTTTTTCTCGTTCCAGTTTTCCCCCTTGAGAAAATATATTCAAGGAGATCTACTAATAGGCACTGTGTCACCGGTCCCAGCGTTCACATATTACATCTCTAATGTAAAGGAGTTTGTGAAATGAAATCGACAATCATACCTAATGGTATCATTTTCTAAATTTTTTGGTCGGAGTAACTGTATTTTTCATCCCTTAAAAGGACCCAAAAAATGGGAAATATTGGATATTTTTAAATTAGCATGTGATATTTTAGTTACATACTCCATACGCTATATTGTTTCAGCCAAATTCAGCACATAAAAATTCAACAAACAATTTTGAAACCAAAATGTTTGGCAGTTTTCCGCGTGGAACATTCCAATCGTTCAATTTTCGTTTAACCAAAGATCCCCAGCACAAGGTACAAAATAGATTTGAAACAAGTTAAGTTGGGTCGCGCGATTCGGCCTGATGCAGCCGCCGCAACCATGCAGCCGCCGCAATCAGAAACGGCATTTTACCGACTTCAAGAGGAGATTCTATTTTGGATGTAGGTAGGTATGTATGTTAATTCGATTTAAAAAATTATCTCTATTGTATAGATAATGATCCCGAATTGGTTCCATAACGTAGACCAGTCGGCCGCCCTAGGTATCGCTGGATCGACGAAGTCGAAGTCGATCTCCGCGAACTCGACGCCCACAGCTGGCGAGAGACAGCTCTGAACCGAGATGCCTGGAGAAGTCTTGTGTCGGAGGCCAAGATCCACTTTGGGTCGCTGAGCCATAGGAGTAAGTAAGTAAGTATTATTATTATTAATTAAAAACACATGGAATAAGTACTGGGGAATGAAAAGTACTTCACCTATCGCTCTGAAATCTAGAGCAATGAACATAGGCCTCGCACCTTACCTCACATATGCTTGACAAACCTGGCCACTAACAAAGACACGCAGCTTGAACGAATAGGAGTCTGTCCAATAGGCATGGAGAGAAGCTTTGTGGGAATACGATTAAAAGATAGAATTAGAAATTAAACCATTAGAAAGAAAATCAAGGCGAAATATGTGGTACAGAAGATCCTAAAGCTCAAATGGCAATGGGCAGGTCATTTACAGCGACTTCCCCCTAATAGATGGCCACAAATTGGATTCCTCGAGAAGCCAAGCGCAAAAGGTGGACCAACAAGGAGGTGGTGTGACGACATCAGGAAAGTAGCGGGGGGCACCTGGACCAGAATAGCTGGGACAGGAGCGAATGGAAAAGCTTGGAGGAGGCTTTCACTGCCGGAAGCGGTCCTTACCGTACAAAAACCGCTCCGTAAATGTAAATATTTATAAATTCATTGATAAAAATGTTTAATGTTAAGTACTCAGTCAATTATTATTTTTTATTAGCGGGTAAGGAAAAATAAAGCTCTTTTTATTTTATTTTTTATGTAGGAATCTATCATCTATGTATTTCCTTTCATTCGTCGTTTCATCCATGTGTGATCACTCTTATTTAGACTGGAATGTTCAAATCTCTCTGAATTCTGAATAACATAGATCCATATCTTTGTATCGATATGAACAATGTAGTTCCTAACTTCCTGAATTAAGAACATTTCGTTTGATTTTGTATCATTCACTTTGTACCCGATATTGTCGACAGATAAGCATCGCTGTTTTCTAAAATAAACACTCCATGAAATATTCATTACTAGTTTCTGCCCGTGGCTTTGCACAGGTTGTGTCAAAACGTTCGAAGAACATATCTATCCCATGGGAACTGTATTATGGAATGAACTAATTGAAGATGGGCTATCTTCGATTGGTTCATTCCAGACATCAATGTAAAATTTCAGCTTCATCGGTTCTGTCGTTAAAGAATAACAAACTTCCATCTAAACAAACAAACTTTCGCATTTATAATATAAGTGTGATGTGATGAGTGTAATTTCATTTAGTGAAAGAAAATAGACGCATGGACGGATAGTTAGAATTTCCCGGAATCCTGCATCGGTCCTCTGAACTTTGCGAGACTGCACATCTATTGATTTGATGAGAGGCCGTCGTTTATTGGAACTGTGACCGAGGAGCCGGGGGCGCGGGTCGCGGGGGAAGGGGCGAGTGAAAATTCGATGACCTGTGGTGATGGATGATGCTGCCGCCGCCGGATTGCTCTCCGGTGCTATTGCAACGTGTCGAGTGAACATTCGATGACGTGTGGTGATGGATGTGGTGATGGATGATGCTGCCGCCGCCGGATTGCTCTCCGGTGCTATTGCAACGTGTCGAGTGAACATTCGATGACGTGTGGTGATGGATGTGGTGATAGATGATGCTGCCGCCGCCGGATTGCTCTCCGGTGCTATTGCAACGTGTCGAGTGAACATTCGATGACGTGTGGTGATGGATGTGGTGATGGATGATGCTGCCGCCGCCGGATTGCTCTCCGGTGCTATTGCAACGTGTCTTGCGCTATCCGTCACTGGTTGGATTCCACTTTAACTAATACGCATGTTCAATTAATTCTACCACTGGGATTTGCCATTAAATAAACATTACTTAATGGCAAATCCCAATAAATTTGCGCTATCAATTTAGTTTACAAATCACGAAAGTTTAAAAAAATGCGCTGTCAAAGTTTTGGACTGCCATCTCTCGTTTATAATGGGTATCAAAAGACGTACCTACCAAACTTATGAACCAACCTGTTCACTTTGATCACGGCATCGTATGCGTTTTATGATGCAATTGTAGGTTAGACCATTGATTCTAGCATGTTAGCTCAAGATGATGCTGCACGTGCCTCCCCCAACAAGGATTACAACACTTGCCAGGCGGATCAGTAACAGTGAAGGTGTTAAAAATACCCAGGAGGAAGCTGCTGTCCTTCCTCTGATAGGTTCTCTTAGTCGGCTCTTACGACACCCACGGACTGAGGAGGAGTCGTATTCACACGCCACGGGCGCCGCGACCGCCACGACTGTGGGACACATCTTAGCTATATAAACCAAATTGAACATTTGAATATTATTCTAATGTTGCCAACCCAGGACCTAAGGAGCTCTGCCCACAACATGAGCTACCCAATGCAGCTTGATGTAGAAGCAATCTGCAGGTACTTTACAGTCAGTCCCGATCAAAATTCTGGTTTACATAAACCAACTGTAAGATTTCTGCATTCTCATAACGTAGTCGGCGAGATGCCAATGGCAATGGCAATGCTGCCAGTTTGATATTCAGCTACGAGGCCCGTATTAAAATTATTTTTTAAATATTTGTTTTTATTAAAAATAACGTAAGACTTGGTATTTTTTTCAAATGAATCTCTTAAAGTTCCATGAACTAAATTTCTATTTTTAGTTTAAAATTCAACGAAGTATAATGTTTTGCTTTATATTCAGTTTTTAAATTCATTCGACACGAATAACTTTATAATTCGTTGAATGCACGATTGTTATGATTTTTTATCTTTATCTTATCATTCCGTTAAACAAAGGAAATTAGTCAGTGAATCGAAGTTGCCCTTGGTGGCCAACAAAATCTATTTTCGATTCACTGCCTAAACTAAATGGAATAAAACTATAACAGACACATTAAAAAAGTGTATAATAGGTATCACAAACTGAGCGATGGATTTTTGAAATTTCGTTTGTTTAACGGAATAATAAGATAAAGTAGGTGGGGCGGTGCTAGTTTGGCTGGGGTATGCGCCTTAACACAAATTCTCCTTAAGGTGTATACTAAGGCAAAATCACGAAAATGAGGTGTTTTTGAACCCGTTTTCTGATGAAAACATTGATTGTGGAGCTTTGAAATTTATATATCCTGTAACACATATCTTGAAGGGTTTCTTGGAGGTCCCAAATGCTTGCCGTTAATTATAGTGTAGTTGTTATAGATAGATAGATAAAGACTTTATTTGCAACTTCAGATACACACATACACAAGATAAAGTTAAAAACTACAACCCGACTACGTGAAAGTTATAAAACTTTGAAACATTTACATTGACAAAATAGAATGACGTATCGGTCATATTTGATAAGCATAGAGTTGAAAACGAAAATAGGTCGTAGGTATTGTAGTTTTTCTCTATGAGGCCTGCAGCCTGCGGCTACCTAAACTTTAATACGCGGTTTGAAGGCTTATTCGGGGGCGGAGCCCTAAATCCTATAGCCTATAACCATCGGGGTATTGAGACGAATCAATCGATACATAATTTGTTGAAATCGAACCAGTAGTTTCAGCGCTACGTGGGAACAAAGAAATCGGCCACATACATACAAACATATAAACATACAAACATAGGGTGCTAACCTCATAACCCTCCCCTGTTGGTAGTCGGGTAAAAATACAACAATTTTACAGTAGGTACATTAGTAAAAACAAACAATAATAAAATATAGGTGACATAAAAAACAACAATAATTAAATCTAGGTAAGGTGTCTATGTGTGCTGCAGTATGTCAAAAAGGCCTTGGCTCAGTGTAATATTTTGCTAAAGAAGCAAAAGCACTGATTTTCAGCCATGACCTATTGAGAGCAAGCAGAACGAGTTACAAGTCAATGTGTTATTGTTATATTGTAATCTAGTGTTATAGTGTGTGTCTAGTTGCTTCGAAACCACTTTTTATCGGTGTCTCTAATTCGATCAGTACCAAATTCAGTATAGTGATTCACATAGTTCATACATATTTCTTGGAGGTCCATAAGCTTTGAAAAGCAGTCAAAATAACGATATTAAACGTAAAAACGTATTTGCGCCTACAAAATCTGTGATACAAACCTGACCAGTTACACGTCACCTCACCGCAGAGGATCGTATTATTTGGTTGATTAGGGCATGGTCTCAGACTAAGTAAACTTAGTCTGAGGGCATGGTATGCTGAATCGAAAACATAGTCTGGAATAGGACATAGGCTACTTTTTATCCCAGAATTCCCACGGGAACGGGAACTACGCGGGTGAAACCGCAAGGCGCTGCTAGTGTAAATATACATGTTGGGCATATTCATTTTATACGTTATTTCAATATGTTTTAAAATAAGAGCTTAATATGGGAGGCCTCCCCTAAGGAGCTGTAACGCCCTGTCGTCGCCAATGCAGTTGTCAAGTACAGCCCGACCAGCCAACGTGTAGTACCTTTTTAATTTCGCAAATTACGAAAGGGCTGTTTTCGGACGACTCTAGCTTTCAACAAATAAACCGTTGTAAGAACCAAAATGTCAGTCTCAAGTATCTAGTATGAAACAACTTGTATTTCATAATTCCAAAGTAATAAAGCAGCTCAATTTCTCATGAAATTTCCGTTTTCGTCCGATAGAGTAAGATTCACACGTAACAAAACCATACTTTCGTAATGAAAGTAGGCCTCCAGTACCTTCACGTAAAGAAAGAGGATCTCGGCAGGTTTCACAAATTTACTTATTCATATCTATTATAGTCAGGTAGTTAGCATAGCGACTAATGTAATTTTACACTTTGTTTCGATCATTATAATTTCAACGAAACAAACTGTCATGTTTTCAGTGAGTTTTGTCAAGTCCAAACGTCCGCGGTCCAAGCCCTGCATCACGGTGGATCACACGCAAGGCTGAACCCCTCACATTTCCATTGTGAATCCATTGACAATACGCTTTGCTGGATAATAAATAAAATTCCGCAAATTCTCACTTTCTATATTCATAATAGGCATTTGTTTAGACTCGCTGGAAAACACTTACATAAATTAAATTAAGTGTATTGAAAACAAATTGTTTGCAATCGTTTGTTTTCTCGCCAAAAGTGAAGATCATCCTCATATATAGTCATTTTATTTAGAGTACAGCCCTTAGCTTTAAGTTTACTAGTAAAATTTCTACTCGAAAAGAAATGTGCGCAAAAATATACAATAAACGAAACCAAGCAAGAGTTCAAATTCAAGGTTTGGAATCAGATTAGATCACGATGACAAATTCAATGTGTTGATGGAAGTTAACCCACTCGCTGCGGAAGCCATCACTCCACAAATAACTTCCTCGCTTGAGTTATGAGCGCTTTCATATTCATTTAATGAAGCAAAAAAACACGTTGAACTGTGACAAATGGCTTCTTTAAATTTTTATACAAGTCACTTTTGAAAATTGTTCATCAAATTCATCAGTTCATCGATCAGAATGGTTCAGTCATCACCATCTTATAGATTACTATTTCAACAAAGACACAAAAACAGAATAACACTGACGGACAGAATAACATAAATACTACTTATAAGTATAAAAAATTTTCTTTAGTAAATAAGCTCTCTAATTTGTACAACAAGTAAATACCTACATCAAAATTGTAAAAGCTTTCTTCAAACCCCGGGACTCTAAATGTTCTACATGCCTGAACAAAATCTTTAATTCCATTACATGTTCCCCGAAAAACATTCATCAATAATATTCCTAACTGTAGTTAAAATCATTCGGGCTAACAGATAAAGCATTTTTGTACAAAAACAAAGTTGATCTAATGAATGGCTCTAAGCGTAAATGAAAGAGCGCAGAACCCCCACGAACGAACTGCACGGTACGGGGCGCGGGGGTCAGAAGGGTTATTCTCATTAATACTGTCGATTAAGGTAAAATAAGTACAGAGTAGAAACTGCTTTACTACATTAGCACCACGTAGGGTAGGTGAGTCAGACCAATCTGGAATTGTTACAATTTGCGAACTTGATCATAAGATAATACTATAGAATACCAACGTCATAAGTTATCAGACGTATTCGTATAGAAACACACGCACTATAACATTTTTGAGCTACTATGAAACTATCAGAGCAGCATTTCCTTGATTCTGTGCAAGATTTATACACACTGGAAGTACAAGATCTCATAAATAACAAATCCTGCTTTAATAACCAACCGACATTTTGTTTCAATGTCAATATTTCTAAAACTAAAGAGTTTCATTTCTATGACGCTGAGGTACCGAACCGTACTGAAGGTCACCAGGGGTCAGTTCGTTTTAATTATTGTTTACTAAAAAGTTTCGTAAATTGTGTCACGGTAATTTAGTATAACAGCAACTATGTGTATGTAGTAGCAACTAAGTAGGAGAACAAACTTCGTAGACGCTGTAACTACGCAGTTTAACTGATTAGTTAATATTCAACTCCAACATAAAAACAACACGATAACAACAACTTACAAGGCATGAATAATTGAAAAGTTCTTTGAACTTCGTCTAGCTCAAGATTAGAAACTTAGGTAGCTGTTGAATACTATCCTGGGACTGTACGCAATGTACTAGTCTACACATGTTGTTAGTGTTACATTTTAGAACGAAGGTGTACTTTGTTAAAACCTGGAACGGATGGATGAAAAATAAAACAAAACTAGCAAGCTTGCAATAATTTAAACCTAGCTCAAATTTAATGGAGTATTTTGATATTTGATTTTTTGTAACGTTACCGAATCAGCTATCGACCGATGTCGATTCGGCGTCTGCACGTAATTAATGAAACGCAAAACTATTGGAAGCAATAAACTTTGTCAATGACATTGCTCTTTCTGTGAGTAACAATATTGTCAAGACTTTCAAGTAGATCTCCGCTGTTCAAAGGTCCATTCAAAAAGTACTAAAATAACATCCACAATATTGTGAAACGAAGCTGACAAGATACGATCTCGAGATCAAATCCGACTCGAGCATTATACTCGTCTGGAGGAGTCGGTGCTGCGAGAATAAGGTCCCTTTGTCCCGAGAGCCCTGCCTTTGTCCCGCAGAGCCCTGCTTTGTCAGCGCCGCCGGAAAATGGACCACATGCGATTTGTCTTGATACCTCGGGGCAAGTACTCTCTTACGGGATCAGAGGTGACTCTGGGTGGCAGGTGTCTGATATAGGTATTCATGGAATTGGTACACTTGCTGTGAATAGAAAGATACTTGACTGAGGGAACTCATTCATTTGTGCAGTTGTTGCACCGTGTCATAAAGCCTGTAAACACAAAGTCGTGTGAACTGAATGGACAACACACCAGAGTCGGCAACACAGCCCGCGGCGGGTTGGTGCGACATTTCACTGCATAAATACTCAGCTGACAATGCTTTGTCAACTTATCGGTGCCCACCCGACACTGGTGTGTAGACTTCATAACAATACACGTAGAGCTGAATTTTATAACATAGGTACTAGCTAACCGCCCGCGATTTCATTTGCGTGGACTTTAGTAATACCCTAAGTAATGTTGGTTTCCATGTAAACTATCATAGCCAAAGTTAAAACGATTGGTTGTGAACCAATCGTTTACGATTTTAAAGTTATTATGAGAAAACCTATAAATCGCTCCATGTTAATTTCCAAAAAATCCGTTCTTAGCCTGCGTCCTTAAAGGAATGGCTCTTGTGGTTTCAGAGATCTCTTGATGAGTCAGCCAGTTTTCTCTTTTATAAGTATAGATTATTGGAACGTTTTTCAAACCTTTCGTTAATATAACTAAAAGGAAAGTATTTTGAAGCCGCAGATAGAAATTTAGGTAGGTACATAATAATCGAAGAATGTGAATTAAAAAAAACTGTTCTAAGCAGGTGCTTACGTCCTAAATTTAGTTTAGGACGTTTTTATGCAACAGCCTCGTAGCTTTTCTATTTCCTGAGAAGTCAGTGAGTGGCCTAACTTTAACTCCACGCCCTTGACCTTCAGGGTGTGAATTTCAAAAAGCCCTGAAACATGTATCTGGTTATTTTAAGTAAACTTTATATGCTACAAATGTTGACGGGCCAACAGATACGATTCTGAAGTTATTATAAAAATGACCTTTGACATCATTTTACTACTTTAAAAATATAATTTCCATAAATCCGTTGTTAGCGGGTGCGTCTTTAACCTCCATGCAAAATTTCAGCCCCGTAGTTCTTCTAGTTTCTGAGATTTCGTGATATGTCAATGAGTCGCTTAACTTTGACTCCACATTGACCTTTAGGGTGTGAATTAAAAAAAAGCTGAAATACGTGTCTTTTTATTTGAAGTCATCTTTCTATGCCACACATTTTGACGGGTCAACAGTTATGGTTCTGAAGTTATCATAAAATGACCTTTTGCCCCATTTTTACCCGACTACCAACAGGGGAGGGTTATGAGGTTAGCACCCTATGTTTGTATGTTTGTATGTTTGTATATTTGTATGTTTGTATGTATGTGGCCGATTTCTTTGTTCCCACGTAGCGCTGAAACTACTGATTCGATTTCAACAAATTATGTATCGATTGATTCGTCTCAATACCCCGATGGTTATAGGCTATAGGATTTAGGGCTCCGACCCCGAATAAGCCTTCAAAACGCGTATTAAAGTTTAGGTAGCCGCAGGCTGCAGGCCCCATAGAGAAAAATTACAATACCTACGACCTATTTTCATTTTCAACTCTATGCCTGTCAAATATGACCGATACGTCATTCTATTTTGTCAATGTAATTGTTTCAAACTTTTATAACTTTCACGTAGTCGGGTTGTAGTTTTTAACTTTATCTTGTAACTATCTTAGAATATGAATTTCAAAAAATCCGCCTACGTCCTAAAATGAAACTCCATGCTAAATTTCAGCTCCGTAGCTCTTGTAGTTTCAGAGATTTCTTGATATGTCACCCAGATGTCTTTTTAGGGTTCTGTACCCAAATGGTAAAACGGGACCCTATTACTAAGACTTCGCTGTCCGTCTGTCCATCTGTCACCAGGCTGTATCTCATGAACCATGATGGTTAGAAAGTTGAAATTTTCACAGATGATGTATTTCTGTTGCCGCTATAACAACAAATACTAAAAAGCAGAATAAAATAAATATTTAAGGTGGTTCCCATACAACAAACGTGATTTTTTTGCCGTTTTTGTAGATAATGGTACGGAACCCTTCGTGCGCGAGTCCGACTCGCACTTGGCCGGTTTTATTTCTTTTAGGATAATATATTTAATGAGATAATTTTCACAACATTCAAACAAAAGAGAACCGTAAGGTAGTTACAGCCTCTAAGTAATTGTTAATACGAGTGATTTGCATTTATTTACACAAGTAAGTGGTTTGGTTGCGACACAAGGACGCTCGCGATGTTTATTTCCTTAGTAGAATAAATATGGTTGTTTATAAAGTGAATGAGAGAAGTGAATACATCATCGTGCACGCATAGAAACTACATATTATAATGCTTTTATTAACCCGTCGATTTTGCTAGAAAATAAAATAAACATCAAACACTTTGGACGAACAAAAAGTATAGTGAAAATAAATTAAAAGTAGGTTTGTAAACAGTGAGGTGAGTAGAATCATGAATAGGACATCGATATTTGTAAGAAATGTGAGAGACGTGAAGAAACACCGGTAAATTTATTTCATACCTGAGAATTAAGATCGAGATTGCGAGAAAATGGTTCCTTTTAAGATGCTTACTACTAATAATGAGCCTTGTACGACTTCCAAAAACTGAAGACAAATACAAGATGGACTACATTAAATAGGTGTCGTGTGGATGTCTGGCTTAGAAACTACACCCCATCTCTTCCAGTAGGTGTCGTAAGAAGCGGCTAAGTGACACACAGGGGGCAGGGCGGCAGCAGCTTCCCCTGCGGAACAATCCCATCACTAAACTGAGACCATCGTGGGGTATGCGGGGCATTACCACCAAAATATAGCAATTTTCTGGGGACAACGGCCAGCCCAAACCGCTGTAGCTAGAAAGCTGAAATTTGGAGGGTAGGTACTTCTTAATACACAAGCTCCCGATAAGAAGAGGTTTTTGGAAATTCACCCCTGAGGGGGTTAAAATGATGTTTTTTTGGTGTTTATTGTAACACTTCAACCAATGGCCCGATTTGCTGGAAACTTACAAAAAATATCAAATTTCAATAATTTTATATTGATCGTGTTTCAGGATTTTCCAAAATTTTCCTGAAAATGGGTTAAATCGGGTTATTAATTTTTGAGGTATGTAGTTTGGAGCAGAATTTAACTGGCTGTAACTTATTAAATTATAATGCTATTGACCTGAAATTGAATGCTATTGATCTGTGAACTAATCAGTAATTGTAATATGGTGTAAATTAAGTACGGCAAGGTTCCTTCCCATATTGATCACGGCTCATGTAACTGCTTTCATGCGGATTTCCGCCCGCGTGCGGGTTACCTACATTAAAATTGGTATAGCCAATCCGCGTCCTGCGTGCGCGTGGCACGCATTGTAGGAAAAACATATCTAAAGAAATAGTAGGCAGAAAATATCTACAGAAATTATATGACACGCACGCGGACCAAATCCGCACACAGGCGGAAATCCGCATGACAGGAAAAGCGCATTAAATACCAATGTAGTGTAGGCATACCGCAAACAAAGGAAGGGCAATAATTAATGTTTAAATATAAGCGGATTACTTACAAATACCTTTTTAGTGCTTTGAAGTTGACCGCCACCGAAATTTCAGCCTTTTGGCGTTTTCCCGCGTTTGAATTATTTTCCACTTTGAGTAATGAAATTATATCGTTTGTGTTTAGATTTTTCAGATAATCATAAAATTGATGTTAAAAAATATTATTTGCCTTAGTTTGAATGGTAAAGTTACCATACTTAGTTACTAAGTTTAATGTATGTCACTGGCAAGAGCGGAGTCCCCTAACACAAGCAAATGTTTTGCTTAAATGGAGGCTCCCAAATCCAAATTTATGTTTGTAAAAAAGGTACTGCAATAAACGTTTTTCATTTTTTTTTTTTTTTTTCAACTAAGACTTTATAAAAGGCTATTTTTAGGGTTTCGAGATCGGTTTCGAAACCCTTATTTATATGGTCTCGCTCTGCCAGTCCCCAGTCTTTCTAGAATATCTCACAAACTACTGCAGCTATTAAATTTAAATGTGAACTAATAATACATTACGTGCGTCATCAGGAGCAGGGGCGGCTCTAGCCCATGTAGCGCCCCTGACCAACTTATGTCTACCCAGCTGCCCCCCTCTAGTAGACGCGCGATCAAAATGATCACCTAAAGCCGCTCCCGTTCAGGACCCACAGGGTGAAAACGAGACCCTTTTACTACGCGCCATGGACCGTTAGCTGAAGACAAGGCGCTATGGCGCTCATTAGGGGAGGCCTATGTCCAGCGGTGTACTATTATAGGCTGATGATGATGATGATGGGCCGTTAAAGGTTTAAATTCAGTGAGTCAGTTGAAATTTTCAAAGAATATGTATTTCTCTTGCTGCTATAATACTCAATTAATAAAATAAAAGGAAATATTAAAATTAATGGGGGCAATACAAATACAAAAACCTAGATTTTTTGTTCTTTTTTTGATCTACTTTTGTCAAGGCTGTATCTCTTGAACCGTAATAAGCAGACAATTGAAATTTGTACAGTAATAAACCATAATAATAATAAAATAAATATTAAAATAAGGGCTCCATCGCCCATACCAAGCTGAGTAGTGATCACCGCAGTAAGCAACTTCGGGCACGGCCTGTACTTGGATGGGTGACCGCGTCCACAGCTTTTAAATTTTTCAATACATTAACAAATCATTTTTTTGCGAAATAGTTATGTACGATGGCACGGAATCCTCCGTGTGTGTCTCCTCGCACTTGGCCGTATCTATTATAGTTTTCAATAAACCACTTGTTGCTATAAATTTATTATTTTGAACAATTGCAGTCAGAACAAATGTGTGAACAATGTGCAGGTGAGTTTGCTTGTTACTATACAGGGTGCTCGGCACAACGTTTTTAATATGGAATGTGGGGGTAAAAGGAACCGGGTGCAATAGCTTGGCGGTTGTGTATTTTAACCCCCAAAAACCTCTCGTTTTTATGTTTAAGAGTTTTTTAAAGATTTTTAGTATTGTTTCTGAAACGCAAACCATCTTCATAATCTGTAATCACGAGTCACTTGGATTGCTAGAACGTTCATTACGTACTTTGATTTTGAACAGAGATTAGCTGACCAGTCTGTCAAATTAATAATTGAAGCAAATCTCTCGTAAAACATCAAAATGGGTTCCTGGAACGCTAATTTTCTTTGGTCAAGCGCTGGTCAAATCAACGACCAACTAATCGGTGGTTTACCTCTCATTAGCTGATATGATGTCTCAGTCAATTCTAAACCAGGTACATTTAAAAAATCAACAGGTTGGTTCTCCAAAAGGGATTTTATTATATTTCACAACACTAAGGTATGCGTCTGGATCGTTTTATCCATAAATAATATACTTGTAAAATAAAATAACCGCTAATATTTTGGATGTCGCTTCCGGATGTAACAGTGAGCAGCAGCATTGAATCTAATTAGGAAAATACACCTGGATCCTCAAGGACGTTCCGGGCGAGAACAGAGCCATTTGAAGAGTTTAAGAAGCGGAAATCAAGATGCGATATACCTAGGTGTCCAAGCCTGTGACTCTCTACGAAAATTTTATAATATCCCAAAAATCTTATAAAAATTCCACATTAACACACATTGGGGAGTCCACAAAGCCACGTGCGCTGCGGAGTAGATCCACGAGTGCCCTGCAACTGATCCTGTTAACAATAATGCCCGCGGCTTCGCACACCTTTTTTATTTGGACACCATTTAAGGTTATTTCTATCGTCGCAGGAAGACCTTCGCCCACCGCGCCACAGACCGCGTCTTCGAGATTCAAACGTAAACAAGGATTCGCGAGCGACACAACCATGTGACATTTATGAAGCTTAGGATTGAATTACTAAATTATGTGTGATGTTATGAAAATATACACTGATTTGACAATCGTAAGATGATCATTGATTAGTCAATTTTTGTTTAATCAGTGTTCGTGCAATCCGATTTGATTTGACCAGTGTGTCAAGTTAATTGCTTTGCCTACTGATTTGCTATTCGGTCAGCATTCGAGTAACCGGCTGTTAGTGCTGTAACTTCATTTGTTCGAAATAACATGACTTACATTTTTTTTTAATTTCAATATGAATATTCATCATCATCATCAGCTTATAGTAGTCCACAGATGGACATAGGCATCGGTTCCAACTACTCCCACATCCCATTATGACAAACGTTGTGCCGAACACCCTGTACAACTGTTTCCTACTCCCACATCCCATATGACAAACGTTGTGCCGAACACCCTGTACAACTGTTTCATCTTGTCTTGTCTTGTCTTGCTCATAGCGTGTTCCGCTGAAACGGAATCAAACAATTAGCCTTTTCCGAAAACTTTTATGTAAATTATCGTTACAAAAACTACAATTAAAATTTAAACATGTTTATCGAGCAACCTTGTTTCATATTCTGAAATTAAACATAGATTACATTTTTATAAGAAAGGCAGGTGGCTTGATTATCAAGTATTTAGGTTCGTAGATGTAATGTCGTAGAAGGCTGTAGGCCGAACCTAGTACGTAGCACGATCTACGAGAGCCTACGGGACCACTAAACTTAGGTGCTCTACGATACTGTAGCTACGGCCTACGCACTCGAAGCGTTTCTACAAATACAATTGTATTGAGCAACTAACGGCCTAGGACAGTGCTGCGAGCATGTGTGTACATGCACTGTCCTGGCATTGCCTAGTAAGAACACAATAATATTGTTGAGATGTAGTAACGATATACTATTATGTTATCATTGTCTTAAGTATCTAATCTGTAGTATAGTGTAATTACGTATCCTTATAGCATCCTTATAGACCAGTCATCATCTAGATTTTAGCGGTTTCATCGACGCTCATTCTTATATCCTGCGCTCCTTGTATGACGATGACCCATGGCATGTTTGTACCGGATACCTAATGGCGTGCGCCTTCACACAGAATGCTCATTGCACACCTACCAACCTTCCAATTGAACAATGATTCTCAGTACAAAACATTATATTTACAAACAAATATCTGTAAAATTTTGGAAATTGTGTCGTTCGTTCAAATATCGAAAAAGAAACCGCGTTCCCCTGGATAAGCAAAGGCGGCAGGTTCTAAGATTGTGTGTTACAGAGCTGGTCTTGTTTCCAAGATATGTGAAAGCTCGGCACTATCTAATGTTTAAATATAGATAGGCACTCAGTTCTACAGTTCAAGATATTTGATGACACCAAAGACCTTTACGAATGAAAACTTAACCAAACGTACCTACACTAAATATTTTGTTTTATATTCTGTTCTCGCTCAATTTTATTTGTGCACATTTGCAATATTTATTTTAAGTCTACGCTATTTCAATTTAAACTGTTAATCAATTGAAGATTAATTTAGTAAAACCGAAATCAGTTTTTGACTGCCATTCACATAAATTTTATGTTTTAATGATTTGCATTTTTAAAGCTGTGGATTATAATTAAACTAAGAACAATAACAGAAAATAACACGGCAAGCACTAAAAATAACACGGCAAGCACTAAAAATAATGTCACAAAATATGTTAATTCGATTATGATCACTTTGGTTTTTAGGGCAAACATAAACAACTAATTACCTACCTTATCTACTATAGTATTATCACTGTATATTTCCCCTTACCTTTTTTATTTACAATTTTACTATTTCATTACATTTTATTCAAACTTGAAATTTACAATAACACATATGAGTAAATAATAAAGAAAATCTATTAACAGCACAAACGAAAATTAAAAGTAAGGAATGAATTGTATGGCGTGATCGGACAGCACTAATTCGTTATCTTGTTTCTTATCCTGACCGATCACGATATCGGATAGCACCTTTTGCCGTGATCCGTCAGGACATGATCGGTTTTTGCGTGATCCGTCAGGACATACCCAAAAAAAATCTCGATGTCTTAAACAGTATATAGGTAGATACTACATCTCCAAAATACGTAAGGTCTCAAACGTTTCTATTCTCTAGCTAAAATGTATAAGAAATTCAGAAGAGCTACCTGTTTGAAGTATGACATATTATCTTACTTCAGATCCTGAATTAATAGCAAAAATTGCGAGTCTTGTTGAAGATCGTTTAAGAAATATTGATACAAGTGTATTTAGAATTGTCTTTTCCGAGTAGGTATATCAGGGTTCTACAAACACGAACGAATAATCTCGTTCATCACAAAAACTCGATGGGGTTGTAAATATTTTTCAAGAAAGGTTAAGGCCGCCTGTTGTGCTATTTTCATAATCCGTTTTATGATTATCTTGTCATGTGTACATGAGAGCGCTCTTGTAGGTGCTCTACGCGTGAGTTGCTGTTGCTTTGTAAATCAACTTTTAATTTATTGACTTGTAAATAATGTTGTGTACTGTAATTTGATCATGAAAATATTTAGATTGGATAGTTTGATAAACCAAAAGCTAATATTGAAGTGAACAGTAAGTACAATCTGTATTTCCGTTAGCGACTGGAACACCCAATCACTCATCTCCGTGAAGGTAAACGTAAATCATAATGACGGCTTTTCTGTAGTCCTTTCACCTGTAGGGCTCCTCTACTACATTAGAGGATGTACCGTTTTATCTCGAGGCGACAGGAAAGGGTGCGAGGCGCGACAATGCGAGGGATTCTACCGATGGACTCCCAATAGGACTTTCATTGAATGGAGTGAGACATGGCTTGCTTCCACTATACTCTGTTGGATAATAATAATACTATTACGTGAGATAAGGAATCAAGTGTGGGTTTGTTCTGATAGAGATTAAACAATTGTGAGGAGACTTGCATGAAAGCACAGGGTTTATTAAATCTAGGTATGCTCGCCGTTGGTAGAAATCACTGCGGTTAGTAATGTTGTGGTCGACGAACAAAACCAGTAATAGTAGATAAGTAGCCAAGGGCTGTAAGGCATCAATTGCAGCCCGAGATATTTATATATCTTTGGTTCGAGGGTGCAATTGGTGCTTACACCCGAGCTAACTACTCTGCTTTACATCTCGATTGTGAGGTAAGTAGAAAAAAACCGGCATTACAAGAATAAAACATTTTTCATTGAATCGGGAGTGCAGCTTATATCTTCATCACTTGAACTCATGTTTTTTTCCTAATTAGCACGTAATCATAAAAAAATCCCAAAAATAAACAATATTTATAGTAAAAGTTTTCTATTCCCGCCTTTTTTCATTAAAAAGAACCAAGTATCTTTACTTTTTTTTTTCAAGAACGAAATTGAGCTTCGCCGTTCGATATTTAAAATTGATGACTTTTACTCACAAGAAGACAAGGCTGAATGGCAAAGCGACCTCTTTGGTCATTGGGCTGAATGCATCATGCATTCAGCCCAATCCAGTCTATTGCCAGTATGATGGTTTGATGTACGCGAACTTTTTGAAAGAGAGAAGTGTTTTTTTTATTACTTACCGCCCTAGGGTTTTTCTAGCTACATTATTACCCTAGAGCGCTAAATTAGTCACCTACAAACCCCGTTTGGAGGTAATAAGAACCTACTTACCGAACATGAGAGATTTAAATATTATTAGTTTGCTCACGCTCAGCTTTTTCATGTTATTGATATTCTCTGGTTTGGTTCGCTATAAGAGAACTGAGTTCAAACTCCAGAATATTCAAATAAAATTGTGACCTCGAGAATTAGAGCAGAATTTTGTAGATAAAAGCACATTTTGGTCTGAGTTGTCTCCGTTTTACGGCGTCGGGCTGATGACCGACGCAAATGAAACCAGCTTTATTTACCTACTGTCTAGGGAGGCACACTAAAACAAATACCTACCTAATTCTATAAATGCGGATAAGTCACAAATAAGTTTCTTTATTTTATATTCAGGTTCAATTTAAACTCAGCGTCCAATCTTACTTTACGATAATGTGGTTAAAACAAAAGAACAATTACAATATACCTGTATTAGATAAGCCGGGGAGCATCCACCCCTCCTGGAGTTATACGACTCACATCGCATCGCAACCCGACAGTTTACAATGTGTCAGTTAAACTTCATCCAATAAAACTGGGGTAGACCCACCCCAATGCCTTAATCTGTATCAACCCGGGGGCTGCGGCGAGCTCTAAGGTTCCCAACTTTTTACGATTAAGTAAATTTTATTCATACAATCTAGGGCGGATTCAATTTGATCGGGCCCTCTATCGAAACGAACTTTGTAGATAAAACAATTTTTTGCGGTTCGTTCGCCATTTCTGAAGCTTCGGGGAATCTTTAAATGAAGCTAAAAGAGAATTTTGATATCGATCTTACAAGTACCGAGAGGCTTTATTACATTCAAATGGTTCTCGGAAGATTGGTCATCAATAACGGTAGACTGATGTTCAGTTACTGATTACTGATTACAGCGCTACACGCATTGTAGTACACACCGACACACGACCGAGAGCTGGCCAAGCTAGACACTGCGGGAGCCTCGGTGAGAGTGTACTCACCGGGACGAGGGAGATGCGCGAGCAGCAGCAGCGCGAGGAGCCACATGGCGCGGGCTCCTAGCGCGCCGCGCCCGCCCCGCGCCGCATGCCTTGCGCACGCGCACGCCACGGCGCCCACACACTCACACCGCACCACAGACCATCGCACACTCATCCACCGCACTCATCTGCACACTATCAGCGGACACCCTCCAACGCTGAAACAAAAACATACTATGAAATAACACACCCCAATTTTATTTTACATGTATTTTTGTTGCGAACTTTCGAAACTGAGTTACAAGCCCCAAGATAGCAGTAGGTATTTGTTCATGCTCCGAACTTGCGAGCGAGGTTTCGGCGTCCGTTTATCTGAGCGGATAAAGCGTATTTGCCTTAAAATGTACCGGATCTGCGATATTCGTAAATACCGGGTGCAGGCGGGACGCCGCCCCGCCGCCTCGCGCGCGCGCCTCGCTCTCTGAGCTGGACCTACTTATACACTAATGTGAGAATCGCCAGGCTGTGTCGGTCCGTACAAAGAGCGCGGTATCGATCTGACGCTATTAACGAAACTTTTTTCACCTTAATTACAGGCAAATAAATAACACGGAGCGAAGCAGAACCAATTAGGCAGAGTTCCAGTCGACGATGGAAGTTCTAATGAAATTCCTGATAGCATTCCTACCGAAACCTCGTAAAAATTGCTAGTTGAATTTGAAACAGCATAGAAGTGGCGGGTGACGCCAGCTGCTTGGCTTATAGGTATAGGCACGTGTGGCGCACGTAGAACGTAAACTCCCATAGTTACGGCGACGACGGTGTCACAGAGCAGAGCACATTTGGAGAACTTTGAAAGCTTTTAGTCGTAAACTGAGATACTGATTTCACGCCTCTATTTAAACTAGATAGGTAGTTCGAGTTCCAGTTTTGAGAGCGTGTCACCTTTACGAGTCAGTCAACTCTTGAATGATATCGAATTTCGTCTGAATACTGAAATGATTTTCCAAACTGTGGCTTTACATGGCGACCTCTAAAAAAACTCACACATAATGAAACTTCCCACAGCAAAAGTCATATGACTAGGTAGATAATTGTAATTCCTTGAAAATAATACTAAACACACTTTAGCAATAAAATGAACGAACAATCGAATAAAAACCAAATATAGTTTATTTGCGCGTTTACTAAAAATGCACTTTTTCAACTTCCAGAGTATTTAGACGGCAGTACCTTGGTGACATAGAAGCAAGCAGTATCAAGCTGGCAAAGTTACCTGCAGTATTAACTGATTACTTGCTTTGTAGCATAAAGTTAGGTCATTTGTTGTGTCGCGGCCACGTGACCCGGCCGGACTCCGTACACTACAATGGGGAGAAAGCTTTGAAGTTGGAAACTTTGCTTTTGCTTTTACTACGTTTTCAGTTTGGAATCCATCATCCATATTTCAGTAGAGGATACGGGACGGAGAGGAAGAAACCAACAGAGCTATAATCTACATACTGAAGCGAATATCTACATTTGTGAAAATAAGAATGTTTTGCTTATATATTTCAAATCCCAGTCGGAAATACGATGAAACTTTAGTTTCATGGGACATTAAGATAAGTTGTAGATGCAGTTATGCACAAAAATGGCGAAAGATTGAATTTTTAAAAACTGTAATGAGTTGTATTTAAAGAAGAATAATTTTTTTTGGATGTTTGTCACATCCAGTTCAATGACTTTAGTATTGACTGAACCGACTTCTTATTTGGAACCGAGAATCTAAACTAAACTTATTTAATCAAGATACGTCAAGTGCGAGTGTTTCGAACTTGTGTACTAAGTCCCAGTTAGAGACTTCGCTATTTAATGAATATCTAACAACAGTAGATACATACATTTCAAATGGATGGCTCGGCCAAGCTTCGGTCCCAGTACAAATATGGAACATACGGAATGTATCTACTGTTGTTAGATATTATACTGTGCTTCGGTGATTAGGGTGCAAAAAGCTTTTTCATTTATAATTTACTAGCAGCGCCTCGCGGTTTCACCCGCGTAGTTCCCGGTCCCGTGGGAATTCCGGGATAAAAAGTATTTCAGACAATAAGCTATCTCTGTGCCAAATTTCATCCAGATCTGTTCAGCCGTTCTGGCGTGATTGAGTAACAAACATCCATCCATCCAAACTTAAACATTTATAATATTAGTGGGATTTATGTGACACTTACAAACTACCGTCAACTAGTTGATAAGGAACAGGCAAACCACTTCAAACTACCGTCAACTAGTTGATAAGGAACAGGCAAACCACTTCAAACTACCGTCAACTAGTTGATAAGGAACAGGCAAACCACTTCAAACTACCGTCAACTAGTTGATAAGGAACAGGCAAACCACTTCAAACTACCGTCAACTAGTTGATAAGGAACAGGCAAACCACTTCAAACTACCGTCAACTAGTTGATAAGGAACAGGCAAACCACTTCAAACTACCGTCAACTAGTTGATAAGGAACAGGCAAACCACTTCAAACTACCGTCAACTAGTTGATAAGGAACAGGCAAACCACTTCAAACTACCGTCAACTAGTTGATAAGGAACAGGCAAACCACTTCAAACTACCGTCAACTAGTTGATAAGGAACAGGCAAACCACTTCAAACTACCGTCAACTAGTTGATAAGGAACAGGCAAACCACTTCAAACTACCGTCAACTAGTTGATAAGGAACAGGCAAACCACTTCAAACTACCGTCAACTAGTTGATAAGGAACAGGCAAACCACTTCAAACTACCGTCAACTAGTTGATAAGGAACAGGCAAACCACTTCAAACCGAGTTCACTCGTTGGGTAATTAATTCCTTGTACTTATTAGATTTAAATGTTAGTTTTAGCATATTTAAGTTGTATAAGTGAAAACAGCTTTCGTTTGACCGCCATTGCTTGTAGTCATTGAAGTTCTCCAAGCTGTTTGTTTTCCATCTGAATAAAAATGAAATAAAATAAATAATAGTAATTTGTGTGATTCCAGATTCATGAGTGGGAGTTATCACAAAACTGCTTCTATTATATGATAATAAACTGTTTCCTTCTAGCTTCAAATTTCTAATTATGGGTTTTTGTATAATTTGGAAGTTTAGTCAGGTGTTTTATTTATTTATTTAATTTATTGGATATAAACATAATTCAAATATATTTAACGTTTTCAAGTAAGTTTTCAAGCGGTCTCTTGCCGACCGGACCTGCTAGACGTCGGTCGAGCCCGCGGCAGCGTAGCAAGCGTGGGGCTAACACGATTTGAGTAGGAGTTGTGCAGGTGCAGGTGCAGGTGCTGGGTTGGAAAGGTTTTATTGTGCTGACTCCTTACAGGTTGACATCAAATGATGATGCCAACTTGTGCGATGTCAAAAACCGACAAACTGTGATACAAAGTCAAATGGGGCCAAATTAACTTTTAAGGCCTGTTTTAATATTTCGACATCACAATTTCATCTTTTTTTTTTAAAATATTTTAATCTGTCCAGGCGCACGATATTTGTGGCTATTTTATATTTCAAGTCAATGCCAATGGTACCTACTTGCTGAGATATTGAAGAGGGGAAAAAGACGGACAGAGCAAAACCAGAGCAGGGTTTCGTAACCGAATAGAATCCTAAAAATAAATGAGAATCAATGTCTGCGACATCGTTACAGACATCACCGAGAACGCTCGAGAGGAACTCCTCTCACCCGTCTCCAAGGCGCTGCTTACGAAAGATGCTTTATTTCTGTATCAAACCTTCTCAGCTCATGATTAGACATGCTCCTCAATAATGTGCGCGTTAAAAATCAACAGATTATTTAAAACAACGTGTGTACCTACGACCTTTTTTATTTGCGAGTTATAATTATAACTTACAACCTACCTAGTAAAAGTGCAAAGAAAAAATATTTAGGTTCCTCAAGGCCGAAAAACCTAATATCCACAGTAAACAACTCCCAATCTTCAATCTTCCATTCTCTGACCACATACTGAATAAATAACAGTATACACCGACTCGAGCACAACTTAATACAAAAAAGCTAAAGATTTGAGCAGTGTCACCGCTAATAGACGGGACAAGTCAATACGAGGGGAGGCCAACCGCGCCAATATCGAGGAATCTGGGAAGGTCCAGTCAATACGAGGGGAGGCCAACCGCGCCAATATCGAGG
The DNA here is from genome assembly GCA_947086465.1 of Eupithecia exiguata. Taxonomy (NCBI): domain Eukaryota; kingdom Metazoa; phylum Arthropoda; class Insecta; order Lepidoptera; family Geometridae; genus Eupithecia; species Eupithecia exiguata. Next base: position 14,937,780 of record OX352228.1, on the reverse strand, counting down.
AATCTGGGAAGATCCAGTCAATACGAGGGGAGGCCAACCGCGCCAATATCGAGGAATTTGGGAAGGTGAAATTCCCCGATATGCAATTTGCCCTGCGCCGCGGTGTAGTGCTGCTAACGAGTCACGGACAGACAGGCCGGGAATCTTAGTGAAACTTTCACGAGGCGATAGAAAAACTTCGCTCGTCGCAAACACTCGTAAAAGATAATGATTAATCCGCGGAATGACCCCATCACGTCATGTCTCGCCACGTCACGTCACGGGGGTTTAGTTACCGACATTTTCTTTTATCGAATCTTTTGCATTTAGTACCTTTTTATGTAGCTTTTCTTTATTTGAAAACCTCTAACAGAAAAACGTTATGATTTTCGGTAATTGCAAAGATAAAGCTTCCAATTTATAATAACTTTTCCAATACACCTCACAGAAACAAGTCCGAGGCGATTTCACGGATTACGTTCAAGTGCGTTCTCCCGGAAAATCGCGAATCGATTCCAATAATCGCAGCCGCCCCAGATCAAAGATATCCGCAGGTCCTCAGGTCCGAATGGGGCACAAACCCCTAACGGACCTTTGTTATAAACGTAAACGCAATATTTATAATCCAAGATGGCGGAATTGGCGGGTAATCGGGAATCAATCAGGGCGCTCCCGGCGGGTCTATTTGTGCGCACTCACATTTTAATAATACGCCCCGATCTTCGCTCGAACAAGGCGATCCACTATCTATACCTACTGATCATAATAAATTGGACAGACGATGGATATCCCCAGGGATGGAACCAGGCACCCGAAAGTAAATACCTGTCGTTCAAAATTTACTTTACTCTTTTTGTGTTTCATCTGTCTTCTGGACAAAGTACAAAAACGACTTTAAGTTGTATCATGGAGTTTCCTGAACAAATCTTCAGGCCCCAGTCCGTGCCTGCCCCGGGGCGCAGGGCTCCGCCGTGTGAAGCGGACCTGCCCTCGCTCCGAAGTGTTCCAATTACAGTTCAATTATGTTGCACTCTATCGGAATGTTCTTTTTGTTTTGGCACAAGATTTGTAACTGCTTCCGACTTTTAGTACTTCCTCAATACACCAAGTCGAGCGAGGAAAGTTTCAGTGAAAGATCATTTACAACTCAACTCATCTTAACAATTCTCCAATATATATATAGATAGATGTAGCTAGCTATGTGCAGATAATCTGTTTGCTCTGAGCAAATATCCACCCTTCGATTGACCTTCGAGCGCTTGGGATTTATGAATGTTTGCAAAGTAAATTAGTACATAGCTAAGTAACTTTGTAAATTATTTAAGTCCATAAAACGAGCGCCCGATTGCCGGTCGTCAACATCACAGGGCCAACATCCCAATTTCAAATATTTATTCAACTTTAAATTTAAAATGAACTCTGCCCCGAAAAGCCTGTTGAGTACAACTACAGCAATATAAACACTCGTAAACCAGAGGGGCAACTTCCTAAAAATATAACTTTACGGCTTTGATTATGGAGCTTACTTACTGCAACCGATCTCGACCCGCCTCGTAAAATCAAATAGGAATTGATTTATTCAGGCTGTTGGATCTTGTCACCTTCGTTATACTTACATTTGAACCGTACCGCGATCAAATGTTTCTAGATTAGCACTTCTGCTGAGAAAAAACCAATGAAACATTATTTTTAGACCTCTATTCCATTCAAATAATAAGTTTAATGCCAGAAAAGATGCTGATTACAAAAACATCGTGTCCTAACGTCGTATCGGCCGCAGTGCCGCGGCTCCGTACGTAGTACGCACCGGCCCGCGCCGCCGCCGCCGCCGCCGCCGCCGCCGCCTGCAAGCGCTTTGCGAAACTTTCTCGACATTTTCCGATCCAATCATTTCCCTCGCTGTGATTTTCGAAAACTATTTTTGGTAGTTGGGTGGTCCAGTTAGACCGGTCGGAGCGTTAACCGGGGGTTCCTGTCAAGTGGACGCGCCTGACCGACGCTCGCTGGTTTCCTTTGGCCGGAGTTGCCGTAAACTGACGTGACGGGTTAATTACACACGGTTCGGCTTTATCTTGTCGAGATGATATTGATCGAGCAATCAAAACGTTGATTCGATTATGTACCTTGGCTACATTCAATTAAGGTTTCTAAATATGAATAGGCACATAATAGAGCCATTCCCAATGATAATAAATGGTTCGCTGACTTGTAAAACAAAAACTGTGCAGTCCACTAAACAATGTAAAACACAAAATTATATGAATAATGGCGCTTAAACTGTCGTAAGTAATAATAAATCTCGCGTCGCATTGTGAGGAGCAATAAAAGTCACCGCCGAGCCTCATCCATTGCACGATGAACGAGCTATGACACTTCAAAGAAAAACTCTAGACAATTGCTTTATGAAATCTAATATTTTATGAGAAAAAACAATTCCACTCTCAGCCTTAAAATATACAGGGGCGATCAACTCAGCGCCGACTGCAATGTGATTGTGATCAACTCGGCGCCGACTGCAATGTGATTGTGATCAACTCGGCGCCGACTGCAATATGATTGTGATCAACTCAGCGCCGACTGCAATGTGATTGTGATCAACTTTTTAGCTAAAAGCTTACTTTATTAAAAGTATGTGCTTTGCGGCTGTACATAGCAAAGAGACATAATTGTGTAGCTATTCTTCATGTCTAAACAATGCTCCAATAAATTATGGTGGCGCCTGAGACGTGTCACAAATAGTCACAATAACCCTTTTGATGTTGTCTACTCACAGCACAAATCAGCACAATCAAACGAACCCTTCCACATGTATATTTTCCGGAATAATAAACCGAAAAGCAGTGAAGTTGAAACAGGTCATAAAAGTAATACGACCGCTGTACAATTAGGTACAGCACTGTGTAGTTACATTCGAATTTAAACCCAAAATCCAAACAAAGAGGGAACAGAACCGTCGTTAAAAGTTTAAAGGAAACTGACCGGCGGCGGCGGCGCGGCGGCGGTGGAGGGTTACGCCTATGTAAGCTACCTGCCTAAATGTTGTAAAGGTTTTAGATTAATATTCCTGTACAAAATTATATAGTGAGTAACTAAACGTAACAGAAAATAAAGAAAATCATTTATGGCCTAGATACTGCATCTAGCAAAAACACCATAAACCAGTTAAAACTAGTTTAGACAAACTGAGAAAGTTTCGCAAAAGAATTTGGCAACCCGTTCTTCTGCAAATTAACAGTGCATCTTTCCGCTTCAAAATCAAATTTTATCTCCGATGAATGTAAGTTAGCGCGCATTGTTTAACTGCAGATTAATTTAGAATCCCATTATTTAGAGTTTGGGAACACTTGGGCGGGGATTAGCGCGTCTAGGCCCGATTTATTCCAGGTTTAAGCAAACTGCACTTACTCTGGATACTTGGATTTATTCCAGGTTTAAGCAAACTGCGCTTACTCTGGATACTTGGAAATCTATGTCTTTTAGAAACGAGCATGGTCTGTTCAAACTTATTATAGCGATTTGGTAAGTGACACCGACCTTTTATTAAGTTTGGACATCGAGCAATGACTTTTAATAAAGAAAAGTTTAACTAGGAAGAAGACAAATATTTTCTTTACAAAAAGACGCGAGTAATTGATATCTCCCAGTAATTATGACGATAAATCACGCAGGCGTCGCCGTGACGGACGCACGGACATGCCGCCTGTGATTAATATGCGTACCATCTTTATTTTGAGCGAGAAAAGATCTATATTTAACTGTAGTCACACTGCTAGTTAGCCGCAATTAGGTTCTGCTGTGATAAAGACGCTAGTTCACTGTGCACGTTACAATAACTCCACATGCACATTACTTTCTAGCGTACCATAATGTTTCTGCATTCGTTTACGATGTGACAAACGGATCTTTCTAGTGAGAGGGACTTGGAGCCAAAGCATAGCCTTCCGGTCTCTGTATGTCAGGTACATACATACAACTACCGCTTCCTACACTCGACAGAATAACAACGCACAATCACAGATGAGGTAATGTTACTTCGAAAGCATAATGTCAGGCTCTGAAGATACCTAAAGACATCGCAATTACATCATACAAGATCAAATAAAGCAAAAAGTTATCATCCGATAGCAGACGCCACGGAACGGGGACACTACTAGAGTAGACGCACAGCTATCGGAGTAGACGCCTTACTCACCGCATGATTCAAGCGAGTGGCCTAGTGTCTTTCTCGTCTACTGTCTATTGTTTTTTTGTGATATTCCAATTTAAGACGCTACCCGTCCCAAATAGCAACTGCACCTATTTTATCTTCTTAATACATTAAAAAAAGGAAATTAAAGGAAATTTGTGATATCTACTAAGCTTTTTTAATGCAAATCGCCGTAATAGGTTTATTTTGTACTATAGTTTAGGCAGAGATACGAAAATAGTGTTTGGTGGCCACAAAGTGAAACTTTGTATCTCTGCCTAAACTATACAAAATAAAAATTTAACAAAGGTATTAAAAAAAACTTATTAATAGGTATAACAATATTTTTTTTTTCCTTTTATTTTTTCGTTACTGATTTAAGCGAGTTCACTACGAACCTTATTTGTGTTGTTCCCTTTGTTCAACGAAATAATAAGATAAAATAGGTGGCGGCAGCGGTGCGCTAGTTTGGATCGGGGTATCGCCTTAAGAGGCGAAGTCTTTGCTTGTCAAACTAGGACTAGGCCTCTGTACTCACGGGATTCCCGTGGTTATAAACTCGAATTACATAAAATTCTACATTTTTTCCTTGGTTCCTTCAAAAAACAAGATTTTGCACTGTTTTCCATATTAGATTAGTGGAGTTTAGTTGAGATCTCAGGAACCCTGCGGTCTATTGAAATGACTTATGTTTTGATTCGTAGGTTACAAATTACTTGGTTCTTTCAGATAGTTTTTCATAAGTTGTGTAGTTTTCTTGTAAATAAGCAAAAACTCCATTTTTACACTTGCGCCCTTCCAAACACGCATCTTTTGTCCCGCTCCTATGAATGTGAAATCCTACGCCTATCCTTTTTTCACAAAATGGCGCGCAATGCGCCCTCTTAAGATAGGGAACAAAAAACAGTGGGAGTGGTGCCATTTGTTTGTTTTGTTTTATTCAAAGTTTGAATGTAAAGAAACAAATGACTGTGAGATTTCGATTGGAATCCCATGTCGGCTCTTTAGTCAACTGGCCCCACTCGTCGGTGTAGGCCTCGTTACGCACATTCCATCACGAGACATGTTCGCCAGAGGTATACATACGAGTGTGTATGTGTGTATGCACGTAGGTTTGTCTTGGACAGCCGAGCCACTTTCAGGTGCAGAGTGAACTCACGAAAGACTAATAAATGTTATCGATTAAAATGTGCCCATCCATCGGGTATAGGTACCTAGCGGCCGTAGATCCTCCTAAATGCCGGATTAATTAGCGATTAGCCGTGTTCCGTGTAGAGCGATCGGTTCATCAATTATTGGAACAATTTTCAATTAGCTCTAAAATTGATTTAGCTTATTTCAAAATCGGGATCATTTCTGTCTGTTCATTTGGTCTAGGGTGAACACTCCACAGGGACTTTCAGAGTTTTTTTTTTTTTATTTATTTATTAAGAAAGGAACGCCAACAGTGTATACATAGAGCATTCGTATAGATAGGTAGATTATATAAAACAGGTTCTAATATATACGCTAATAACAGGCGGACACAACATTGTTCAAAAATATTAAAAACCAAGTGTAGTTGCGTTTATATCTCGTTCACTTGTAGAAACAAATTACGAGTCATCTTGTGGAGGATGCGGCACGTTTCCTCACAGCAAGTAAAAGTAAAGGAGAAAGTACGAAACAGCGGAAAGCGGTATTTTACACTTCATAAACGTAGATACTCGTAACACGCTGCAAACAAAGCACCATGGAACATCCTTGACGAATGCCCGGCTTAACCCTAAATAGCTCTCTTAACCCTAAACATTAACGAGCTTTACATTCTCCATGCGCCCGCGCACTGTAATTGCTTTATAAATAAACCGGGGAGGTGACGCACAACAAAGGAAGCAACAAAATGATCTTTGGAACATTGTGTTAAAGTTCACTTCAGATCAAACAAAATTTTGTTTGACAGGTTTAATTTACCTGGATCAAAATACTTTTCCTTCAAATGTTTTATTCCTTAGGGTAGGCGCAGGCGAGCTACTGGACGGGGGACCTGACCACTATTTCTTGTGTTCTTGGATTTACTCCTAGATACTGAAGCGTTTGGTTGATATAAATACCGAGTGGTCGCTAGTTAAAGTTGTCGGTCTGCATCAACCTAAGACAGGAAGGGTTGTTTTACATAAATCAAGGAGATTGTAATAGTTGCTATTGGATCGAGAAGTCAGTTTCCTGAAATGTTGAACATTGTAAAAATAGCAAGCTTAAACAATGCGCGTCAATGCTATAATTAACTCGAACCAATAACGTTTATCGCAGCGGCTTAAGGTCGACAATCCAGCAACAATAACTACGGCTTAATGAGGACAATCAAAACTTAAGCATCCGGCATTGCACGTTCCACGTACGTTAGCGAGCGGGAGCGCGCGAGCGGCTCGGCGAAGAGACTTCATTTTGAACTCTGAGGCTATCTGCTTAGTGTTTACATTTGATATTATACTTTTAAATCATGAAGGGAATGAAAGTTAGGAAATAGGACAGACTGAAAACCAGTTTACTAAGAAAAGCCAAAAGTCCAATGAGCTGGTAGACACCTTCCAAACATCGTTCTGAAAAAAAAACTTACTGAAAAAACTTCGTTTTTTTTTCAGAACGATGCACTAAATGGAGCAGCAAAGAAAATAAAACTGGTTCTTTTGCGCACATTGTGTGCAGCTGCGCTTAGCTCAAAACATGTAACAAAAAGCAAAACATTTTTGGTCAAAAATCTCTGAATAACCGGAAAAGGCCATAAAATATTTAAAAGAAACTTTTAACTGAAACATAGTTCTGAAAAACTTGTATATTCTGAAAAACTTGTATATGCGCTCTAAAAGGAAGGGGGAAAAGAAGCCCTGTGAACCATCAGGTAGTGCTGCACCTGCGCCGGCTCCTGGGAACGGGCCCTGTGACGCGGAGGGTTTCAGCGTGGTAGTGCGCAAGAGCCGTAAGCCCACCAGCCCGAATCAGTGCGGTACTGGGCTGAAAGACCCGGACTCTGGGTTCCGAGCGGAAGTACCTAATACTACCCGGCTCTACGTCTCACGCGTTCACTACGGTGGTGTGGAGACCAAGCCTGTGGTAGAGTACCTAAAAAAGAAAACTGGACTCTCGTTGCGCGTCGAGAAGCTGGACTCTGGCCATAATGTGAGCTTCAATTCATTTATGGTCAGAGTTTACAACTCAACATCGCGCGGGGTGTTGGCCGAAGGGTGTCAAGTGCCGACGGTTCACTGGCCGCCTGCAAGGGGACACCGCCATGCACCGTCGTCAGCTGACACCCTGATTGCGTCATCTACACGTTGTCGTCGCCGTAATCAAATGAAAAATGTGTCATTAGTTAAGTGTGTATTGTATACTGTATGTATGTTAAGCATCACTATGGACTGTAGCTTAGTTAAATTAGATCTGTAACTTTTCTATGGTCTGAAATAAATGAATATTATTATTAATTTTTAAAATTTCCTGAACTAACCACTCTTAAGATTAAGATTTAATTAAATAGTTATATATTAATATCAATAATAATGCTGGACAATTCACACAGCATTATCTAGCCCCAAGCTAAGTAGAGCTTGTGTTATGGGTACCAGATAACTGATATACATAATACAATACAATACATAGATAGATATTTTTTATTATACATAGAAAACGACCAGAACACCCTGAACAAAATATGTCTGCTGATCGTACACAGAATTGTTCCGAGGCGGGAATCGAACCCGCAACCTTCTGCGTCGCAGCTAGGCAGACCTTCGCCCACCGCGCCACATCGGTCGTCGTATTATATACAACAAGCGGTGATCTCCGCAGAATGCTTTGTTCGACCAACTTGACTGCAGTGGGATACTGCGGCCTGTGCTCAGGAATGTGGTATTTTAAATTACGTGTCTCAACACTACCGATCGCAACAGTCTACCCTTTCCTAAATTCTATTTTACATGGGATCATAAGCTACCTTTAATAACTCTTTTATATAAAATAGATGAAAGAAAACTCCAAAGGGACCCGAAATAACTACGATACAATGAATACAAGACTTGAAACCAAAATGATAAGTTGTAAGGGGTGCTGTCCTTTGTTCCCGAGTTACCAGTAAGCTGCACGGGCAACGACCTGGGGAACCCCTAAAAATACGTCTGTTTTCAAAAATGTAATTACCATTCTATAGCCAGCGGAATATTCCCCAAGTTTTAATTTAAACACGTTTTGGAAATTTGTTGATTGTTCCAAATTAGAAGCTTGATAAAAACAAACCAAAGTTAATTTTATTTCGACGTAAATCTTTTCTATTAATATTGTATTCAACGGTTGTTAAAATTGTATGTTACATACATATAATATATAAATATATTATAAGGATAACTCCTTGATCAGAGAGCATAGACAGCCTGTCAACGATTAGAAAAGCAAAAGGGGAGACGATTAATCGTCACTCAATATAACTTTGGAAAATTTGCATAAAAACCATCTAATTGATTAATATGTTGAGTTTCATGGTTTTACATGGTGGTTGTTAATGTTTGCTTTTAAATATCCTGATTTAGTGATTCTATAGCTGTTTAAGAGTAAATGTACATATACCAAATGATTTGTTTCTTTACTCTGACCTGCTTCAGACCCGTCAGTCTGAAGTAATTGGTAAGATTTGATCTTACCAATTAGTTCAGACTACTGCTTCACCTGCTTCTGAGACTCGTAGAAATATATATACAAATTATCTATATTTGTTGCTCTCTTGAGTTTAATTTTCACGGTTTAAATTTTTTGAAAAGGTTTATTAGATCTTTATGAATATGTTCTGCACGGAGTACCTATGTTGCCACATGAAAATATATTCTTGTTTATTCTAATTTAAACATTTACCACAAAATACTATATAGTAGTGACCAATAGCGAGAACCCATCTGGCAAGATAATATATCGTGTATAATATTCGTTTTTAAGTTCGTGGATGAACAAGGTACAAAAGTGAAAAATACATAATATCTAAATAGGTATCGTAATAGATGCAAAAGTCTAGGGCGTCCCTTTCTAATAAATAGTAAGTACCTAGGTACCTAGTGAAAAAAGGGTTCTTTGAGAGGCGGGCACCCACTGAATACAACATGAGAAAGTGCCTCCACCTGTGATGAAGTTGCGGGAGAACGTCCTTGATAGATTATATTCCCTATTCTATGCTAAATTACCTTACAAAAAACCACCATAATATCTCGTGTTGTTTTGGGGGATGCAAGGCAAGATGACCCCCGCGCACCATTACCGTCTTGCCTTTGCAGGCTATTATTGTCATGAGCAGAATTTGACGCTATTCAAAATAGAAACCCACGTGCAATTCCTGATTACCGCAACTGAACTTACTGTTCTGAGCAATGTTTGCATTATCTGTTGTTCAGAAGCCAACGCCTGTGGAACCGGGCCCCCTGGGAGGTTCATTGGCGAAGCAGTCTTTGTTTTTGCTTCTCGGTACGATTGCTTAATGGAAAAGTTCTTTGAGCTGTACTTTATTGCAGCTGTGTTTTTGTATATATTTGTATCTGTTGTTCGCTGCCAAGTTTATTGGCAGAAGGTTCGTTCTCGGTGATATCAGTAAAGTATTCAATTGAATTTTATCATCGGCTATATATTTTTGAAAAGGGTATGAGTCGAGTCAAACTGTCGAGTTCGTTGATTCAATCAAAAATAACCAAATATAAATGTAAATTTGTTTGTTTAATTTACTGTTTTAACGCACTATTGTCCAAGTGTGTTTCCTTACAAATTATAATACATCTTGGCGCCCTGTACACTATATTTATATCATCTTATTTACACAATTCTTTCAATAATCTCCTTACCCCGTCTGGTTCATGTAACACTGCTCTATTTCGAGATACCGCAAAAAACTTCATAAACTAAACCGAACTACAAACAGTGGTTACCTCCGCTTGCTAATGTTTACATTACGAGGAGCCGGATGTTTGACGGTTTTTTGTTCTTAGTTGAAAGGTACTTTTTGAACTGTGTTTTGTACATACTGATCATTTTCATAAATTTATTTTTGTAGTTAAATACTAAAATATAGATTTTTGGCAAGATAAAACCAACGTATCCTATGATGTAGCTATATACTGTGTATCTGTAGCTTTAATCCGCACGCGATCCATTTCGATGGATGGATGGAACCATTTTCTTTGACAAGGTTCCATTCATATTCATTTATTTCATTGCAATCATCGTTTAAGAGACACAATTGTACCCAAATAGGGCGTAACAAGAGGTATTGAGAGTGGAAGTGGACCGGCTTTCTAGAAAAATCTTTAGTTAAGCAGAAAAATGTAATTCAATAACTTTATGTATGTATATATTTTTTTAATTCCACTTTATATGAGAAAAGTGACGAAAAATATATATTTTGTCGAGGTTATATCCCATTCTGCATTATAAATCTTGTGTTTCTCTGTTCCCCGCGTCTAGTGTGTAACGTAAAAGCTGAAAATGCCCGTTGGTTTACACAAAACACTAAAGTAATCACAAAGAACAATAAACACATTCACTAAAATGTTTTTATAGGAGCTATCTGGTGTTTGGTGTTTTTGTTGAGGAGATAAATTGAGGCGATCTGCTACTTCATTCAGTTTATCACCCTCCTTGTGAGCGGCGAATACATTATACTCTGAGTAAAACAAATATACAGTATTATGTAGTTAAGGTCATAGATCTTTTTTTATTTAATCTTATTTGGAAATAGCTTCCTAATTGATGCAAGAGACAAGAGTCAAGATAAAAAATATCTATTCAACCATATTGATTTGGTGAAACAAAAACAAAGTTTGAATCCTTTTCTTCGTGAAGCCAAATTGACGTTGCTAATTAATGAACACTAGTAATTAGGTGTATTGATCAAAATAATATACAAAACGATGTTAATTAAAAGGAAGAATAATTTTATTGTTGACTAATGAGTTGTAATTATTATTTTGGCAATAACCTATTCAATTTAAAACAAATCTACACTTAAATGTTTAAGTTAAAATATTTAAGGTTAAAGACAGTGAAAATGTTTTAGATTCACTATGAAAATTATTGGAAGCCACAAGTCGATAACCTGAAACCACAGAGGTTGAGAAGGACTCAAAGTGCCCAATAGCAGCTTAATTTGTATTTACTTTAAACTGAAAATCATTCTGAAACTAGCCAGCACACAAGGCTGTCTCTGCACGGGCGTGTATTGCAGTCCGCATGCAAAGCGTTAATTGATATTGAATATTGATATGGAAGAGCTTCGAGAATTTATTAATCGCTAGCTTCAGTCCCTCTCGTCGCGACTGACACTGAATAATGTACACGTTGTATTCAGGATTATTAAAAGCACAAAGCAATATTTAAAGCTTTTAAAATATAATCCAGGGCGGCAGACTTGATTGAATTATGACAAAAACTCTTTGTTTACTTTAACCTCTCAACTCTTATTGTCAATCTCGAGCCCGGAAACGTTTAAACGTCTTAAAGCTTGAGAATGCAAACAATGCCTCGCATAACTCGGCGCGACGAAATATTACAATATAAAGTGTGAAATGAAATGCTCAGCCGGAGCTCAGGAGCTCGTGACTCCTCGGCCCGCGCCGCGCCGCCGCCGCTCACGAGCTCCTCGGCCCGCGCCGCGCCGCCGCTCACGAGCTCCTTGGCCTGCACCGCGCCGCCGCTCACGAATAAACAAACCCCCATTAGTATTTCGCGTCAGCAATCGATTAAACTGTATCTTCGCCCATTGTTCGGCGTTTAGGTGACAAAAACAATAGAAAGATTTTTAATTTCCTGACGGCCCTCGTAAAATATTATTTTAATCCGGCATAGCTCCGATGCTGAATATTCAATGAATGCGGCAGCCATATTTTATTTGTGAGTTTTTATGCAAAATACGGTTGGGTCCGGGGCCGGCGCGGCAGGTTGCTGGGTGTGCTGTTCACGACGCGCGCGGCCGCGGTCGGCCCGCGCGGGACAACCAGCGCGCTCGCGACCTCACGTCCACCGCCATACCCCATTTCCCATCTCAATAACTACTCACTGTTAGCGCCGGAACAGCTCCAATTGAATAGCTTTTGTTTTGTCTAAGCACTATTCCGATTTTATTGATAGCTTTCAACAAAAGTTTGGCAATAACGGTTTCTGTTTGTTTGATATCTATACAAAAGCTTCCGTGTTTCTAACGATTAACAACACTATTTTGAAACGAAAATACGTTAAATTTGAATTCGTGATTGTATCGTAAAGATACCTCATAAAACTTGTGCGGTTATAAACAAAATATCATTTTTTTAAAGTTAGATAGATAAACTTTCCGTTTGAGAAATCGCGGGACGCACACCAATTTACTGCTAAGATTATCGACGACGACGCAATAACTTGAACCGAGATTCTTTACAAAAAGTTAAATCAAAAACGTGAGAAGGCGGCAAACAAGAAGCGGGGTGGGGAGGGTGTAGAAAGCAGAAAAAGTGTCCGTGGAAGGATTTATAGCCTCCGCAGGGCGAGTCGCGAGCGCGTGCCAACATCTGGGGTCGCGGAGACCCGGCGCTGGAAGGGTTAACGAACTCGCACATCTATTAGCCTCCGCAGGGCGAGTCGCGAGCGCGTGCCAACATCTGGGGTCGCGGAGACCCGGCGCTGGAAGGGTTAACGGAACCACACATCTATTTAATTATGATGTTTTCTGTGATTGCTGCATCTCGTCACAAGCACGCTTCATAGCTGTTGATAAAAATACTCTTGTGGTTTACGTAAACTTAGATTTTTATTCCGTGACTTAATTTTTATGATTCCGTAACCAAAGGGTAAAACGGGACCCTATTACTAAGACTCCGCTGTCCGTCTGTCACCAGACTGTATCTCGTGAACCGTGATAGACAAATGACAAATTTTCACAGATGATGTGATGTATTCCTGCGGTCGCTATAACAACAAATACTAAAAACAGATTAAAATAAATATTTTAGGGGGCTCCCATACAACAAACGTGATTTTTTGGCTCGTTTTTAGTCGATATTGATAACGGTAACAGGTAGACGCTTGAAATATCCACAGAATATTTAGTTTTATATTCACTCTAAAAATATATCATAAAAATAACATAAAACAAATCAAAGGACAAGGACCACTGATGTCTTAATTATGTAATGTTAAGTTCTTATAGGTGTTTATATAAGCTTTCTGGAAATAAACTTTTTATCTTATCTTATCTTAAAGGGAGGATATCCCTTTATACAACAAACGTGACTTTTTTTCTCGTTTTTATAGATAATGGTACGGAACCCTTCGTGCGCGAGTCCCACTCGCACTTGGCCGGTTTTATTTCAATATAATTCAGATTCCTTTTACATTGCCCTAGTGTGAACGTACCTCGTAGTAATAAAGCCTACGCGTGTGCTACGAGCTGCTACGAGCGGCTACGCGCTACGAACCTCTACGAACCTCTACGAGGCTAACCCTAGGTATGTATACGACTATACGTACCTACATTCTTTGTTGCGATGAAACAATAATGATTATTAACCTTTTCTTTCCACAAAAACAGATCTGAGTAATGTGATATAATAATAATAATAATAATATAGCCTTTATTCAAACTATTATATACATTTAGATTATTTACAATTTTTGCACACCTAGTTTGTTTGCCGGTTGGCACAGGCCTCCCCCAGCCTCCTCCTGTCCTGAGTTTTTCTTGTCCACGTCCTGCCTGCTCCTTTGACAAGCTCATCTGCCCATCGAGTGTAAGGTCTGCCCTGATTCCTTTTCCCTTCTCGGGGGAACCATGTGCGTGATGTGATATAAGAAGCATTAATCCTTAATTGTTAAATTAATATCAATTTGTAACAATACGACAGTTTGATTACTTTTAATGGGTATAATTTAATGATGGCGATCGATTTGTTTTTGACCTCAACAACAAATAATCCAAGATTCATGGACAAATAATAGTATCAACTTCATTTGCGGGAATTCAGAACGAATTATATTAAATATATAATTAGTTCGTTAATATTGAATTGCATAGATGTAAGCGTGTTATTTAGTGTGTTGCGTGCACGAGAGGCTGGCGCGGTCCGGGAGGGCGAACGGCGCGGCGGTGGCGGCGCGGTGGCGGCGCGGCGCTGCCCAATCCACTCCGCTCAAATGCAGCGCACACACGCGCCGGGCGTAGCCGGGCGTAGCGCTTCTTACCTTGGGTACGTACTGAAGACAGGCAACAGTGAAAAGCGTTTGGGATAATACACATTTTTCTACAAATTGTTTAAATGAGAAAGGAGGTGTAGATAGTAGTTTATTTAAGTTCCTAGGTAAGTGTGTATAGGCTGTACCCTACTTATAAATCATATATGTAGAATGAGGAAGGAGTTTCATAATGCCGGAGGAGTAGTTGGCCCGGCTTCATACTGCGGGGGATGGCGTTTTGGATATTTTTTTCTGTTTGTGACTCATGGTATTAAAATGCTTTCTTACTACTTAGCTACTATTTAATTGTAGACATTATTCGTGTACTCTACACCTAGCTATAAAAATTAACTGAAACAATACCATTTGAAAAGAGAAAATAAATAAATTATTGTAGTTAATATTGATAAGTCTAGTGTCTACTTGACACTAGACTTAACTGACTTGTACGCATTATCTTTCGAATACTTCCATCGAATTCGAGTCCTTCCTTTACATTGGGCGCCTTGCAGCGCCCCTACCGGACCGAGAGGAACTACTTATCGTGGTTTGACAACGATCCAATCGTTTCTTACTAGCTCAATGATAGTTTTCGAGTGATTTTGAGTGATTTGTTGCACTTTGACATGACAGCGGTTTGCGGCATTGATGTTATAAAGGTAAGAAGATAGAGCACCTCCAACATAGCTGGCTCACAGAGATGCCATCCAAACCAAACTCGTCAATCGTAGAGATAAAACACGCTCATTCAACGATTCTCTTAATTTCGAAGATAAAAAGGAATCTGTATGTGTAGGAAATACGCATAGGAAAATGAAATTTATTTATCACATTTTTTTGGCGACACTTCGTTAGTGTCTACTATCATTGTATGCCTTTTTCGTAGAAGACATCAATGGTTCTCGATTACGTTTATCGAATGTTTTTAGTATTAACTCAGACTAAGGCCTCTGCTCGCTCAGCCACACGAGTGCCGCCACACGAGAAAGTGAGCATGAACTGATGTTTCTAAGAGAAATGCTCACTATTCACTTAGATGGATCAGTAGGTATGAATTTCCATCGATAAGTTAGTTTGCCAAATAAATAAACATGACATTATTTAACCTTGTCAGAATCATCAGCAGCCCGCCGCCGCCGCGGGCCGTCCAATCAATTAAAGAGCGCATTACACAATGGAACTCGATCAACAACCATTGCAATCAACAAATACAGATGTAAATGTACGTACACTGTAATCAGGTATTGAGCCGAAAATACAATTACTTATCGCGCCTCAATATATAGCGATACACGAGGCATCGCATCGTTGTAATCCTGATAACTGCTTTGTTTGATCTACCGTTTATTTAACTTTAATGTAATTTACTATTCAAAATGCGCATATTTGACTAGACATTACGGATCTAGGTTTATTAAAGAGTGGCGCTGACTGGATGAAGGAGGTCATTTTAACATCGGTTTACTCAAATTCGAGCTTAAAGTGGGGCGAGGAGAAGGCGCACATTTGCATGGAAACTGTTTTCAGACGATGTCAGTTTACTTGGTCGTCGTGGTTAGTTTGTCTTATCCTCACCGCCACCACGTACAGTACAGCAATCCAGTACCGTACGGAACTTGATTGACTATACCTATGCTATACCTACTCAACTTATATAATTATTATTTTATTGAAAAAACAGCTTTAAAGAATTAGCGTATGTTTATAGTGTATTTTAGTACAATAATAATAAATAATGCTGGACCATTCACACACCCGCATTATCTAGTCCCAAGCTAAGCAGAGTGCGTGTTATGGATACTAATAGTAATTGATATATATATAATACAATACATTACATACATAGATATTTTTTGACACAAAGAAAACGACCAGAATACCCGGAACAAATCCGATCTGCAGATCGTACAAATATTTATCCCAAGGCGGGAATCGAACTCGTAACCTCCTGCGTCGCAGGCGGATCTTCGCCCACCGCGCCACAGAGGTCATCAGTGTGTATTTAGTTTTGGTTCTGTATGTGTATTGAAAACCTACTGATGCTGTTTTGTTCATCTGTTACCCCGTCACGGACACTCTGAAATTTCAATAGAAAATGACGGACAGAATTGTAAAATTCAAGTTTCAGCCAGCCCAGACTCCGTTTGACTGATTATGATACAACATTCAATATATTTCAAAACGTAGTTAGCTGTAAATAATTCATTACAATATTTTTGAAGTGATTATAAAAACGTCTGAACACTTAAATAGTCATTTCATTAAAAGGTATCGTTTCATCGTTAAAATGTTATTTTTATCGCAGAGCCTTTTTCGTTTCCATTAGGGGTTGAACCGAGGGCACTACGGATGGCTCCAGCCAGGGCCAACGGACATTTCCGAATGATGAATTACACTGGCTTCTAACACGATTACTAAATTCTAAATGCAATATTTTATTCACAAGCTCAGATATCAACCACCTGAATCTAATGTGAAATACAAATTCATGGATGTACTGAGAAAAAGTTATCGATAGACCAAAATCATGAAAACTGGATCTAGCGAGAAATACAAATCTGAAAAAAATCATATCTAAGGGTGGTACGTTCACTCGGTAGTCCGTTTTACAGGCACGTTTTATGATATCGTTTTAATTCGGCGATGGCGGATGTAGTTCTACGAGCGAGTCACACACATCACAGTATTCCGGATCCAATAAAAAATATACAGGATCCGTTTTATCGGATCGAAGCTGCGCGGGGTGTGGCACAGTCATCTCCAGTAGCGACGGATCCGTTAAAACGATCCTGTTAATACGGACTCTCTGTGTTAACAAGTTTCATACGATTTTATTTATTTAGTTCAAGAAATTGCATTAAAGATTGCATACAATTTTAAAAATACTATTGGCACTCACATAAACATTTTCGGACTATATGAATTCCAATGCGCCGGTCAGCGACGTCATAGCCGTATGAAATCTACTTTATTTTTATATACTTCATCAAATATTAGTAGTACTTACCATTAGGGGCACTAGCGTATGAGTGGCTGGCGCCCCTAAGGCTACCTTGAAGCTGCCTTCCTAATAACTAAGCGGACAGCTGACGCATGCACAAGCCACATGAATATTGGACGAGGCCAACTTAGCGGTTTGTACCGACACTAAACTATTAATAAAACTCATTACAATCACAAATGATTTTGAAATAGAATAGTACGTATATCTTACGATCGATGGTAATGTTCTGAGTCTGAGTCCACCTGCCCTCGCCACAGGACGCGCAGCCTCGTCCTGTGGCGAGGGCAGGTGGACTATCGAGGCTGACAAATATCGCTTGCTCAGTATCAGTCACTTACTCAGCCATAAGCAAGGAATCCAGCACAACTCTTCATTTGTTGAAATCAAGGAGCCAATACCAAAGGACCGTGCGAGATGTCAGGCGCGCCGCCGCAGCCTGCACTGCGAGGGCTCTTGCATTCCGCGCGTTATGGAATCATACCACTCACTAGGAGCCAATACCAAAGGACCGTGCGAGATGTCAGGCGCGCCGCCGCCGCAGCCTGCACTGCGAGGGCTCTTGCATTCCGCGCGTTATGGAATCATACCACTCACTAGGAGCCAATACCAAAGGACCGTGCGAGATGTGAGGCGCGCCGCCGCAGCCTGCACTGCGAGGGCTCTTGCATTCCGCGCGTTATGGAATCATACCACTCACTAGGAGCCAATACCAAAGGACCGTGCGAGATGTCAGGCGCGCCGCCGCCGCAGCCTGCACTGCGAGGGCTCTTGCATTCCGCGCGTTATGGAATCATACCACTCACTAGGAGCCAATACCAAAGGACCGTGCGAGATGTCAGGCGCGCCGCCGCAGCCTGCACTGCGAGGGCTCTTGCATTCCGCGCGTTATGGAATCATACCACTCACTTTATTACTAAGCTGAACACAAATACCTCCCACCTAGGATATCATACGTTTGAGGAGATACCTTGAGGCGCTTGGAATCAATGAGCGTTGGTTTATTTCAGACTAGCTGAATGCCCGCGGTTTTGCTTGCGTGGTAACTGGATATGACATTAAATAAGGTAGATTAGGAAAGTCTAGTCTACTATTGATATATATAGATATTTAATGAGAAAGAATCGTTAAACTCACAAACTTGAAATTAAAAACTGTAAAAGACATTCCTATTTTCGAAAAAATATTTAGTTTTACATGAAATGCCGAGATTTATGTATTGTTGGGTGCTTTAAAACTATGAAGTCCCGTCATTTTTTTTCCCGGAATATTTAATATTGTTTAAAACTAATATCAGCTTCCGGTATTTTCCAGGAAAAATCTGTTACAAACTTCTTTGTTTTCAGATTTCTCAGATATTACAAAATCTCTGGAAAGGTTTAATTAATTCGGGTTATCTTTAGTTGGAGAAATTCGAAATGTTCAACCAAGCCTTTGTTATGTCAGTAAATCAAAAATTAAGAGCAACAACAAATTAAAGCTGGATATTTACCATGACTGATGGTATTCTATAACAAGCCACCCGCGCCCCCCCCCCCCCCCCCCCCCTCAGCACGGGTGTGCTCTAACCAACTAAGCCACGAAACCCTTACCGAAAATCTTTGGGACCAGAGAGAGAAGATTTGGTCTTTGGGACATTACAGTTTAACGTTACCCCTCTGAAGGTGGAGCCACCGGCGCTGTAATCCGTAAGAGGTCCCAAAGATTTTCGTTTGAACCGACTAGGGTTTCGTGGCTTGGTTGGTTAGAGCACACCCGTACTGAGGGTGGGGCACGGGTTCGAGTCCCGCCGAAATCGAAATTTTTGGGAACTTATTTCATTTCTTAGAGATACCCAAAGTGCGGGTTAGCACTAATACCCGCACTTTGTATAACAAAAAAAACCTTAAATTAGTAAGTACTTAGTATATTTCAGTTTAAACAATACTAAGATACTAACTTTCATGATGAAATACCTAAATTGCTAAGAATGTACTTATGTAGCGCGATACATAATGTGAAAGTGAGTCAGTTTGTAACGTATGGCCCATCCGGAGGAGAAAGTTCGGTAAAGCTCCACAAGATAGTGTATCTAATGGCAGAACTTCCATCCAGCTCGTAACAGAGCGGAGGTGCGGAGGTGCGGAGGTGCGGAGGTGCGGAGGTGCGGAGGTGCGGAGGTGCGGAGGTGCGGAGGTGCGGAGGTGCGGAGGTGCGGAGCGACTGCCTTGCTCAAACTATACTCCCATTTAGAATACAACATATTTTATGTAAACAAAAATATTCATGAATGAAAACTTAACAAAAACTGATAACAATAACAGAAAACCACAAGGTAACAGCAAGGTTATTACTAAAACTAAAACACAAACTTCAACAACGCATAATGTCACATGTTATGTGCAGTGAAAAATGTCTTGAATTTGGACACGAACGAGAGATCAATCGAATGATGGATGAAAGCTTTCAAAACCAAAAATTGTTTCAACCTTAAGTGCTTTGCCTCGATGATACCAATATTTTCCACAAAAAATATCCAGGTTGCTGAATCGGATCATGCCGTTCTAAGTGCAATTGCATTGTTAATTACAAAGGAGCTTTATAGACATCACCGTACGATAGTACTGAAAACCCGTAAAATTATAAAAAACCAAGTCACATTATAATTTTACGTAAAATAATCAATTGGGACGTAGCACTTACAATCTAGAGCATTAAAACACGTAAAATTATGATTTTTCGAATTCATCCGTAAAATAATAAACTAGTAAATGACGGAACACAAAACGCCCGTTGATTGGCTGTTTGGTACAAGTCCCGCGCCGCCATCTTTAATTGTCATTCATTAGACGCCCAAATAATAACAACAAAGTTTTCATTACGTTTTTTTCAAAAATTTAAGTTTTTTTAAATAGTTGGTTCATTAATATACATAGTGAAATTGTGAATAAAGTTGTAGAATCAGTGGAACAGTAGCTAATTGTGTCCAAACTGTCTGTGAACACAGACATGAGCGACGGCCACATCGACCAATTATAGGGCAGTTTATTATTTTACGAGTGAAGTGATCGCCTGAGAATTCGTGATAGTAAAACAAACCCGTGATTGGTTCAACGGTGTTTAGTATTATTTCATATTTCATTTATTCTTGCTTGCATGTAGGTACATTCGTTCTTATTTCTAAGTTGAATGGTTATCACTAGGTACATACATGCACCCTGGAAGGGCACTGCAAAAGAGTTAACTTTATTTTTGTAAGTTAGTTTTATTTTAGTAATTAAAACACTAACATAATATTACAATAACATAAATTTCATGCAATAATAAATATAATTAATTAAATTGAATTTTGAATTTAGAAGCCAGAATGGTCAGCTAGTCATTGTTTCGTCTTAAGGTCACGTCATTCTAGTTTGTCAGAAGCGAATTGGTCAACACAATAGTAACATTTTTCCAATAAAATGATTCAAGTTTATTACAAAAAAGCGTATCTTTTTCTTCATTTTTTAAGTATTCAGGTATTTTTGTAGATCTTTGCCAATCTATGATATGGGCTTTGACTAACAAGTTTAATTTTTGTTGGAGGTACTACTAGTTTGTTCTTATTCCGTCCATTATAGTCAATGATACTGTCCTGCTTGTTTGTTTTTCCTAACAAATAATGGGGATGCATAATATAAATGGATGGTAATGTCAGGATTTTGTTCTTGATGAAGTGCGGCCTACAGCTATCCCGTGGTTTAGTGTTGGTAAGAATTCTTTTGCATGACGAATAGTTGTTCGAATTCTACACTGTCACCCCATAAAATTATGGCATAATTCAGCCAACTATAGGCATACGCATAATACGCAGACAAAGCGGTCTCGTAGTTAGTATTGGCTTTTAAAATACTAGGGGCGTAAACGAATTGTGATAAAACTATCACAATTCGTTTACGCCCCTTTTAAGTTTAGAGTCTAGTTTAAGTTTAGTTTTAATTCTCTGTACATGGGCCTTCCAATTTAAGTTTGTGTCAAGTGTTATTCCTAGTAGGCTAAATTCATTTATTACGTCAATGGAAAGGTGACGGATAGCTTAGGAGAGTTATAAATTTACGTGTTTCAATGCGTTAAATTGTAAGTGCTACAGTCCTTTTGATTATTTTCCGGAAAATTATAGTCACTAGAATTTTAGTATAGATAAGCTAAAGCAGGTAGGCATAAGATTACATTTGAATATGGAAACAGGTAGGTAGGTATAGAAAATGATTCCATTCAAAAAGTTCACAGAATTAGTCTGAATGCTGGTTTTGTTTTGAAGTTTACAAAGAAGGTTCAATAAAAAAGAAAGTAAGGACTATTAACCGCCAATCAGTTTGAATCCGGAATGGCGCGAGCGTCACGCAGCCTGACGGCGATGGCACCGGCGGGCGGCGGCGCGGCGCGGGCGGTCTCAATCTACCCTACAATATTTTGGCGGTTCCTATTTCTATGAAATATTTTCTCTGTTCTGACTTAAGACGGCTTTTTTGGGAATTCAGTTTTGGGGCACATGCAGAGAAGAAGTTTTGGTAGTCATTGAATAAAAATTGAAGGAAAATTACTTTCTGTGCGAAATGCAGATACATAAATAATACAATGTCCGAATATTTAAATTATTTGATATCCCGTTCGTCCCACGAATACGCATCGATGACGATTGGTGGGACGAACGGGACATAATTTTGAATTCAATCTATTAAAATCCCATTCTTTGTCTCACTAGTGCGACGAACGGAACATCACGGTCATACAACACTACCTATCTAAAGTATTGCCAAAAGCATGAACACGTGAAACAAAATACTGGGCTAAGTGCGGTACCTACCTACTGGAGTCTTACCTATTGTTGGAAAATCGGATAACGATGCCAGTTGATACTTGCTTGACAGCTATAATGAATGACACATCAGTGCAGTTATTTCAAATGAAATCGAAAATCATTTCAGTGCCTAAATAAACAACCTAGGTCGAATAGACATTGTCAAAAAAAAAAAAACATCAGATCCAGGTCCACAGTTAAGACGACGTAACTTTAAGGATTTAAGCTATATGTCTGGGGAGATAGTTAATTTAGAAAGGACACTTCATGATGTCACATGCAAATATAAACAAGCAAAAAAGATGCCAATGACAACTATCAGAAAATGCTTGATACAGTGAATAATGAAAGCATTTATGTTGAAGTACGGCATAGCTGCACTCAAACAGAACTTGAGACAGCTAGTACACACTGTAATACTTTGATTAGAGATGGTGCTGTGGAGGTGGTGGGTGGTGCCCCCGTCACCGCTGGTGTTTACATCCGCGTTGCTGGCGGCGCCGCCAACACCTTCGCACGAGGCCCACTGTGGTAGCTAGCAACAGTGCAACACCTATTGCACCTACTGAGGGCCCATCACTTCGAGCTATGCCGTCTCCTGTTAAGGATTTAGCTCTAGGTCTAGACCATATTCATTATACCCGGAAGACTGTGATATACTCAGATAAGTTGGGTGCCGGGATGGGTCTTATACTGAGTGACTTACTTGTACAAAATGTAGTAAACAATTGCTATCCAAACGCTAATATAAATGTAATTACTGATTGTATTCAGCAAGATGATTCTCTGAATAAAAGCACAACTTTAATTGTTCAACTTGGTGAAAGTTATGTGAAACGGTCACAGTTGATTAGGCTAGTTGAAGTACTTCTGGATAAAGTACAGAATGGACTAGGGAAATTGATTATTTGGTCCTTCCCTTACTCAAAGTCATTGACATCAAAACAAAATGAAAGTATAAATAACATCAACCTGCTGATGTACAACCTGACATGTCGTCATAATGATGTATTATTTTTTGATACTAATAAGTTTAGTATATTCTAAGGTTATTTTCGCGAGAACTCATAATAAAACACTGTTTTAACCGGATTGATCGCTTATATTTTATATTTTGTTTATAACCTGACGTTTCGGAGGCCTTTTATAATAACTATTGTTTTGCAAGTTCCTATAAAAGAAAAACTGCAATACGTGGTGGCTCTTTGATTATAGTTAAAAATTGTCTTAAATGTAAAGAACGGAAAGATATTGTAAAGCTCACTATAGAGAAGACTATTGAACTTTTATGTGTGGAACTGGAGCGGCATAATCATAGTGTGTGTGTATTAAGGTTAAAAATTTATAATTCCATACTTATTCATGATAAAGATATTGCAGATGCTTTTGATGCATTCTTTTCTGATATTTCAAAAATTGTTACCTGTTCTCTAAACTCCTCACCTCAATGGTGATTAAATTGTTAGAATCATCTGTTGAAAACTGTAAGGAGATCTTTATCTTTACTCATGTAAATGCTAATTGTATAGTGAAAACATTAAAGTCTATTAACATCAAAAACACTGAGGATCTTTGGGGTATTTCAACCAAAGTTTTTGAGTTTAATTATTAAGGAAGTTGCTCTTTGTTTGGCCTATATTTTCAATAGTTGTGTTGACGCAGGAGTTTTTCCTGATCTCATGAAATATAGTAAACTGGTTCCTCTTTATAAATCTGGTAGCCACACTGATCCGGCCAATTACAGGCCAATTTCAATACAGTTTTTGAAATACCTTAAAAAATTATTCTCACTCAGTTGTCCTCTCACTCACTAAAGTGAGAGGACAACTGAGTGAGAATAATTTTTACCTTAATAGGCTACTTCATAAAAACCAATTTGGTTTCACCAAGGGTAGATCAACAACTGATGCTGGTACAGTTCTATTAAGGCATATATTGGATGCCTGGGAGAAAGCGAAAAACGCTGTTTGTATATTTTGTGACCTTTCTAAGGCTTTTGATTGTGTAGATCATGATACACTAATAAGAAAATAAAAACACTATGGGATTGGCAACAAGGCACTGGACCTTATGCAATCCTATTTATCTGATAGAGTCCAAAAAGTAGATATTGGGAAAGAAAGATCTAGGGGCTCAAAAATTGAATTAGGCGTCCCACAAGGATCAATATTAGGACCTTTTTTATTTTTAGTGTATGTAAATGATCTCCCACTTTTAGCAAAAGATCTCTTTGATATAGTCTTATTTGCTGATGATAATTCATTGATTTTTTAAGTTGACTGAAATAAATATAATTACGATGTAAATAATTCGCTTTCACAAATACTAGATTGGTTCACCGCCAATACGCTCTTACTCAATGCTAAAAAAACAAAATGCATAAAATTCATGTTACCAAATGTAAGAGAACTCCCAACTAAGATAATGCTAAAGGATGAGATTGTTGACCTTGTAGACTCAACTGTTTTCCTAGGGTTACAGGGTTAGAGGAATCAATAGATTCCTCTCTTCAATGGAGACCACAAATCGATGCTCTCGCAGGCAGACTTAGTTCAGCAGCCTATGCGGTTCGAACAATTAGATATATTACCGATGTAGATACAGCTAGGTTAGTTTATTTCAGTTACTTCCATAGTATAATATCTTATGGTATATTGCTTTGGGGACGGGCAGCCGACATCCAGACTATCTTTGTTCTCCAAAAAAGGGCTGTACGCGCAATTTATAATTAAAGCCACGCGATTCTTTGAGGGATCTATTTAAAGACATAAATATTTTAACAGTAATATCGCAATACATCTATGAAAATCTAATGTATATGCACAAAAATAGAGATAGTTTTTTGAAAAAATGTGATGTTCACAACAGAAATACAAGAAACAAGAACAAACTACACATTCCATCATATAGATTACGAAAGGTAGGCAAATCATTTATGGGAAATTGTGTACGCTTCTATAACAAGCTTCCATCTGAAGCAACTGAACTCCCTATTCGTAAATTTAAGCAGTACATAAAACGAAGTCTTATCAAGAAGGCCTTTTACTCCATAGATGATTATATCAATGATGTTAATGCTTGGCCAGATGTCGCCCAGTTCCGCACCGACAATGGTATTATGGGAGAAAAATCTTAAGCTTAGTTTTTTATAAATATTGACCTGTATCTAAATCACATCATATTTAGACTTAGATAGGCAAATATTGTATTACATTTTAAGGATTATACAAACATAATAGTGGTTTATTTTTCGCTTCTTCCACTAGTGGACAAAAAATTGAAGCGAACAAAATCAATAACATTTTGTTTCTTATTTGATAATAATTACTATTTATTAGGCTGTTTATGTATAAAATTTGACTTGTCTAAGTGCTTTTTTGTAAGCCTAAAGAAATAAAGTTATTGACTTTCGGATACCGACAACCAACCGCTGAAATGCCTGGAACAAGGTTCCGTAATCCTGCCCACAGCACAATCACATGGCAATTCTCACAACACAACACATAAAGCACAAGTGAAATGTATACCTATCGCGTAGTGAAGCAGACACGGGCGAGAGTTCGTTCGTTCATGAAGGTTCGCGGACGTAAGGTCGCGTCGAGCACCGGGCGCGCACTGCCGGAGAGCGGCGAGCGGCGCTGCCTCGCCGCCCGCGCCCGCGCGCCGCTCACCCTGCCCCGGAGGCTGAAAATCCCTTTCAAACAGGAATTTCGTTACTCGTATTGAATTAAAAATTATCACAGTGTGTTTATCGGTAGTACATATTAGTTTTATTAAGGGTTCGCAGATACCTTTAGGAGCTTTCGGGTGTATTCGGAAACGTCTTTCCAACTTTACTTACATTGATTCTAAGGGGAAATGTGAGTTTGCATTTAGATTTTTCACCGCTTGTTACCTACTTAGGTACATAAAGAACAAAGCGTTGTCTTGGTCCAGTATTTCAGTTTCCTTTCGCTTCGTTCCTTAATTAGGATAGTTATTACTATGTAGGTAATTAGTAAACTCGGCGACTCACAATAGCCCTTAAGCTTTTCTACCAATAAACCTAGAAACAAATTGAGCAACACTTTTAATTGAGTACCTACCAACCTACCTACCTACCTAGTTTTGGTAAGCTGTCAAATGAAAGTTTTCAAAGTAAATAGTAATTCCGTTACCTGGGCAGAACCTCCCTCAACCCTAATTGAGTTCCGTATCTAAGTAAGTATTATGGCCAAGGTACCCTGCTACACCCAACACCACAATCTCATCGAGACGACCACAAACAGGTTCCCCGAAGTCGTAAAATTCCCAATCAAGATGTAAAAAGTCGAGCATCTGGGTCCATCCATAAATAAAAGCTTAGTTAATAGTTTTCCATCCCATGTCCTCCGAGGTGTTACAAGGCTGTCCGAGATGTTGCCAGCTGCCTCCGACCTAAGTGCCGTGACCTAGTAAAAGTGGCATAAAAATGTTTTTCCAAGATTTTTATGGTCTTGGGCACTCGTTAGTTTGCCAAAGATCACCATGTTTATTTGACGCAATAGGTATTGTGGGTTGTAATTATGTGAATCGAAAACCTCAACTACGTGGTTCATTTGAATAACGAGATTTGTACGAAACATACATAATTTTCAACAAGTAAATGTTCGTGGAATTAGCGCAGTTTTGAAAATGTGAGTGTTTTGTTAAAATCGACTAAATGTACTAGAGTTGGTATTGGACCGGGGCCACATCTCGCGAAGAACCGACAATCGCTGGGGCAAACGAGATCTTGAGTGGAAACCGTGACTCAGCAAACGTATTGTAAGACGCCCTCCGACCTGGTGGGATGACGACTGTGAAATACTGCAGACAGATGCTGGATGCGACAAGCTTTGATTCAAGATACTTTAAGTTATAATGTTAGAGAAAAATTCCTATTTCATAGAGGATTACATAAAAAAACGATTCTTCATGTACATTATATATTTTTATATATAAAAACTACTGGCCGATTCCAAAAATTCTTTCACCATTAGAAAGCTTACTTTTCAGTTTTAAATAAAAGGAATCATTCGGAGATTGCTTTTCGCCCACTACTATTTCTTTGTCGATAACCAGGCCATAATGTTAAATAGTTCTTTCGAGATCCATTAGGCAAAATATCCAAGTTATTTATTGACTATTAAATGATTCTCACAGCCCTGCTGGTAGAACGGAAATCAGAACTGAAGCGAGTCTGGAGCACTTCACATACAAAGCGGTGGCTGATGAAGAAAAATCAGCAAAGAAACATGTTATTACTATCCATACTTCCACATCTACTATTACTAGTAGCTCTACGAACAGTAGACCTCGCGAAAAAAAGTGTTACTTTTTTCCAACAATTAATTATTGACCTTCTTACTTACTACTGAAATGATCTAAAACTGGATAATATGTAGGTAGTTAGGTAGGTACCATGTTTTTGTAATTCCTGTTTGTAGGTCGGTACGTAAATCCATGGTTGTTGTCTATAATAATGTTTAATTAAATACACAATAATTCTGAAATCCAAATGCATTGACTCGTAATAAGTTAGTAGATACAGAGAACTTGTTTCGCTAGCATCCTCTCGTAAGCTAGGTAGCAGGAAATACTTTTCATATCTACTGATCTGAGGCATTTACTTTATTTTGTGATATCTTATGTATATAATGCTATTGTAGGCCATAGTACTGCTTATTTGGTTGATGGTACTGGAGAGATCACTCAGCACACACGATTTGGTTGATGGTACTGGAGAGATCACTCAGCACACACGATTTGGTTGATGGTACTGGAGAGATCACTCAGCACACACGATTTGGTTGATGGTACTGGAGAGATCACTCAGCACACACGATTTGGTTGATGGTACTGGAGAGATCACTCAGCACACACGATTTGGTTGATGGTACTGGAGAGATCACTCAGCACACACGATTTGGTTGATGGTACTGGAGAGATCACTCAGCACACACGATTTGGTTGATGGTACTGGAGAGATCACTCAGCACACACGATTTGGTTGATGGTACTGGAGAGATCACTCAGCACACACGATTTGGTTGATGGTACTGGAGAGATCACTCAGCACACACGATTTGGTTGATGGTACTGGAGAGATCACTCAGCACACACGATTTGGTTGATGGTACTGGAGAGATCACTCAGCACACACGATTTGGTTGATGGTACTGGAGAGATCACTCAGCACACACGATTTGGTTGATGGTACTGGAGAGATCACTCAGCACACACGATTTGGTTGATGGTACTGGAGAGATCACTCAGCACACACGATTTGGTTGATGGTACTGGAGAGATCACTCAGCACACACGATTTAACTATGTGGCCAGCTAAATGCAAACAAGCACCAATAGATTAACGCATTCATAGCTAATTATCTACACAAACAACCGCTAGGTACCTACTCCATCAGTTCTATTAGCGGCAACGAACAGCTGATACAAAACATTTCGGTCTACGCTCAAATTAATTGAAATCGAGTTTCATTATAGGTCTCGATAAAGTTCAAAGGATTAACGAGATATTTTGATTAGAAAATAAATGGAGTAATTGAGAATAACGATTCTATCATTGCAATGTTGAGGTTGATGAAATACTTATGTCCAAGTCAGGCCAGGGCCGCAGGGCCAGGGCAGCAGGGCCAGGGCAGCCTGGGATGTAGGCGCCCTTACCTACATCATAATCTCGATCATTTAGGTGCAGATCTTAATGCAAACTGTTAGGGTACAATAAATGTCTAGACCGACAACGTATAAAACTCTATATTTCAAAGACGCGGTATTTAGTAATTTTACGTATTCGGCTCGTAGTAGCTAGGTTGTCTACAAAAATTTAAATAAACAAGGGAAATGTGATTATAACATCGGATAACCTTGGTTAGGTGTGCAATTTGCAGGGAACATTTAAGTCGGATTTCGCTCCACAAACGGCTTATGAGATAAAAGAAAGTTCGGCGTTAAAAGACGTTATCCTCTTTGGTACGCATGTGAAATAATAAAAGAAGAGGCTTTTCATAAAGTCGTTTAGATAAAACGTAGAATAATTCGGGATTTCTGTTCACACGAGCATCGGAGTGCCGAGAGAAGCAGTTAGCGAGTGCCAGGGAGGGCATCCGACTGGACACCCCACACCAATGCTAATAACATTCTGAAAAAAACAAACAACCTTTGTCATACCATTCCAAATAGTTTTGTGTTGGCGAAAGGTATTTCAGCATTGTTTGCATCGATATTTGGCTTTTTCAGGTTTTTTGTTTTGTCTGTAAATATTGCGCTTCAATATTTTCTGTATTATACCTTCCATGTTTGTGTAGGTAGGTGAGTATGTATGTATATGTAGGTACATCTTGAACTAGACCTGCCTGCGTTATGTCATTGATATGCATTAAAATGGTCGATCTTACTAAAGAGTCGCCGACTCCCTTTCGGGTGCTATGCCACGTTGAAGGCGCTGCCTCGACTCACAACTACACCCTGCCACCTAGTTCATCTTAAATAAGTTCCCAAAAATGTTGTATTTCGGCAGGTGTCGCCAATTCCTTCAACTATATAGATTGTGACGAATATTTTATGTAGGTAAGAAACATGTAGGTAATGGGTAAGTAAGTAAAAAATGCTGCAACAAGGTCATGCAATAATTCAGTGGTGTTGTCCACCAGGTTATATTGCTAATTCATCTGAAATGTAACGGTTCCATCTGCATGTGATGACTAATTCATCACGCTTTGGGAGCAGTTCCCATTGTGCTGGGTTTCATTGGGCTATGACGGTTATTCCGCCTGTGCCACATGTCTAGGAGTTATGATGACTATTTCACCTGGACTCCATACCCTGGGTTATGACAGCTTTTCTGTCTGTACCCCCTTCATTGAGCTATGACGGCTATTCCGCCTGTGCTCAGTTTCTTAGTGTTACGGGGACGCATCCCATTATGGCCTCCAACCTCCCCTACAGCCATCCCGAGCCTCGCTCTTAAACTGATCGACCTGTCCGCAGACAGACCAACAACTATATTCTGAAAATGGTTCATATATCGGTGTCAAAGATCTCAATTGCATGCGCAATAACTCAAAGCGACTCACCGAGTTGTCTCTCGCTCGCTGTCTCCACACAGACTGAATGCTTGGTCCGTCGGCGACCGAGAGCGCTGCGCGCGCGCCCGCCTGTCGTCGCCTCGACCGGTATTTTCCATGCGAGCTAGCTAAAATCTTTTTCAACCTACCTTTTACTTAGGTAGGTACTGAGAATATATCTTCGCCTTCGCGACATTCCCCCCCTCCA
The DNA here is from genome assembly GCA_947086465.1 of Eupithecia exiguata. Lineage (NCBI taxonomy): Eukaryota > Metazoa > Arthropoda > Insecta > Lepidoptera > Geometridae > Eupithecia > Eupithecia exiguata. The sequence continues at coordinate 14,907,294 of OX352228.1, read as the reverse complement.
AGGAAGAATGACAATGAAAAATAATCAATATGATTATATTTATAAAACAATGATTTATATCTAAATCACTTAATCTGACTCTGAACAATAACTAAATTTACTACTGAAAAGGTCTTAATAGTGCGTGGTCCACTCTTTGATCTTTTGACTGGCTTAGTAACTAACTGGCTAACATGATCCGCCTCCTTCACTGATATCTAATGTATCAGTTTCTAATTCTGCTTGTGCAGCTTGATGTACCTTAAGCCAGTAGGTTTCATGTTCCTCGGAACCTTGAGCTCTGATTGTGGGACTACACTTTGCTCTTATTAACATTTGGAACTTCACTTTGCTCATTAAGTTTCAAGTGGGAATAAATTGACCGAGTGAATATGTCTCATCTCATCTACGTATTCACCTATTACTAATTCTGTTATTTGTCCAATACTTCATTGCGCCCTCATTCCTCATATATTTTCATACAGGTATTTATTGGTTAACATGTTTCTATACTGCAAAATGATTTACACAGAAAATTTTAACATGTAAACACATGATTCCGCTCAGCACCTACCGTGGCTAACGGTCTTGTATTTAGAATGGTTTCAAGCTTATATTTACGTACACAACTGATTGTGATTAACTTGCTATGTTATTTCTATACCTTATTTCTCATTTCGTGTCAGGCGGTCATAAAATTCTCCCTTAACCATGGCTCTAATTCTGGTTTAAGCCTCCAGCTTACGTTGCCCTTTAAGAATCAACAGTAGATTTTAATTATGTGAAGTTATCCGACACAATGAACTACGGTAGATGTGGTGCTGCGGTCTTGCGCACGCGAATAGCCAAACCCAGTATTTCTTCTTGAGAAGTTGGCTCAACACTATTTGTTTCTAATACGGTTTCATTTGTATGTTCTTCGAATATACACACTACGAATATATACAATTTTTTATTTTTATTAATATGAGTTTATTTTATATCTGATGAAAAACATTGTTTTCGTTAGACCCTCCTCAACCAAGGGATAAGTCTTAAATTCATTATGTTTGGCAACAGTTGGCCACTATAAGGACTTTTGTCAGAAATTCGACCAGAATTTTAACTTTAACACTTTGACTGCCTTATGTGCTCACAGTTCAGTATGCTGCACAGCGATGCGACGCCGCTGCCCCCTTTTGGGTCACATACTTCTATTTGTCTGCCCTGGTACCGATACCAAACGAATAATTTCGTTGTTAGGTACGTTTCCGATATATAGTGACTTATTTTTTCTTTATTATATTAATAATTGTACACGGCAGAAATGGCTGTATTTGTTGTCTGATTTGCACCATGCCAAAACTACTTTTATTGTACCTACTTAAGTCCAAACTCCTGTGATTTTATTTAACACGGGCGCGCGGTGAATCATGAATGTGCCGATTGGCTTACATTGATACTTGTCACGGTAATATTATAATCGTGTACTTGTGTACTTAAACAAAACTAATAGTGAGTCTGCGGGTTCATAGACACATGAGTACGACCAGCTGTTCTTGTCTCAGTATCAGTAAGTTAAATGGTTCTTTTGCAGCACTAAAAGAAGCTAAGCTCTGCTCTAATTGGGGCTAGACGATGCCGTGTGGATTTCTCAGAATTATTTAGCTACAAATAAAGATACAATACGATAAAGATATAATACAATAAAATACAATACAAAAATATTTTACTATACATCAGAAAATAACATTGCAAAGAGACATCACATTAGATAGGTACTATGGGCGGCCTTATCGCTCAGAAGCGATCTCTTCCAGGCAACCTTTGATAGTAGTAGATCTTCTTGTTCTTATTTATTTATATTATAATGTACTTCTAAGTCTCATTATTCTATGTGGAAATTTTGCAGTAATTACATGCGTAACGAACACACAACTTAGTCTTTAGGTAGTTGACTCAGCCTTTTTCGAGCGCTGAGTAACTTTCCACAATCGAGCAAAACTGCTAACAGTGATAATCTTTCTCGGATCTATCAACAATGAGTCAGCAAGTTTTAACACCGTGGTTTTTTACTGTCATGTTACTCGTAACTATATCTGTTTTAGTAGACTTTGTTCACAGCTGGCTGTGTAATTTGTTTTAAAGACAATGACCGGTTATGCGCCCCGTCTTCACTGCAATACCCTTATTTGTAATTATATTTGCAGGTGCTTGCAATAGAACTGTTTGAAAACAATTCAAACTTTTGAATTTAAATTCATTACATTAAAATGATCTTAAATACAATATATATTTATATATTTTCTCACAACTTCCATTTGGGTGGCTCATCAGAACCTTTTGAGACATACTACCAAGACTAACAGGCTAAAGGTCTCTCAGTCGCCTCCCCACTCCAGTCTACATACCGAAGCTAGAGAAATACCACTTTATTTCCGTGTCAGTGCCATACATCAAGAATTTGACCCTTTCTAAGTGTACACTTTATTGTATTTATGGAAATAAAGAATGTTTGATCTTGATCGTTTTGTCTTTTCTTTGATTACGTTTTACTAAATGGTCTGTTATCCTTTTTGTGTTTGTCTTTTCTATAACTATTTTTAATACATTGCCTGTTGCCTGTCTTTTCTTCTGATCTGATGAGTAATGCACTTGTTGTAACGTTTTCTGCCACGTCTATTCCTTCATTATTGGTCCTTTTCCTAATCTTTACAACCATCACGTCGTGTCTCTCTTTAGTCTAATTAAGGTTTCTTTAGCAGATATTATGTGTTCTAGATGTTTTCTGATACTCCGCTGTTTCTCTATTTTATTGAGTACATGCCTGTAGTCTTTTATTTGATTTATAACAACGGGTTTTATCCGGTATGATGCCACTTAATGCGTGTTAATAACCGCCGTTGGTTTAACGAACCTTTCTGAGAATTTGGACAGGTCTGTTATAATTTGTTTTATTTATGTTCAATCCTTCAATGGCTGGTTTTGCGTGCGTTGCCTTCAAGAACGGAATGAAGGTACAGTCACTAATCTACTTCATTGATATTTCCACCGTCAACAGTAAAGTACCTGCCTACCTACCGTTTTCCTAGATAGGTAGCAATTTCGAACTGTTTCTAGCATCTCATGCGTGGTTTTTTCCAACACCTCATGTGAGACGCCGCCTTTTCATAACGCCTCATATTCTTGCATTAGGACAATATTTAAAGTGTAAACTTTATTAATTTTTATTTCAAGATTGCAAAATTTTAAGTATAGTTCGGTAGGAACATACCGAAGTATGTACATGCCACAATAGGTTTCTATTAAAGCCCCAAAACATTTAATTGATTTAGAAGTTAATTATTGTATAATTAACCATCAGCAACCTTATTCAGACCTATATCAAGCAGTGCACTACTGCCTCTTTAATTTTGCAGGTCACTTAAGACGCGAACCTAGCGCGTGTGCTTGTCAAACTAGGACCAGATCTCGGCACTCACGGAATTCCCGTGGTAAAAAACTCGAATGACATACAATTCTAGATTTTATCTTTGGTTCTATTTACGTGAAAACACGATTAAGGAAAAAATACTACAGAAAAACATCATGAAATTGCACCGTTTTGCCCATCATTTGGTCCAGATCTTAGGAACACTGCGATCTATTGAAACGACCTATGTTTTGATTCGTGGGCTATTACTAATTACTTGGTTCCTTCAGATAGTTTTTTCCTAAGTTGTGTAGTTTTCTTTTAAATAAGAAAATACTCAATTTTTGCACTTACGCCGTTCCCAAAACTCATGCTCTGTCCCACTCCCATGAACACGAAATCCTATGCCTATTCTTTTCACAAAATGGCGCGCATTGCGCCCTCTTAATGCAAATTTACTTTCAAGCCCGATAAATAAGATAATTTATAGCAAAAATCATAGTGAATCTGCAAAATGTTATGGTTTTGTAACTGTGTCATGTATGAGTATCTATGTATATCCTTTTGTTAGGCTTATTACAAAGTAGTTTTGTAACATATAAGGTAGATTTATAAAAACCAGTGTCTAAAATTTAAAAACACCTAAGGTTCATTACGGATGTAAGCGGGTTAACCACGAACCTTATTTGTCATGGAAGAACACCAACGTTTCATTCCTTAACGAGGGACTTCTTCAGGATGAGCGCGGTTCCACGCGCACGCGTACCGCTTCTCTCCGAGCACTTACACACTCCTTCGAGCACCTACTACGGCTCTAGTGCATAGATTACTTATTTCGCGCGAAGGTTATCTGGTAGAAATAAGGCTGTTCATTGCGCCAAATTCCAATCTCTATTTTAATATCTTAAGTCACAGATTGTACTATATCGTATATGTGTAGGTAATACAATACAACTAGCATTAAAGATTCAAATCGCTAGATAGGCACGCACCGTTCTGTTGCCACTCAAAAGAGATAGCTCGCTCACTTGGACCGCGCTTTTCAGATAGCACACTTTTTAGACACACATTTTCTATTTTAGGGGCATAGTAGAACCTTTCAACATTTGAACAGAACTTCGGACAGACTTCTCAAAATTAATAGCCATGTATGGCTTTTACAATTATTCGGTTTTGCCAGTTTGTACCTAAATTTACGTATTCTTTGAGATGTTATCAACTGTGGAAACATAGCGAGCTCTTGGTAGGCTAAGACAAGGTAATAAAAATTATGATCGGTTTTGAATATATATTTGGATGACAAGGCATGGTTGCAGGCATCCCTGCCTGTAAAATTGAGAGACTTAGGTATTCGCAAAATTTCACGTGTAGCCCTACCAGCGTTATTATCTTCCGTCTACAGCACTATTTCTTTAGTTGAAAAATGTTAAAGCCTTCTCATTTGGTCCCTGGAATTTCATTCAAAGTTTCATTTTTAGACGAAGCTCGAACGGCTTGGCATATGCTTGCCCCGATGCAGCTCCCCCGAAATCTCTTTTGTCCCAACGGCCATGGGACGGGCTTCTGTGTGATTTGACACGGTTTTGTTTGTTACAAACGTGCTCCAGCTCTGCAGCTCGTGCTCGTCTCCTGGCCGTTTCTAAATCAGAGATCGGATTCAGGACATTGGTTGCAAGTACTTCCTTCATATAACACTGGCACCTTATTGGATCCCGTGACTTTCCGTGTCGCGACTTGTCTTCGTTGGGTACAAGGTGTTGCGCGCCTCATCAATGCCAGTGCGGTGACTGCTGTCGAACAGCTTGTTTATCACGGCTCATCTTGCACTAGGGCTGCCGGTCGGACATCTCGCCATGCCAGTCTTAACGCCATCATCTGGCGGGCCTTTGTCACCGTTTACGTACCAACTATTCTCGAACCGAATGGTCTGTTGCATGACGATGGTAAGCGGCCCAACCGGTATGACTCGTCCCATGGGAGTTAGGGAAGCCTATTATGTAGGACGCTACGTGCGTCGATACACTCGCGCCTTTCTATCATCCTAGGACTCCCGTGAAGGCTGGTGCGGCGGCAGATTTGGCCGAAGATCTCCATAGCCACGCATTTGCTCCCCTTTGAGTCGAGACCCTAGGTCCGTGGGGTACCGAGGCTCTCCGGGCTTTCAAAAAATATCTGAGCGTCTGGTCCTTGCGACGCGTGACCCGAGAGCTGGTAAGTATCTGGCGCAGCGCATCAGCACTGCCATACAGCGGGGCAATGCAGCTAGCGTCTTAGGCACGTTTCCGACTGGTATTGGTATGGATCAGTCGAGCTACTTGTAGATTGTTTGCAACAGTCTGCAGCCAGCCCAACCGTTTCAATTGCAAATACCCGTTTTAATTCAATTCCATTACTTGATTGTAATTTTCTTTGTTAATAAATTTATAACTTTTGATTAGAACCTTTATTTTATTTGGAATATGTGTGCAATATGATTGCAAAATAAATATTAGACAATAATATCAGTTAGGCTTATTGACAAAACACAAATTTTAACCACTCAGTAGTGTGCTTGCGTCGGCTTTTTGTTAACGCTTACTTTCAAAGACAATGCCACAGTTTTGGTCTCAGGTTGCATCCAACGATTCAAATTCTTGCTTAGTAGCTTTATGAAAAGGATGTTAACCACCTACTCTAGTGCGTAGTCGGGTAAAATAAGAACCAACTTTTACAAGTAGTCAAAGGTAAAGTGTAAAATCTGCATAATTCCTTTACCTACTGCTGCTAAAACTACGATTACTTTTACTATTTATTCGTAGGATTGCACAGAATAATGGCATACTAACTCAGTACCTCACCTACCACACGATAATCCAACGCTTGAAAATCTTGTCTACTTAGCAAATTGGAACACAAACAAAGTCGTAAAATACTTTATGACCAGTTAAGTACTTCGTCAGACAGTGCAAGCAGCATTAGTAAAACTACCCACATGAAAATTTAAAAATTAGTATGCGTATTCTATTTTTAGATAATATGGTTCGAATCATTGTCATATTCCCTGCATCTCCACCATGTCGCCAATTCCTTCAACTATATAGATTGTGACGAATATTTTATGTAGGTAAGAAACATGTAGGTAATGGGTAAGTAAGTAAAAAATGCTGCAACAAGGTCATGCAATAATTCAGTGGTGTTGTCTACCAGGTTATATTGCTAATTCATCTGAAATGTAACGGTTCCATCTGCATGTGATGACTAATTCATCACGCTTTGGGAGCAGTTCCCATTGTGCTGGGTTTCATTGGGCTATGACGGTTATTCCGCCTGTGCCACATGTCTAGGAGTTATGATGACTATTTCACCTGGACTCCATACCCTGGGTTATGACAGCTTTTCTGTCTGTACCCCCTTCATTGAGCTATGACGGCTATTCCGCCTGTGCTCAGTTTCTTAGTGTTACGGGGACGCATCCCATTATGGCCTCCAACCTCCCCTACAGCCATCCCGAGCCTCGCTCTTAAACTGATCGACCTGTCCGCAGACAGACCAACAACTATATTCTGAAAATGGTTCATATATCGGTGTCAAAGATCTCAATTGCATGCGCAATAACTCAAAGCGACTCACCGAGTTGTCTCTCGCTCGCTGTCTCCACACAGACTGAATGCTTGGTCCGTCGGCGACCGAGAGCGCTGCGCGCGCGCCCGCCTGTCGTCGCCTCGACCGGTATTTTCCATGCGAGCTAGCTAAAATCTTTTTCAACCTACCTTTTACTTAGGTAGGTACTGAGAATATATCTTCGCCTTCGCGACAGCAGGACTCGAACAGAGTGTGTGCGCTTACGCACTATAATACAAAAACCTTGTTATTCTAATCAGTTTGTGATACCTATCATTGGCATTTTGAATGCCCCAGTAACGGTTTTATTTTGTATAGTTCAGGCAGAGACGTGAAGTTGCTCTTGGTTGCCATCAAACTCCATTTTAGCAAATAGAGCTTGATAGCTATTTTCTCAAACATCCCAGTGGATTATGAATATCCTTTAGAATTGGTGTCAGCGTGAATCGGGGTAATGCTGCAGCTTTTGTCCTCCGAATGATGATTGTCTCAAGGTAGAATGGCGGCGCTCGCCTTCATCATAACATTTGTACGTTTTAAAGTGAACCAGAGCTTGGAACGATCCTAAGATTGTGTACTTGGTTGTATTTAGGTCAACAATTCGTGACACAGTAGAACACAGGTTTACTTCTCAAAAGTACAATTTTAATGTATTTAGTAATCCAAATGGTACATCTGTGTATTATGTCTAATTATTATCTGAGTGTTTGTGAGTGGTGCGCCCTTAGTAAACAGACACAACAATATAATATATGTAAATCTATGTATAGAGTCCGCCCAATGCAAAAATCAAGCATAATAAGTATTTTTAAACACTTATATTTATGGTAACGAACGTAAATGTCCAGATTAATAAAATACGATAGGAGGTAGGGCAAAAACCTGTACAAGTCGAGTACCTACTCGAATATATTTTATGAAAACTAAATGTTTTCGTCAATAAATAAAATATATAACTTTCGCATAAAAAATGCTCTAAATGATCAGCGACAACACCCACATTATTTTTTGACGAATTACATAGTCAGACTATGTTTATGTATGTATATGTATATGTTTTATTTGAGAAATCGTTTAGTTTTTCTATTTAATGCCTCTATTTTGAATAATTAATAGATAATAAGCAAAAACTAGATTTTTGCACTGACGTTGCTCTGCTCTGTCCCGCTCCTAAGAACGCGAAATCCTATGCCTATCCTCTTCACAAAATGCCTACCTAACTCTGTACAGCTTGTCTGATGTAATAGAGAATATAGTTTATGACTAGGTAGGTACAACAAAAACTAAAGTAATGATCTCATTGGTTATTTCAGTTCCATTTCAGAGTAACCTTACGGATTTTCATGAAATCGTCTTTTTTTTTTTTAAATCATTTATTAAGGGTTTGTTCAATGATATGAACATGCCACTAAATCGTCTTTATAACTGCAAAAAATCTTCTTTACAATCAGCACATTTTTATTCAGATGTAGGTATTTAGTGAACAGCATTAGTGAACATTGTCGTCAGTGCACGGCTCGGCTCATCACGCGTGTGTTTACGTACGAACGTGTTTGTATGAGATCAAAGTGAACTCTTCCATTCTGCATCTAATTGGATCCGTAAACCCTCGACACGGGCCCTACAGCCGGTTTTTCTTTTAGCCGACGCCGATTTTTGGGAATTGAGTTAGCAGTTGTAATTTAGATCAAGGGCGTGGAATAGAAACATACCCTATCTCTCTACCTGCCTGCGTCTCCGCCCGCGTTTCCTACCTGCCGTCCGTGGTCTCCGCCCGCGTTTCCTACCTGCCGTCCGTGGTCTCCGCCCGCGTTTCCTACCTGCCGTCCGTGGTCTCCGCCCGCGTTTCCTACCTGCCGTCCGTGGTCTCCGCCCGCGTTTCCTACCTGCCGTCCGTGGTCTCCGCCCGCGTTTCCTACCTGCCGTCCGTGGTCTCTGCCCGCAGCTCGCACGTGATTCCATAATAATTATTTGATAAAACTTTTGAAACTATCATGGTTATTAACATAGGAATAATTTAGAACGGGATATTTACCATGATTCGATTTTTGAGTTTTCCAATATTTCGGCACAGTTTCATGCGCCATGATCACGGAAGAACTAAAGTCACTGCGAGTTGGATTTTTATTGGCAGACATACCGATATACCCTCATTCTTTGTCTTTTGCTACGAACATTACCACTACCACCGGTTTCACTTTCGAACGCAACTCGATCACGACACACAACACTGACGGTATCTGAAAAATCGAATCATGGTAAATATCCCGTTCTAAATGATTCCTAAATTATTTGATAGTTTTGAAAAAACTAAAAACCTACATCTTATACCTTAATTAAACACTTTACGACGACACGACGCAGGAGGTTGTTAGTTCGATTCCCGCCTTGGGACAAATGTTTGTACCTGCAAATATTTGTTTCGGGTGTTGTGGTTGCTTTCTACATAAAAAAAAACTATCCGTGTATTGTATTGTATTATGTACATCAGTCATCTAGTACCCATAATACAAGCTCTGCTTAACTAGGGGCTAGATAATGCTGTGTGAATTATCCATTATTTATTATTATTTATATATTTATTGTATTATGTTACCCCGAATAAATAAAAACTAAAAAACTATACAATAACGAAATAATTTTCCAAATCGTCCATAATTGACGGAGAAATAGAAATTTTATTGAATTGAATTGAATGTTCGGGTTCCATGTCATACACCCGAGCATAGACTCCGTCAGTAGCGTAGGTACCTCCCTGCGCAAAATGTCTACTTGATGTTCAATAGTTCCTGATCTTTTGTATTTTACATTATTTATTTATTTTATTTTAGGGTTCTGTACATCAAAAGGAAGAAAGGAACCCTTATAGGATCACTTTGTTGTCAACCCTCTTTTCTCAGAAACGAGAAGGTATCGAGTTGAAATTCACATCTTAAACTCAGGTTCGTAACTTCTTGGAGCCGCGATATAAATAAAACTTCCAAGTCAACGCAATCAAAATGAGAGCCGGTTATGCCCAATTTAATTATTTGATTATTTTTAAAAATTAAATTATCCAAGGTAATCGCATGCACTAAAAACCGATAGGGTACTTCCCGTTGACCATGAATTATTTATCATTCATCACCATTGATTCATCATCATTGAATCATGAACTTTGGCAAGAAGCAAGGTCTTAAAGCACAAGTAAAGGAAAAAATCTAAAAATCGTAAAGTTGTTGTTAATTCACAAAAAAATGTTTGACTACTTACGAGTACAAGTTTGTACGGAACCCTTGATGAGCGAGACTAACTCGCACTTGACGTTTTATGTATAATATTGTGTTGAAAATAAGACTCGTAACTATGTCGTTGAGTTGTAACTTACCAAATTTAGAGTAAATGTTCACAAACCTATCCTTTTTTGACGATCTAAAATTGTGAGTTCCACTTGCCTTTATACATATACGTGAGTACTATACACCTAGTTATTCTGTGCTATAAATCGGAAATTGTGTACATTTGTGATTCCCATTACCACCTGAAGTGCACAAGTTAGAATGACGTCATCAATAACCGATAATGACAAGAGCCATTATTTCCCAATTGTTCACAATGATCGATGGCTAGGAATGTTGTCGTCTCGCGCTCTCAGAGAGAGCAAACAGACATTCTATTTTTACTACCTTCTCACATACAATATAAAGCTAGGAGTATCATTATAATAGCACATTTGTCCAGCATCAACCCAAAAGACTGCTACTCGTAGCTGCGCGAGACCGTGCGCGAAGGATCGAGATGCCTAGAGAAGTGTTTCTGGCGGAGGCGAACAGTCTATTGAGGTATCTCAGTCATTAAGTAATTCAGCATCAAAAAAGTTAGTTTGCTTACTGGTTTTTAGTTTGTTTATGAACAGGCACACCTGGAGATGAACAGGCACACCTGGAGATGAAAAGCATTGTGTGATAGCGATCTCCTTCCCCAACTATGAGCAACCAATCACCTAAATCGTTGTCGTGTAAGTCAAGCAAGTAACAATGTTTAAGTAATTGAAGCTTGATATATTTGAGTAGGTTTGGTTTATACATAAGTATAAAGTAAGTGAAGTAAGTAGGTAGGCCTTTCGCGAACACCCCTTTAATCAAGCCATCAAAGCAACCAAACTTCGGCGCATCGTTGAAACTACAAGAACTTACGCTTTGATCACACATACCTATCAAATATAATTTCCTGATATGCATACTCGTAGGTATTTAAAGGAACTCTTAAGCTTGTGTGTTTATGAAAATTACATGGATAATAGTGATCGGAATGCTGGCTTCTCTTTCGATCATGGCAATGCTGCCAGCATTCCGGGCACTCTGCCTTCTACTTACATTTACAAACATGGCATCAACATGGCAATGCTGCCAGCATTCCGGGCACTATGCCTTCTACTTACATTTACAAACATGGCATCAACATGGCAATGCTGCCAGCATTCCGGGCACTCTGCCTTCTACTTACATTTACAAACATGGCATCAACATGGCAATGCTGCCAGCATTCCGGGCACTCTGCCTTCTACTTACATTTACAAACATGGCATCAACATGGCAATGCTGCCAGCATTCCGGGCACTCTGCCTTCTACTTACATTTACAAACATGGCATCAACATGGCAATGCTGCCAGCATTCCGGGCACTCTGCCTTCTACTTACATTTACAAACATGGCATCAACATGGCAATGCTGCCAGCATTCCGGGCACTCTGCCTTCTGCTTACATTTTAAGGAAATAATACAATGTCAATGTAAATAGTAGTCGTAATGTTTTTGTTTCTGTGTCTTTGTTCAAATAAAGATGAATCTCAAAACAAATCAAAATTTTATAGAAAAACATTCGCACCTTCTTATCAAAATGAATGGTTTTTATCTTCGTATCTAAAGTGCGTTATTTCGGCTTAGTACACTGTTACATGGGACCCTGTATATCATAATATTTAGTCAAGTCACATCTGAAATCGTTTTTTCTGTTGCGGGTCTCTAAAATGTAATGTGGACTCAATTCAAAGCATGAATTCAATAAAATATGTTAAATTGAATACGAAAGATGTTAAAGGTGCTCCCAGGTGCCTGTCGGCTCCAGCCTTCAAATATTCTATTCCAAAAACGGTGTGCAATAAAACAAAATCGAAACACCCTCTATTCAGAGTTCATTCGACAGCGCGCGGTAACACCGCTCTTCTCCCTCTTGCCTCCGATCTGATTGCTCTCATTATCGTTGTAAGCTATTTATGAAACATATGAGTATAATATTAAATTCCATACCATTAAAACCAGAAGTATCAAAACATTTTCTTTCGAGTATATTGTAACCATTTAGTTTGATTGTTCAGTTGTAACCATATTCTAAAGCTGCTACGTGAACAAATGACCATCTCGAACATCCTCATAGGTATCGTTCAATTGACTGTTTTTAGAGATAAACCAAATTCAGTGTTCTAGCTTATCTGAATTTCGGCTACTTTAAATGTTTGAGGAAAGGAAGGAGATATTTCCAATGTCGATCAGCGAGTGGACTGGCTGCGAGGCGAGGCGGAACAAAGGATGAAACTATTGACATTTTATTTTATTTTATTTTACAATTTTAAGAAAACTTACAGCTAGGCTTTTACATTAAGGTGTTAGTATAAGTATGCTGACATGCATGAGGTATGCATGATCAGCTGCTTGAAGGCTAATTACAAGTTTCCACTTATAGGTTTTTTATACAAAATCAAATGTGAGAGTTGGTAGACGACGATAATTAATAAAAAAAATATGAAATTTAAAGACACCTGTTTATACATATAAAAAAGTTAAATTTAAAATGGAATCAAAGATTAAACGGTAGTACTATACATATAAGTAATATGCTCACTACATTAAATAACTATATGTATGCTACTTAAATATTAAACTTTATTAGGTAGTTCTAATACTGCCCAGAAAAAAAGTATCGTTAATAACTTGTTTAAGTTTATGCACTGTTGTGTTAAAAATATCAATATCATCATTTTCTTTTGCCAATAAATTAAACAGATTACTTGCTCTGATAATAAATGCGTTCTGCCTATAATTAGTATTAACGCGCGGTACATACAATGTATTCGGGTTTCTCACAGCTCTACTCGTGCGTAATCCCACTAGCTCTAGTAGCTCAGAACAGTCCACTTTGCCATTCGCTATGTTGAAGAGGAATGCTAGGTCGGATATATTCCGTCTTTCGTAGAGGGGTAGAAAATGAAACTTACGACATCTCGCTATGTAGCCGGGAAGGTAGATTTTAGCTCGATATTGTAGATACCGTAAAAATCTTTTTTGAATACCTTCTATCCGTGTGCTGTAGACATCGTAGTTCGGGTTCCATACTTGACTGGCATACTCCAAAAGACTGCGCACGAATGCACAATACAATATTTTAATTGTTTTTATATCTGAAAATTCTGCTGACATACGAAGAACGAAACCTAGCGCTCTGGATGCTTTCTTTACTATACTTTCAATATGAGTATCAAAAAGTAGTTTGCTATCAAATGAGACACCTAAGTCTCGGATAGTATCTACTCGTGAAAGAGGCGTGTTGTGTAGAGTGTAGTCAAATTTAATAGTTTTTAGTTTACGAGTAAATGAGCAAACAAAGCACTTGGTGACATTTATACCTAGTTTATTCTGAGTACAGTAGTCTTGAAATCTCGTCAGGTCTTCATGCAAACGATATGCATCGGTGAGAGACTGTATTTTATGAAGGATTTTCATGTCGTCGGCGTAAAGTAATATTTTCGCATGCAGGAAACAGGACGAGATGTCGTTAATTGTGATAGCAAACAGTAGAGGTCCTAATAAGGACCCCTGCGGGACTCCTGAAGGAATAAACATGGGTAATGAGGAATATCCGCTTAGAACTACTGTCTGGCATCTATTAAAAACATAAGATGTGAACCATCTGAAGAGGTTGCCTCTAATACCAATTTGTTGAAGTTTTCTCATTAGAACTACGTGATCTATGCGATCGAAGCACTTGGAATAGTCCGTGTATATAACGTCCACCTGCGAAGGCTCGGCCATGTTTTTTGACAAGAACTCAGAGCAGGCGAGGAGATTAGATGTAGTAGACCTACCTCTCAAAAAACCATGTTGTTGCGGCATGAGCTCGTGTCGTAATGCTGAGTATACTTGGTTATAAACTATATTTTCAATGACTTTCGCAAATAGACATAGCTTAGAAATAGGTCTATAATTTTCAACGACGTCCTTGGGCCCTTTTTTATGAATTGGAGTAACATAGGCCGATTTCCATATTTCTGGTACAACACCTTCTGTTAATGATCGACGGTACAGAATGGTAAGGGGACAGACTAAGCTTTCCGCGCATTTAACTATAAAAATAGCAGGGATGTTATCGGGTCCCGCGGATTTATTCAGGTCAAGGGACTTAAAAAGGCGATGAACCTCGTCTTCACAAACCTCAACCATACCGATATCCGCACAGGAGGAAGGATGTTCCGAGATGACATCGTCCGGTTGAACTTGGCTAGGTGAGCTATGGAGAAAAGTGGAGTGGAAGTATTCAGCAAACATGTTACTGATTTCTTTACCTTGGTCAGACGATCGAGCGCCATACTGCATTACAGAGGGATAGGTATTAGAGTTATTCCTACTCTTAACGTAAGCCCAGAACGCGCGGGGGCTGCTCCTAATAAGGTTTTCAATGTAACTTATATATGTGTTATACATCTCCTTCTCCATTACCCGCGCTCTGTCTCTTAGAATAACAAAAGACTCCCAGTCATAAGAATTACCATATGTTTTAAATTTTTTGTGGTACTTAGCTTTTTCACGTAGTATTTTTATTAGGGGCCGTTTGTACCACAGTGGATATTTTCTAGAAGGCGCTACAATCTTCGAAGGAATATAAGTATCTCTTAAGGTGTAAATGGTAGTGTACATAAGACGTACGGCGTCATCTACACTACCAGTATTTAACTCCGTTACCCAATCGACCGCGTTAAGTTTGGTACATATTTGATCGAAGTTACCGTCCTGATAAATAAACTTAATGTACGATAGTGGCTTTATTGCATGAAGCTGTACAAAATCAACATCTGTTACTAATGCGGGGTGGTGGGGGTCCTCGGGAACTAAAGGGAAATCGCAAGCACGGACAGACACGTCATCATTAGAGAAGATAAGATCCAGAAGGCGGCCATGGCTATTATTTAAAAATGAATTGTATTGTGATAGGCTGCACATATTTATGGCGTCCATAAAATCAAATTGATGCGACCCTTGCAAATTACTTGGCGACAGAGAAGTACTATCATTACTTGGCATCCAAGAGATAAGAGGCATGTTGAAATCGCCAAATATAATAAATTTATCAAGAGGATTTTCCAATACAATGCTAGACAATTTGTCAGCATAATTTGATAATTGTACCTCCATTGAATTACCTAGATTCTCATTGCATACGTAGATTACGCAAATATGCATTTTGTAGGTAGAGCGCGGGTTACGAGTTCGAATAGTTAGAGTAACCCACAAATCCTCGGCGGACGACGACCATTCGCTCCGGTATTCGGCCGCGAGTTCACGGCGTACCGCTAACAAAACCCCACCCCCTTTCCCCTGCTGGGTAGCCCCGTAATTACGGTCTCTTCTAAAAATAATGTACCGATCATCAAATAATTCGTTATTTATGACACCATCAACAAGCCATGATTCAGTAATGCAAACAACGTCGAACGAGTTTAGACAAATATTTCTATAGAAAGTAGCAGTCTTAGTCCGTAAACCGCGTACGTTTTGGTAATACGCACTAATCATTGTTATAAGTAACAGGTATTATTCTTTGAATAGGTTTATAACTACAACAGCGCAAGTAATTAGAAGTAATTAGGCGAACAATTAGCAAAATTTTACGACAGAACGAAAACAATATATAGTAAGATAATAAAAAGGCATTAAGGCAATTAACAAGACAAAAGAAACAATAGCGAGTAGCAAGTCGACTTACCATAAAAGAGGGTAGCGATAAGCGTGCATCAGCTCAGCAATAACGCCTTCACCTCGCAAACGGCGATATTACGCAATCGTTTCCCCGTGAAATGAGCCTGGCTGGTGCTCCATTCACGCTAGTACAAAGTCTCGCAAATGGTCGTTTTAAATGTTCCAGTTAGTTGCAATTTAGTGACTAACCAGTTTAAACCCTTAGGCAATCTGAGTAGGTGGTCATCTCATCCATGCAAATCTCATCCACTTCGGATGAGTTATTGTTAGTTCCCTTGAATAAATAATATTATTGTCGTCCGTCAACTCATCCGATTCCTACTTTGTTTCAAGAAGCCGGTACCGATTCGGTACAGTCGCTTATAAAAGTACTATGATGCTTTTGAAGAAATCAAAGACTAATGTTCCAAAAAAATATTTATTACAATCAACACTTAAAAAGTATGTAGTTTAATCACAGTTAGTTTATTCACAGGTAACAATAAAATAAAGGATTGTTGATTTAACTAACACACAAAGATAAAAGCGATCCGTAGAGGCAAGTGCGATGGAGTGCTACGGAGTGCTACGAGGTGCTACGAGGTGCTACGAGGTGCTACGAAGGTCTACGACACGCCGCGTTCTACAAGGCTCTACGAATAGGCGAATGAGTCTATAACCACTTGCAAAGTGCATATCTATTGGTAGTGAAGTGACTCTGCCGGCACAAATCCTAAACTACTTACTCATAACTAGTCTAAACATGTAGCGCTCCTTATTTTACGATCGAATAAAGGGATATTTTAGACTAGCTACTTTAAGTTTCATCGAACATTGGTTATTAAATGGTAGAGTTCTGAAACAATAACATATGTAAATACAGACATATTGAGAACCTATTTAGGATGAAAAATGTATATATGAATTCGTTCTGTCAACTGGACCGGAGTAAACCCGCGCCGCAGTAGACGGCGCGGGCCCGAGGGGTTGGTTATTACGCACTGCCAGGTACTTTATGCAAAGCCAGTAGTGGCGAGAATATTAAATGTAGAGGAATGGAACTCGCTTCGATATCTGTGACGTGATGTCGGTTTTTTCATACGAATGTGGCGCCAATGAGAGTGCCGCAGTTGGGACTCTTCTACTGGATAACGCAAACTAACCAGCCGACTTAGAGAATGGGATTGAGAATGACTTCATCTCTCATGTTGTTACGCTCAGATAGAATTGAACTGAGCAGGACAACACGAGAGACGGCGTCATTCTCAATCCCATTCCATAATAATAAGTACGCAGGTAATACTATTTACCTTTTAGTTTTATTTATTTAGTATATTCTAAGGTTATTTTCGCGAGAACTCATAATAAAACACGGTTTTAACCGGATTGATCGCGTACATTTTATAACCTGACGTTTCGGAGGCTTTTCAGCTTCCATGGTCACAGGCAGATCAATCCGGTTAAAACCGTGTTTTATTATTTTATTTATTTATTAATATTTAATTTATTTATTTAAAATATCGTACACCTATCCTTACTTTTTGTACTGGACGATGAACTGTTGTGTATTTATGTAATCAATACTAGCTTCAGCGCATGGCTCGGCTCTCCAGATGTCATGTACCTACACTGAGTTCTTCTTAAACGATCAATGGTTTTGGTAACAAATATCTTCGTCTTTAAGCGTTCGCTTAATGATTTCTTAATATAATTTAAATTTATTTCTTAAAAAGTAATTTTGGTCTCATGACATTAAAACAGGAAAAAAACTTTAACTTTTCATCGTCATTTTGTTTTTTTTAATGTTATGATGTTAGTATAATTTTATTTAGATTCTTGCCAAAACACTATTATTTCTGTTTGTGTTTAAGTATCTTATGTTCCAGAATTCATTAGATTTTTACTGTGTAAATTACGTGCCATAAATAACGCATTAGATTATTGAATCTGAAATGTTATTATTGTGATTCGGGTTGCGGATGATGATTTATTTATTTATTATAAATAAATCATCATCCGCAACCCGAGTTCGCCCACAGCTGGGATAGGCTTCCTAACTTTTGTGCCACTTCATGCGGTCCTGAACTTAACTTATCATTGGCAGCAAAATATACCTTGAGGTACAAATAAACAACTTATTAAGGCGATTCCCCGACTAGCGCCAAACTAGCGCCTATGTTATCTTATTAATCCGTTAAACAAAGGTTATTTCAAAGTTTTCAGCTTGCTTAATGCCTTTGTATTATTTTTATTATGTATAGTTTAGGCAGAGATACGAAGTTGTACTTTGTGCCCACCAAACTCTGTTTTCGCATCTCTGCCTAAACTACAGTAAATAAAAATATTACAAAAGCTTATAATAGGTATCACAAACTGCCTACTGAAAACTTTGAAATTACCTTTGTTCTACGAAATAATAAGTTATAGTAGGTGGCAGCGCAAGTTTGTCTCGGGGAATCGCCCCAAGAGTGTTAACATGAACTTACATAACATAACAACACGGCAAGAACATTAGAAAGCAATATTGGTGAAGGTCATCGAAAATTATCAAAATGGTTGTGATACATTAGTTTAGCAATCAAACATCCCAGTCGTGGGTATGTTAGTAATTGGACGGAGCGTGTACCGCCCGCGGTATGTCATTATTGTGCTACTCCTGGACTAACAGAATTGCCTCACAAACACTAGCATACCTACCACCAACTAGTTCAATATGGACATTAACGAAAATCATTCTAAACGCAGTACAATAACCAAGCAGGTTTAGTAAGTATTTGTCATTTGTTTGTATGAAGTTCGGTCGTTCACTCTTGTCGGAGTGGTCGTGGTACGAGGGGTCCTGGTGAACGTCTGCTACTGTATTAGGGAGGTAATGAGGTCAGAGCATTTTGTTAAAGATTGCTCACGAGAAGTTTTACCCTTAATTTTGAAGAATTAGATGGATTGAACAGTTGATTGACCGGTCTAAGTAAAATGGAGGAGAATCCAATTTCCCGGTCACCGTACAGTACATTAGTATTTCCGGTGTCACCTCGGAGCACTCAGTACAGGATATCGGAGTCGCAAGTCGCAATCAATGTCTATTGAATTGTTACATAGCTAGGATGTAGGCTCTTCAGATAATCCTACAACATTACCTCAAGGAAACTGCCTTAGAATTGAAAAGGGTAACTTTTAACTTCTGGGAAAAAGGATTCAAACTCGAGGGTGGATTTATTTGGAGCAGTGATCCGGGTAGGCCGCCCACCGCGCGTCCTTTAATTAACTAAGGTTAAACAGCACCGCATTCATAAACAAACCCTTACAGTCAAAAATTGTTTACAACTCAATTTAATCTTTACTGCGGTTCGGAATGGCGGTATCATAACTCCACGTAACGTAATGAAACCTGCCGTAAAGGAAGAATGAACTTTACCAAAGGCCGGTTAAACTTAACCAAGGTTTAATGGCGTGATTAAACCAAAGTCATAAAAGTTCAAACTAACGGGTGATAGGCATTAAAATTATGCAAAGCCTGTTATTGCATCGTCGTGGCACACCTCTAATGGCAGGCTTCGTGATCCACCAGAGGTGTGTGTCGGCTCTGACCTATGAATCTTCGGGACCTACCTAATTCTTGAAGAATAAAAATATAAAGTTTTATATAAGTAGACCATAAAATTCTAGCTTATTTCATCATATGAAGAGAAGAGTTAGTCTTTATTTATACCACTCTGAGCTGTCGCCTGATTGTTATTACGATTCAATTAGTCAATTCAGGGAACCTTGTGCTCAAGTAAAGAAGCTAATAACGTAGATTGAGATTGAGTGATTCCACGAAAGCACGAATACTCAAAAATGAGGAGTCGTGAGCCGAAACAGTAAATATTAAAGCCAGTAGTGTGACTACCCTAAAATGGAGTTGCACGACTCGACGCCAGACTCGATTTAATAATGGAGCGAAGAACTACATGCTCTGGTTTCGTATTCATGGAGCTAATTATTGTCGCCGACTCCGCTCGCGATCCCTCATTTATTTAGACGCGAAGCCGAGCTTTGCGGGATTCTGAAACTGAAATTATTACCGCTTTACGACAATCCTGCGACATTTCGCGTTTCTTATACATGCGGTTTGTGTCTGAGGTGTGCATAATGAATAAAACTTATGTTTATTATACTTGCAGCTTCAAACCATGTGTTGGTAAGTTACGATGATATGTTATCTACTTGGTTTTGCAGTAAGTAAATTTAGTATCGCTCTGCAGAAGCTGATTCACGGGTATTAGGTACATTAATTGGATTAAAGAAGTGAATCGATGGTGGTCACAGAACACTATTTTTGGATCTTCGCCAACCTAAACTAAACAAATGATAATTATAATCACATTGTACACATCCATGTACAACTTGTTCCTTTACCGAGTCTCTGCAATTTTAATAAATAATCTGTAGTTTCGTCCATCACAGGCCCTTCATCAAAAACACCATAGTCAGACATGCACACCTATATAAAGCCCATAATAAACTAGCGAGTACGCAATTACGCCGTGGCCAGAAAAAAGGAGGTTCCTAAACCGCCTTACAAATGAGAATGTCCCTTTTATATCTCCCCGGTACAGGCCCGGTTCCTCCAAATTACGAAGCTTTGTGTCTCACGTAAAAATCCCCACTCAGTATGGAGATGAGTTCTTATCTAAAGGGCAGCGGCCCGGGGTACCGACCTACGTGCCCGCATACAACTTTTACACGGGAATTGCAAAAAGACGTGGAAAATCCAAGAAATATTTGACAGGTTACTATGATGGTACGATAGCGAGAGGCCTAATAGATGGGTTTAGTAATACCTATTTGTTGGGATAAGAAACTTCTTCTTTCGGGATAAAGGACGTATTCTTCATTGCTGATGTCGTGCCCATCTTGGAATAGCTTTCACGGAGACGCTGATAAACCGCTTCCACTCTACTCTGTCTTCGGCCTGTCACAGGGCTGCAGCCAAAATGAGTCCCGTTTTTGCCTTAATTTGGTCAGACCAGCGCAGCGGGTTGGTTGTTGTAGTCCTCTTCTTGCTCTTTTCCCTGTATCTTGCCTCGTACAGCAAATTCTTCAAGGTTTTCTGGTCGCCTTCGGGCGTTATGTGTGGTGTTATGTCGTATGGGCTGAGGACTCGTTGGTAACAGATCGTTGACAATCTGGTTCTGATATTCAATTGGTCAAGAATGGATCTGTAGATAATGGACAGAACTTAAAAAATCTTTGTTTTTTTTCAATTCGTCTGTCGTCCCTATAAACTTCAGCCTCGTTCAAAAAGTTCAACTTCCCAATTATCTAGAAACCGCCGAACCGCTCCCGCCACACTCATATTCGCTTGGCGCTTCAAATATTTAACTAATTTCAATTAGTACGTATCAAACTTGCGGTTGGCAAATAAAATACAATTTAGATTTTCCAGTAACTGATGTATTTGAAATCAAAAGACTTGAGGCGATTGAACTACACTAGTTTCATTAACTAATTTTTTAACTAAATGTTTGATCCCACGCCACGGTTTACAAATGTTTGATCACTCACTGACTACACAAGCAAATGACAGCAAAGCAAAAGGATTCTTGTAAACATAATGCAGCAGTAGTATTGTAACTCTCCATCGCATCGGTTTGATGTGTCAATCGGGCGGTTAGGAAGCCTCTTCGTTGATAGGCTTTTACGGACGATGCGGCTTAGCGAGCGTGTCGGCCGTGATGCATGGCGGCACGGAGCGGGACGGAGCGGGACGGGACGGGACAAACAAATAGTGCGGCCGCTAATCTCTCGGTGAGCGGATTAGGTCGGCTTGCACAACAGTGTGTTGTGATTTCAGCGTTTGTGATTTGGTTTGAATGGGACTGTGTGTTTTTGTCTGTATTTTTATTCGGTTTACTTCTTGTTCAGTATTAGACAAAAAGTTAATAAATATTAGCTGTATGTATAAAAATATAAGTAGTAAGTCATGATAGAAATGTTAGAAATAGGAGTACGTTTCTTTGTACCTTATGAATTATTATCGTGTATAAACTTTATACACAATAATAATATGTACTACCTATGTACTTTATACTATAAAGCAGTATACTTACTTTATACTATAAAGTTGAATAAAGTACATACTACCTATGTACTTTATACTATAAAGTACATAGGTAGTCGGTGTCAATTGGAATCTAGGTTACTACGAGTAGGTAGGTACATATCGACTACGAAGCTTTTATTCCAATACACAGAACATGGCGGCAGCTTGTGATGAATGTGATCCTTGGAGTAAGGATTCATTTCAGTTCATATAATGATATGAGTCCATCCGTACCAACATCGAGCGACCAAGGGGGATGACGATTTGCGAAAGACTGCTAGCAAATGCTGGATGCGGCAAGCTGAAGACAGGGCGTCCCCCTCTCTCCACATCAGGATCCGAGGTCCAGGTGTCCGCCAAATTTCTACTCATTCCATAACTCCCAGCTTTGTTGTCAAACTTCAATTAATTACATCATCCATCTACCAACGTCAGTGTGACAAAAAACCACGTGACCTTATACGAGATGATGGTATAATACCTGATGACTTTTATACCCTGGGAATATATGCTATATTGCAAACTAAAGTTTAGGATGCCACGTGTGTATATCCTAGCGCCTTCACACCATGCAGAGACATCAGTAAGGACCGGCTCTGCAGCAGCATCAGCGGAGTCTCTCAAACAGTGAAAATACGCTAAGCTTGACCGAAGGTACCTGTTTGAGCCGTTTGGGGTGGAAACGTTTGGTCCTTGGGGTCCTTGGGGTCCTTGGGGTCCTTGGGGTCCTTGGGGTCCTTGGGGTCCTGGCGCACACGCAATTTATTAAGATCTTACCATCTTACAAAACACAAATCAAAGTGGGCCAAAATTCTGCAAAAATGGAATAATATAAAACCTACCTTTAATACCGGGAAATTGCGTGCTAAGCCACTGGCAAAAGCTAGTCATTTTTTAAAATTCTACTGTTATTCGAATTATCCGGATTACTCGGATATGTGAATGATGAAAACCAACGGCATTCAGTGGAGCCGCGAGTGGATCCGGGTGGAGCGGGTGTAGTATGCCGTGAAATACCAACGGCATTCAGTGGAGCCGTCCGCCGGAGGAAACTTCTTACACTATCCGACTCATACATACACTTTTTACATAGAAAAAAATTATAGTCAAAAGTCAAAAAGTCAAAAATCAATAACTTTATTTCTTTAGGCTTACAAAATAAGCACTTAGACAAGTCAAATTTTATACATAAACAGCTTAGTATATAATAATTATTATCAAATATGAAACAAAATGTTATTGATTTTGTTCGCTTCAATTTTTTGTCCACTAGTGGAAGAAGGAAGGTCAACACGCCAAAGAAAGTACCTATACCTACTTAGCGATCGTAATTTTCCCATTGGTTTGTCTTGCAACTGATGAAAGCTAAAATTCTTTGATGGTTGTAAAATAAACTGGTAGTTGGTCCCTAACAATAAACTGGTAGTTGGTCCCTAACAATGAACTGGTAGTTGGTCCCTAACAATAAACTGGTAGTTGGTCCCTAACAATAAACTGGTAGTTGGTCCCTAACAATAAACTGGTAGTTGGTGCCTAACAACAAACTGGTAGTTGGCCCCTAACAATAATCGTCGTGACCGTTTTCTCGTCGTGATCCTCTGATTTCTTAGAGACAACAGCGGAGTCAGTCTTGCTCGAGTGGTTCCGCAGTTATGAAGGTTTCAAATTCCAAGAAAACTAAGTTCATAATTCATAATCTTTATTCATTAACAATAGTAATATCGTATCTGAAATTTTATAAATAATTACATGCAGACCTTATTATAATAACAAACATGACACGAGAAAAAAAAAGAGAATCTATAGATATAAAATAACAATTTGTGTTTAAAAATAAATTACATTTCATAATTACATAATAAATTAAGTTGTAGAGCTCTTCCTGCTGATCACTTAGATAAATAAATAAATAATGCTCGACCATTCACACAGCATTATCTAGCCCCAAGCTAAGGTACTAGATAACTGATATACATAATACAATACATTACATATACAGGGTGGTTTTTTGAGAAGGGCGGTGATTGCCAAGTCCGAAACCACGAGAGTTAGGGAAAAGTCGTAAAATGAGTCATGCCCTCGATTTATAAGAAAACGATAACTGCATATTTATGTTTTTCAAAAACCTAAAAATATAATTGAAAAAACAAACCATCGCGTCGTACAATATAAACAAACGGCTATCTCAGCCGCTTTTCTTACTATAAAGTAGGAAAAGTTTTTATTTGAACAGTCGCGATTCGGTCGCTGGTTATTCTGAAGTTACTCTTCTAGCCGGACGGCAGCCGTTTATATCAGAACGTTGACAAAAGGAAGTTCTCAGTAAGTACATGTACCTTAGCGCACAATGTGTATCTAGATAGACATGGCACCGTACCTTCTGTCGGATAGGTACTTTCTAATTAAAAACCCAATTTGACTAAGCGGCAAAAACTTCTAGCTTTATGTTACCCACAGCCTAAGCTTTGAAATAATCTTATTAAACTCGTCGGTACCTAATCTCATTATTTCAGTAATGTGTCCCTAACATTCCATGCGACACAATATTAAAAAAAACGTCTTTTAAATCATTTTTTTTCAGCCAGAGATTTATTATGTCCATTAATAAACAATAAGCCATTTGGGTCCATTTGAGTTAAACGTGAAATTGGGCGAAATCTTCTTTTAATAGGATCCATTCTTTTTAATAAAAACCTGTGAATTGGGGGGGAGAAGGATGATACAATCCCGAAGTGCGGATAGGTACCTACCATGGATAGGTATTCCTAGTACCCACCCACAGGCACGCTGTACGCAGGGAATTTATGTTTTGTTCCGAACATTCGTATTATAAACCCTTTTTACTGTTAAGAATAAAATATTTAAAGAACTCGCATTAAACCTCACCTTCATAAATATAATTGCCACTTATAATGTTACGTGAAAACACATATTATCTAGTTTCACCCTTATTAATGAATCATGTTTTATCCAAGTAATCTCGCAGATAAATAAATCAAGTTTATCTTTTGTTTGCCCTTGCTTTAGATACCTACTTGCGAATATTGCCATTAAGATTTTCGTAATTAGTTTTGATAGTTGTGTGATTGTGGGATTGGTGCGACATTCAGCGATCGGCACTTCACTTCGGTATTCCAGAGCGGCCTGTACCGTCACTCATGAGGCTGTTAATTACCATGAATATTCACCAATACTTAACATAACATGCATAGGTCATAGTCACCTACGACCTTCCTGCATTACTTATTGAAAAGGAACTCAACATTATTTACCTTAAATACAAGCAAATACAGACATAATGTTTAGTGTGTTACCTTTTCCCAGAAATACACAATAATATACATAATACTATACAATAAAATTCAAGACAAAACATAAATACAACTTCCGATGCATTTATATTCGATGTAGAATTCGGTCCTAAATGAACGCCAGTATTGCGACCAATCCTCTCGTTACACGATCCAGGCGCACGTCAGGGCAGCTCAAGTGTGATGGCACCTCTCGTAACTTGTTGGCTGCTTCGGTAATTGTTTAACTGCCTTCACTTGAGATCATGCGAGCATACGGATAAGTGGTGCTTGACAGACAATTACTTTGTTTCTTTTAATCATTTTATACGCGTATCGTAATTATTCTGACTAACTCTTATTATTTTCAGCCATGTGCTCGGTTTATATTTTGTATTTAATTTTGATGATCAAAGAAAATTTGATATTAAGTGCGTAGGTACCTGTGTTATTATTTGAACGGTTGCGTCGTGAACCGGTCTATATTATATAAATTAATCAAATTTAAACAGCAATATAAAGCGTAGGAATCACCGTAACCCTCCACATACCTAATTATTTTATGTTGAAACTCCCTTCGTAATTGAATTGAAAGTGACGAGTTTGATAACTTTTAGAAATGAACTGAGCCCTGAGTCCATTTGACGATAGTTTCGCTACGTGATTGTGACGTCTCGTATTTCCACAGGCTTTGCGTGCACACGTGCAGCGCCTCTGTCATACGGACAGGGAACAACGCAAATCATCCTCATCATCTGTTGACTCATATCCGGGAGATGCTTGTCAAAAACACCGTGTCTATGGTGCCATCTCCTGGAGATCACTTTAGGCTGTGGTGTAATTGATAACCGGTTGTATATGGACTATGTCATAACTGCTCTAATTTGCACAAGCCTAACGTCCGCGACATACAAACAACACTTTGCGTCAGTCTGAAACAGCCCACCACAAAATTTGTGAAATCGTCATTTATCACACGCGCTTTTATCGCGCGCGACCACCCAAAAATGGCTTAACACATACGCAATTTTTTTGCAAAATGGCTGCCACGGAGGAATGAGACGATCCGGTCTCGTTACTATCGTCAAATGGTAAATCGTAGCAAGGTATATTACGGTATATTTTCTATAGTAATCGGCGACTGACCACAGACGTAGCTACAACGTATATTTTTATTACGTCACCAAAACATGTCGACAGATATATCACGATATATTTTGGTATATTAAGATATGACGGCCGCAGAGCTAATGAGTACAAAAATATATATTATAGCATAGCCACCGTTTGTGGCAGATATATACATGTGGACATATTTGATGACAGCTTAAGTTCAATTTATAATCAGTTACGATCCTATTTAAGTTTTCACTAGTTTTCTATCCTGAAGTTTTATTGTTTTGTATCATAGATAGTTAACGTTTTGGACCAAGTAGTCTGTAAGTTAATTATTAAGCTTGAAATAAATAAATAAATAAATATATTGTAGCTCCGTCGGTAGTGGGTTTAATGTGTGACGGGTACCAGTAAGCACTATAAAACAAATGAAAGATTTTTTCAAATCGGTCCTGTAGTTTCCGAGTCTATTTAATTCAAACAAACAAATCTTTCCTCTTTATAATATAAGTACAAGTATATATAAATAAACTTGTATCATATTTTGTACTGGTAATGTAAGGTCAGTACATAGAACATGTAATCTTCAAGTTTAGTTGATATTGTTGTCTGCTGCGCACGTTCGCTGAATGTCTCCGAGAGCGCACATCCACTTTGTCCTCAGCTTCATCTCAGCATGATATTGCCAACAGACTTCTGTGAGAGTTTTTTCGCCAAAGTTAAATTGGCATTACCGAGTTTTAGAAGCACCTAGTTAGAAGCAAAAAAGGTTTAATGAAGAGTGAGAACGTAACGAGTTTTTGTGATAAAATGAATCCAAATGTCAGAAACAGAATTTAGCGAAGGCTTAGTCCTATTGTAGTCTTAGTAGGACAGGTATTATACATTGTGAGCATCAAGGAGACGACGAGGAGGTGATATACAAGTCGCACGAGAACAACTTGGACAAAACGCGTGTAGATTATTGTTATTGGACGAATCGCGTTTTGGACGATCAGCTAGCAAATCATCTTAGTCAACCATGTGGATGGATTACAATATTTTGGACCAGTTCTAAACAATTTGAAACGCGCACGTCTCGTCAGGTTAATTATTCATTACACACACGATGTCACTATTGTCGGCATGACATTCAGACTGATTGAACTGACGTCTACGAAGGCACTTTTAGCTCATTACATAATTCACATTAGATCAGCAGCGCATTCAATTATTAATAATTAATTTAAGCGTTCTAGTTGCTAGAATGGCGTTTCAAAAGATTTTTGAATTATATGTATAGTGTAATGTTTAGTATGTATGTATTGTATATATTTAAGGCCGCCCATTGTGCAACTCTGTTATTTCTCTTTTCCTGTATTCTTTTTTTTTTGTATTTTTTTTTGGTGTGCAATAAAGTGTAGGTATTGTATTGTATACGAAACACCATAACACCACGCTATCTCCCATAGCTGGAGTCACTAACGTTAGAGACAAGTCTGCCAGACTGAAGTGGGAGTCGGCGCAGCACGTGAGCCGCATGAAGCACCCAGAAGAGCGGGCTCGGATCGACTTTCTAGGAACACGATTTCGAAACATTCCGGTTTGATTGGCGGGATAGTTTAGTGAACCTGGACAACGAACGCAACTCCAACAGTTAGGGGGATCTTTGCATGGCAGGGGGACCACATAGGTAACATAAGAAACCTATTTGAGGTAGCAAAGGAACGGACAGGACGGCGCCTGTACCCATTACCCGGTAGCGTCGACTCTGAGGCTAAATACATATGTAGGTATTTACATTTCCGTTTTCTACACTTTGAAAATAAGCAGCTTTCTCAGAACAACGATAAGAATTAGAATGAATAATATATTGCGTTGCGTGCACCAGGCCAGTCATGTAGTAAACCGACCATTTCCGGCGCGCGCTCAACGCCCGCCCTCGCTCGCACGCCGACAGTCGCGCCCCGCCCGCCCAAGATGTACTGATACAGATTTAAATAAACTATTTGTGATTTTCTTTACAGAATAACAGACAATAAAGGTACATTAAACCTATAATAGTCCACTGCTGGACATAGGCCTCCCCTTATGAGCATTGTTAAAATTGCTATTCAATGTTTTCCGCTTAGATCAAATGTGTTCAAACAAAACGTGACCTAACCCACTTGTCTCAATCTATTGCATTGCAGGCAGGCTTGTCTTGAACTTGAGATATATATAAAACCTTTGGATCTGTCATGGTCACTCAAATATTCGTGGGTGAATATTTCGTTATCAACGATTGTCATTTTCCAGTAGGTACAATCAGCAGCGACAGTCGCTGAACACGACTCACCTTAGCGGTAGGTAGTTAAAAGCACTCCACGATTCCTTTCCCTCTCACCAGGCAGTTTTAAAGTCCCCATAAAGTATGTAAAATCTGTATCCCTCGGCCCGTGGCAGGCGGCATTGCCCTGCCCTGAACCTTGCGCCTGATAACATCGGATGGCCGCGAATACTTCGGATTGCATTTCGTGGATTTATTGACTCCCCTCGGGCTTCGCCCTTTTGCGGTTTAAACAGCCATTTATAATCTTTATGGGGACAAAGAGGCTTTACAAGTTGCCTTTACGAGCGTTTCCTCAGGGGTCTATCCGCGATCAGGCGCGTGCTGGCGCTGGCGCAGGCGATCAAACAATCAGAGCGGTCAACATTCAGATTCGATAACGTTTTTGACGCATCCTGGGCTTACGAAACGCTAACCAGGCCCTTTTTAAAACTAAATAACAGTAAAATAGAATGTGTTTTTGATTATCTTATTCGAAATATCATAACCAACGTGTTGCAAACTATTTACAAATCAACAATGCTAGACGGTAGGGTGCTTTTTAATTAACAGTACTAGAAACTGTGCACGTAACTCGGTAAGTGTTGCGGTCAACGTGTTCCTCTATTAGTGTCAGAGTTCTGTTGTTCTTTTAGTTCCCAAAGCTTTAGCAAATCAAACAAACCGTCCGGTCGGTTATTTCATCTGGCCGTAGTGCGCAAACAGGCACGAAACAACTGATATTATTCTGGGGCTAGTTGGAAGTTTAATTTCCGTTGGCGCACGCCGTTTCCTCTGTTTCTCACCTGCATCCTTATTCGATGTGACCGTACATACTTGTTACGCAGAATGTTACGTTTTTATTTTATTTATTTATTTAAAATATATTTAAAATATATTAATCACACTATCTACAATTGCAATGCGAAAGTTTAGATGGATGGACGGATGTTTGTTACTTCTTCACGCCAAAACTAGGCACTGAACTGATCGGGCTGAAATTTTGCACTAAACGTAGATGGAAATAACCTTTTGATAGTTTATGCTCGTAAAACGCACTTGATACGTAATTTATCTCTAACTGAAGTAATTATAGCCCTGTTACCTAGTTTAAAAAGGTAAAGGTTTTACTGAATTAAATGTAGGTGATGGTAGGTGAATATGGTATGTAGGTGTAGTGTGCAGTGATATTATAAATATAAATAATAGTAGGGTCCTACATTAAAACAAATCGAATAAGATCGCTTATTTCGTGGCTCCTCAGTCAACATTTCCATTATATTTTTAGGTTCCAAATTCAAAACACATTTTTTATTTCACATTACTCCGGCGGGAATAATGTACATTATGGAACATCGACCCCCAACGGAGAACGAGATTGAATTTGGAACATCACAAAGACAACAACATGAAAACTTGGCTGCTGCATTTCTCCACCATCTCTGTCAGGGTGCATGTATCAAACTTGTGCAATATGTTTACTTTAAAACTGTGAAAAAAATTAGTAAGTACCTGGGTATTGTCACTAGTCAATGGAACTGTTATGCACCAATGTAAAGGAAATAAAAATGTCCTTATTCCCTTGGTCCTCCACCCACAAGTGACCGTCACTCTCACTGGACTGACAGCACGTGGTTATGGCGAGTACGGACCACCTGTACCTATTCACTCTGATGATTATCTGGCACCAGTGTACAATCTAGAAATATTTATTGTACAGCTTTTGCTTAAGGTTTTTTGTTATAGTGCTTACTTTGGGCGCACTTTGGGTTTCTCTAAGAAATGAAATAAGTTCCCAAAAATTTTCTGTTTCGGCGGGACTCGAACCCACGCCCCACCCTCAGTACGGGTGTGACACACCGGTGGCTCCACCTACAGGGCAGCTTTTACTTGTGCTGAACAAAGAGAGAATCCGTCACAGGTTTGTTTTAAAAGGAATCATTGAAGGAATAATGTTGTTCGTAATTTTTTTTAACATTGAATCTGTTACGTTTATTTATTAATTGCGTCCAAATAGTTCTTCTGCAGGACATTGAATAATTAATGCAAAATCTATCGCTTCAGAAATACATACAAAAGTCAATTTGATTACGAAAATTAAAAGCAGGTTTAATTAACGTTACTGGCTGAAACTGTAACATTTTTGTTTGTTTGTTTGTTCAGTGTAGCAGTTCGCAACAAAACAAACAAGTAACCGAGTCCAGTAAGTCTGTTTAATAAACAACCTTCCACTGCAAATTACAGAAAATCCTTAGTTTGTTTCCTCCAATTAAAATTAAAAACTTATCTGTTTACTTCTCTGCATTCTCTAGTGTTTTTAATTACGTACTGGGACATTCTTAATTGTTTTTTAATTTGTGTAAGCCCTCCTTAATTGGAACGCTTATCACCGCCTTAACTTCCTCCGAATTGCCCTGACTGGTAATTTATGTAAATGTTCTCAGATCGCGGAGCTCCTGCGATTTGTACCTCTATGTGTTACTCAGCTGCCTGCTTCAAACCAACACTCACAGGAATCTGAATGTTCTTGTTGTCCTACTGCCTGCTTCAAACCAATACTCACAGGAATCTGGATGTTCTTGTTGTCCTACTGCCTGCTTCAAACCAATACTCACAGGAATCTGGATGTTCTTGTTGTCCTTTACTCCTCCCCCAACAAAACATTCTACAAAAGTACACAGATACACTAATTTTATATTTGTTTATTCAATGCTCTATTGGGTTCAGTCTATTATGATAAGGCCTATACCATCTGTAGCACACGAGCTACACCCGAGCCTCATCCACCTTCTGTAGCACACGAGTTAAACCCGAACCTCATCCACCTTCTGACCTCGACGATATCATCTTTGACAGCATTATTTAAAAACATTATATGATACTAGCTGTTACCCGCGACTTCGTCCACGTGGAATTTGATTTCTCAACCTATCCTTATAGACTTTGGACTGTACATTGTCCCAAAGAGTGATGTGATGTCACAGGATCTGGACAGCCAACTTAAAGTTTAAATTGTCTGTGGCAAGTGGCGCCACCGTCTTGCTGGTAGGTGCTTAATATCCTGGAGATTGCGGTTTTTAATTTAAGGAAAAATAGTCCGTTTATCACGGCATGATAACGTTCGTCATTGATAGCTTGACACTTTATCGAAAAATGGAACTGCAGAATGGACCATATTAACTGCAGTTACGAATGTTGAATGTTAAGAATGGTTCTTTTGTGTGATAATAAAGGTAACCCAGTAAATTTATTTTTTCTTAACTTATTTTTTAGTTTTGAAAACGAAATCACCCTAATCGGGGTATCACATTACTAATCCGAAAGGAGCTGTTTCTGAACCGCGAGTCAACGTGAATAATGTGTTTTTGAATTTAAAATACCTAATCAAAGTTTTTTTTTACTCTATTTTAACTTTTTTTTCTCCCTATTTGTGTTCTATGACACTCATGAAAAATATTAAAATTTCAAAAAAAAAATTGCTGTTTTCTTTACATAAACCGGTGTTTTGTCGTCTGAGGAGTACTTTAGGACTCTTTTTTTTCAGCATACGTGTTTGTAATGCTACTACCGACAATTTCAGAACACGATGAATGAAATACGTGTTGGTTTAGTTAGAGGTATTTTGTAGTTCTGGTGTTAACGGTTAATGAAATACAGAGCATTTTTGTTTCAATTTTCGACTTCAATTTTGAACCCCTTAGAGTTTGATTTTCCAAAATTCCTTTCTTAGTGCTTACTTTCATACCAAGACCTACACACCTTGCGAGTTCCAAGTCTCTACGCTTACTGGTTTAGGCTGTAGCTTGTCTATATGTCAGGACAAAGAGTTTTATATAAGTATAGATTAGCCGTTTATTTGGAACCGCGTAAAGTGCTTCTTGGGTTTTTTACTTTGTAGGTCACAGAGTAAGTCTACAGTTTTGAGTAAGTACCAATTCACTCAGACATTCATTAAGTATTTATTGATCTCAGATTCGACTCGTTAGTCGAAATTTCTTTGATCAGTCACTGTCTGACTCGTTGTCTTATCAAAGGCCTATCTGCGTTGTTTTACGTAGACCTACGTAATTACGTTACGCTAACGCGGTTTCTCTACCTAGTGATTATTGGGTTATTTTGACGTTACTTTGAAACCATTGATTGGTGTGCTTCATTGGATTTATTTTATTTTGGTTAAAGCTTTGTAAGCTTGGTTT
This sequence comes from Eupithecia exiguata, assembly GCA_947086465.1. NCBI lineage: Eukaryota > Metazoa > Arthropoda > Insecta > Lepidoptera > Geometridae > Eupithecia > Eupithecia exiguata. The sequence continues at coordinate 14,874,362 of OX352228.1, read as the reverse complement.
TGATAGATATAATTTATTGAAGGTCTAACGTTGAAACAGATCTAAAATAATTTAGTGTTCTGTTTAGTTATTGGCAATAATATTACGAGCCAATTTGCTAATGATTTCAACAGAACCGAACACTGTGCCACATTTATCGAAAATATATCGCTACGATTCGGTTTCAGCCCTAGGGCTGCTACGTGCCGAGTCATCGCTGCAGGCCTACACCGACCAGATCATAATTGCCCTCATTTCTGTTTTTACACGGAATCAAAAACCTCCCAAGTTTTAAGAGGCCACTTGGCGTTTTGATTTATTTTATGTAAGTTATTGATAAAACTCGTTAACGCATTTCAGATTTAACCCTTCTCAAATGTCATTGTGAGATACTGCTGTAAATGAAGCTCGTCATTATAATAACGAAAGAATGCTTTCCGGATTTCTCATTTCCGGTTGGTCTATCGGTAACGACGACATCGAAATGGTTCATATTTCAAGCCGCAGGTAGAATAATCACCGGAGATTTAGTTTTGGTTTTATTAGAAGAGAGTAAACGTGAGTGTGCGACGAGGTAACTCGGGCGCAGTTCACAAAAGAGCGCATTTCACCCTCACTCTGCGCGCTCGACCGCGAACCGATAGCGAAAAATGGTGCCTGTGAATTTCACGGAAACAACGTTTTCAACACTCTTGTATTCTTAAAAAGTCGGATATATTTAAAATACTTAATGAAAACGGCGGGTGAACTGTAATGTAGTACTGGAGCTACAGCGTAGACTTGCTACGAGTTTCGTAGCCGAGCTACGTACGACGTAGAACTGTAATGTAGTACTAGAGCTACGGCGTAGACTTGCTACGAGTTTCGTAGCCGAGCTACGTACGACGTAGAACTGCAATGTAGTACTGGAGCTACGGCGTAGACTTGCTACGAGGTTCGTAGCCGAGCTACGTACGACGTAGAACTGTAATATAGTACTGGAGCTACGGCGTAGACTTGCTACGAGTTTCGTAGCCGAGCTACGTACGACGTAGAACTGCAATGTAGTACTGGAGCTACGGCGTAGACTTGCGACATTCGTAGCGTATTTTCATCTGTGAGACAAGGAACATGTTCCTCGTACTCGTAGCAAATATAAGTCTTGTGTGTCTGTTGAAAACAAGTACAATAGAGAACCGGCTAGTGGTCGGTTATGCAAAAAGCCGGACGATCACTTTACCTACGCCGTAGAATACAACAATAGCCAGTAAGTAAGTATTGCATATTCCTTGGCGAGGTGCTAAATCAGTTGCCACGCGCCCGTGGAAAGGCTTAGATAAACGAAAACAATTCCTCCGCTGAATTTATTTGACCCCCCTAATTACATTACCCCTTGTCTTTGTGCAATGGGGTGATACCCCGCGGTAATAAAGGATTACAAACAGTGTTGAACATTAACAATAGCGAAATAGAAATAAAGCTTAAATATTTATTGTTTTTCCTAATTTGCTTTAAAAGGGGTTAGAAGTTCAAACAGTTACAGAAAAAGACAAAACAGAATTAAACAAAATGATTTAGGTAGGGGCCTTTAACTTACGAATGAAACAAGGAGGTAAGTATATGAAGCGCAGGAAGACACAGAGAAAGAAGACAGTCCACAAACATAGTCCAGGAAGAAAGCAATCGACGTAAGTGATGAGATGAGGTCACATTTGTTTACTGCCGCAAGAACTATAATATGGCATGTAGGACTCCTCCGTGAGATTTGTTCGCATCCAGATTATGCGTACAAAGTGAGTAAAACCATAAGGGCAAAAAAATCTTCTCCTCATACAATTTATATTTGTCCTTATTCCCCGAGTGTCGCAAAACTCTTTGTTAAACTGGTATTAATTTTCCTTTTCCTCGAGAGCGCAGACCTGAGCCTGCAAATTACATTTTATAAACAGTCTCCATCCCTCACAGAACAGACCAGCACATATAATTCTCGCCGTGCTCGCTCACTCGACCAATGAATCACACATTTTTCAAGCTCTGCTGGGCTGCCACTCGGAAAGGCTTTCACTGATAAATGACCCTTATCGTGTTGTCTTTAGATTGAATTTGTAATGTATTAGACTTGTGAAATAAGGCTAACGTTTTTAAATTACTCGCCTAGTAGTTATTAAAAAGTTAATTCCAATTTTTATACTGAGCTTGTTAACGTGAAATTTTAAGTAAAACTAAGTACCCTCAATATCTCACGTGTTAGGATTTTGGGAAACCTTTTTAAAGACCACGGCAACCGAAGCCTCGACCGTTCACAAAGTTGATTATACAATTACAACACAGCTAAAGGGTTATTTATAGTAAAGTCTATTCATCGCAAAAGGTAGCTCAAATCCAATCAACCCTTTCACAGCCTTTATTCGATTCTCCAGAGGTCAAATTCCTCAGTTAGGTGAGGCTTGTGCAAACGTATAGAATACCTAGTAAGGTAGGGCACTACACATTCTTCTGTGTCCTAGACATTCTCTCTCCCGTCCTGTGAGTGCCTACATCGTGTACTACAATGATTTGCTTAAATTATGCGCGAGTCGCGACAAGAGCCGACTCCACCATTTATTATTTAATCCTAGATAGGAACAAGTGCTTCCTCTAAGAAGACGGACTCAGTGCCTGTTCCAGGATGAGCGGACGCAGCAAAAATAGGTTAACGAATCGCCTTATTTATCATCATTCGTCATATTTCGTCCATCGTTTCTTTTTTGATTTGTTCCCTCGCGCAGTCAATTTATCGGAATCGATAAATCTCACATTACGCAGCATTTGATAAGGGTTGATTACAGTTAACCCGCAACCCTCGGGAATCCCTTTTGATGCTAGGTTAACATTAGTTAACATTATTGTTTTGATCCAACATTTGAAACATACAGGTGGTGAACCTGATGTAAAGTTCCGGGCGGGGCAGCCCTAGCACGATGCAGGTAATATATTTCTTACCTCCCTAGGGGCGGACTGAGTTTAGTTGGTTATGAATTTTAAACGAGGATTAATGTTATTAACAGTGCGGTGTGGGACGAGACGTGTGGTGGAGTGGCTTCAGCTCCTGACGGAGCGACGGCGGGATCTGTCGAGAAGGTGTGCCACTCGTGTGAGTGGAGTGCAGGGTTCAGCTCTGACGGGGTGACCACTCGTGGACTGGGTGGTTCTATGAGTACTACCTACTATAAAGTTGACTTAACCGTATTTATTTAGAGAGATATTAATGACGAGTTTAGAGATTAATTCGGTGTCGGATTGCGTCATGTCGTGTAATCCTTCAATGAATTTATCTCAATACCTTTGACAGATTATGAGGATTTTACGATTTATATTTAGGATTGTACGTGTTTACAGCTTTATTATTACTAGCCATGTTGTGTATCACAATCTAGTCTAAGAACCTTATTTATAATCTTTTTCTTTTTAATATTGATGTTATGATTGTTTTCTGTTTTGCATACCAATATATAAAAATAAATTATAAAAAGAAATCCCGCCCGTGCTAGTAAATACAATTACAACTCAGCAATAAGAAAAGTATAAAAATATCTGTGTACCTACTCCTCTAAATTGCCTGAGACCTTACTTATTTCTGTAGACATGTTCCTTTCGTCGTATGTACTTTTGAAGTTCTTGTAAATTATATATTTGTTTGTCTCCAATGCGGAGCTTTTAATTGCTTAAACTTATCCTTTCATGATCCATTTAAAGTTTTACCGTTAATGTATCCACCCATGTAATTATTGATATTTCCTGTACTGGTAATAGCATATTTTGCCTGGTAACAGGTTTCCCGTAAAATAATATCATTTATTAGCATACAATCTGGAGACCTACTTCACGACTTGTGGTCTCAACGTACCCACCATCATTTGATGTTTTAACAAAAACGAAAACCCGACTTCGAATTTCTTTATATTTTACTGTTTTTTTCTTAGTTTTGCGGGCCAAATAGTTAAATTATATCAAGAGCATCCAAGACTTATTCTAAACAAAGCTAAAAGAATCACCAAAATTGGCCCACAATTGACGGAGAAATTGGCGTACATACATAAAACATGTTTACCTACCTACACGGCGCGGCGGAACAGAGAACCTCCTCCTTTTCTTGGAATTCGTTCAAAGCGAGTCCACAAAAAACAAGAGCCTACCAACCTATTCATAACACAAGCTAAATACAGTTTTACAAACATGTTTTACACTGAATATATCCCGCATTATCAAACCGCGCCTGATAACACGACAAACCCCAATCCCGCAAAAAACAAATGCATTTTGCATTAACAGTTGAAAAGCACAAAGCTTCCTAGTCTTCCTCGTCGTGCAGTTGGATAATTCCACTCATTCCCCTGATACATCCCTCATCTTTCTGGGTGAGTGCACTAGGCGCGGTGTCCGACCGACAAATGACCAACATTCTGTTTATTTCGTTCAATCACAAAGCCCACGTTAGCATTAAAAAGGAGAGGCATGCAGCACACTTAGGTTCCCCAGTAGATACCTGCATACCTATCGATAATCGAACTAATCATAGGAGTGCGCCAAATGCAAAATTCAAGCAAAATGGGTATTTTTATTATTTTTTACGAATTACATAGTCAGACGAATTTTCTATTGAAGTGATCGTTTAGTTTTTATTACCATAATCGTATAAAGTATTTAGTTAAGAATTTTTTAGACGATATCTCATGAAAATTTATGTTGAATAACTAGCAAATGAAACTGGTTTTCCGGAGTAAAAATGAAAATTTAGAGGAAACTGCGATTTTTTTGTATCGAGTCAAGTTGATTCAAACGAGTTTCGACTCCCATAACTTACTAACAAAAATTCTTAACTTCGGATGCTAATCAAAAAATATTTAAAAAGTCGTGTTTTATTGCCTTAAATTGCATTGAATTTCCGTGCAGTCAAAACGTGAGTTTGGGACTCGTTACACCCTAATTTATAAAGCCAAGACTCTTCTCGTAATATTGCCGTCGTAAAAAGTGTTATCACGAGAAGATCCAAGTCAGCCATTTTATTTCATTCGACTAAGAAGCTGGCCGATTACCTAGGTCTAGGCAAGTGGTTTAGGATAACTTTCGAGTATAGATACGTAAGTTGCCAACTTCATAGACGAAACTAATAAAATGGCTGACTTGGTTCTTCTCGTGATTTCAAGCCTTTTTACGACGGAGGTATTACGAAACGAATCACGACATAATTTCATTACAGCTGCGGGCCGAAGAAAGTTGGCAATTAATAAATAAATTAATTAAAAAACTAAGTATCAACTGTCCTCAGAAACATCAGCGCATTTGTTTAGGTACTTACACAGCCCACTGAGGTTATGACCACAGAGCAATATCGCCAAATTACTTGAAAATGTAAATGTTAAGTTCGTTTTTCTACCAATTATCGATTGAAAAAAAAAATGTATTTGAGTGGTTTATTAGCACTGCAGAATCTAATTGACACTTTCAAAAATGTATTTGAGTGGTTTATTAGCACTGCAGAATCTAATTGACACTTTCAAAAAATGGGTGTAATATCCTATTATGATTGTTCCCCACATTTACTAACAACCGGATGTTCTAATCATCATTACTTTTTTACAGATTATACAAAACAATTTTATTATTTAGGGCTCTGTTTAAAATCCTTCTTACATAAAAATAGAATAAGAAGAATAGGTAGGTAGTGGTTTCAACCGTTAGCTTAGCATACCTGTTACAGACTTAATAATACCTACATAGTTTAATTTAAAATGTAGAGTTATCGATTCAGTATTCCTCGTAAGCTCGATTATCGGACTCTATTATCCGCATGGATCCAATATTTCTAATACCTTTCTTGTGAAAGCTCTATTCACGCAGATACTGGAATCACCTAGTTACGAGCGAGGCTAAACTAGCAAACTATTAAAGAGGCAATCTCACGATAACGACGCCGGCATGGTATCACAGCACGGTATCGAATCGACTTATTGAATGGCCTGGAACAGTTTAACGGTAAGGAGGAAATGTTAGGTCAGCTGCCCCCGGTTCAAGCATTGAGTGGGATGGGATGGTGCGACGAAAATACTCGCCCTCGCTGAAATCCCTTCACCTCGGTACCGTACGCTGAACAGGACACGAAAATATATTTTTGGATGCTCTGTTTTTAGAGAACAGAGAATCTAGATTCTCAGGTATTTGCAGAAGATTTTGCTGGTTTATTACTTAGGCACAGGTTAACTAAGTTATCTGCCTACGCCTTTCTTTCCAGGAATAGGTTGCATTACTCGTATTAAAACACAGTTTTGCGCAAATATTATTTATTCAAATTAAAGAAAGTCTTAACTTAGAAATAATCAAAAACAATGTTATAGTACCTACCCAATTATTTAATTTAGTAGTGAGTATTATTTTCCGCTGTCATCAGACTTCTCTATCTTCTCCTGAATGGGGATGCTCCTCTCCTCCAAGGGTTCAGCTCTGAAGGCGACCAGCACCAGCTTGCCTTTGTCCAGATGGCACTCCACGCGCTCCGGAGGGAAACCTTCCGGTAGCAGGAACCTCCTCTCGAAGTGACTCCTTGTCCAACCATCCTCACGTTTGACCTCCTTCTTCCCTTCGACTGTGATTTCGTTCCCAACAGTTTTCACCTGAATCTGTTCCGGACTGAAGTTCTGAACGTCTAGAGAAACTTCCACCTTCTTCCCATCGACTTTGACTTCCGAATCGGAGTAGACGCCTTCGATGCCGTGGTCCAGACGCGAGATCTGCTTCAAAGGGTCACGGAAGAACGGGTCCCGAGCGAAAATCGCGAAGGGTTCCTCAAACACTCTCGCGAGGGGGTCACGCGGCACCGCGTGCAGTTGACGGAGCCAGAACGGTACAAGAGACATTTTCACTTTATTTCTTCTTTTAATACTTCTTGTTCACTCTCAAGATAACTGATGCAATGTTCGTGCGCTACGCGGCTTTTATACTCAGTCGGTAGCTCCACCTTTCGTCGAGAATTGTGTAGAAGTTTCGAGAAACTTCCGATCACCTCTAGAATGTAGCAGGGTGCAAGTTTAGAGACATCTAGCGAGCAGTAGCGGTACTAGATAAGTAAATCTAACTCTAACTTTACAAAAAGCGTCCTCTGCAGGCAAATTATAGAACTAAAATAGTTAGACATATATCTACAAGATGGCGTTAAGCTATCATTTAGCCCTTATAATACGACATCTATTGCGGAGTAGCAAGACTATTGAATACAATGGGGTCATTCTAACTTTACACTGTGCGGACAAAGTTTTACGCCGCTGTGTAAGAATTATATTTCAGACAGTTTAAATCTTTTATTTCAGACTCAAAATAAATCATTTTCCGAAACATAACAACCCGTTCAGGAAAGCAAGTTTATCGCCGCAGTGCAATAAAATAAAATATATTTTTCTGGACCTATCAGAAAATTTGGTAAACCGTCAAGATTCCCTTATGATAAACCATAACCCCCATCGTTGGTAGTCGGGTAAAAAGGGCGTAAGGTCGTGCTAACGCCATTATACATTTTAATTTCATTTCGATCGTAGATGAAAGTAATTTACTTTTAAAGGTTTCAATATTGTAGTCGATATCTACTTAGGTAGGTAGGTACTTTAAGAAAAGACTGAGATTTGCTTTTTTTCCTGGTTGTCCTTTTTACCTACAGATACGTGGAGCAGGATAGGTAGAATATTATACCTCGGTCAAAAGAAGTCGCAACGTATACAACGACGCCACTGTCGTATCAGAAGGATAATTCCTTGTTTCCTTCATTCTTCATTTTCCGTACCTAAGAGGTTTTGCACGTGTAGGTAGGTACCTACATTATTAATAGTTAGTCATTGTAGGTAGGTGTCCTATTTGTTCCGGCTCTCGCTCTAATTTCTAAACAAATTGCAAGACCCCTACGTTCAATGATCACTGTTTGAGCTACCAATTCACTCATCCCCAATAACCCGTGTCTATTTGAGCATCACATTAGTCAGGTGAGAAGCGCGTCAATAGGTAATCCTTTATCACTTCAGAGAGTATAAAACGTACGGTTCAGGAAACCGGAAGGCAATTTGGATATAGATTTTGGATAAAGTAAAGGTGACAATGGATAAACTTAGTGTGATAATGATGATAGTGGTAGTTTTGGCGAGTGCGGGTGTGCTCTCTAGTTTGCCGATCGATCTATCAGAAAATGGTGAGGACTACAACCTGTACTTGTTCACAAGAGTAAACGACTACCTACTGGTGAGGTGAAGTTGAGAATGCTTTTTTCATTTATTAATATTCCATTGTTTTTAGATGTAGCCGTGGAATCGCAAGCACACAGAATAGAGAAGAGATTTATAAATCCTCTCTTCAGTTCAGGAGCATTGGGAAACGAGAATCTAGTCAAAATTAGAGCTAAACGAAGGTAGGGGTCCTAAATTGTAGTCAGTAGTTTTGTTAAGTATGAGTGTTCACTGCTCCCTAGTGGGACCTTATTGAACTCAAAAGTTTTGTATGATCCCACTGGGATCATGAGAGTGAGCATCATGGAATAAGCCGACAACGACACTACTGGTAGTGCGGCTGGTAGTGCCGTTGCCAGAAAATGGAATTGATCATTAATATAATAAAATCTTTGAAATGTTCCAGTGAGGAGGATTGCGAAAAGTTACAACTGTGCAAGCTTCACTCCCGCGCCAATCGGAACTTCTTCTCAACTTTTGAGCTCTATTTTGTGAAGTAAGAACACTTTACTTTCATACAGAATTACCCACCGAACACCGGACTCCATAAGTTGATACAAGTTGATTTTCTTCACACACGAATACATAAGTATACTGAACTACTTAAATATTTCCTCATCAAATGATACGTGTTCATGAACACTACTAGGTTCTTGCTAATATCAAGTCTCTTTTTACAGCAAAGAAAATGCGAGACTGTGGGACCACCAGGCTCACTCGACGGCTGAGTGCGAGCGCAGGTACAGCGGGTGCTACTACAACTGATAACGCAATAATAACCTCGCCTACAGAAAACCACTGTCTAACAGGACAAATCTAACAACAACGCTAATGATTCAAATAGAAGGTAGTCCTATAAATAAAACAACTATGATACAGTAACAACCGTCCATTTATTTACCCTTATTATACAATACTTATTAATCATCATAAAAGCATAAAATTATAATTGAAAATAACCAACAATAGGTAAATGAATAAATAATATTGCAAAATATTAAATCATGACTTAGTTCTCATTCAAACATCAAATTACAATAATTAGAAATAACAATCAACATCAGGGAAGGATTACATTCACACCACGTGAAAAAATATTTCAATGCAAAACATACTGGAAGTTCTTATTCTGAACACGAAACCTCACTCGATATAAAGAATGTCTCACAGCCTATGCTGTGCTAGCCCGCGCTGAACCCGTGATAAGCGTTTGGATGGTTCCTATCAGTGGTTATGCCCTATTGCTCAGGCAACAATTCACCAGCAGCTTTTAAAATAAGCTTGTCTTTTTGATCAGTCTTACGACGATATAATGCAAAAATACACCCAAACACTCACTCACAAAACCTTGCAATTCCACATAAAGTGACGTAATCAATGTTCAAAGAAAGGCGGGCTTCTTCTTAGTGGCTTTCTTTGGCGGATTGACCGTGTTCAGTATATGGTCGATGCTTGCCTTATCTAAAACTTCTGGTCGAGGTGCTTTGGCTGTGCTCTTGGCGCTGGCTCGGGCGGCCAGGGCTGAGAGGGAGGGCAGCGCAGCCGCGAGATGGGCGCGCTGCGTGTAGAGCACGGCAAGCAGGCCCAGCAGTGGGATCACTAGGAGGGACGTCTGCCGGAGCTCTTGTTCCGATGATTTCAGCTGAAATAATATTGAAACTCGTCAGTTTCTACAAACAGACTTATTAAAAATAGTATCTGCAAGAATCTCAGGTCAACACGATGTGCTGTAATAATGCAATCTCAAAAGTAGTCTGTACGAGCACGTACATTGTGCATTGCCCTAATTAATGCAAACCGCGCATTTACGCCAGTCATCAATTTTAGCAATACCTTTTATTGTATTCAGTTCGCGATCACCTGTCAATCGACTCACGCGACTCACTATCATTTCATTAGTAACTACAGTTTATCGTTAAATATATCAGTTAAAATTTATCTCTTGGTTTTTCTGATATATCCAGCTGAGTTACTATACGTGGTGTACGGACCGTACATCATTTTTTTAAATTTTAAAAACTGGTATATCACCCTCGCGAGTGCGTGAATCAGTGCCACCAGTGAGGATTTCCGCTAACAAGTGGAGATATCAGTGTGAGCAAACAGCTCACAGGATCACAGCAGCGGGTACCCTAGGACGTAAGCCAGGCCGGCTTGCGACTTCTCCGCAGCAACTGCAGGCGTCAACAGACACCGCAGGAAGGACACAGCAGCAGCAAGGCGTCAACAGACACCACAGGACGGACGTAGGAGTAGCAGCACCGCGTCACCGTTCATCCAGTCCAGAAGATATCAAGTAAGATCTTTCCATTTTATCTTCTTTTACTCTCATCACTTACGCGTACTAAGATGTCGACCACGGAAGACTTACTATCGGCTCAAAAGCAAATTACTTCCGCGATTGAGCAAATTTATTCGAATTTCAAGAAGGACGGTTCGGATAGGAAAACTCCAGACTATATTCAGCGAAGGCTAGACACGCTAGGTAGCTACTGGAACGAATATCAATCGAATCATAATAAACTGTGCGGATTAGGTAATAAGTCTTATCCATACTTCACTACAAATCAATTTGAAAGCACTGGAGAAAGATACACCTACATCAGGACAGCTATTCAAAGCCATGGAGCGAGGGAAAGGACTCCCTCCTCTCTTATCAAGCCAGCAACTCTAAGGCCAGGGACTCCATCGCAGGAATCTTCTTCTCAGGCTCGGGGTAGCAATAGCAAGACCGATGAGATGCTGCGGAAACAAAGCAGTAATTTTAAGGCATTCGAGCATACTATTTCTAACATCGACTTAGATTTAATATCGGAGAAATGGGAATTTGATCACTTGTTGCGTACTATTCAATCGCGTTGGTCTGCCATCGACGCCCTGCATTGGGAGCTGGATAGCGAGTCGGCTAGTCAGACAAGCCTGGAGTACGAATCGCATTTTTTTCAAGCTGAGAGAAAATTTAATGAAATTATAAAAGCTATCAATAGAAAATTCTCCTCGGTCTCTCACCGTGAAAATGTCACTCCAAAAATGGAAATTCCATCCTTCTCTGGCAACTATCATCAATGGTCTAGTTTTAAAGATCTTTTTTCTGAAACTATACACGCCAATCCATCTCTGTCTCCCGCTCAAAAAATGCAATTTCTAAAAACTAAAGTAAAGGGTGAAGCGGAAAGACTTATCCAGCATCTTTCCATCTCGGCTGATAATTATCAAATCAGCTGGGAGCTTCTAAATAATCGCTACAATAATAAGCGTCTAATTTTAAGTTCTCTCTTCGATCTAATGCTCAATATCCCAGCGGCGCAGCAATCGTCGCTAAATCATATCAAAAAGATCCATGACGTAACTCGCGAAAGCCTCAACGCTATCAGGAACTTGGGTATAAACGTTGAGTCATGGGATCCTCTTGTCATTCATCTCATGTGTCAAAAGCTCGACACAGAGACCCTTAGCGAATATCTCTCTTCCGTGAAAGAACCTAAAGAGGTACCTAATCTAGAAGAATTTTTATTATTTTTGGAGAAGACATTCACAACAATGGAATCCTCTCGAAGGAAGTCTGATCCAAAACCCGCTCAACAAAATCATAAAAATCAAAAATCCTTTCATAACTCGAATACGAAACCGTCATCGACCGGACGTATTGAGCAATCCGCGAATAGCAAAAATGTTTATGCCGCAAAATATTATAAGTGTGCAATTTGCAAAAAGAATAATCATTCGATTTTTATTTGTAATAAATTCCGTGAAATGTCACCATCGTCAAAAATTCGAACAGCCGAGAATCTAAAATTATGCAAAAATTGTCTATATTGCCACAATGAAAGCGAATGTATTTCAGAAAAACGCTGTCGCGAGTGCAAACTCGCACATAACACGCTTTTACATGACGCGTTTACGCTAAACTCTAATGAGGTCGGGGCATCGACTTCTAGCATGGCGAATGTCAGCGAACCTAAACAGGCTCAAAAGCCAGCTGCTAGGAGCTCACATGTGTCTCAAACTGAAATACCTGAAATCCTTTTAGCAACAGCAGTGGTACAAGTTGAAACAGCCAATGGTTCCTTTATCAAAATGCGCGCTCTTTTAGATCAGGGTTCTCAGACATCTCTCATATCTGAGAATGCTGCCCAACAGCTAGGGTTGCCTCGTCAAAAATGTCAGGGTGTGATCACTGGAATAGGCGCGAAGCAGTCGAACTGCAAAGGAGCTATTAATATTAGATGCGTTTCATCCAATAACAACTTTGAGTTTCACACGGATGCACTTATTATGAAAAATCTTATAAAAAATTTACCAAGCTTTTCTTTTGCCAAACCAACATGGTCTTATTTGGATCATGTCACTTTAGCCGATCCCGAATTCAACAACAGCCGTCCTGTGGACATCTTGTTCGGAGCAGATATTTATTCATTGATCTTATTGGAAGGTATCTGTCGAGGCGAGCTAAATCATTCTCCTATTGCGCAAAACACGCGTTTAGGGTGGATTTTGAGTGGTAGCGCAAGGACTCTTCAATGCAATGTCATACTTAACGATTTAGAGGATATCCAGAGATTCTGGGAAATTGAAGACATTGCCGAAGAGTCCAACCTATCATTAGAAGATCAGGAGTGCGTACAGTACTACAAAAGCACCACCACTCGACGAGAAGACGGTCGGTATGAGGTACGGCTACCTATGAAAACAGATTTAGAAAATAAATTAGGATTTTCAAAAAATAAAGCAGTTGCTCAGTTCAAATCATTAGAAAGGAAATTTATCAAAAATCGTGAAATGGAAAATCATTATAAATCATTTATGAAAGACTATCTATCAATGAGCCATATGGCGCCCGCTGTCAGTAGCACCAAACCCGATTTTTATTTCACTCACCACGGAGTAGAACGAGCGGAATCTACAACTACTAAGTTTAGAGTGGTGTTTAACGGCTCAGCCAAAACTTCGTCAGGCTACAGCCTTAATGACGTCATGAAGCGTGGACCTAATCTTCAGCAAGACCTTCAATCGCTTATTATCAAATGGCGGCAATTCAAATTTGCCTTTACTGCAGACATTGAGAGGATGTTTAGGCAAATTTGGATACACAAAGAAGATCAAAAGCTACAAAAGCTCATTTATAGAGATTCCGAGCTGGAAAATATAAAAGAATGGGAGCTTTTAACGGTTACTTATGGTACCAAGGCCGCGCCTTTCTTAGCAATGATGACCCTTCGTCAGTTGGCATCAGACGCAAAATCTCACCAACGATACAGCGAAGCAGCTGTAGTCCTCGAAAGCTCCTTCTACATGGACGATCTCGTTCATGGGGCTCATAATTTTGAAAACGCAAAACAATTGCGCGAGGACCTCATAAATCTACTTAAAACCGCCGGATTCAATTTAAGAAAATGGAAGTCGAACGTAGCAGCACTGTCAGATGCAAACATGCACAATAATCAAGACAGCTTCGACTTCAAGCAACCAGAATCTTCCAAAACTTTGGGACTTAGCTGGAATCACCAGCAAGACAAGTTTATGTTTAAATCTAAAATTGAACCAACGACGGCCGAGAAGGAAACTAAAAGATCACTCCTCTCGGATATATCTAAGCTATTTGATCCCCTAGGCTGGCTAGCGCCAATATCAACTAAGTTTAAAATAATTTTTCAAAAGGTATGGTTGTCCGCAATCAAATGGGATGACCCCCTGCCCGAAGAAATTTTATCTGAATGGATCATAATAAAAAACGATATCATAAACATCAATAAAATACAAGTACCTAGGTGGATATCAACTATCGAAAATGACGCAATCGAATTGCACGGCTTTTGTGACGCATCGACTAAAGCCTACGCATGCGTTATTTATTGCAAAATAAAACGAGGTAATCAACCTATTATCACCCTATTGGTTTCTAAGACAAGGGTAGTACCATGTGGGAAAAATATCACTCTTGCCAGGTTGGAGTTGATGGCGGGTCATCTCCTATCAAAATTGGTACTTAAAGTGCAACAGTGCTTAAGTACCTACCAGCTTGAGATCTATGGATGGTCTGATTCCATGATTGTCCTAGGATGGCTTAGCGGAGACCCAACCAGATGGAAGACTTTTGTGGCCAACAGGGTCACAGATATACAAAAGACAATGCCACCAGAATGTTGGCGTTACGTCAAATCAGAAGAAAACCCGGCGGACTGTGCCAGCCGTGGATTAACAGCGTCACAGCTGATAAAACATGACTTGTGGTGGCAGGGGCCATCATGGTTATCAGACTTCGATGGACAAGGCAAGCAGCCAGCATTTACCACTGACCTGGAGATGAAAAAAGTCCGACAAGTCAACGCCGTCACTGAAGATCTAGAAAACAATACAATTTATCAATTGCTTTCAAAACATAGCTCTCTCAGTAAAGTTATCAGAATTTTATCATGGGTGTTCAGATTAAAAAAAAGGGAAAATAACAAGCAAAAATACCTTTCACTATGTGAACTTAATAGAGCTGAAATCTTCATCATCAAACAAGTACAGCAAATTGAGTTTTCAAGTGAAATTAAATACATCACTGAAAACTGCCAAGTACATTCAAAGAGCAAAATATTACATCTTAATCCATTTTTGGATGAAAACGGAATCCTACGAGTTGGAGGACGGCTAAGAAATTCTAATCTTCCTGCGGACATGAAGCATCCTATCATAGTACCTGGCAACAGCCGCTTAGCCGAGCTTCTGATTGACCAAGCTCACAAAGCTTCATATCATGGCGGAGCCCGCCTGACATCAGCTTTCTTAAGAAAAAAGTATTGGCTCATAGGAGGCAATAAAATAGTTAAAAAACAGTTACGTGGATGCGTTAAATGTCGCCGCCACGATCCTATCAAGCACGAACAAATAATGGGAGACTATCCAGCAGCTCGCACCAGGCCATCCCGACCTTTTCTGCACACAGGTGTTGACTATACTGGATTTGTAGATGTCAAATCAAGCAAGGGTCGCGGTATAAAATCAACCAAAGGCTATATCGCAGTTTTCGTGTGTATGGTCACCAAGGCCGTTCACTTGGATCTAGTCTCCGACCTAAGCTCATCAGCTTTTCTAGCAGCCTTACAAAGAATGGCAGCGCGAAGAGGCGCACCCTGTCACATATACAGTGACAATGGTACCAACTTCGTAGGCTCTAACAAAGTTCTCAACAGAGAATATTTAGATCTCCAAGCCACATTGGATCCAAGCTTCTATTCGGCTATCACCGATATGAAGATCCAGTGGCACTTCAATGCTCCAGGTTGGCCCAGCGCGGGAGGTCTCTGGGAGGCAGCGGTAAAAAGCCTCAAATATCATCTAAAAAGAGTCGTCGGTGAACAAAAGTTGACTTTCGAGGAATTTTCATCGTTGCTTTCTCAATTAGAAGCATGCTTAAATTCGAGGCCTCTCTGCCCTCTAACGGAAGACCCTGAAGACATGGAGTATTTAACACCAGCGCACTTCTTAGCTAGCGGTCCCACTCTAACTATTATTGAGACCGAGAGAGACTTGCGCACTAGATGGCAACTCACTCAAAAAATCTTTGAAGATGTCTGGAAGAAGTGGCAATCGGATTACCTAAGCCAACTATCAACACGAAGCAAGTGGCGACAACCACAAGAAAACCTAAAAATCAATGACGTCGTTATCATTCACGACGCCAATCTGCCATCTGGGAAGTGGGCCCTTGGCAGAATAACAGCTCTACATCCGGGGAAAGATGATTACGTACGCGTAGTCACCCTGAAAACAAAAAATGGTGAGCTAAAGCGACCCATCTCTAAAATTTCTAGGTTACCTGTACAGGGTACCGACACAGCTCAACAGGACTGCAAGTTTCAACAGAAACAAGATAGAGGTTGCTCAGCTACAATCACCAATCGAACAAAGAAATCGTACCTATCACACTTTATATTTATGTTGTTTATGCTATTTTTTACAATGATGGCAACTCCCGTCCACTGTAAATATCAAGTTACCAATCTAAATTCAAGTCAAGGATTTTACTTCGATCACATGAGTAATATTCGACTTGAACGAGATCAATGGAATCTAGTCATCTATTACGATATGGAGCCCTATTGGCAAAGCCATGACCTACTTATCAAATACATAGACCATTTAGACGGAATTTGCAACGATCAAACAAAGAAAAAGATAGCACAATGCGACATAGTCCTTCTTCAATTACATCATGGGCTCAATGAACTCGCGCTTTATAACAATATTTTACTCGGTAAGCATTTCCCACGGAGTGCGCGCACGCGACTACCGCGCGGCCTCATCAACGGGGTCGGGTTTCTAGCTAACAAACTGTTCGGCGTACTTGATCAGGATTTTTCTGAACAATACGAGCGTGACATTGAAACTATTAGAGATAATGAAAAACATTTAGCTGTACTTTGGAAAAATCAGACTTCTATCGTCGAGGGGGAATTTAATCTTTTAAAGAGAGTAGAATCTTCTATTGATAAGCAAAGTAAAATCTTTAACCAGCATCTAAATAATCTTGAAAGAACGTATAATAAGCAGAGAGACGATTTACAAGTAGTATCAAGTTCCTGTGACTTCACCTTATCATCAGCTATCGCACAAGGTATCCTAGTCAGTCTACAGAATATACAAGAAACCGTCATCGATGCCTTAACGAATGTCTACGCTGGAAGATTCAACTTTCACCTTGTTACCCCTGAGCAGCTACGCGACGAGATGAACACCATCACTGGATTGTTAAACAAGGACGTATCATTGCCCTGGAATCTTCAATCAGATATAGCTAAAATGTATCATCTACTCTCCGTAAGAGCTAGAGCTTCAAATAAGTTTATAATATTTGAAATCAAAATTCCTTTAGTCGCACGAGACAACTTCGAACTTTATAAGCTTATACCTATCCCACAGCAATTCGGAAGAAAAATGACAAGCCTAGTTCCGATATCAGAATATGTAGCTATAAATATGCAGAAGGACTCATATGTACCACTCGCTGAAAGAGACGTACATAGTTGTGTAGAGTTGGAAAGGGACTCGCATCTATGTCCTTTACACCAACCTATTTATCAGATGAAATTAGACGAAAATCTTTGTGTCAAAAGCCTATCCGACCAGTGTCAATCATCATCATCACCCTGCAAGAGTACCTGGACTGGATTGAATAACATAAATACCTACTTATATTCCTGCTGCGGTCAATGCTCTGTACGAATCATATGCGAGCATCAGATTACCGCTGATCAACTACATAGGTCAGGGATAATAAGCATCGATGAAGGGTGTATCATCAAGAGCGAAGCTATCACGATCTTCGCTCACAAAACTCTAGCTAATACTCTACGAAAAGAAGCTGACGTGCTAAAGATTGATATCCCTCCAATCAACAGCATTTTCAACATATCAACTCCTCTGTCTACCGTCTTAAATCAATCTGATTACTTCAATCACCAAGAGTATTTCGAGGAAATAGACAGACAGCTCAAACAGCTTAAAGCTAGCGCAGCAGATGGAGTTCTGACTGACAGAGTCAGTTATCACGACGTTCATCACTACGTTGCAATCTATCTAGTGTTGTTCGCGGTCGTCGTCGGAGTCGCAGTCCTACTGTGGCGCCGCTGGCGGGCGCGAGCGCAGCCCGGAGCGCCCGCCGCGGCGCCGCCCGCACCCGCGCCGATACCGCCGCCAGCGCCTCAGCTCGCAGAGGCAGCGCCGATTGAACTACGAGCTACTAGCTTCGAGCTTCCTACGAAATGCGTCAGTGAAAGTGCAGTGCATCAGTGCTGTGTTCGTAGTGAGCCTGAGTTAGAAAAGTCGTTAAGTGCGCGTGTGATCTCAGATAAATCTAGCTCGCCTGTATTTTTCGATCAAAAGTTCAATCGTACCGCATGAACAATCAGCCAAACGAAGCTATATGACTACAAGACTGGACAATTAGTTATTTTAAGCAACTATTATTAAAGTTTATCATTTTGTTAACTAAATTGTACCATCAGCATCACCTTGTCTCACGTCATCCACCTATCATTTTCCAGCATCTTATCCTCAATTTCTGGCCCGGGAATATGTACGAGCACGTACATTGTGCATTGCCCTAATTAATGCAAACCGCGCATTTACGCCAGTCATCAATTTTAGCAATACCTTTTATTGTATTCAGTTCGCGATCACCTGTCAATCGACTCACGCGACTCACTATCATTTCATTAGTAACTACAGTTTATCGTTAAATATATCAGTTAAAATTTATCTCTTGGTTTTTCTGATATATCCAGCTGAGTTACTATACGTGGTGTACGGACCGTACATAGTCCATTGGTTAGTGTTAATAATCTGTTGCTTAACGAAACCAAAACAAAATGTATTAGATTTATTCTACCTAATGTTAAACAAGTTAAGGCTGATGTAAACGTAAAAGGAGAAACGTTAGAAAACGTAAAAAGTACCGTATCTGTGCTGCAGAAGAGGGCTGTTCGTGCAATCTATAATATGGGTCCCAGAGAATCCCTACGTGATAAATTTAAAGAAATAAATGTTATGACATTTTTCTGTCAATACATTTATGAAAACTTGTTGTACACTCATAAAAATATCAAAAGCTTTCCTAAAATTAGCGATATACATAATATAAACACTAGAAATCAACATAATAAATAAATAAATAAAATAAACTCGCTGTGTGGGCACAGCGAGTTTGTTTATTTCTAACCAGGTTTCACAAAATTAATGTATCTTTTAAAAGGCAATCTATACGCTTCGTTCGGTTTTGCTCCAACTCGAAAAATAACAACTAACAGGCTAAAGTTTTCTTCGTCGCTTCTTTACTTTAGTCTACATACCGAAGCGACAGAAAGAAAAAATATCACTTTATTTCCGTGTCACTGTTTTATTTTAAGAATTTGGCCTTTTCTAAGTGTACGTTTTTGTATTTATGGAAATAAAGAATTTCTGATTTGATTTGTACTCCTGGGCAGGCGTACCTATTCACTCAGTGCGTTACCTGTGAAGTGACGCTTTGGTTATAGACCACTTAACATCGCCTTCTTTCGTTCACTAAATGTAAAAGTACTAACATTCATTGTATCAGATGCACATGTAACTTCTATAACCTTGTCTCTCTCCTTTCCAGGTTTGCTAGAAGAGAACTTTCTGCAGGGTTAAGCTTGCTTTTGCCATATCTGTCTAGTTTTATGTTTTATTTTGTGCAATAAATAGTAAGGACTTGACTTGTGTAGTCTTAAATATGCCATTCTAAATAAAGATTTTAAAAAAAGTATATTTACTTTCGATAAAATTCAAAATTCTATAACTTTATTTCTGTAGGCTTACAAAATAAGCACTTAGACAAGTCACATTTTTAACCATGATAGTTCCAACATAGATGTAAAGCCTGTCAATTGAACAATAATACAAACCTTAGGCAAGAAGTCAATGGTAAAATGCTTGAACTTTCCGTCAGAGTTGAAGTAGTACGTTTGCTGTGAGTAGGAGTGCGTGGCTTTAGAGAGAGTGGACTCTAACGCCAGCACATACGTCTTATTGTCGGCTGGCAGCCGCGGCAGCACGTACATTAGGCCCGGGTTCAGTTGTTGCGAGTAACCTGAAAGGGGAAAATTATGGTTTAGTTTGCATCAGTGATGTAGGTTGAATGTATCTTCTGTGGCTAGAATGACTGCCGGCTGCTGCTGGATGTGGAAATGGAGACAGAGTCTCATTAGGGGAGGCCGACGTCCATATCATATTATTAGAACCAACAGGCGAGTAATGCGCCAATCTAACTGGCGTTTAATAGACAGAAGATTCTTGCATTCGGATGATGCAACTGTACTTAAATAAAATAAAAAAACAGGTAGACAGAAAGATTGAAGGCACCTAAAAGTTTACAAGAATTAGGTATCGTAAAGGTCGAGTTCTACAAGACGAGCGCGAGGCGCAGCGTGCGGTAGTGCTCGACGGTCGACGTGCGCACTAGCACGTTGGTTATGTCTATAAGACTCACCAGCCGGGTCCAGTTTAGTGGAGTAGATGGGCGAATCGGGCGAGTTCTCCAAGGCGAGCGCGAGGCGCAGCGTGCGGTAGTGCTCGACGGTCGACGTGCGCACTAGCACGTTGGTTATGTCTATAAGACTCACCAGCCGGGTCCAGTTTAGTGGAGTAGATAGGCGAATCGGGCAAGTTCTCCAAGGCGAGCGCGAGGCGCAGCGTGCGGTAGTGCTCGACGGTCGACGTGCGCACTAGCACGTTGGTTATGTCTATAAGACTCACCAGCCGGGTCCAGTTTAGTGGAGTAGATGGGCGAATCGGGCGAGTTCTCCAAGGCGAGCGCGAGGCGCAGCGTGCGGTAGTGCTCGACGGTCGACGTGCGCACTAGCACGTTGGTTATGTCTATAAGACTCACCAGCCGGGTCCAGTTTAGTGGAGTAGATGGGCGAATCGGGCGAGTTCTCCAAGGCGAGCGCGAGGCGCAGCGTGCGGTAGTGCTCGACGGTCGACGTGCGCACTAGCACGTTGGTTATGTCTATAAGACTCACCAGCCGGGTCCAGTTTAGTGGAGTAGATGGGCGAATCGGGCGAGTTCTCCAAGGCGAGCGCGAGGCGCAGCGTGCGGTAGTGCTCGACGGTCGGAGTGCGCACTAGCACGTTGGTGTCTGTGAGCTGTGTCGGGTGGACCACGATCAGTAGCACGTTAGTTATGTCCTTGTTGTCTTTTATCTGGAGAAAATAATATATTGGTAATGCTATATAGTACCGTAGATTGAGGGATGCGGTACGCATCCCTCAAAGGATTCGAGCACTCGAGGAGAGCACTTCGAGCGCTCGGAGGCAGGCGGCACGCGCGCGTCTAGAACCGCACTCAATATTGGTGATGTTTATGGATATGTTGAAACATACCGCTGGCAGATTTACAATCATTTTCGTGGACTGTCCACGCACTATTATTTTACCCCAATACAAGCAGAGTTTGTGCTATGATTGTGAATTTATACATCTTTTTGAAGAAGGTCCTAGAACAGCAATGACCAATGTAAAACTAACTTGTAGCGTAGCGGGTGCCTTAGCCAGCCTCAGTCCTTGCAGGTCGGGTGCAGCGGACTCCTTCAGGGAGATCGAGTACACGCACTCGGGGACGAGGCCGCGGATGCTGGAACCGATAAATTATCACATAACTATACAACTCCGGAAATTTGTTGGCCATTTTGGTTTCCTCCTAGATCGATAATTCGATAATGGGCTATTTGACTACACTAAAAATAAATTCCAAATTGTTTTCATCCTAGTCAGTGACAACGTAACAAAGCGTAATCAGGTGATTTTTATTAAAAATATGCCTTTTTTATGTAAAAAATGGGATTAAAGTTACACATTTTTTGATACATGATCACGTGACCGAAAACGGCGTTTGGTTGGATCGCAAGTGACGTCACACATCCTCAGATTACAGTGTCAATGAGTTCTTCTTGTTAGGTGTGGTGTGGCGGGGTGACGTCATAGCTTGGAAAACGGTACCTAGCCATGACAGAGATTATCGTTTTGGCGCGGCATTATTTTATTCGAACTTTAAAATTAGTTTTCATAACTAATGCGACTGGCCTTGAAGAAATATTAATTACGCTTTGCATTATTTTTATCAGACTATACGTTAGAATTATTTCCCAGTTGTAGTCAAGAAGCCTATTCGAGTCCCACCGAAATCGAAAAATTTTGGGAACTTGTTCAAGTTCTTAAAGAGGACTTACGCACTATAATACAAAACCTTAGAATGATTAGTTTTGTTTTCCGACTTTCAAAGTTAAGAATTGTGTATTTTCTGCTATGAGGTGTGGGTATGTGGTAGTTACCGGAAGGCGCCAGTGTTGTCGGTGGCGGCCTCCTCTGCGGCGCATTTTGTGGCGGAGGAGGGGAGCGGCGCGGCCACCAGCACGGCGCGCGCCACGCCGAGCCCGCTCAGCGACACCACGCGCCCGTAGCACGACCACGCCACGTGGACACCTCTGTACACAAAAAACACACTCTGTACAGAAAATGCTACAAGAAGAATGTCATAAATCATATATCAATTTTGCACAAGATAAAATAAAATCAAACCCTAAAACATTTTGGAGCTATATAAAATCTAAACGCAAAACTGCTACAGACTACCCTCAGCAGATGACCTACGGCGAGTCGTTTTTCAGTAACCCTAGTGACATATGTAAAGCCTTCAATAATTTTTTCAAAGCTAATTTTAGTTTACCTGACCCTCGTATTAATAGCCCGTACACCGATGATAGTTCGCACGCTAATGTAATAAATGGCATAACAACAACGTCAAATGAAGTATATAAGCTTATTTGTAACTTAGACATAAACAAAGGTAAAGGCAATGATAATTTACCCCCCATACTTTTTGTAAATTGTGCGAAAACCCTAGCTGCTCCTATCGCCCTACTTTTTAATAGATGTTTTAATGACGGTTTGTTTCCGAATACTTGGAAACAAGCTCATGTCGTACCCATTCATAAAAAAGGCATAAAAACAGCGATAGAAAACTATCGACCTATATCAATACTTAACGTTCTCGGTAAGTTAATAGAAAGAGTTGTTCATACGCACATTTACCCGGTTGTATCATCAGCAATACCTACTGAGCAGCATGGGTTTATAAAAGGACGTTCTACTGTTACTAACTTGGGCGTTTTTGTTGATTTCGTTGCTACAAATATGGATGGCGGCTGTCAAGTTGATGTGGTCTACACTGATTTTGAGAAAGCTTTTGATCGTGTAGACCAGATTATTCTGCTACGCAAGCTCTTATCGCTAGGCATTCGGGGTAACTTGCTGAGATGGTTTGAGTCTTACTTGTCGAAACGTTTGCAGGCTGTTGTTGTGGGAGGCTTTCGATCTAACTACATAGAAACAACCTCTGGAGTCTCACAGGGCTCTATTTTAGGCCCACTTCTATATGCCTGTTACTTATATGATGTTAATAAATGTTTTAAGTATGCTAGATTCCTGATGTATGCTGACGATACAAAAATTTTCATGAAAATTAAAAACCATTCCGATTGCTTAAAACTTCAAGATGACCTTGATAGACTTGGGGAATATTATAAATTAAATTGTATCGATGTAAACGTCAGTAAATGCTGCTTTGTCTCCTTCACACGTAAGAGAAATCCTGTAAAACATGTTTATCAAGTATGTGGAGTAAATATCAATAATACTGAACAAGTTCGTGATTTAGGCATATTGCTAGATGTAAAACTAACTTTCTCAGATCATTTTGAATCAATCGTTAATAAAGCTTATAAGAGCTTAGGATTTGTCTTGCGTGTGAGTAAACCTTTTTCAGATATATCTTGTATAAAACTACTCTACTATTCGTTTGTCCGAAGTATCCTTGAATACTGTAGTACTATCTGGAACCCGCACTATATAACGTACATTAGTAATATGGAAAACATTCAGTATAAGTTTCTTAAACATTTAAACTATAGACAATTTTATATTCCCCAAGACTACAAAGACTCATGTAATTATCATAATCTTGCAAGTCTTGAAAATCGCCGTACACTTCTGGACATGGCTTTCCTGCACGGCATATGTAATGGACACGTTGATTGCCCTGAACTCGTCAGTAAGATATTATGTTTAAACGCCCCGATCACCCGTACTAGGCACACCAAATTATTTGCCGTTTCGCGCGCATCCACAAACTATGCACAAAACTCATTAGTTAACAGACTTCATAGAATTTATAATAAGAAATTTGACTCAACTGATCTATTTTGTACAAGCAAAAGAGGTTTTAAAATGGATATTGTAAAAATATTAGAGGCCAGTGTGTAGAAGTAGGTAGGTACCTACATTTCACATTTTTTATTAATTATTTGTTTTTTCTATCGTTAATATTTACTAATATTTATCTATACAAGAATATTTTGTAATTATTTAGTTTCTAATATATATCTATATATGTATTTATTTATTTCGTTGATTATTTTATTAATGTACTTTAAGCTTTAATGATTTACCTAGTCTCTACCTTGTAAATAGTACTTGTGTTTTGATTTTTCACATAAATTGAAACTTCCTACCTGACTGTCTGTTTAAAACTATCCGTCTATAAAATGTAAATCCGTTATTGGTCGTAAGAAAAACATGTATTTTAAGTTTATCTAGAATAAGGACTGTGGATTTTGTTACTTTACTTACTACTTGATTTTGTTAAATAAAACAACAATCACATTCATCTACACAATTTCAACTAGTATTTTGGAGTGTGAGCGTTTATTGGACTTTCCCTGCCCGCAAAGAACTTCCCCTCCAAATACGTTTGTTCACTAACCTGAGAGTTAGTGTGTGAGTCTTTCCCTCTTGCACTTGCAGGATGCGATGCGAGGGAGCGAAGCGAAACTCTTTCATGTTAGGCTTCACGTAGTACTCGCCGGGAGACAGCGACGGGAAGCGCAGCGAGCCGTGGGCGGGAGAAGCCGCGTTGCGCCGGTACGAGCCGCCGCTCACCGAGACGAGGCCGGCCTGGGGACATTCACTACCTCGTGTATACAGACAGCGAGTCACACTTCAATGCGAGCAAGCTCAGGCCACACGCCGCTGCCAGAAGCTAATAGAGGTCAATACTTATATATGGGCTCAAATATCGAGACGGAACCCGCGCCTCTCTACCAAATAACAAAATGGATTTAGATCCGGTTTTCACAACGACAGCTATCGTTCTATTTTATAACTTCAAGGAAATATGAGTAATACACACGACACTTTTACGTATGCCTGATGTGACAGAGCAGGCAGTGCTGTGCCTCCGCAGCTGCGGCGCAGAGGGAGGACACAACAATACAATAAGCACAAGCAAGTTAACCTGCAGCGGCGTGCCATCCGCGTCGTCGACCAGGTTCACGATGATTTCCGCCAGCTTGTGCGCCTGGATGACTCCTCTCTCGTCGGGCTCCGCAAACACGTAGGACTCCTTCTGCGCCAGTATCGTGTACGACTTGGACGCGTCCAGCGGACCGAAGCTGTATTTGCCGTCGGCGGTGGTCACTTGGGTTAGTTTCACGTCATCTGGAATGGAACATTATTCTAGTACTGGGGCTCTACAATAACCGCTTAATTCGTGCTTATTTTGCACTGCAATTAATGATGTTGAATAAAGGGTGTTATAAATAGTAATAGTAACCCTGTAAGGATGGGCGTCGGAGGCGAGTGAAACGACAGAAATCCAGATAATGACTACTCTTTATTAGGGAACGTTATTACTTATACCACAGATTAGGTAGTGCATACAATAGTTACTACTTACTACATCTCAACCCCATACATAGCATTATCTGGGTAATCACCGGTTGAGCTTAGCCGCGACGAGGTATGAGACATAATATTACTCTCCCGAAAATTGTTCTGTTTTGTGGCGAACTATGAATGCCGTCACAGCTTCAGCGGTGAACATAACACAACAAGTGGCGATCAAAATAGCACTCCTTGGCCGACGCGCCATGTGACACTAAAGTTACATAGCACATTTTTAGACGTGAAAGCCTGCTCGAGAATGTTAGTCCATACCTGAGGTGAGGGTGACAGTGACCTCGGCGACGGGCGGCGCGATGCTCCCGCTCAGCGTGAGCGCGGCGCGCGCTCGGAGCGTCAGCGCAGCCGGCTGGCACAACGAGCTGCCCACTATCTGCTGCGGGTCAGCCGGACTGAACAGGAGCCTGCCGGAAAATGCTGACACGCTCACTATTTCACCCTGAGAATGAAAGAGGAATTATTAATACCGTCGTAGTGGTAGCTTCTTAACGACAGTTGTTAAAAAGCGCAACTTCTATCGTGTGTGCCCTGCGAGGTATTGCTCTGCACTTAACATCATGCGGGCCATCTGCCTGATCCGTCATTTACATAGTAGTCAACAGACTAACCTCCGACATATAAATGGTATGCTTGAAGACACAGACTAACCTCCGACATATAAATGGTATGCTTGAAGACGTACATCCCTCCCTCCTTCTCGTGCGCGAGTGGTCCCGCGCGCTGCGCCGCGCCGCGGTCGATCGTCAGCACAAGGTCGGTGACCGC
Organism: Eupithecia exiguata; assembly: GCA_947086465.1. Taxonomy (NCBI): domain Eukaryota; kingdom Metazoa; phylum Arthropoda; class Insecta; order Lepidoptera; family Geometridae; genus Eupithecia; species Eupithecia exiguata. Next base: position 14,848,095 of record OX352228.1, on the reverse strand, counting down.
CTCCGGTGACGTCACGGTCACTGTCACTGCGTGCGCTACGGCTACGAAGTAAACCGTCTGTGAAGGAATACAAACAGGTTATAAATATACGAGTATAAAGAACTAGGTCACAAATAAGGCAGATACTGGATGTGGCCAGCTGACAAGGTAAGCGCTAATGGCACTCGTCAGGGGAGGCCTATCATCCTACTTATCGTATCGGACAAGAAGCTGAGCGATTCTATTGGTCAGTTTGCGACACCGTGCTGGAGGTAGGCCTCCCTGCATGTCAGTCCTTGAGTGATGGCGCATCAACTATCAAATATTATGCGAACTTCTCCGCAACAGTTCTCCTTCTGCCACAGTATCAATAAAACATGCAGAAGACATCACCTTTCTCCGTCTCGTGCCTTGTCATTCATGCACTACCATGGTGATTAGATCGAAGTCGGTTAGAGATTCATGTCCATCAAGCGGTTGAAGACGGTACACTTACAGTTGGTGGGATCAAAGAAACGTCAACGGTGGCTTGCGGCGGCTGGAACTGGTGGCATCCTCGCGGAGTGAGCGTGTACACTTCAGACGAGTCCACGCATTGCGCGCTGGGGCCCGCTGGCAGCTTGAATACGCCTTTCGAGGAGGGACTGCTGAATTCCACCTGGTTAATATTTACGTACTTTACTACAGATTATTGCAAAAACTTTACTTTACGCCTTGGAGTGGACAAAAAATAGAGTAGATTCTAGTTAAGAGCGATTACTAGAACAGTAGATGCGATATTAAAATAATAAATAAATGAAACGTTTATGTATAAATGAATGCGTTTGCTTACGTTGTTTTGCGTCTGGGGTAACCTACAGGCTTGCGCATATTTATGTCGACTTTTTTGGCCAAAATAGTTACATAACAAGAAGCGTTTTATGGCATTAGTAATCAATTTATCACATACTATATCATTGCACAAATATACCTCGTGGTCATGTGTGGTCTGCATCCGTAGCACGTATCCCGTGTGCTCGAAGGCAGGCACGTCAGCTCGCGCCGAGCTAACCGCGAGCACGTGGCGAGCTGAGCGCCAGCACAGCCGGTCGCTGCCCACAGAGATCTCCACGGTGCCGGGGAGGACATCCGTGAACTTGTATTTACCGTCTGCAGAACAAAACTATTGAATCCATGGAAGAAACGAAAAAAGCGTAAAATTAGTTGTTTATACAGATAGGTACTTGTAATTGTCTTACAGACGGTTTTTCTTATTTTTGATAGTAGTTTTTAAACTTAATAACAAGCGCTCCTAAAACTGACAGTTAAAAATGTATGTTGCGTCGCCGCCGCCGCCGAGTGACACTCACACAATTTCACATAATTTTTGTACAAAAGGATTCATTTAACGAGACTTAAATAATTGTTTTGAAAAAACTAAAACCGACTTCGAACTCCTTCATTTTATACAATTTTTAAATTTTGTGGAACGAATACGAATCCCTTGTGAATAAAATGTAATATTATGGGACCACCTCGGGATGTTATCTATACAATAGCGAAAGTATATTCAAAATAGGCCCACAATTGGCGGAGTAATCTATGACGAGCAAACATAAACAAACATACATACTGTGTCCTAAGTGACGTATGTACAGAACATAGAACCTTCTCCTTTTTTGGAAGTCAGATAAAAATAACGTTAGTTTGGCCCCATTCTGTGAGTCGCATACATTTATGAGTGGGGCCCTAGGGGCTAGGGCACGCATGCGTAGGGGGCAGAGCACTATACACGCGTACGGGACATGTCGCTCCAAGGTCACACTGGAACTGTCTCGCGCACATCCTATTACAACGTATTATAATAATATAATAATAATATAGCCTTTATTCAAACTGTTACATACATTTTATATTATTTACAATTTTGCACTCCTAGTTTGTTTGCCGCTTGGCACAGGCCTATTTATTATTTATCCTGGATATTAGAACGTATCCAGGATAAATAATAAATTCAGGCGTTACTTTGCGGGAATCCAGGAATGTATCTAGGGTCAAGATTCGCCAGTCTCTTGCAAAACATGATTCAAATCAGTGAACTCAAGGCTCTGCCAGGACTTACCCACAGCATTGGTATACAAAGGCTGCCCAACATTAGCGCCGTCAGCCGACAGGGGCTTGAGAGTGACAGGGATGGAGGCACAGTCCTTCTCTTTCTTACACACGATAGTCCCCGTTAGCGTGCCTTTCAGTTGAGAAAAGTTTATTCCATCCACAGGTGAATTAGCCACGGTTACCTTCTGGGTGAGAGGGAAGAATCTGAAACGAGAACATATAATAATAATAAATAATAATGCTGGACAATTCACACAGCATTATCTAGCCCCAAGGTAAGCAGAGCTTGTGTTATGGGTACTAGATAACTGATATACTTAATATTATACAATACATAGATAGATATTTTTTACTATACATAGAAAACAACCAGAACACCCTGAACAAATGTCTGCAGATCGTACACACATTTGTCCCGAGGCGGGAATCGAACCCGCAACCTCCTGCGTCGCAGGCAGACTTTCGCCCACCGCGCCACATCGGTCGTCGAAACTAAGTATAATCAGAGAGGGCGAGATAAGAAGGAACAGAATGTGGGTGTGGTACTGACTGTAAGCCTTCGCTCTGCTCCTGCTCGCTGACCTCCACTCTGGCGGTGTAGGTGCCGGGGGGCAGGAAGGTGCACCATTTCCCTGTAAGTACGTGTAAACATGTATGTCAAACATTACAATTTGAAGTTGGAGCGCAGCTACCTAGCGTGTTGCGCGGCAACGACATAAGCTCCCTGTGTTGTAGCTTGGTTTGAGGTTGAACGTTGGCGTAAATGGCGCTGTAATCGTGCGTGCGCCGTGCGGCGCGCCACGCACGACGCATTCGGATAAATATTTACTATCGCGCGCTTTATTTTTTTATACTACACTACCCCTTTCATAGGCCAAGACTCACAGGTATATCTCTAGCGAGGCGGCGGCGGTTATTCACCAACAGTTTGGTCGATGTGAGTGGTCTGGTGTCCCTTACCCTGTGCGTCCGGAGAGACGAGGGCCGTCCTGCCGGCCGAAGACGCGACGGCCACGTGGCGCGCGCCCGCCGCCGCCGGCGCCACGCTGCCACAGAGGCGCCACCGCGCCGCGCGCCCCACAACGGCGGAGCGCGGACCGGACGTTCCTACTTCTAGTCGACTGTCTTCTAGTTCGCATTTCTCTGGAATTTAAAGATTAAATTAGAATGTTGATCGCACATAAACGTACACCACTCTGAGCCCGAGTCTGCCTGTGGTCACGGCTTAGCGAGCGTCTTCGGTGATGTGATGACGCATCGCGCAAGCGGGACTTGGTGCACGAAACATATACGTGAACATTCGATCTTGTCCAGTGTACATTAGGTGTACACACAGCCGTCCGCGTGTTCATCTTACGTGAACATTCGATCTTGTTCAGTGTACATTAGATGTACACACAGCCGTCCGCGTGTTCATCTTACGTGAACATTAGATCTTGTCTAGTGTACATTAGGTGTACACACAGCCGTCCGCGTGTTCATCTTACGTGAACATTAGATCTTGTCCAGTGTAGGGGAGACTGGGGTCAATTGAAACACGGGTCAATTGAAACAAGTTACATAACTCTAAGATGGTTAGTAATAGGGTCTTGAGGGTGGTCTTGAGGGAGGAAAGAAGCGCGCTGTGGGTCGGAATGTGTCGCCCAGTACGCGTGGCCGTTCTGAGCGCGCTGGAAATTTTTACGTGGGTGCATCGCTTTTTCGACTCGAAAAGTAAGTTTTTTTTCTATTATTATTTTGTGTATTGCACTGAAACTATTTATTGTTCAGCAGTGTTGTTTACTATCATTATTTCTATGAATATTCTAGTTGAATGCTTCGTGGTGTATGCCCACCTATCACATCTGGTTTTTATTCTGTTTGATAAAATATTTAGAGTGAAGGGATGGGGTCAGTTGAAACAAACGGTTCGGGGTCAATTGAAACGTATTTTTATTGACACCAAACCGTTTTTTATAATACTTTTTCTAGCATATTACGCATATTATGTAATACTTTTGTCGACCTAGACCTAAGGGCGCGGTGGGCAAAGGGACAAATGTTTGTAAAGCCATATTTATATTTTTTTTATTTTAGATGCCAAAAAAACGTCCTTAAACAACCAACCGTGGAGAGACTGATATTGGTAAGTATAAAAAAGCATACGATGAAGTCGTTACGAAGGGCACTCCATTGATATAATATATCAACAAAATATTATTTTCATTGTGATCTATTAATTGTGTAACTCGCTACTTTTATTACTCTGCTTTAGTTAGTTGTGAATTTTAAAATGTTTAAGAAACGTAATGTCCCTTATAGTGATAATTTAACTTGGATATAGGATAAAGCCATTAAACTTTACATTATTTATGTAAGAATTTTATCTAAAATAGAAAAAGTGCTTAAACAATGTTATATGTCGATCTCATTGAGTAGGTCATTACTGTTGTAGTTCTTAGGTAAAAAATAATTTAAGAAACTTAATGTACCTGATACTTAGTGGTGATAAAACTTGAATAAGTATAAAATTTAAACCACAAAAACAATAAAACTGATTATTTTTTAGTAAAACATCTTTTTCTCACAACAAACCTACTTTAACTTTTCACAAACAACATCAACTGTACATAAGGCTAGTTAAATCATTTGTAGAAACACTTGTTTCAACTAACCCCAGGCACCGTTTCAATTGACCCTGACACGGGGGCAGTTGAAACATTTTCCAAGGTTTTCTAAATAGCTTCTATCTAATTTAAAGGCGTATGTTATGCCAAATTATTAGGTTAATTATATAGCCAGATAGTCTGGCTATAATTAAAACACATTAATAAACAAATAGGGGTATGGAATGAAGTCACACGACCAATTTTCTCAAAAGTGTTTCAATTGACCCCAGTGTACCCTACATTAGGTGTACACACAGCCGTCCGCGTGTTATTTTACGTGAACATTCGATCTTGTCCAGTGTACATTAGGTGTACACACAGCCGTCCGCGTGTTCATCTTACGCTTCGTCATCTGCTTCCGCCATCTCTCAGGACATACCTTTTTGTCGTAGAAACTTGGAAATGAAAGGTCAAAGCCTCCACCCTGTCGCCATTTCTGAGCCATACCTTAGCCAAACTAAATGCAGAAATGTTTGTAAACAAACCGCGCTAAATTGCTTACAATTTAGCGAAGGAAGGATCGACAGATCGAAGGAAGACATCTGAAACTCGACGCCAAACAAGTGAGTTTTAGTTATTTGTGTCGTCGTTAGTTTACAAACAATCTACAAGGAGTTTGGCTAAGGTATAAGTAGGAAGGTGCTTATACAAACTCACCATGTTGGAAGCTGACTGTGTAAACCCCGGGAATCAACCCCGCCAGTGTGAATTTCCCGCTGGCGTCAGAGTTACCGATGGGAGTCCCGTCCAACGACACTCGCACTCCGGACAGCCCCTTGTCTGCGGAGGACACCGAGCCTACTACTGTGAATCCTGTTATCTGTCAATTATACACATCTCATGAACACACACGTGCTGTGGCACATTCAAACACAAGGCCTTTCACTGAGATACCCGCAACCAAACTTATTTTATGTTGATTCAACCCACAAAAAGATTATCAACACTTGATTTCAGGTAGAAATTAGTTTATTCAGTGAAGGAGAGTGTGCACCTGTGTTTGCGCATACACTTGTGTAGGTACTTACTTTAATATGCCCTGCGCACACAAAATTAAGCTAGGAGGACATTATCAGTTAATATAATAAAATATAATTTGCCGCGTTTTAAAAAGTATAACTGAGTTGGAATTCCTTCCGGTTAATAGTATTTATAAATCTATGTTCAAATTCCTGAATAATATTCATTGAATCAAAATTATTGTGTTTGGTCGTCGTTTTAAACTCGGAACACTTGCGTGATCTCATTTTTCTTATGGCGAATTTGAGTCCTAATTTAGTTGGATGTGATGAGTTGATGACACATGGATGAAACTGTCTACACCCGTTTCAATGGAAACCACAAGTCACCACAGTCCAGAAGTCCGTCTGTCCGTCTGTCACCAGGTTGTATCTCATGAACCGTAATAGTTAGACAGTTGAAATCTTCACAGATGATATTATTTCTGTTACCGCTATAACAACAAATACTAAAAACCAGAATAAAATAAATATTTAAGGGGGCTCCCATACAACAAAAGTGATTCGTTTGCTCATTTTTCTAGATAATGGTACGGAACCCTTCGTGCGCGAGTCCGACTCGCACTTGGCCGGTTTTATTAGTAAAACATTTATTTGCAAAGATTGATCCTTATCGGCAACAGACTCCATTGGTTCAGTAATACAGGATGTATTTTTTTTTTTAAATCATTCGGGTCCATTTCCGTCAAAAGTAAGATTTTTGAAAAAAAATATGCAGTTATTGTTTTCTTATAAATCGAGGGCATGACTCCTTTCACGACTTTTCCCTAACTCTCGTGGTTTCGGAGATAGCCATCACCGCCCTTCTCAAAAAACCACCCTGTATATTTATATCAGTTTATATAATAGTGGAAGAATCAGCCAAATCAGTTAACCAAGGGTGGGGATATCAAATAACATACATAAAAAATAAACGTACAGAAGTAACATCCTCTCTTCCTTTTTTTGAAGTTGGTTAAAAAGGAATACATAACTTACCTCAAAAGCATTCTTGATAAATAAACTATCATGCCTCACAGTGAAGGGAACTTCTGCCGGCTTCACATTGTAAGTGAGTCCAGCCTGGCCAGGGGTGCTCGACATCACCCTCAGTTTGTACTCCCCGGCAGGGACCAGGCCAAATGAGAACAGTCCATTGCTGTCAGTGGTGACGTGGCATATGGGGGCATCCGGCACCCCTTGGAGTAGAGCTGTTTTGCATCCTTCCACTCGGAATTTGGGACTTTCCTAAACATATAGGTATTATAAAAATTTAAATTAATCAATAAAAAGTATATGATTAATTTTGGGAATATAACAATGTAAAGCTGTTATTTATTTACCTCTTCAGAATAAAGCAGCACATAAATATTTCCAATAGCACTCCCAAATGATGAGATGCTTCCAGACACATCGAATCCCTTCACTGCGAGCACTCCAGTGGGTAACACCGTGTTGCCTTCCTTCACTTGAACTATGGACTGAGCTGGGTCCAGTTTCCATCTAAAATCATATCATACTGTTTATTATTATTTGCAGCTTTTGGGTTGATGCATGTACATGCTATACAGAGTGGCTTTTGGAGATGGGAGTAGGTAGATGGTCAAATCCGAAACCATGGGAGTTGATAAAACTTTTGAAACTATCATGGTTATTAACATAGAACACTTAGAACGGGATATTTAGCGTGATTAGAGTTTTGAGTCTGAGTATGAGAGTTGAGTCGTTAAAAATAAATAGAGTAAGTAGTAGTAAAATAAATAAAACCGGCCAAGTGCGAGTCGGACTCGCGCACGAAGGGTTCCATACAAATATCTAGAAAACGACAAAAAGACACGTTTGTTGTATGGGAGCCCCCCTTAAATATGTTTTATTTTAATTTAATTCTTTTTAAAGAAATTAAATAACTAAATATTCTGTGAATATTTCAAGCGTCTACCTGTTGCCGTTAACAACATCGAGCAAAAACGAGGAAAAATATCACGTTTGTTGTATGGGAGCCGGAGCCCCCTTAAATATTTATTTTATTCTGGTTTCAGTATTTGGTATTCTAGCGGCAACAGAAATACATCATCTGTGAAAATTTAAACTGTCTAACTATCACGGTTTATGAGATACAGCCTGGCGACAGACGGACAGCGGAGTTTTAGTAATAGGGTCTCGTTTTACCCGATGGGTACGGAACCCTAAAAATAAATAATAAAATACTATGTAATAAAAAGGTAAAAATTGTGAAAGCAGTAATGGGCGTAAGGCAAATGACCTTGGGCATTTCCGCGTGCCTATATGCAGCATTGAGTGCTTGTTTTCGATTCAGCATACCATGTAGTACCCTCATCAACCAATTATTACGATCCTCTGCGGTTAGGTGACGTGCGAGGACGTGGTTAGGTTTGTATCACAGATTTTGTAGGCAAAAATACGTTTTTACATTTAATATCGTTATTTTGACTGCTTTTCGAAGCTAATGGACCGCCAAGAAATAGGTACGTACTATGTGAATCACTATACTGAATTTAGTACTAATCAAATTTGAGCCACCGATAAAAAGTGGGTTCTTAGCAACAAAACACACACTATAACCACAGCTATAACTAACACTATAACAACTGCACTATAATTAACGGCAAGCATTTTGGGACCTCCAAGAAACCCTTCAAGATATGTGTTACAGGATATATAAATTTCGAAGCTCCACATATTTTTGTCAGAAAACGGGTTCGAAAACACCTAATTTTCGTGTTTTTGCCTTTGTATACGCCGAGAAAATAAAAATTGCATACTTATATTTATTTAAAATTATAATGATCCTTAATAAGAGCTTCCTCTTATCAATATAATCTAATCATTCATATTTAAATTGTAAAAATTTGACATTAGTTTCAGATCAAGGTCATGACATGACGCCTTTCACATCTTTTATCTAACTCTCATGGTATAGGATTTTGCCATCCACTCCCACCTCAAAACCCCTGCATATCTTAGTCCTTATCAGTGCATTTTAAGTCCATGTATTCTTGAAAGAGTTCACTGACTAAGAAGGCGGAAGGGCACTGATCACTGATTCGGGTAATTTTGATATTGTTTGTACTTTAATTTCAAAGATTACAATGACATACGCCTGTCATGCAATTTACTCTGTTAATTAAAATTTATGGCTAATTTTTACCTTGGGTGGGAAGCCTTCAAAGTATACTTTCCAGGTATAACAGGGGTAAAGTGGAAATCTCCACCATTTGAGGTGACAGTTTTTCTCTCCTCTCCATTGTCATTTACTAGGTGCACTGCTATTCCACCTGGGCCTTGAGTCTGACCAGCCGTAATCACGCGGCCCGTGATACCAAAGCCATTGAATGCAAAGTTGATATCTTGGCCTGTAGAGCATTTGTCAGCTACACCATCCACGGACAACTCAACCTGGTTTGGCTCGAAGCTCCAGCCGGGAGGAGGGCGGACCTTGAGCACGTATTCCCCCTTCTCGTACAACGGGAGGAAGTAATAGCCATTGGTGGGAGCGCACTCTGTCTTCTCCTTGAGGCTACCTTCTTTCGTAAACCTGTAATACCATTTTTGTGAATGAAAGTGGTTGCATTCGTGAACTAGGGCAAGCTACGAAGTTTCATGCACCTAAAAATGAACCGAAACAGTAAAAGCAGGGATTCCGCTTTACGATAATGCATTATAGGTTACTTACAGTGCGATCTCGATTTTGGAATAGTCCAAGCTAACATGACTTTTAACAAATCCACCACAACCTAGGATGTCATTTGCGTGGCATTTTCCTGTGTAAATAATTAGAATTAGAGTTAGATAGAATATTAAGTTTAATTCGGCAATCGCCATTTTTTCCAAAGAGTATACAAACAATAAATATTTTTCCGATCAGTGTAGCCAGACCCGATCAGAACTCTTGCCCACACAGGTTGTTGAAATTGCCCTTTCCAACAATAAATCGCCCATAAACGTTAAAACAATAACGACGTGTAGGGGAATCTGCGGAACCTTGACACCCTTTGTACCAACAATCTTAATTTTTACAAACTCCTGCCCATAAAAGAAATTTTGTTTAAGGCATTAGCATCTTTTGACAACTCCAACGTGAAGTTTGTTGTGAACCGTAACCACTACGCGAACGGCGCGACACGAACCGCGGCGCGCTGACGCTCTACGAGTACTCATACTCATACTCATTTATTGGTATAAAACATACACGTCAAAAGTTTATAAATTTAGGTACAGTTTCAGTACACAATCATAGTTTTTTTACAACGTTAATAATAAAAGTCAATAATAATAATAAATACCAAAACATTCAAATTGAAATTAAATACATGTCATTAAATTACTCATTAAATAAATAAAATCCCTAAATTATCCTTTAATGAATTCTTCAAAGCTATAGGGTGATTGCTCAATCAACCAATTTTTAAGCTTGTTTTTGAATGATTGCGTGGATGCGGCATTTTTTAAATTTTCCGGTAGTCTATTGTAGACGGTGGGAGCCGTCACGTGCACCAGCCTCTACGTCTTTTCCAGCCGCCGCGGAATGGCACTCAACATCTGCGCATTGCGCGTGTTATACTTATGTCCGTCTCCTAATTTTGCGAACGTATCTAGGTTCTCCCACGCGTACACAGCGGCCTGAAAGATAACCATCGCTGGAACCGTAAGTATCTTTAGGGACTACGAATGGAGTAAAAAAATAGTTGAAATAGGTGATTTCTTACTGAAAAAGTGCGATTTTTTAATTTTACTTAGTGTCGATTTATTCACTGTATTACATTCTTAAGGAAAACCTTTTATATGCTATCTGTACTCAGTTATATTATAATAGCTAATTATCACCGAAAATGTTTCAACCTAACCTACAATATTATTTCTAAAGACACAACAAATCTATTTAGGATAAGTAATAGGTAACTATGCCATGTGATTTTATTTCAAAATACGTCAAGTACGTGACCAACGACTCCTCAAGAGATTTTATGCTTGTCATTTTGATTTTGACCTAACAAACATTATGTTTCATTCAGAGTACCATCTGATAAAGTATTATCAATGTTATTATATTTTCTAGAGAAATAAAATTTAGTTTGTTAATTTATTTAGCCTATCGTTATTGCCCATATTTTACCGGTTCCAAGAACTTTCCGCCCATAGAGTTATTATAGTAATACTAACTCAATGTTTCCGCCCTTTTGCCCTTCTTTCAACAAATATCCTAAAATTGCCCATGGCGTGGGCAATTGCCCACGCCATGGGCAATTTTAGGATATTTGTCTATATTTGTTTGTAGAAAATACGTCAAGTACGTGACCAACGACTCCTCAAGAGATTTTATGCTTGTCATTTTGATTTTGACCTAACAAACATTATGTTTCATTCAGAGTACCATCTGATAAAGTATTATCAATGTTATTATATTTTCTAGAGAAATAAAATTTAGTTTGTTAATTTATTTAGCCTATCGTTATTGCCCATATTTTACCGGTTCCAAGAACTTTCCGCCCATAGAGTTATTATAGTAATACTAACTCAATGTTTCCGCCCTTTTGCCCTTCTTTCAACAAATATCCTAAAATTGCCCATGGCGTGGGCAATTGCCCACGGTCTGGCAGCACTGTTTCCGATTCTATTCTACGATGGGTGGGATCAAAGGTGGAATGGATGGATGGACGGCCGGTAATTATTTATTCAATAACTATAAATTTTTTAACGATTGCGACTGGAAGGTACTTATCCCCGACACTGTGTGAAAGTAATTTTATGTACTAGTCACAGTGTATTAGTCTAGCTAGACCAAAAAATAATACAAAATGTCTCTCCCTACTACTCATACTCAATACTACTGCTTAGTTCTCATCCTATAGGTAGGTACCCACCCATAATTTCCTTCAAATAAATCTGAAACATAATTTTTAGCTAGGATTTGTTCAAATAAACCTGACCATGTCACCCATGGCGATTAGCAGGGTGAGGCCTGCATCCAGCAGTGGGCCATTTAAGGCTGTTGAGATGAGTAGGTATGTCATCCATGGTCATAATAATGAAAATACTTTTATAGTTTGTGTGCTTTAATCAATACTTTATAGTAAACCGTATCAAATTGAAAGGTGTAGATGTACATTTATTTATAATACAAAATAAAAATATACTTAAAATACATTTACTAGGTAAGTGCACGAAGTAGTGGGTAATGCTGTACTAGAATTTTACGTAGCTACTGCTGTTTTAGCTTTGTTTTGTATGGGAAGGAAGAGCTTGAACTCTGCTGGAAGCTCATCTTCAGAGTACAGTCTATCGGAGAAATAGACTCTGCGGATTCTACAGTTCGCATGAATTTGCACCCTCAAGGTCTCAACATAGTTGGTCCCATAGGCTCTTCTGGTAAAGTCCGCTAAGTTGAATTGTATCTGGTTCCAGCCTTCATCAAGCCGCATGGGCATGGTACAGATGAATGGTTTCACACGTGTCGTGGATTGGTAATTACTTGCTCGGAACCGTCTCCGCACATTCTTGTCATCTAGTACCTGAAAACAAATGAATTGAGGCTATTTTCGGTTTCTGTGGCATGACTGTAAATAGGTAAAAAACAGACAAAACTTATTTGTAAATAGTATGTTCAAATCGCGTAAGTTTAAAAATATTTATAACAGACAAAACGTCGAAGCTAACAGCAGGCTGGGTGAAGGCTTACCTGAACTTCAAATGTGAAGTACTTTTTGAGGTTTTTGATGATCATAACCAGAAACGGCAATTTGATACCCAGGGTCTTTTTTGGGTCAGCCGGGCACGTAATGTACGTGGTACTGACATTGGTCCCCACTATTTCAAGCACGAGGCTCTGTATATCATTATCCGTTATCCTTTTTATGTGCCCATTGCGAACCTTCTTGTCCCAGATTTGCAAAGGTTTGCTTCCGATGCTGTAAAGAATTGATAGGAAGCCGGACTGAAACGTATTCTTGAACATTTTGGATTGAATTCACTCACACGTACGCAATTGTCTTATACCCTTACATTTACACACAATTAATGTACAAAATGTTTGATCAATAATCATTTGCTTGCCGTTGCAATATTCCTTGACAAGATGACATAAACACAGGAATTTAGGTCCGGCCATTGATTGGCCATGCATGAGTTTGTCACATCATTGCAAGGTTACCATGGCAACGTGTTTTCTACAAATTCATTCCAATGCACACAGACTAATAATTTATGCTAATTTCCAAAAAACTAATGTAATGAATTTGATATTGCATTCTCATTAAGTAAATAACATGTGTGAAATCAACAAATTATTAAATAATTAGTTTAGAGATATCTATCAAGCCAGCGAGTGAACCAACAAAAATAAGATTTGTAAATTGATAGGTTCAGTAATAAAAATCCAAAAAACTTTTCTGCGTGATCCAGAACGTCTCAGTTTCTGTCATTGACATTTCTTTGACAGCTAGACGTGAAAAAAAATCAGAAACAGAAAAAATTGCAAGCAAGGGGGTCGCGTCCGTCGCATGCAGTGATGCCAGATCTACTGATTTAGCAGTAGATCTACCTGCTTTTTGATCCGTCTACTGATCTACTGATTTTTGCTCAAATTTTGTGAAATCTACCTGCTTTTTCGGAGCATCAATAGCAAGTAGCAAGTCTAGTCTATATTTATGCTCTCTGTGTCACGTGACAAGTTGCCAATGAAATTTTCACAAATGTCAAAACTGAAACAGATGAATGAAACTGAAGAGTTTGTTTTGTTCGTTCCTTCGTCTTTTCCTTCCGGCTTCCACTTTCTTTCTGTGTGTCTGTTCATCGTTTTCGATTGATTGGTCGGTCCGTTCGTTCGTTCGATAAAGTTTTGCAAAATGCAAACTGAGTGAGACTGTTTATCCAGTTATTACTCTAGGTACTATGCATTTAATAATATATGTCCAAAACCACAAATCAAAGTTCGATCAGACCGAAAAGAACTGAGCAAAGCACAGCCGACAGGCCGCCTGGCCTCACTTTCCACAAAGCTAAACAGTTTGGGCATGTGGGCAAAGAAAACGCTTCCTAAATTTCAAAAAAACGGGTTCGTAGCTTTGTTGCATGTTTTTTTTTGCATTAAAATACTCGCAAAACACAATAAATAGGTACTAATTTATAACATATTAAAATCTACCTGCTTATTTTTTCAATCTACTGCTTTTTTACCAAAATTTCTACTGCTTTTTTCAGATTCCATCTGGCAACACTGGTCGCATGTGCCCGAGTGGTATTTTTCTCTGATTTCCTTTGTAATTTTCGATATATTTATTTTTGCATCAATATCAAACAATGCTAGAATAGTAATTTTTCTGTGAATATCAAAATGAACTGCTGACTTGGTTAATTTACACGCTGCTGGAGATAAATTAACGGCAAAATGACGACGGAAATGTCATCAAAGAGGCAAGTGTTCAACATTATTTTTCTTTTCCTATACATAACAACAAAATATCTCAAAACACCTCTCACATAATAACACTGTTTGGTTACCGTTGTGGTGGACTATTGTCTGCTACAATTTCGATCATGGAATTGAGAACTTTCAACCATTCGTAATCATTTATCACTTGATACTTTTGCTGTTCAACATTTTTGTAAAAATCGCGAAAAGTACAATAAAAATGTTATTATTTTGTAAAAACACGATTACATTACGCTCTAACGTTATGAGCTGGGTATGGATAAACATAAACAAGAAAAGGTTTATGGGTTTCTACTTTTTAAAAATAGAACCTCTTTTGTTTTTTCTAATGGCCATAAAACTCTTTTGATAGACAAGTTTCTTACGGTATATAAATTTTGGTTTCAATAAAAGCTCCATGTCACTGCATGTTAAGAAATTAAATACACCGTTTGCAGAGTTGTCCGATTGCAATTTACAGAGTTCAAAACTCATCCTGTACTATTAATAACTAGGGGTGGTTTCAGCCCATGTAGTGCCTGTTTGCAACTAATACCCAGGCTAAAAGTCCCACTCTCAACATGGATACGAACAAGAGATATCTTAACCATATCAGGTGCCAAGATGCAAAAATATCCAAGAAAATAGTAGTAAAATGTTCATGCTTTTGTCAATGGCCTGGCTAGCGTATGCTGGTATGCCCTTCATAGACTGTCGGCCACATTCAACACAGATGCTCTATGTCTGTAAGATGAAACAGACAGGATAGTACTAGGTTACAATCACATCCTGTTAAAACAGCATTAATGAAGAAAAGTGTTAGCATTAATGTGTTTATGCTATAAATGAATTTTTAACTGACAAAGATTTTTCTGCTTCATGACCATCGTTATTTTTGTTTTGTTTAATTTGCTTTTATCTAACATTACTTTCAATTTCAGTTTTATTTTCTTCATTGTATAATTTTATTTAGTTTTTTATTATCTGTACACAGACATTGCACACCGTAAAGGTAGGAATACATTGACTCACATATATATGACAACACCTGTACCTACATGTATTTCATGCAATAAACAATACTTTACTTTTACTTTACTGTGAAAAGTTATTGTTGCTCCTAAAGTTTATAACAAATTACCTAAGCCGTTTATGACAGTAAATGATCATCTCGTAACACAGAAAATTTAAATTTTAACAATCTCAAAGTGCTATAATAGTGTAAACATTTTTTTATATAAATGATAAATTGTAGTTACTTTTAATGTTGCATGCCATCTCTCTACTTATTTTGCATACTGTAACCGATCAAGCATGTTTTTCCTCATTTATTTGTTATTACTATTCTCGTGACTATTACGGGGGACTCTATCAATTATTATAAATTTAGTATGTTTTCTCTGTTCTTAAATCTGCTTCATTCAAGTGGTTGTTTGTATAGGTACTTTTCTTTGTCATGTAGTTAAGACAACTAGGTACTCAATAATTAAGACAGTTAAGTTAGAAACAAAGTTTTACTTAGTTCTCTTCATATGAATCTTCTTATGCTATAATAATATGAATCTTCATAAGCTATATGGATCTTCATAAACTTAATTCAAGGATTGTTTTACGCATTCACTGCTCAGTCGCCTAGAGGACTATCAGATAGGTACACAGGTGTGTTGTGCATGGGCCATGAAAATTTTATCCATATTTTTATTTTCTAAACATATTTAAATTGTATGATTGCATAGCGTATTTAATTTCCACACAGTGATTTAGCCTTGAAGGCCATTTATTAGCTTTATTGTTGCTAGATTCTTCTAATTTTTGTAATTATATAAACTTTTCGCCAATTGCGATTTCCGATCGCTGAGCTCGCGTTATTTCTTTTTAATAAGAAAATAAAGACAAGATACACTGACCACCGTTATTGTGTATGTAGCTAGGTAGGTACTATTTAAAAAATGTACATACCTTATAATAGGTAATATAGGTACCAAAATGTGAAAACTAAGAGTGAAGTGGGTAAGTACACATTGTATAAAGTAAGTTTTTGCTAAACATAAAGTGCGCGGATCTACCGATTGTTCATTTGATTTTTAAAAGTTTCATAATTTTTTACAAGGGATTTCGCCTAGTGTGTATTTTCAGATGGCTCTGATCTAAAATTTAGTAAACTTACTTTTATTGTGGCTCTCGGCCACAATAAAAACTCACGTTTGTTTTTTTCATAAATTAAATTAAAAAATTGTTAAAGCTGCTGCGGTACCTATGGTAGTTATCGTCGCTAATCGCACAGTCCCGCCATGCGCCATGCGCCAGGTTACCGGAATAAATACCGAGGTTTACGGCGGGCTCTTTTCTTTTTGTTTTGTTTCGCCAACGGAACGAAAGGAGTTTTGATTTACCTGAGCCACAGAATAACAATACAAAAGGTCAGTTAACTCATGAGCAGGCTATAGCGGTATTTTCAAATACCGGTTCGACTGACCTTGACTTGGTTACCGGTACATCTTTGTTATCGATATAAATTATACCGATATTTGTATCAGTATATTTACTTATATTATGCACGTTAAATATCTGTATAAACAATTCAATTAAGTACAAGCGAGAGAGAAAACTGTTTTCAGTTTTCAATCAGTGCGTCCTACCCGTCATGACCTACGGAGCTGAGACGTGGACACTCACGGTAGGGCTTGTCCACCAGTTTAAAGTCGCCCAGTGAGCTATGGAGAGAGCTATGCTCGGAGTTTCTCTGAAGGATAGGATTCGCAACGAATACATCCGACAGAGAACCAAGGTTGTCGACATAGCTCAAAGGATTAGCAAGCTGAAGAAGCAGTGGGCTGGCCATATCGCGAGAAGAACCGACAACCGCTGGGGTAAACGTGTTCTTGAGTGGAGACCGCGACTCGGCAAACGTAGTGTAGAACGCCCTCCGACCAGATGGGATGACGATTTGCGAAAGACTGCTGGCAGATGCTGGATGCGGCAAGCTGAAGACAGGACGCTATGGCGCTCAATAGGGCCTATGTCCAGCAGTGGACTGATATAGGCTGATGATGAGAGAGAAAACTTTTTTGTGTTTGTTAACAGCTTCCGTATGCACGCGTGTCTTAAATCCACCAAAAATATGCAACGTCGCGAGAATCGCTTTGAATACCGGTATTAGAGCAAAGTATAGATACAGCTAGGTTAGTTTATTTCAGTTACTCCCATAGTATAAAGTCTTATGGTATTTGGCTTTGGGGACGGGCAGCCGACATTCAGACTATCTTTGTTCTCCAAAAAAGGGCTATACCCGCAATTTATAAATTAAAGCCACGCCACTCTTTGAGGGAATTATTTAAAGATATAAATATTACGTCATTAATATCGCAATACATCTACGAAAATCTAATGTATACGTACAAAAATAGAGACATCCTATTAAAAAAATGTGATGTTCACAACATAAATAAAGGAAACAAAGAAACTATAGGTACATCCCATCAGATAGATAGAAGAAATAAACGTTATTGATATTTGAGTATCGATACTTCGAAAGTACCGATACCCGAATTTATCGAAAAGAAAAAAAAACCGTTATTACTGCTATTGTACCGTAATAAAATGTAATGTAATGTAAAATGTATTAAGCTTTGCTCTTCTATTCTGAACGTCCAATACCTCTCGCTCGAAGTAGGTAGTTGGTATATTACTTAAAATAAAACAGCTAACTAAGAACAAGCGAAATAGGCAAAGATACTCGTGATAAAGCTTCGATTGAAGCGGATTAACTTCGATAATATCGAAGTCAGCAGACTACTGGCGTACAAACTTTATATCATAATTATTATGATATAAAGTTTGTATGATATGAACTTTATATCATATTATGATATAAAGTTTGTTTAATGTTTCAATTTATCTAAATCAAGAATCTATCTGAAAAGCGATAACTAAGGCACGTTTTTGACGTCATAAAATTCCGAAGTTCTTTGGACTGGATTTTCTTTCGAGGGTTTTCCTGCTTTAATAACGCTATTTTCATTTCCATGTGGGTACCTAACGTTGAAAGTGTGTGTGTGTTTCTAGGTATTTGGAATATTTGTTTGTTTCGATGAATTAGACCGGGCCTTTCGTTTAATCTTCACCCAGTCTGTCTGTACACCCGGGAGCGTGATAGATATGCCTGATGTGAGGATAGGTTAGTCACTCAAGTTATCACGTCACGGTCATAGCACTTATCTCGGTCAGCGCTCTCATTCTCGTATAACTTCGGAAACTAGATACGGATATCTGTCATTTCATACAAGTTGGGAAAGAACACATAGGAATTACATTTTGTGTACCTAGGTACCTACTCGTGTATTCGGAACTATGTTTTTGATAGAAAATCGCGCTGCATATTTAATGGCCCCTTTTTGAGCAAATACAAATAAAAAAAAAATTATATCATAGAACATTCGATTCAGAATAAAACCTCTAGTACCTTTTCATCCGGAAACCTATTGTTCTGAGTTTTTTGCATACGGCTTGCGATTCTCATCAAAGCTCTAGAAAATTCCACAATATCTCGAAATATTCCATCCGCTTGCTCTATTTAGCATATCAACCGAATCATTTCAATGTCGAATGTTTAGTTCGCTTCAGCTTGTTTTTAGCCGTGCTATCCTATTTTATTTAACTTGTTCATTTGGCGATGAAGTGGATTATGCAAACATACTTCCGAATACACGACTAGTCGTGTATTCGGAAGTATGTTTTTGATAGGAAATCGCGCTGCATATTTAATGGCCCCTTATTGTTAGCAGCTGCCTAGAAGGGCTTGAATGTGGGTGAGTCAGTTCATCGTCCATTGTTGATCGATATGATGGCTGCCGTCACTCTCGAAGTAGAATAATGACAGGCACCAGAACTCACGATGCCCCGAGAACGACTTTCAATTTCTCTGGCTTGAAATGCCTTTTCCTTATTGTTGCACTACCGATACATGTGCCTGCCAATGCAACCTACGGAAGTTTCCTGTTTGTTAATTATGGAAACAACGTTCTGCAAATCCAATTTAAAGGGAAACTAAACGGAAGAACATTATACATACTTAAATACTACTTTCCTTCTACTTACAAATCCACGAATCACCTGGACACGGCTAAACTGTCCTGCCCAACCATTACTATGTGTATCAGTGTACCGCATTGCCGACGCACAGTAGTGTCAAATTATAGCATTAGCTATTCATAACCAGGCAATCACTGGGGGCAAGTCTAAACGGTTTGAAAAGCTTTATACAAAGGGGTATACAAGCTATATCAAAGGGGCTTATACAAGCGTGTGTCACTAACTTTTAGGTAATCTATCCATAGAACCTTGTGCAATCAACCAGCGCAGCGCTATACAAATTTTAAGCACTAAGCAACTCTACACGGCAATAGTTTCGCATGTGCAGAATGACTCAATTGTTTTGCTATTCTGATGTTGTATAAACAATCGTTTATCGATGAGCTGCTTCCAATGGAGAGTCAATGATATTATAATACCATTATGTCGTCGGTACTGTCGGACTGTTCACGAGTGTTCGAGATCGATCACGGTAAGTACGCAAAGTAGGTACGAAAACCTGGATAATACTCCTTAAACTCTCAATGCCGTCATTTTCGCACGGTAGGTATGCGTTTTCGCATCGGAACTGGTTCACGTTGCGACTAGCAAGACGCGTGAGGGGTATCGGAAAGCGGGATTATGAACGGCTTTATTTGTTCCGTTTCTGGGTCGTCGATCTGTGCTGACCTGTCTCGTTTCGCTTCCATACTCCTTTGCCGCTCACTACCCTTATGTCTAAGCTAAGTCTGTGCCCCGATTAATCTTTGTTCAGTGTCTGTCTAGCCTATACAGCAAACATAATGATGGCAAACTAATATTATTTTAGGCCTTTGCTGCTATTTGCTTGATCCAGTGGTGGTTTGGAATTGAAAATAATTAAATTACTATAAGTACCTACATATTTGGCAGATAATTCCCTCGATATCGCCAGACAGTGTGTCTTCCAGTTCATTGTACGTTGAAACGAGGCCGCTAAAATAACACAAACGGAAGCTCATGTGTGTCAAACGCGCTCGGTATGCGGCATCTTTCTCGTTCACTGAGGAAACATTAAATAAAATGACGACACCTCTACCACCGGAATACCGTATTCTCTTGGGTAATTGGTGTGAGAGCTCCTGTTGTTTACGGTCTTCTTAGGTCCCATATAACTGTAAATATGAAACAATGAAGACAAAATGTTACGAATAGTGGACTATGAACTAAAAAAAAGTTCACGGTGTCTATGAAACTTGCAGGATCAGTATTTATAGACGGTCACACGCGGTTATACCTAGTTATCTAGAGTCGCTCGCCGCCGCCCCCACCTCGACTCTATCGTACCATATAAAACTGAGTTTTACACGCTAAACTTACTGAACACAGTGATTTATCTATGCACTCCTTCGTAGACTCAGGAATGTTGGTTTATTTTTTTCATGGCGTTTGTGAAGCTTGACCGATAATGATTCATCCCCGATCACAAAAATCTTAAAAATAAGCGTTGAACAATTCTGCAAACTCGATTCAGGATGAGAATTTTGATAACGTAGGCTTTCTCAAGTCGCATTATTTTCTGTAAAGTCCGGGTTTCAACGAAGCCCTGACTAACCACTCGCAAGTTTGAACTTGAAAGCTTGGCTCACACTAATACGAAGGAGGAAGGAAAGGCAAGCAAGGCAGAGTCAGTCAGTGTCGTGGAAATCATCAGACGGGACAGACGTGTCGCCTCACCTAGCCAAAGCTCATAAAGGATACGAAAGTTTATTTCTAGACTGAACTTTTGTTGATCACATTTGGATAGTTGCCGCGGACTTACGTAAATTGTGAGAAGTGCGTGCGCTTCTATTTCAGCTCCACAAATTCACCAAAAGCTCGTGTACTTAAAGATGTGATGTGAAATTGTAAAGTTATCGATACCGAAAAATAAACTTTGTAGTGTACGCTGCAACACATGAATCGTTTATTACCCCGTTGCGAGATAGCGGGTGATTGCTAGCCGACAAACAAACTTTAGGCTGCTATCGTGTCTTTCATTGAATTATAGTCCGTCTACTTCGATGAATAATTTTTGTTCATTTAGTTAGGTTATTCTATTAACTGATTAGTTTCAGTGAGTTTATGTGGAAAATGATAAGGCGTTTGATAAAGTGATCAGTGTGGAGATGTGTTTTCCTCATGGATAGTGAGGGTCGTTTAGTGTTTTGGAAAGGTGGCTTGTGGGAGGGGGAAGCTCCCACGTTGAACTGCAACACTTGCAAGAAACGACGAGCTGATAGAATGAGTGCCAACGGGGAGCGCCCTCAGGGGTGAGTTCTCGGACCATTTCTTTTCATTGTGCATAGGGCCGGGTAAAGCAATTATTTGATAAACGGGACAGATAATGCCATTAACGTGCGTATACGCTTAGAACGCGAGGACTTAAGAATGTCTGCACAATGTTAGATTTATAAATAGGTTGCTATTTTAGTTTATTCGTGGCATTGTTTTGTTGGATAGAGCAACTTTGTTCATTGACCCAATAAGGAAAAATTATAGTTATAAACCATTATTAATAAATAACGCATTCCTTGTGCATACATTTTATTGTATATTTTGATTTATGAAGTCATTATACCTGACCTACCATTTACTCTCTAGCTAGATGGACTTGGAAACTTTAATAAACTCCTCAGAGTATTTGTTATATGAACTACATTGTAAAAGAACCGGTGCTTTAAATCAATAATAATAAATGAAATATTCATGTTCATTTATTGCATACACATACATTTTATAATTTCAGCTTAGGTGTACTTGCTTCCGTAGCTTGCAGGTGTAGGTACCTACAGCAATTGATTTATGAATTACAATAATAGTTTGGTACTTAGTCTATTTAGAGCTGTGAACAAAGTAGTCGAATAATTTAAACATTGATAAGCACAAGAATAAAAACAATTCCATTAATAACTCCATATAATCATCGTCATCATCATCAGCCCGTTGACACCCACTGCTGAGTACCTATAGGCCTCCTCTTTTACACGCCAGCTAACTCGCTCCTGTGCGAGCCTCATCCCCAGTCTTCCGGCCACCCCGACGATATCGTCCTATAATATATAATATATTAATCTCTATATAATATGTGTCAATTATTCAAGTTTAGATTTATAGATCAAAAATTGGAAAAAGCTATCATTAAAATAACGCTTCTCTATAAAAACATTCAAAACCTTATCTGGATATAAAAAGAAATGCTAATGTCATAAAAATAAAATAAATTATGTGTTGATTTGTGAGAAAATTTAATATATACAAAAAAGTCCGTAACATCAGGTGTCTAGAACTAACTATTACAGTTATGGCATTATAAAATAACTACTTGGAATGAGGAAATTTCTTTGTTTGTTTGAATAGGCTCCGAAACTACTGGACCGATTTGAAAAATTCTTACACCATTACAATCTTAGATAATAAAACAAAAATAGGTATGATAAATAATATCTAAAGTCATCATAATCAGCCTATATATTAGTCCACTGCTGGACATAGGACATAGGCATAATGAGCGCCATAGCGCCCTGTATTCAGCTTGCCGCATCAAGCATCTGCCAGCAGTCTTTCGCAAATCGTCATCCCACCTGATCGGAGGGCGTCCTACACTACGTTTGCCGAGTCGCGGCCTCCACTCAAGACGCGTTTACTCCAGCGGCTGTCGGTTCTTCTCAGTTTTATGGGTTGATCTATGTGTCTGTGTGTGTATCTATCTGTGGGTTGTTGCGGCATCATAGCTCCCAAACGGATGATTGTGATTGTTTATTTTTTCAAAAGCAGACTTGATCGAATGTTCTTAGCATGGAAAGTCTGCCAAGAGTGTGTTAAATATTTTTTTTTGTTAGATACCTCTATCTACCCGGGCGAAGCCTGGGCGGGCCGCTTTTTAATATGAAAATCAATATGTAGCTGTCTCCATCAATTCACTGCCGCTCAATTTGAGCCAGCAGTTGTTTAAACACTCTCCAGCCAAAACCCAGCCTTATTCAGATTAATAAACTGTTTTTCTGTTGATTTAAAACATCTTCTGATGTGTTGATAAATCCTCCTTCATGTTGGTAAGTTTTATTACTCAATATTAGGACTGGTTTGCTCCGTTTTTTTTATTTCTGAACCTTTTTTGCCGTGTTGAATCTTGGTAAGAACTGTGCTAATTCTATTTACACAAACACTGATTTGTCATGCTTGATAGACTCTCTTCGTTCTAAAAGAAGCGTTAAACTGAAATACTTGACCGCATCTGGCGCCGCCGCCGCGCGCCGCGGGACTCCGTCATAACCATAAGCCACCCCGCCATCTCGACAAAAGGTTAACGGTTACGTAAATAGCGTCGCGTCTTAAATCATAACTCCCGTGTGCTGCAGCCTGCAGTATTATTAGCTTCCTCACCATCTACTTGCTGTTCTGTGACTTTAGTATACAAACAGTTGAATCATCTGTGGTGCAGACATTCCACAAGTCTTCGTATTTGATTACACCACCACCGCACGGTTACATTTTGGATTTTATTTACAAGTAGGTACCTACATAATGGTTTAGTTTGGACACATGTGGAGAGTTTTCTTTAATAGAAATACCACCGATGATAAATGATAATAGTATGGGTTTTGCATGCTTAAGCTATTATAGCGCTTTCATTTTTAGATGGTTATGACTATGAGCATATAATAATGTTAAGGGCAAATTGGGTACTACTATTAAAACTTAACAGGAAGTACCAACAATAAACAATGATGCACTGGTTCGAAATAGATTCACTCAAGATAATAGTAGATTACATAATAAAATTGTGTCCTTTATCCTAATGATTCAAATGAATCTGAAAACCGATACGATGTGGTGAACTTATGTTAATGTTAATCGGCTTATAATTTTTCAGTGGAAGTCGTATGTCGTATGACCGCCGGCTCCCCTTTCTCATGATAAGGGGTCATTACCGCGCGTTATGACATTTTATTTCCCTTTTTATCGGCAATGTCGCATTCGTTACTACTACACATGCATACCAAGTCATGTAACAACATGCTTCATACAAAACTGCTTTGTACTGTCGTCGGCTCGGCAGGCAGGCCCCGATTATCGTTATAGGTGCCTACCTATAAATTTGCATCATGCCATATCGCTGGGTCGGTATTGTGTTTTGTATTTGCAATCAACTACAATCATGCTACCAAATATTCATACATTTTCAAAGAATTGACAAAAGTAGCACATAGCAAGTAGGTTAAAGATATACATATTAAGTAAATAGACCATAGTTTAATTATGTACTTATGTATCGAAGTTTTCATACGGATCCCTAACTGTTTTTGAAAATATTCTATAGCCTATAACCATCAGGGATAATGGAGGATTCTAATGGTGAAAGAATTTTTCAAATCGGTCCAGTAGTTTCGGAGCATATTCCCGTCAAACAAACAAAAAATAGAAAATTGATAAATACAGCAAAGTGATGTACCTACTACAAGTTAAGTACAAGTTCTAAAGAGGACATCAATATCTACAAAAAAGTCTGAGGTACCATAATATGGTATCGCAGACATTTGATTCTGATTATGTCTAACTATTACAGTTATGTGACAAAAACTACTTATAAAGTGGAAGGATATGTTTGTTTGTTTGAATTGAATAGGCTCCGAAACTACTGATTTGAAAAATTCTTTCACTTTTAGAATCCTAGATAATAAAACAAAGAAAGTATAATAAAATAACTATACATTTTTTATTCGACCCCGGCACAAAAAGGGGGTTGTATATAAGTTGACAGGTGGATCTATGTGTCTGTGTGTATTATCTATCTGTGGGTGGTTGCGGCATCATAGCTCCCAAACGGATGAATTTGATTGTTTATTTTGTCAAAAGCAGACTTGATCGAGTGTTCTTTGTATAGAAAGTCTGCCAAGAGTTTTTTTTTGTTAAATACCTATATCTACCCGTGTGAAGCCGGGGCGGACCGCTAGTACTCTAATATAAGGAAATCGCCACATAACACATGACTTAATAATGCGGTAAACTATAGATAGCTGTGGGTACCAAGACACATGTGAGTGGCTAACTAAGAGTCACACTTGGGTTGTAATCGATGACGGCAAACATCATTTAACACATCATTTGGGCTGCATAATATGCACATTTGTCTAGCTACGAGTAGGTACTACTGGTACTACTGTTGGTAAGCCGAAAGAGCAGACTGCTAGAAAATCAAGGAGCCTCGTAGTACTCTCTCACACCACCCTTACGAAGGAAGGTGATGACGAAATTATATACAAAAATGTAAATCGAGCTTGTGTTTTTTGTTCCAGCGAGCTAAAGAAGCTTTCAGAAGAGAGCTTGACGCGACAGCCAGAAGAGGTGTTCGACATCATCTGCAAACTCGGCGAGGGCTCGTATGGCAGCGTTTACAAGGTAAATGTCAGCTCCTTTATATTATAAATATAATGTAACTCAAAACATTAACTTTCTTACACTACTGTTGGACATCCTTCTCTGAAACTGAAGAATTGCGTCTCAATGCTCGATCCCCATGCTTGATAGATTGATAATTCCAGTGAAATTATTGAATTCTGGTAGATGATGCTGGCATAGTCTCTATTCGCCTTCTACATTATTTTTGAGCTTTAGTTTTTTAGGGTTTTGTACCAAAAAGGTAAAAAACGGGACGCTATTACTAAAACTCCGCTGTCCGTCTGTCACCAGGCTGTACCTCATGAACCGTGATAGTTAGACAGTTGAAATTTTCACAGATTGTGTATTTCTGTGGCCGGTAACAACAAACACTAATAAACAGAATAAAATAAATATTTAACGAGCAAAAAAATCCCGTTTGTTGTATGGGAGCCCATACAACAAACGGGATTTTTTTGCTCGTTTTTGTTCGATATTGCTAACGGCAACAGGTAGACGCTTGAAATATTCACATAATATTTGGTTTTATATTCACTTTTAAAATAAATAATATTATATATACAACAAACGTGATTTTTTTGCCGTTTTTATAGATAATGGTAAGGAACCCTTCGTGCGCGAGTCCGACTCTCGGTTTTATTTGTTTTTATTTGGTAAAAGATTAGCCCACCTCGGCACTAAACCGTGAGTGTGAAGGGAATAGATAGGTATTTGTCTTGCAGTGCAATAGGATGAGGCAACAAGGCTTATACTGAATTTGTCACGTTTGGTATTCGGTCAGTTTGGTGGCCGAGAACACGTTTGGTATAGTGAAATGAATTTATTTATTTATTTTTATTTATTTAATTAGAACGGCGGCGATTGCCAATTACACTAATTAATTAATTATAATTTAAACACAAACACTAAGAGCACAAAAAATAATGAATGAAATTCATTTATTGCATAGAAACACAGACAAAAAAAAGACAAAAACAATATTTTTTCTAAATTTAGCTAATATTTAGTTAGATACTTAAAATCTATGTATGCGTTGATTGATTTGTGTAATGTAAAGCCTGTGCTGTGATATAGACATCTATGCCATCCCTCATTACATTACAATGGCTCTGATTCAATAAAAGTTACAACGACAGTTGGTCGCGCTATCGCTTCCTCGATAAGTGATAATAATGTTGATTCTAGGCGTTACACAAAGAGTCGGGCCAAGTGCTGGCCATCAAGCAGGTCCCGGTGGACACAGACCTGCAGGAGATCATCAAGGAGATCTCCATCATGCAGCAGTGCGACAGCCCCTACGTCGTCAAGTACTACGGCAGTTACTTCAAGAACACCGACCTGTGGGTAAGGGATTGGCATAGTTAAGGGCAAGATTGCTGCTGCGTGGTTCTACAATAATTATGTTGAAAGACCACGCTGCAGACCCTGGCGCTAGTTGTTGTTGTTGATGGGACCACTAAACGAACTTAGATTTGGTTGACGTAGGGCCGTATAAGTCATCTGATCTGATCACGGTCGGCGGATCCAGTAGGCTGATTTGAATATCTGATTCTTCGATTACTTCGCTGCTCTCAGAGGCCTCTTGAAGGTTTTACCATAAGTCTTTACTGGATACGAGTCGCAACTTCACACAGGACCGGAAAGAAAATGTAATTAGCATGAGGACTCCCTGCACCCAGCTATGGGTGTGAACGGACTAAATGACAAACATGAGAAAGACATGCACAGCGCAACATTCTGAAATACGTCTCATATCATAATGAATTGAGAACTCCAACAGAACTACCCAAAAACTACTGCAGATACATAACCAGGTACTTTGTTCCGAAATTATCGAGGTGACACAACCCCGAAGCCAGCCAAGTTCATGGCCTCGATAGATCGCCACGGGTTTCAAGACTTTCGCACGAGGCTTCAAAGTAACTAATTAAAACAAGTTGTTACTACGAGATTGCTATAATCTCCTTTCTTTTAATTGATTTCAGATAGTGATGGAATACTGCGGAGCTGGCTCGGTCTCGGATATTATGAGGCTAAGGAAAAAGACTTTGTCGGAAGACGAAATAGCAACCATACTCTGTGATACTCTTAAGGTAAGGAAACTTAAACTAACTCTTGTTGCAGAACTTCATCGTACTGCAGCCGTAGTTGTCGTTTGTACAACATACGAGTAGCTTGTATGTTGGTGTTTTCATTAATTCATGGCGGATATTCCTCAGGTATGCATGCTATTAGTGTTCCTTATAAATAACCATCATCATCATCAGCCTTTATTAGTCCACAGCTGAACATAGGCCTCCCCTAATGAGCGCCATAGCGCCCTGTCTTCAGCTTGACGCATTAAGAACCATGGTCGTTTCAAAATACGACTTTGCGTGGGATTAGATAATGATGAGAAGTCCCGCATTAGTATAACTATCTCATGTTTCCAGGGCCTTGAATACCTGCACAGGCGGCGGAAAATCCACCGTGACATCAAAGCTGGGAACATCTTGTTGAATACGGAGGGACACGCGAAACTGGCTGACTTCGGCGTCGCGGGACAACTCACGGTAAGGCCGCGCCGCCGGAAACAGAACATCATTATTCATACACATCCGAGTATCTTATAATTATATGACTAGTTACAAGTTGCAGTTCGCCGCTTCTGGATGGGTTGTTGCTATATTGACACAAATAATGTTCATTGTAGTAACCATCATCTATCATTTTCAAACGACGACGTAGGTAAGGTGATTTATAAATTACCTTCGAGAGCGGTGGTGATGTAATTTGCCAAATATTGCAGTTGCTTTCTTCCCAAGATGTATAAGTCATAGGGTATGATTGTTATCACTGGTACCACTGGTAGCGAGGTGGGTCGACGACATAGTACACTGTGGGGCATCGATAAATGTGTCTAGCGCAGCACCATGTTGGACGGCACATACTTTGACAGGTATCCGACCCAGCACTGAATAAAACCCGGCTTAGGCTGATGATAATGACGTCAGATGTTTTAAAAGTAGCAGATGTCTGCACCTGAAGTTAAGTGAGTGGTATACCACTACGACAGGCTCGGTAGGTATAGTATAGAGTGAAATAGTCTCGGGTGAGACACGTGAGCAGTGCACTCACTAGCGCGCGCCCGTCTGATGCACGCATGTATAACGTACGAGTCATTCCAGGACACAATGGCCAAACGCAACACAGTGATCGGCACACCGTTCTGGATGGCTCCTGAGGTGATCCAGGAGATCGGCTACGACTGCGTAGCGGACATCTGGTCCCTCGGCATCACTGCGCTGGAGATGGCGGAGGGCAAGCCGCCCTATGGAGACATACACCCCATGAGGGCCATCTTTATGATTCCTACGAAACCGCCGCCTTCCTTCAGGTAAATACTACTATTTTACTATCAGGACTTTCTTTAACCTCAACGTTCCGAGGTCACTCCGCGGCGCCCGCAGGAAGATGGTGCGCTTCTGTACGAGTTAGGCTGGTTTTGTTAGTCAAAAGCACTCATGATGAACCAATTTGAGTCCAAATGCGGAAAAAAAGAGTACCTACTCTGACCTAAGACTATACCGCTGCCACAAAAGAAATAGGGAGGAGGCCTTTGCCGTTTATAGGGTTAAATTTGAGATAATGTTTATAAACAAGACTTGCCTGATTGTGTTGGTGTTTGACCATTTTCCAACGAATCTTTACTTAGAAACCAGTTTGTTAGATGAAACACTGAACGTAATGATTTTCCAGACTCGAAATCTTATTATTTTAACGATTGGTCATGTGGCTATTGCAGAGAGCCGGACCAGTGGTCCCCGGAGTTCATAGACTTCGTGAGCCAGTGCCTCGTGAAGATCCCCGACGAGAGGGCCACGGCGGAGTTCCTACTCAACCACGAATTTATAGGTACGTTGGTACTTTTCACGTCCTATTGAAAAAATGCTGGTCACTCTCATCCGAATTTGATAATAATAATAATAAATAAATAATGCTGGATAATTCACACAGCCTTATCTAGCCCCAAGCTAAGCAGAGCTTGTGTTATGGTACTTGATAACTGATATTCATAACAATAGGTACATAGATAGATATTTTTAATATACATAGAACACCCTGAACAAATGTCTGCAGATCGTACACACATCTGTCCCGAGGCGGGAATCGAACCCGTAACCTCCTGCGTCGCAGTGGCGAGACCTTCGCCCACCGCGCCACAGAGGTCGTCGTGATGAAATTTCTTGTTCCTGTCCGTTGTCTGTCATGTAAAAAATGCAGTGATGTGTTTGGCTAAGATGTTGATTATGTTATGGTACATGGAATAAAATGAATAGGTAATGTAATGTTGCATCGCATTGCAGGTAACGCTAAGAACCCCACGATCCTGAGCACCATGATAGCGGAGGCGCGCGAGGTCCGCGAGACGCAAGCCTTCCGGAACGCGCACCAAACCAACAACGCCAAGACATTCGGCGCACACACGCAACCGGTACAACTTCTTATAATTATAAAAAGGACATTTATATTTCTGTCGGAGAAGATTAGCGCTATCTAGTAGACGCAGTCTGAATCCCTCTGTGTAGGAATCTAGCTCATTCCGTTGATCGAAAGTTTCTATTGACGCTGTCTCTGTAGGTCCGATAGTGGCGGTTAGATATCGCTACACACTGCATGGCCTTACTTGAGTTAGGATGCGGGAACGTTATTACCCCTGTAGGTGGAGCCACCGGCGCTATAGTCCAAAGATTTTCGGTTGAATCGACTAAGGGTTTCGTGGCTTAGTTAGTTAGAGCACACCCGTACTGAGGGTGGGGCGCGGGTTAGAGTTCCGCTGAAATCGAAAATTAAAACTCATAAATCCTCTGCCGCTCCCATGTTCGTCCAGAGCTAGCTCCAGCAGCGGCGAGGCGGTACTACATGTGTGTTTATACTGTTGTACAGCAGACGGGTACGTACGACGAGGCGACCATGCGCGCGGTGACGGATGGCACGCTCGTGCCGCACCGTGACTCGACGGACCTGGCGCACGACCTGGGGACCATGGTCATCAACGAGCCTGATGCAGACCTCCAGACTATGAAGCGTGAGTCCACTACATATACATGCATCTCTCTACTCGCCTATCATTCTAATTATTCCATACCAAAATGTCACCGGTTACCCTACCCAATGCAACGCATTTCTGAATATACACCTTCAGATTGTGTGATTCATTAAGTGAGGGAACTGCGATCTGCACTCGTATAGGACTGTATTGTGCATCTTCAGTGCTTGCCTGTTTATTGCCGTATTATAATCCAAATGCCCCTTCTTTGATTTGATGGCCAGCTTCATCATTATTACTGAACAAACACCTGGCGAGATGCTGACCTCAGCTTCGTGTTAGTTGAGGTAGTAGTTACCACAACATAGCGACTCCTAGTCCTGTCAGTTGTCTGTCACAATCGATTCACCCGTTTGAGCTGATGCATATACGCGTCAAACCCTCCTTTTTTTAATATCCCTACAAAGTATTGTTTGTGAACTAAAATGAGCATACCTTCTCCAGGACATGACACAGACCCTATGGACACGAACAAGCCCAAGTACCGGCCGTTGTTCCTGGAACACTTCGACAAGAAGGAGGGCAATCATCTCGTACCCAGCAACGGGACCGTCGACAGCAGGGCCGGGGGGGACAATCCTGTCAGGTACTCAAAAATTGTCTAATACTGATTCAAAATCCAAGGCGATTGTGTGCCCGCTAGATAATGCCACACATGAATGGTCTTATCAATCGGTATTTATTTATTTAACTACACAAGTTACATTCGATTAAAAATTATACGAAAAACTAAATGATTGGTACTTTACTAAAAGTACAAAATACACTAAATTTTAAGAAATGAATAAGAGAAGGTGTCTAATTTTCTGGTAACTTCTAATTAAGCATCCACCTTTCATTGATCATTCTCGCAAAACCTCAGGTATGACATAATATGTAAGTGTACAGTTTGTCACGACACGACATCGCTTGTATGGTCTTCCCCGGCGGCGCCGCCGAGGCAGACCGAGGTGCCTTTAACCATCAATGAATCAAACATGTGCAACTGTGATAAACAGATACTTTAGTTTGTTGGTAAATGGCTCTGCGTCTGGTTCGACAAAATTCTGTCAATTTCCGTGATCAAAGTATCGAACGTAAAAATATGAACATAAAATAGGTGTAACTACTACTACTAGCCTAATATTAAGTACTCAAAGTTAAGTAACAAAGTCGCCGTATCCGAACTCACTTGGAAAACACCATCGGCTGAGCCACAGGACTAGCAACTTGCTCTATAAGCGCGACTAATGTCTATCTGTGCAGCATTTCTCAAGTTGTAACAAAACATTGTCACATTTCAGCGCTGAAGGCGAACCAGACAGCGAGGCGAACCCAGCGCTGTCGTTCCAGCGAGCTTTCGTGGAGGAAGGGAACTTCGAATTCGTAAGTCAGCTGCACGTCGTCACTCTGCTAGCGCTAACCGCGCCGCGTAAGTCTCACGCACGCGCGGCCCGCGTGATGCCTGCCGCCTCCGGCTCTAACCTACTAACGGGTGTTGTTGCCGCGATACTGTGCTTTTTGTTTTAGACCCCGTAACCGTAAGCTAAGCTTCACTCACTGCTAAGTTTTAAAATATTACGAAATAATATGTCACACTGCGTGGCGTCCCTCGTATAGTGTACTAACAGATATGTCGCCGCAATACTGTGTGTTGTTGTGTGAAATATTTCAAAGGTCAAAAATAGACTTGCTAAAGTACTAATGTGCGTTTCTTTTGTATTTTGGATTAGTTTGTTTTCACGAAATCTATCTAGCTCCTGCCTGTGGCTTTGCTCGTGTACCTGAATACAATACAACATAGCATATATGGGTATATGGTAGGCTTTGGCATTATTAAGCAGAGTGCCAAACACTCAAGGAGAAAAATGCTCAGAATTACGAGAACGGTGCCGTAAATTGGCCCTGTGTCGTATTCAGTCAGGTAGCGAGCGAAGTAATTAAAGTGGTCAAATACATAAATATTGTCGAGTTTTAAGACAACCTCTCCTTTCCTTTCGTCCTAGGTGAGGGACAAATGCCGCGTCGCCCATCATGCGACTTGCGTAATTGCGTTTGCCGCTCACCTAGGAATAGGCATATAAGTGAGTTATTAAAATAGGTGAATAAAAGATTGTGTCGGTCCATAGCTGTGCATGCTGGGCGAGGCGGAGCTGTCCCTGTGCGTGGCGCGGCTGGACGCGGAGATGGAAGCCGAGATCGAGCAGCTGCGCGCGCGGTACCTGCGCAAGCGGCAGCACATCCTGGACGCCATGCAGCTCAAGAGAACCACGATGCAGAACTTCTAGGCGGACCTCCACATAGTATGTTCAATATAGAGCTTGAATGAGCAGAGCACCACAGGTTAGCGCTGTGCAGCCGACAGGCCACAAATGTACTAACATGACCCCGTGCTTCTCATTGTTGATTACATTTCTTTTTAAAACGTGTTACAAGATTGGCCTAAATTATTTGGATTTTTATATATTATTTTGATAAGAAAGGCTGCAAAAAACGAAAATGTAAAAACCAACATGATTCAAGCATCACGTGCAGTGCAAGTGAAATTGGTTAAACAAAGTGTTTGGAGATTTTCCTCCACTCGCGATTGTTAATGAACTGTAGATTGTTATTTCTAGGAATACGATTAATTAGCACTAGGTAACTTATTTGTAAGACTTGCGACATATCTCTGTTGACGGAATATCGTGCTAGGGGAAGCTATTCAGTTTGTCAATTCAATGTTGTTAGGTACGGCTTCTTGTGTTTATACATAAATATAAAAGTAACATTGCTTACGTGCTTTAGAATGGAAACCACAGCACTCATGCGTTTTGGATTTAGGCTAGCATCACACTGCTTTGTCAAGTGCAGGGCTGGTTACCACGTCGTCGTCGCCTAGTATGGTTTTTGAGGTAACTTTTTTCATGTAAAAATAATAAACGAATGTACCTATGGGTTTCAGCTGCGACTCCTGCGCAGAGTGTTGACTTTGTAACAGTCCAAGTAGATATTTGATTTAGCAAAATATTGCGCATATATTTTCTTTACCTATGGTATACATAATTACAAAAATAAACATGAACAAAAAACGTCTGTTCGTCCGCGGTAAACAAACTACCAATTATAATTTGACCTACTCTGTGTTTGATAATCATATTGATATCCCATATACGAAGAAAATATGTTAATTATCGTTAGTAATATAAATTCATGACAATATACCTAATAATAGTAGTTACTATTATTTACGTAAGTTTAGTATCGTTTTGGTGTATTGTGTTTTGAATGTCGTTATCTAAGTTCCTTATTGTATTAGATCTCAAATGTATTATCTCGCTGTATATAACTTTATGCATTATAGTATTGTATAAGACGTGTGCAGATTTTGCTTTGGCTTTGAAATGATGTATCTTGCTTCTTGTCTACCGAATGCCGCCGATCACCCTTATTTCATGTTTTTTTTTAATTGGTGCTGAAATGGTCGTAGTTATTACGCTTTAATAGCGCGTAATATGTAACCAATTATGTAAAATGTATGTCCTAAACTGTTTGTCATACTACTATATTTACTGGCGTGGCGCAGTGACCCGAAGTGGATCTTGGCCTCCGTCACCAGTTCCGGTTGCTTGCTTGTCATACTATAATGATTTTTTTTTACAGTGGGACATGTCAGGCTAATATAATTGGCAATTCAAAGTCTGTTGTTCACTCAAATAAACAGTTTGTATACAGTAGAGGGGTTGTGAGTTATGAATTTATCGGCTGGAAGTTGAATATATGCAACGAGTACAATCGCAGAGTTATATGATAAATATAATATGCATTTTATTCGAGATAATATAGAAAAGATAGTGTGATCTCTAGTTTAGGTAGTGTACCGCCATATCAAAGTATTTTTGAATAGATGCAGTAGATTCTGATTTACGTAAATTGACAAGTTATTTAGAGTGCCATTATGAAATAATTCATAGTATTTTCATACTGAAAAGCAATAGTATAAGAATTTCTTTAGTTTCATGAAGTTCACAGACATAGAAAAACCTATTTTTGAATGTTTAAAATGATTCCCAACCATTTAATTATATAACGTCTGTAAATAATGCATTATTATTTATTTACTAACTATTTTCTTTTGTCAAAGTAAATTTAACCGCTTTATTTACTGGTAACTTAGGCTGAGTTGGTTTTGGAGTAAGTAAATTGAACTGTTGAACCACCAGGTTGCAAATATCTAAGTAGGTATTAGGAGCAGAAGTAATTGGTCACCAACGTTGCATTTAAAATATTCAAAGTGCTTTATTTATTGGCAATATTAAAATGTACAGGGTAAAATTATATTCATCGTAATAACGTAAGCTTGGGCGCATTTCGCTGTTTTTGTCATTTATTCATGCATCAATTAGTTTTACCTAAAATGTAATAATAATTGTCAGAACAAAGGTTCATAAATGTAGATGTCTCCTATTTGGCCTAATTCGCCATTACAATTCGTATGAACTATTATAATAAAATTGTAAAAAACTCCGTGTCTAGTGTGTAAGATTTGATTATGAACAAACAAGTTGTTACAGTATGGTGTTAGTGTGTTGTTAAAAGAGTGGCTTCAAGTGAGCGTACAATGAGGTAGGTGGCACTCCTCACGTGTCCCGTGAGCTTAACGACCGTATTCTCAGACAATGCAGCGCCCCGTCGTCGTCGAGAGCTCATTATCGTTACGTTAACGACTCGGAACAAAGCCTTGTTGACTAATATTTGACGGAAATCCTCGCCTCCTTACCGTAACGATATAAACAGCTCTTAAACTGATAGGCGCTGTAAGTATTGTTTGTGAATATCGATCTCTTACTTAGCCAAGGTAATGTAAACTTACGGCTAAACTAGAATATAAGCATGGCTCATGTGGATGATTTATCAAACAGATTATCGAGTCCACTGAGATAAAGAACTGTACCTACTGCATTTTT
Source organism: Eupithecia exiguata (assembly GCA_947086465.1). NCBI lineage: Eukaryota > Metazoa > Arthropoda > Insecta > Lepidoptera > Geometridae > Eupithecia > Eupithecia exiguata. The sequence goes on along the minus strand of OX352228.1, from coordinate 14,812,444 downwards.
GGGATTGGATCCGTTATAATACCTTTAATGTTACTACACAAACTATTGTAGTTTGACTGACCTTATGAATGTGCGGGTTAACTAGGAGCCTAGTGTACAATGAATGTATTGTGAGGGGACGCGGGCGTGCCTCGGCCACCTGCCTATCGCCTTGTCTAGTTTAAGAAAGTTAGAACGAAGTGCACTTTGTACGTTGGTGTTAATAGGTGCGTATGCATTATATTTTTGGACAGACTCGCTCATTAAAAGATTCATTTTAAAATACATATGTATTTCTCTTTTGTTCACCTTTCACAGGAAGTAAACTGAATAAATACAAAAATAGGCATTGATTTTCTGCTGACTAGTCAGGTCTTTTTTACTAGTAAGTACAATTAATTTTAGAGACGGTAGGATCTATTTCGTTCACAATAATACTGCTTTAATAATAATAATAATGTAAAAAGCCTGGCAAACCAACAAATAATAAGGATATGTTCAGAATATTAAGTTCAGATCTTTGAACATCTGTTCCCTAAATTAAGAGCAAATATTGTTAATAATATAAATAAACAAACAACCTGCAGTGCAAGTGTCGCAGATAAGGCCCAAGTACAAGTCCATAAACTCTGCTACTGGTTCACAGAATAATTTTATAAGCTTAAGGGACTTGAGGCTGTAAACTACTGGCTATAAATAAAATAAATAATAGAGCGCTGTGACGCAAATCCATTAGTAAATATAAGTATCGGTGGGAAGTAAGACTGAAGGTTAATGGCATCAGTCATTATCATTTCATTACATTACATTAGGTGCCTAAGAATAAATAACATTACAACATCTTTATTGGTACCATTGTTAAAGGTACTTACTAGAACGTCTTTTAACTACTTAATACTTAAAACAAATAAAATCTTCTAAATCTCCTTGAGTAGGCAAGATTAAGTACTAATAAATAAATACTTTGGGTTCTAAACCATATTTTTATAAAAATAATAAAATAAATTTTAAAAAGCAACTTCGACATTAGGTACATAAATATACGACTAAATAAATTTTGAGAAGCCCTGCCTACATTTACTCAGGCACGTACATAAGAATTTTGTTTGGAATGCAAAATAGTCAAGTATGTTATATAAGAAGGGCAAGACAATACTCTGTAGACATACTCCATGCATAATCAATCATATCCTACACTAGGGAACCTACTCTGTACGTACATAGGTATCATAACATAAGTATTACCTGTTAACAAATTGTGGGCTTCTAGACAACTAGCTTATAATGAGACAGACAGACAATGGTAAAGTGTTTACGTAGGTACATTAACATCAATTATTAACATCAATTATTGACCTGTGTTTTCATCTTACAATAAGGATCAAATTCAATACGCAATATTTACAAAAATGGGGAATGTTTGCATTTAAATTCCCTAAAATGAAATTATAGGCGAGCTAAATAATGTAACATCTATGTGGCTTATGTTGTACGTAGCACCACAGATGTCCCTAACTATGACCGAGAACGTAGCCTAGAACATCATCATAGAACTTTATTTAAACATCATTTTTCACTCATCACACTTTTAAAGTGCTTAGAAAGGAGATCTTACACATAATACATAATATTCAGATCAATCTAATTCAATGTTCAGCTCCAAACCAACTTATATTGTGGTCTTTAGAGGAGATAAATATTTGTAAGCTTACGCGATCTGAACACATAATTATTAATACTATTTAACGGGTATTTATCGCGTTTATTTACCTATTTTTCCCGACGTTTCGACAGGTTTACACACTGTCGTGGTCACTAGGTTTTTGTTGCGTTGGTTTAGAAAACCTAGCGAGGGTAGCTGCAAATAATGTTGCCCCTGCTTCGGAGAGACGGTAGCTCCAGTAGGTACTCCAGTGTGACCACGACAGTGTGTAAACCTGTCAAAACGTCGGGAAAAATAGGTAAATAAACGCGATAAATGCCCGTTAAATAGTATTAATAATTTAGAGGAGATGTAAACTAAGTCATACAATCACCTTAACTTAGGGACCCATTCCACTGGTCAAATATCTTTGTCCAAGATTCCTTTGTAATTTGCGTAGTTGAGTTCAAACAAAATAAAATGCGAATGTTTGGATGTTTGTTACTATGTCACACCAAGACTTCTCACCAGATCCGTTTGAAAGTTTGTTTTTAGCTCTTGGCCTGGAATAAATCATAGGCTACTTTTTAACTCATAAAATTTTAGTTCCCATGGGAAAGAAATAACCTTTAAACGTTTTCATAGAAACAACGCGTGCGAAGCCGCGGACAGAAACTAGTATCCAAATGTTTGATCAAATACCGGTGTTACTAGTCAATTGGATGAAGTCATCCAAGTTCTTTGATCAAATTATTGGATGAGTGGAATGGGTACCTTAGGGTACTCTTTCAGTATCCATAAATGCTTGATAATCTCAAAAGAACACTTAACCGTTTACTGATTAGAAAGTAGTCATTCACTAATAGGAGATCCTAATCAGTTGCTTAAGTCTAAACTAGCGTCTACATAGCTACCTTGTTTGTATCATATTATAGAATCTATGGGAAAAAAAACGGCAGGAGAGCACAGGGAAAGCCTTCCTCATTGTTTTTTGAGAATCACTTGACAGTACAGCAATGAGTCCAATACTGAAAGAGAAATCATTAAATGAGCTTCTTAGAACTAAATAGAAATGAAAAAAAAAAAGAATTTTATTTTGTTTGGTTGAATTTTCTACAAAGCCTAGCAAATAAAGGCCCGGTAGGATTATTCTGGAGGCCATAGGAATTTAAGTGTGTGGTTTAGGTCATCTATCATCAGCCTCTGCTATTCTATAAACTCATCTAATCATTTTAGCTTATAGCATAGGTACTCACGGTACTGAGCTCCCCCGAGGATCATATCATACATATGCACTGTCCCCACGCTCCGCAGTAGCACTTCAGAAATGAACAGGTAGAGGACCCGCGCCGTCTCGAACAGGGAATGGAATAGCAGCCACTTGGTGATGTTCTTGTTGTTGTTCAGACTGGAAGAGCGGAACATCACCATGCCGCTGTTCAGGAAGCCAATCACTGATGTCACCACGATCAGCCCACACACAAAGTAGTGAAGTGCTGTGGACGGACACATATTTATAATAAATAATGCTGGAAAATTCACACAGCATTATCTAGCACCAAATATATTTTTTATTACACCCAGAACAGCTGGAACAAATATCTGCAGATCTGCAGAATTGAACTAGCAACCTCCTGCATCGCAGTCGGACCTTCGCCCGCTGCGCCAAAAAGGTTTACATAACTTTAAAGCTTGGAGATGGAATATTGATCTCGGTGGAGAGGTGCTGTATTGAATGGTATTGTATTGGTGTAGGAATGGTCAGAGATTGTAGTTACCTAACATGCTTCCGATAAGCTCCTGCTCGTAGAACAAGTGAGGGTTCAGCAGGCGGATCATAGCGAATGAGAATGCAGATACTGCAGATACCTACAAAAATAAACGACATACACTGTGGATCATAAAGATAGAAGCCACTTACTGTAATAGAATACCTAGCGCGTAGCCTACCTGCTGGTACAATAGAAACTCAACTACAGGTTGGTTGGCTAACGTTTGTACGTTAGTACATTAAATACTGATCAGCTGACCAGTGAAAAATTGTAACTTAATCACAATTAATATAACGATTCTCTGTCACACGAGGCGGCTCAGATAATACACCTTGCCCAATTAAGGTGAGAACATAACATTTATTACTATAAAAAAAGATAATGAGTTTACTTACGGAAAATACAACAGCTACAATTCGCACAAACAGCGCATAATCAATTTTGCCCATTGTATGTAATAATAAGTTGTTTAAAATAAGCCTCAAATTACGTTGAACCAAACTTTTAACAAAATATTTACAAGTTACAACACAACGCAAAAATCCAAAGAATAAACAATAACTAGTACGTAAGACAAAAATCAATAATTTTGTAATAAATTCGGACAGAGACCACGCAACGCAGCTCAGCTCGCTCACCACGCAACTCGAATCTGTGACTCGAATAACCAAAAACAAATAAACAAAACAAAACAGAGAAAGGAATGAACTGAACGAACAAAGTTGAGTGATTGTTATTTAGGGTTCCGTACCCAAAGGGTAAAACGGGAACCTATTACTAAGACCCCTGTCCGTCCAGTCAACAGGCTGTATCTCATGAACCGTGATAGTTAAATGAAATTTTCAAAGATGAGGTATTTCTGTTGCCGCTATAACAACAAATACTAAAAAACAGAATAAAATAAATATTTATTGAGGCTCCTATACAACAAACGTGATTATTTTGCTCGTTTTTGCTTGATACTGAAAATTGCAGCCCCGTTTTTATGGATAGATAATGGTACGGAATCGTGCGCGCGCGGGGCCGATTCGCACTTGGCTGGTTTTAATTCAGAAGATTTATGATGATGGTGACATATATGTAATTTGACAATGACAGCAATGCAGCACAAAACAACCTTGTCATTGATAAGGTCGTTTTGTGCCGTTACTTATTCCTATAGGTTTTGTGCTAAGAACTAGAACTAACTTCTACTAACTACTAGAGCCCTTTTCACGAAAGAAGTCCCGCGGCAATTAGTGGAACTAAAATTTTAGTCTACGCTAACGCCGACAGCGCTGCGTCTAGTCTAGGGGACTTCTTTCATGAAAAGGACTTTACTAAGAAATGTATTTAATTAAAGTTTAAGACACTCCTTAGTGACACTGTCAGAGTCGTAGCGAAAAGCAAGCGGCGCCAATAATAAAAGAAGTTAAATATAATATATAAATTCCTTGCCTACTACGTATGCTGCAAAAAACACAAGATGTCGCAGGCAAAGGCAACGCGTTCCACACAGGTCGCACAGAAGTGTTTTAAACTTCATCGCTAGATAGCGCTACTCGTAGCAAAGTCATAGCTCGTAGCACGTAGATGGAGTCGTAGCACCTCTACGAGTTAACGTTTTGTCGGTACCAAATGGAGCTGCATGCATTTTTATTTAGGTGGAAAACAACCAGCTTGTAATACTTAAATGAGTAGAAACAATGGTGGTAAATCTAAAGCCTAACAGTTTTCATTTTTAGATACAATACTTACTCGTATAATGGTAGGTAGGTAGGTACTACTGTTTTATAAAAGTGAGCGGATTATTTGTCTACCTAGGGTTAGATTCTAATTTCTGTTGTTACAGCCACATTCATCTCGGTACCCATTTCACTCATCATAATTATTGGATATATTGGATCATCCAGTATTATCTTATGATGAGTGAAATTGGAAAGTTCATGAGGCATTCTATTGTCTTGCTTTAGGTGTTAAATTAGAAATCTAGGTTTAAATCAGTTATAAAAGCCATAGTCTCCCATAATTGGGGTAGGTACTTATTTCATTATTGGATACCTAAATGTTAATTTTGTTTGAGAAAATGAGAGTACCTACCTACTACAAGAATATTACTATGTTATACGCAAATATGTATATGATTGTTTATGATTACGATTTTAAGTTTTTGATTATTAACATTTCTTTAATTTATGCCTAAAAACGGTATTCCATATTTGGTTACTTGCCTCTAATGTCCGAAAAGGCTGAACCAATTCTGACGAGATTCTCACTGGCAGATAACTAATGTCGTAGCAGGTAACTAGGCCAGGCTAGTACTTACTTTTATTTTAAAAATTAATCCATAAAATTGAGGATTCACTGCGCACTTACTGCAGCTAGTTTATTATTACCTAAAACAGTTTCGTCACAGCCGTCAAAGTTTTTTTCAACACAGACGAAAGGAAAGGGCCAAAGTGGGGCTGAAAGACAAGTGACTGCAATTAGCATTATTTTAAAAATTCTGCGCGGTTGTCACAATCGGACGTTTGAATTCGAAAAAGTGCCAGCGAACAATATCTTTTAGATTCTATTAAAATTAATGGACAAGGATCTCAATTAAAAGCTTATGGTCGTAGTGAATGGAATTGGTACCATCTTCCTTTAGCTCTACTCTCTCATAACATAAGCCTCTACCAAGGGCCATATGTAGAGCACCTTGGTAGCACAGGTAGCACTAGACGTAACAAGTACAATGCATAAACGCTACGCAGGTGTAAGAAAGCCTACGTAAAGTTATCTTAACAAAAGATACAACTATTCAGTGTGTAAGTAAATTAAGATATTTTATTGTTCCGTATTCCAAACTTCAAAGTGTAGCATAGGAAAGTTATTGCAACTCATTTATTTTCATTGCTCTCTCAGTTTAATAGGCGACCGAAATGGGCTCAGTTTAAAGTCGATAGGGTATCTGCCCCGAGAATGGCCCACTAACGGGTCTCGGTCATTATCCACCATTCACGGGAGACTCGAACCCATCTCTGTTCAATCACAATTAATTCGATTACAATTTAACGATTTGTTGCTTGTTATAAATTCTGATATTATTCAAATGGTGAAATAATTTTAATTTACGATTTGGTTACAACTGGTCTACTTTACGATTACAGTTTTATGGTTATGAACATTTAAACATTATTGAAATTGATAAATTTTCCAAATGTTTCGCGCAGACATACTGTAGGTATTTAAGTATACCGTACGTAGGTATATAGATTTGTAGTCAACCAACCTTACGTACTAATCGATATTCAGCAAATTCAATTTATTCACCATTAACATGACCTAATCTGTGCCATTACATTGATACCTACTATTACATATTATTAGCATATTAAATATACTGAATTTGAATTAACTGATTATAAAGTTTCTTAGTAGAAATGTAGGTACTATCTAATTTGTTACGAAATTAGTAGTAACTCTAGATCAGCGTTGTGTTGTCCTTACGTAGCGCACATTACAAGGTAAGTCGGTGCCTGCTGAGTTGTAACGAGTTGTAATTGTAACTTGTCTACATCTTTATTTTAACTTTTAATTATTAATACCGGATTGAAGTGGTTTCTGTTTTGCAACGTTGTCCTTTATCTAACTAAAGAATGGATACCCATTACCACCTGCTGTCCCTAACCAACAGTGTTTTCTTTGACCACTTGTTCACTTGACCACTGTGGTCAGTTGCGTATCAATTCTACTAATGTTTTTGTATCTAATTGTTATTCGAATACACTATTGTAAACTAGACCCTGTCCCTTTACAATAGGGTTACTAACTTATTGGCAGATTTATGGATGGTTCAGTTTATAAGGGGAGATAAAGTTATTGTTGTACAATAAAGCGAACGGTCAGGGGACACTACGAATTAGTTGATCAAATCATTGGACGATACAATTAATGATTCTGATCATCTCCTGGTCTAGTAGCCTACGCGCTACCGGGTCTAGCTACCAAAACATGCCCCCTTCCTATCTTAAAACTAAATAGAGCAGGAAGGGAGGGTACGAGATGAACACAACTAAAGATATTCTTTAGTTTAACTTTATTTTATTTGAATACGAATAGAACAGACAGTGGTGATGTTTCGATGTCTCTGTTCTGTTAAATACCTATTCGCATCACACTATAATATGAATAAATAAATTAATATTTATTTATGCATCAGTCATCATGAAAACAGATGAACGAATACTCAAAAACAGTGTATCGTTGCTCAAACATAATAATAATTAAAAACCCCCTTGAACGAATTCCCAAACATCGTACACACTTATCAATAACTCTTTCAAAGCAACTTCTACTTTGGTGAAAAACTTTGACATTTTGCTAAAACGTATAAGTAGGTAGCTTTAGTACTATGTAAGTTTAAAGATTTAATTTTTTTATAAAAATAGTTTCCTTGGTTGCATGTATGTTTGTACTCATTCGTTATGTACTTCTTCACACTAAGACTAGGTACTGAACGGATTGGGCTGAAATGTTGCATAGAAGTACGTCTAGACCTATATTGGAATAACAAATAGGCTATTACTGTGTCTCCCATAAATTCCCCCTGATATAAAACAAATCAAAAACGTTTTCATAAAACTATAAGCAGGTTCTTGGATAACGTTTCTATAAGTTTAAGTTATATCCGGCAAACAAAGCGTCCGAAGCCGCTGGCAGAAACTAGTTCTTAAAAAAATACGAACATAAACAAGCCACAAGTTCTCGTTCACAACGAAACCATCCTCAATATAAAACTGGCCCTCAAGTCCATTGACACGTCAACACCAAAATAATAATCGTGTGACCATCATCTGCCGCACACAGGACTCGTGTTTGTGGACATACATAACTCAATGGTCAATGGGCAGCGCGTCTATACAAATCATAAAGTGCACATGTCAATATACAATTATATTCATTGGGACTTGGGTTGGCACAGTTGTTATTGTTACATCTGCATAAATTACGCGAAGCTAGTAAATTGCTATTTCACTTCTCTTGCTCAAAAAGTTCGTCATCTAAAGAGTAGCTTACCGAGCGCCAAACTCAAGTACCCTTGGGCCTAAAGTAATTTTTCTTTTTAATTTTTTTTTTGTTTGAAATCATCAGCCAGCACGAGACATTCGTCTTCTTACATAGAAACTCGACTTTTTGGTTTTCCAATTACAAAGAACAAACAATTCATTTGAATTTATTTTTGGAACTGAAACCTCCCATCTTGGTAATGGTTGGATGTTTTGCAGGGTTATTTTTTCTCCTCTGCTCTCTGACTAGTTTAAAGTGATCTGTGTTTTCTCCACCGTAGAATGCGTAGGTACCTATATAGTTGGTATCAGCGCGAAATCTCTGGAATTTTTGTTTACTACAAATTGAACTGAAAATGAATGTGGGTTATTAAATTGAAAATGTCATCAAGCATAACATTATGTTAGTAATATGCAAATGGGACAGAATAGCAAAGAAATCCATACTTATATTAAATTTATATTATAAATTCGTAAGTAACTCTGTCTGTCTGTCTGATACCATTTCACGCCTAAACGGCTAAACGGACCTCAATGAAATTTGGCAGGAAGGTAAATGGTATCCCAGGGCTACTTAAAAAGTGCGTGCAAACCGCGGGCAGCTGCTAGTAATTAATACGATTCTATCTGGTGCGGTCGAAATCACGTGATATATGGTATATGAACGGCAAATTTGTGATGTAGAGACGCGAAAACGGTTTTCAATATTTTACTAAAGTTTTAAAAAACCTCGTATGGTGGTTTAATCCCAAGCCAAGTTATAATTATAAGTACTATTGAATACTACTACTGTTGAATCACGAAAAGTGATCGGTAAAAAGACTCAAATTACTTTTTACTTTCTTCCACGGGATTATTGTTTCTTAGATTCGTATTTTTATTATAATTGTACAGATTTTCACTTTAACGAATTAATTTTATTAATTAACAACCACTGGAAAACGAACAAAAAGGTCTGTAGGTCTTTTTATTACGAACCATCTATGTTACGAACCCTGGTAGGTATTATGCGTAGACCCTGTACGGCAATCTACGGCGAAGAGCCTTTTTTCTTTAGCATCATGTTATTTAGTTCGTTAACAGTTTTCGTAACTTATAATTTGTAGTTATTTCTGTTCCTAATTTAATTTCTTGTTATTTTTAAGTTTGATTCATGATCTGTACATTATAATCACGTGATTGAGTTCCCATCGGCACATGTTCACCTCTTCCGCGATACTGTCAAGTCACATGATCGATGGAAGTAGTTCGATTGGGGATCGCCATTGAAATCAATCATAGCAATGCGTATAACGTTTGTGGTTTTATTCTCTTTGGCAATCCGAACTTTCATTTTCAACTGCACTCGATTAAATTGATAGGTATCTCATAAAATATAGTAGGTAATTTTGTTTCCTTTTTGCGCGCAGTTGCCGGCAGATGTTACAAGAACTTTACAAAAGAGGCTTTTTGATTATATTGTGTTTTCAGAAATTCATTTTAGACTTAATTTGCCAGAATTCGCAAGTGCAATTTGAAAATTTATAGTTATTAACATATCCATAATCCATAACTATAATGGGCAAGTGCGAGTCGCGCGACCGCCACACGCCGGCACGTGGCCGCATTCTCCTATTTTTGTATAACGAGCAAAATGCTTCGTTTGCTCTTTGAAGGCATATTTGTGTTCTCGCGGTAATCTTGCTAAGTGCGATTGTACGTTATTTAAAATGACGTTTTTAATGTTTGCTCTAAGCTCTATATAGAGCTTAGAGCAATAGGCAATAGTAGGTATATACTTATTTAAGGAGTAGGCTAAGTAGGTACTTAAGTAGCAATTTAAATAGAGTGCACTTAGGGCTTATAAGTTTCGGGTGGCCCGCACGCGGACCAGATCCGCAAGTCGAGATCTCGAGGGATCAGAAATTCGATCTAGGCGAGATCTCGGCATTTTCGAGATCTCGAATGGATTTCGAAAAGTATTGTTTTAATTAGATAATTGAAACATGATTGAAACTGCTTAGTAGTTGTGATTATGACGACGTAGACGACGAGTAAGATACAACATTAATTATTGAAAAAAGTCATTATTTTTATAATTTTTTACTATGTTATGTTAATGACGACAAAAATTCAGACCCGTAAGTACTTATTTTAACAAAGAAAATGATAGTGAAAACAAAAATTTTCAAAAATTGCTATTTCCAAAATCACTTCTTAATTATGAGTGATTACTCTTACTATCATCAGCAATAACTTCGTCAATATAGAATAGTATTTATAGAAAGATTTACTTATTAAAAAGCTTTTGATTGTTAAAGCTTTTGATTGTTGTACTAAAAATCTTAAAATATAGTTTCCTTACATGTAAAGGTAATTTATTGTATAATTTTATTGAGAGATAAAGAAAGCTATTTAATTTCACTAGTCTATGTTTCGGAATGACAACATTTTGTTTTTTGCGTGTATCATAATTATGTAGATCACTTTGTAGGTCTAATTCTTCTGCATGAATTTTGCCGCTCGATCTCGTCAATCTCGGCCGAGATCTCGTCACTTTATGCTTCGAGATTGATCTCGAAAAATGAGGCGAATTCTCGGAATATCGGGATCTCGCGAGATCGAGATTGCATTCCCTAATCCGCACGCGGGCGGAAATCAGCATTACAGATAAAGAGCCCTTACTATTACCACCTATTACTGTTTTTTAGGGTTCCGTACCCAAAGGGTAAAAACGGGACGCTATTACTAAGACTTAACTGTCCGTCTGTCGGTCTGTCACCAGGCTGTATCTCATGAACCGTGATAGTTAGACAGTTGAAATTTTCACAGATGACGTATTTCTGTTGCCGCTATACCAACAAATACTAGAAAACTGAATAAAATAAATATTTAAGGGGGCTCCCATACAACAAACATGTTTTTTTTGCCGTTTTTATAGATAATTGTACGGAACCCTTTGTGCGCGAGTTCGACTCGCACTTGGCCGGTTTTATTAATTTTTTTTATAGTTGTTTTTTTTTGTTTTATTGATTTTCGGTTTAATTTAAACGTTGTTGAGAGTTATAATTATATTTATTGTTTTCTGTGCTAGAAAATCGAATAGGCTAATCTAATCAGTACCTAACCAGTTCATGAGGTCTATTACTTACTTCAAAACTTCTTTGCTAAAATGTAACTCGTAGAACATAAAAATATATCTTTTACTATTTCGGCCACATTGATTGATTGATATCTTATCTATGTCCACCTCCGACTTAAACTCACTAAAATAATTGCAGATTGATTCTCAAGTTACTCATATTTGCTCTACATGAACAAATTGAAACAAACTCTACGTCTAACAGATAAGATTGTTATTCCAGCGATGGTGTAGCTATAGGGGGTGTTTACAATGGAGTGTAGGGACTGGCACGCGCGGCGGCGGCGGCGCCCCCTCGCGCCTCGTGAGAGCGGCGCGCGCGCCTGTTCCCACGTCACGAACAGAACAACTAGGTACTGACTTGCTTAATCATATTAGTCATCCTGTGCAGTGCCAAAATTTAGGTCTTTTTAGTCTAACCTAGACATTTAGTACCTAACTATGGGGTTAGTAAACAATAATAATATAAAATAAGGTTTGGTTGATCAGTATAAACACATAACGAAGCGAACCTACGATTGTTTTATCTTGTGAGGTACAAAACCATGGGTCCCTACCCTACTTGAAGCCACGTATTTACCGGTAGGTACCTAAGGAGTACGTCTACACATCGCCAGTATATTTAAATCCCAAACCTAGGTATAATAAAAGGCAAGAAGATCGATAGTGTCCTGCATGGCTAGCATGCACGCCACAAAAGTCGTCGTGCACGAGACGACTATTCATAGTCGTCGTCAGTTGTTGAGTCGTTTGCTCTAAGATGCGCGCCACGAAAGACTCAAGACTCGTTTCGAGTGAGGTTCTCATGCAGATGAAGCCACGCCCACGCAACACTCGTTAAGTTCATTCAAATTGTCTCTGGTTTTAGTAAGCTGCATGGAAGAAACATAAATTAACCTCCTTAGTTTTCGTCTCCATACTGGTAATTTGCACTGGAAAAGTAGAAAAGCCTCGAGACAGAAAAAAAGAAGAAGCAATTTCAATGTTTTGCGCGCACATAATCAAACTTACTTTTGGTTTTTATTCGATAATTCCTTAGCAACTTGTTATGAAAACTTTTATTATTACCTACGATATCCAAAGAAAACAATAAGCACCAAAATTATTGTGTCAATTACTATGCACGAACTGGCTAGTTACGGGTGTTCAATGAACTTATATTTTGGGCATGGTGTGCACCACAAGCGCTAGTTCATCCCGTTGTTTATTTCACAGTAAACAGCATTATTTGTGGGTTTAGTACCTCACAAATACGCTACGAGACGAGCACCTGAATATAATGTAAGTACAATGTGATGTGTTTCCGGGACCTGTGTACCTACCTGGCATAACAAAATGTAACAAATAAAATTGTAATAGAATAATGTAAATACTATTTCAAACCTTACATCTAAGAAGTACCTAAGTCATGACTATAATATAATAATATGTTTTCTCTATATTTCAGACGCAGTATATCATCAAGCCAGCACGAGCTTTAGAAAGCAACAGAATCTAAGGCTTTACTTCTTAGTGCAAATAAAACATTATTCAAAACGTTCTTTATTTTGTAGACACATTTATATCAGTTTAGCTTTTTAGGCCTGAAATGATATCAAACAGACAGAATTACATTTATAATCGCATTACAATATTAGCCCCTGTTTATAGGTAAGTTAAGAAGGTATATAATATTAGGGTAGTGCAGAATATACATAAATAGGTTCCTATCACTGATACTTGCCTATCTACCTTGTAAGGTAGGTTACAAATTTTCACGGCCGTAATTCTGTGATTTTACGTTTCTTTAGATTCAGCACTAACTGCCAAATCAAGTACTACACAGACATAGGTTTATATTATGCCATTATTACTTTTCTATGCCACGAAGCACGTCTTTATATCCACGCAGGATGGTTTTCTACCTACACCTATCTACCTACTAGAGAAACCAAGACTATTTTAGGTAAGTACCTAACTCAATAGCATCGCACAAGTAGCTCTGACTCTTCTTCGTTTTTTCGCATTCAGTAGGTAATGCTATTTTTACAAAATATTTATTAACAGAGGTTAATAAACACTGAATTAAATTTATATTTTCTTCAAGACTCCATCTCGTCGTGATCTCGTCGTAGTAATAGAAGACGATTCGTAACTCGTGTAAAACTGTCAAAAGTCGAGATGAGATGAGAAAATTGGGCGCACATCTTAGAGTTTGACGAAAAAGGTTACCACAGATAGGATAAACATTCATTATTATCGTTCACGTGACGAGACGTGACGACTATTTGGTTGTGCATGCTAGGGATCGTCGAGAAGTCGAGATGCCGCCATTTTTCACGACTTCTCGACACTTCTCGTGGCGCGCATCCTAGCCCTGCTGGAGAAGGACATAGGCTATTTTCCACCCAGGATAAATGCGTACGAAGCCGCGGGCTGACATTAAGTGTGGAATTTACGACTCCTCTAGATTTAATTACCTGCGTAGATCCGCATTGATGGACTAGATAATATTTTAGTGCATGGATGCTGCTCGCTGTGCCGCCGCGAGAGACCGCGAGTAGATGACAGTGAGTTTGAGTCACTTTATCATTAATATTGGTACGTATTTTTAGTTAAATAATGTTAGTTTAAGTATAAATAACACTTTTGAAATCAATATGGATTAACTCCCGAATAATTAAATCACTGGACTGCACAAAACTACGCAAAAATGGTCACCGTTTTATTACCGTTTTATTTTATGTATGTATTATCGCGTTCCAGTTTCTTGGTCGCTACTGTCTAATACTATAATAACTCTATGGATGCCGAGTATTGGTTTTGTGGGACATAAGTAGTACCTACGTAAGTACATGCCAAAGAGAGAAAAATCACTTGCCATTTTAAAACACACTTTACTTTTAAATTGCCTATGAATTACCTTAACACTAACTTTTGTGAATATCAATAAATAACTTGATCATGTATGGGACATGTATTAGTACCTAATGCGACTCGAGCGGTGTGTTAATGGAGTAACTTGAATTAATTATTCAAAGTGGTATTTGAGTGATTTTTTTTGTATAAAAATATGGAAAACTGGAATTTATTTTGATTGTAATCAACAAGTGGGTAAGATCTTACATAAGACAACCTTTGCAAGTCATGGCGATGTTTCCAGCCGTGGAGTCCACGTGATGTGGCCCAGTAGGAACCTGTCTAGATGACGACTAACTTGCAGCATGTCGTCTGCCTCGTGCCGGATTGTCGTCTGCTAACGTGGACCAAGATTTATTATTTCATTGCTCTATTTTTTATTGCGTTCAAGTTTTCCTCCAACAATGAGCAAATACCTTTATCAAAAGTCAGACACGCTCGACAATGTGACATAAATATTGTAAGCAGCAATTTGGTCGAATCGTTTTTCAGTAAACGCTTTACATAATTTTGTATATATAGGTACATGAGAACAGGGTAACATACGTAGGTACCTGCTTAGATATTAACTCGAAGAGTTAGCAACTTTATGCGCAGTTATTTCTACCCCAAATTATATGTATAATAATTAAATTGGTATCGCCACGCCACGCCACGCACGCCACGCCGCGCCACGCCGCGCCGCGCCACGCCGCGCCGCGCCGCCCGCGCCGCCCGCCACACCTACATAACAATATTGTCAAGTCAAACAAAGCACACATTGTGTTTGTGTGCTGAAATTAGATATAGCTTCGTCCTCTAGTAGAAATATCTTGGAAATGCCAATAATGTCTTTGTGGTGAAAAAAGTGTAAGAAAATAATAACATGTTGAGGCTCTTTGAATGCAATAAAACTTTGCACATATTAGTCCAATACCGATACCACACAGCATAAAAAATGTAGGTATATTCAAATATGGGCTTAAACCTGAGGCTTAAACTCGTTATCTTTATATACATTTTACAGTGACAAATTGGCTGCAAACGACCTGCAAGTTTCTGTTGTAAATACACAGGTACATACAAGGTGTTTAAAGCAAGTCTAGAGCCTTTCAAAACAAACAGCCTTTTAAATCATCTTCCTAGGTAAAACTTCATGAATTTAAAACGCCTTCTACTTACAATAATCGACTATAATTATAAAGTTGTACGAAGGTCCACTGTCAATGAGGTCCCCTCAATGTGCGCCACACTGATAGTGCCCGTGCCCGCTCGGTTGGCCGCGTGTTTGCACAGGCGGGATTGTGTACACAGCTAGGTACCTACTGAGTACCTATCTCTTCCTAGGCAAACGGTGGCAGAGAGCACAACGTAGGTACCTACTAGATAGGTATCTACTAGTATTACGTGATGGCTCGCACATTTGACGACCTCTGGCGCGGTGGGCGAAGGTCTGTCTGCGACGCAGGAGGTTGCGAGTTCGATTCCTGCCTCGGGACAAATATTTGAGCGATCTGCAGACATTTGTTCAGGATGTTCTGGTCGTTTTCTATGTATAATAAAATATATCTATCTATGTACCCATGACACAAGCTCTGCTTAGCTTGGGGCTAGATAATACTATGTGAATCGTCCAGCATTCTAGATAAACTAGATGTATAGACATAATTACTGTTTTCTTCGTAACTTTATGGTTTGCTTTGGTGGATGCACTTTGTAACGCTGGCTGGGTCATGATTAAGGTGAAGGAAGGTTTACCAGCGTCAATGTCATCTTGACAACTCAATTTGTTTGATCAAAATGACAAGACTTAATATCCCCCGAAGCTGGTAGAGCTGATGTATTCTTCGGACTCAGTTAGAAACAAAACTTTTGAGAACCTATCAACAGAAGTAGACATTAAATTGATCGGCACAAGAGTAGCTGCTTAGCTTTGGTCGCAGGCAGCATCTCTAATTAACATCAAATGTGTTCTTATTATTGGTATAGAAAGCCGATAGTAGTATTATATAGGTATTCGAACTCAGGGTCACTAATTAGATACCTACATGTTTCGAATTTGTATAAAAGCATATGACGAATAATCTTAAACTCGACCAGACGCTCAGATAATTTTAAAACACCTCGGTCGGTACCCCACGGACCTAGGGTTTTGACTTGTTCCTTCCTTTTCTGTAATTGTTAATATGTTTTGCGTTATATTATAATTGCTTATTATGTGTTTTGTGAACCTAAATAAAAAATAATGCTGGTTGAGGTGTATTATGGCTTTACCTCTATGCAAGTGAAACAGTGGGTTACAACTACAACTACTCACAACATCGAGTAGTGGCGGCTGTGCGCTCCCTAACCTACTAGTCACAAAGTCACTTCCTTTACTTACTCCAGAGTATTTGAAAATGCTAAAGATTCCACAAGTGGAGCTCAGAGTTGGAACCAGTAGACCTAAACCCTGACAATGGCATTATAATATAAACACTATTATATTTTAGTAAAGAAAGAAGCAAGCTATGCACATAGTCTTTCGTAGCAAGTTTGCTACGCACGAGCTACGCGCTACGGAGCCTAGCTACGAGCTACAAGGCTACGGGCTACGAAAGCTTTCACGTGATTATCTACGGCGGCGTAAAGAATCACGTAGAATCTACGCAACTGTTCGTTTAAGTATATAGCTGTGAAGGTAAACTAAAAAGTATCAACTGTCATCAGCAACTTAAGCGCAGTTGTTTAGGTACCTACAGCAAATTGACATCATGACCACTAAAGTAAATGGCATCCACTGCGTCTAGCGTTTTCATCGAACTACGCGCGAAACTTGAAAAAGTATTTTTAGATTTTTATTTTTTAATTTACTTTTAGATTCTGTTGTTAAAAAGAGTTAAAAAGGGGTGTAATACCCTATTGTGAAGGTGTGAGGTAGTGAGGCCTTTGACGTCAGCTGAGAAACTAACGAGAACCCTTGCTGACGGGGCTGTTGCGTCATACCAGTTCATTATTAAAATGTGTAAAAACTCATTATATTCACCGACCGCCAACCCGCGCTGGTTCATAAATAGCTACCTACTGTTACTACGAGCATTATCAGTTTAAGAATTATAGAGTTTTTAACCAACTTCGAAAAAAAGAGTTTCTACTCCTGTTCGCTGTGTTCGTCGATTTGACCGTCATTTCTGGACAAAAAATTTAAGCGAACTAAATCAATAACATTTTGTTTTTTATTTGATAACAATTACTAATTTATAAAACTGTTTATGTATAAAATTTGACTTGTCCAAGTGCTTATTTTGTAGGCCGAAAGAAATAAAGTTATTGAATTTTGACAAATATTGAATTTATGAACCGATTTGGATAATTCTTTTGCTTCTTGCTGCCTCGACGTCACGCGACGTCAGCGATAAGCCCAGATTATCTACAGCTGAATGCCGTGCCTGACCGCGTCTTCCGTGACGGGCCGGTGACGTCACGAGGTCGCGCGGCCGTGACGTCACTGTGCGAGTACATACCTCATGCGGAAACTGGCTGCGACCTCCGCCTATTTGCAACAAGCTTGCCGGCCTAGATAAGTCTTTATGATGTAATTAGCAAATTTGTAGATGTGTAGATGTACCTAACAATATTTTGTACTTAAATAACATTATTAGGTATCGTCCATTATTATCATTGGTCTTCTCAAATCTATGTTCTTAACTCAACACCTGCACCACACCGGCCCTAATTAGAAGAGACAAAGGTACATTATTTTGTTTGATGGTATACCTGCTACGGCCTGCGGATTCGCCCGCGTGTTTTCGTTACAATAAGTAGGTACCTACAGTAAATGTTATTGTTGCTCGGCACATGACGTCACCAGTGCAACACTTCAGCCCATTCATTCACTTTTAAAATATTCACGACAAAAGTTTACGTTTGCAAGCTAAATAAATAAATGAAATAAAACAAAATGATCCGACTACAAACAACAACAAGTGGTATTTCTCAATTCGTCACGTATTTTTTAAACAATATTTACATTGATTGCTTATCATTTTAGTTGATAATCTAATCCTGCCACGCCTTGACCTGTCCGCCATGCAAGTGGAAAACACCAGATCTCTGACCTACATCAAGCAGCCGCCCGCGCCCTTGTCACCACTACACTGTCGGGGACGCGGACCGCGGACGTGGCGTATCGCTGATTACACACAGATACTACGTCTCTGGGAGAGTAGGTATGCTTTGGTTGACATTCTCTTACAGAAGGTATCATTTTCCAAATCATCATCATCATCATGATGATTAAGAAAATTATAATTTTTCTAATAATATGTATTAATAAATCACTTGTTTCAGGCAACGTAACAAAAGTACAGATGCTAGAAGCTAAATCTAAGACTATCTTTTAAAGGTATAGGTACTTTGGTACCGAGTCCTAATATGTAGCTGGTTGGTTATTGTTTAGTATCTATTTAGTATATTTGGTTAATTTTTGTCATATTTCGCGGTACACTCATATTTCTATATCACACTCATAATTTCTGGTATGTTATGTATTGTAATATTATGCCATATGTATGTTTTCCCTCTTGCCTCGAAATGGGTTTATCGGCGAACATTATGGGTAACCAGATTTCTGATATACCTACCACTCAATTTCTTTATTATACATATTATTAAGGTAAATCTAAATATTAGCTCGTACTTAATTGTCGGCGGGAATCGAATCCCCAACTTTTGCGTCTCATGCGGACTTTTGGTCACTGTGTGCCAACAGGGACCAACGTCATCGCAAGTCTAGGATTGATGAACTGATCAAATTAGTTTTGGAGGGTTTAATTATTTGCATTTAAGTTGGTACACTATACGTACACTTTAATTGTTAAAAGTGGTGAACTTAGTTTTTAATTAAACTGAAATTAAAAGCTTTTGCAAGAACTCTACAAATAAATTTGCACTCATAATTAAAAGTTTACTCGGTAAAGTGTGCCCTGTAGAGCGCACGTTTGACGGCAATTTTAGGTTTCAATGTTGCTCCACTGTAGTATCTAAGTAAATTATACAGCGTGTTTGGCAGACCGTGTGCCATAGGTAGCTGGGAGTATGTGGCACAAAGTACAATAGCTCGGGGGCTTTATAACCCTGAAAAGCCTCTCGGCTATTTAAGGACTTTTCGAGCATACTATTGCACTAGGCTGTACCTGCCCCCACCTACCCTCTGGCACAAGTTCCACCGAACTAAACAAACTTACAACACGATAAGGACTACTAACAATCCTTATTTTCAGGGTATTCAAAATGGTCGTTCACGCCAATTTATAATGTTTATTTTAAATAATAGCAGCTCTCTCTCAAGAAAAAAGCATTTTTGGCGACTAAAAGACACAAACGCTTTTTAAGCGTTTGTACACCTAATTATATTAAAAAAACCTCGAAAAAAACCCTCAAAACCGATGGTGAAAACAGCATCTATAATTTCGTTGTTCAGGACTCACAAGAACGGCTAAACTAACAGACTGAGGATCTTTGGGGTATTTCAACTAATGTACTGAGTTCTATTATTAAGGAAGTTGCTCCTTGTTTGGCCTATATTTTCAATAGTTGTGTCGATGTAGGAATTTTTCCTGATCTCATGAAATACAGTAAACTGGTACCTCTTTATAAGTCTGGTAGTCACACTGATCCAGCCAACTACAGGCCAATTTCAATACTCCCTGCCATAAGTAAAGTTTTTGAAAAAATTATTCTCACTCAGTTGTCCTCTTATTTTAACCTTCATAGTCTACTTCATAAAAATCAATTTGGCTTCACCAAGGGTAGATCAACAACTGATGCTGGTACAGTTCTATTAAGGCATATATTGGATGCCTGGGAGAAAGCGAAAAACGCTATTGGTATATTTTGTGACCTTTCTAAGGCTTTTGATTGTGTAGATCATGATACACTCATTAGGAAATTAAAACACTATGAAATTGGCAGCAAGGCACTGGACCTTATGCAATCCTACTTATCTGATAGAGTCCAAAAAGTAGATATTGGTAAAGAAAGATCTAGTGGCTCAAAAATTGAATTAGGCGTCCCACAAGGATCAATATTAGGACCCTTTTTATTTTTAGTATATGTAAATGATCTCCCTTTTTTAGCAAAAGATCTCTGTGACATAGTCTTATTTGCTGATGATACTTCATTGATTTTTAAAGTTGACAGAGATAAATATAATTATGACGATGTAAATAATTCGCTTTCACAAATAGTAGATTGGTTCACCGCCAATAACCTCTTACTCAATTAAAAAAAAACCAAATGTATAAAATTCATGTTACCAAATGTAAGAGAACTCCCAACTAAGATAATGCTAAAGGGTGAGATAGTTGACCTTGTAGACTCAACTGTTTTCCTAGGGTTACATATTGATTCCTCTCTTCAGTGGGGACCGCAAATTGATGCTCTCGCAGGCAGACTTAGTTCAGCAGCCTATGCGGTTCGAACAATTAGATATATTACCGATGTAGATACAGCTAGGTTAGTTTATTTCAGTTACTTCCATAGTATAATGTCTTACGGTATCTTGCTTTGGGGACGAGCAGCCGACATCCAGACTATCTTTGTTCTTCAAAAAAGGGCTGTACGCGCAATTTATAAATTAAAGCCACGCGATTCTTTGAGGGATCTATTTAAAGACATAAATATTTTGACAGTTATATCGCAATACATCTATGAAAATCTAATGTATACGCACAAAAATAAAGATAGCTTTTTGAAAAAATGTGATGTTCACAACAGAAATACAAGAAACAAGAACAAACTACACATTCCATCATATAGATTACGAAAGGTAAGCAAATCATTTATGGGAAATTGCGTACGCTTCTATAATAAGCTTCCATTTGAAGCAACTGAGCTCCCTATTCGTAAATTTAAACAGTACATAAAACTAAATCTTATCAAGAAAGCCTTTTACTCCATAGATGATTATATCAATGATGTTAATGCTTGGCCAGATGTCGCCCAGTTCCGCACCGACAATAGTATTATAGGAGAACAATCTTAAGCTTAGTTATATATAAATATTGACCTGTATCTAAATCACATTATATTTAGATTTAGATAGGCGAATAACATTGTATTAAATTTTAAGCATTATACACTTACTAGTGGTTTATTTTTCGCTTCTTCCACTAGTGGACAAAAAATTGAAGCGAACAAAATCAATAACATTTTGTTTCTTATTTGATAATAATTACTATTATTAAGCTGTTTATCTATAAAATTTGACTTGTCTAAGTGCTTATTTTGTAAGCCTAAAGAAATAAAGTTATTGAATTTTGAATTTTTGAATTTTTAAATTTTGAGACAGACGCGAAAAGTATAGAGAGAGAAATCGAAGTATAACTTGGACGAATATGCCCACTGCAACATGAATACTTGACTAAAATGTCGTGCGAAGACAACATAACCTCATCCTTGCCTTAGTCCCTGAGTAGCGCCTCCCTAGAGGACCCATTGTAATATGTACCTAGGTAAGGTAGACATAGTATCTACATATATTAGGTAGGTAAGCGAGGTACTTATGTAGCTGGTGCTTCATAAATAAGCAAGTAGTGAGACTTGGCAATCAAGGCACTTGATGTGCCTACCTACATAATACTAATGAGATAAACATTCATTTATTCAAGAACAAATATCATGGAACAAAATTACAAAAAAAAACAAAATATCCTTTACCAACCTTTTGATTTAGAACAAGATTAACCTTGTTAAAATGTTAGTTTTCGAGTTTTCACGGGGAGAAACAAATTCGTCCCAAGCATTTTCATTCTCTAGCTAGATAATCTGATATTATGTAGTGAGCCTTTTCACAAAGAATATTTTTGACAATTTGTTTGATGTTCATTGATAATTTTTGCAACTCACTTGGAAATTTCGTTTTAGAAGCGTGTACATACCCTTCAAAAGATAGTACATTAATCTTGTGTAGCCTAGTTGTGGGCACAACGAGTTTATTCTTATTTCTTTGAATTTATCGCGTAGGGATTCTCTGAGCTATATTACACAGACAGCCCTCTTCTGGAGCACAAATACTTAGTTAATATCTGCAGCGTTCCACAGCAGTGTATCATAAGACTACTGTGATTCTATGGACGTGGCTGAAATAGACTCGCTTAGAAGTATCAACGTCTTAACAGACATGCATTCGCTGCAGAACTAAGGCCCGTATTATGAAAGCTTGCTCAGTCATAGGTCTCGCTTGAGTGACGTTTATGCCATAGAAAAACGTTACTCAAGCATTGATCGATAACTGCCCAATCTTCCATAATACGGGCCTAAGTATCTTCGATAGCATAAAGATCTATGTGTTGGCCCCATTGAAGTGAAGTTAGATGTCTAAGGCTACGAATAAAGACTTATTATTTATTCGTAGGTCTAAGGTTAGATATTTCAACGGTACTGTCTACAATTTCAATCAATTCTTATTATAAGTTAGCCTTAATTAAAAAAAGAATTGATATAAGTAGGTACTTATTTTTTCTAATTTTATTTAACTGGCTAATGTAATCTTGAATTTTATTTAATTTTATGTATGTGTGATATGGATTATTGAATTATCTGAAATAAATGAATACAAAACAATTAACTTGTTTCACTACAAGTTGAAAAAAATGTAATACATTTTGTTTTGGTTTCGTTAAGAAAAAGATTATTGACATTAAACCAACAGACTACTGAATTTAAAAAAAAATAAAAAACCTTTTAAAAAATGAATTCCTAACTCGATGCGATAAGATCGTTTGGTCCAATGGCCTCCTTCAGCTCCGCAGTATCCCGAGTTTCTGCTCAATCGGTTCAAAATAACTCGTCTAAAATTCAGTTGCAAGATTTGTCCCACACATACATGCACACACACACACACTAACAGGACAATTTAAATAAAAGCATGGAAAAATAAATAATTTAAATACGTAGTACATGTACGTAGTATGCGATTGCTTTGTGTCATCTTTAGCAGATTAGGGAAGTCGGGTTAGGTTAGGTTAGTACCTATGTATATATTTATTTATGCTTTAAAAAATGTATCCTTCTTGATACATTTTTTCTGTTTTTAAAAGGTGCTAATAAGGTTGGGTTTATTGGAATTTTGCAACCTTTTTCTGATGCTATTAAATTATTTACAAAAGAACAAACTTGTCCTCAATTTTCATAACAGAGTAATTTAATTAATAGGCATAAGTTTATTTTAATTAACAGCTTCATTCACAATCACAATACTCATTCAGGACTGTTGTTTGCGAAAATTATACAAACAAGTCGTAAAATCATCTGTTTACTATTATATGCAATTGTAAACACGATCTGTGACTTATCATTCATCTGGCAGGCGACGTCATCAAATGTGTGCACGCAGGCCCGACCAAAAATTAACTTTACAACTATCTAACTTACCAACCTCATTCCTAAACAGTATTTCAACTGTAGGACGTCCACCGCTGGACCTAGGTAGGTATACCCAAAATAAGGGTGTGCATAACCGCCATTTCAATACATTACTATACTACAATACAATACAAAAACACTTTATTGTACAC
The DNA here is from genome assembly GCA_947086465.1 of Eupithecia exiguata. Lineage (NCBI taxonomy): Eukaryota > Metazoa > Arthropoda > Insecta > Lepidoptera > Geometridae > Eupithecia > Eupithecia exiguata. Next base: position 14,788,466 of record OX352228.1, on the reverse strand, counting down.
CAGAAAAAGAACATTACAAAAAGACATTACATGAGACAAGTACAATGGGCGGCCTTACCGCTTAGAAGCGATCTCTTCCAGGCAACCTTTGGATGGAAAGAATTATGTGAATTTAAGAAAGGCAGGGGGTGTACTAAAGATAGACTAATAAACACATAAACTAGATATACACATAAAATAAATATAATATACTAAAATATACTAAATAAATAAATAAATATTATGTACCAATATTCACTATTCTGACAGGAAAAACTCCTTGACGCGAGATTTAAAAACTGGTAAGGATACTGTTTTTCTAATGGGCTCTGGTAGTGCATTCCACAACCTTATGGCCTGGATGGAGAAGGATTTGTCGTAGAAACTGGTTTTGTGAGGTGGCATATTCAAAATCAGATTTTCTGACGATCGAAGGACACGGGAAGGATGAGGATGAGAATTATGGAGGAATTCAAAACGCTCCTTTAAATACAAGGGAGTGACAGGGTTAAAGAGAATGTTATGAAGAAGAGAAAGGGTATGGGAATTTCGGCGAAGACGGACAGGAAGCCAATTGAGTTTTCTGCGGAACTCTGAAACATGATCATATTTACGTAGACCAAACACAAAACGTATACATACGTTTTGGAGCCGTTCAACCTTATTAAGCTGCTCCTCAGTTAGGTCGAGGTAGCAGACATCAGCATAATCAAGAATGGGAAGCATGAGAGATTGAGCGAGCACAATTGGACCGTGTTATGCAGAAAGCAGCCATATGCCACTTTTTCCAAAAATGAGTTATAAATACAGCCATATTAATTTCGGCATCGCGGATTTTTTGCAAAGACAGACATGTCGATATCTCTATTAGTTACGGAGATAAAAGCTGTCTAATGCAGCCATCTCAACAAATGTTTTTTGTGTAAAACAGTCATCATGGTGCAGAATAAAGCCAATTTTAACTTTAACTAAAATACCTATATTGCAGAAGTCAGCCAACCTTATGGCTGATTTTTACAAATTTGAAAATGTTTGGATGTATCTGTTTTCGAGTTACGTTAAAGGCAGCCAATCTATGATGGCTGTTCAACATAAAAGTTAAATTATTAAATAAAGATACGTTTAATATCTGCGATAAATGCCGCATTGAACTAATAAATACAGGAAGCAGCGGTGGTGATGTTAACTCCATAAAAGAAACACACAAAAATCGTCGTAACGAGGCCGAAAGAGCAAGATTTCAGTTAAAACTTGATATGGCTTTAGCTTAAAACCAACCAGACATTGAACGTCTTACATTCGATATGCAAAAAACACTACCTCTGATTCAGGCAATTTTTTTTTTAAAGACAAATCTAGCTTTACAACTTGGCTGTGCCCAGTGCAAAAAATTATCAAAGCTACTGTTATACATGGGTCGAGGGCCAAGTTGGACGTGGCACGGCGCACAGGAAGTGGGGTCCTCCCTTCTAATTCTAAAACATATAGATGAGAATGTCTCTGAGAACATAAACCATTTAATTATTTGGTCAGATTCGTATAAAAGTCAAAATCGCAAAATTAAAATTACTCCTATGCTCTTATGAAGCGGTGTTCGAAATGAAACTGAACCTAGAGCCTATTACTAACCTACCCAATGATAACGACTTCGTCCATATTGAGAGAGCTTTGAAGTACAATCAAAGGATTTATACACCATACGCCTGGAGATGATTACATTCAAATTATTGCTATATGTAAAAAGAAAAATCCTCTGAAGGTCAGATGGAAATTGATGATTTTTACTCGACAGAGACTCTAGAAAAGGTTATAGTGAATCGGAAGAAAACGACACGAAATGTCAAAGTTAATTGGATGAAAACAAGAGAATTAAAATTAACAAGGGAAGACCCCTTAAATATTTATATGAAGTCTGATTTCGATAGAAAAGATTTCGGTTACTTAGATATTTCTCGTAAAATATCTAACAGACGTAACGGTACGGTAGCTTTGAAAATCCAGAAGGGTTTTTAAGACACGTTTATGTTAATTATGGCCAAATGGAAAAACAATCGCAGAGCCCAAGCAAAGTAGTAATATTATATCAATAAAGCATCTTATTCCAGAGGATGCTCGTCATTTCTATGAAAATTTGACAGGTAGTATACCGGATAATACTGAAGAAGATGCTGTATGGAAGATGAGAAATGAGAGCAATCCTCCATATTAAAGTCTAATTCAGCGAAACTGTGAAACATGCAACACCCTGATTATATCATATTACGGGTGTTACATGTTTCATGGCACTCTGTAAAAATCTTCGCTCTTTATTAAAAGTTTTTCGTACCATTCTGGTGATTTTAATAATTACTTTTTTATAAATACCATTATATTTCTTACATTTTTTTTAATTAATATCCAAATCCAATTACTGAGTTTTTATTATACTAATCTTGATTTATTATATTTATTAAAACACCCGAAAATTGTAATTAAAAAAAAAAGCAATAGCATGAAAACATTGTATAAATCATTTTAATTATTTTAAAACGATAAAAAACATGGATATGAATATATTTTGTGTTAAACGTAGTTTTGTCATTGCCAGAAATACTTTCGTGGCTATTTTTGACTTATTCTTTTCGTTTAACAATAAAAACCCAAATACAGCCAACATACGTGGCTGGTTTATGCTTTATTGATATTTGTTTGAAATATGCTATTATGTAAAAAACAGCCTTGTCTAAAAACGTAATAACTAATATTTAAAGCAACGGTTCGAAATAGTAAATAGAATAAAAAAATAATAGATTTTTAAACCAATATTTCTCAATTATCACATATTCAGAAAGTCAATAAATAACCGAAGTGTAACCATCGACAGAAAAACTCTTATATCTCCGTTTCAACTTTTTCCCATATGGCTGCTTTCTGCATAACACGATCCAATTTTAGTGGCAGTTGGAAGAAAGTTACGAAGTCTTCGCAATGAGGCAGCGGAGGCGAATATTTTGCGACTCACCGCATCCATTTGAGGGACCCCCCAAGCAGCATCACAAGCTGTATAACAGCTGTATTAAAGTTCGTTTATACTCTTAATGCTGTATTACTTGCTGCATAAAGGCTGTATAAGCGCTTATACAGCTCTTATACAGCTAAAATGGGCACAAATTATACAGCGTTTTGTGTTATATTAGCTGTACAGTAGCTGTATAAGCATAAAATAGGCTGCATAATAGCTGTTTTGCAGCTGTACTATGGTGTAAGAGGAAACCAATACACTCCAATTACTACATTGTAACACACTTGTGCAGCTTTACGCTGTAAAAAGTCTGTTGAACAGAGTTACAAAAGAATTAAAACGAAACAGAAGATATATTTTAATGATGGCGTTCAATTATAACAGCTGTATTGATCAAAGTGACATTTATTATAAACGCTTTGTGTTTAAAGATTTGGAGATTCGATAGGCGCAGGATACAGTGCATTATCGTGCAAAAATAAATTTATTGTGGACATATATATGTTTTGTGATAAAAAATAAACGCGCCCGCAAAATAACCAGGGAAGAGATATTAAATAAGGTCAGTAAATATGGTTTTTATAGGTAAGAATTTAAAAATGTTTGAATTAATGGACGTAGAGCCTCATTGGTGCATAGTAGATTATTGGACAAACTGAAAATATTGATAAACATAAAAACATTAGTCTAATTTTTATGTAATCATGTTCGTAATCTTCGATTGGTAATTGATAAAATGGCGACAATTTGCTAAGCAGCTTAGATTCTATTTTGATGGTCTTATAGCATTAATAGCTGTACTATGTAGGTAATGGATACTAGTATTCAGCTTTAAGCTGTTGAAGGGCTGTATAAACGAATAAATTTACTATTAATGCTGCATAACAGTGTTTAGAACATAACCTGTAACTCTTAATACTTATAGCATTAATAGCTGTACTATGTAGGTAATGGATACTAGTATTCAGCTTTAAGCTGTTGAAGGGCTGTATAAACGAATAAATTTACTATTAATGCTGCATAGCAGTGTTTAGAACATATACTGTAACTCTTTTTAGGGATACGTAATATAAAGTGAAAAACCAAAATGCACTGCGAGATCACATCACGTTTTCGAAAATAAAGTAAGTAATAAAGTTATTTTCTAGAATTTTCAAAGCAATTATTGTAGATTTGCGTCCTAGAATTTGTAAAGAAATAAATAAAGTATATATTTCGTCGTATCCTACGAATAAGGTCACTATTGCAAAACACCAACTTTACAGGAGACGGTTTTTTCTAATTATTTCGAAAAGTTTCTATTAAGCGAGTATGTTTTTTTTTAATAAAACGTTTTATTATATTTTTCGCTAAATTATCATGTAAGTTTCATGAATAAAAAAAACCGTTTTCCCTAGTTTTTGTCGCTTAGCACCTTATTCCGCGTGCAAGTTTCAAATCGATGCTATTCTAAACGCCATTGTGACCCTTTTCCACGAAGATTCGCTACACGAAGTCAAACTAAGAAGGTAACAATCGTCTTTATAACCTTATTCGACGAAATAATAAGGACAATTACAAACTTAAGAGGGTTACATTTTACTTTCCTTCCAGAATTTCGTTTGGTATTTTGATAATTTTCGGGTTCGATTCCCAATTCGGGACAAATCACAACTACTACAGCTGACTTATCAAAGTTCTTTAACTAAATGGCTCAAAATCATTCGAAAGCTTAAATCGAGTTTTTATGAAACTGTAGGATTGCTGACATACCTACTACGAAAAGTAGTACTTTCGTAAGCTAGGCAAAACTTATTCTAGATTGTTTTTTTTAAAATAAATTAATGAGACTATACGTTATAATTCCTTTCACATGAAAAAGGTTATTCAGCATAAAACTTTTAAATCGCTTTTGAACCGCTGTTCCGTGATCATGCGCATAAAATTGTCTCGAAATATTGGAAAACTAATAGATTAAATCATGGTAAATAACCCGTTTTAAATGACTAATTCAGTGCAGTGCAAATAAATGTAATGTTTTATTTGCCCTTTTAACATTCGCATTACATTCGCGTACATTGTTGCGAATGCGAATGCGAGTATTTATTTTCCACACTGGCATTTAGCTGTGAAGGCCATTTATTGGCTTTTTTGTTGTTAGTTTCTTCTAACCTATTTTGTATTTACATAAAATGTAGGCCTTCCTTAAAAATATTTATTTTAATATTTATTTTGGTATTCTATGTTTTATAAAAAAGATATGTTCATATTGTCCTATTGTATTAAGTATATAATTCATCTAGTACCCATAACACAAGTCTGCTTAGCTGTGTGGATTATTATTATTAATCCATCCTCTCTCGGCCGTAACGCGATGAAAGAACACGTCAATGAGCCTGGAGCCTATTATAGATTAGAGAATACATATGTTTTGGTGTTTTATAGTGTATTTCATAATGGTAAAGTCTCTACATAATTGACCGAGCGAGCGAAGTGAGCGAAGCGTCTCTGCATCAACTACTAGCATAAGTATGGGTGCGGTCAGAATGTACGTAATCTTCTACAGGTCGTATTTTACGATCGATCTGGACGAAACGACGTGTACAGATTTTACAATTTTATAGATCTTTTTAGTCGTCGGGGTTTTTTGATGAAAGGCTTGTTTCCTCCAAAAAGGGCAAAAAGGGGGCTACCGAACCTCTCCGCTTTAAGACATCTGATTTCGATGATTATTTTTTTAATTTAAAGGTTTTTTTTTTATTTGTTTGTTCTCGTATAAAATGGTAAAGATCTACTGATGATTTTTGCCATGACGAAAAAAATAGCTCTGCAAAATGCAACAATAAGCATTAGAGCATTTACCGTATAGCGCCACCTATTAGAACATCTTTGTAACACTTCGAGAGTAGGACGTACGAACTAAGTAATAGCCCGGCCAAATGTTTCGTCTTCGTATGTTTGCAGATTTACGAGGTTTTATTTCAAAGATTAATTTTTTTAGTAGACCACAAGCTATTTTATTTCAGAATTCTTAATTTTACTATGGACTAACCTTTCTATTTACTTATGCCGTAGTTTGACTGACAATCAAATAGTCAAATATCCTAATGCTAATACCGGTTCGATTTGTTGTCCTAATTGGTTTTGTTTAGGAAGAAGTTTTAGTTATCGATTTTGTTATTCAACATTTTGTATTATTTTACAGACACTCAGGCGTCTAAATGATATAATTTTTGTAATTAGACAATTAATTGTTGAAAAAAAAGTAAAATAAATTAATAAATACGATAAAGAAATAAATTCAGTTAAATATAAATAAAGTATATTTGGTATATAAGTATGTTTTCATATTATGTATAAATAAAGTTAATTATAATCAGATATAAATAAATGATGCTGGACAACTCACACAGCATTATCTAGCCCCAAGCTAAGCAGGGCTTGTATTTTGGGTACAAGATAACTGATATACCTACATAACACAATACATTACAAAGATCGATGTTTTTTGTTATATATAGAAAACGACCAGAACACCCGGAACCATACCTGCAGATCGTACAAATGTTCCTGCGTCGCAGGCAGACCTTCGCCCGCCACGCCACAGTGGTCGTCTAAGTGCTCGCGAGGTCTACTGTTTATAGAATTACTAGTATAGGTAGGGGACTAGCAAATATTTTTTTTTTTTTTAAATAATCAGATTTATTTAGTAGGTAATAAAATAGCCTTCTATTCATTCAACACTATTTATAATTATAAACAAAATACGTAATTTAAAGTAGGTAAGGCACATTTAATGTGTGTTTAATTTTATACCACTAGTTTTTAAAACATATAACCATACCTATTTTAAATCATGGTTGTATGAGGGAAAGATTTGAAAAATAGTTGATAATTTTTCTGCAAGTAAAAATAACAAAACAAAATGTATTGGTAAAAGCAGAAACTAATAAATCCATAAAAAATTACATAAAACTGACTCATTTGGCGTGCAGTTTACATAAATACTTATCTATGTATATAATTAGAGATTGTTACATTTATTATTACAAGTTGATCAGGCTGCAAGATCAGTTCCTCTTGTGAAGCTGGACGTGTGTAGCCCATGTCAATTGAAGGCCCAGGGCAAAAGTTTTCTTCATTGCTCTGAAAATAAGTATGTAATTAATAAAATCAGGTTTTAAACAGAGGCTCTTATATCAATCTAAAAACTAGGTATTCTATTATCTATTCTAATAATCTAATAGATAGATCCATTCATCTATAATAGAGATGTAACGAATACTTGCATTCGCATTGGCGAACATTTGCAAGATTTTCAATACTCGCACTCGTATTCGCAAGAATGCACGCGAATGTAATGCGAATGTATGAGAGCAAATAGAACATTATATTTATAGCTTTTTGCTTTATAGTGCGTTACTCGCACTGGGTAAATCTTCTACGAAAACTTTTTTAATAATATCCCAAAAATTTTCGATTTCAGCAGGATTCGAACCCGCGCCTCACCTTCAGTACAGGTGCGCTCTAACCAACTAAGCAACGAAATCGACACGTGCCTGGTCACGTGCCTGGTGCGTGGTGAAATCGAAAATTTTTGGGATATTATTAAAAAAGTTTTCGTAGAACATTATATTTATTAGTAACTGCACTGAATTATCTTTGTCATTTAAAACGGGATGTTTACTACGAATAAATAATAATAATTTATACCTAAGTTTTCCAATATTTTGACACAATTTCACGGATCAACCACTTTTAATGACCTGTGTTAATAACCATATTTCAACTTTAAATAGGTAAGTACTTACATTTTACTTTTCTTTCCGTGCAGGGGCATCTTTCGTAGAGACTAATATAAATACCTTAGTACTTGCCTCGTTTTAGTTTCTCAGTTTACAACGCAAAACTACTCGCCGCGCGCCGCACGCGCGCCTTTTCGCCCGCGGTAAACGAGTACTGTGGAGCGTGTAACCATATTCGGCGGAAAATACCCACGTCGGTTGCGATTCGCACATGAAAAAAAGTCCCAAAGCTTTTTGTTACCTTTTTCGTCGGGCTAAATGCATCAGTGCAATTGTAACCAAATTTTAAAACCCTAATAACTTTTTTATATTCATTATTTATTTAGTTTTTTCGAAATGATATGATGTAAATGATAATGGAGATTCCAAAAATGCAATAAAAATAAAAGGTCACAGTGGCGACTGTAACCTTATTCGTAGGATACGACGATTTGTACTAAATTATGTTAAATATTTTTAAACTTACGCGATCTGAACACATATTTATAAATACTATTTAACGGGTATTTATCGCGTTTAATTACCTTATTTTCCCGACGTTTCGACAGGTTTACACACTGCCGTGGTCACGGGATGATGATGGGGGGGAAATAAGGTAATTAAACGCGATAAATACCCGTCTAAATTATGTTTTTTCTTCGTTCTTGGTATTTATTTATTCCGTGTATATTATCTATTTTATGAAGTATTTTTATATTAATTTATGTTTCTACTTGCTTATGAATATTTAATAATTATTATTACCTATGTATTATGTTGTATACACCCCTGCCTTTCTTAAATTTTCAAATTTCTTTCCATCCAAAGGTTGCCTGGAAGAAATCGCTGCTAAGCGATAAGGCCGCCCATTGTACTATTATGTTTAATGTTTATATCTGTTTTGTTTTAGCTTTATATTATTATATTAACTCATTTATTTTAGATCACAAATCGAATCCATAACAAAATACAAATTTATAAAATGTCACTTTAAATTATTACACAATAAAACCAAACAAAATAGAATTAAATTTAACTAGAAATAAGATTAAATAATAAAAAAATATATATAAATAAAAATAGAAAAAATAAAAAACTTATAATACATATTTTTATAATTTTTATAATTTTTTTATTGTAACTGGATGGTTTATTTTATAACGTTACAGTATTTTATTACTAAAGAAAATACAATAATAATTACAACTAATATTTACACTTAAATCTATTTTCTAAAAATCTAAGCCGTCACCAGAAGGCTAACTTATAATAAAAAAATTCTAAAAAAATAAAATAATAATAATAAAAATTCTAAAAAATTTAAAAATATATATATATAAAAAAAAAAAAGAAATTATAAAAAATAATAATAATAATAATTTTTTTTTAAAAAAAATAAAAAAAACTTAAAAATAAAAAGCTTTACTTTGTGCTGTACAATAAAGAATTTTGTATTGTATTGTATTGTAAAGTGATGCAGTCCAAAACAGCATACAAATGCACAATAATTCAAAATGGCGACTCTGTCACTTATACAGATTAAGGCTGTACTATAGGCGTCATTTACTTTTATTGCTGTTTATTACTCTCAAAGACAGAAATTATACAGCTATAGTCTGTAAAACGGTGTACAATTACACCATAAAAAGAAGCTGTAGAAGAGCGTTTGCCTACTTCATAATACAGCATTCAGATTTGAGGACCACCATAATACAGCTTAGCTAGCTTTAATACTAAAATGAGATTAAAGCGTTACAGGAAACTTAAAGCTGTACAAGACAGTTATCATACACTGATTTAGAACTTTAAGCGTAATTTGACTCCTTAATACAGACTTAATACAGGTAGAGCTGAATAATTGCTCCTAAACCGACATTATAACACTACAATATCTTTTCAACGTTCTTATACAGCTGTAAAACAGCGTTAAGTGTTATATTGGCTGCTTTTTAGGTGTTCATTACGCTTGGTTGCTGCTTGGGCCATGACATGTCAGTATCCATGATGATTCCAAGGTTTTTAACACTTCTGCTAAAAGGAACTATAACGCTATTGAATTTAATTTTAGGGAGAGTGGACCAGTCAATTTTAGCAGAAGTGCGAGAGCTACCTATGATAATGGCCTGTGATTTGCTGGGGTTTACCTGGAGACCGTAGGCCATGCTCCAATCACGAACACACATAAGATCAGCATTAATGCGGTGAATTGCGGTGGACAGGTCTTGCAGTGGGGCTTGGGTGTAGATTTGAAGATCGTCTGCATAGAGATGGTAAGAAGAAGTTAATTTAATAGAAATAGAATTAATGAACAATGCAAATAGCAGCGGAGATAATACGCCGCCTTGCGGTACGCCAGCAGAGGTGTTGCACCAAGAAGAGAAGGAGTCGTCAGTACGAATCCGCTGCCGGCGCCCCTGCAGATAACTGCGAAACCAGCCAATCGCCGATGGAGATATGTTAATAGAGCGCAAAAGTCCAAGGAGGATTTCGAATATACTACGAAATACTAGGTAATGACCTAGTATTATAATTCTATTCATGAAGCAAAGAATAATTTTCTAAAAAAATATATATAGCTCTACCTTAGGTGTAGCGCGTAATGTACCTTATACAATAACTCTTTCCCAGAAACAGTCGAAGTCCCGCGGATTTAAGTTACAAATAAAATCCTAAACTCAATTAGCTGATTGCACCTTTGTCATGTTCTAATTCGATTTGAAAAAGGAACGTGCCAACTCCCAAAGTGCGAATCCCAACGGTCAAAGGCACCCCATGGGGTTGGTGTGTCGCGGGAAGTGCGGGGGAGTGCGTTTGATAAAACTGATCGAGCCCGACCTCCGCCTCCATTCCCTCTGCGACCCTCGGAGTGAGCGCACGTCCCCGTGAAGGAGTGAATACTTACGAAGTTGTTACGAGTGAAAAATGGTTCTCACTGATTTCTTGACTGAAACTAGAAGGCGTTGGTTGAAGGTGAGTTTTGTTTACATTGCTTTACACGTGTTACTGGATAAAAAATAGCCAAATTTTTTATTTTGCAATGTCTGCCAAGATTTCATTGGAATTCCTAACAATATTTTTTTTGTGTAAACATTTTCAATTAGTGTGATATCCTAATAAGAAAATTGAAATTTACCAGTCGATTCTGGCAAATTTTACTCACAATGCGCACGTATCGTAAACCTACCTAATATGGCTTTTAAGAAAGTGATTTAATTTTCTAGTAACAACTTGTTTACAATTGTGTATTTATTTGTCGAACATGTTAGTAAATGTTATTCTCTTCACCAGTCCCAGTCTCGCTTATCGCATATTTCGGAAAGCATGACACTTGTAATCTCTTCCCATTATAATAAGTGAGTATCTACACAGTAGATCTACAAAAACATTCTTATCAGATTTCACTCATAATGCCAGACGAAGACGATTCCTACGTAGTCACTACTGACTGTCTTTGAGATAGTGAGAGTAAATAATTACTAGGTACTTACTACATTAGTGTCAAGCTAGCCCATGTGCCAGTACCTAATGTTTGTACCGTACAGGGTGTTGGTTCATCGGGATGTTCTAAGATTAAGCGCTTGTTATATACCCACGACAAGTGGATCTGTAAAAACTCTTAGTTTTGGCGTAGGTACTTAATCGGTTATACAGCTTGACTTAATCTTTTATTCTATTCTCTCCCCCTTTTGGGGTTGCAATTAATCAGAAACAGCCTGTACATACAACCTACTGTCGTTGCAAGTAGTTAATGTGAGGTTTTAACAACAATTCAATTTCATTTCATTTTAGTTATTACTTTAATTAAAAGGAACGCGAACAGCGTTCATTTTGCTTTACTATAGGGATAAAAATACTTTAAGGCGGTTGTAGTTAGCTAGGTACATATTTAATTGCACTATCACAATGGCTACAAGAATGTCAGAAAGAAAACCAAATAATTATAGACTAGCTAGCTATGGCATCATTAAATACCCTATTTTCTTAAGACAGCTTAATTAATACATTCCTAGAAGGTTGCAAAACCACGGCAATAGGTAATTTAATACAGAGTTCGCTCCACCTCCGGAAACGCAACCGCTCTCGTATCTAAGACTCGTGCTAGGATTTATCCTGTTGACCCATAATCAAAATCTTAGGGAAGAATAAATGAAGGAAAAGCGCTCGGCTAACTGTTTCGCTGAAAATTATTCACCAATGAGGGAATTTCGCAAGTCTCCAAGCCTATCTCACTGAGACTGTCTCTTACCTAATTCTTAGGTAGAATGTAAATGAGTAATATTTGTGAAGGTTCCAGTTGTCAATTGCGTACAAACTTGCAAGAGGCTGGCTAGCTAATGTAGAGACTGCAAATATTTGCAAACTATTTCAATGGATCTATATTTAAATAAATGACAAAATGAATTGTTCACAACAATTTGTCGATGATTTGTTTTCATGGTGATTTTGTTTTACCATTTTACGAATCCGAAATTGGAGAAAACGCTAATCTTGAGTGCGTAACTACGATAAAATAAAGACTAGCATTAACGCTTTACAGTATCGAGTTTCAGAAGCCGGACTCAATTTTTTGGTTTCATCTGACGTTTTGATTCATCCCCGGATTCTGGACCTCGAAATACCTTATAGTTATTGATGCAAAAGGCCACGGTTGCGTTGTGTCCCCCTCGAGCCCACCCATAATGATCCTTACATTAATTCCTACCAAAGAATATTCCTGATACCCGTCCACTTACCCAGTTCTGTGCACATTACCCTACATATTGTATGCCAGTGATTGGCAATAAGTTATTGTTTCGCTATTATTGAATAACTGAGTTCGTTAGCTTCTATTATCGTCCTCATAATTCTGATAAAGCCCTTTATCATTTCATATTCCTCCATACTAGGTATATTGGAAGGTACACCACACCCAAGCACCTACACATACATGACATGAGTACGTTGTACCTACATGTCCATATGAGATCATTAGATTGTATTGAAAACTAAAACCGACTTCAAAAATTTCGTAACGATACTATTGACAGAGTTTTTTTAAGTTTTTTGTGACAAATACTTATCCTAAGGTTTTTTGTTATAGTGCTAACCCGCACTCTGGGTATCTCTAAGAAATGAAATAAGTCCCAAAGTGTGTAAGTGGCTTAGTTGGTTAGAGCACACCCGTACTGAGGGTGGGGCGCGGGTTCGAATCCCGCCGAAACCGATAATTTTTGGGACTTATGTCATTTCTTAGAAATACGTATCCCTCTGAAATACAATGAAATACATAATAAATACAAATACAAACAGTCGAACATAGAACGTGCTTCTCTTTGGTTGTTCGTCGGGTATACAGTGGACTTATCGGTTGTAAGAGATTAGTACTTTTGCTATTGAGTTTATCACGGAGATTTGTATACCTACTACTAGGCGAGTAGATATCATTGTCATTGTGAATTCCAGTATCATCGGTTAGATCAAAAAAAAAAACACCTAAAACTATGTAAGCAGTTAAAAACGTAATAATATTAATTTGACTAGACCATTATTGTAAATTGTCTGTATTTTTACCCGACTACCGACAGGGGAGGGTTATGAGGTTAGCACCCTATGTTTGTATGTTTGTATGTTTGTATGTATGTGGCCGATTTCTTTGTTCCCACGTAGCGCTGAAACTACTGGTTCGATTTCAACAAATTATGTATCGATTGATTCGTCTCAATACCCCGATGGTTATAGGCTATAGGATTTAGGGCTCCGCCCCCGAATAAGCCAACAAAGCGCGTATTAAAGTTTACGTAGCCGCAGGCTGCAGGCCCCATAGAGAAAAATTACAATACCTACGACCTATTTTCATCAACTCTATGCCTATCAAATATGACCGATACGTCATTCTATTTTGTCAATGTAAATGTTGTAAACTTTTATAACTTTCACGTAGTCGGGTTGTAGTTTTTAACTTTATCTTGTTAAATAATTCGATTCGTGCGCGATATTCAATGGAGCCGCTAGGAGGTAGCCGCTGGGTAGGTAGGAAGGTAAACATATCCCAGAGTTATTGTTTCACTGCCTTCTGCGAGCTGTCACTCTGGTGAGAGACTGATATATGGCACAGTAATATGCCATACTATATGATTTAATGTAATGTTGCCCAGTCAACTCTGCACTGTGAGTGACAGCTGATAGCGAGGAGCCCGCCCCCCCCCCCTGTCTGCTGTTTCTCAGAAACTAACAGGATATGCAACTGAGCCAATGTAGGTACTACCCTTCCCTCACATTATTCGAGTAAATGCTATATAAACAAATGACGAACGTGTGACGTTTCTTAAACTCGGCGTCATAACTTCTGTGACGTAATGCGTTTAAACGTAAGTACCTCATCGGAGTTACTAAGTTCTGTAATTTACAAAATGTATTTTGTGAAAATAAACATTTTCAGTCGTAAAATGTAACCTTTGTTACTTATAGCTGACATTTCAGCAAATATAATATTTTCCAGTCGATTTAGGTCACGAAATACGTTTGTGTTGTGCGCAGACAAATATTGTACCACAGTTTATTTGCTTCTGTGTAAATATCCAACAATTTAATTTTTTCGCTACTGAAATTGCCCGAGGGTTTCGTCCTTAGATTTGAGGAGAAAGCTTTGAAGGTTATCCCAAGGGTAGTAGACAGGGACCTACCTCTCTAATATTAGGTACCTACTTGTTATGTAAAAGACGGTAAGCCTGGTTTTTATTTTAGGTACCTATATATTTTAGATGATTTCCAAAGCATTTACCTTATATTAAACCCCGCAAAAGCTGTTAATTGTAACCCCTCAAAAACCTCTCAGTGAACCTTTGAAAATTGGACCCTGCGACCTTATTATTGAATTTCGAAGAATCTAGGATTAATCTAACTTCATCTATTATTTTTCTACCAAACTTGTTTTCGCATGAATTTCACGTAACACAGAGCAATCAAGAAATTTAAAAGTTCCTTGGACCCTTCAGAGCTCTGAAGGGTCCAAGGAACTTTTAAATTTCTAGTAGCTACTTAGAAAATTTAGATCTTCTTGGAAATGATACGGGCTCAGTAAACACTAACTTGAGAGATAATTTACATAATTAAGTATTCGGTGTAACGACCCTTATCAGGGTGGCTGGCGTGTGGTCACCACATCATCATCATCGAACGGTAGATGACCTAAACTTCTATTAGTAGTAGGCTTAGGAAAGGTTAAGGTGCTTTCAAAAAGTTCAATTATTAAGGCAGTTTCGGTAAAAACTGGTACAGGTTAGTAGGAGTATTCTAGAAGGACGATCTCTTGGATGAACATGGAAACTTCCATAATCCTGCTGAAATCAATCTTTTATAATATTACATAACGCTTTCAATAAAATTAGATGAAAAATGAGAATAAAGATATTCTTGGCAGAGCTACTATAATTCAGAGCTTTATTCGACTCTACCACGCGAAATCGATATAACAAAGAATATTTAAAAAAGTATATGTTTTTTAACTATCTTTGTAAAAACATAAAGTAGGTGCTTATCACTTGCGGGATACTATAAAAGCTCATGCAAATATACCGAAATCAAACTGTATAAGTATTCAAAAGACCGCAAATCCCAAGCACTAGGTACCTAGGTAATGCCGTTATACGTGCTTTTCAATAAGAAGTAGACGGCTATTTGCGATGTGCTCTAGTTTCGCCCATCACCAACAAGTAAAAACGTAAACGTTCGCCGCGGTTTGTAAACACAAACCATTTCTGTAATGTTATCAAAACAGTGGCGCTGGAAATGCCGAGGGATAGCAAACTAAATAAGTGCGCAGTGCGCGCCGCACCGACCGCGTCCGTCGCAATCATAAATATTAGAGACGTAGATGCGTGCCGGCGGGACTGGACTTAGGGCTTCGCGCCCGGGCCGCGGGGCCGCGGGGCCGAGGCATTTGGGAATAAGAGCTAGCAGTGCACCGTACCTACCGTACCTTTCCGTATTTTACGGGTTTTTGGTGGTGAAGCGTAAAAGTCACCTCAGTGTCGAATTGCCTATTATTTACTGCGATGTTACAGCGAAAGCTGAAGAACATCCTATCTGATAAAACCTATTATACAGTTAAAAATTTATGAACGATAAGAATTTTGACAAATAAGTATATTTTTTTTTATTATTATTTAATTGACTTGTGTAACTCTATTTTACTAACATTTATTGATTCCATACTTTAAAATTTTATGTGATTTTCTCGTTTAAAATGTATGTAATAGACAAATAATTGCATGTCCATAAAGGGCAAATTACATTGTTACTCACTTTGTATGAACCATCTTTTCTACATGTAATTGCAATAAATATACTTTTACTTTTTTTTAGTGCGAAGGCTTCGTGGTCTGTAGCATTTATCAGCCTTTTGTACTACGCTTGCCAATGGTGGTTATAAAACTATCCTCTTTTCCAATCTTAACGTTGTTCTGTATGTTAATCATTTTAATCTTTACTTTTTTGTTGAAATGAAATCGATCGTTTTTTACCAGCTAGATATTACGATTGCAAAAATGCCGTTCTTTTTTAAATAAATACTTACATTTTCATCTACAACATATTATTATCATGGTGTGTCTCCTAGATCTGGCCCTGCGGAGCAGTCTAGCCGCCATTGCCATTTTTTGACTACGACGTTTATAGCAACTGACTAATCTATACTATAGCATCTATATGTAAGAGGGGATGTGAGGTGGTAGGTTGCAAGCCACAGATGACGGTCTAGTTAGTACGCCGCAGACAGGTGGTGGCCGCGTGGTTAGCGCGCGTGACCACCCCGCGTTCCCACGACCAGGCAGCGTGGCAAAAACATTATTTATGAGGGCGTACTTAATAACTGCTAAAAATAGCACGGTTCATGACTTTTCTATCAATTTGACCTGTGCGTTAAAGCACAGATACAAAATTTAACACTATTTCCACAAGAACTTTTTAAGGATTCTAAAATAACTAATGTCTGGTTTCATAAAAGAAACCTTTAATTTCACAAGGAACTTTTCATCACGTGTTCGTAAAATTGAAATTCACTGACATTTAAGGAGTTTTACGAAAATTTCAATCTATTTCCTTCTGATGAAAATAAGACTGAAAAGCTTTTCAGAATGTTGAAAGAGGGATATTAGTTTGGGATCCGGCAATTTATATTAATGAAATGGAGTAGGTACTTACCTACTTAATTACAATTTACGTGGAAGAAAAATACAATGGAATAGATGGTGGTGGCCTCGGCTGCAGGACACAGCAGGCTTTCAGCAACAGTTATTTATCTGGGTTAATAATTCTCCCAAGTAGCTAACTTGCAAATGGTGGGGGGAAGTATACCCCATAGCCCCATTTATGTCCAGAGTAGACATATTGTGTAAAAACTCAATTATAGGTAAGGAGTATGGCATATCTTGTCTGACATGTACAAACGGTGGGTGGCTATGCCACTTAGAATATTTTAGTATTTTATGTATGTACCTATTTCTGTATATTTTCGTTTCATGTTTTAATTATTGAATAGTAATTGTAACTAGGTACATACATGGATCTCGTGTCTGGAAATAAATAATTTATTATTATATATATTATTATTGTTCACTTGTGCACGAGTACACACGCTGTGGGGCAAAAACTCCCCCACTCACGTTTTCCCTTTCTTTTCAATACTTCATTTTCTTTTAGTTCTGAAGTCGTAAGTGGGTAGCGAGGTACTATAAATATGTCTTCCATCATTTCACTCGTTTTATGAGAGACAGTGATTTCTTCGTATTATTTCTGTTTGTCAGTTGTGCGTGGGCGCTGTCATGTGACTGACAAATCTTATTTAGGTTCAGGCGCGTGAGGGAAGTGAAGCTTTATTTTATTTGTGAGATAATCGCTGAAGTTCGTGTAGGTTAGGTACGTAACGGGCATATTTTGAGTTGGATTTTTCGTCGTATAATCTTGCGAAAGTGGCTCAAAGTTCAGCCAAGTGAACGGACTTGCGATTGATTGCCATCGCTTTCTACTATGTTTCTTGTTAAAAATTGACCGAGTGCAATCTCATTTACCTACGTCGGCGAAAGATCGTGAACTGGCAAACCGATGTGTCTCTACCCTTCCCATCGCGATGGTAACTTTGCAGTTTCATAACGTTTCTCACAATCTCTTCTCAATCTTTTCAGGCCTTCAAACTGTTAAAGCGCAGTAAGAGCCGCAAGAGCGGCCGCAACCGCGTCTCCCCCGCGCTGGTCCGGTCGCCCTCCTACAGCGGGACCGTCGACGCGCGCGCAGAGATCGACCTCCAGCAGTTCTGTGCTTGCCGAGCCTCCCTCCCTCCCATGCCGGTCGATGCACAGGATAACCACTCCTACTACAGCAGCTACAACAGCTTCAATAGTTCGCGAGTGGACTCCTTCGAAAGCTACGGAACGAACGACTCGAACAGGTCCGACTCCGCGTATGACTCTGCTCGGAGCAGCCCCAACAGAGGCCGTGTGTGCTACGCCACGGTCACTTACTTCAACGTCAACGACAGCGAGGACAGCAGCAGCATCCTCACCGAGTACACCTTGCTGGACGACTCAGAGATGGATCGCGACCTGGAGGAGGACGAGGTGGAGCGGACGCAGAACATGATCAACGAGAGCATAGAGCTGGTCAGCACCTTATGAACTGGGGGTCTTAGCTTGTAAGATGTACATACTCATGGTATCCATGTTACTGTGAAGCGAGTTTGAATGTGTGTTTACTAGAAAAGATTAAAGATTTAAGATGTTTATTTGCTAGAATATAGGTATGTTACAATGACTTGGTGCATTTGAAATGTGTATTGTGTGTGATATTTATAATTAGCTACAACTTTTTCAGCTGAAGTTAGACCTTACTATGATATTGTATAAATAAATAAAGAATTAAGTAGGTATTTAAGTAACCTAGAATGTATAAACCAAAGTATATTTGTGATAATGTTAGACGTAGGTGATTAATATTGTGTGTAGGCTAAGACTGTTGATCTCAAATATATTTTATCCAAACATTATCTGATGTGTAAATATCATTAGTAGCTGATTTTAGTACCTAATTACCCTCTCACGATTTTCATGACAAACGTTAAGGAAATACCGTAGGAAGCAGGGCGTACCCTAGGCGTAGGGATCCATAACAGTTATCTAATACAAAATTGTATTAATATAAATGTTTGTAGAGCATTAAGATACATTTACGTGGATAATTTATGGACAAATATGTGCCGACTCCTCGGGTATAGGGGAGGGAAGTAGATAATAAATTAATTGAATATGATATATACATATTTATTTAAAAGAAAAAAAATAGATTTCTCACTTCTCAAGGTCTGTCAATATAGCGTAGCTTAGCGGGCGTAAAGTTCGTTTTTAAGGCCTTGTAATAAAAAGTAATTTTTGTTTTTAATTTTTGTTTAAAATCATCACCCAGTACAAGACATTCGTCCTCTTGCATAAAGACTCGACTTTTTGATATTCCATTTACAAAGAACATGCATTTCATTTGAATTTATTTTTGAAAACGGAACTTAAAACGCTTTTTTGGTCATTGTTGGATGTTTTGTATGGTGATTCTTCCTCCATGGTAGAATGCGTAGGTAGATTAGGTAATAACTTTGCGTTGCGCGTAACGAAGACACAAAAAAGTTGGTATCACTCAGCGCGAAATCTCTGGAATATTTGTTAACTACAAATTTAACTGAAGATGGCCTTGGCTTATTTAATTGAAAATGCCATCAAGAGAAAATTCATTTAATAATATGCATTTAAGACTAACGACAAAATGAATATTACTGAAGGTAAGTTTTGATTGTTCTATTTTTTCACACTCGAAGTGAAAAGTATTGTTTTTCACGCGGACCAAAACCACCCATTATAACTCGGTCTTGTCATCCTCCCTCGTTCGGAAGTATAAACAACTTCGTATACAATGAAGTGGTTTGATCCCTTGTTAAAAAATATACTTTTAAACGTGCGATGTCACAATAAAAATTTGGTTGTAGGTACATTGCTTTTCAGTATATAACCGGAAATAACAATCTATGCAACTTTATAGATGTTTACGAAGGAACTTAGCTGGATATGATTGGCTGAAATTGATTGAGTAGGTATTCTTAACTCAAGTTTGTTTTCAACTAACTTGCGGCAAGAAGGCTCTTACATAACTTCAAATGAAATTAACTAGTGTTTGCCGAACTAAGTTAGCTAAGAGAATATTGTCGGTTGTCGAAATTGGCTTTTCCTTCATCTAATAAACAGAATTGAGCATATAGTAATAAAGATAGCTAGGTTCATAGTAATTTTTTTTGGCGATTATTATCTAGCCTTTGGACACCATCTCACTTGAATAAGTGATGATGTGGCCTTAGATGGAGCACGCTTTCCCAGAAGGAACTTATTTACCCTGAATTTGAAAACTCCAAGATGTACAATCTTGGAGTTTTCAAATCCAGGCGGGAAATCAGACGCTGGAAGCTCATTCCACTCTTTGGCCATGCTTATTATGAAGGTAGAGCAGAACTTTTTGGTACGACGACACTGTGGTATGTCGAGTAAATTTATAATACAGACAAATTAAAAAATTCGTTGATATCAATACCAATTTAGTGAGCCACTTTCTGAGTTTTTTCTTGAATATAGGTATGGAAACTGCATTACGGATCCAGTCGGGCAACCGATTGTAAACCGGATGTGTGTAAAACGGTATAATGATATTTATGTACCTATATATACCATAGGACCTACATTATAGCCTGTGTCCCTTTATAACCACTGCACCTTCTCGGTGAGTATATCTCTTGTGTGTTTTATACAGTGAACTAGTGTACTTTTTAACCCTTTTCTCTCGCTACTGGTTTTAACCCTAAGTTGGAGCGTTCTCGATCAATGTATCAATAGGCAGCGTTGGCACAAATGAGACAAATCCCAGAACAGGTATTTTACGTTCACAATCTCACAGTATTTCTGTTCACAAATAATGTGGATGGGATTATATTTGGCAAAATAATACACAAAAGATAACAATTAGGAATACTTTTAGAGGTAATGAACTGTGCAAAATGGGAACGGGTTCAACTGGTTTTGCCGCTAGATTTTAGTTAATATTTCCAGCCAGTAAGTAGGTAGGTACTTATTTTTTTATGTTTTTGGACTCACTAATCCTCAAATAATTAGGAAAGAATGCGTACCTAGTATAACTAACTAGCCAAGCATTAACTTATCTGAGAATTTGACTTTACCTGAATGTTATAATTATCAGACCACTGAAATAAAAAATATTTATAGCCCAAGCTTCAATGACAAGATCCCGCTATAAGAAGACGGTTTTAGTGAAAAGCATTCCCTCCAAACACCGCTGAGTGGAGGACACTTGACTGTTCTCATCTCAGGCACTCCGTTTTTGACTGACTCAAGTTTCCTAAGTGTTTGATGACGACCTTTTTGGGAGATTTGTAAGATACTGGTAGATCTGATCTGAAGAGTTCTTTTATGTATTGGTTAATGAGTATGGTCTATTTGTCGGTTTTGATATTGACCCACGGACCATCGCTTCGCTTTCAATCCAATTAGTCCCAAGCAAATTATCTACGAGTATACTTAGTAGAACAAACATAGGGTGCTAACCTCATAACCCTCCCCTGTCGGTAGTCGGGTAAAAAATATTGTTTTTGGTCAATTAAAATGTTGTTGAATTTATAAAATCGTCATACAAAAAAAGCTCTCTTCAAGCTCGAATCTCTAAGCTCCCATGCAAACGTACTTTCCGATTAAGTTGGAAACCTTTCAATGAATGCAATGAAATTTTGCAAACAAAATCGGATAAGAAATAACTATGTTTGTATCGTTTCAGATTTTCAAAATACACGATTCACATTAATGAGAGCGAAAATTCATTTTAACTCATTTTCATGCGATTTTATTAGGTACTTCTAACTCATATATAACAATTCTGTTTTTTAAAAAATTTAACAGTGTAAACATGGTTATTTCTTATTCGATGTATGCATAATTTAGTTAAAATCGGGGATATATACATACATAGTTTTCAAATGAATCAGAAGTACGTATATATGGGAGCGAAGAGGTTCGCACCCACCTTAAGCACCTATGAAACGGAGTTGTTGAGAGTTTTCTCTCGAACTAGGAGGAGTACCTAGTCTTCCTAATAGTAGGTACTTAGGATGACCCCTAGCAAGGGCGAATTTATTAAAACTATTCACCCATAAACTTGTACAAACTGCTTTATCCTAACGCAAGTCTTTTATCCCAGTATTCCCAAGTGGAACATGTGGCACGTCACGCACGTCGTCTCGGCCGGACTTGGCAAGTCGTACGCGACGTCAGAGGCGCCCTATTGATTAGCTGTTTACACCAAATGATATCAAAAGTATACGCAGGAGGTCTGTGTGTAGGTAGGTAGGAGACAACGTGATACGCGATTGTTAACTGGTGTTGTTCATGGGGGTTTCTAGATAGTTCTATTTCTTAAGTTTGGGTATTATGAAGATAGGAAGAAATCAAATTAAAATTGAAGATAGGTATCTACGTATTTATCTATTGTTGGATTACGCAAATAGAGTTAAATAGCAAATATTAGCGCTACAGGATGGCGAGCGGACATGCTCTATCTAGCAGTAAGCTAAACTATGTATGTGTCATTTACCTACCACATGGATTAATCAATGTAGTTATATCTAAGTTATAAATAAATAATCGTAGACAATCCACACAGTACCATCTAGCCTCAAGCCAAGCAGAGCTTGTGTTATGGATACTAGATAATTGATAAACATAATACAAAACATTACATATAGATAATTTTTACTATACATACAAATTAAATACCCAGAACACCCGGAACAAATATTTGCAGATCGTACAAACACTTGTCCCCGGACGGGAATCGAACCCGTAACCTCCTGCGTCGCAGGCGGAGCGCCGCGCCACGGAGGTCTTCTCTGAAGGAGTTAGCGATTGGTACTTTGTAAGTATTTTCCTCTTTGTCGTATTCTTAAGTTCTAGTTTTATTTTTAATACTAAGGCTAATTTGTATTGAACTTTATGAGATTTAAATAATTTTAAATTTCAGTTGCAAAAATGTAGGAAAGCTGACTTCGTTTAATAATGAACAATTCCTACCTCGCAGGGCAGCCTCACCTGACAGCCGGGGTTGGTGTTACACCTCATGTACCTGCCTAAGGTGCCTGTCTGTTACCTTTTCACGCCTAAACGGCTGCACGGATCGCAATGAAATTTGGCAGGGAGGTAGCTATATGGTATGACGGGATGGACATAGCCTATTTTTATCCCAGAAAAACGCGTACGAAGCCGATGGCAAAAGTTAGTATCAAAATAAGATCCTTCAGAAGGTACACTGGAACGTAATAGATTGGATTTGTCGGGCTAATGAACAGTTCAGTCTGTCTATTTCAGTCAGCCGAATTAATTTCCTCTGATTTAGGAGATAAATGTTCCATTTGTACTGAAATACAAGTTTATTCGCTCAACCATAAATACAAGGTATAACGCTCAGGGTCAGTGGTCTTTGAGTGGTATCCAGACTTCTGTGCAGGTGGAACAAATGATTCTTAATTATAATCTGCGCAATAACAGAAGGAACCTACTTGGTACTTGCGAAAATAAAAATTCCTTCAGTTTTCTGGTACGTAGTTACACTCCACGCGTCGCGTCGTCGTCAAAATGGTACGGACGGAACCTTCTCCAAGTGAATGTCCGACCTCGTCGTTACAGTTCGAAATGGTAATGGTACCTGGTCATCCCATTCGGATACTGCGCTGAATACCTAATTGCATTCCATGTTTAACTCTCCAAGTAGGTACCGTGTGCTACTGTTCACAGAGCAGACTACTTGGCGGCCAAAGCCACCAAAATTCCTTTCATTTCCCTCCAGTGAAAGTGGAAAATTCAATAGTTACTTAGTGGCTCATCATAGAAGCACTATTGTACCTTCGTGACAGGTCTTTTAGGGCGTTCGGAAAATGTTCGCGCAAAGCGAACCAGATATTAGCTACTATGAAAATCGTTTAAATTCCAAATAACTTTGACCTAAGAATAGGATTCGGGGTCTTCTGGTTATTAACCCTTTTACTGAGGCTTTCTCTCTAATGATCGGTTTTGAAGTTTGATGATGCGTAGGCTGTGAGCTTTCATTATTTTAGATACTTTGCTTCAATTTATTTTATGAATTTCATGGCATTAAATTTGACCTTAGACTTTTCAGTTCGGTTATCCATTAGACAAATGGTGGTCGCGTAAGATTAACAGTGGAAGTAGATATATATGTATGTATTGCTTTTATTTATATTTTTGCTTCATATACAAACGGTAAAGTTCACCGTTCACCTTCCATATTCAAACATACCGACACACGGCCACAGAATAACTATTAGTAATAGGACACGGCTCACACACGCACGCACAAAAACTATTTTGCACCCTGTCTTCCTACGGAAGTAGAACGTATGAGCGAGAGAAATATATGCTACACATGCGTGCGAGCGAGTCAGTATCGTGGGAAACGCAGGGGTAGCGATATCCCAAGCATTGAAGTGGGACGGTCATGTACCATTCGGGTTGACCCTAACTAGAGTCAGTCAGTAGCGGTGCTATTGGACATGTGGGACTCATGTAGATAATGTTTTAGCGACACCTGTGCGATGCTATCGCTAATTTATTCGATGGTAAAGTGGAAATGGTCGGTTAGGCAATTATACACAGGTGTTTTAGGGTTAACTTTTACCTCCAGTTGTGAGTTTTCATACTAATTAGTATTATGGGTGCCTATGGTAATTTCTTTGTTAATTTTCTTTTGTTTAATTATATTGGTTTTTTCGGAGCAAAACAAAAAAGGAATTAAGTATAAAACATGTTTTATTCCTAACATTTTTTTTACAGTATTTACAGACATTTCCTTAGATCACATTCCGGGGGCGTCGAAGCGGTAAGCGTTTGATCTACAAAGCTTTGTAGCTCCAAGGGCGAAGAAATTCACAATTAGTTGTCCTTACTCACATAACAGTCTTTTCATTTGATCTCACAACACAGATGCGACAAGGCAACAAGGCTTACTTCACAAAGTTCATTCATACATTTTTATAAATTAAAGCTTCATTTTTGGTCCCAATAAATATAGTGACTTGTACTATCCTAATAAATAAAGCTATCACACAATATTTATAAAATTCACAACATTATTAGAAGATCCGAACATACATTTTGATAAAATCTGAGATCTATGACTACGGGCTCTTTGGGTTTGATCGAAAGCTTCTTATGGTCTTTTGTCAATTTATTATTAATCTTTCTTTTCAAATTTGTAAAATAATAATCATCTTAGCACATTTATTTCGGTTGAAAATATTATTAATATTTGAATTAAAAATATTTTCAACCGAAATACTTTATCATTATCACTTAATCCTTTCAATTAAAATAGATATTCAATGATGCGTCTAGACTTTCATATCAAATCAAAGAAAATACAACAAGTAGATAGTCTAAGCCTAATAAGCTAGCTCGGCGCCCCACGGCCGATAGGGCTTGGAGGTGTTCTGGGAGTACTGGTGATGCGGGTGTGGGGGGTGTGAGTACGGTGCGGGGTAGTGCGGTGCGGGGTAGGGCGGCGCGGGGTGCGCGGGCGGGCCGGGGGGCGCGGGCGCCGGGGCCGGGTAGTGCGGGTAGGAGGGCGCCGCCGACAGGGGCGCCGCGATCGGCTGCGGCATCGCTATCGTGCTCGACGCCGTGCTCGCTGGGACCTCCTGCCGCGGACACGACAGCTCCGTGTAATGCTGCTGAGGATGCGTCACCGGCGTCTGAGGATACCAGTTCGCAGACTTGGCTGCCAGCTCCCTCTGCGCCGCGAAGCATTGGAGATGGCTCATGAGCCGCAGGCGCAGGGGGTCCTGTATGTCGAGCCCCTCGCACGAGACCAGGTAGCGGGCCACCTCGGCCGCACACTCCCGGAACCCGATGTTGTGGTAGTCCATGGCGTAGCGCTGCGGGTCGTACGCGAACGTGTCGAGACCTGGAAAGATCGAGAGGATCTTTAGTGTTGGGTGAAAGGGGCTAAGCCTGGCGCTTGCAATATGACAATAGACTTAGGAGACAAGCTTCATAACAGGTAACAGATCAATATGGCGCTCGACTCTGAACATTGAAGACACCAACAGTAATAACAAGAAATTAAAATAAAAAATAGTGGAAGCACACTAACGTAGGAGTAACATGGTGACATGAGCAGGTAATGTTTTTGGTCTGTCGCCTGGACGTTGGGTGTCGGTTTGTAGGTGTATTTGCTATTAATAAGAGGTACAACAGGCAGAAGGCATTGTGCAGCTGAGTAAACTTTGACGTTTCAATGGTGTCTAGACGTAGGTATGCTAATTAATAACGTCTGTTGCAGAACTCTCAGCGGCTCTTGACGGTCAGTTTGTATCAAAACCCTGCACGCATCCCTTCTAAAACACAATACGTTCAAACTGCAGATGCGACTGAACCAAAACTAGTAATGCAAGACACGTCAAATTAATTTACGTATGAATAGCATTCAGACAATATCTCAGAAACAGGACAAGATCAACCCCTCGAGTAAGAAAAGGACGACGGCAAATCTCTGATGAATTTAAAAGGGTGTAAAAGAGAGGTTGGATTTAAGAATGTGTAACGGGGATCCCTAGTTTCCGGACTTCTTCCGATGGCGCTCAGACCAGTCTAAGATGATCCACCGCGTATTTGCAGTCAGTTGAAGGTTGTATTGGAATTGGTGGTTCATTCAAGGTTGAGGTGTCAAGGTAGCTGGTCGCGTCAGTGGGCCACCGGGCCAAGAGAGCGAAGGGTGAACGTGTTTGTTGTTTACTTGCATAATAATTTCTCGCGAGATTTGGTTAGGATCTTACTCGTGATTTAATTTAATCTTTGTTTATGCATTACTGATTCGTATAGTTCACAATAGCTATTGTATATCTGTTGTCAGGCGCCAGATACGTTTTACATTATTGTATAGTCTGCGATATTGTAAATAATAAGTACTCGTATTGAACAGTAAACGCAATTTAAAGACGGAAAAATCTATTAACTACCTAAAATATAAATAAACTAGCTGCGCCTTAATCGCGGGCTGCGCGATTAATAAAACCGGCCAAGTGAGAGTCGGACTCGCGCACGAAGGGTTCCGTACCATTATCTATAAAAACGGCAAAAAAATCATGTCTTTTGTATGGGATTTATTTTTAAAGTGAATATATATATATATATAACTAAATATTCTGTGAATATTTCAAGCGTCTGCCTGTTGCCGTTATCAATATCGAGAAAAAATGAGCAAAAAATCACGTTTGTTGTATGGGAGCCGCCTGAAATATTGATTTTATAATGTTTTTTAGTATTTGTTGTTATAGCAGCAACGGAAATACATCATCTGTGAAAATTTCAACTGTCTAACTATTGTGAGACACAACCTGGTCACATACGGACAGACGAACGTACCCTATGGGTACGGAACCCTAAAAAGTATGACCTTTTCTTCTGTCCTTTTCTGTAGGTATCCCTTGTATGCAAAATTTCATGATGATCGGTTGAGTTGTATGAAAAATTAAAACAAGTCTATCCCACGGGAACCATACATTTTATCAGGATAAAAAGTAGTCTATGTGCTATTCCAGACTATAATCTATCTCTGTGCCAAATTTCATCCACATCCGTTCAGTCGTTCTGGCGTGGTTGAGTAACAAACATCCATCCATCCAAACTTGCTCATTTATAATATTAGTGGGAAGTGCGATAATAAATAAAAGAAAATTGTTTTTATTCTTTATTTTTTCTCACAATGTGCTACATTGTTACACAGAATGTACATAATATGAATGTGGATTCTGTGCGGGGCGCATAGTTTCGTAACAAATGTTATCTGTATCCCCTGGAACTATCATCTCACACAAAAAACTAATTAGATAAAGTTAAGATAAATCTTTAAAACCCCAAAGTGTCCAAAAACAAACATCTTAAAATACGCATCTAATTGCCTTCCCTTCCTTCCGCTTGCATCGGCCTTTGTGTTGTTTTTATTTGTTCCTTCGCAGGTGTGGCAGCCCTAACCCTTTGGCGTTAGAGAGCGGATCCGCTTCCGCCTGTCAGGGCGCACAATGCGCGTGCCCTAACAATGCGAATGTAGATTACTGGGTTGGATTTATTTGAATTTTTATGGGAAGTTTTTGAAAGGTTTTGTTGGAGACAGCTTTCTTTGATTAATTGAGTTAGGTGCCACTTGCGGACCCTTTGATTATTACCTGACTGCGTTTGTGTCGTTCATTTCACTGAATTCAATGTTTAAAACTATTTTTCTAATAATGTCCCGCAGATCACCCAATCATATAGTATATTTATTAAAAATAATGTTATAGATACTCGCAAGGAAATGGCAATTTGAGACATTGCAAACTTAAATCTACCGTTGAACCCTACATTATTTAATCCCTCTGTGCCAAAAGGAGATTAACTTTAAAGTTTTCCCATAAAAATCAGCGTTGACTCCCCTAACATATTGACCGATCAAACACATCATATCAGCAAGTAAACCACGGAGGGTGCCTCCCCTCGGAGGGCAGAGGGTGAGACGGCGCGTCCGAGCGCGTTCCCACGTGCCCACTGCTGGGAAGCTACCGATTGATTTGTTTGCCGTGTTCGCTAATCCGGGGATCTGAGATAGTGCTACTTCGGATAATTAAAATGAAGTGGGCAGAAAATAGCCGTTATAGGATCAAGAGGAGCTTAGTCAAATACTCGTAAGTAATTGATTTTAAACCAAAAATAGCACACTAGAAGCCGATAATAGCTCGAACAAGATAAGGAATGCTTCAGATAGTATTTTAAGGTGATCGAATGACACAAATAGAACCTTTCCATGTTTTATTCAAATTCAATTTATTATTTCACCCATCCGTTTGTCATTCATACATTATTGTTATATTTACCTATACTTTGTATAAATGTCTTACTTTGATTAATTTCCGATCTATGAAAGACAAAACATTCAAACAAAATACGACAAAATCTTAAGATCGTGCTCTGTACTGTTGAAAGTTCTCCCTTCCAACTTTCAATAGAAGAGGAAAAATAAAAGTTGTACGTTATCAAAAGTCAAAGTCGTCCTACACGAGGGTTGCCAGCCAACCGCTGACACAAAAACGATCACTCATAAATTCATTCCTTGGTATCTCGGCATCCTGCAGTTTTTGCCTGCGCGGGCGCCAGGTGGCTGTCCGAGGCAACCGGGAAACCATGGAGGGTGGTGAAGGTAACCGATACCTGGCCGTGGCCAGCGGCCGCTATTGTGGTTTCTGTGTTATCGCCTTTTAATGAACTGGCTATTGACTTCTTCCTTTCTAAGGATGTTGCTCTTGTCGTGTTTGGTTTCTCGGTGGTTTTACTGTTTGATTCGATTAAGATAAAGATTAGCAGCGGTTTTGTTTTTTAAATTTATATTTGAAGTAAATAAAGTGATAAGGAAAATACGAAGATAATGTAAAATATTAATGCAGAAACGAAAATTAATGTTCTTGGAAAATAAAAAAGCGAACTTAAATTGCTTCATTAGAAATTCAATGCGAAATTGCTGTTTTATGTAGATGAGCTAGACAATTTTATACCCCTTTCTGTGTAGAGGTATGATTCGTGATAACACGCGAACAAGGAACCTAACCATACCAGTCGAGTCATTAGCTATAGTTTTTAACACAATTGCGTCAACAGGGCTTACTGTGTTATGATAGGCCTGTTATTAACAGGCTGCAGCTCGGTGCTCGATTTAATCTAAATTGACTCAACTCGCTATCGATTAACAGTTTACTTGACCTAGTTTTGTTTTGGTTCAGGCTATTTCTTGAAGTTAAATCATATTGAATGTTAGTAAGGAAACTGGTCATTGAGATTGGAACAATAAGTGGAAGGATGCGACTCGCCCGCGCCGCTGAGCACGACCACAGCCATCCTCGCGACCTGACCACAACACGTGACCACAATAAAAATTACCATTCATCCTTCCCGTCAGGATAATAAGGTGAACTTTGACGGAAAAAAATTTGAAAATTAAATTAGTTTGTGAAAATGCCGTGAAGTTAATTTTGTTAATTGCGTTGAGGAAGAACCATTGGTAAGCAATTAGTTGGTAGAGGAATAGTATATATAATCTATGTAATAGGTCTTATTCGGCCCACAGGCAATTCACTGGGAAACTAAAAATACCTAAGATTGACTTTATCAATATTAGATCCAGAGCCTAAAAATAAACATTTGCACAAAAAATCCCAAACTGATACAAAGATCTTTTCATGCATTAAATTAAAAACATGTTATGCGAATTCACTAACAAAAGGAACCTCCAAATCTTCGGTCACAAATAGAAGTACCACCTGTCGAATGGACCCGGAAACTAGACGTGGGAACCGGGACCTTCCGGGATCGCCACACCACCCGCATCAAACATTAAAGGACTATAAAGAATAAACAAAAATACTGCTTTTTAGAGATGGCTCATTTTTAGGGTTCCGTACCCAAAGGGTAAAAACGGGACCCTATTACTAAGACTTCGCTGTCCGTCTGTCCGTCTGTTACCAGGCTGTACCTCATGAACCGTGATAGTTAGAAAGTTGAAATTTTCACAGATGATGTATTTCTGTTGCCGCTATAACAACAAACACTAAAAAACCGAATAAAATAAATATTGAAGGGGGTTCCCATACAACAAACGTGATTTTTTTGCCGTTTTTATAGATAATGGTACGGAACCCTTCGTTTTTATAGGAGTGTTTTCGACTTTAAACTAGCGAAGGAGAATTACGGAGTAAAAATAACATGTATGGAGTTGATGGTGGAGTAGCAGTGAAATGTATCAAATATTTAATATTCTATAATATATGATACAATATCAATGGAATTTAAATTACAGCTTAATTATTTATTTACAACCAAAATGAAAAAAATCTTATGAAGCATTTTTAAATAGCTATATGACAAGATTAATATTAAAAAAAAAAAAACAAAAAGAATATAAAAAAATTATTAATTAAATTAAAAAAAAGTCTCACTATGGTCTAGCATGCTATAATTAGCACAGTGAGACATATGCACGTTAATTTCATTTAAGGTGCTTAAATGAAATGTGTATATTGTGTTAATTGTATGTTGACCATATTCGACGCAAATAATTATTAGAATCTTTGAATCTTCTGAAATTTCAATACGAATTCCGAATATTTTTATATTTTCAAAAAAAATCTCAATTTGTAAGCTAATAGAATGCGAAGTCTATGCAAAGAAATTATATTAGCCACTTCTCTTTTACTATATACCCGGTTTATCTTTTTCTGTCTAACAATTTTTATTTGAAAAGTTTTTGTCATGTAAGTTTGAGCGTGATCGGCAAAACGTTGACGTCGATTTCATAAAACTAAAGGACCTCTGACGCCCACAACTTTGATTATATTGAAAAACTTATTCAATAGAGCTTCTCATTCCTCATAAAACTCCCCCCTCGAGCCCCTGACCTAGCAATATTGAAAGTAAAATTAGAAGACAGGAATGACAGGATATTCAAAGTAACAGTATTTTTCAAGTTTGGGTGCAACACTTGCCACTTTTATAAAGGATTTATAAGGACCGGAAAAGCGAATCGTGAATTCACTTTTTAGTTTTTTTGTGAAGACCGTTACGTTTTGTTAATTTGGAGGAAACGGAAACAGGTTTTTAGATAAGTTCAGATTTAATTGCGTTGGATAACGGAGCTTTTGTCAAGTAAAAATATTGGCAAGCAAAATACAAGATGTATCTCGTAGGTTTGGGGTCATTTAGAAATCGACTTAATAATCAATTCTTTGTTCATATTCTACTGAAGGCGGAGCTCCTGTTAAAAGGAGAACCAAATAATAATTACTAACGAACGGAAATAGACATAATTTGAACACATTGTCACTTTACCATGGACGAAAGGACATTTTCAAAGTTCAGGGCTACGTCTCGTATTTGTATTTGTTCAGCAAATATTTACGTTGGCGTTACAGACAGACAACAGAAGTTTTCGTGTTTCGGATTGGCAGTCAAGTGGGCGTAACAATGTTGTCTACTGAAAAGTGTCTTTTTTCTAACAATCCCTACACAATTATAGAGATAATAATAACAAATACAGAAAGTGTAGGTTTGATGCTAACGGCAAAGATCCTTTCTTCTTGTGAGTTGTAGGGGACAAATTAGTTTTAGCGAAAAAACAGCCTTTCATTCTGAATGCATTCGACATCATATTGTTAGAAAGAGAGCGATTGAACTAGTTCACTTTAAAGTGCGCATGCGAAGACTGCCCTAGATAGGGCACGTACCCAATATTATTGGATGAAACGCTCCGAAACCGAACCTCGTATTTAAGAAATAGATACAATGGCCTGGTTAACTGATAGAAAAAAGTTATTGCTGAGGGCTTGGAGACTATGCTTTTACCTACAGATCTCTCACTTGGCGGAGCCTGTGCCGTGAGGTCCAAGCCAGTGATTCTTACAGTCACGAGAAGGTACTTTGTCTCGCAGTGAAACGTACAACACTTAGGTAACAACTAAATTATCTTATTTAGTGCTTAAGTACTTAAGTGAGTCTAATAATACTTTACAGCACAAAATAAAATCAATGATCTTTTGTTCTATTTGGTGATTAAAGCTTTATAAAGAAAAAGGTCATTGACTCTGACTTTGAACCACCTGAAAAACTAAATGACAGAAACAACAAAAACTTAGCTTATGATTTGGACACAACAACTTAAACTTATAATTTGAGAATATCCTCAGTGTCCGTGTAATTTAAGGTCAAAAGCCATTTGAATATGCTCTGTTTAGCTTCACGGACTGACATATCTCTAATATTACAAATTTTAACTACCTTGTTATATACATATGACCGTAGGTATATGCTGCCCAAAACGGTGAGCAAAGGATGAGTTTACTGGCGGAGTAGGTATTTTAAAGACTCGTTTTGTGACCAATGTTGAGTAATTTTCTGAATTTAACAGTGTTCTATGTGCAGCTAAAGTAGTGCGAAGAATAAAGAGTTGAGGTACAGCAAGGAGCCCACATTCCTTGTATGATTGTGTTGTTGGGTACCTGTGTCAATTACATTTGGTGTAGGAACAAACCTTTAGAGTGAATCATCTTGAGATGGTCCACCGTAAGTTGCAGGATCTCCGCCTTCTCAAGCTTGGCGCTGCCTTGCTTCTCGCAGGCGGCGGGAACCAGCCGCTTGAGCTCCGTGAGAGAGGTGTTGATGCGGTCCCGGCGCTTCTTCTCGATGACGCCGCGGCGCCGCTTGCGCGTCATCAACTGGCACGAGTCGCCGCCCGGTGACCTGGGGAGAACGGTACCTAATTAATGATCTTTGATGAGGAAACATTGTAACTGTTAAACAATCTCATTGAAAAAAAAAAAACTTTGTACTATCAAATGTAATGATGAACGTAAGTACAATAGCGAAAGTTCACAAAAACATACAAATATCGTAAGGAACTCGTTTCACCTATTCTATTTGTATCAGGATTTCGTTTTTGTGCGAAGTGCGGAGGAAAAGCCTTACTCGTTTTATTCCCATAAAAATAATACATTAAAAATAGGCACATAAAATAGAACTAAAACATTTTTAGTGCAAACCGCAAGTTCGTAGCAACGTGCTACGCTCGTAGCAACGCGCTACGCTCGTAGCGCCGTAGCGCTTTGATTTACGTATAACGGATTTAACGGTCGATACTAGGTGTAGCATAGATAGGTACTTTTTCATGGATCAGTAAGCTCCGTTTAATAAACGTTACTACTTGAACTTCTTCATAGTTAATTCTAAAAAGATTCTTACTAGAAGTTTTTTCTGAGTTCGTTTAGAATTAAATGATGATGGCATCCGTACTCACGTGGCATCTTTACTGCTCTCTTCAGAGAAGGCATCATCCTCACTCTCGGAATGTGCCCGTTTGCTCCTGGGTGCCGGCACGGGGGCCGTGGGCGCCGGCGGGCCCCATCCGTACTGCGGAGCCCACTGAGGGGCCTGTCCGGGGCCCGGTTGCTGCAGACTGGTCTGCTCCATATGCCGGTGGTGGTAATCCATGGTACAATAAAATTCACTGGTAGCTCTAAATAATCACTGAAGTTTGTATAAGTTTTTGGTGAAACTAAAAAGCCACGGTTTCACAATTATTTAAGGTGTCGCTAGTGTCAATATCACTGTATCTTTCTGTTATTTCCGCTGGTTCATATCGCGGTTGAGATCTTATCCAGAACTTTTTTATTATTATTTTATTAAGGTTCACGGTGTCAAGGTTTGTGTTTCAGGTGTAAACGTGTCAATATCGGTGCAGTATTCCCCAGTTAATTGTGGTCTGTGCGCGATAGATGCGCGTGTGCGGACGTGCGCACGCGTCGGCCGCCGCTCGCGAAGTGTGCGCCGCGTGCGACCCACGCCGCGCCCTCCGGCGACCCCTTATTAACAACCACTTTACTTAACCACACGTGGGCTTATGCTTTTGGACCTTACGACAATCGGAACAGGATTTATTGTGACGGTAAAGAATATGATTGTAGATTGGCGTAGTGAAAAGTTTCGGATGATCGAATATGTGCTTTATTTCAACTACACAGCGATCATGAAAGTTCGATGGACCATCAATATTTGCTATGATTTTTAATTGAGTTTCTACGCATAGCATTCCAGGCTTTAGTAGCCTTGGGATAAAGAATAAAGTTGGTTAATTGAAGGTGGTATGGGGTGTTACGCTGGCCGCGTGGCGGGAAGCGGAATACAATTAGGAAACGCAATTTCATTCGGTGGGACGTCGCTCCGACGTGTGCCACGGAACCCTTCGACGGATTAGCACGCTGCGCTAGCCCTGCATAGTGCTATGTACTGATTATGTACCAACTTATGTAAACATAATGCGAAAACTGTCACGCATTTATTTCATGATTTACTGTCGTAATTATTGTCAAATCCAAATATTCTTATCGAAAGATCAAAATAACGCTTGAAATTTTTTTAAACTTCTATTTTAACGCCCTATGAGAGTTGTGCAATAGACAGAAAGCCAATGATGATGATGACGGGTTTCGCTCTATCAAGTGGTCACCGACATACAGCATGTCACAGCAGTGAAGCAAAAGGAGAGTTAAAACCGTAGACTGCGGAAGTGTTGCCTCGGAGACGTCGCTAAACGACAGCTTCCTTTCGCTTTCTCCAAGACGCTATTTTCAAAGTCATTGCCAACACTTGTTGCAGTTGTAACATTATACAAGGCTCGCGGTCCAGCCTCCTCTGTCCCGCTGACCTACAGTCGGTAAGAAGGCGCGTGACGGGCGTCCGTCGGCCCGCACGCAGCGGAAGCGCCGCCGCCGAGGAGGCACGTGCCTCGTGCAAGCCCACGCAAGACGTGGCCTTGCGCGTAGCGCGTGTCGACGCTTGCTGCACTTGTTGAGTTGTCTTTGGATGCGGATCGGTGTAATTGATTGTGGATATAATCATCACTTGTAGTCATCGGTAACTGGTGATCGCGACTCGCATGTCTACGACGCGCGCCACTCGGCCCGGCCCAAGTGTGAATGGCTGGACCAACTTGATATCAATCCAGATAGGTAGACTAACGCCGCACGCTGAAATAGACGGAACGGAAAAGAATATTTTGTCCGGCAGTGAGATCCGATGAAAGGGATGGGAGGAATTGTCCAGCAGTGGAAACCGATGAGCTCTTAAGATTAGTTTTGTACTGGACGTAGGCCATAGAGCTAAACAATTTCTCGTAAAACCACTTTTAAATATTTGTATTTAAAACGCAAATATTTCAAATATTTAACTTTCGTTGTATTTATGCTTGTTTAAGCACCTTGTAATACCCATTCACAAAAGTCCTCCATAGATAGATATTTTCAAAGTCGGCGTGTCACATGAGACTTGATCTCGTGTTAAGCCTCTTACGCTAAAGTCAGTCGAAGCGGCAAAACACAGATCCCAATCAAGGCTTTATTTTGGCTGAAACCCACCGAACCTCGTTTCGCTACGATTCTCATCGACATAACAATAGAGTACAGTCGGTGTCAAACTCGTGCGAGCCTCCATGATTATCTCATGTTAGTGGAATATCTTAGTCAACGTTTCGAACACCAACGAGATCAATACTTGCAGCGTCTGTCTGGGACTAGGACCTTACATTGCTTTTCATCAATTTAACACCGCTTTTCCTCAATCGAATTAAGATCTTTTTATGAATTACTAGCGGTGCGCCCCGGCTTCGCACGGGTATATTCTATCGCCTATGTTCATCAGGGATAATGTAGGATTCTAATGGTGAAATAATTTTTCAAATCGGTCCGAAACTACTGAACTTCAGTAGTTTCGGAGCCTAACAAACAAACAAACAGACAAATCTTTCCTCTTTATAATATTATTAGTATAGAAAAAAAAAAGAGTTTTGTTGCTAGTTGAACAGCCAGGTTTAATAGCGAATGCTTGCAAAATTAATTTAAGATCTAAATATTACAAAAAATATTCTACTACTCGACTCTCTAATTTTTAGTGCCTCTGACTGTACATTATGTGTACTACAAGGTGTCACAGCTCGAGTTTTAAATCCCATCAGATCAAACATGGAAAGGAGCGCGATCTTCAGATTACGTATTGTGCGACTAATCCGTTTTCCGCCTCGAACACAAGTGAATGATCTAAAAAACTCTTTTTGATGAAGGTAGGTACTATATCTATTTAAAGGTTCAATCAATGCCCATTTTCTTATGTTAGGCTAAGATTTATTACAAGCACTTTAATTGAGGCCAAAAACGATTGCTATCAAGGTTGACCAATTAAAAGAGGGGTGATAAGTCTATACTTAATAGGATTTTTTTCTCCTAGGAATCACCTAATTTAGAAATGTCGAGAATTTTGCCATAGCATTGGCACGTATCAATAATTTGGAGTTTGATTCTACTTTTCTTTGCAAAGCCTTCCTTCGATCTATTGACGAGTGTGGGATAAAAGAGATCGAACGATTGGATGCCATACTGTGATACTATTTTCTAAGAATCTTATTAGGTAATATGATTTTGTAAGGTATTCCTGCCGCTGCCTATAAGTATGCTGTGTCTTTTATTTTTATCACGCTTTACTTTTATCCTTTTCTCGGTAAACTTTCAAGCTTCTTTGCTTTTTTAAGAAACCGAAGAAAATTGTTACCTTCTAGGAAAATAGTTTGAAATAATATCTGAAAAACCCAACTGATATCTATGAAATAGGTATGTAAAAGAGGTACATTTGTGGGTTTGATTGATTGTCATCGTCGTCGTCATCATCATCAGCCAGCAGTGGACTAATATACATATAGTCCACAGCTAGACATAGGCCTCCCCTAAAGAGCGCCATAGCACCCTGTCTTCAGCTTGCCGAATCCAGCATCTACCAGGTGGACTTGTCCACCAATCAGTCATGACCTCGGAAATACTGATCTGATTTTACGCTACGAACCTGGCCAACCACCAAACCTACCCCTGGTGGTAGGCCGGGACGAACCTCCTACCACCAACCAAAATAGTGTTGTCATATTACCATTTTACAGCACAGAATTTACTAACCACCGCTTTATCGGTTAGCAAAAACATAAAGGAACTAGGTAGTTAAAAATATTTCTCCCCTAAATGCTACGACGTGAACGAAGCCGTAGGCAGAGGCTAGTTTCATAAAGGTACCTAAATGGGTCAGCAGTAGTAATTGATATGGACTGCATATCTGTAAGCAGTCGGCTGTCGACCTACATGTCAATCAATGCCTGGCTGGACACAAGGGTCGTCCTCGTTACGAACTTCAGATTATGCATAAATCTTCTAAATTGCGCTAGGTTTTTTGGGTCTATATTATAAGGAGGAGTAATTCCCTAAGTTTTTTTAATATTCACTCAAAAGATAATCAACAACGTAATTAGTTTGTTTGAAAAAAAAAGGTTTCTCCTACCTTTCTGGGAAGTGGAAACGGCCCTGAGTGGTCTAGAACCAAAACAACATTATGAAACAGGTGGCACATAAACATGATTCCCATAGTATAACCTACCTGTTGTAACAAAATGTTCGAATATAGATTGGACGCACAATAGGCGACTATTTAATATTCTCAGTACATTCAAAAATATCACATAAAAAGTCACGTACAAAAAATCATGAGAGCATAATTTTTTCGATTCCTAACCCGTTTTTTGTAGGCGTGAGAAGCTGATTCCCTATTTTGTATGGGAGTGCAAGACAGGTGGCTATCACTATTGTTGTCATCTACTTGCAAATAATTGTGAAGGGTGGTCTCCATACAGACCTGAGTTCCGCATATTTACACAAGTGCTTAGCGGTTTTGTGGAAGGTTATAAATATTATTGTTTGTCTGGTTAGTAAAGTATTTGAACAAATAGCTGGAAGCTTTGTGCCTAGTGTTCGAGTGTTCTTGGTTTCATTCTTTTGATTAACATGTTTATTTCTGTTTTATTTTAAAATCGGTATAAAAGCAAAGATTATAGGTATAGTCAAAAAGTTAAAAAAAAAATCCTTTCAAGGTAGAGCCATTATATTATTCTCTGATAGAGCTTCGCTGGTTATTTGCTGGCTTCCCAACTTTAGTATTAAATAAATGGTCGTCTTTGACCAATTATTCTGGTTAGGTACCAGAATAATATCTCTGGTTTACTGGCTAGGTAACTTTATTTTTTCTACCCAACAGAACAATAACCAAGTCCCGTATTATTAACCCCCGCTTCACAATTACGAACCGCTACATTACCGATCAAACATTATAAAACACTACATTCACATTACTGTATTTACTTACAATACCAACGCAACGCATCGTCTTCTAAGCTGCTCGCTCTTATTTTGATTACAATAGAATATGTTTTATAACGGTTGGAGTTCAGTGGGGGTGGTTTTAATACAGTATTAAATCTCCCCAGACGCTTAGTCCGTATTGCAAGTGAATATGGCTCACAGTAGGTAGAGTAAATCTCTAACGGAGGAGTTCCCGTGTGAACGAAGTCGGGGGTGGTGCAAGGGTAGTCGTGGTTAACTCTGCGTCAATCGCGTTTTATATTCTATTGTCGTGCAATCATTTATTACTTCGGTGAAATTACGCTTAATTGTGATGTCAGAGTGAAATGTGCCGTTGATTCTCTCATTTGAATGCTAAGTCGGCGATGGATAAGAATAATGCGTTTTAATTACGAATGGAAGTGATTTATGGTATTTCGAAGCGCTCTTATTTGTTTAATCAAACTTAGTTCAATTTATGTAGGTTGAGAAATTATAGATTGCCCAGGTTGGATGGGACATAGAACTCCATGGTACCTATGGGACATGATCATATTTTACATAATATGCACAAGACAAGATAACAATGTTTTTGAATCGCCGATTAATATTTCAGGATGCGACAATTTGAAAATACCAGAGGTTTTATATTGTTCATTCTGAACTTTGAGAAAGAAATAAAAAATCTTCGGATGTCCTTGTCAACCGAAAAGTGTAGAAATTGCTCAACCTTTTCGACACGATTTTACGACCCAATGAAATCAAATTTAAGCATGCACCCAGTGACAAACAGTGAACCTATCCGATCGCCCCTCGATCCCGTCGATAATGGCACTTCCCAGTGATATGTGGTCGCGTGTGAGCGCGCGCGCGCGCCGGTCGCACGCGCCGCCGTGCTGTGGGGTGAGCTTTTCTATCTATTGTAGATATAGAAAAGAGCTTGGATTTCAGTGGGCAGATCAAAAGTGATGGGCATGGATTTCGATCTGTCATTGACTTTTGAAGAGACGATTTGGATGTTGTGGACCTTCTAGTCTAGTGACGTGAAGTCTTTTGGTACAGAGCTCCATCGATATTCAGAAATATTGGAAAATCTCACCACATCTAGCTCAACTAAGCAGATATTGTTTTATGGGCACTAGAAAATATATCATAAAGGTACAGATAATTTTAGATACCTAAGTCATTTTTAACGGGATAGTTATTACCATTCATGATTATGTAAGATTTTTTTTAATTAACAAAGAAAACAGTCAAACCATACGAACAAATTGGAACTAGTATTTACAATTAAAACAATTGAGCTAATTGCAGACTGCAAACAATCTACAGGTAGCTCTGCTGATCCATATCAATACCAGGCGGAAGCGTCATTGCCCTGCTGTATGGAAATGCTGATGCGCTGTGCCAGATACTCACCAGCTCTCGGGTCACGGCGGCGTCGCATCGACAATCGCTCAGATAATTTTTGAAAAACCTGGCAAGCCTCGCGGCGCAATTACATATGCTCTGTCGAGACCTACATATCTTCGGCTGTTCGACAGCAGTATGAGGCGTGCAACATCTTGCACCCAACCGAAAGACATGTTACGGGATCAGGAATAAAGTGCTAGTGTTATAGCGGCCAGTAGACGTACATGATCTGCAGAGCAGGAACCATTCACTCATTTCTAAAGATAATTTTATATATTTCCCGGAACAAGAATTTGCAGATCTTACAAACATTTGTTCTGGGGCGGGAATCGAAACTGCAACCTCTGCGGCGAAGGTAGGTTAGTGTTAAGCCGACCCCCAAATATTACTTAATCAACAAATATAGTACACTGGCTGCTGCCCGTGGTTTCACACAATTTATAATAAAATAATTTATTTCTTTATCCACTCACTCTACTACTTTATACATAGGTAATATCTTTAAATTGCTTTGGAAATCCCCTTTTAAGTATAGAGATACCTGTGTTAGGGGGTTTCGCTCTTGCGTTATGGAAAACCCTTCTTAAAGACTAAGTGCCTATATTCAATAGTAGGTAATACATACATATCTTTCTGCTTTCTACAAAAACTTATTATTTATCTGTAGGAAAGGGGATCCTTTTTGGGTTATTGCTATCCCATGAAAACTTATTTGTGGGTGAAAGTAACCTAAATGATATTTCAGGACCTTTGTACTGTAGGTACATCAAGTCTCACAACACTCAAAACTTTTCTCACAAACATCATAACTTTCGTTTGATTTATAGTAACCAGTAGGTAGGTACCTAACCTTCGTTCAAACGTTTACTTTACTTGGCCGGTCGAGCTGACAGCTCGAGTGACAATCAATAATACCTATCTTTGGTACTAGAAATCGGGGAATTGTTGAATGAAATCGCAGTTTCGACTCCCATAAATCATGTCCAAATGCATTACCGATTCGATTTTTATAACAATGTATTTTGTTGGATTATGAAGATGTAGCAATCGATTTGATATTTTTGCTCAATGTATGTTATTATTTTACAGACGTAACTACTCGGGAGTCGGGCGTCTACATTTTCGTTGTGTAGGAATAGGAATCACGGAATGAGTAAATGCGCGAGTGGCGACGCGCACATTTAGACATTCCCTGGTGCATAGTACTACTAAATATGTACCTACTTGAACTTTTGTTCGTTCATTAAACTAACGTCGTGTTTGTTCAGCGCCTCCTGGAGTCGATCGGTTTTGCCGGTTCCTGTGGATTTGGACTCCTCGTCTGTTCAACTCTTGTAGGCAGCGGGATTATAAATGAAAAATGTTTTTTTCATATAAACTTTTATTCATAACTCCTTATAATCTAACTAGAATCTAATCAGAACTTTACGTCTAAGTACTTAACGATGATTTTAGTTTGTTTGAACGGTTATTTGTCGTGGCTGGAGCGCGAGTCAGGATCTGAAGCCAGGTCGCGGAGCTCATGCATTTCTTCGAAATCGTCCACTGCCATTGGCGTATCTGAAAGAGACAACACTAGTTATAAACCGCTTCACATGTGTCTTCAACCAATTCATCAAATCTAGGTACTTAAATGGTAGGTATGTTATCACTACTCTAAAGGTATTGGATGGATTCAGTCTTTTAAACAATTAATAATCTTCAAGTAGGTACTTATCAGATAAAGGATCTTCTATGTTTTAAGTATCTTGAACAGGTGTTTTACAATTATCACTAAAACCAAATATATCACAATAATTGAACTTACTAACTACTATCTATTATCAGGTTGTTAGAAAATTACAATAAGAACAGAATACAATAATAATTACAACTTATATTTACACTTAAATCTATTTTCTAAAAATCTAAGCCGTCACCAGAAGGCACAGTGCCCAGAATGCTGGCAGCATTGCCACGTTGAATGGTAATGCTAATTCGTTGACCGAAATAAAAGCCAGCATTCCTATCACCTGTGAACTCTATTAGGAGTTTTGTTAGATCTTTGTGTATTGCATGTGCCCCAGGACCCCAAGGACCTAGGGTTTCCACCCCAAACGGCTCGAATAGGTAACCTCGGTCAAGATTAGCGTATTTCCGCCGTTTGACGGACTCCGCTGATGTTGCTGCGGAGATACTTAGTTACTTACTACTATCTATACTCTGATTTAGAATCCAAGTGGGGATCAATGATAATGTATCTCACCGAGATGGTCCAGCGTGACTCCCATAGCGGCCCGCACCACGTGCGTGGGCACCAGCTCCGCCGGAGGCACCTTGGCAGCCATGCCTCGCAGGCACGACACCACCTGCCGAGCTGTCTCGCGCTCCTGAGTGCTGGCCCGGGAGATCAGTGATAAGTGCCAAGGCGGTGGAGACGATAATCTGAGGAGAAAACAGATTTAGATCAGACAGACAGGTACAATAAACCTTGTCAGAATTGGAGCCTAAAAACAATAACTGTCCTCAACGCCATCTCTGCGCAGTTGGTAATGTCACGTAGACACGTCATAATAGTGTCACTTTGACAGGTTCACAGGCCCCGTTTGACCATTTTTCGTCATTGATCGGTGTAAAGGATTCGGGTCCTGTAGAAGGTGGGATGACAATCAGGGAAAGACGGCAGATATTGGATGCGGCAAGCATTGTAAGGCCACCCCGTCCAGCAGTGGCTGATGATGATAGACATGAGTAGTATACCTGTCCCACTGTTCCTTGTACAGCCGCTGTATAAGATCCGCTGTGTGCGAGAGAGCCGGCTGTATGCCGTAGTCTCTGAGTGCACCTGCGATGTCCTCTTCCACCTCGCTTAAGAAATCCACGTCCACGCCCAGAGATGACAGTGAGCGGAGAGATTCTATGTCCACTTTCACTTTGGAGAGGTCCTGTGAAGAAAAGGTTAACGGAATGGTAAGAGATGGGGTTTTTGTTGGGTTAATGTTGACTGTGGGGCTGGCATTAGCGACACGTTCGTGTCTCAGCGTTCGCTTTTGCTCTACCGTGGCTTGACCTTGTCGTGTACAACTACACCAGCAGCGACGGTATTTTTCCAGGAGTTGATCTCCTCAGCCATGCAAGAAAGTGCTCGGCTGACTACCAGCTGAACTGACGCCACTTAAATCATCTTACGTAGATGCAAAAAGGCCAATGATGATGGGGCTGGCACTAATAATCATAGTCAATTGGTAATTGAAAACCAGCTAATTTACGTACAATTTCAAGCTCCCGGTTTTGCTTT
Source organism: Eupithecia exiguata (assembly GCA_947086465.1). Lineage (NCBI taxonomy): Eukaryota > Metazoa > Arthropoda > Insecta > Lepidoptera > Geometridae > Eupithecia > Eupithecia exiguata. Next base: position 14,745,177 of record OX352228.1, on the reverse strand, counting down.
GAACTCGGTTGTAGAGCTGATGAATACCGGAACAATTTCCACATCTCCCCAGTAATATTGCTGATGACAGCAGATCACGACATGAGTATAAAAAAGCTTGGGACGAGTTTAATTATTATTTAAGTTAATTATTGTTCGCTTCTTTACTTTACCTTAAAAAGATTGAAGTGGACAAAAAATCAAAGTAATCACGTTATTTCCTAGTTTTACTTATGTAATCTTTGTTTTGTGACGTGTCCAAGAGTCCTGTAAGGCCTAAAGGAAATAAAGCACATTGAGTTTTGAATGAATGAATGAATGAATATTATATTTATTTTCTCTTGCAAAAGATAATTGTTTACAATTTTTGGCTTAAGTTTAATATAATGCTATTTATCTTGTTTTGCAAGAGACTGGTGCCCGTGAGAGGTTCGAAAACCTGTGGTACGGGTCACCAGGGCCTTACTCCGCAGGATAATTTAGGATACCTACATAAGTACTTATGAGAAGACGGTTAAACTATATTTTTTTTGGAAACAACAGTAAGTTAGACCTAGTAAGTTTATAATAAATAAAAACAGATAAAAAACAGAACAGTAGATAAAAAAGAACCCACTTATGTAAGATAATTTGAATGTAACAAATTTTGAGTTTAAATATACGGAGTCAATGTACGCGAATCAACGTAAACAAGCCGAGCGTGAAAGTTCAGTTTCGTTCATGTATTGTATAGTGTGACACATGTTTTTAATTTTATAGGTATAACTTATAGTTTTATTCGTTCGGGAGTTACTAAAAAGTCACAGGCACTTTAAACGAATAGCACCTCTTTTTCCATCTAAGGGTTGTAAGTAAACTAACCGGTTCTTCCCTGGGCGGCGGCGCGTCAGCCTTCTTGTCCGGGAACATGGCCTCCATGTCGTAGAACAGCGTCCACGGCGAGTCGGCCGCGAAGCGCAGTAGCTCAGAGTTACCCTGACCGGTTTCTGCCGCTGGAAGAGAATGTGTATTCTCATAAGGAATTATAAGGAGAATGTATTAAATATTGTAAAACTGCCATTCCAGTAAAAGAAAAAACTTAAATTCCTTCTTCTTGAGACTATGGATCTGAGTCATAGATCTCCCGATAGAAGTGGCCGTTTCCAAGATAGCTTCATATGCTTTTTTAAGCGCGTGACAAATTACATAAGCGCACAATATGAACGAACGTCATACAGGTTCAAACGTAGGGTGGCTAGGCATCGAGCAACGTGTGAAGGCACAATGTAAGCGAATGCCCACGTGAACGAACTGAACGGACCGTAGATGTAACGTCACAAAACATTTGTATACTAACGCAGTGTGTGGTACAGTAGATGCGACTCCTCCTTGGTCAGCGTCGCGAAGGTAGCGTCGTATGCCGGCGCGTACGAACTGAACGGACCGTAGATGAGCGACTTCACGCCTTTGCAAATGTTGCGCCGGTCTTCTCTTTGAGCTGGAACAGACATGAGGTAGCCAGGTTAGAGACCAGGTTCACTGTTAGTGAATCGGTCAGATACAGGCAGCTTACGGCTTCGATTGAAGTTTCCTACTCTTACATCCTCTCTCGGCCACCAAACGGTTAGCGCGTTCGTTCAGCCACTCAAAAACGCAGAATCATGTAACTCCTGGCCAAAAACGCAGAATCATGTAACTTAGGTTCTCTAGCACCATAAAGATCGTATAGTCTGTTCCTACTTCTATAAATGCCGGGAGTGGCCCAATCAGTGAATCCGACCTTGTCTCTAACTATGCAAATTTTAAGTTTGAATACTTCACTGTGTTCTTTGTTTATGACATTCAAAAGTTTGGCAAATAAGTCATTAGGGTCATCAGAACAAGATACGTTAGTTACTGCTAGTTCTACTTTACTTTGAAAATTCCTAATACGGCTAATAATAGAGAGTAGTGCGTGTGGTACTCACTCTGCAACGAGCCCGTCCCGTGGTTCAGTTTGCCCATGAGTTGTCCGAGCGTGAGTTGTCGCTCCTCGGTGGCGCCGGCGCCGATCCCGCTGCCAGTCGCCAGTGACGTCACCATGCAGAGTGTGCTCTTGCCTTCTCCATCCATCCGAGGGAACGCTGAAATAAAAAAAAAAATAAGTTTATCTTTCAGAATTATTTTACTATAGCAACTTGCGTAGTTTGACGTAACCCTCAGTGCTCGCAGGGACGCAGAATGCGCACGTCCAGAACAGCATTCACCCTGATGAAGTCCCTCGTGTGTCGAAGTGAAGTCGTTACGGGATGAAACGTTGGTTCTTTCACACACACAAAATTGGTTTGTAGTTAACCCATTTAGAATTCGTTTGCATAGGTAATTAAAGGATTTGTTTAGTTTCTGAATCCATCAGAGGCTAAGACATAGATTACTTTTATTGAGCGAGTTCCCTCTGTTCAGTTTATCCCATTCACGTCTATCTGCAATCTTTTGAAGATCATCATCCAACCTGTCAGTGGTCGTCAAACACTATCGTTCTGAATTTATTGACTGCTCTAAAAATGCTGCAGGCATAGTTTGTATTTCAATCGGTTTATTATATTATTTTGTTGAGGACTTGTAGCCTAAAACCTTCCTATTTTTACTACTTATTTTTGATAGTAATTTAAAGCCTTCTTGTTTAATACCTTTTTTAGCCAGCCTGCGTCTATGCTGCTCCCTTGCCGCTTGCATCTGGATCTTCACACTGTCCCTGTCGTCCGTGACGGCACCGTCGGACACGGTCTCGGCTTCGGAGCCGCCGCTCTTGAGGGGCGAGCTGCGCTTTAGCACCTTCTGTACGGAGGGGGGAATCAGGGGGGTGGCGCGGGCGCACGGAATGGTGAGGTAAAGTGCGGCGGTTTGTTTGAACCTTGTTTGTTGAAGCTTAAGGTTGGTTTGAGCTTTGATATGTATGGTTTTTAAAGGCGTTTAAGTAGCCCGTTTTGTTTAAGTTAACTTATAAAGATGTTTTCTATGAACATTTTGTTTTAATGTTTGGTAGTTTTACTTTTATTATGGGCGTTCATGCGTGCGTTTAAGCTTCAGTGTCAGAAACAGAAGCTTGCTCGCAGTCAAGGCAACAAATTATATCACTCGGTAGCATGTGATGTAAAATTTTGATAAAAATCGCTATAATTTAATGTGAATTTGAACTCTATGCCAAGCACTTTTCGTCACCATTCCGCGGCGTTCAGCGACCATGCACCACTCTTGTCCACAACACACACTCCGGTACTTCAGGACGGAAGCAAAACATAAAGTGCTATCGCTAAGACATGACACTACTGCAACTAGTATATTATGTGGGTAGGGTGTCACCTTTCTGCCTTTCGTCCTAAGTGGCTGCGTTGTAAAAAGTGTTTTTATGAACAAGTTTTAGTGATGCGGCTCGGAACAGAAAAAGACACAATTTTTAATGACATGACTTTGAAGGAAGATGACATTAGACAACTGTTTCTAAGTGTGACTTTGTTTTATTTCAAACAACTAGCCCAAACCATTTCCATCATACCAAAGAATTCCCACTGCATGTAGCTGGAAGGTTCTGTTTACAGTGTATTGAAGAAATCACTTAGGCTGGAAAGTGACTGTCTGTTTACACCACACCACATTGAATAGAGTTCATAATCACACATTTTGTAACATTTAGACACCAAATCAACATTAAGCTTGGACATACCACATCCATCTTCCCGATGTCAAAGCCCAGTTCCTTGATGGGGATCTCATACATGTAGGTGAGCATGTCTCCAAGAGGCCTCAGCTTCTGTGGAGTCAGCTGCTTGAGGCCCTGGTGCAGGAGTCGCTTGGCTGCCTTGTGGTAGACGGTGCCATGCTTGTTGTACTTCATTGCATTGTTGCACATTAGTTTGAAGTCACTCTACAAGTAATGTCAATAATCTTATAATCTTGATGGCTCCTATTCTGCTGACTGAGCTAGTGCTTTGCACACGGTTTCACATTTTCTAAAGGCAAGGCAAGATGTATAAAACACTCACTCTCGGTGTCAGTGGAGAAGTAGAAAGAATTGCTAGCATAAATATTGACTTGGATAGCTTGACATCTGAGTGTCTTCAACACAGAGTAGGGAATAGCAGTTTTTATTTATTTATTATTATTATTATTGCCACTATAAGAAATCATAAAATGTAAGTATTTTAGAATTAATGAGGGTTCTCACACAAAATCTTCTTATTTTGGCAATTACTATGAAATTTTCTAAAAGTATACATAAACTGTAATAACAAAAAATAATGAAAATTTAAAATTGAAGGGGGTCCCCAAACAGGAGATGTCGCTACTAAAAGTGGACGAGCTCTAGATCTAGTGTTAACGAGAATGCACAGCATTGAACGAGATTGGCGACTCATTTCTCTTTTAAAAAAAAACAGGTTTTTAGGTTCCTTTACCAAAATACTTTTGAATGATGGTATGGAATTCTTCGAGTGCGAGTCGATTCTCACTTGGCCAGTTTTATCAGATAAACCTTTGTTTGCTAGCACTGATATAATGATGAGGACGGAACAATGAGTAGCATGGAAAGGGAATACAAAAATAAACTTACAATAAAACAGTTAAGACTCTTGTACGTATTATCATCGATCTTCTGCTTAATGGTTGAGAAGTCCATGGGCCTCTTGATGATCTTGGAGTAGTTCGGAGCAAAGGTGTCATTCACTGGCCATGCAAAGAACTGGTTTGGATCCCGCTTCTCGAGGTTACGGAGCAATTGTTCTAGGAGACGAGAGAGGGGACGCCGTTTCTGACTTGCCTGGAATGACAGAAAGGAATTATGGTCTTAAAATAGGAAAGTTAATCCATTATTGATAAGGAGATGCATGGTGTATGTACGGTATTCTAAGGATGATGACTACATAGCAAAAAATAAATCTGTGGTGATTACTTAGTTACAATAGGAAGCAATGTTATAAAGATGGGCAGCTTATGACTTATTTGGTACAATAGGCTACAGAAACACAAAAGCATAAATGTGTGCTGCATACCTTGAGTACACAAGTGCGGGGCTCTCTGTGCGAGGCCGGGGAGTCGGGGCTGAGGTGCCGCCGGAGCTTCTTGGACATGCTTTCATCATCCGTCTCATCCTCATCCAACAGCTATGGATAAATGTATGATTTTTACCATTTGTCTAAGGTATTTTTGTCTATTCTCCAAGTCAAAAATAGTGGGTACCAACACACAAGGAAATAGTACCATGGTACAGCTCTTCTTTTGTTCCAAGACGAAGGGTAAAAGTGGTAAAAATGTGTCTTACCAAATTGTCGAGTTCTCGTCGTCTACGTGTTTTCTTCTTTGCTTTCTCTCTCGGCTCTTTGTAACCGTCGGTGGAGTTCTCCATATCACTCAAATCAATTTCTTCTTCTGAAAACATGCGGATTGTTACAAAAACTTGGCAAAATTGGAATGCAAACTTTGACACGGTTTTACTTACTACAACTCAGTTTTTCCAAATCCTCCATGGCCTGAACATGTATAAAAGTAAATAAAATATTTGTATAATTGATTTTTTCGATTGTTTTTATTACTTTTATTTCAGGAAATGGACAAATTTCATTTCAAATCAAATTTTAAGCCAAGCAATCACTTCACAATCAAATCAATCAATAGAGCCTGCGTGCGAGCGTACCGTACAGAAAAAAAAACAAACAAAACTGCCATTTTACATTTTCTTGACATTGACGCCGCTATTTTCAAGTTTTGACAAACAATAGACTGACATTGACAGTGAATGATCCTAGTATTTTATTTTAAGCATGGCACTGCGTGGACGGAAGAAATCACTCCCCCTTGATCGTTGATGGCGCCGCCGTCAAAGAAGCTACACATCAGAGCATTAAATAATAAAATGCCGTTGAGCACAGAGACACACAGACAGACATTAGCTGCGCTGTGTGTTATCCACAGATGGCCATGACAGCATTAGGTACCAGAGTTTTGGCGGGCCCCGCAGAAGGCTAGGCGGCGCCTCGCCGCGCCCTGGTAAAATAAGTCGGGGCAACAATCCTTCTATGACTTCCGTGAATTCACGGACATTAAAGGTTAATTTACGACTATGTAACAATCAATCTGAAATAATTTATATTAATGAAGTTATTTATATTTTTATGGTTATACAAATTCTATTAGTACACTACATCTTAAACAGTATTCTATTGTATTAATTTATAAATTTGTGTTAACTCCATACCTATGCAGTGTCATAGTAATGTTACTGTTGTAATCCTTATGTTTAAGATACCTAGGTACACCTATTAATTACCTGACCTGTAACTTAAAATGTTATGAATAAAGAACTATGAACTATGTTAGTAGGTGGAACCATGGAAGTAATGCTCAATAGATAGATACGAATAAACCAGACAGGAGACATTATAAAGCTAATCTAGCAGGGGAAGTCGATAACGGGCACGTGTAATAAATGAGCTAGAAAATGGGCCTGCACCGCCATAGAAGTTATTGCACCACCTGGGCGCATTGATCGATCCTTGCCAGGGCCGACAATTAATTGAACTTAGGATGGAGATGCACCAGGACCACCACCACAATGTGACTATACAATAGGTTCACATATAATTAATACTGTGCCTCAAATCCATTCATAAATCATTCAATAAGCGCCGTAGTTTAGCTCCCTATCTAGCATAAAGAGACAGTCAACTACGAAATGTGTTAGGTACATCTATTTTTATAAACACGCTATTACGCGCTATACCTAGTAGATACCTACTAGCTATATGAGATAGATACCTAGGTATCTACTAGGTATTCAGTTACTACGATAATTTAGTTGTATACATCGATACCTGGCCACTTGAACGTCCGGGCGACTAGAGCAACCTAAAAAAATCAGATTAGTACCTAGGTACTTAAGTAAAACTAGGAAATAAAGTGATCACTTTGATTTTTTTGTCAAATTCAAATTTTTGGCATTGTTTAATGTTACAAAGGTGTTTGATTATAGATAAAACTATAGTCAAACACCTTATAGATGAAAGTTCAATACAGGCACTAAAGACCCGTCATACAGGCACAAACACAGCGTCGAACATTCGCAAGGATGTTACATTACATAGAAATGCTCTAGGAAATTGAACATTTGTCTGTATTGTACTATTCGTTAAAACGTTACATTATACTGGTCTCCTAGCAAATGACCTAGTCTATACCTACTCACTATTAAACCATCATAGGAACACCTGTACGCACCAAGGTGTTCTTCCAGTGCCGCAAGGTATGCGGAACTATCTACTAGACCAGAAAGGTGCCTAAGTCAACTCCTAGCAGCCTCCCAATATATCAAATTATCAAGAGGATAAAGAAGCTTGGCACGTTGTTGGTCCCGCTCGGGACAAGCCAACAACAGGTACTTTATCTACTTGAGTAAAGAAGTGCCGGAATAAAAAATCCATATGTACTTTAAATTATAATAGATTCAAAAGCAATTCTGCCTGTTCGCTGTTACATTTTCACGTCTAAACGGCTGAACTGAAATTGTTGGAGGGGCACGGTATCCCGAGGACGGATGGACGGACAAGCATAGGCTACTTTTTATCCCTGGAAAGCGATAGCGAAGCGCGGGCAGAGGCTAGAGTGGTATCACTGTATGAACATACGAACAAAGACAATATCCGACTGGTATTGATATGGATCAATTGAGCTACCTGTATATTGTCGTTGCGCGAGTCCGACGCGCACTTAACGTTTTATTATTTAAAAAAAGTGAAATTTTCAAGATGTGTACAACAATAAAGATTGTATGATTTGGTTTGATTCTCGTACGACCTCAACCTTAGCGAGTTCGCTGGCGCTGCCTTCCGTGTGATCGGCTAATTAAATTGGCCAGTGGCCGCGCCCGCGCCCGTTAATACAAAATCGCGTTTAATAAATCGCTGCGTTGCGCTCTTCCTGCTTCTCAGGAGATGTATTGTTAGATGCGCTAGGTAAGGGTTACAGAGTTTGGGATAGAAGCGATACTCCCCCGCCTTGTGCGTTTATAGTACCAGTGCAGTGTGTACAGATTGATTACGAAATGAATTTTCAAACTAAACTTCAATCTCGCTTCAAAAAGTTCAGATACGTCCAAAAAAAGAATGAGACAAATAAAATATTCCGTGAAAAGTCAGAAAAGCCTAAGTCAAATATATTAATACCATACTACTAAAATAGATAACTAAAACCGAGTTCGAATGAAAAAATAACCTACGAGCATGAAACTATTCAATCGCTGCAGTCAAAGTAGGGCTAGATAATGCTGTGTGAATTATCCAGCATTATTAATTTATTTACTTTATTTATAACTACGAAAATTTGTTTCTCTCTATTCGGTACAAGCGCTGCAAGGCGCCAAATGTATGGATAGAAACAAAAACTTTTTAAATCGTAGACTAATGCACAAGCACGACTGAAACTAAGATCTCTGGTTACTTTGGTGCCTATGGTCTGGTATTAGAGAGTTTAAATACAATGCACTGTTCCTTATCATTATCAATCATCAATTCTGACATCATAATTTGGTTTTAATACAAAAGACTTGAACGCGCACTCCTCTACGAAAGCTACGATTCGTAGCTGATTGCTACGCTTACATGCGTCGGATAGTTATAATTTATGTCAGAATATTGTCCGTTTTTACGAAAATTTATTAATGTCCCAAAAAATGTTCGACTTCGACGGGAGTTGAACCCGCAACCCTCCCTCAGTACGGCATGCGCTGCCGATTGCGCCACGAGGTAAAGTGACGTAGCAGCCGAAAAACTCTGGGACTTTAAAGTTCAAAGTTCGTGAAAATTCGGACTCAAGCGCCGATAGTATTAATTAATGATAATTATACTTTTATATCATTAGGGGAGGCCTATGTCCAGCAGTGGACTGATATAGGCTGATGATGATGATACTTTTATAATATTTTATATATAGCAACAATCACTCAAAATCATTCGAAAACTAATATCATCGAGTGAAACGATTGGACTGTCATACTACGATAATTCCTCTCGATAAGTAGGGGTGCTACAAGGCGCTAAATATAGCAAGGAATCAAAATTGATGGAAGTATTCGTAAAATAATGCGCACAGCCCATACTAAGCCCTCAGAGTAAGTCAACCGCCAGCAGCAGATCTGCGCGACCCAGTGACGTGCTCTAGAGTTTCAGTTCTACATGAGTACTAGCGGATTACTATGAGGAGTGTTGCTGTCGTGCGCAGATCATTTAGCACGCAGTCCTAACGTAAGTAACTAGATGTTATTGTGTGAATCGGAGCTCAGAGCGCAACGAGATAGGCTTCACGGAGAGACGGCTTGTCCTTAGATTCAACTGGACTGGAAGAGTGTTTATTTGACACGCTATTGCTTATGAGCTTCGATTCATAGTCATAGCTTTAGGTAAGCAGTAGGTGCGGTTAGGTATGACGGCACTTCAGTAGGTACCAACCTTGGTACGTTCCTTTATTTTTTGGAAGTCTTCTTACATTTTGAAATATTTTGAAAAAAGACGATAACATGACCCCATTGTGGAGCGATCCATGTACTATGTCTGTAGCGTCTGTACACTCCTAAGTTTGCAGAGCGATTCATCTGACAGGTAGGTAAGCAGGTATCTACTGTTGTTCGGTATTAATTAATTAGCAAAGTCTAACCTACAGTACATATTTGTATAATTGACATATGTCCGAAACTGGAGCATTCTCACGCCAAACTGGAGAACCGACTTCACTGTAGTTTTAGTTTTAATTAAATTTGGTTTGATGTACCCTGTCGTAGTGCTCGCATAAGAGGCAACTTTTTGTTCGCTGCGCAATTAAAAGTTATTAACTATTTATTACCAACAAAATTAAACTGCTTTTTCATACAAAAGACATAAACGCGCTTTTCGATTTCAAAGTCCATTGTAATTTTTCACATGCCAACCACAATCTTCACAAAAGCTCCCTCAATCCCTGCACATTCTTCAGCTCGTGGTTTTCTTTGTGCTTAGAACTAATCAACGAGGCTTCAATGAAGATTCCGCGTTATTTAGCGGACGCACAGCAAACAACGCTCAATGGGCTAATGGTGCATTTCCACCAGAGATGCGCTTTGCTATGCGGTGGATGACTTTTAGAACACGTAGATCATTTAGCAATAGGACCTCATCCTCGACACTTAGTAGTAATCCCAATTCTGGTCTACAGCGATTGTAAAGGAGAATTAGGCCCCTGGTCCAGTTGACTGGACCATCGTAAAAAAATTTATTTTTCAGTAGTAGGTACAGTTGATTGTTTACCACGCTAAGGTACGTTGAATGGACCGCAAATTGAAAACCCTTCGGTGGTACAGTACCTACTGTACCTACGTCAGGAAAATATTTTTTTCGGTGGTAAAGTGAACTCGGCCAGCTGAACGAAGAAGCAATCGGTATTATGAACTAAAATCTTATAATTTTGAAGGCGAAAGTGGATTAGCAATAATGTCAAACTGAAGGAAAATAACGATCTTGCAAAACTGAATCTAACAAAAAAGTAATGAATGAAATCGGACAACGCGTTTTTGAATAACAACTAACATCCCAAGGGAACCGTACCGAATTCCGGGATTAAAATATCCCATATCCTTCCTCGTAGTATGAACTCATCACGCCAAGTTTCACTTGAATCAAACAAACAGACAGACGGACATGAAAGAAAATAATTACAGTTCTGGCATCCTCCATTTTTTTTAAATACGTATCTTTAATGTACAGAATTTGACCTGTTACAGTTTTATTTTAAGTATGTACCTATATATAGCAGTTATCTACCCGTATAGTACCCGTAACACAAGCTCTGCTTAGTTTGGGACTAAATGATGCGATGTGTAGATTGTCCAGCAATATTTATTTTAAGCGAATTACCGGTAAATCAATTTAAGACAAAACTCCCGAGTGTGGCATTGAGATTTTTTTTACAAAATTATAGAATCACTGACTGAATTTAATATCAATTAAATGTTAAACGTCCTTATCAACGTGATTATAATCAATAGACAAACTGTTGTTTCTAGTTAGTTTAATAAGATCGTTAATAAAATAAAGTTTTAACAATAAAATATTTCATAAAATTTAGTTTCTTGATAGATTAGCTCTGGTAGAGCTATATGTAGAGTTTTATAGCTTTAAACTATATCTGCGTGCTTGCCTCTGCGAGTGGCGAACTTGAAGCTGCCAGGCAAAGCTCACAGCTTCACCACGCGCGCCACTACGTAGGCTGCTACTAATGACGACCTCTGTGGCGCGGTGGGCGAAGGTCCACCTGCGACGCAGGAGGTTGCGGGTTTGACCTTTGGGAAAATGTTTGTATGATTTGCAGAAATTTATTTATTTATTTATTTATTCTGGTGGTTTTCTATGTATAATAAATAAAATAGATATCTATGTATTGTATTATATTATGTACATATATCAGTTATCTAGTACCTACCCGTAACACAAGCTCTGCTTAGCTTGGGGCTAGATAATGCTGTGTGAATTGTCCAGCATTATTATTATTATATTATTATTAATTAGAATAAGTATTATTCTATCTGTGGCTTAGCAAAGCTATTGGAAGTGTGAACGCGCTTCTTTTACATCTGGGCTGGCATGTCCGGGCACCGGTTTAAGTGAGGCACTAGTTCACACAAGTTAAAATAACGCTGCTGCACGTGCTGGTGGAAAAACACCTTTACATGGGGCTTATCTGAGATATTCGAAAGTTCCCTCCCAATTAGCACGTGCGATATTACACAGAATAGAGGTAGTGACATGACGGACAATATGCGATGCCTCGTGATAGCTGATTCTTGGAGCCTCATGGTGGCTGAGGGCCCCTATTCGAGTAATGGAGGAAGCATTCGATATCTTAAACGAAATGTTCCAAGAGATACCAATTATCTAACCATTATCAAAGAGTGTAACGTGTCCGTGATGGTAGCGTACACATAATCGAACTCTCGTTTGTGGTTATGCCTAATAAATAGAGTATAATTAATGCAAAAGTAAAATAAATAGTGCCTCTTTGGTTTAAGAAATAATGACAATGCTTGGTGTGTACGCCAGCATAACGATCAAGATAGCGTACACATGACCGTACTCAAAAACGGACGGCTTATAATACTATAGCAACGAAATTTACACACAAAAATAGAACGCAAATAGCGCCAGAACTATTCAAAGTTCATTATGATTGCTTTTACAGAAAAACAGATATTGAAAAAGACTTTTGAATAACATTGCGAGCTAGCGCTATGGCAGCGTACACATTAAACACCGTAATAGTTATAATAGAAAACGAACTTTCTTATTATAAATGCTATATGTATAAATAGACCTCTGCCAGTAGTCCTACTTTATGCAAATTCGTAGTGAAACCAACAACTTCACCTAACCTATTTATATTATTTCAATACAAATTTGCATACAGTATGATCAGTGGCAGAAGCATCATTTTACGCTCTATTTATACGCAAAGTATTTATAACCAGAAAAGCTCGCTTTTTATCAGAACTTTTACACTGTTTAATGTGCTCGTTGCCATAATGCCAGCTCGAAATATTATTCAAACGTCTTGTTCAATATCTTCGTTTTTATAAAAACAATCACTACAAAATTTTGCATAGCGCGGGCGCTATTAGTGTTCTATTTGTATTTGTTAATTTTGTTGCTGCTGTATAAGTTATTTTGAGAACGGTCATGGGCACGCTAGCTTAATAGTTATTCTAGCGTACACACTAAGAATGGTCATTATTTATTTTATTTTTGCACTAATTATGCTCTATTTATTAGACATAATACCAAACGGGATTTTGATTATGTGTACGCTACCATCACGGACACCTCAAGAAACAATTAAACATTCCGCACTAAATTGCATATTTCCAAACATAAATACCATGCTACGTCGAACAATGAAATTATGAGAATTGGCGGCAATAAAACAATCTTCCGATTCATTTATTCGATTAGCATTAGGCCATGAGAGTAATAAAATGACGAGATAAAAATTTAAATACACGGTTTTGCAAGAACGAAGTGACGCAAGTCAACCCAAAATGTGCGATTTGAACAGTTTTGGTCCACAAATCGTTGTGAAAGTATAAATTAATTTCATGGGTGTGAGAACGCGATCCGTGGTCAATTGACGCGCAATAACATGATATAACGTTTAATTGTACATTTTGTTACACAGCTTTACAACATGGCTATAAATTTTCAAAATTAGATCCTTTTAGTGTCTAGTTATGTGAAGCAATGAGGACATTACATTACGGTCGCCTTATGTTATGTAAAGAAAAATATTACTACGTAGTTATATTTTCGTACCTACCAAAATTCAGATTAGCCCAGACTAATCAAATTTTTATTTTATTCACCTTGGCCTTCTGTGATCTGGTTTTATGTAATCAGATGTTAAGTATGTATCAGATTTTTGAATTTCGTCACGGTCAAAGTGTATGTGGTGTTGAATGTATTGTCATCATCAAGAAAACTCTTCCCGAAGGCACCTAAGCATTCCAGCGGGACCCACCCTGGGCATTCCATGGCATAGCTCGAGGCTTCCCAACTGCTTTAACTATTTAATTTCATCGTTTACGAGCAAGAGAGATTATCTTCCCTTTGTTTCAGCTCTTCATAAACTTAATTGTGTTCGCGAAGGTTAAAAATCTATTGAATGGAATGCCAGGAATGTTTTTGTGGAGGACGCTGCATGCCATGCAAATTAGAATGTCTGCAGCACGGGTTTATGATGGGATTTTATAACTTTATTAGTGTTTTGCTTACTGATTAAGGTTTCTTAAGTGGATGTTGAAGTGCTTAGATTTTATTTAGGTATAGAAATATAAATATCCAAGATTTCTTTAAAAAAAAGCTGGTCATAGATAATCTTAAATCTTCACTCTTCTGGTTGCCTGAGTAGTTATTTTCCCGTACGCGCTGTTTTAATGATTTCATACATTTCGTAGTCTCGTGGTATAAACGGAGTGATGAGTCTATTTGACGATAGTACCGAGACGTGATCCTGACGTCTCTTTTATGTATCGTCAAATAGACTCATCAAACCACTTCAGGCCAAAGAAAGCAAGATCAGTTTAGTTCATTAAGTAATACTAAGTACATAAAATCCTCATTACAGTAAAAGTACGTAAGTGCGTCTAATTTAAATGGATTTGCACATTAAGTAACATTATTGGAAATGTTTTCCGCCAATTTTCCATCGACGTAACAAAGAGCATGGACTGGTTCTGTTCACCGGAGCATCAGGATTACAAGGAGGTTTACGATCGCCCATTATGGCATAACGAAGTACTAGGTACTAGTAGGTGTAAAGGCTTGGCGCAAACGAGATACTGAAGTGGCGACCACGCTTTAATCCAACTGATTTCTAAAGTGGGTTTACTATAAGTGGTTTCTGTTTTGTCTCTCAATTGGAACCTGAGTTTCTGCAAGACAAGAGTAAATAGAAAGAGGTTTTCTATCTTGGAGGTTCCCCTCCAAGGACAGTAGCACGTTAGCAGTCTCCTATATTTGTCGTACACAGAGAATCTTAATCATGCTCATAAACCAACATCATCAGCTTGATATATTTGTTGATGAATGGAAGACGATTGAAGGAATCATTAAAAGTTCACATCACAAGGATTTGCTGAAACTAAGGAGCACTCCTTAGTTTAGTTGATTATTTGCCTTTTCAATTTTAATTGTGTTTGTATTTAGTTAGAAGTATCTCTATTCCCCAGCTTATTTCAGTGCTCGAATTCTTTGCCATGTTAAACTGGTAGTTTAGTTCCTGCTTTGTTAATATTTTCCCATTTTTATGTGTATATAAACGCTTTAGATTTAATGTTAAATAGTGTTTGTAAACTTGAAAAACTGAAATTGAAAAACTGAAACTTTAGATTGAACTGATTTCAGTATGTATTACTAAAGTAAGTACCTATAGTTATTTTATGCTTCAGATTTGATTTTTACGGTCGTATTTTAGGTAGCAGAGATGGTCAGTGTCTCGTCAGCACTGACGCAACCAGTTTGTTGTCAGTTTGTTTCTTTCCCTTAGAAGTAGCCTACTATAAAGTTTATCGAGACCGTGTTAATAGAGTGGAGAGAATTCTTATCAAACGTTTTAACTGTAGAAATAGAACTCATAGCCCACTTATTATGTATGATTGACAGTAAAAAATCTTATTGATTTTGCCATAAAAAAGACATAAACGCGCTCCGCATGCTGAGATGGCTTTAAAATATTCGTCTTCTATTTTTTTAAAGTCACTTTTTTGTATAAATGGGCATCTTGGTTTACACTGTCATTGATCTCGGGCATCCTCCCTTATAAGGAATTCAATATTTTGATTCGATCGGATATTAATACGTTATTTGTATGTGGGTGTCGTTCAGACTTCCAATGAACTCTCGTGCTATTTGACAAGCGGCATAGGCTTTGCGATGTCTATTATCATCAGTGAGGCAGTAAATCGTCACGTGATCGGTGATTTATTTGTTTTTCTGGACTAATTAATGTTGTTTAATTATTGTTTAGTCAATTAGTTCCACAGCACATCGTTTGCATAATAAGTGATTTTTTTGTTAAGGCCGTGTCGCAGGAGCATTTAGTTAGGTATCCTTTACAGTGAGTCTGTGCCCTATTAGATACAGTTACTTATATAGATAGTGAAAGTTAGTTATGGCCTCGATACGACCCTTTGGAACCAAAATTATGTACAAATGTGAGTATTGGCCTTTGATTTTACTAGGTAGGTACTTAAGAGAAAAACTAGGTACAATACACAACTTTCTCGTGAAACTTTGTTCGCCCTAGCCACACATTAAGTACCTACTAAGTAAGTACCCATCACAACGCAAAAACAACAGCATGACGTAACTCTGCGTGAACGTATCTGCACAAGCACGCGTAAGCACCATTGCGTCGATTATACGCACATTCGGCTTGACCGCCGCTGACCTGCTCTACACTACCTACTGATCTTGTATTGTCATTGATATTGTATTGTGTAGTAAGATTAAAGCAAACTAAAGCATACCTACCTACTTACCTTTTTATGCAACTCAACAGTGTAGAAATAGTTTAGAGCAGCAGGAATTCCTGAAACTCTGGCAATGGCGTCGGAAGAAGTTCCGTTGAAATTGATTTGTGCCGATTTATGAAAAAGAGAATCTGAGAATTCTTCTGTTCAATGAAAACCTGAGAGCCAAAATCTCGGTTCAATGGTGTCCCAAAAACGTGAGGCATCGCGGAGACCAGGAAGCGATAGCTTGCATGACGGATTGTATCCTTTCAAGGAACAAGTATGATCATGACGCAAGGAGACAAGACATCTTTGCCCATTGGTCAAAACCACGCTGAAAGATTCATAATGGGTCAAACCCAAGAACAAAGATTTTACGTGAACATAACTGCTTCCTTAGGCAAATGTGGTAAATACTAATGTAAAATAGGAATCAGCACCAGCAGGGCCCTGACTCACCACCTGGCGCCGACCATCCACTGCATATCTTACCTTCCTCTCGGGCTGTATGACATAATACGCTGCGCCCACGCACTCTTAAATGATGATTATTGGTATGAAGTTGTTGCCTCCCTCTGTTAAGGCACGTTATAAACAGCGATGTTTATAGTGCTGGAGCTTCCTTGTTGCTTGCTAGATATCTGAGAATCAAATGTAAGTGTCTTGTACACTAATGTTTATTGGGAGCTTGGTTCCTGTTGAAATTGGGTTCAAAAAGCTCAGTTTGTTGAAGAATACATTTTCTATAGTATACAAAACACAATCGTCATATTTCATAATTGCAGAACTCACCCTGCTGAGAGAGTCCTGCAGATTTCCATCCACCACGAAGGTCCTACTTCGTGTTCTGTTCACGCCGCATCTATTGAAGAATGTCTTTATTTATACAATAACACCACCTCGAAACCGTCTCACCAAAACTGTTAGGTATAAGTTTATAAAAAAAATTAAAGAAAAGCTTTGTGATCGATCAAACATATGAAAAATCAAATCATATATTTTGTTTTTAATCGGTATCAAAGTGTTCCATACTCCCTAGATATAAAAATTACACAACAGATTAGAAAATAAAAGAATAATCCAACACGTATATTATGCAAAATCATTGAATTAATGCTGAGACGTGTCAAGAATGATCTGGTAGCTTTTCTCCCACAACAAACAGTTCGCATACAAGCAGGATGTAGGTAGGTACATTAGCATGTCCTCGGCAGGCTGCGCACGCATGGCCTTGAGCTGCATGCTGATGATGCGTCCTGGTGGCTTTGGAGGCCAGCCACGAGAAACTCTCAGAGAAATTGTACCTAGAAGAAAGTCTTTGGGTTTGGTATCGCGTGATCTGGCTAGGTGCTTAGTGGTTTTTGCTTACCTGGATCAAATGAAGCCATAGCTTATTAGGTACAGGCCTATACAATAGCTTACATATGTACATTCGAGTAGGTACTTACTTGAAGGAGAGGCGCCTAGGGAATGGACCCCATCATTGTATTCTGCGGTTTTACTAGTTTGTGATCTTAAATAAATTACAAAAGAAGCATACTCTCATTCTACTTCATGAACAACACTGTTGAGGAAGACTTGGCAAAATGCCAGATGTTAAAAGTTATAAAACTATCATAGATATTATCGGTAAAGATTTAACTGATTCATCCATATAATTACATAATTATCAACACGAGAGCTTGCTGCTAGATGATGATATGTGAAATGTTCAGCATAATTTATTTATTATTTATTTATTAATCTACCTTTATTATTTATTAAACACACCCGCGTCGCATTAGGAAAGCTTAGTGAAAGGCTTCGCTGGGAGCAGTGGCCAGTGGTCCTGCCATAACCTGCGCCTCGTCCACTTTCCCTGCTCGGCTTCGATGCATTGTGAGTTGAGATGAAATCTGACATCTACCTACACAACACTGATTGGAAATGAAAGAGTTCCAGATGACGAGGTGGTGGACCATAACAATTACAACACATTACCCGTTGGTCCGACTGGCGGTGTCCTGCAAGGGCTGCAACTAAAGCTCTTTCTGATTTTCTCCGCATTTTAGAATTCTATTGCCATTTTTCTTTCCTGAAGACCGTTGTTCAGAGTTCTCAAGTGACACGTTTTCCAATAACATCATACAATTTTCATAAAATTTCATCTGGATGGTTGATGTGCGCGACTGCGAAAAGAAGCAAATGCTTGCCGTTACTGATCCATCTGCTGTGCTGTCCCTAACTATCATTATAAGCGGGACACATCCAGAGAAGTTTTGTACCGTCTACCTACACAATTATACATTGACAGTATAAACATTGAATTAAGTACCTATTAATGGTTATCAAAACCTATAAAATTCCCATAAAAGCTCACACGGCACGGGTACAACATGATAGGTACGTGTTTACTCAACACAAGATGAGCCTACGAGCAGTACTTAGCTATGAGATAAGTACTTGCTGCGTTCGCGCTTTCGACCGCGCGGCGCGCATAACGGCACGAGAGAGCGGCGCGCGCGCACGTATTCCCTCCGAATACAGTAGTATCGCGAGTGGCTGTGGAACTTATCTACTGTTTTTACATACTGTGACGGTGTGGTGTATTGTTCCTGGTTCCTGGTCCTCCCGAGGCTAAGCCCCTGCAAACCTGTGCTTCTGGATAACTTGTAAGTAGCTATTTAGTTTTCTTGGTTAGTTTTCTAGGTCTGCGGCTAGAACGGGATGTTGAGATGGCGTTATTATGAAAGTTTACCCGCATTGCCTTTCATAATGTTTCGCTAATTATTTGTTTATTTAATAAATACGGACCTAGGTGTTTAATTCTGATGTTTAATGCTAATAATTTTTGTATATTGGTTACTGCTCATTGGATTTTGTCGAGTTCATTTTAGCAGTAGGTAGGACAGCATGTTATAGATGACAAATTTTTATTTAAAGTTATAACTTTATTTTAAACCGTTACTACAATGTTAATTTAATTAGAAAGTTATATGATATTAACATAAATTAAAATAAGTAACCTTTTAGGTACATAACTTAAAATTTTCAGAATAAACTTTTTTTTGTAAGGAAAATGTGCGATGGATAAAGTAATAAATGCAGACTTGGCCATTGTACTGGCTTTGTAAAAGTTGCCCTGAATATAGCACAATACAATATTACTACGATCGCAGCAACTCCTGCGCATCTGTGGCACCATTCTGCGGATTCTGCTCAAACACCGGTACTTAAGAATAAATTACTGGAACATGGCTTTTTCAAAGCTTTCTCATGTTTATGAAATAGAATGATCGGTTACAAAATCACATCTTACATATTATTTATTTGTGTTTGCCAGTTTCATGTCGTGTGTACAGCCTATACGCCGATTTAGAATCCTAGACATTTTATGTCAACAAGGACATTTATGAACAAAAACTGACAAGAATAACAGAAAACAACAAGGTGTCACTAAAAATAAAACACAAGAAGTTTTGCGTCAATTGTTATTCCTAGAAACTTAGTATAATTAGAGATGTCAATTGTATTATTATTAATTTGAATAGGTACTGTCAGAATATTACTTGCCAATGTGAATTTTATTCATTTAGTTTTATCAGAATTAAGCATTAAATTATTAACATTAAAACAATTGTCAATTATATTTAAATACGAATTAATATTAGAAATGTCAGGATTTTTGCGATTGATTTTAAATAATAGTGACGTATCATCGGCAAATAGTATATATATATTTATACAATTATGTTTTAATACAAACACAGAATAATGTAGGTAGTATTATAATAATGAATTAATGACTGACACATTAAAACCCTAAATAAATTTTCAAACTGACAGCAGCACGATAGAAAATCCGGCATTAACACAAAAGATATTCATTACCTAATCATTTACTCTTTCAACAAAATGATTATTAATTTAAATGCAATCTCCTAAAAATTACTTTTACTTTTACTAAAAACCAAATTAGTAAAAGTAAAACTAAGTATAATATTTGGCAACGAAAGTAGTTCCGATCCTCGCGATGATTAGCAATTTAATTAGCATATGAATTGTGGCAGTTGTGAATTGAACTGTCTACCACACCACACCACACCCACACCACACCACACCACACCACACCACACCACACCACACCTGGGCAGACATCACTATTTAATATTTAGATTAGTGGCCTCTAATTATTGTGAATTTATAATATCTTCGACGAATTAATAAATCCCAAAAATTTACGATCTCGACGGGATTCGAACCCGCACCTTCCCCTTCAGCGCAGGGTTGCTCTTTTTCCAACTAAGCTACGTGATCTTATCTAGTCGACCCGAAAATCTTTGGGAGTTCTTTCGGCACTTACGCCGTCAGCGCCACCTACAGAGGAAACAATGAAGTTATCCAATTCTGCTCAAAGACCAAATTTACAGTTCTTTGACGAGAGGTTTTGCCGTTGCTTTTTGGGATTTATTAATTTCTTAGAAATTACCCAGAGTACCTACTATAATAAATAAAAACCTTAGAATCTTCGAGGAAGTTGGCGCAAAAATATGTACCTGTACAAAAATAATTTTAATGAATTTTAGAACGTTCTTACAGTCAATAGAAATACTTTGACCACAAGCGCATCTGATGGCGCATCAAAGGGTAGAAAAGAAAGCCAACACCTTGATGACTTTTGTTTGTTAGTACCTATGTACCTATTCCTACTTAGTTACGTCTGTCACACATTCATGTCATCACTGTCATCAACAGATAACTGTTTTCGAGTGAGTTATATGAGCGACATGACATGGTTCCCTGTTTCTTTAGAATCGAGTTTTTCTCAATGTCAATACCGCTTTCCATCAGCAACACTTTTAAATATTTGGGCTAATGTCCCATAATGCTATTTATTATTATTTTATTCTATAGGCGTTTAGAATTACAAGTTTATGAATAACTTTCTTCCATGGCATCCAATTTGTTATGCAAACATCTGAGGTTTTGTTGGCATTTTTGGAAAGTGAAAATTTGTGAACACCTTTTTTTAAACAATAGGTAGATAGGTACATTCGATCGGTAATTTTTAATAAATCTAGCTACTGCCTGGGAAAGGTATTACTGAATCCTAGAATACAAATTATTTTGGAATAATACAAATAAAATTATGTAAATATTGTACGACCTTTATTTCGGAGCCAGCGAAGGCTGATCTATAATTGTTACGTTACGACTTTGATTGACTTGTGATTGACGTGACATGACATTTTTTTCAGATACACACGCATCTGAAAAAATGTCATTTAAAATGCATTGCAATCAGCACAAATTTCGCTTAACACAGTAAACTTTTATTGAAATTGAAATCTATAGGAGTTGATGATTATGATTATGAATTGGATTTTTCCAAAATTATAATAAAAGCTTGAAGAGCTTTTACAAATTGTCAACACCTTCTCGGTCTATCGATACCATGTAGAAGGTGTCGAGAATTTGTAATACAGTCCGAGTCCAGAGTACTATACACATAATTATACTCAAAACAGTTGTACCTACAGGTATACAATACAATAATAATACTAAATTCTTTATTGGACACCACAAAATAGATCAAAAGATAAAAAAAAACATAAAAACGTAAAAAAACAATGGGCGGCCTTATCGCTTAAAACCGATTTCTACCAGGCTCCGCTAGATATACCTCTTATGTACCCACGGTCGTACATGTAAAACAGCTCCTTGGTACTTTTGTGAGTATTTTCACGTTATTTTTCGATTCGTTTTATTTGCTTTATTTCGTGACTAATTAAATTTGTCCAACTGCTGCCATTGACGTTGACTGCTGTTCTCGTTCAAATATTGGTTTCCAATAAGATAACACGATAAAATAATTTATCATAAAGATTACAATTTAAGTCTTTAAAGACCATCAACCTAAGTAGGTTCAATACATTCAATAATTTTACCTGATTCTGGCAGAATTTTCAGCCGGTGGAAGTGACTGGATCTATTGTAAAAAAAGCACACACCTCCCCTTTAAAATGTTTCAAACCAACATTTACGTCGAACTAGGTTTACAATAAAAATTATATTATATTTATTTTTAATGAAAATGTCGGAAACTACTTAGGTAGGTACTTCGAACATAGGTACTGCCTTCTCTCAACAACCGGAACTCAAGCTAAGACAGTTGACTTATTCCTTCGCCGCAAAGATCTTAGGAAAATAAGCAATTCCAAGTCTTCACGGAGGTAAAACCAAGCGAAGATACAAATCAGAGGCAGCTGTCAATGACGTCATTGATGGATCACATTGGCCGTGACTATCTGTTTGCAGATCTTCCTAGAACCCATCGCCAGGAATGTAGGAATCAGAACAGGTGCACTAGGTTCTGTTACCGACTTACCGTTCACTCAAGGCTCTCTAGGATCTTTAAGTAGGTAGGAAACGCTTTTCTAAAGCACGACTTAGAGTTGTCTAGAAGTATTTATGTAGTGCATGTAATAATAACCTTGTTAAAGTTCTTCAATGCAGTTAATCAAGTTAAAATAGTTTTGCTAGTTTAGGATTCTAAATAGGAGGACCTTGACTATAGACAAAGGGACTATCGATCTTATCCCAAAACTTGAATAGATCGTCGACGAGCACCAACAACAAATACCTTTACCTTAATTTTCTACTGAAGCGGATCTTTGAGGTAACTCGAGCGATCGATGGAATTATCGGCTTGTGATGTCATTTATCACGATTACTTGATTCGGTTGATCTCACATCTTCATTCCACTGAGTGGATCTTGACCCTGAAGTACATAAATAAGACTTTCAACCAATATGGGTCTGTCAACACCATTACTTAACTTCTTAGTCCTGAACTACGGCCATAGCTCCCGATTACAATCGTAGAAATGGTATTATCGAATCTAATTCTTTCTAAATATGGTAATCGGTAAAAGACAATAAATATGCAACTTTTTCTGAGCCACTCTAACTTTCTATTTGTTTTTAAATCACGTGGTTCCACTGGTTCCGCGCCAACGGGCAAAGAATACGCAGCACATGTGCAACTTTGTCGCACTAAACTCTCTAGACGCATTCAATTACTGTTTTTCATTAGTTCACAGTTTCTTAGTCAGATAAAAAATATGTTTAACAACTGTAAAGAGAATTTGGGGATATGAGGACATAGTTTTGATATCATTTTTATAAAGAACATTTTCGGATAAAGATCTCAAATAAGAATAAAACGTCTGATCATTGTAATTTAGTTTAAAAATCAGCAAAAAATAGGTACTCGTACCTACCAAAATCCTTTAGATACTTTGTCAATATGCACCTTCGACAGAATCAAGTCCATCGAAGTCATTGCCATTCTTGCGACAAATCAGCGACAATTTGTTGCAATCGCTCGACAGGATGTTGACAATCCAGTAACAGCCGATACAGTAACTTAGCCTAGACTTGGGCATTCTCCAGCACACCTCGCATGCGTATGATATGACTACTTCGTAAAGAAATCTAGTGCATTAGGACTAGCACTACATATCATCACGAAGTTCTTAACCCTTAAGTATTCTTTGTTACCATATGGGCCACGAAACATTTCCTGCCGTCAAGCAGCGATGTTACCTTAAAGTACTGAAGGGTTAATATACCTACTAAAACGACGAACTGTTTTTTTTTCAACATTATAGATAAAATTACATGGTAACGCCACAAACTTTTCACGATTCAATTTTTCTTAAAATTCATAAAAAAATGTAATAAGTAATTTTGATACTAGTAAACAATTACATTTATTACGGTCATTACTTAATTACCGAGCAAAAAAAATAACAAACGAATGGCGGCTTATCGTGTTGTGTTGCATTTGCATGCATTGCAATTTGTTTTTGCTAGGTAAGGTCAATCATTTTATTTTCCTCTAGTAAACTGCGAACTCAGGTGCGTAAATAAAATAAAACATGAATAAAAACAGATCATGTCCACGTCGAATGTAAAATAATTTCTTCATCATATATAGTATCTATCATCAAGTTTGTGGAAATATATTACCCCCCTACCAAAGTATACTTACCATGTTCTATTTGAAAGTACCTCCTAGAAAAGCTGGAAGCCAGTGAGGCCAGCTAATGTGTGAGTTTTCTCATGTTGCTAACGATGCGTGCGCACCCGACTTGTAGTCCCATGTACCGCTGTCGCTAGAGGGGTTAAGAAAACTGCAATACTAGAACAAGATCATATAGATCTTTTGAAAGAAAAATAGTTTATTTCACTCAAGCGGCAGCAACATAGAGTCAGTCGAAATCGGAACATTGAGTAAACATTACTCGTTCGGATAGTACGTTCCTGTTTGGAATGAGTTTCGGTGGAGCACCTGGTCCGAGTGTAGATCTACCATACCTACTGAACATGTAATGTTCTCTCCACTTTCCGACTGCGACTTGCATTTATGCCACACATATTATTATTTAACTGTAATTTGACATTAATTTAGTAAAATTAATTTAGTAATTTCATTCTGATTTGGAATTAGTAATTTTTTATTGTACCTACTTTATTACTCTATTTTAAAATTTAGAACTGAGTTTTATTGTTGATTTTTATTTGAATTATTGTATATGACTTTTCAAACCACATGCTCGACAATGCCGAATTATAGGTCATGTAAACCCTACCGAAAGCAAGACATTAAATCCCTTGGTATTAGCCGGGTTATAATGTTGTACTGAATTTCATTATAACCCGCTGGTTAATAATATGATTTCACTTTTCATAATTCTT
The DNA here is from genome assembly GCA_947086465.1 of Eupithecia exiguata. Taxonomy (NCBI): domain Eukaryota; kingdom Metazoa; phylum Arthropoda; class Insecta; order Lepidoptera; family Geometridae; genus Eupithecia; species Eupithecia exiguata. The sequence goes on along the minus strand of OX352228.1, from coordinate 14,720,423 downwards.
ATTACTATATGCATAAAGTTTAATTTTGCTAAACACAATTTGTCCTAGGCCATGGCCTACTTGATTTGACAAAATAAATGAAGTTTGCCTCCGTGTGAACCCCGGTCCGGAGGAGCGCGGTGTTCGAAATTCGAATTTCGAATCTAGGACCACGGCTTGTGCTTTCGAATTTGGAACGTCGCGCGCCTTCATTTGTTCACGCGTGACGAACAAATCGAGTTCTTGTAGGTGCCTATAGAAGATTTAATTTCAAAAATAATATTGAAAATGTCGAGTGATGAAAGTGTTTTGACTCCTGAGTTTATCAAATTAGATGCCATAGGCATTGTCAACAATCTGCTGCCAGAGAAGTCAAAGGAAAACATTATTTATCTACTGAGCCTGTTTTTTTGTCTCGCATAAGGTGTGAAAAGTAGAGTATACACCTCGGGGATAAGACTGTTTTAGTCTTGGGCGGTTGAACCCCTCACTGCACTCAGGACTCAGTCTTAATTCCCTCGCTTCGCTCAGGAATTAACTTATAACTCCCTCGCTACGCTCAGGAGTTAAATTATGAGTCCTTCGTTACGTTCGGGATTCAATTCGCTCCCGTGACATAAAACAGTGCTTTATCCCCTTAGTGTATAATCTACTATTATTTTAATTAGTTAAAGTAAGTCGTATTTATTTGTATAAAACCAATTGTATTGACCACTACATCTCGTACATCTAAATTCATACACAAAGAAATCGAGCCGATGAACTTTTATTGCGTTAAAATAAAATAAAGTACCTTCCTACTTATTTTATCTAATAACTGTAACAACTAATGCACAATCAATAAATACAAAGACCTGCAGGCTCATTACAGCCCGGCCACCTGTGCTTTATTGCCTCATCTTAAGGAACAGAAAATTACCAACAAAAACTTGCAGTACGTTGTGTAACGTTACTCCTACATAGTATAGGTACTGGATTGCGCATGCGGTGAAGGGAACCGATTTAGTTTTCATGGAAAATGATCAGTAGTCTATAGAGAACATAGTTTTTTGTAGGTCTAGGTTCAGCTTAGCCGGTAGATCAGCTTCAAACGGTATCGAAGGTCTAGGAAGTTATCAAGCGTTGTTTTTCATTATTTTCTGACGGGTACTTTGAAACCGATACTACATTTTCGTTGGACATTGAAAACAATTTCTCGTTTGAAAATAATACAGACTAATACACTTATGACCTACTCAAAATCTATATTTATATTCTGTTATTATAGGGAAAATAAAAATTGGTCATATCAAAACTTTTCAATAAAACTCTTCATGGGCGGTGAATACCTTGATCGAAGATGAAATCCCTCATGCATGCCTTGATAATTCAAAACTTTCGACAACTATTATGAAACCCTGCAACGACGTAATAGTAAAAGAATGGTAATGCAAGAGGGCAAAAAATACATAAAAAGGGCTTCCAGCAATCACGCCTCACTACAACTTGTTCAGAGTTGTTCTTGTGATGTCACAACCCAAAATACGTGCTCCTCAAACCGAGTCGATCGGTAGCCCTTGACACCAATATTCCATTAAACTTCTATGTATTTCGAATTATTTACTTATGTTACTGAACGTCCAAAAAGCTGGTTGCTGAGATCACAACCTTTGCTAGAGAAAATAATTTAGAATTAATTAGAGCTCGATAGATAACTTTGCAACTACAGCACTAATAGATGTGGAGTTGAAAGTTAGAATCGCTACAGTTCAAAGGGCTTTAGTGCTAAAATATCTCTCTCAGGTAGCCTTGGAGTGGACAAAAGTTAGATTCCATAAGTACTTGATCAGCTGGAGTCATGACAATTTTATGTGATCAAAAGTATTTACTGGAAAAGTTTCTAGTTATTTTTCTAGGAGACTGAACAATGCTTCGGCTATCCCAGGATCCGTTACCAGCATCATCGATCTATCTTTGCTTCAGTTTATCCATGATCAGCCAATCGCACGAGGTGTTCGAGTACGTAATTAAGCGTGCTCTAATTGTGCAGATTCGAACCGGGTCGTGAACGCGGAAGGCACATCACATGCGTTCGCATACGCATGCCTTAGGTATGGTATTGTCTTATGGGATTATTGGCCAACGAGGGAGTATGGTGCCATGGGAATAGTTCATGTTGCGTAAAAGTTCCACGACTTTTGATTGATGGCAGAGTCTAGATTGTCGCATGATCGTCGAATTTATCATGTGTTTTTATTGTATTTTTTTCAACTTACGATTAAAATACCATTGATTGAAAGTTAAAATATAAATATTTCGCTTCTGGGTACTGTTTACAAACATGCAAAATGTTTCTTATTCCCCCAATTCTAGGGCAATCAGCGCTCCAACCAATTTACGATTTTGCGAAAAATGACATCCTATAACCGAAAATTATACACGGCTAAATTAAAATCTTACTTTTACCAGCTTTTACCAAACCGCACTTTTACTAAACAGTTACAAAAACGCGTAGTATGCTTGATTGGCCAATCAAAGACGTATTTTCAGAATCTCTCAATTTGTGTGTAACGGCATACCAGTAGATTTCTCACGCCGGACACTCGCTCCCAACGTTTGACGAGCGGAGCGGTTCAAGTAACTTTAACTGCACTCGAGATGGCAATCAGCGAAAACTATAAACTTGAAATCAAGCCAGTGAGCTGGGAAGGAAGTAACATTTTTACTTACATACACCACTCGCGATCAATCATCAGAAATTCCACGAAAAACAAACCAATCTTACAATTCCACTGGATAGGCTTTCATTCTCCAAGGAGGACTCGATAATCTGCTTCCAACAGCTAAAAATAATTTAAGTCATGATGTTGTCTTGAAGTATGACTGATACTATGATGCCAGATCGCTGGCAGGCGCTGCCTTGCACCGCCTTTTCTATAATTGTTGTAACAGTGCTAAATTGCGCAACACGAGTCGCACTCACATACGGACATGTATGTAGATATCTTTGTGGAGCCGCTTTCAATCATTTGATGGATGTGATTTGTGAATCTTTTAAAGGTTACTTACATAAAATTTATATTAAGTTGTCATGGTGTTCATGTTTTTAAAAGTTCATTCGGGTTATTTTGATGACATAAGTATACGTTCCTTCTCGGAATAAATATTTCTAACCACAGGAACGACACATGAAATCTTTAGGACCTATGTTTAAATAGGTACTTTTCTTGTAAAAATGTTCCCGTAAAACTCTACAAGAGCTTTACTTTCTCCAAGCATTTTTGTTTCATATCCAAATAATAACCCAAATACCTCCACATTCATTTGACCTTTCAAGGGTAATATGCTGAACAAAATAGAAACGTGTTCTATTATTCTAAGTGTAGAAACCCAATGTAGATAAGCAAGATATTTCGCATTGCGATCGGTTTCACAGATGAAATGCAGCGTGACAATGTTTCAATGCAAAATGTAACTGTTTCACTCGCTAATAGAGCTCAGCTTAAGCTCTGTACTCCTCTAGCAAAGCGACAATATCCCTAGCTATAGTAAAATGTTTTATTTTCAGTATTTTATATTGATGACGTCTATAAGACGTTTTTATTTTCATCATCAGCACTTGTTTTTGCTAGCCTCTTCTGCCCTTAAGTTATCGCATCCAAATGCGTCCAGCAATGTGGCAAGTATTTCAGTATTTTATATACTAAGGGTATTTTATATACTAAGGGGTTATTTACGCCGTCTTATTTTAATAGAGTCAGTGGATTTCCTTACTCTTTACCTTGACAATAGCGTGGGTCGGTATCGCTCTCTTTCATCGGTTTCAATCGCCTCTGCCTACGTATCTTCGACTGGTGCACGGTCCGCTGTAAGGTCGTCGACACGTCAAAATTGCTTAGCAAATGAACGATCGAACTAGTTTCCTTTATTGTTTGTATCGCTATTAAGGTCGCCGCTGTCTGATCACCGATTTGAGGTTTAATGGAATTTATCAACTTGAACATCAAGTTTAGATTGCTTTAGATATCAACTTACCTGCCTTTATATTTTGCCGCGTATGAGCCCATTAATAGTGACTTCACGGAATTATGCAAGATATACAAGTTATTTGATGATTTTGAACCTTAGCTAGATGATCGTCTACATGTTGTTCGTGTCTTCACAAACGTCCTTTATCGTGTTTCATTTGAATCAAGGCTCGCATATCTGCATAATTACATATGTATTTTTTCATGTTTTTATTGTGAAATTTTATCGTTGAAAAATAGATATTTTAAGACTTAATCGCAAAATTTCTAACGTGATGACACCTTTCACCGTGTTTTCATGAAGCTTTAGCGGTTATATCTTTTTGAAAGAAGTAAGAAACAAAAACTTTTTATTATCACAACATACAAATAACAAAACATGATGGTTTTTATCATTTATTTGTTTATTGAAGGCATCGATCAAAAATGTCCGCCTTTGCCGGCCCCCCTTAGATTCACAATGCGCACGCCACAACCTTCAGTAGCAAAAGAGAAACATTTTGACATGTTAGGAAAGCTTTTCAACTAGTGTCATTTTAGCGTTCAGACAAAAAGCATGGGTAAGTGCTCGTACAAAAAATGCAAGAATCACTCGTCCAAAGTGCTGAAAAAGGATGGAATTTCTTATTTTCAGTAATTTTATATATATTTTTTACCCGTATATTGAGATGTGAGTCATATACTTGTGAAATCAGCATAAAATATTGTTGTTTGGTTTGCCTATGTTAAAATATTAATTTTGTTCTAAATTGATAAATGGAGAGGCTATTTCTTCTAAAAAAATTTTTCATCTATAGTATGTATTAATATATTTTTCATAAAAATAAGTTTAATATTACTAGTTGATGAATTTTAAAATAACTAGTTGGCCCGCCCTAAAATTTCATTTGCGTAGACTCTCTAATAAAAGAAAGACTAGGTTCTTACCTACCTACCAGAAGTATGAATTTATAAAACGTTTATTTTTTGTCCCGTAAAAAAAACTCGTGCAAAGCCGCAGACAGGAACCAGATCTTTTTAATCTAGAGTGCCTGCCTGAAATTGTATTTTAAGTTTAAATTGTTGTATGTCTGAAATGACCCTTTTGTATAAATACATACTGTTGAGACACCAATTTATAGTTTCATCAATAAATGATTCGTTATCTTTACCTGAATTCTGTTAATTAATCCTTATAGAAAATAAACTGAGTAGGTAGGTATATAATTCTCAGGAAGGTACCTACCTACTTACAAAATAAAATAAAATGAATTCGACTCCACCAATCTCTTGTTCCGTATGGAAAAAACTTGTCAGGCTCTGCGCAAACTGTCTGCGTCAAAACAAAACGTAGACAATTTTGATTGACATTTTTGTAAGGCTCTAGGAATCTACGGGGGAGGCCGCGAACTACTTATTTTTGATCGAAGATTGAAGGTAAAGAATCCATTGGAGTTGACAAATTGAACGTCTCAGAAAACGAACAGCGTTTTTATCACCCGAAACAGAGTGCAGTTTTATTTTTCGTTTTTTTCCTTAGTATTTTTTTAAATTGTGGGTATTTTATTTTTTTGGGTAAATAAAAACTTTGTAAGTGATAATTCGATAATTCGATTGTCCCGAAAAACCTAAAAAAGTCTCAATATTGCGGAATTTGAAGTTTGTTTTCAGTTTTTCCAAACAATCCAATTATGTCGAAGACGGTTATTATTACCTACATAAGTTATGTGACATCCCCAGTATTGGACTCGAACCTGTGACCTTCTAATTGAAAGGTGCATTTGAAGATGTTATAATCTAAATACAACTACATTATTAAAAGCGATGACGTGCTTTAATAAGGATGTAAAGCAAATTACTTTTTAACGACAAGAAGATATTGAGAAACCTTCGACTATCAAGGACATATTAAATATTACTTAAATGAAAGGCCTTTCAACTAGCACCATTATTGTAGAATGAAAATAATTTGAACATACCTACCAACCTACCCCTAGGGAAGTTGTTCTAATTTATTTATTTATTTTATTTTCAAAATTTTAGGAAAACTTACAGCTAGGCTAATGTTACCTAACTGGGTAGGTTCCGTAGAATAACCTAGCATGGTTTTAGTACGAATACATTTTGTCACAATATTCGAACAAAAGGCATTGCAATTGCAACTAAATGCAATTTAAACGAAATGTAAGTAAGTGCATCGGTGCAGGAGTGTGACAGACGCGACATAAGCATATTGTCACGTTCTGACCTAGTGGTACACTTTTCACGTGTCTGGCTTTTCAATGTTAATGCTAATTGCTGAAGATAGCTCTGCTCTTTATTCAATGCTACACTACTTTAATACAGTTTTAGATATGGGGTGAATAAATTTACCTAAATGTTAATGTGATAAACTTGTTTATTTGAAATTGTAAGATTGTAGTGTATTCTTTACATCTCTTAAAACCTTCCGAAAAATGAAGGAAATAGTGACATAACAAGTTTTTTGTCAAGACGGGGAGTGCTTCACCCTTTACAGCGGTAGTGCTTACTGTTTGTGTGATTACAAACAATGAAAATCAGATAATTTTGTAAATTTCAGTTTTTCATTATTCTGGTACTTACAATATGGATTTCTATAGTCTAACTAACGAGTTCTCATTCCGTCGGAAGTTTTTTATGCACCGTCATTTATAATTGTTTACTATTGAGTGTTCAATATTGAGTGTAGGTATTGTACATAGTGAGTATACAATTGGCAACTACACACTACACAGATAGGTTTGTATATTAACACTTTTTTGGTAATATAAAATTATTTTCAAGATAGATTTGTGTTTATGAGTGAAAGAATAAGTTGAACCATTCGCCTTGAGCCGAACTCCTAGTTAGTTCATTGGTCTGTGACGTAACTCGATGAGTTATCGTCAGTAGGTACCCGCTTGTACCTTCTTGTATCGAGTTGGCGAATCGGAACAATAATATGTGAGTCTGTAACCATTGACATGCTTTAGATGAGTTACTCGTGACGTTGTAATGGCTCCAGGTATTCTGGATGAGATGTCTTGTTCGGTTCTAATCGATTAAAATGCTTCTACATTTGCAATCCTTTCATAACTTTAAATTGGTTTAATAAGCATCATTATTTTTAATGTAACTTATATATTATAACTGGTAATTACTCCTACACGAACGCAGATAATTTATATGTTATTACTTAATGGAGTTTTGTCAATAGGTGGTATATAAAATAATATTTGAAATACTGAGATACCTAATAACCTTCCTACCCAATATTTAATCAACTACTTAGTTTTAAAGTTTCTCCATAAATGTTGGGCCTTTTTAGGATTCCGTACCCGAAAGATGAAAATGGAATTAGCTTCCACTGTCTATCTGTCCGTCTGTCAGCGGGCTGTATCTCTTGAACTGTAAAAGAAAGAAAGTAATAATTTTTACAGAGAGGGTGAAAAAAGATTGCTACTATAACAACTACTAATGAAAAAAAAAAATTAAGGGCACAACGTCCATTCCATACCCAGTTACGTAAGCAACGTCGGGTGCGGTCAGTACTTAGATGGGTGACCGCGTCATGTTGGCTTTTTCTTCTTTTGTACTTGACCAATTTAATGATAGCTCATCCTGTATACTTTCCAAGCAGTCAAAATTATACTCCGAGTCCAACAAAATACGCAGCTTAGACAAGTATCACTTTCTTCTACTGAAGCCGTGACTTAAGGCGAATATGAAGGCAAAAACACGAAAATTAGGTGTTTTTGAACACGGTTTCTGACAAAAATATTGATTGTGGAGTGGTGAAATTTATATATCCTGTAACACATATCTTGAAGAAGGGCTTGGCGGTCCCAAATGTTTGCTGTTAATTATAGTTTAGTTGTTATAGTGTTAGTTATAGTGTGTGTTTAGTTGCTTCGAACACACTTTTTATCGGTGTCTCAAATTCGATCAGTACCAAATTCAGTATAGTGATTCACATAGTTCATACCTATTTCGTGGCGGTCCATTATCGTCGAAAAGCAGTCAAAATAACGATATTAAACGTAAAAACGTATTTTTGCCTACAAAATCTGTAATACAAACCTGACCTCGTCACCTAACCGCAGAGGATCGTATTATTTGGTTGATTAGGGCACTGCATGGTATGCTGAATCGAAAACAAGCACTCATTGCTGCATATAGGCGCGCGGACATGCCCAAGGTCATTTGCCTTACTATTCGCCTTAACTGAAACATTTGTAAATTGACGGATTTCTAGTGACATAATAGAATTTAGCGTGTGTTGCGCAATATTTGCAGTGGTGCGGCCGGTAACAAGTGAAAGAGAGTTTTCCCTAAGCATGCGAGTTTCCCACTTGTCAAGTAATGGACGCATTGTTGCGTGGATAATGTGATGCCGCTTTAATTGTAACCAGTCGAACGTTGCATCACTGAACATTTGTTTCTGTCATTTCCAAAGCCAAACATTTGATTTCTCGATGTCTCCTCTCATCACCAGCATCCATAGCACATCTTAACATGCTCCCCCAACAACAGGTTTCATTTTGAATTAATAAGAACAAATTATGGTCCGTCCACATGTTGGGCGATTCATCGCAAACCTCTTTTGATACGACATGGACCGCTTGCACCAGCCTCGCCTCGCCCAACAAGTGAACAAATGCAGAAGACCATAAACCTTTAAGTATCTTTATTTTCATTCATACAAAAGACTTCAACGCGCTGCTGGTATATTCTTATCAACCGATAATAACATAATATATACGAAGATATAGGTACCTATCCAACAATAGGTTATTGGCTAAAATAACCGCAACATAGTAAAGCAATTTAAAAACAATTAAAACAGTGCAATATCGAATACGGTGGAAGTCATTTGAGAGCCTCACGTGAGTATTGTCGATGTGAGTGCGAATTCTGGCTTTTGTGCGCCGCGTGCGCTTGCGCAAGGTGCAGCTTTGACGGTGCCGCAAGTCAAGTGCGCAATGGTGACCATTGCGCACCTGACGATAAGCCTAGGCCTACAATGAACTTTTTCATAGTTTTATTGGCGAATACGTTAGACTATTACCAACCTCATTTGGAGATAAAAAGGGAGAACCGACTCCGGTTTTTTTGTTTTCTATGAATGAATAAAAGGTTTAATCTATATTATGTATTATGTCGGGAAATCTATAAAAGGTAACGCGTGAAATGTGCATTTTCGATGGACTACCTACACGAGTGGATGGGCACGCACGCTGCGAGCAAATTACTTTTGAATAATTTCCAAGATCTGCTCCCACCACGGCTTTTTACTTACTTATTTAAAGTTTAGCAGTAGGTAAACTAAATTTCGTGGCCTGTGAGTACATGAGCCCACCTTTTCCCGTAGCACAAACCTCATAATCCTGTAACTTGGCCCAGCCCTGGGCAGTCTCCCACGGCAGCAGCAGCCGTCACCTTGGGCCACACAATTGTAGCAATCTCGCAATTAGCCGATTGTTTCCCAAACCCCTCGAAGGCTGACTGATCTTGGACGCTATGATACATAGGAGTTTTGGCAGAAAACAGGCTCTACATGGTTTCAGATATTTACTACTTGTCGCACGCACAGGTAAAAACCTATCGGGTACCTATCAGAATACCCATGTAGCAAAAATACGATATCGACAAAACGCCAAGAACGTGAAATGCTCTAGTATTCAAGTCGTCGTTAAAGTAAAATGCCCTGGTAGCAAAACGACGGGATTGCTATCTCTGTTATGTACTGACTCTTATGGCATAACAGGCCAAAGTGGATCTTTGTTGTTGAGACCAGACTTTCCCCGGCGCGGTATCTCATAATTATTATTATTTTAAAAGTTCACCAACCTCATACATATCAAACACTTAGAACAATCTTAAATTAGGTCCTGTCCTATTTCATTTTGTTCCAGCAATTTCTGGGACAAGCCACCGTATTCTGTCTGAATTGGGAACCTACCTTTATCCTTGCATACAATTTCAAGAGTAGCTAGAATATTATTTTATCTAAAGTTTGTAAGCAAGTAGCCATTATGGAGTCTTCGGAGTGAAGTTGGCAGGTCGTTGACCAGTTAACAAAATAAACTACTATTGGCTGAATTTGGCTGATTATAGTTATCATTAACTGAAATGTCGCAACAACCCTCCGGGTTGTGACACAGACTTTTTAGTAGTCTGTTTTTGGTGTAAATGCGTCCAGCCGTGAGAATTTCGTAAACGGTGCTACTATTTGACGTGCAGGTCAGTCCTGCGCTAAAGGTCGGGAGTCAGTCTCAGTCATTGAGCGAGTAACTGAGCCATACAGCTGTGTATGTGTATCCAATCATATGCTTGTGTATTATTACTACAACTACTGGGTTATTTGTTTACGTTACGTTTCTTTCTTTTAGATTTTGGTTTCGCTATCGATATTATGGTCTTTTTTTATTTGTCAAGCCTTTGTGGTTTAAATGGCTATTTAAAGTGGCTAAAAGAAAAGGAAGGTTTAAAAGGGGACAGAATTTAAAATACCGACAGAGTTATTTGATCATATCCGTGAGGGAACACGGAAACATCAAACATTGCCTGGAGATTGCTCACCGAACGGCTCTCCTCGGCTCTATTAAACACGATATACCTAGCAGATCTATTCACGCACGCAATAAAGCATTTAAATTGACAACAATTCCATCTCACCAGGAAGGCCCGCGGCTGGATTTACGTATCCTGAGGAACCTGTTCTTCCTGTTGGCATTCTATATTATTGTGACCATTTATATCGTGAATTAAATTCGATTTTTGTTTGGATTTCTTCATTTACTACACTTCTAACGCATAATGATCGAGTTCCGACGGAGATCAATTCAAAACAGAGCATGAACAAAAACATGCATCGATCCGTCAATGCATAAATAAAAATCTTTTCACAAACTTCTAATACTTCCCACGACAAATTTTCACGGCCAAACTAGTATTCATTAACAAGTTTATTATGTTAATTTGATCTTTAATTCGATAGAAATATAAAATAAATAAGGGTACTAATATTACAAGGGCTATCTCATGTCCAATCTTAACTACCAACAATGCGGGTTATAAACATTTTTATGCTTGAGACAATACAAATGTCCCACCTGATCTTAAAGATATCAAGACAACGCTTCGAATATCCTTCAAAACCCTGACCCTTAAAATAAATAACGACATTAATCTTTCTTCCATAAATAAAGTTCCTTTACTTTTTTAGGTGTATTTGTTTGTAGGTACCTACAACCTCTGTAACTTTTTGAAAACTGGGTTCAAATCTGAAACTGCGGTACAAGCTAGATAGTCCAAAGACCTTACCGATGTGCTTTATCCCTTGTGTCACATAGATAGTTGTTCGGCTGTCGGCGCGGAGTGCCGCATGCCGGCCGTGGTCAGTCTGTGAGAGATTCAGATAGCCTCGCTTATCCTAAACGAGACAAGGCGCTGCTGATACTCACTGATAGAAGATTAGGACTTTGATTACACAGGAACGGTGCCTGCTTAGGGGGTGATCTATGATGACGCCATTTTGTGAAAAGGATAGGCATAGGATTTCACTTCTATAGGAGCGGGACAGAGCAGGGCGGCGTAAGTGCAAAAATCAAGTTTTTGCTTATTATCTAAAATACAATAGTAATATAGAATATCTAAAACACACACTGTCTGCTTTATAATCTGTTTGTTTAGTGTACAAAGTATCAAGGCTTATTTTAAAGTATTTATTGAATAGCGACGATTTATTGTACAGTTTAGAGCGAACTTTGATTTTTTTTCTTTAGAGAAAATTTATTTAATCGTGTTTGCGAAACACTAGCATTCTAGCATCAATCAATGAACTATAACATAATATAAATCTCACAGTAAATGCTTCAGTATTATGGAAGGTATGATCGCTGACGCTAAACGTTTTCAGGTATCATCGACTCTTAACAAACTGTGTCGTGGCTGTTTTTATTTCAGCAAAATATGTAAAGGCCTTTTCTTACTTTGTTGGCGCGGCATCGCTTCCTCAAACCCATGCTGAAATAGTTTACACAATCTTATCGGATATTTTGCATTTTCCTATACAAACAAACGAATAAATTAAACATGTTTTGTATTGTTAAGTGTTTATTATTAAGAGATAAATCTCGAAAAGCTTGAAGAGATCGAGATTCCAGTCTCTCAACTAGTCCTATGTATCATCGGACGCAAAGCTGGTTCGACGACTGGTCTATTAAACAATCTCGCAAGAGAATCAAGATTTCCCGGCACTATAAACATATCACTGGAACGGCTTACATTAACCTTACACCTTCACATTAGGGCAAGGAGCAGGCAATATCTTAAAGAAAGCCTTTAGCTCAGCCTATTATTCCTTGGTTCTAATCTAAAGCTGGTAGAGCCATAAACACGGTCCCGTTATTCGATCCCTTATCCTTGTCTATCACATAAATACGCGACACACCGGCCAATTACAATGGTGTCTGCGCCCACGCAGCCGCGCGGTGTGAACGCCGCCGCTCTATCGCGGGTTTCAAGATAAACTCCAGATAGGAAATAATTAGAAGTAAATGAGTGGGAGCCTGGGGATATGCGCTTGTGAATGAGGCGGTGATACCCTGCGAGCTATTTGTTTACTTTCATAAACTAAACGATAGTTATCTTTCGTTCATGAACTATTCTGGCGATCTTATGACATCTAAATATAGGTAATACAACTAAGTTACGCAAAAAGTAAATGTACATGTAAATTTAGACGTTGGAAAAAACAGATACAGTTATTAAAAACTTTTCAAAACCAGATGATGCATTTAAGCAGGTACAATCGAAAAAGAACTGGTTCAAACATTTGACTCTCTGAAAGAAGTGAGGAGCTACCTTTAGACTCTGTCATTGTTATAACCAGCGCAGCGACATGCATACAAGCTTACCGTCAAGTTGTGCATAAGTGTTCATCTTTGCAAGAGAAAGCTCTTCCAATTACCGGCCAATCGATCAACAGATGTTTGATCTCCACACTTGGCTTAAAACAAACCATAACTATACTCACATAGGGTGCAAATTAACTTGCTGATTGCCTGGTTATCGTAGCTGCCAAGACCGGAACGAACCTTTCAACTTTGTGCAATGTTTATTTTCGGTGTTACGACTTTGTACGGTGGAGGAAGGTTTGATTTTGGTCAGTAATAAAGTCTGAGGTAATCACAGTCTTGGAGGAAATACAAAGACGAGAGAGAAGAAAAAAATACTTAGTTCTAAATGTGTACCGATCGACACTCATACTCCTGAACGCGCCTTCTCCATTCAAGGTTGGGTTTTGTCAAAACCACCACGCTTGGCAGGCGGATCGGTGGTCGTAGCAGAGGTGTTAAAAATATACAGGAGGAAGCTGCTGCTCTTCCTCTGGTAGGTTCCCTTCGTCGGCTCTTACGACATCCGTTAGTTCAGTTGAGGGGGTCGATGCCACTGCTTAGTAGGTACTTCCGGGTAGGTGATATGGTCGGTCACTGGCAAATTGTTAGTAACCAACTTTGGCGATTATGTTAGTAGGTATATTAAATTTAGGTAATGTTTTAAACTTACCTTTAAATACTAAAAGACAGCAATAAATGGATGACACGCATCTGCATCAGAATCTAAACTTGCAAATTGCGCAAAAAAATAACAAGCAAAAGTGCAACTTAGCAACATTTACAACTCACATAAAGCGTCCACGTTATTAAGTGTATTTATTTAAAAAATAGCACGTCTTGCGGCATTTACAAAGTGTATAAATACACGTCTATGTAAGCGCGCTTTCATAAGCAGAGTGCAGAAATAAAAATACTTTAAATAGGTACTTAGTGTAAGTGTAATGTCACACCGTGGTAAGGCCTGTGCACACTAGGATCCTACATTCGCGTTCATACATTTTATTGCGGTACGTTCTTTGTATGTTCCAATAAAAGTCACGTGTATCAGTAGACTGTCTACAGTATATTCTAATGAAAGTCCTAATTACGAATCGGACTAATAAAAATCTACTAAAATGCATTTAAACAAATTAGCATAACCACAGCACGCGGCAAAAAAAACTACCAATCGAATTTTAAACAAAAACGACGAGCATGAGACAAAACCTTGTAAATTCTAGTTTTATTGAAATTTCCAGAATTTAAATTCGATAATGCGGCGTGACCAGTTATGCTAAAACCGTTTTCGCTGTCGGCTTGAAGTTAATAGTCGAAAAAGTGAAAACACGCAATTCTAACCTTTATTGAACTTTCGATAAATTTAAATCAATATGGATAGAAAAGTTTCGTTTCTTTATTATATATTTTACATAGAGATAAAGCTTATTACTTTGTTTATAAAAATTACCATATTTTTGTCAAATTTAATTTATTAGCCAATGATGTTGTGTTACCAATTTTTTTTTGTTATTAATTTAGAATTATTTTTTCCAATGATTGGCGCAATTGGTGATAACTTTTACATAATATCGCATAAAACCAAATAATACCCTGTACTCTGCAGGCACGCATGATGCGGATAGGATTCCGCTAGTTAATATAAAAAGAGTCTTATCTCTGCTTTGCCATCGTCAGGTAATGAATGGCCACTGAAACTGTATCCGCAAGCTGAACTCACCCTTGTCCGCATAATTTAGCTAGTAACATACAAATGACTCCTCCGGGTGGTCCGTCCCTCGTTTAATCAGAGCCTGGTGGCAAAAACATCTGCTTTACATACAAACGCAGGCTGCGTTTCCACAGGAATGCAGTCCCATTTCCGAGGCTGCGTACGCAACGCACGTTATGAAAATGGTTCTTTTAGCACATTTTTGAGCATTATCATCGCATCAGGCGGCGCCTTGCATCTCACATCGACATTACAATGTTTGTTGGACATCTTGTTTGTTGTGTGCGTTGTGCCATCGTTCTTGGAAAGTGTTAAACTTTTTGACCCGCTTGTTGGTCAGCTTGTGGACAAGTTAATGTGGATGTAGATTATGATCGACTCTACCTCGTCATATAGTCATTATGTAGAGCGGCATAGTCAAGATAGAGATACAACTTTTCAGGTACATTTTATTACCTGTTTATACTTATGGTCACGAAGGTAAAACTCGCTGCTGTGACAGGCTGGTAGTTTTCGTGTTCTGATTCTTATATTTCTTGTTTCAGATATATTTGGTCAGCACTATACCTGCAGTAGTTGGATCTGCATTGTAAGTACCACTTACCACCAGTACGATTGTAGTAAAACTTACGAACGGTATGAACGGGTGTTTTCGGAAGCCTCATGGTTTTTTTTAAATAGTATCAATAGAAATTCAGACCTGATTAACATTTCTAATACCAACTCATAAGAGCTATATTCGAGAATCGAGACGTATCATTATAATGCCGGATGCGAGTGCGATTTCCCGGCATGGCATCAGCATCCATGTCGCAGCGGCGCGGGCGTGTGATCGCGCTTCGTTTTTGCCGCACTGGCCTGCTGACTCCGATAGCCACGTGGAAAGCTCATTTGAATGAGCAATCATGGCACTGATAATGATAACCATGATAATTTATGCTGCAATTGCGAATATAAATTGTTGGACAGGAATTGCGGAGAAGAGATTTCTATCATTTTACCCGACTGCGCTGGAAGCAGCAGCGTTCATTCAAATCCTCACAAATTTTGCTAAACTCATCTTCAAAGACTAGACTTCCAAAAACCACATCTTGTGCAAACCGATAAATAGAAACATAGATAATCTGATCATACTTTTGAACCAAATCACCTAACAAGGATGTTATTGCATATTCTTTACGGTAACCTACTAAAGGTTTCGTTTGGTTTCAAATCGACTTCAATTTCAAATGAAACTACCTACTAATCTAAAGCTTTGCTTGGGATGAAGATAAAAATTGCAAACAATAAAGACAAGATGGCAAGCCACAGGGTCGTTTAAGGACGATTCCATCCATTTAAAAGTGTTCGTCTCCCAGCATCCAATAGTATCACGTATCGGCAATCCGTGAGCCGTCACGTACGGGACGCATTCCGGGATGCGATGTTCCCACGAAATGCAATAGACGCCGATAATTGTCGGAGACGCCGGGATATGTCGGCCAATGCACACTAGCCAACTTGAAGAGAAATCTACGAATTGTTGAATATTCTAATTAATACGAGTATATAAGTATTTAACGCAACGCATCCTTGTACATGTCTAGACCTTGCTTCCTTTTATCATCATTATCATCGGCCTATATCAGCCCACTGCTGGACATAGGCCTCCCTTCATGAGCGCCATAGCGCCCTGTCTGCTTTACGTATGTGTAATTATAAGCTGCACGAGTTTTTCATTTTCGACGTGCAATGAGCTCCGACTTGTCGACGTACAACTTTAACATTTGACCATAGATCTCTCTTGGAATTTTAAGATCAGAAGTCTTTTGGATTATAGACAAACATGAACCATTAGGCTGTTGAGGAGGAAGCTGGAACCGAGAACTAGATATTTTTGGTATTAATACGGATCAGTTGAGCTACCAGAAGATTATTTGCAACAGTCAGTGTATTTCATTTCCAATTGTGGTCTTAATACGCCGAAAGTAGCCACTGGTGTAGGTTCCTTATTTTAACAAACTAAACTATGAAAGGTCCCTTTTAAATATTTTTATCGTTGAAATGGCATTCTTACTTATAGGAATTTTGTAAAGTCGGCACTCCGCTATTACTTACATTGAATATTGCAAAAGTTGGCAAAGTACGAAAGTCGGCACTCGGCGCCGACATCATATTTGTTCAGCTGGAAGGCCCTTTTAAGCGAGTCACTAACAAGTCAGCTAGTGTGATATCCCCTTAAATAGTTTTGATTGGCCGATGCCGATTGGCGCCTTTGCACATTGAAGCCGACTGGAGTATGCCAACGAGGGTACTTAGCCAGCAGGCAGGCATTATTGTACCTACACTGATGTAGTGTTGTTATTGTTAGCTGTCGGTATTGCTCTTTGCTCTTTGGGTGGCATCGTTTCTTGGCGGTGAAGTAACAGATCATCAGAGAACTATCTAGTAACAAGTTCTGTTTTTGCTCTGCAGAGCATTCATACAAAAACATAACTTGTTACTAGATAGTTCTCTGCGTATAGCTCAAGATCATCAATTTTGACAAAAAAACGTATTTTTATGCTCATCAGAATCAACACCAATTAAATCATTATTCAATATCACTTTAATGATATTTTGCTGTATAATAATTTGGTCTGTTTAAAAAATATAAACCGACTTCAAATACCTGAATAATGAAAATGTATTTGAAAGTAGTTTTAAGCCCATAACACGTAATTTTTTTAAAGTGATTCGATTCCAATTTAGGTTTTTTACACCCGTTACCAAGGAAACCATTTGTTACCAGTGCTTGTGAAAATTATCATGTGATGATGTTTTAGATACCTACGTTTTCGGCGCACAAACATAAAAATTACTCAAGGGTCAAAATTTTATGAGACCTCTTCAAAATCAACCTTCAGACAACAAGCAAACAATCATCAAAATATACTGAATTGGCGAAGATATCACCAAATTTTTTGTAACTAGACTAATTTTGTAAAATATTTTGTTGTTTTTTAGCTTGACTTTATTAATACTAATCCTACGGGAATAAATTTCTTATGGACCATTTCCGGATCATTCTTATAACAACAGCGAAACTTTATTTTTAGCAGTCCATAATTGACAGAGATATCGACGATACATAAAAAAATACATACATCTGAATATACAATACAATACTATCTATCCGCATTATGATTATTTCCTGCGCACATGGCTAGTCTCGGTTCAGACTGGCCCCCGCTGTGGACGAAGGAGGCTAGGAGGACTTCATCATCATCTGTCAGGATCCTCATCTAGTTTAATGACGGAGAATCTACAAATCTCTTAACTGATTGTATCGATCAGGAACCCTGTCATAGCCATGGCAGTGCTCGTGATCTCTTCTCTAAAAATCAAAATCAAAAATTCTTCATTTCCATAAATACAAAAAATGTACACTTAGAAAAGGTCAAATTCTCTAAACCAACTCACCTTACATAGTAAAGATAATACAACTAAATTTCGGAAAAAACATCAGATACCAGCCAGTGTTCAAACGTACCAAAAAAGTAGACAGCACAGACGGTCGGCAAGTGTTCGTATCGGTAGAGATCCGCGGGTGCAGCCAGCCGCGTCGTCGCGGTCCACTTACGATCCACCGGCACACGCCGCGCGCTACTGAGAGTGGCGGAGTACCAAGTGCCGCCGGCTACTGGAGGAGCGACCAGGAAGGATGCGAGATCGTGGAGGTTCGCTAGTTCGTTCTGCTGACAAGGGAATCTCAGCCTGTCAAGTAAATAATTATCTAGCAGATGCCTATACATAAACGAAAGAATGCATAGGTGCCCAAATGAGAACAATAATCACACATGTATCCAATAATCTTTGCTAGAATCTTGTAAGTTTATTTGCGAATTTAGCAAAGAAAGTATCATGCGATTTTAATGAGATTTATTTTTGTAAGAAATAAAAAAAAATCGCTGAATGATTCTTGCGGCGCACAAGTTAGTTCTTTGTTGGTTTGGGTACGAGTAAGTTATAAATATAAGCTAAGAATAGTTTATAAATTATTTATAACTTATTTATCAGTTGAGCTACTTGTAGATTGTTTGCAACAGTCTGCAGTTAGCGCAATTGTTTCAATTCTAAATACTAGTTTTAATTTAATTCTTTTATTTGATCGTAATTTTCTTTGTTAATAAAGAGTACTTATATAAATAGATTGGTATTTAGTTCATTAAATAGAGAAATAAAATTCTTGCTATATGTAATAAATAGTTCTCGTAAAATGGAAAGTAAACGATGCCTATTTCCGACCATTACAACGTAAAATACGCGCGTTGTAATCACTGCAAACATTTTTACGAACTAGAAAGCTAATCAATGAAAGTGGTTCTTATCGATAACAGCATGTGAACCGAGTTTACGAACACGCCCGTTTTGCAATAACAGACCTTAGGAAATGAGTATGAAAGTCGAAATGTACTTTCTAATGTGTACCTACCTGCATGTTATGGATATTGGTTAAGGCGTGTCTATTACAACAGTTTTGTAATCGCGGTAAGACTAAGTTATTACGAAATTGCGAAGGTGTGTGTATGACCGTGCAGTGTAAGTACCTATCTACTTTGAGCTCACATATATCCTGGTATTTAGAAAATTATTATTAAGAAGCTCTACAGGTTTGAGACGAAGTTCTACAGTCACTGTTTTCCTCTTTGCCCCATTTTCTTATTTTTTTCCGAGCAACTCTACTGCTTTCCGTTTTGACTTCTCATAAAATAATCAGCTCGTGCATTCTATATTTTTGACATTTTATGCTTTTAGATTTATCGATCTGTAGGCAATATATTCCGTTATCATAAATTAATTACAGTTCCAAGACATGGTACACAAAGTACATAGCTCGATATGAAAACCCTGTAAATCTTAAGTTGACGGACAGCCATCATAAAGCACGTTCGTGCGTGACCTGCGAGACGATGTGAATGGATGTGAATGATACCCATTTAACATCAAATGCTACACAAAACGAAAACCAACGATAACCTACTCATACTCATTTTATTGATATTTTAAACAGTAATGGTCAATATGATAAATTCAACTTAGGTAAGTACGTATAATGTTTACCCATGGTCATTTGAATTAGTGGCATTTCGTGCCCTGTTATTTTGGAACAACCACCCTATTAACTCCCGGCACGTGCGTTTATTCACTTGTCAAAACCAGTACCTAAACCGTTGCATCTCGTGCATCGAGAGGGAATCAAACTAAAACAAATGAATATACGATTTGTCTGATACGACACGTACATTGCGAATTTTCATACGATTTCACATTAAAAGTTCCGAAATTCGTTCCATAGCTCCCTCGGCGATTAGGGCGCTTTAAAGATAAATTCAGCTTTTGGCAAAAAGAAGGAGGTTTTCAGCAAAAAAGAATCGAGAGATTCATTACGCTTCTTTCTTTAACTTTTAAAAGTTTATCAGCTTTTCATTGTTATTATTTTCCGCCAAAAGAATCGAGAGATTCATTACGCTTCTTTCTTTAACTTTTAAAAGTTTATCAGCTTTTCATTGTTATTATTTTCCGCCAAAAGAATCGAGAGATTCATTACGCTTCTTTCTTTAACTTTTAAAAGTTTATCAGCTTTTCATTGTTATTATTTTCCGCCAAAAGAATCGAGAGATTCATTACGCTTCTTTCTTTAACTTTTAAAAGTTTATCAGCTTTTCATTGTTATTATTTTCCGCCAAAAGAATCGAGAGATTCATTACGCTTCTTTCTTTAACTTTTAAAAGTTTATCAGCTTTTCATTGTTATTATTTTCCGCCAAAAGAATCGAGAGATTCATTACGCTTCTTTCTTTAACTTTTAAAAGTTTATCAGCTTTTCATTGTTATTATTTTCCGCCAAAAGAATCGAGAGATTCATTACGCTTCTTTCTTTAACTTTTAAAAGTTTATCAGCTTTTCATTGTTATTATTTTCCGCCAAAAGAATCGAGAGATTCATTACGCTTCTTTCTTTAACTTTTAAAAGTTTATCAGCTTTTCATTGTTATTATTTTCCGCCAAAAGAATCGAGAGATTCATTACGCTTCTTTCTTTAACTTTTAAAAGTTTATCAGCTTTTCATTGTTATTATTTTCCGCCAAAAGAATCGAGAGATTCATTACGCTTCTTTCTTTAACTTTTAAAAGTTTATCAGCTTTTCATTGTTATTATTTTCCGCCAAAAGAATCGAGAGATTCATTACGCTTCTTTCTTTAACTTTTAAAAGTTTATCAGCTTTTCATTGTTATTATTTTCCGCCAAAAGAATCGAGACATCGGCAGATGAGTCATTGCGAACTTTACGCAATACGTTTTATTAACGGTCGAAACTAAAAGTGACCTCTGTCTGATACATTACTGTCCCACGCCGCCTGCACCTACCTACAAGTGAAACTGACCACATGCCGCAAGCAACATTTTTCACCGACTACTTTCCCATAATTTATGTAAACCAACAAATACCAACCAGTGGATGTGATATCTGAGATGGTGCTCAGTTGCCTTCTCCATTTTTGAAGGTCTAGCTTCTGCACGTGGCTTCCTACGTGATGTTCCATAACAAGAACGTAGAACTATGCAAAATGTCTGCCCAACCTTTTCATAGTTTTGGCGTGAAGAGGTAAAATACTTCCACTGAAACGTTTGCATTTATAATAATTAACGTGTTAACCGTCACCCAATCTTGTTACCTCTCTATCGCTGCTTGAGTTGAGGGAGCGAA
Organism: Eupithecia exiguata; assembly: GCA_947086465.1. Classification (NCBI taxonomy): domain Eukaryota; kingdom Metazoa; phylum Arthropoda; class Insecta; order Lepidoptera; family Geometridae; genus Eupithecia; species Eupithecia exiguata. Next base: position 14,699,120 of record OX352228.1, on the reverse strand, counting down.
ATGCGCAATGAGTCGACCACTTGGTAAATGTCCAGGGAAATTGCTTTACACATGAAGTAGGACCAAGAAAATAGCCGTTGATAATGATAAATGGAACACATAACACTAGGTTATGAAGGGCTGTAAATGATGATGATCTGTGAAAGAACACAAACTTATGGACGAATTCAAACCAATTGAAATGCTTGTAGAACCATTCGTAATCGTTTTTTGATCATTGTTTTATGTGAAGCCTTGAGTTCAATAAGGTCAATAGTTCTGTTGCTTCCGAGGAATTCGTTCAAGCATTGAGAGATGAACGATTTTTGAAGGTTTCCTTTGTACTGTGAACAATTACCAGAACATGAAGACTATTTTGAGCGAAGACCGGAGTCAGTCTGATAGGATTTTATTTAAAGCTTGAGCAACACTCAAGCATACACTCTGAAGCTCCGCCACCCAAAATCGCAAGTATAACATGATATCTTCATCTTCATTGTTATCTGGCAGGGTTGGGGCACCTCTGATTTGTACCACTCATGTCGCTCATGGCAGGTAGAATAGAGTTTTAAATACTAAATAGGTATTTAAAAGTCGCAGATTTTGTTACATAGTTTTGAAGACCATTTCTCACTCTAGATAGGGCCGGAACAACACGTTTTTGTCATCCACTCTTCCCAATTCGCCGTCATCTCCCTACACTTCAAAAACTTTTGATGAGAATAAAGCAAGTGCTGTATTAGCGTATCGTTACGTTGGTGTCATTTTATTTGTGGAACATAAAAAATTTTTCTTTTCACATTTTCTGACTATAAATTGTTCGGGTAATTTAATTTGTGTTTAAAAACCTGTTGTTTGAAAAAATCATCATCAGCCCGCTGACGCCCACCTCTGGGTATAGGCCTCCTCTTTTACACGCCAGTGAACTCGATCCTGAAAGAATCAACAGAAAAATATGTACTTTTTTTTCAATTATAGAGAGTTCACCTGTGATTGCGCACACACTTATGCACTACAATATTTCCTGCGCACGTGGCTAGTCTGCGCTTAGACTGGCTGCTGTGGCCGAAATTTGGCTAGGACACCGCCATACTCGTAGCTATGTTTTTTGCCGAACATTTCATAAAATCGTATTCACTAAGGTGGAGTCGAAAAGTGGAGTTGTTGCGGCTCGAGTACCTAGCCGTGGTTGAAATGTGAAGGCTGGACATTTAGCTTACCACACCTTCGATACCATTCCTTAAAGTATGTTTACTATAAGATTACGATAAAAGTAATCGAGAACCATTGAAGTCTTAGACGAGACAGGCTTACAAGACAGTAGACACAAACGAGGTGTGGCCAACAAATGTGGCAATACTCAAGTGACATTTTCCTTTTTGTATTTGTTTGTGCGCTTGTATGCGTAAAAGCACTGATTATGTTTGATATAAAAAGATGCTTCAAAAACATTTAATACAATAAATTAAAGGAATAAAATCAAGTAGAGATACAAAATTGTAATGGTTTATGTTGTTTCTTTCTGTGCTGTACCTACATACTAATTAAGTTCTCGCTGATACATCTGTCATCTATCTACCTATGTAACATCTCCTCCATTTTGTACATTACCTACGGTTTGTGTTTGTCTGTGCTGTTCTTGTTGAGTCAAATAAATGTATCTTTTTATCTTTGTCTGAGAGATTGTTTGTATGAAAAGGGCGCCTTTTCATACAAACTCTGACTTCGAAGAATAATGGTGACAAAAATATCAATCAAATATTGAATTGTCGTGTTGAAGAGCGATGTTTGTTTAGGATGGCTTTGGGAACGGACTCGACAAATATTATTATGTTTCGGCTTATTTAAGGATATTATTGGAAATTATTGAAAGTGAATACATTCTCAAATAAACTGCCCTTTATGGCTAATGAATGTTTAAAAACATTAATCGGATGTTTTGAAGTGTGTGAGTACCTAAACGTTTCTCTCAGCCTTCGGCTAATGGGCTCATTCGTCTTCTTTTATAAACTTTATGAACGGATTCATGTAACATCGGCAAAGCACAGGCTAGCAAAACAATAGATTTAAATTAATCAATGAGCAACTCGCACTTGACCGATATTTCAACAATGAAGATTTAATCGCAAGAATGTAGCTTTTGATTATTCGCCTAGCTAGTGCCTACGCTAACAAGTCCGTTTATAAATCAACCAATCAGAGGCGTTTGTTCAAAGATTTAAATTTAGAAGCAATGGCGACCTACGCAACTGGCAAGGATGCACGCGCTGACCTTACAGCAAAAAAACAAACAAAAACATAACCCTCCATTTAAGTAGTCGTGTAAAAAACCAGTAATCGATCGATTTTACGGTTCAATCGACTGTTTACAAGCGTTTTTTGTTGCTTTTATGTGAACAAGTTGTTCGACGAAATTGGATGTTGTCATTGTGACCGTTTCAATGACTGTAGTTCGATATCCATTGATGTTTTACTGCGGGTAAGGCAGTAACATATTTTTTTAGCCGTAGAGTGCTATTGATTCCCAGACTACTTATCAGCTAAACTAGAGATGTCAGTAGCTGCCCATCAAAGAGCTTAACAGCTCAGATATCGAACAGTGTAAAATGAATTGGTTTTTCAGAACTAGGTATTAGTTATATTATGTATTTGTGGAGTCCTGGATTTCTCCTCACTTTTGCTCACAAACACTCTACAAACAAACGTAAGAAGTAAATGATCCCGACTCCCGCTAGATCAGCCTGCCCGTGCCATAACCAATGCACTTCGCATCATAAACTGCAAGGAAGAAGGAATCAAGGCTCATCCCACTTCCAACTCTATCTGTTTTGAGCAGAATTCAGACTTGAATGGCTGTTTGTGTGAACGTGGAGGTAAAAGCCCAAGATCTACGGTTAAAGTCCTTGAGATAGGGTTGAAATCGGCACGATAACTGCATGTTTATTCATTGGGTGATGACTACAGAACAGTTTTGGTGTGAGTTCAGTGGGATCTAAAGCGTTTTCCGTTGTTATAGGGTTGGAATTGGAGTGGTATGTTTTTGTTTACTGGGTGTCGTAATGGTTACACACGGTGCAGTTAGGTATGAGAACGTGCGAACGGCCGCGGCCAGCTCATTCACGGTTTTTGCATAAATAACGAGAAATGTTACAAAATACGAGCTATTGTTCGATCGTGGCTCGGATTGTTTTTAGGCTCCGGTCGGATTGTGGCTTTGTATGCTATGGGAAATTCACTTTTGAGAATAGCATTTTTCAACAGACGGATAATGGAATTTAGCTCGCTAAGTTTCTCGTTTTTCTATTTTTAAGAATGTCCTTGGGCGACATGTTTAAGTTTTTTGTAATGATATTCTGGTGTTCAGACTCCAATGTATTTTGTCACTAGTTTGTCATCTTTGTCTGTTGCCATAAGATACTCCTCCTGTTCGCTATATTATGACGTTTCTGGTACACCTGGATAACTCCAGTTAGTCTCGTACTCGTGTACCTCCAAAGCTGGATCCTTTCATGAACTTTGCTGTTATAAGGAAGTAGAGATTGGCTTTAAATGATAATAATAAAACCGTTACAGGAAAACATCATAACAGTTTATTACCTGTTATAATATGTTACTCAACTTTCATATCTCAGGCGATTCGGGAAGAGAAGACATAAGCTAACATACAAGTCATATAAAAGCCATTTACTCATTTATTCAGCAGCACGGCCGAGGGAAAGCCAATCACTTTTCATCTCGTTGGACTGTTAACTCGATGTTTATGAGTGTGAATGAATTGTACAACTACCCTCGGATATCCTTGTAGTAGTCGGAGGCAGGTGAGTTTGCCGGTGAGAGCGTACTAACAAACTGCCTTTCGGATTTGTAACTTGGTCATAAAAGGCTTGTTGGTCTTTAAAGTAGCGACTTATTTGGTCACGCAATCTAGGAACGTGCCTTTCCTACGATCCATTGACCTGCGTTTTGCCCTGATTGGGTCGCATCTGTTATTGTACTTTGACATAATTTTACCAAAAGTCAATAAAGAGTGTTCTTTTATTGAAGGAAACGGTTTCCAAGAAGGATATAATACATAGGTACTTCCTCCAGCATGTGAATAATAATAAACAAAGTAAACATTATGCTGACGGTACCGATTGATTTTTGATGCACAAATGAATAGGTTCATTAATCTCATGTCAACATTCCTAAAGGTTAGGTCAGAGTTATAAAATGTTCATTAAGTTATCAGTTAAATTACATGCCGTATTAGGCTGTAGATAATAATATCATTAAAGATGAGATGACCCATTAGCTGCACCACCATCCAACATTCTACACAAAATGGTTTTACAGCCTAATCTAGAAACTTTACAATGATTCAATCAATAATTCGATTACAGTCAATTCACTATTTTAAAATGCCTAAAGTGGGAATGTACCTCTCGCGTAAGTCAAATTAAGCACCGAATGAAGTACCTAGGTTAGGTAAGTAGGTAATAGGTAGTAGGTTCTATTGTGATTACACAAAAGCTTTATAGCTTCCTCCTTAACAATTGAAAACATTCACACAGCTGCTGGCCACTTGATGCGCCATACATTGATTGCGCCTTGTGACATAACTAAATAAAATGTTATTGTGTAATGTGATGGTGTCTCCTTTCTCATTGTGGTTACCTGCATCTTTGGGAAGCTGTTCGAGGTACCCATAGTTAGTAGACATACGGAATACAGCACACTAGAACGTATTTCTATTGCATTACGAAAAGGTGATAGGTATCACTTTGTGATAGAAGATGCAAAAATGCGCAACGCAGAAGCCACGCACATTCTATCCGACCGGATGCGTTGAGAGCCAATTATGGGAATAGGTACATTAAAATATTTGAATTCATTGTACGAAATTCGAAAAAAGTTTGATGAAACGTCTAAATTCATTTAATTTATTCAGTTTCTAAAAAGCAGTGACTAAAATAACACTTCCATGGCCCACGTCGCAGATGTTCTTCTCTAGCGCCGCCGCCCCGCGCCGCCGCCGCCGCGCCGTGGGGCGAAGACGTGACTACGCGACGGTGACTGCGTTAACAAACCTAGAATTGCACTCTTTTCAGCGATAATTCTACAAGAAAAACATTTAAAGGGTAGTTATTTAGAGTACCGTTATGAAAACTGTACTTATAATACCTGGCGTAAACAGTTATGTATGTAATCACTGACATTGAAAATAAGTAAAATAAGGAGTCGTATATTAAAACTGTATTATTAACAAGGGGAAAAGTTGTGGCATTGACCGTGACTAGACAGGAAGTCCCGGTACCGTAGAAGAGAGGTTCCTGCATGAATACCTATGAAACGGAATGGTGGATGTTGTGTCTTATTGGATCTTTACAGCTTTGCTAAATATCCTCCTTCAAAAAGAGCTGTAGCCTACAACATCAACATTAGATAATTTTCGTAAACGACGAGGCAAGGAGGAGGAACCTAATTGAAAGGTTCTAAATTTAAGACTTAACATGTTTAGTCCATAGGTAATAATAATACCAACAGCAGCAGTCTTTTCACTTTTCTTGATCAAAAAGTATGTAGAGTAGCTAAGCGGGCGTTAAACTACAGGATACGCACTAATCATATTTTTACTTTTTAATGTTTTTTGAAAACATCAGCCAGTAAATACATTACAATACAAATATACTTTATTGCACACCAAATTATTAATATATAACAGAACACAAAGACAAGTAGAGATAATGTACAATGGGCGGCCTTATCGCTAAGAGCGATCTCTTCCAGGCTATAAAGCACATGCGAAAAGAGTATAAGATCACAGGATTTTTGGTTGCGTTGATCAGTCGTCACTTTCGCCATTTCGTCTCCCTCTCTATGACGTCACTATCCTATGACGTCACTTTCTGCATCTAGTCAGTCACCTTAACTGGTCTCATGCCTTAATATAATAATGCCTCTTTCCCTACTCGTCCGACGAAAATGTATCATGTAGGTACAGTAAGGTAAATAAAGCTGTACCTCATCAAAAAAAACCTATCAAGGAGTTTAAGTATCTACCTTACCCTAGTAGTAGTAGATCTTTCCAAAGCGTTGGATTGTTATCATCTAGTTATAGTAATTATTTGTTTAAAATGACAACTAGCGAAAATGAAATTGTAAATATGCAAATGGAACAGAAGGGCAAAGAAATAATAATTATTTTGATTGTGTCTGTTGCGGTCGAATTCACGCTATATAAATTTAAAAACTTACGACTATTTCGTGAAAAGAAGTGAAAAAGTGTGCCATATGGGTAAGTTCTGATAATTTTATTTTCTCGCAATCGAAGTGAAAAGTAGAGTTTTTCACTCCGGCCAAAACCATTATAACCGGTCTTGCTTGTCGTTCTCCTTCGCTACGCTCAAGAGTATAACAACCTCGTTTATAATGGATTGATTTAGTCCCTTGTAAAAAACATACTATTATGTTGTACATAATATAGTGTTACACAATGATTTTTAATATTTTTTTTGCAAAATGTCCCAGATTCAAGTAATTTCCTTCTTAATATAATTGATACTGATTTCATTTACTTCACGAGGCAAAGAAGATTCATTCAATATCTTGTGCTAACGCAACAGCTTTAAAAGTAGGTTTTGAAAGCAACCAAATTGGTATTTGGTAAGTAGTATTAATATTATATTTGATCAGATCCCATTTTCTTTTGAGGCTGTCAAGTTAAGAACCTACGGATGTGTTATATTTTATTTACCTACATACGAAAATAAATAATAAGGTATGTAGCTACTACGCATTTCATTACAGACGTACCTACCTACGTATATCTGCGGACAAAAAGCACAGTCAGCACCTAAAGTGTATTAATAGTTACAGGTTTTCAAAGCTTTTTTTGGTCCGAATCGAATGTGAAACTATTGTTTTTGGTTCGCCCTTTGTTATGATGACGTATGGCGGCACTAAAAAATAGATTTTAATTGATAAAGTCTAGTTCCGCAGTTATATGGATTTTAAAACTATGAAATGCCAGGAAACTTTCGTTGCTGACTGACCTATGCGATTTTCTACCACGAATTTAAACATATAATTTCGACGAGTTTAGTTCGGAAAGTGTAGGACTTTACCTGTTTTTCTACCCATACTGACGACCTCTGTGGTGCGGTGGGCGAAGGTCCGCCTGCGACGCAGGAGGTTACGGGTTCGATTCCCGCCTTGGGACAAATGTTTGTACGATCTGCAGATATTTGTTCTGGGTGTTCTGGTCGTTTTCTATGTATAATAAAAAATATCTATCTGTGTATTCTATTGTATTACTCGTATGTATATTATTTCGTACCCATAACACAAGCTCTGCTTAACTTGGGGCTAGATAATGCTGTGTGAATTGTCCAGCATTATTTATTAATTTACTATTTATACTTTTAATTTAGTAAGAGATAAGACACAGGAACTTCAGTAGAAGGTAATTTAGTCTCCCACAATAATGCCTGCTAAGACCTGTACATTCCTGTAATCGCCAGTTGACGTGCTAAGATGACTTAGCACGAGAGCACTCATTAAGTTATGTAGCCGCTAAGGCATGATCATGTTCTCCTAAGTTATGATTAAGTAATAAGAATGCTCCTCTCATGATTAGATGTAATTAGCCGATTATAGAGTGCCTACCTATTATATGAAAAGTGTCGAGATTCATGATTAAACTAATTTTTCGCGTTAGTGCATATTTTACACTCACTCTCCTCTTGATTTTTCTTTGGCACTCTTTAGTTTTTGCGCCATTTAATTAAAATCAGGCTCCAGGCTGATGAGACCGTCTACTTAACAATGGCTTATCTACTTCTGAAGTAGTTAATTATGTTGGTACTTTTAGTTTCAGTGAAGATACAAGTTACTCGTAAGCCGCGAAAGATACTTTGAACCAACAAATAACTTCAGCTCCCAATATTTTACGACTTTTTTCTCTCCCAATATTTTACGACATTCGATAAAGATTCAAATTCTTTACGGAAGTGAATAGTAATAAAGCATTCGGCTCCTGGTAATGACCTGTGGTACCTACAGACAGGCAGTGGTAAATGGTAGCAGCTGGCACAGCACAGGGGTCGCCGACTGATTTAATCCTCTGCACCGGCTGTTTCACATTTCACTTTCGATCGGTCAATGGACGCATCGGAGATAGGGTTGTCGCGGACATACATATGTATACCACCGATCGCAATAAATATGATTTTGAAAACGACAAAAATTGGAACGATAATAGTCATAAAATATCTATTTGATCACGGTTTTGATGTTTCTGTTTCATTTTTACTTTCGAAGTGATGACTCTTCCAAGAAATGGAACAAAATAAAAAAATAGTATTTTATTGTGTTTAATCCCGAATATTACTTAGATCTTAATCTTCTCATCATCAATTCTTCTTAATCTTTAATCCTTATTTTGAGGGTAGATCCTGGGCTAAATGGCCAAACCTTACCTTGCAACGGAAACCTACCTAGGCTATTTCAAGGCTGAATTTCCTGATAAATAACTGTGAAAGCCCTATTATATCCCTAGAAACCGCGTAGGATGGAACGTAAACGTATCAACTGTGTATCAAAACAATCATAAACCGGCGGCGCCTCCTTTCTAATTCCTCGAAAGTGCGAACTTGAACCTCGCGCGCCATTACGTCGGTCTGTCTTATGGTAATCGGAGGTTTACGTAAACGCATTAGTAACCTACTGTCAAAGTAAAGTCATTGAACAAATTCAACCTACCGAGACTGTGTTTAGGTTCCTAATATAACCTGCATCATATGTGAGTAGATACAAAGAATGGGATTGATTATGTCGTCGTACCTCATGCAGGGGATAGCCGTAGCCGCGCAGATCGGATTCGAACTCAGCAGGACAGTATGTTATGTAAGTGGTGTAAGTGATTATAAGTACGCCGTTGTCAACAAACGTTCTTTGATAAATAAAGGCAATTTGATAAATAATAAAGCCTTTATCCAAGTCTAGAATAACATCAAAAAAATTACAGTTCGTTCTTTTGGTGTTTATTTGAACAAATTTTGCCACTGACTGAGCGAAGGAGCGTATTTGAATCAAAAAAAGAAACTGATTTGAATCCAAGAAAGTTTGTCATTATATCGTCATTATAGGTCATTATATCATAGGTTGGCCGAACCATCGCAAACGACAAAATGTGACAGCCTCGCCATGTCTCTCCGGGCAATACCTACGTGACATAGTGGGTCGGTAGTATGAAAGTCAAGTAATCTCCCACTAGGTCAACAGAACTCCTGAGAGCATCAGGTAAATGATGTAATCGTTATCAGATTGCGAAATGATACCGAACTGCATTTTTGTCTCGAAACGACCGATCGCACCTTATGAAGCAATAATAAGCACCTGCGGTAGGTACTCGTTATGTGCTGTGAAGCAGTTTACGCAAAAATCTAGAGGAATTAAAGGCACAGGCCGACGATGACTTTTGGTTATCATGAATTTATGAAAGGTCTTTTGAAGCTTGTGTAACCTTCTTGGATCAGACAAACAAATTAGGATGGTTGAGGGAACACATTGAGTCCTTGTTCTATTTTTAAGTCTTTAATAAGATTTGGTGTATGTACTATATATGGCTATTCTGTGATTTGGTAGAGCCATAGCACGAGAAATATGTGATTTTTGTAATTTACGAAATGAATAATTATTGCACCTCAATTGTGCGTGAGTTAACTCAAGCCTATAGAGTCACTCACCAAAGGCGACTGGCCGCCACAATGTTAATAAAACGGCTGCCTACAATATTCATATACGCTGAACGACATGTCACAATAACTCGCCGGGCAGTGTCGGCATTAGGATTTCAAATCAGCTCAGGCAGCTTATACAAAAGAACTTGCAGCTAATGCAGCATCCCATGCTGCACAACAGAATTGAACCACATCAAAATACGCTAAATAAATCCCTTTAATTCAACGCCTACAGAAGGTTTCTGTACATTTCCATTAAGAATGAACTACTTGTAAAATGATGATGGTATTTGTTACAGTGTGTATCGAGTTGCAAACAAACGCTCCCAGCGGCCGGCGCGGGCGCAGCGTGCGTGCCTCGGCGACGCGACACGAGGTAAGCAAAGCAACCACATAGTCTAAAGTACATCTCATACAGTGTAGCGATGTGTTACAAACTGTCTGCTATAGAGTTGAAGCCCATTCATTTTACAGTAGGATTTCGACTGAGTGAGTAGAATGGGTGAGTAGCTTTTGAGCTATGTTTTTTTATACAAGGTTTAACATTTTTTACGTGTACAATTTTGTACAAGATGTTCATGCCAGTAAATTAGGTATATGGATGGATAGGTAAAACAAGGAAGGCTGAACAAAAGGAAAACTCTTTTTTCTGGTAATTACCAAAAAAAATGCTTAAAAGGAAACTCATGAACTACTAATAGCACCAATGACCTACCGGTTACTAGGTATTTATAAAGTTAAGTTTATACCTAGTTGTCGTTTTTCTAGTTACCGTTTCTAGTTAGGTCATCGGATGTGTCTAGGCCATGGCCTAGCTCTGGACTACACGATCTGACACTGAGTTTCAGACGCTGGATATGGGAATGGGTGTTTTATGTCTTTAAAGTCATACTATACTATACCATAGCTTTTGCATTTCTATGTTAATGTGCCGCACTCACGAAGCGGAGAAAACCTTAAAATATGTTGCTTAAAATATTTTTGGACACACTCGAGATAGGTCATATTGAAAACAGATTGATTAGTGTCGATTATTGTTTATAGAGTCAGTTCATTGGTGGGAGATGTGAGGTACTGTAATTTGTTAAATAAACCATTTCACCTTTAAATTCGACAAGATCAGCTGTTTCATTAGAAACCAGCAGCTGTGTTCGAATAACTTCACGAAACTGCGGTAATAGCTAATTAGTTCAAGTTTACCCGTATCAATTTTAAAAAGGTTATATTGACCTGACGATTGTCGACTCAAAGTAACGCACTGACGCCGAACCACTTTGAAGCATCACGAACAACTGCCCCTGCCGCTCTCTCTCTCTCTCATAAGTACCCACTATTTGGTACAAATTATCTGAATTACCTTTTATTTGGTACAATTATCTGTTATGTATGACGGAGGACGGCGCGGGCGCATCGGATCGGCTGACAACTCGCATTCCGCGCGGCGCGGCGGGACGCTGTGACGCAACCTGGGAAAGTATCACAGATTGTTGGAGACAGCCGGGTTGTTACTGGGGATCAAAGCTGAACGCTTTCTCGAGCGAAACGCGCCGTAGAATCCAAAGAAATCAAATAACCTATCTTTAATCGTAGCGTCACGTTACGATTAAAGATAGTTGTCTTATGAAATACTCACCGAGTACAAGTAATTGCCAAAAGTTTTTTTATTTTCAAAAACATGTGTTATACAGGATTGGAACTATGTCTCTGATCTGTGGTAGCGACAATGTAGTCGTGTTACAGGAGGACTTTGTCACACATTTTAAATATTTTGCTGGCTATTCCTTATTCAGCAACTTCCTATGCTATCTTATTAGGTAACTCACAAAAAACTGGGTAGGTAAGGTACCTACTCTTAGGTACCTACTCTTAGCAACTCTACATTTACTCCTTTTTTCTATATTTCAAATAAGGTGAGTTATATGTTTTTATATCACTGCCAGACCGCCTTATTGCAATTTTTAGAACTGTATTGCCCGTACCCTTCGGTACTTGGGTGTCACTCTATCGCATGTCTCGATAGTCTCGATATTATATTTTATTTACCCCAGCTGTTTCTCCATGCACTGTGTCTGGTATTCACTGGGAACTTTGGGAGCGGTGCAGTACCGTCATTACGGCAAATCACGGAGATGTGAACCTGTGAACGAGCTCTGTGATCACGGCGCCATTACTCCAACTGTGACGGTACTAGTCTGATTGTTGCTCGGTTATTGATTCCGTGTGAGATTTTTGTGAAGGAAAAAACATTTCAAGACCTTTTACGACTTGGTTTTTCTTCATTTTGAAATGTAACGAGCGGGCTTTGACAAGTAGGATGCTGTCGTTATTATTTGTCGCGATTGACTCTATGACTCATCTAGTTTTAACTAGAAATGATCTAGCATTACTGACAGCAATCGCGAAAGCAATCATGATAGAAATCTTTTCCGAATAAGCCTTGAATTTGACAAAAGAAGCCTCTGTCTGCTCTAGATGACTTAACTGTGTTGAAGGTACTACTAATAAAGGATTGGTATTTTTGTGATAATTGTAGTCGTTATTTTACTATATATCAGCAGAAATTTGAAACACTAAAAGGACTATCAAAGTTATTGCCAATAAGTATCTACATCGTAATAAACACTATAAATAACTCGCTCAAATCGATTCGCCGATGGATATTCAAGTATGCAAAACCGGAACGGAAAATCACACATTTTGCAAATTAATCCGAGCCCCGCATGCGCATTAGATCCTGATAACGCTCAATTATACCGGCAGCGGCACATAAACAACATTCTGGTTCAGGTACCTGCTGGGACTTGTACCACTCCTACCTATAGCTATGGACACAGTCGGGCAGATGCGTCATTTATAGTGGCGGCCACTGTGGCGGCCATCGATTTTGCATCGGTTGTAAGTTGCTGAAGTGAACAGAGACGGTAACGACATAGCGACGTCGAGGATTATTAAACACGAGAGCTGGTAGGATAATGTTACTCCAACGTAGTCAAATCTCGTGCTGGATACGTTGGATCTGCATGTGCTTTTTGCCGAAACATACACAGTATGCAAACACCAGGACAAATTATTTGATCATCTAAAATCGTTTCGCGCTGGGATTCATCCGGAGGGGTTTATAATTTTTAATATGTTTTCATATAAAACAGCAAAATGAAGATAGCATCATTTTACCGAAGTTACCTATTCTAGTTTCTCAATATTTCTCTAATAGATTTTGTTTTCAAAGTTACCAGGGGGTTACCCGACGAACCTGTACCTGACTGTACAAGCGTAGTGTCGCCACTGAGTGCCCAGTCTAAGCTCTACCCCTGCAATATAAGAATACACCAATAGCTATACACAACTGGTATTCAGTATCAGCCTAATGTTATAATAACTAACGCATCTGCATCTTTCCCGCGTGGGCGATGGTTGACGTATGTCCCGGCACTTTTGTATAGGGTTACTGCTTCGTGAAGATATCGCCGGTGTTTATGGAGCCGGTGCAGATGAGGGTACTTGCACCCAGACCCACAACACAACCGAAGGAAATCTAATTGAGCATCAATGTTGTCCGAGTCATGGCGAACTTTGCCTCGTGGTAGGTACAGGGTGTCAAGTCAAACAACAATTGCAAACAAATGACGTTAGTAATGACAACAAAGTGCAACAAAGATAGACACAATACAATACAGTAAAAATTAAAATTTATAAGAATAGTTGTACAGACACATAAGTATTTCAGTTGAATTATAAAAATAAATCGAGTTACTAGTATTTTACTTATTACAGATAAAAACTGTGTGTATAGTTTACGTAATGCCGTGTAATTGAGTATGAAATGATCACTAGACCCCAGACCACACAGCCGTAGCGCGGAGCGGAGTGGCCGGCGACCAGCTGCACTAATTACGAAGGCGCCTAATTTTTGTTTGTTTTTCGTAATTACGTGTAGTGTGATTATACGGGCGTTCCTCCACTTTGTAATAGCAGCGTTTACAACAATGGGAATTACAAAAAACGACACTAATTATTTAAATGTCACGTTACGTATCTAGTTGTTTTCGTGGGAATGCATTAAAAGCGCCATTTTAATAAATAATATTTTAATGCAGTCGCGGTGTCCTCTTAGTAAATTTTTGCCGCTCATTTTGACCCATACAAAAACATTCTTATAACTTTTTGTCGACTGTGATTAACCCAGCGGGATGCAGACCTCCTATTTATGATGAAATAAAATTAAAACGTCTGTGTGCTCCACTCCACATGCGCGGCACCTAATTAAATACGCTATAATTTTCCAACCTGAAATTGATTACTCATACTAGCCGATACCGATTCCCTCTCAAACAATTACCTGCCTTAATTCAACAGCACAAGATCTTATTTTAATCAATATTGTTTTTTAAATAAATATTAGCTTGTCAGTGACTTTGCAAGGTATTAAAAATCACGGACAAAAGGGCTGCAACGACCACTGCAACTTGGTCTTTCAGGATACGATTTGTGGGCAAAGTTTATCTTGAGTGAACTTTAGATAGAGATCACATAATGCTGGTTTCACATAGACAATGCGGCGTGAGTGGACGAAAGAAAGTGTGAGAGAGTGATTAACACTAGCAATCAAGTACATTATGTAGGTACATGTTGGGGCACTGTTTGAGTTTGATTACCTGTTTACGATGAAATAGTCAGGTTTCAATCCAGTGCTTGTATCGCTTCGCTCATAAACTGAAATGAGCGCTAGTGTTGCTCGAGACAAGGCTACTTTAGCGTTTCATTTTGCACTTAACTGTTTATTGCAATTATTTTGTCTCATCCGCGTGCTTTTGTATTCCTCATTGTTTTCTCCCCTTTCCGTAATCGTAAAGTTAACTGTAAGGTGAACAGGCTCCGTCTTCCAAAAGTGTTGCAAGTTGCACCTACTACTTGGCTACCTTTTAAAAAAATTACGGTTGATAAATCAGCTTGCCGCTTCTGGATTAGCCTGCTCCATCGCCTCCACCCTAGACGGCCTTGAATCCTCCACATCCCAACCCGCCTGCGTGTTGTCGGATGTCGTCAACTATAGAGCTGAACAAATATGATAAACGTAGTAATAATATATCGCTTTTCATTTTACATTATTCCCTATCTTGGATTCCTACATAACGACTCTCCCTTGACCAGTTTTTTTCTAAGCTCACAATTCTGACGTCCGGCTAGTTGTTTCCTGCGCCTGTCAATTGTTGTGACTAGCATTAGCATACGTCTCTACTCCTTACAATCTTTTCGTCAATCACCTCGCTGCGCTGAGAAGTTAGAATATTATCCGACGCTTTCCGGGAATTCATAGGTTCTATTTGCATGCCTTTTATAGTATTCTAGGGCTTGGTCATCTTACCGTCAACTTCAACCCATTTGCTCGCCTACCATTAAAATTTAAAGTTATTCATGAATAAAAAAGTTTCTAAAACTCCTAACCTTACATACATCTGTAAGATATCTACATAAATAAGCGATTGGACAATCGATTGTATTTAATTATTTTCTGGCAACTTCGGAACAATCAGTTTTTAAGTGTATAGCTGGCAACTCTCTCTGGTTGGCCCTCCTCTCGGCAAGTATTATGTAAAAACTTGTAATAATTAAAATTTAGAAAAAAAAAGGCGGGAAGCATCAAACAGAGCGGTCGCGTTTTTCCCTCCGATTTTTTAAAAATTTAATTTTTCTTGGAAATATTGATCAGTAGAGTTAGTTTTTAATATTTATTTTCATAATTATTATATATAAAGTAGAATAGTGTACATAATATAGCATCTGGTAAGTTTTTTTTACCTTTTTCTTGATGGACTCTGAGGAGCCGCCGGATCCTGGGGACACAGTCCCTCAGGTCGGTAGCAATGTAACAATATCCAATAGCTTTGAGAGACTTTCTAATGAATCCGAAATGGATACGGACACATCGGTTACCCTAAAACGGAAAATCAAACATTTGCATAAAATGTGCAAACATTGTAATAAAAAAAAGCGGCAAAATGGGTCCCATGAATTAAAAGGATGTCATTGCGACAAAGCCCTACCGCTTACTAGCGATAGCGACTCAACAGTAGTAAGCCTTGATCTTACCCCTACCCCTGTTGTGGCAACCCCTGTTGCTTCAGCCCCCACATCGAAATCTCCACCAAATTCATCATCGCAGGCTCCGGTAATGGTTACTCGAATGCAATATGACTCCACAGACAGCGCGCCTTATATACTACATGTTCAACGTGTTACTGAGTCACCAAACGATGGCTCCACGCTCCATCCAATTATCTTTGGGAAGTTCCTGAAACAAAACTCTATATATAATGTTGTAAATGGTAGTGTTAAAAGAATTGGTAGGAACAGAGTATCCATAGCCTTTAATAGTCATATGGATGCTAATGCATTTGTAAGCCATGCCAGCTTGGATAAAAATAACTTAAAGGCATTTATCCCAACCTATAATGTCTCGCGTATGGGAGTTATTCGTGGAGTGCCAACTGACATTTCTCCAGAAGAAATTATGGAGTGTACTACAGTACCTAGTGGCTGTGGAAAGATATTAAAAGTGAGAAGAATCAATTTTAAAGAAATGGTTAATGGTACTCCAGTTTGGAAGCCAACTCAGACAGTAGTTGTAACTTTTGATGGGCAAATGTTACCAAACCGTATCTACATGTGTTATACTGCCTTACAAGTCCAACTGTACACATATCCAACCATACAATGTTATAACTGCTGTCGGTTTGGTCATACCAAACTGCAGTGTCGGTCCAAGCCACGCTGCTTTAAGTGTGGCCAAGAACACTCTGGTGATTCTTGTGGCATTGATGAAGACTATATTTCCTGCTGTTCCTGTGGTGGTGCACATTATGCCACTAGTAAGTCTTGCCCTGAGTATACCAGACAAAGCAATATTAAACATTCAATGGCAGATAAGTGTATTTCCTATGCGGAAGCATCTAGAATACACCCACCTTTGTCACATTCTTATGCTACAATTTTGACAGCAAATAAAGACCAATCAAACCAAGCTCCTACAGTAAATCAAGTCCCATCGTCTTCTAGAAAGACTGTATTCTTAAAACCTCGCCTGCCTCCAAAATCACACAAGGGTTATGACCAAAGGATCCACCGTGATCTGACTAGTCAGCCTTTGTCAAAACAGTCCAATGGTTGTGCTCTGAAAGAGGACAACAAAAATAAACAGTTCAATATTAATGATGTCATTGCCCTTCTTACCACATTATTACAGTCCAATATAATAGAACCGTCCAACGCTGCCAAAATAATAGACACAATTAGTATTTTACACACCCATAATGGATCACACCAGATCCGCAGTTCAGTGGAACTGCAGGAGTGTAGCTAGCAAAAAGTCTGAAATTATATATTTTATTAATAAATTTAATCCTTTTATACTTGCCATCACAGAGACCTGGCTTAAGCCAGGCTCTGTGTTTAAATTGAGTGGTTTCTCCTGCCTCAGGGATGACAGACCTGATGGATGGGGAGGAGCCGCTCTTCTAATAAAAAAATCTTGTTCCTTTTTACCATTTATTTTACCTAACCATGACACTAATAATTTTACTGCTGTAGCTTGCATTATAAATAACATCTGCTTTGTCTCAATTTACATACCACATCCTTCCTCACAAATTTATGATGAAATTGAAACTCTGTTTTCAACATTACCAAAGCCATGTGTTATCATGGGAGATTTTAATGCTCATCATAGAACTTGGGGTAGTTCTTTATCCAATACTCATGGTAAGGACCTACTTGATATAATAGATAGACAAAACTTGTGTATTTTAAATGATGGCTCTCCAACTAGGCGATCAAAACCCTCAGAAAATATTAGTGCTGTTGACTTATCTATTACCTCTCCTAGCCTAGCCTTAGATATTATTTGGAAAACCCAACCATTTACGCATGGTAGTGATCATTTTCCGATTATTTTACAATTTACCAAGTTTAAAGTCAAAAGTATTCCTAAAGCTCCACCCAGGATGAAATACAAAATTATCCCTGATAAATGGTGTGATTTCAAGTCCCACATGGAAGATAAGAGAAACACTTTGCCTGATATATCCCAGGGAATCTCTACATGTGCTAATACCTTTGTTAACAATTTGATAGAATCAGCTAATGCCACATTTCCCCTTAAAAATAGTGCTTCAGACAAGTTAGCATCCCCACCCTGGTGGGATTCTGAGTGTAGTCTTGCTGTTGCTCAAAGAAAAGAGGCAGAGTTAATATATAATAGAGACATGTCAGAAGACAATTTTAATAAACTTATTGATATAATAGCTAGAACCAAGAAAACACTTAAAAATAAGAAACTACAAGGTTGGCAAAGTTTTTGCTCAACTATTTCTCCCAAAACCAAACCATCAGCAGTCTGGGCTAACATAAGACGTTATAGATCAGGAGTTAATGAATCTACTTCTGCTACAATGCCTCTTTCCCTGAGAGATAGCTTCATAGACCTTTTGGCTCCAGCGACAGTACCACCAAAGGAATTATTAGTAACCCCAACACTCCAACAAAATCCTGTGTGTCCGAATGGTCTTGATACACCATTTTCTATTAATGAGCTGAAGGGCATTCTATCAGTCACCCGCGACACAGCTCCTGGCAACGATGGCATTCCTTATTCTTTCTTTGCTCATCTTGGTGAAGATTCTTTGCAATATTTACTCACAATTATCAATTCCGTCATGTTGACAGGTGACATTCCGCCAGAATGGAAAATCCAAATAGTATTGCCATTTTTAAAACCTACAAAAAACTCATTAGATTCTGCATCATATCGACCCATAGCCCTATCTCCGGTTATTTTAAAAATTTGTGAACACCTAGTTAAAAATAGAATCGAGTGGTTAATTGAAAGTCAAAATCTTTTGCCACAAAGTCAATATGGCTTTCGGAAAGGTAGAAGCTCGATGGACAGCGTTAGTGTCTTTATAACAGATATCAGAGTAGCGTTTTCACTGAATAAGTCGGTTATAGCTGCTTTTTTGGATATAAAATCAGCATATGATAATGTTTTAATTGAAGTGTTGATAAAAAAACTTAGCTTATTAAAAATTCCACCATTTTTGTCCAACTTTGTTCAAAACATGTTGGCTGGACGAGTGATTCAATTAGATTCGTCAGAGATTTCAAGAGTAGCGTGGAAGGGTCTACCACAGGGTTCTGTATTGAGCCCTCTCCTTTATAGTATTTATACGTATGATCTAGAATCTTCAGTTAATGACATGGTTAGTATCTTACAGTATGCAGACGACTTGCTTATATACACATCTTGCAGTTCCATTTACACAGGTTCTTCTGACTTAACATGTGCACTGAAATTTCTTAAGCTATGGCTAGATAAGCATGGTTTGGAACTTTCAGCATCTAAAAGCAACGTTGTTACGTTTACGCGTCAGATCAACGCAATACCTGCTAAAATATATTATGACAATATTCTTATTCCTGTAAATAGTTATGCTAAATTCTTAGGTGTAATATTAGATTCAAAACTCACTGGCCATCCACACTGTGAATATGTCGTCACTAAATGTGAAAAATATTTGAATTTATTAAGATGCCTCTCTGGTGTTTGGTGGGGTGCTCATCCGTTTTCTTTGAAATTATTGTATAATGCTCTCATAAGAAGTACGCTGGATTATGGCACTTTCTTGTTAGAACCTGGCAGAACCGCTGCTTTCAAAAGATTGGATGGCATTCAATCCAAAGCAATGAGAATCATTTTGGGAGCTATGAAATCTAGTTCCATTATTGCACTGCAGGCGGAATGTGGGGAATCCCCACTACATTTAAGACGACAGTATCTTTCCGATAGGTTCTTTTTCCGCGCCTCTCAGCTATCAAGTCATCCACTTCTTCCCAAAATCCAAAATCTTTCCCATCTCATCACCACTTCTACGTATTGGAAACATAAACGACCTCCATACTTAACTCATAGCTTTATCAAGCAGAAATCGATGTCAGCCCCAACTCACCAATCTAATTTTCTTCCCATCTTTAACTGTAGCTATAAAGCTTTAATACTTTTTCCGACCATACACTTTGACCTAAACATAGACCGAGATGATAGAAATGCTAATATATATTTTAAATCTATTGTTGATGATCGTTGGCGTGGTTGGCATCAGATTTATACTGATGCCTCCAAGCATTCTCAGATAGGAAATGTTGGCGTCGGTGTTTATCACAAAGAGTACAATATAGTACAAAAAATTAAATTTCCTCCAGAAACATCAGTGTTTACTGGAGAATGTTACGGGATATTAAAAGCACTGGAGTATATATTACTAATGAAACTTAAAAATACAGTTATTTTTAGTGACTCAATGAGTTCGCTACAGTCACTTATCAAATACCCATTCCGGTCCAAAACTTACCACCACATTATAATGGATTCTAGAACTAAGCTCTTACAATGTAATGCATATGGATATTCAGTGCAATTTGCGTGGATCCCAAGTCATTGCGGTATAGTCGGCAATGAACAGGCTGATATTCTAGCTAATGAGGCTGTGGAGTGTGGAGACCTTTTCCCCTACAAAAACTTTTCGCAAGACCTTCTTGCTCTACCTAGGATTTATCTCAGAAATGCTTGGGATGAGTCTTGGGCGGGCAACGTGGGCAATAAGGCAATACACTACAGATTTATACAAAAGAGTGTCCCACTCAAACCATGGTTTTTTAAAATAAAACTCAATAAACGTGCAACAACAGTTATCATAAGAATGCGGCTGGGTCATACGTGTACCCCAGCTCATCTAGCCCGAATGAAAATTGTAAGTGACCCTTCCTGCGAGTGCGGTGATGAATTTGGTGACGAAAATCATATTTTTTTTTCTTGCAATAAATACGACCATAGCTCCTTGTATAGTGATCTCATCTCCCTCCATATTCAACTCCCTATAAATATTGCCTCCCTCCTTTCCTCCTTAGACCCTTTTATATATCTTTGCTTAGCATTCTTTATTTGTACAAATAATATAAATATATAGGTAGTGTGTAAAGTATGTATAGTAATTCTCCATATCATGATTTTCCCATCCTAACTCTCCTGATCCTTATCCTGTTCCGTCTCGTAGTAGGTTTCTTTAAAAGTTGTAAATGTTTCCCAAATTTTTTCTTCTAATATGTATAAAATATAAAAAAAAACAAAAATGGCAAATGCTAACATTAGCGAGTCCAAAAAAAAAAAAATTAAAATTTATGAAGAAATCCTTTTTTAACTTTAAAATATAATCCACCGCCTCTCAACCCTGCTGCTGTCTACAACATCCAATAAGGGTTTTTTGTTGAGAAGCTTCGTAAAGCGAAAGTCTAGCACACCTGGGAGGGAATCCACTACTGTACATCTCTACTGTAATGTGTATACTTGCAGTAGATACACTATTCATTTATTTTCAGAAAATTATGTGTATGGTGTAAGTATTTAGTAAGTACAGCAATGCAGTGTCTGCATAGCGGGCCATCAATCTAGTCTGCTATCATACGCAGGATGTTGTCGGAGCTTCCACGGACTCAGCAGTGAGGTTTCCTTTCTCCTCATGCAGGCGGCGAGCCCATCTGTGCGCGCCTCGACGGACATGCCAGACGCGCTGCAGAACCGCGGCAGCCCCAGCAACATCCTAAATGCATTATTGTATTGGACGCGGAGACGTCCAATACAATAATGCATTAAAATTACTAAAATTAATAATAATTATTACACATTTACACACACAATTTTTTTTTTTACATTATTATTATTTAATTATTAAATTAATAATGCATTTAGGATGATGTATTTCTGAGTGTATGTTAACCACAGGCTGCAAATTAAAAAAGTAAATTCGTGTAGAATGTCTGACGAAAAGATATTTGAGCGACTGCCACAGAGCCTCGTATTTTGTCCAATACATCCGAGCTGCGGTGTAACATCGCACTGGCTTTAATATCAACGAGCTCTGCTGCTGTCCTCCGAATCTATATCTCGCTGAGCCGTGTGTTGATCCGTAGGCCACACGTGAGCCAAACGTAGAACAATTGCCTGCCGGCGCCTCTCCCGCTTCATTCAATGTCCGATCAGCGCGGCCCGGCAGACCGGCAATACTCATAAAACATTGTGTATATAAGATACATTGAAATTGGTATCGCCAATCTACCGGCGACGACAAGGCGCAGTATAAGGACTGCTAGTAAGGGAGCTCCGGATTCTGCTGACAACATTACTATAAAAACTCCTAAATATCCTTCAAGATTTGTTACTTGTATACAGTGAGACCTACTCAAATTACCTCGGTATAAAACTACTATTTGCAAGAACTCCATTAAATGGTATGAAACATTTTAAGCTTTAATGTAAAGGTTTGTATAGAAATTAGAAACAGTTTCCACCTAGTGCTGGATGGCTGGTAGTGGATTTTTATAGCGAGCTTTACTGTGTACGGTTTGATTTGAAATGTTAGGTTGGTTACTTTAAGGCGCGTATTATGAAAGCTTGCTCAGTCATAGTTCTACGACTGAGTTACGTTTACCAATGCCATAGAAAATCGTTACTCAAGTATCGATTGATAACTGAGCAAGCCCTCATAATAAGCCTTAGTAATTCAAACTTGTTCTGTTGGCCGCAAGTTGATGAATTATCAACAAAATCTATTTTAATTAAGGTATAGGATGAATTATCAACATTCGCAGCGCTTTCTTTTTGGGGTTTGAACAAATAAGTTGAGTTAAAGAATGAATTGAGGCACTGTACCGAGGACGATAGAGCAGGTTGCGTTGGGCCGCGCTCGCGTGGCCGACCACCCGACCGGCGCGCAGCGGGGCCGACGGCGCGCCCTGTCAGAAACAATGGACACAATCTCGCATCTCCCATATTGTCTACCAAACGCTCTAATAGCTAGCCTTGTACACCAGATCAGAGAAACGCTGGATATGGCAAAATAGATTAGGGACAGGCTGGACAAGGCTGGGACTACAATTGAATTAATCTAGATTTTTTTTCGTTTTTTTCGTAGATAATAATCAAAAGTAATGTAAAATTTGTAGACAATGACTTTAAAATAGAATCTAATTATAAAGGCCTTGTTATGATATCCACTTGGTCACAACAATTCGTGTCATCATCATCATCAGCCTTTGTTAGTCCACTGGACATAGGCCATAGGCTGCTGGACATAGGCCTCCCCCTAATAATAAGTGCCATAGCGCTAATTAGTGTATTTGTTGCAAATTGACATGAAATGGCACTGACAGGAGGCCTACCTATTTAATATCCAGCTGTGGGTGAAGATGAGCTGTGGATAATGGCACGGCTGGGCAATTTTTTCTAAAGCATTTCTAGTTCAGCAATCATTAAATAAAAAAAAACAGAATACTATACTTACTTGAGTGTAAATACTCACTTATTATGGAGAGTTTCTTAACAGTAGCTACATAGCAAAGCTTTGTCTCTTATTAAAGTCTTATAATTACCCCTGCAGTTAATCTTGTCATTAATCCGTTAGCTACAATGTTCCCGACCATGTCCCGAGATGTTCCTCTACAATGTAAGGCTGATTATCCGGCGTTTAGTTGGAAACTCCTCGCGAAGCTTTGTCGCTTGGAATTTGCTGTGGAATTAGATTTTTCTAGAACATTTAGAGTATACAGAGGTACTCGTAGCATAGGTTGAACCTATACATGAAGATGATATCAGTTGTATAGTACTACTTACTACCTATCTATAGTAATCTAATAGATGAAATCGTCTTCATGTTGGCCGAATCATCGCAAGCCCTAAAGTATGTTTCTGTTCGGTCAGACCTAGGCGCCCACTCACCACCCGCGCTGCCGCGGCCCCGGTCTGGGTAGCGAATATCAAGTAAGACTGAACAGGCCGCTACCTTGTTCAGGCTGTCAAATGTATCAACTCAGCCAACATAGTAAGGACGACCGGACAATCTAACTATCACACTTGTATTAAAAATGCGAAACTTTAATACCTCTGTGTTAGTAGTTGTTGTTGTTACCTCTTCACGCCAAAACCTACCGAACGAATCAATCTGAAATTGTGCATAAATGTTACACTAGACCTAGAATATCATATACATGACTTTTATTTATATTTATAGAAGACGAATGCGAACCGGCGTGAAGAAGCTAGTTTTATAAGGTTTAACATCTAACGGAAAAAGCATCCCTGCAGCTGTATTGGATAACACCGTTTTTGTGACGACCTCTGTGTATTTTGTCAGATCAAAAACATTCAGAACATTCGCCGTCCAATTCCGGCACGTCACCATCCTCCACTCCACCGAGTGTACCCCACCACCGTGTTCGTGCCTCAGCCACGCTAGCCTAGCCCGCGGCTCGGCTCATTGTTCTTCCTATCGCCCCTATTGTTCAGTTTTCGCCACTTCCAGCCGTCTCCCCGCGTTCTCTATTGTTCAGTTTTCGCCACTCCGTCTAATGGTGCATTCAGGGGTTAGATCGCAGATGTAATAGATTACATCGACGCGCATGAGGAATGCGAGAGGCGTACAAAAGCTTAGATAAACTAAGGGACTGGTGTTTTCAGTAAACAAAGGTCAAGATAGCCAGCTAATTATTTGCTTCCACTGCGCTATTTTAAAAACAACAGATAAAAAAAACCGTCAGCTTTGTTCATAAAGATCTCAAAATAAGCTTATGGAGATAGTATCGTCATGTATAGTCATTCACTGGCAAGTAGAATTTAAGCTGATCTTATTAACATGTCAATAGTTACCTGTCACGACCGAACTACCTCATAAATAACGAAAACAAACCATACATTAAATCCGTCAGAATCTTGCACAAAACGAACAAGAGTTAGATCCCATCTGGCTGAACAGATGCATCCGTGCGTCGGCGCAGGTGCGGTGATCAATTAGCGACGATCGATGGCGGAGATTGGCGCGTGCGCTGGATGGGAGGAAGTATGGTCTGGGGGAACTGGGGAGAAGGAGCGAGTTGAGGTGTGAGATGCGTCAAGAATAGAATAGAAAAGATAATAATGAGATTTATTTGTAACACAATAAATTAATTGACTTTTAAGATTAACCTTCCTTTTCTGTTCGTTATTCGTTATTTTATCTTGATCTCCGTTCAAACTCCGTTAAAAAATGGGACCCTTAAAAATCTTCCAAACCGTGATACCTTCAAAGACAATTTCCAAGAATACAAATGGGCAAGAAAGAAGAATCTCAAAAGCTTGCAGCTTACACCGTAGAGCAAGTGAATGTATGCACCAGTACAATCAGTCCGTGGTTGACTAGATCACCGATACTGCAGCTCACGGATACCGGGGGAAAAGTACTCTTTCACATTGCTCATACATCATTCTGGAATGTTCTTGGAAACTGCCATGCAAAGGACAAGCGGCTATCTGATCATACTGGGAACTAGACATAATATATACATTCTCTATTGGCCTGATTTATACACAAACTAATTACCTATTAATATTAAAAAAAAAACAGGAACAAGTGTACATCTAATTGTACTATTAATCCATGGTCTAAAGATCCATAACCAATTCTCCACACTGAAGTTTTTTTTGCACAAAGATGCTTTTAGTCTCAGAATAAGTACCTTCAAAAAGAATGGTGGATGTTCTTTGAGACCCAATTCAACTCATAATATTTAAGGTACCAATATATTAAATCGATTGAAAGGGTTCGTCAATGAATATTACCTGTTCACATCATTCCCACATAACTTTTGCAACACAAAGACCACAACAGGATGGACATCAGCATCAACCAACACAAAATGACAACACGACAGCACATGTCTAATGTCGCCACATCACAAATCATCACGGAAGCCATGCATTGTAAATCGCTTTCTGCATTTCCTCTTGACAATCCACATTCACATGCTTACGGTCGAGAGTACTAAAAGTGCATATTTAGGGTTCCGTACCTCGAAGAAAAAAAGGAACTCTTATAGGATCACTTTGTTGTCCGTCTGTCCGTCTATCAACCCTATTTTTTCAGGAACGTGTGGTGGGAGGTGTCGAGTTGAAATTAACATCAAATTCTCAGGTCCGTAACTTTGTTTGTATCACGGCTCTAACGTGATATAAATCAAACTTCTAATTCAACGAAGTCAAAAGTTTAAAATAATAGTAAAATTACAGCCTTTTTTGAATTTTCCAAGGTATTCACATGCAGTCATGAAATTTGACAAGGAGCAAGATCGTATATTTACATATACGATATATATTTTAGCATTATTTATTAATTTATAGCACAAGTAAATGAAAAAATCTTAAAACCGTATATTTGTAGTTAATTCACAAAAAATACCTCGCAAGGGACAAAAACCATAGGGAACCTACTTCCCGTTGACCTACAATCGTGATATTTGGCAAGAAACAAGGTTTTATATTTATGCGGAACCCTCGGTGCGCGAGTTCGACTGGCACTTGATGTTTTATTGTTTATAAACATTCACTGTGGGTTTAATCGGTTTGTGCAAGGCTAAGCTTGTTGATGTTTCAAAAACTGTAATTGAATCGGCAAATACATGTCGCTTCTTGATATTGTTTGATCACCATCATCAGGTTCCTATCTAACAAGTGATACATGAATATTCTGTTGCTGCATAGCGGCTGCATCAATGGGCAGTGGGAACTTGTTTGATGGAACGTATCTGACGTGCAAGAAATCTCCTGCAATAGGAATAATGCAAAATCGTCAAAGTTTCGTTAGTTTTTTTCGGCTCTCGTTGTCTGAAAAGAATGAAAAGAACCTATTGCACTTCACTTCATTTTGCTACCACTCTATAGTATGGAATTTGCACAGTGTATGGGGTTAACCGCATCTAAATAATGTTATTTTACGTTTAGACTTCACCGTTCCAAGTAATCCACATGCAGGCACCGCCGGCAGCGCCGCGCGGCGTATAATCGAATCACGTATGAGGCCCGTCAACAACGGTCCTCGGAAGCACTGCATTAGTGACGGTTCTCACGGGCTTCTGAACGATATTGTGCTTTGGGAACCGGGCTTTAATGGGATCTCTGAGCTTTTCTGAACGAGTCAGAAGCTCTGCTGGATCACATATTTTGGTTCACAAGTTTTGCAGGAAAAGCAGTTCACATCTTTAGGTAGTAGAAAATTCTCGTATAATATCTTCGCTTAAGCAGATTTAATCGTCTCCTTCATTTCTAATTTATATTTTGATATGCGTCCTTAATTTGGTATTAAGTTTGTATAATAGAGATTTCCAGAACAGATTTCCAGTAATCTTTACTAAAATCAAAACATAAACAAAACATTCAAAATTCAAATGAAACAGAAGCATGCAATTACCGCTGCTAGGAACAGCTATCCAATCGTGGGCCATTGAATGAGACCGTAGCATCGGGCATGTGCCGATGCGGATCACCTTGGCCAAATTGTCGTGACTGACTTACCTGCATACCGCTACTTGCCTGACCCATCGGCTACTTGCAGGGAAACAGACCAATCAGAACTAAATGTACAGCTGTTTGAACAGAACATCATTCCTTAAGGCGATTCCCGATCCAAACTAGCGCCGCCATCTATTTTATCTTATAATTTCGTTGAACAAAGGCAATTTCAAAATTTTCAACGGGCAGTTAGTGATACCTATTATAAGCTTTTTTTTAATGCCCTTTTAATATTTTTATTTAGTATAGTTTAGTTTAGGCAGAGATACGAAGTTGTACTTGGTGGCCACCAAACTCTATTTTCGCATCTCTGCCTAAACTATACAAAATAAAACTTATTTCAGAGGTATTAAAAAAAAAGCTTCTATAGGTATCAGAAACTGCCCACTGCAAAAAAGTGCTGTACGCGCAAACCCACGCGACTCTTTGAGGGATTTATTTAAAGGTACTAATATTTTGACAGTAATATCGCAATACATCTATGAAAATCTAAAAAAAAAACTTTTTTAAAACCTGTGATGTTCACAACATAAATACAAGAAACAGAACAAACTACACATCCCATCATATAGATTACGAAAGGTAAGGAAATCATTTATGGGCGTACGCTTCTATAACAAGCTTCCATCTGATGCAACTGAGCTCCCTATTCGTAAATTTTAACAGTACATAAAACGAAATCTTATCAAGAAAGCCTTTTACTCCATAGATGATGCTTGGCCAGATGTCACCGAAAATCAATGTTGTGCTTAGCTTTGTATAAATATTGACATGCATCTAAATCACATTATATTTAGACTTATGTAAATAGGCAAAATAAACATGTAAAGGTGTATAAGTACATGCATTATGATATATATATAAACTTACTAGTGGTTTATTTAAAGAAAAAATTCAGTGAGTAAAATCAATAACACTTATTACCTTTTTGATAATAATTACTGTTTAATGTCATGATGATCAAATTAATTAGCTGTTTATTCTATATTATTTGACTTGTCTAAGTACTCATTTTCTAAGCCTATAGAAATAAAGTTATTGATTTTTTCTTTGAATGGTGGCCAGTATTTTAAACTTAACTTTTTTCTAATGCTTCTTTTGTCTACATAGTAAGTAACAAATCTTTAAATCCAATAGTCCTTTATCATCCTCAAGTCTTAGTGTTCCCTACATAAAAAAAATGTTGGACGTAAAGGCATTTAGCGTACAAGTTTAACTTATACAAGTGCTTAGTTAGCCGTCCTACCGACCGGCGGCAGCGGTTTTGGAATGTCTACTTTTACATTTTGAGCGTTTTTTCATACAACACCCGTGTTGTTTGGCCAACAAACTAAGTAAAATTATTCTTGGGGCTCGCCACAAACACCAGCTGACCACAAAACAATGTCCTGCTATAAATTTAGATGTCTTTGGTGGTTCACACCACAAACGAAAGTTAGAGGAACCTTACAACAGAAAACAAATTGTTTTCACTTTGTCTTAAGAAATTAAGAAATTTAGAAGCGGTTGTTTATGATTAGAAACTGCATTTAAAAGCACCGGCAAGCTTCTCAATAGCTCTGATCTTCTGCAGTTTGAGTCATAAAGACCACTGTTCACACCCGGTGAAAGCACGACGCACCTTAACACATGCCATGCCACCGACCGCCGCAAAAGGCATGATGCTCAATCATGCAACCTGCTTGTTTTATGTAATGCGAAGTATTGTATGCGTACCCATCTGTGTGCTTACGAAATACTTTTAAGCGCAGCTTTTAGGGCTTCGAATGATAACGACAGTGTTTCATTTGAATGGAATTAATGATGAATACAATAAAGTTTTACTATTCACGGGTATTTGTCGCGTTTATTTTATACTTTTAATTACTTACCTTTTTTGTTTCAGTGGGTACGTTTCGACATGAACGTTTATGTATGTTTAGCAATATGTTAGACATAGCTACTCTTGGCTATAATTTAAAATTTTATCTATACTAAGCTACTTTTACTTTTTAAGCCGTGTGGTGCCGGCGTAGAATTAGCACCTCTTCTCGCGGGTGTCGTAAGAGGCGACTATGGGATATCCACCGGGGCGCTCCCCGGTGGATATCCCTTAGTCGCCCCCCCCCCTATCCCTTAGTGCTGCTGTCCGCTGACAGCAGCCCACCCCGTAGAACAATTCTACCACCGAACTGCTATCTCCAACCCGTATGCCCAGCGTGGGGATTATGGGCACTACCCCACATGAGATAAAAGCATGATATAAAGTCCTTTAAGGGGAGGCCTGAGTCCAGTAATGGATCAATATAGATAGACAACCTCTATGGCGCAATGGACGAAGACCCGTCTGCGACGCAGGAGGTTGCGGGTTCGATTCCCGCCTTGGGACAAATGTTTGTACGATCTGCAGATATTTGATCCGGGTTTCTATGTATAATAAAAAATATCTATCTGTGTAGTGTATTGTATTAAGTATATCAGTTATCTAGTACCCATAACACAAGCTCTGTTTAACTTGGGGCTAGATAATGCTATCCAGCATTATTTATTATTATTATATACGCTGTTGAGGGGAGGTGAGGAAGCTACTTTTAAAAATGAGATGAGGGTTTTATTATACTCCAATGATTTGTGCTGCTGATTTAATTCATATATCGGTAACATCGATAAAATAAGGATAAATATTTGTCATAAGTACCTACTCTACCTCTCACGTAATGATTCTGATAACCAGCCAGCAGCATCAATCAATCTGATACACGACCCAAAGAAACGCTTTGAAGTTTGTTCCCTGCTCTCAACAAGATTCCATTTAACTTTTTACTTGCAAAAAGATATCGAGGAAAATTAAGAACAAAAATTACAACAAAATTATTTTACTTCGCAGACTGCAACATGTTCTTGGCTGGTTTTTTTTGTTCATAATTATCTGAAAGCTGTACAAGACTTGCGCAAGAGCAATTGGCGATGTTTAATCAACAGCTGATGTAATGGACGCCTGCACTAGCAGCGGTTTTAAAATATAATTATTATTACGTGAATATTTACAGTCACTAAACGACATTTTGGTAAAGATGGGAATTGTGACATAGCCTTGGATGAGCGTACTGTGGATGTAATATTTATCCCACTAATTGCGCAAGTCTTGAGTGTGATTGTCAAATATCAATGCTCGTCTAGTATTGTTTGTTATTCGAGAACGTTAGCCACTAGCAGGTACATAATATACTAGATATAAATACAGGGTGTCCGGTGGGCAAATGCGGCTATGAAATTTGAATATTTCCTCTGCCCGGATAAGCTGGAAAGAGATATCATTCGATGCGGCTGGAATACGGATTGTACGACCATAGTTTCGCAGTGGTCTAGTAAGCACGGTGTCTTCACAGTCGAAGCGTTTGTTCCTCCAAAAAATTGTACTCCACAATTTTGTATGTTTTTGTAGGTAATTTGCGACGAAACAAATTTCCATAATAATGGGATTGCTTATAGACAATGCTGCCAGTATTAGAGACTCTACAGACAAAACCCGCTATTAAAGCGCTAATAAGGCCTGTACACACCCACTGTCAAGATTGGTGGTCTAAAAAGATTGCATTACACTAATCTGACCTGACTTTTTTTTCTCGCAAATTTTCATGCAGCAAACTGAACTATTGATCGTGATTTTAACTTCGAATTAAAGTCTTTATTTTATGTCAAGGGTTTGAGAAGATTATAAACCAATATTTTATGTGGAGATTTGAGCCATCTTCGTGAACACAAAACCCACAAAACTGATAAGTCTATTCCATTTTGTGTCGTCGTGTGGCCACCCAGATCGCAGGATACCCCTGGGTATTTTTCTGAAGGGGTAAAAAAAAACAAAAGTATAGGTACCATAGCTAATAATTAACGAACATAGCGAGAGATCTATGAGATCGATCTAGAAGTGCAAATCTTGTTTATATTTGATTTGCTAAGTACAGTTCAGTAATGTACTAATTTTGTGATAGTAATATTTTATGTTTTCATTTTCAATTCCGAATTTTCCTATCGAACCCACTTTACCTAATGGTAACCTAATATGCCCCCTTTAGATTATACTCCTTCTGCCATTTCACCGAAATCCGTAATTGCAGCTCCACTAACAAAACAGGATAAACACGCAAACAGGGCTCATTACTAAAAGAGCTTATTACAAAAGTATCTCACAAATGAACTCATCAATCCGACGCAGTATTACAATAATTGTTGACCGAACGTAATTGCGGCTAAAAATACGAGGAAAGCGGCTAAAAATCACAGGACTGAGGTGTTTATGTCGACATATGCGCAGCCGACGCACAAATAGAGCAATATCTCCGTAATGGTAGTTAAATGAGCGCAGATTTACTGTCTCCCGTCGTCGCTGGGGAAAAAATAATTACGTCCAGCATTGTGAGAACGTTGATATTGTTGAAACAGAACGTCATTTTGTATGATAATTTGCTTTGATTCGTGATGATCCCGAGGAATGCGTGCGCGCACCCGTCACGGTCTCATTGGAGATTGTTTTGTGGCTGACACGGGCTGACGAGAACCGTGTATCATGACAACTTAAAGTGATATTATCACTTTTTATCCCCATTCAGGATTGAGCCGCAGCCGCCATCGCGTCAAAGGAAAAACAAACAAAAAATTGCGAAATTTTGTCCTTTATCGTTTGGTCGCCTTAAGTTCTTGTACCATTTAGACACAAATGCACAGGAAATTGATTTGTCAATTTGGAATTTGATTTAAATATGTATGAAAATAAGTAAAAGGAAACGGCCTTGTATCGATAAATAAAGGCTGTTGCTATTAAAACAGCTATTGATAAGACTCCGAGCTATGAGGGCGGAGCTATCCATAAATCTTAAACTACAAACAGACACATTCAGAACAAACTCGGAAGAGTTTTTAGGAGCAAAAAATCTGAATTATTTGCTTATAAAAGGTTACAGCCGGGTTCAACGACGACCGAGGTCAAAGGTCATATCTTCTAAACTAAATCCACTGGATTATGATAACACGACAACGATTTCGTGCCAGCAGCAATGCACCTGCGCGCAATCTCGTGAGATATCTCCTGAATTTGAATACGCTCTTTCAAGGTTACGTCGTTCGGTATGCAATTAGTCGTGTATTTCGTTTTTAAAGCGTTTATCTGTTTATGGATCTGAAGAATGTTAGGTAAGGTCGTGTTTATGTTTGTTTTGCTAAACAATACCCGTAAATGCTGACACGAATGACGAGTAGGGCATTATTATCTATTACCTACTTAAGGCTTACAGCGAGATATATTTATGCATAGAGCTTTTCTAATTCCCAAGAGGGATACAAGCTCTACTTACTTTTGATGACGCTGGAGTAGACCATTATACATAAATAATGCTGGAAAATTCACACAGCATTATCTAGATATAAAAAAAACTATAAGAGTAATTTATAACTTAGAGAGTACTCCGACTTTGCGGGATGTTTTCAAAGACAATGAATGATATTCTAACATTAACTGGTATTAGGTATTATATTCATTATAGAGATTTGCTTATTTGTAAAAAATAATTCTACATTTTTCACTATAAAATCTAATAGATCTGATAGCTTGCGAAATAAATATAAATTTAACCTATGTATACCTCAAATTAACAATTCAATGTTCCACAAAAGCACATATATCACAGCTATTAAAAAATTCGATAATTTAACAGTAGAAATAAAACAACTTGATGGAAATATGTTTAAAGTTAAGTTAAGGAAATGGCTTGTTAATAATGTTCACTACATTATAAAGGAGTTTTTCGACAATCAGGTCTCTGTCTGCCTGTACTATGTATGATGATTGATTCATACGATACTTTTATCTAATAAGGTGTAGGTGTAACTTTGACACTATTTATTTTAAAAAATATTATTGTTTGTCCGAATAGGATAAAGTTGTTGATACTTACTATAATTTCGTTATGAGACCTTCATGTAACTATTATTCACACAATTTTACAATAAATTATTCTTATTCTTATGTCCCCAAGCTAAGCAGACCTTGTGTTATGGGTACTAGATAATTGATATACATAATACAATACATTACATAGTTGGAAACCTTTTATTATACATAAAAAACAATCAGAACACCCAGAACTGCATTACCTGAACTGAACTGAATTACCTGCAGATCGTACAAATATTTTTCCCAAGGCGGGAATCGAACCCGCAACCTCCTGCGTCGCAGGCGGACCATCGCCCACTGCGCCTCAGAGGTCGTCATTATTATGACATTGAAATTTCAAAATTCAAAATTCAATAACTTTATTTCTTTAGGCTTACAAAATAAGCACTTAGACAAGTCAAATTTTATAGATAAACAGCTTAATAATAATTGGTATTATTGAATGCTAGGCGTAGCTAGAAAAACACATGGTTTACGACTTTATCACTGTAAACCTACAGATCCATGATTTTCAGAGAAATCGCTTGTGGTATCATGCACGAACTTAACATCTTACCAAAGCATCCATAAAGCACATTGGTATGCCGCGAGAATTTCAACATCCAAGCACAAAGTAAACCCCAACTATTTAAGTATTTAAAGTGGAGCAGTAGCCTTAATTTACGCTAATAGGTCTCCCTATTTATGTCCGTTCGACAGAGCCCTAGCCGTGAGAAAACTGCCATTTGCTTCACTATGCCGCTGACCATTCTAAATTCCACTTCTGACCTTTCAGAATACAATCAACACTAGATACATGCCTGCTTTAATAGTTTCGGTAACATACACCAATTAGTATACAGGACTAAAAATCCTGAAATAAAGCTTTTTTTACAAATCTTTCAAGAGTTTTGTTGACGGATATAAAATGTATCTCTTTGACGACCGGAGATAATGGCCCAATCCTATAATTAGGATTTAAGAACATTTAATAAGCTAAAGATTTTTGCGACATCGTATTTTTTACATATTTTCAGCTATAACATCGTATTCATTATCATCTCAGCCCAAAAACATCCACAGCTGGACATAGGAATCCCCCAAGGATCGCCACACAACACAATGACTGCTCCTGCGCAACCCGCATCCGCAGTACAATTACAAATGTGTTTTTTGGGTTCCTATTTTTAGATGACGTTGTAAAACTTCCGCTAAAAATTTCCATTAGAATGTATTTTTCGTAAAACAGCCTGTATATTGGTTGGTACGTGGATGCAGGTACCAGTAATAGCTATAAATCACCATTATGTTAGTTTCGCCGTGGCCCCGCCCGCGCAAGGTGCGCCGAAATAATACACTTATTTTGACATTTCTGGCCTTTTCAATTAATTTATCAATATTATTTATTGATCATAATTGTATGAATATTATAGTCGAATGGAATATGGTAAGCGAGCGCTTAAAGGAATGTATGGTAGGTAATACATACCCTACCAACAAGGCAACGGGTGCTACGATAGATTTATTTGAATAGGTATAATCTGATAAAATGTCGTTAAAGTTCCATAGTCAAAAGATGTAACCAGCGAACAGGAATTGAAATTAAGAAGAACACCGACGCTTCACAATTTACCATTCTAGTGACAATGTAATTCCTAAGCAGTAGTACAGCCGTCCTCAATAATCTCAGTTTATTATGCACATAATTCGCACAAGTTAGCAAACGACTTCCTACAAGTGAATGAAGCCGCGGCGTGCGCGGGCGCAAGGCCGAACGGTGCACGCCGCTGGACGTAGTACACTCATTCAGCCAGTGTTTTATGTAGACTCGTTATAGCTTCACTCTCAAACATTACACTGCCTAACTGTTGGGTAGTTTCAATTCAGATTTTACTGTGTTATCTATTTAGGATGTGCTTTTTAGTTGAGAAAATTATATAATTTGCTGGAATATGGATGAATATTCCATCATTGAATATGGATATTCCATAGGACGGTCAAAGAAAAACCGCAAATTACAACTAACTAAACATTATTTTTTTTATTTTCCGCAATGAATTCTTAAATCCCTGACGCAAGTTACTCTCTCCTTATATCATCTTAGCCCCGTCCATCGGACACAGAGATGAATAACCACATAGAATGTACAATGTTGCAGGATATGGCCGACAATTTTCCCACATTTGTGCAGTATGATGAAGTGCTATAGTGGAAGCTACCTGACGCTGATGAAGGACTGAAGTGGTCGATATTTATCTCGATTACAATCAAACACTTCATTATGTTCTAGACTCTACAATAAGTCTAAGTTGAAATTATTCACTTTGTTTTTGCTAGCCTTTTTCCTAGATACCAAGGAGTTCGAAAGAGAAAAACTTGTTGTTGGTTTTTACAATTCAAACTTCTTGATCTCCAGCAAGACAAGTTTCTACGTGATACTCTTTTACTAGTTATTCTTATTTTAAAGTTCGTATTCTGCACCGACCGACGACATATAATTGTAATTTTTAGGCCGCCAAAAATTAAAGTTTTTTTTTTTTTTTTCAGGTAAGTACAGTTTGATGAAAAGTGAAGTGATATCCTTCTTCGCGGTATGTTTTTACACTAGACCTATCTATAATTGTCTTATTCAAACAGTAATAGATACCTTCCCATACCTGAATGGTGTATTATAAAACCATTTCCTCCAGTTCTTACCAGCAGCTCCAAACATAGAGCGGATGGGAAACCGAACGAAAGTGCCACATCCCACGATTAATAGACTATTACTCTACCATTTTAACTGCTGTTTTTTAATACGTTTGACAAACGCCTCGTCCGGTTACTGAAAGTGAGGTTAGGTAAGGTGGTTTAGAAAGTAATTAGGAAGGTGAAAAGGCCTGTTAAAGTAAAGATGAGGAAGAAATTTGGACAGAGGCACAAAGTACCAAGACGTAAATACGTGGTAAGCACCATTTCAAACTAAAATTCATCATTCGATAATATTCAACTTCGCCCTTTAGTAATATTATTAGCAGTAGCTTACAGCATAGTGTTATTCATTTCTCATTCATTAATTAAATACTGCAGACGGACGGACAGTGACAGACTTTCTATTAAAAGTGCCACAACTTTCAATACGCAGGTTGCAAGCCTGTTGGCCCACTGCCCACAAGTATAGACTCTCTTTTAGAAAAATGTGCCCAGAAATCATTGGGAGGAAACCGCGAATAGGATTGTAAATCTGAGAGTCGAGCCTAGCCAACGAATATACAATGGTAACGTATTTTGTCCAATTCGTTATCAGCATTCATACGTTTTGACAAAATCACCACGCTTCCAATGCCATATTATCAAGTCCACTATACATTTTTGGAGATGGCTGGCACAGACATGTCTGTGATGGCAAGCCTTGTCTCGTCTTGCTCTCCTTGTCCCAGACACGATTACATCCCATATCAATAGATATTAAAATCTGTAAATCATCTAAATGTTATATTATAAATTTATCATTATGATTTCAATTTCTATAAAAAGACGTTTTTGACCTTGCTAAAAAAAGCTCTACCAACAAGCTTAACCTTGGATTAGCCGATATTTTATTGATAATTTGATGCTTTCACCAAATCCCAGACACACTGCAATTACAATTCTGTCAGTCATACCAATCTGTCAGTTACGCAACAATTATAAATGATCGCTGTAATGGATTAGAAGCGTGTGCGCATGACAGGAGATGTCAATACAACAATGGCGGCGCGGGAGGTAATTGGGGTGTTGAATAAGATCACTTTTGATTAACAAGTTGATTAGACGCAAGCTTTTTCCCAGGGTTTAGAAGCCAAAGAAACTGTTTGCTTGTTTTAATAGGCTCTTTTGTTTGACTATTTGTTTCGAAGTTTTTTGAAATCTTTGGTCTCAACTGTTTCAAGAAATATAATTGTGTGAATGATCTTCTTAACCTTTAAACGTTTCTGTGTAGTCAGAATTTAGAACGTTGTAAGTACCTTTAGATAAAGGAAGGAAAAATAAACAAACACACTTTCGCATTTATAATGTTAGTATACAAGTATAGATTAAGATTACATGTATAAATTTTAGTTTACTAGGTGCTGTACCTAGTCTTGCAATACACACCTTACACCTTACTATAACAAAACATTACAAGCCTACTGAAACATAATGATAGATCAGTAGTGCATTCGTTACATGTCACTTGCACAATGCGCGCTGTAAACAAATTGCTGGCTACGCTGCGCGGGCGCACGTTTTAATTCGTTTCTTCCAGCGATTAAACAAAATGCTTAACTGTAAGTTGTACCGTTCGCTCGTTATTGTGATAATAAAATATAAATTGAGTTTTAGTCATTAAAATGTTGTATGATTCGATTTGGTTGCTTGATCGAGTGATTGAGATCTGAGAATTGTGATAAAAAGCTTGGAGAGATTAAATTATGACTTTATAAATGTTTGAAACGGGAACAGTTTCAAAATGAACACATTCACTTGACTGACTTTTAATATAATTCTTAAATCTTAAACTAAAATCTGACATGTTTCTTGATCACCGCCCGAAAATAGGCCTTTCGACCAACAAACTTCATTCGATATCTCTAGAACTCAGCCTGTAACACCGTTCTAAGCTACTGAGTAGGTAGATCTATGTATAAGATAAGAAATCTATTTCACAAATACCATACCGTTCTTAAATACCTGAGAGGTTTTAATGCAACAGTATCGTGTGTCTGACTGCGCCAAGAGCGACGCGTGCCCGAGGCTCGTGGGTCGTGGCGCTTGGCGTGAGCTCGTAATAACGTAGCGACATGCGAACAATTGGGAAATATATAAAATGTTTTACAATAGGTAGATACATTTACATGTACCTAACACTGCTTTGATAGGATCTGAATACAAAACAAAAGAATGCTTGCAGACTTGTGCACTAGAAATTGACAACTCTCTAGGTTCTCTTGGACCACTCAATAGGTAGGACATGATTCACGATTACTCACGATGATTTGATGCGATGAAATTGTGGCTTCAAATTCGTTGATGTCTCAAAAACCGTGTATAAAAATGAGGGTACAAGTACTGCGTCTGCCTGCAGAAGTCGATGCTCATTTATTGATTGCAGATAATAATATAAACAAATATTACGATATGTTTTCCTAATATCCGGAATATGTTTTCCCCCACGAGACTGATTGAGATTTGATTTGGGGGATATCAGGAAAAAAACCGGTAACTCCCCACGTAGGGGATGGCTGTGGGGGATTTTCGGAATAATCCGCTCCTTCTGAAATGTTTCATTCTAACAAAAACAAAGTTTATCTCAGTCCAAACTACAAATAAGAACATACAGACGGAGAACAGTCGGATGTTGATCAATAGTACCAATATTTGTCAAAGGAAGATCTCTCAGTCGTGGATCAATAGCCAATGTTTGTCCAGCCGTGGACGCCGTGCGCAAACAGCCTGCTTCGTGTCACTGGGTCACAAGGCTAACCTGATTTCGAAGAGGTGTTAGGTAAAGGTCTTCTTACTTCATGTAAAAACCTAAGAAAAATTCTTCCTCTCAAAAATACCCAAACAAGAAACAAAGCGCGGAGGTAGGAACGGTCGAGGACGAAAGTTGTTACATAGTAATTTTTTATTAAATATAGTCTCGTGAACACAAATCCTTTCAAGAGGTTGCCCCTATTGGAATGGTAGTCAAGTTACAAATACTGACATTCCTGCGTTTTTTTTCTTCAGAAAATAAATAAGAAATCGTTTCTAATCTCCGTAGATTATCCAACATCATAACGAGTAACTCCCCTCAACGTAAACATGTTAAATCGGGGGGCAGTTCTACTAAATCACTGCTCCACAATCAAATCCCATGACCAAAAGGTTAATTAAAAAGCCCATCCCAGGTGAAAGTAGTAATCTGAACCTTTTAACCCAATAGATAACCTGTCGTGGAGCGTTCGACAGGCCCTTTGGCAGCCTCTTTTTGGACAAACATCTACCGGTTCTATTAGCACGGTGGCCCTGTGACATAGTAACTAGTGATGGGCTCATTCCAAACGCATTGATTTTTTGAAAATGAAATTTTATGACTTAGTTTAACTGAATTATTTCGTAGATTTCTTCGAATCGTATCGAAGACGAGATATTTTCCGTTTGTCAAGAAGATAAAACGTATATCTGTAAAAGCTCATGCACTTGTAGGGCGAGTCTTGATTCGATTGGGATTGTGTAAAGACTGTCAAATGACTCGGTCTACTTGTGTATCAATTAAGTAAAAGTAGGTACAAAGTATTATAAGTAGTTACAAATGTATAAATGGATCATAAAATACAACAGGAGTCAATTAACACTTTGTTTCATAATTGATAATAATTTAGGTAAATACATTCACGTTGGGGCTGGTCCACCAGATTAAAGTCTCTCAGCGAGCTATGGAAAGAGGAGGTCGGAGTTGCTCTGAAGGATAGGATTCGTAACGAATACAACCGACAGAGAGCCAAAGTCATCGACATAGCACTACGAATTAGCAAGCTGAAGTGGCAGTGGGCCGGCCGTATCTCGCGAAGAACCGATAACCATTGGGGTAAAAATGTTCTTGAGTGGAGACTGCGACTCGGCAAACAATGTAGTGTAGGAACTCCTCCGACCAGGTGGGATAAAGATTTGCGAAAGACTGCTGGCAGATGCTGGATGCGGCAAGCTGAAGACAGGGCGCTATGGCGCTCATTAGGGGGCCTATGTCCAGCTGTGGACTGATATAGGCTGATGATGATGATGAATGTATTTGATAATGATTAAGTTTCAAATAACTGGTCTTTGAGTTTAAGGAAAAAAGTTAGTAAAGAGGTGAGATTTCTGATTTCATAAATATTTTTGCTACGAGAAAGTTCTTTGTATAAGTTTTTAATATATTCCTACCATTTATACATTAATCAGTTAATCTCACCTAGATTTCCTAATTTACCATACTTACAAACAGTGTTACTTTTATGTATGGTAAGCCCTTCGATCGTGTAAGGCTAAGACTTTGTCCAGCCTTGTACCCACAGCCGCTTTAGGCGAGCCTAGACCCGCTATGGGCTTTATTGAAAGTGTCTATTTCACTTTAAATGCAATATGGTGTAGCGTACCGGTGCGGTGGTGTGTCGCAAGTAAAATGCCTCAAGGTAAACGATAGGCGGTAGAGCTAACTGTGCTTGGTATTTTATTTTAAGAGAAAAAAGTTTATTACTTTAAACTAGAAATGACACACAGTATCATATCATAATGAAAATGTGCATTTTCTAGCAGTTTATTAGTTTATTGAGAAATTTGTACTGTACATATTAAAATTGACAGACTACGAATTTTTATTCAGAAATTTATGATTTAATTTTCTAGAAGTTCGGAATAATTTTATTCAATACAATCTATATGTAATTCTTATCTTTATAGTTACATCTACTAGTTGGCCGAATCACAAAAAAAACAGTGTTGGTAGTTACTGTCATTATTGGATGCAACAAACAGCTTTGAAATCTTACAAGATTTGAAACAATTCGAGAGCAGCTCCCAGCGAACACGTGAGAGCAATATAACGCTTATCTAACATCTCGTAATCTTAATGAGCGATTAACAACAATTATGTAGAGATCATGAACGTACATATTATGAGATTGATGTTTGCCTGGGGAAAGGGTTATACACTTTATATAAACACTATGAGGATACAGGAAGCCAACTGTCTATAACTATAAATATACCGGTTCTTACAGCTTATAAAATATACTATTATGTATGAAGTTTCAGAAATGTATCTGGGTTAGGAATACAGGCCTATCTCAAAGCTGTCCCACAGATGGGCCAAGGCATCCCTCATAGAAGGCCAATTCGGAATAGCTAAGGTAGGTACTCAATAAGTTAGAACCACCAATTTATAAGTAAATAAAGCACATTTTTGTATCTCACAAGACACTTAGCACTACAAAGGTAGAGTCGACCGCAACATTGCTAAACATTGTAATTTTCTTTAGATCACCTGAGCACATTCAACATTTGTATCGTTTTTGGATGAATGATTTTGTTTATCGATTTGCTAGAAAATTTAGTCTATGATCTCGGAGGTAGAATGAACGACAGAATTGTTAAACATATACGATT
Organism: Eupithecia exiguata; assembly: GCA_947086465.1. Taxonomy (NCBI): domain Eukaryota; kingdom Metazoa; phylum Arthropoda; class Insecta; order Lepidoptera; family Geometridae; genus Eupithecia; species Eupithecia exiguata. The sequence goes on along the minus strand of OX352228.1, from coordinate 14,657,956 downwards.
CTGGAACATCATGCAGCAGCTCATTTACTTAAAAACTCTTCTGGAAAATAAGCTCTGCCATTGCGCTTTATTTGTTGGTGCCTGTACCTAATAAATGTAACCTTTGAAACAGTAATCGCGAGCGCACCTGCTCGCGCTACACAACCGGCATAAACTGTGTCCGTACATTTGTACGGACAGACATTTATACAATGCTATCGGGAATGTAGCGGAACACGAGAAATTATGCGTTCGAGATGGTTCCGCCAAGTCTGCACTCGATGCTTATGCCTGAATTTATACTCTAAGCACTTCTAAGACACACAAAACTGGTCGTTTTATGAATGAAGAAGACACTTCTCAGGTCCTCTTCTCAAACAAAAAATTGCTTTATTTACCTATAAGTTTGTACTTCTAACTTATTAAGTACCTAAGCTATTTGAAATTGGTATTCTATGAGGAATGCCTTGGCCCATCTGTGGGACAGTGGTGGCTTTGAGATAAGCCTGTATTCTGTATTTGTAGTATATCTTAAATAGGCTGTAAAAACCGACATATTTATAGTTATAGACAGCTAGTTTCCTGTATCCCCCTCCAACTCTAGAAATTGCGTTTATTTTTTTTTACCTCAGTTGTGTCAGAATTTTTTTCAGTAAATTCAATTGTTTTTGTTATTCAACAGTTGAAAATATCATTATTTTGACTCTTCACGGAAACAGATGCATCTTTTATTTCGTAAATTTGCCATATGGTTAGGCGTTAATAGATACGTACACATTCGTACATTTCTGAATACATTATCATAAAAAGAGCTGTCGAAAGTCATTTAACTTATTTCATAACGCGGTAACTGGATGTATATGTCACAAACAAAAGGTTTATTCATAGTTTCCATATCCACAGCAATACTACTTACCTCAATAATGACAACCTTACCATGTCACAATTACACACACGTATCTATGCGATCTTGTTCACAAGCAATCAGAGCGTGCACTGCTCTCAAAATGTGAACCATTTCATACGGATCCAGCACAGAGCGATTATACATTGTTTTAATTCCGAACTTCGTAGAAAGTGTTTTGTAAAGCCAAATAACTCAATAACTAGGCGCTGAATGAGTTGAGCTTCCGGTTTATGTGTTCTATGGAGAAATGTGGGTTATTTTCACTGATGAATAATTTGGGAAAGAAAATTAAAACAGACAAACAATAGTGTCTGAAAAATGAATAATGCTGGACATATCACACAGCATCAGCGACTCCTTAAAGTTAGCGTCACAGACGACACGTCTAGGAAATAACAGAATTTGATCTGTATGAAATGAAACAAAAGATCTTATTAGGAAGCAACCTTAACCCGTTTACGTGAGGAAAGCAATGTTATTCGAGCGTGTATAAGCACCATCCCGTCTGTTTCGCTATCTGTAGGCCAGTAAATCAGAATACAGTTGTCTGGACGGACTCTAGGGCTCAAGAACTGTTTTAGTACCTACTTCTATTTTGCAGAAGTATAGCGATGCAGATGTAGGTATGCATAACCATAAGTTTTGTCGATGCTTTTGGTTATGTACCTATATATTCGTAGATTTTTCTGTCAATTAATGGACCGATTTTAAAAATTATTTCGCTTCTTTTCGAGAAATAAGTATTTATAATGCTTAAAAACAACGTAATACTTCTGAAAAATCACAAGTAGCTACTAAAATTTTGGTTTTGATATCTTCGCCAATACCTAAAACATTTTAATGTTTCTTTTCTTGTGTATAAAGTTTTATTATGAGGTGGTCTTATAAAAGTTTGTATCTCTGAATTTATGTGTGCGTAAAACGCATCAGAAATATCATCACATGATAATTTACACAATGACCATTTTCACAAATGGTTTCCATGGCATCGGGCGTTAACAATCTAAATAAAAATCGAATTTTAACTAGATGTCGTCACTTGAAAAATTAGCTCGCGCTATCGAAGTGTCCGGGCTAAAAATTGATAATAGATCCCAAACCCATTTTCATTATTACGGAATATGAAGTCGGTTTGTAGTTTTTTTAAACACGACAAATTATTAAAATAAGAATAGCTACCACACAGTCATTGGTTGGGTAAAAACGTATTTGTAATTTTTTTATAAAATTTAAGCTAAGCCGTGGTAAGGTTTAAAATCATCAAGCAATCTATCCTAGCTTTCACAGCATCATCTACCTAGATGGTGCTGTGTTAATTATTTGTTTACTATTATTTAGGTATTCGTTTTCCACCACTCCTGCCAAAATCGGCATCACTGAATGAATGCAGTTCGCACGTAGGATTCTTCCTTAGTTCGCCAGTTCACGTGGGTTCGACGCGCATCATTGATTGCGGCGGTCGGAGCCTCGTTACCGACACCGCGTCTTTTTGCGCACTCAACAATTAGAAGTAAGCATCGCTATGCGGTCACAGCAGGAAGAAAGTCTGACGGAAATGGAGTTCTTAAGATGGCTTTGTTTGAAACAAAGAGGAAAATAAAGCTGTTTGTCTGGTAATAGATCACTAGGAAGGGTTCCTGTTCCTGTAAGCCGTCACTTTTATAGGCTCTAATGTAGTTGGACGCGCAGTAAAAACCCTTTTTGTAACCAGCAAGAAAAGTTTTCCCTCATAACTGTGACCTCTTATCTCGGACAGGATTTCAAACGGTGAACGACAAAGATTAGACAGCAATCCCGCAAATGATGGAAGAAGTCTCATCACGCGGAAACAGGCGGGAATTACATAATTATCTCGTGTCACGGAGGGGTCAAGGACCACCAGACGCCAGTGACATCTGACAGCTGGCAGGGGTAACGAGACCGCGATCTTCATCTCCCCATCTTTCCCAAGATGGCGCACGGAAGCGCTGCGCGAATAATTTTCCGCGTCCGTGCCTGCGCCTGCGCATAACTGTTAACGATTTAATGATCGCCACCGGCCCGATCGCGGTTTTATTAATACCGCTTACAAGAGAGATAGCGCAGATAAATGGCAGGTGATAAAGGGCTTTAGCTGTGGGATCGGTGCGGGCCTGTACGTGTGCTCATCAGTTCCTGGTAGCGCACGGCACGTGCTGTGTTAGCCCAGGGGGAGAATCTGCGACTTTTAATCTAAAGAATGTGGTTTCGGACCTAGCTGAACATAATGATGCTCAAACGCTCTCTGAACATTTGCACGAGCCCTGAAATATTTCAGGTTTAATATAATAAAGCTCCTTGCGGCGCTTGCAAATTGAATGGACAAAACTATTCTAAAAGTGCAATTTGATATGTAAATTGTTTTAGCTTTATCGTAATATTAATTAACATTAAACACACCTCGAACTTGCAGGTGGTAGAGTGGCTCATTTGTACCTCGTACTCATAACTTTTACAATTGCAATATAGAGACAATTTTACTCCAATTTCAATTAGATAAGATAGGTTTACAGGACCACGAGAAAAGCCTTGCCAACAATTGCTATTCATTTGTAGTCCCCAAGACCTCATTCCCATAATCAAAGCCGTGGTCACATGTGGGCACAAAGCTGCCCTTTCGATAGCATTATGTAAATGTAATTGGCCGCTAAGAGGATCTGTAGATACCAGATTCTATATTATGCCATGTTCAGTGCAAGAGCAAATGTCAATGAATAAATTAATAAGTAATTTGTAACAGTAACTTGTTGCTTGAACTTGTACTGCGTTCGGTAGATCGTATTCAGAAATATGGTGTAATTGTAGAGACTACTCTTTGACTCTTCGCTCTCTCACTCATCTTCTTTGGTTATTTATTTGTCCTTTTGTCAGAAGCTTCCTTTGGCTTTGGCTCGGTACCTAGGTACTGAAACTAGGCATAGGAAAAATATGTCCGCGAGTAAATTACTATATCCCTGAATTATTATATTTCTGAAATCAAGTAGCATATCATAGAATAATCATTTGAAAAAACCGCAACCTCTTTATATTCCTACTCATCATAAAATTGGGGGCAAGGTGCAATAAATAAGGATAGATGATAATAAATATGTACTATCATTAAAATGTGAATTTGTGTCCGCGATTCCCTGCGCTCCCAGCCGTGTACACCTGACTAATTACACCCGCGCGTCGCCACCTCGCGAAACTATTACCTGACACCCAACACCGTACTGCTCACATAGTACATATTATGTAGATTCACAACTCAATAAAAAACAATGTCTGACAATAAGTGTCGAAACATTGGAAACATATTGGAGAGTTAAAATTGATGTCTGACCGTTGATAAGGGAACAAATTCTGTACGAGAGCCCTGCGTTTAAAATTGCTTAAAAATGAATAATATTGTGAAGTCACAAATCTATGAGAGATATATAAATATATCTACTAGTGACAAATCTATTGTGCGTTTCACACAATAATATTGTGTGAAACGCTAGAGACGAAATTAGTAGAAAATGTACGGAACATTTAGCAAATTGCACCATTTATTCCGCCCATTAATTCCGGTTTCTGTACTTTCTCATTAAATTATATTGTAACTCGAGATCTTATGGCAGGCTGGAGTATTTTGACGTTGTTTTGGAGAATTCTACCACAGTATTTTTGAATGATTGAAAGGTTTCCTCATACTGGGCATTACCTAGCTTTACTTATTGATTGACTAATCCCCGAATACTCAAACGCAACTAAGATATAAGTAGGTATGTCTTCGCCACTTGACACGTGCTTATATCTGAGTTACATGCAATCGACTCTACCAATCTTGAAGTTCATCCTGACCCTACAGGCACTGCACTACTGCATCCCCTGCACAGTGGTGATGAATAGCCCAGAACCCAAGGTTCCGATACGGCTATTGGCCGTAATTTATCGCATTCCTCGCGGCCCGCGCTGTCATAACTCATCCCAGATAATTGTCGAGCTGAACGAGATACAGCCATCTTAAATTGGATGGAGGAAGTGGAGGATCTGATATTTTGGAATTTACTACACCTTCCTTGTTGATTGTTCCGATTGATTTGACACTTGAATTACGGCTTTTGATGTCATAAACTTTTTGTGAAAGAGCTCATAACTCAATAGGCTACCCACTACGCAGATATGTGCAAGGATAAGTACCTAATCTTCGATTGTCAACTTTGTGGTTCACTCGTCTTCAAATTCCTAATTGATCCAATGATTTTTTATCATCTCTTTAAAAAATCTACCTGTTCAGTTACCGTGTGATCATTTACTAAGTCAAAAATGAGAGCAACCAGATGCCTACATTTATCAGGAATGAGCTGCCATCATGGGTTAGGACCACATATCCACTTTCTGAGACATATAATTGATACTTAAACCCTGTAGAGTATTTATTATACTAATTTCTAACTCTCTTGCCTAGTTTTAGCCATTATTTTACTGTAACAGTGTAATGAACGGATGTGTTAGCAAGCTGGCCGCGAATAATTTTGCAATATCGGGAAATTATCCCCTACCCGCTTATTACGCTAGAAAACAGCAAATACTTAGTTATTCTATGATAAATGCGGGTCCTCTGTATTGTAATCTCAGCTTTTTGCTGAAATGGCTTGATCAGGGAGGTCCTAATCACTGAGTAGATGCTAACAATAATAAATGTAAATATTGTTGCAGGTAATTTCAAAAAAATTACAACATTCATCTCATCACGTATCGATTTGATTTGAATCAGTTATAACATCTTTGAATGACTTGCACCTGTCGGCTTAGCTTACCTGTTTCACTTGTAAGAAGGTAAGGTAAAGTAATTGTTATTTGTGTCTATAAGATTTAATTAAAATAAATAAAATTGATAAATAAATAAACCTACTTTTTAATTATAAACAATTTTCTTTAAGAAGTCAATGAACAACGGAATTCTAGCAAAAATACATTAATTATGTAAGCTTGCAATGATAAAAATCCAAATAAATTACCGAAGAACCGGTGAAATTTGACCAAATTAATAATTCACTAGCTAAAAGCCGCGAACAATTCATTGACATGATCGGCCGTTGGATTTCCATAAAGAAAGTAGGCGACTGCGGTTGCGCGGACGCATCTCCGTCATTTCTCCGCGAGACATGCAGAGAAAACGCCTTCTGCGTTTAGGGGTGTCCATTTCTATGAAATGTTTACAATATTCTGCAAGGATTTACATAAATAAATGGGAAAAATAACTTAATGTGACTAAATCAGTGAGTCATTCTTGAAAATGACGATAAGAAAAAGATAGGTAGGTACTCACTGAAATGTTTTTGGGTTACGATCAGTTTGAAAACCTAATTAGTACCAGCCATAGAATAATAATAAAATACCTATAACTTCCTACATACTCTCTGCTTGGATGTCTATGTATGAGCAACAACCAAAGCTTGAAATTTAAAATAACAATAAATATTTTACGCTTGAACAGATTAAACGAAATTAATTATTTTATTAGGTTTTTAAAATATTTTGAAAAAGGTCGTAATGTCGAACCTAATTTCCGAAGTTTGCAGAGCGATCCCATTTTAAAAGAACCTTCATTACACTACTAATAAAATACGAAATCACTTTGGAAAAATAAGTTCCAAAGTGATTTCGTGACTTAGTTAGAGCACGCAGTACGGTGGGTGGGGCGCGGGTTCAAGTCCTGCCGAAATCGAAAATTTTGGGAATTCATTTTATTTCTTAGGGATACCCAGAGTGCGGAAAGCACTATACCTAATAACAGAAAAACCATATCAACAATAATCATGCAGGGGGAAAATTAATATGTAAGTGTGATTTTTAGTGAATTGGCCAACCCTGTCTAGAAATAAGCACATGTACAGTGTAGTTATCTATGCAGCATGCACGGGACAGCCAATGCAAGTTTTCGATTCGTCTAATCGTACTCACATAGACACGACAATGAGCTGAGGCCGAGCTTTCTTGTCACCACTCAGTTTCTACATTTACATGATAGAGACTGAGTTTTCCGACTATTTTATTATATTTTCCAATGAATACTTCTGAACATAAGTGTACCATAGTTATGAAAACTAAAATCCCTTAAAACGAGATACCTAAATAAATAAATAATGCTGGACAATTTACATAGCATTATCTAGCCCCAATTTAAGCAGAACTTGTGCTATGGGTACTAGATATTAGATAACTGATATATATTATGTATAACAAAACATAGATAGATAATTTTTACTATACATAGAAAACGACCAGAACAACATGAATTGTCTGCAGATCGCACAAACATTTGTCCCGAGGCGGGAATCGAACCCGCAACCTCCTTCCGCCTTCTTGCAGTCGCAGGCAGACCTTCGCCCACCGCGCCACAGAGGTTGTTTCACTTACCATGATTTGTGATGTTTTGAAGCCACTGCAGTGGCTTCAAAACATCACAAACTGTCCCGAATATAGTCATACTCAAGCCCATGGTAAATATCCCGGCGTGAGTGATAAAATCACTCAATTTATCTATCCTAATGTTAAATGCAGAGTTCATATCTTCATTATGAAGGACCAGAACAACAACAAAAATTGGAGACAAAATTTAAATGCAGGATCCCCAAAATGTTTGAACCCTAGACAAGTTCGGCATGCATTAGTTAGTCATAGCCTTGACTCTCCCGGGTTATTGTACCAAACAACCCGAGCCAGAAACACCCGATAATAACTTCAATGTTTCATTAGCTGCTCACGCTTTCTATTCCCATAAATCTATGATACTTTAGGCGTAAATTACCTAAATTGTTGGGTCGACCCCACACGCCACGCCTGGGGATTTGTCTCGACGGGAAGTATGAGAGAGCAGAACAAAACATGTAGATGAGTTGAAAAGGCCTCCAGGCTTAGTTTACTTGTCCAATCCTAAGTATGGACATAATAGTTTTTTCGGGAGCTAAAAATCTATTAATACATTCATAAAACTGCAGGACGAGAAAGTTGAACGCCCGTAGGAGTTAGTTATTAAAATTCCTTCGTGTTTAATGGTATTTTAATATCGATCTGTTTGGATTTTTTGATATTTATTGTATTTTTAATGATGGAAATTGAAAAGATTTTTAAAATTAAGATGGTTATAGCCTAACAGCATCGTAATATTTGAACGTAAATCATAAAGAAGGATGCTTTTAGAGTTTTATGGTGGACCTCGTTTAAAGGCACAGTGCGTCATCAAAATGAAAAAATGTTATGCCACCCTCATAAATATTCAAATTCTGTCTTTTCAAAGACTTGGTCATGGTCATCATTCAATTTTGTTGATTTTTTTCTTTTTAATTATAAGTACTTAACTATTCCGTTTTTGCAAGAACAAGAGGCAAAATTACAGCTTTTTCTAGATATACTCCTTACTAGCTTCTGCAACCGCTTTTTAAGTAACCTCAGGGTTAGGTGTATCCGCGGATGAGTTTTTTCTTTAATCAGAGATCTCTCTCAGAGAGCTTTACAAAAGACCCTAAGTAAGTACTTTACTGTGTCCAAAAAAATAAGGTTGGAGAAAAGATTGAAAGGTTGTGGATGAATAATCTGAGTGTGGAAGTTTTGGCATTCTTACATTATTTTTGGTAGTCTATCTTTTCGATTCAAAACATAAATGGGGGTAGGGTCAAAATGATCCCAGGGATTGCAATTATGTAAAATAATATTATAATCAATAATATATTAACTGGTATTGATATGCATCAGTTGAGTTACCTGTAGATTGTTAGTAACAGTCTGCAGTTAGCTCAATTGTTTCAATTGTAAATACTAGTTTTAATTTAGTTTTATTATTTGATTGTAATTTTCTTTTTTAATAAAGACTATCCATAATAATATTATGCAATTCATGACATAAACTAAGAGATAAGTTTTCATGATACTTATGTTTGTTTATCATGCCTTGTATCAATAGGTAATAACGTAGATAGGTACATGATAAACAAACAAACATACGCATTAATTAGGAAACCCTGAAATCATTTTACTCTTAGCATTTTGACAGATTCTATAAAAAATGTTGAATTATTTTACGTATTTTAGTAAAATAATTTAACATTTTTATATAGAATCTGTCAAAATGCAAAGAGTAAAATGGTTTCAGGGATCATTTTATACGTGCACAAGGGGATCGTTCGATCCCAAATGCGCTTTTATTAGGGATGATTTTCTAAACAATAGCGAAAGAATTTTTAAATAGGTCCATAGCGACGGAAAAATCGACGAACATACACAAAAACAAAATAAAACCTGAACTCTGTTAAAAAAGCAAGCATCGTTAGCAATAATTAGACTGTAGCTAGGTTCCATGTAGGCAGTACATATAACATAGTTGTGGTTGTTTCCAGATGAGGTGGTTCCCGTGAGATGGGGCAGGCGGGCAGCCACCAGGGCGGAGCGGCGCCGCAGCGGCCGGCGCGCGCACGCACCCTGCCGCACGAGCCGCCGAGGCATGCTCCCAAGGTAAACACTGATTTACAGATTCTGCTCATTTCAACGACACCTATGGGGAGGTAAAAGGGTTGCAGGTCCGATTCCTGCTGCGGGACAAGCCCATACGTTCGTCGAGCTCCCGTGTAGTGCTTGCACTCCTAGATATAGATAGGTTAAGTTAAATTGGTCTGTACTTTTTTGCGTTTCCTGATGACGCATCGTGCTTTTGGAATCCGCGGTGTACGAAAAAAAGGCAGAACAGCAAACGGGTGCTAAGTAAATTCTGATATACTCAATCCGTTTGCGCTATGCGCCGACACTGATAACATAAATGAAGTATTATGGTTACTAAATTTGCTAGCATACACTAAATGTGATGATTCTGGTACAGTTCATGGCAACAGTACTACGTGGTGATTTTTTTCGTTAAATAACTGATTGTTGTGTATATTGCAGGTGCTGCCACTACTGCTGGAGTCGCCGCAGCTCCGCAGCACGGACAACGGTGCTATCCTCCACTCCGGCGGCACCATCAGCGGACGACGACCCGAAGCAGCCAGGGCGCCACATGGACATGTGGTCAGTAGCTTTTGTTTAAATGTTATGGTGAAGGATCAGAATGTATGTTTGGCATCTTGGAAAAATATGCATGATCCTTTTGATCATATCATTGAATACCCCGTCCGCGAAGTGCTTTCTGTACTTAAAAGTGCTTTTAAATCAGTGGATTGCTGTGTTAACTTCCAGCACTCGAACGTGTACCGGTCCAGATCAGCAGGTGCTACTGGAGACGTTGGCGAGATGCGCATGAGGGAGCGAGATCCCCTGCATCGCTCGCACACCAATCTCGACCTAAGGCATAACGATGGTAAGGGTTATTCCAGTTTTCTCCCCTGAAATCCCCCCCTTAAGGGGAAAACTGGAATTTTAAAATATGAATTCCAGTTAAGGTTCAAAACTGTTCAAATTCGGAATCCTTTATGGATGTAAGCTAATTTACTTCGGTTTTGTTTTTTCAGGCAGTGTGAATAAAAGGTTTGGATCAGAGCCAGATTTGAGAATAGAAGAAGAACAGAAGACGAGATTGAATAACAACAAACATTTTCGGAAAAAGTACCGAGCACCTCCACCGCCTAGCCATGATGTTAGTATTATTATGATTCTCAATTCATCACACCAACTCCATAACAAAAAATATAAAACTAATAAGTTTATGCTCCTTTTCAGCATTTGGATGGTTCTTCGCCAGATTCCAGTGAAGGAAACCCAAGGACGGAACCCAGGAAACTCAGACTTTTCAAAACGAGAAATGAAACCAAAAAGCTGAACGGCCACGACAACTCAAAATCACTGTACAATAATCACGTAGAATACAAGTCATTAGACTTACACGACCCGTCGTTTGAGAGACGATACAGATCGCCATGCAAAGACAAGGACCTACACTACAAGTATCCTGATAATAGAGATATGGTTCAAAGCACAGCCTCGCTCAAAAGAGAAGAAAGATTACTACAAAGTAATCGACAAGAATACAAGAAAACTAGAACGGATAGAGTCAGTGGATGTAGAGCGAAAACATCCAAAACGAATGAACAGAGCGAAGCCTGGAAGACCCCATTATTGAATAGAAATTTCAGGTATTCAGAAAGATTTAGAAGAGACGACAGTGAATTACCAACTCTTAGGAGAGAGAAGACTTTCGATGGTAGTCTTATCGCAGACAGAGATAGCGAGTCTCCCAGAGTAACACATGAAAGTAAAATGAAAATTATCGGTGATCAACTGAAAGCAAACAAATTCAGTCCGTTAGCCGAAAGCAGCAAACCCCTGAGAAAATCTCTTCCTTCACTATTAGTGAAAAATAATGAAGAAAAAGATGAATTTCAAGCGGAACTCAAAAAAGCTACACGTAGAATAAAAAATGAATTAGGCAATAAAATAAATGTAAGTGAAACCAAAACTAGTCAAAAAGATAAATTGAATGTGGAGAAACCAAACCCAACGAAAGTTCAGAGTAAAGTCAAAGAGTCTAGTCTCAATAAGGTCCCGCATATGGAACCATTATTAAACAATAGAAGGCCTGTCACCCGTTCTAGTGATGTCAAGCCGAAAACGACGACACCAATCAAAGCCAATAGCAAAACACCTGTCAATAAATACAAAGAGAGCAATAAAGAGAATGGACGACCAATGCCCGATCGAGGGCAGGCATCAGGAAAAGAATCAACCCCAGAACATTCACCAACAAGAAGGAAGGAATCCTACATCATTCCTATTTCACAGGAAAAAACGTAAGTTACCACAGATTAACGGCCTTATTTCCGATTATTGACTAGTATTCACAAAATTTTAAACGATTCACACATTCTATACTAAGAAAATGTATAATTGTGTTCATTGCTAATGTTTCACTATGTGCATTGTTGGCATTGCCCTATAAAAAAAGAAAACTATGTTTTTTCTTTCAGTCCGAAACAACCGTTGAACAACCAAGCCCCTTCAAAGCAGTTCTACTTCGGTATGATAGAGAGTAAACAGGCCTCTCCGAGAGAACACCTCAAGGAGTTTCCAGGTCTCGGCAGCCCTATCATTGAAGAGATTGGAGACTTCAGACTCATAGAACAGAAACTGCTGGGGTACCATGATGAAGATGCTGAGTTTGAGAAGTTCAACGCAAAGTTGAGAGAGGATTGCAAAATGAAAAACTGTAAGTTTACATTACTCCCATGCCCGTGTCGTAGAAGCTTCACTATTTTAATACTTTTATTTCATACATATAGAATATCACGAATTTGCGTTTTTAAATCAATCAAAATGCTTAGGTAGGTACATACAATCTCAAACCCGTTTATAAATTCCTTACTAATTATTTATTTATGTCAAATATCAACAACGTTTCAACTTTAGGCTTATATATATAAGCACTTAGACAAATCAAATTTTATACTGTAAACAGGTTTATAAACAGTTATTATTATCAAATTAGAATCAAGGTGTTATTGGTTTTATCCACTTCAATTTTTTGTCTACTAATGGAAGAAGTGTAAAATAAACCACTAGTAAGTGTATATATGACTTATAACTCTAGACACAGCGTCCACAGACACTTAAGTCATATTTTTCTCAAAATGTTAAAACTCACAGGGCTTGGTTTTTTGTAAAATCCTTCGACGGGAATAAGCAAATAAGTACGCACGTATACCCAAAGTACAATATTTCCTCCAGACCTTAGTGGAGTCTTGCATCCGTAATATGCACATAACGATGACTTGGATCGGAACCCCAATCCCATTTTTAAAAATGATTAATTTGTAATTTCGTTATTTTTTCTTGCCTTTTCACAGTATCATCGGAATCTGCCTTATCCTCGGAAGGCTCTGAAGGCGAGGGGTCAGAAGGCTCGCTCGGCATAGCTTTAAGGCTGCGGCCCACGTTACCCAAGAAACAGCCGACTATGCCAAGATTCTCGCCAGCAGCCGCGTGGAGACAGCTTGCCAGCTTGGATGCTCATCTTACTGCTGGTGCGTAATTCAAAAGTTATCCTATACACACAAAAGCCTAATTTTCACAAAAACTTGATATCTGCACAATTAAAACAGTATGTCGCCTTTGGGGGACTGAGGTGTAGCTTTTGGCACTTAATTATACGAGTAGGTACCTAAAAGCGGCGAGTAAGTACCTACTGATTTTGCTTTCTGTTCCCAAATGTACACTATTTTGATAGACTAAATAAATTTTTTAGAAACGCAACCTCTAGCAGTTGAAACGAAGATGTCTGCAGATATATCGGCTGAAGCATCACCTCGGTCTGAAGAGTCGGCCGACAAGTCTGGAGACTCGGGGATCAGCGGTGATCACGCGCATAGCGACCAGAGACTGGACTCGCCTTCGAGACATAATGTAAGATGAGCTATTACAACTAAGGTTCATTATACAATTTTCCTCATACCCGTTCTTGTTTTGGTTTTTTAATTAGTTTTTTGGTATACTGGCAAACTAGTACTTAATTTATTTATGGTTAAATTGACGATATACTATTATATAACATCACCATTTTTGCCCAGCACATCACGCTATCTTCACTTTATTTCACATCTAAAACCAAACTTCATTGTCAGGTCCAAGACACCAACCCCATCGCTTGGACCCCCCAACAAGACCTCGGCGACAGCAGCTCCGACGGCGCCGGCACAAACGCACACGTCCTCAGTCCAGGGGGTATTGCCACCTACAGCCCTGGATCACAGCCTTTCAGCCTTTCCTTACCCCGGGACGGGCAGGACAGGGTGAGTCAAAAAGATGTTAGACGGGAGGTTAGGCAAGGATCCATTGTGATTTGTGGGATCCATTTTATTTTTTATGTACGCTTTTAAAGTCCAAATTTGGTTTAATTTTTTGATTTGATGTAGTGACTAACAAACTAATATAGCCCTAGCCTCCCGTAGAATAGAATGCTGAGGAGGAGTAAAGGTTGTAACAACTAACATTTTCGTGAATTGACTAACCTAACCGCTAATCTAACTATAAATTTCTTAGTTACAAATACTCACTTTTCTTGATATAGGTAATGCCACACACAATGCTATCCTTTGTTCTATTTTCTTGTGATTATGAATACGAATGCAAGATACAAAACCACGCCACTCATTTATGACTGTCCTGTTCTTATTCTAATGCTCTACCCCGCCTAAGCCCGCCTTGGTTTGTACTGTACACTACTCATTTATGACTGTCCTGTTCTTATTCTAATGCTCTACCCCGCCTAAGCCCGCCTTGGTTTGTACTGTACACTACTCATTTATGACTGTCCTGTTCTTATTCTAATGCTCTACCCCGCCTAAGCCCGCCTTGGTTTGTACTGTACACTACTCATTTATGACTGTCCTGTTCTTATTCTAATGCTCTACCCCGCCTAAGCCCGCCTTGGTTTGTACTGTACACTACTCATTTATGACTGTCCTGTTCTTATTCTAATGCTCTACCCCGCCTAAGCCCGCCTTGGTTTGTACTGTACACTACTCATTTATGACTGTCCTGTTCTTATTCTAATGCTCTACCCCGCCTAAGCCCGCCTTGGTTTGTACTGTACACTACTCATTTATGACTGTCCTGTTCTTATTCTAATGCTCTACCCCGCCTAAGCCCGCCTTGGTTTGTACTGTACACTACTCATCGTCTCTGACTAACCTTTATTCCTCATCAGCCAGAGCTAGGTCAACAACCTCGCGTAGTTTAAAGCGATGTCGTGTTTCTACGAATGCTTTCAGGGCAAACAGCTGACGCAAGGCTTCAACAGTTTGCAAAAACTTCGGAAGTCTGTCTCTGGAGCGCTTGGCGCAGCCTTGGGATCGAGACGGTTTGACATAGAGCATGAGCCGATGTTGCCCGAGCCGGAACAGAACTGGTTCCTGACAAAATCGGCGCCGAATTCACTGTCTAATCCATTGTTGTATCCGTCGACGAGACCGAAGACAGCTAGCGATGAAGATATCATCAAGGAAGAAGAGTCACTGCCACCTCCTGAGAAGGTGAGGTTTGAGATTCACGAATGCTTGGTTAAAAAAGTATGTTGTGAATGAAGCGAAAGGCAAGCAAGGCAATAAGTACTCATAAATAGTAATATAATTGAATAGAATACCTGAAAACGCCCCTATATTTGCTTCTAGGTATCACTTTATGCTTCAACGTGGTGTATGGTATGTGTGTTGCTCTGGTTACTTTATTAATATGTAATTGGTGACACAGGAGGAGTTACCATGGAGGCCTGGCACATCATACCTATCGTGGGGTGGGCATGTGATGTACTTGCCCCCTGCGCCGGAACAGCCTCTGTCCATGATAGGACCCATTGATCGACCTGTCAGGTTAGTACTGCGGTTTAAGGCTGTACATTTTATGTTTGCATGAGCCTCTCATATCCGCCATAGTGTTAATAACTATTTTATTTTTTATTTTATTTTAACAATTAGGTTAGCCAACAGCGAGTACACCAGAACTTACAAGTATTTAAATAATTTATAAATTAATTATTTTAAGTGCACCAACCTCTTACAGGCCGACACAGCATGCGTGAAACTTAAACTATAAGCTCTCTACTCAACTAGTATATAAAGAAAACAAGGCAATAAGCTAAAACACAAAAGAAATAAGATAGTAGATAATTATGAAAATTAAAAATTAATAAAAAATTAATTGAGAACAAAGTACATCAGCAAATGAATTACCTAATTAATATGACACATGACTGACAGCCAAACGGCAGAGCGGATTCTATTTGTATTTGGCGATAACGTAGAGAAAAAAAAAATCACTATCTAGATATAGGTACCTAGCAGGTGACGGCGGAAGCTAGCAAGGCTGTCATAGTGGATATCCAACAGATCACATTTTATTTACGATCTTGCAAAAGCGGGGGATGGGAGAGTTAGCGCCTAACACTGTTTTTCTAGGGGGAGGGACGAGAGGCGTTATTCTGTTGCGGGGATAACGGGAGGGCGCTCTAAAGCGAATTTTCTGCAGTAACAGAGCTATGCTTATTTGTGTAAGTAATTATCGTGGTTGTTCACCCCGATACTTAAAATATTAATAAATCTAGAGCTCGAACATGTAATTTGTTCCGCATAGAGTTTAAGCGTCGGAAACCAGAATCCTACAAAGTGTCATGATAATTTTAATCGTCTATAATACGTATAATATTTAACAAAAAAATTGCGTCAAACTACTATTGTGTATACCTACAGGTGGTATAAATACAAATAAAGTGCTCATGTCTTTCTATGGTCTCGCATGTAATTAAACTAATTTAAAATGAAAAGACCATTGATAAGATGTGATTTTTTCATCAGCTATAAACAATTTGATTTTAAATAAATAACGTTCCTTTTGGTATCTTATTATATACATATTAACAAGCACTTTTTAATATACTTGGCTTAATGTGGAGTTTCTTTTAGAATCAATTCCTGGTTTTTGTCGCATGCTTTCTGGAAAAAATGTCCGTGATTCCTAACAATATTAGCTACTTCATAAATATAGAGCGGTGGTAGAGGTAACAAACCAAGCTACGGAGCGTGGTTTGTTACTTCCTTACTCCTTACTACCTTGGTATCAAGGATTTGCAAGACTCATCAGGCAAGATTCCAAAAATCGCCCCTCACTTTTATTTCCGCTTTAAATGCTAATTATGATCAAGTTAGAGTAACCAGCCTGGCTAATACTGCCACAGTCAGTCTTGTAATCAATCCGTAATTAATTAGTATGCTTACAATTGACGAATTTAAGACTGGATTGTTTCCCTTAATCCCTAGGAGTAAATCAAGTGGGTGCCTAGAATCATCGGCGCGTGCGGCGAGAGCGGCCCTCGGCTCGGAGATGAGAGAGCGAGACCGCTCGGCCTCGCCCGACATCGCACGAGCTCTGCCCGCGAGAGTCGAGCCTAATAACAACACGGTAAGTGCTTTGCATTTAATAAATAATTAACTTAATATGTACATCATACAACAAAATATACAAACACAAATATCAGAACTTCGTTTTCAGGAACAGCCTGTTGCGTAAGTTCGGTCTCCTTTGCACAACGAATTGCATTCCGCAATTGTAATCAATCAATAAAACTGGATAATACACACAATTAAAATACTAATTTGATTAATTTAACTCGTAATAGGTGGTGTAGAGATAGAGATAGAGAAACATTGGTGTACATAGGTATGTGCGTCAATTAGAATTTTTTTGGTCAATATTTCGGTCCAAAATGAAATTAGGTATAACTCAAAATTTAACCATGACAGCGACAGCCAATCGCGACAGTAATCCTTCCTGAATTAGCCTACCGTTTGTTCAAGGCAGTCGATCGATGGTCACTTTGAGTCGACCATCTGGTCCAAGCTGATGAAAACGAAGTACAGGGTTTATTTGGACGGGACAAAAATACATTCTGATTGATTTGTTAGCGATGTTAGAAGCTTATCTAACTCGCCACATAAGAAACTTAGGCTCTGAGGCTCTGAGTCTGACTCAGCGCTTATATACTTTTCTTATGTGTATCTTATAGCAATTACATACGAAATTAGAATCCGAAGCATTGCTATTTTAACTCCGTGATTCTGCAATGGTTTTTTGTCCCATATTTGATATCATCGTAAATAATCCTTTTCAAATCACGAGCACAGTATATTTAAGATGACAGTTTTAAAATTCACAGCGGAAACTGTAACTTAAAACCTGGCATGAAAACGATATCTTCGTTTTCAATCGTAGATTAGGTATCGACATATTCAGGTAGCTAAGCTATCCAAACCGATCGCATAATGTTCGAGCTATGTTACAAAGCTTCCAATCTACGATCCGAACGCAGTTTAAAAGAAGCAAGCTTCTGCCGGCCGCGGCCGCACAGTATCAGCATACACTTTGCTCTCTTCAATTGCCCTGCTCACTTTACTAATAACTTACATAGGGCTCGATGATGTTGTGTGGATTTCCCAACATTATGAGTTATTTATGAGAGCTCAGTTTAAAAGCCGAGTGGATCTTTAAGCTGGCATCATTTCGGCATCGGCATTGCACATGGCTTTCCTGGAAAGAGTAGCATGCACTTCATATCACTGGAAACGATCCTAAGTAGGTACCTATGTATCTTGCTGACAAAAATGAACATCCCATCAGCTACGAGTATAAAGTTTGTGGAACATCGAAAAGCTGTCACAGTATGACCGTACCGTATCTTAGATAAAATTTACCATCTGCAAGTAAGAATACTAAAATCGATCGTCCCCAAAAAAATTAAACAACAAGCGCACGAAGATAGCAAAATCATTTTTAAATATACAGATGTACTACCAATACATGAAAAAGTAACCCTTGCTCTTTTAAAAGAACAGTACTTCAATGAAGAAGTTCAGATACCCATAACTCACAAAATAAAAACTAGAAAAATAACCCAAAACAAATTCACAGAACCTAACGTCAATAACTTCTATGGACGAAGAACTATAGAATCTATGATACCAAAGTTAATTAACGCCCTACCACAAACTTTCAAAGAAAAAGTAAATGATAGGAACTATAAACGTATGCTCGAAAAATATTACCACGAACAGCTGCAGAGTGACTAGAAGGAAGCTACCTATAACAACCTACAGGTATATAGATTTTTGTTTTAATTTTTTTTTTTCAGTTGAGATTTTGTTTTGTTTTTATTTTGTTATGCCAATATTTGTTTTATCCAAATGCAATGTTACCTTAATATATAAGATCAATACGAGTGTGAGCACCACTACAAACCAACGTTGGTTTAATGGTGCAATATTTACCAAACTATGTATACTTTTATAAATAAATAAATATTATATTATATATTATATATAATCTATAATGTTTGTTAAACAATTCATAGTCGGGATATGTAGGACCCAGGTAAATAAATTATTAGCAATTCGTTTGCTCCACCCAAACCCTGATTTATCAAACGAACTTGATATTTTTAGCAGTTTTTTTACAGTTTATCTTTTTTTTTACAGTTCTAGATGATTATCAGTTGTCCACTTAGACAATTTAACCTGCTGTTAATGTCTAAGGTTGTCCAATAAAATTGATTATTATCATAATTCGTGATTGTACCTACCTACTACAACAGACGGCGTGTAACTCGTCAATCCAAAAGCGCAATCAATTGAACCAGAACTGTACCATCTAATTCTCTTCTCACGTCGTCCTATAACTCATAACCACCATTTGTTGTGGTTGAGCAACGCGGCCATTAACTCGCTTTGTCTGCGATAAACTTATTTATTGCTGTAATATCGCAACTCTCAAATTGAATCTGTGGGCTGGGCCTTGGATGCTGATCTATGGCACCTGCTCTCGTGGAAACGAGCGGTTTTGATGTTGATTGATGTATCACTAGCTTTATGAGGCTGTTTTACAGAAAACTAGACTATTATGTGCGCTACTATTTATTAACGATCGTAGCAACTGTGATCATTACATTATTTAATGTAAACTGTTTGTCGTCTTTTTTACATTAATATTTTAATTATAACTTAGTATCTTTGACTTCTTACAATACAGTTTTTGATGATAGCAATCTTTCATTTGCATGACCTTGTTTTTGTTTTCCGCTGACGAAGTTCTCATTGTCCAGGTTTTAAGGAAAATCTATTCTATTGTCAGTGATTCTGTAACGTGGTCTTGTCACATTAAAAAGGACCCTTGTCTTATACATATTATTCTTTCTTTTGTAAAATGCTAACTCCCTTTTTGGCGCCTGCATTTTACAGCCACAAATAGCACGATACGTAGTCATTCAAGTCCAGTTACCTACACCTACTGCCGAATTCTCGTAATGAAATAGTCACACCGTTAATATTGTAACCCGAAACTATTGTTGTAAAACTATTACCTCATTTTGGATTCCTAGCTTTGCTCCCATTCTCATTGCTTCATCACATTACGTCATTATCACACGGTTTTTGCTGAACACATCCATGTCTTAATTAACGCACTTAGTAATTAAATCGTAAACCATTTTAGACATTCTCAAGAATGCCTTTGTTACGCTTCGGTTTCGATGCAACCAAACTAGACAAAAAATATCCAATTTATTTTGCTTATCTAAAAAAATCTAGTCTCGCAATTTGTTATGTAAAGTAGAATATCTTAGTCATAGCAACGTCTAGTAATTAGTATTCTGATTTACGTAGATTGAATTATTTGTTGATCGGCTCTAACTACATCATCTGCATCATCAGAACTTATAGATGGAATTTATAAAAAAAAAACATAAATAAATCCTTGTGGATTATTGTTATACAGGTTGTGGTTTTTAATTCTTAAGCAAATTTCTACATTAGCATCTACTTCATCAGTATTCTCATCTGTCCCACCATTGTCCGGGCTACACGCCCCATGCCATGTTCTGTTACGGATCTGTATGATCGTGACCTCATTACAACTTGGCACTTCATCCTGAGCTGTTTGCACTTCTCTCACGTAGAAATCACCATTGACAATGAGCTTATGGGTTGTCATAATAACCAAGAAAGCTGCAATAAAGAGTTTTTTTCTATCCAATGGTAACAGATTTATACGATAAACAGTATGTGCTATTCCAGGATAAGACCTTTTCTATGCCATATTTCAGCCCGACCCGTTCAGTAGCTTTAGCGAAGTGAAGAAGGAACAAACAAACATCTATCCATCTATTCAAACTTTCGCATAATGTGATCAATATTGTAATTATGATTCTTTTCCTATCACCTGTGTGATTGCTGCCAATTCTTCTCCTTCCGTAGGATTTTTCTCGCCTTCTCTTTTACCTGTTAAGTAGTTTACCTTTCAAACAGAGTTCATCAACCACGAACCACGATTATCCGAAAGTTTAGGAATGCTGAATAGATTATTGCTCTTATGCAATTTATTTTCTTTCGACTGGCATTTATCTTGTGTATTTCGCCCACGCATACACAACATTTTGGTGAATGGATTCAGACAAAATGCGTATGCAAAAGATAACGTACATTACCTATTACCTACTGACGAAACATCGTCATTAAATTTATAGAGGCAATAGATTGATAAACGACACCAATATTTTGTTTCCCTTTCAAATCTCAGTAGTACCTATCTGATAGCGAATACGTTTGAACGTTTGTTTAAAGTTTTTATGTCACCTGCTTAGTATGCACAGACTGATCTGATTATCAGAAATCAGGATTCGCTGTTGAATCAGTAACTAACCAGCGGAGGTGGAGGTGCCAAAACACAGCCTTCGTGCGAATAACTGTACTTATCTCACGCATTTATATTATGGAGGCATAATGTCAGAGACTAGAAATAAGACATGTATGTAGATATGTGTTTATTTAACGGGGTCTTGCGTATATATATTTAGGGGAGTATTTTCAACCACCAACCAAAATAAAATTGCTGTTTCAATTCAGCTGTATGTATTTATGTATGTTAACTTGATTTTTTATATTTTTCTTGCGTAAAGGAATGATCACGGTAGTCTCATAATAGTGTTTTTTTTTCGTGAGAATAGGCTACTTGACTACTACTGGGAAATAATTCTGACGTATTGTCTGATAAAAATAATGCAAAATGTAATTAATATTTCTTCAAGGTCAGTCGTATTAGTTATTTAAACTATTTTTAAAGTTTGAATAAAATAATGCCGCGCCAAAACGATAATCTCCGTCATGGCTCCCGTTTTCCAAGCTATGACGTCACCCCGCCACACCACACCTAACAAGAAGAACTCATTGACACTGTAATCTGCAAAAATATGACGGCACTTGCGATCCAACCAAACACGTTTTCGGTCACGTGATCATATATCAAAAAATATGTAATTTTAATCCCGTTTTTTTACCTGATTACGCTTTGTTACGTTGTCACTGACTAGGATGAAAACAATTTGGAACTTATTTTTAATGTAGTCAAATGGCCTATTCTACTGGTCCCGTAAAGCTTAAAAAAACAGTACAAATTAACTGAAATTTTCAATTGGTTTGTAGTTTTGTGTGTGTAAATTCAAAAGACAACAGACAAATCCGACAACCTTAGAACGGCAACTTACAGTCGGAATTCCGTTTCGAAATTTCAATTCGAAAAACAAAAGTGAAAAGTCAATAACTTTATTTCTTTAGGCTTACAAAATTGGAAATATCGATTTGGGATTCCGTACATATTTCATTTAGATACGTTTTTTTGATTTAGATTCCGGACGCACACGCCATGCGGAATTTTGGATCGGAGAAAATTCCGAACGGAAAACTACTGTATGTTTGTGATAGATGCATAGATTCGTATGGAGCGTTCGGAATCCCGAATCGATATTTCGAATTACGTACGTTACGTAACGTGAAACTTTCTCTTGAAAACTGCCAAAAATCTGTTCCAGCTCCTGTTGAAAACACTCACTCCAGGAGATGAATGCCCTCACTATTTACATTATTATCATTTAGTTTCATTATTTATTATCATTCATTAAAGTTCAAACTATACGAGTAGTATTGGTAATATTTTAGTATCGGCGATAAAGTTTTATTGTAAAGCTTCCTGCAATAAAATTATTGCAGGAAGCTATCGATGTCTCAGTAAAATACGAATAATAATTCTACAAAAAATCATTACCTACACAATAACATTTGCTAGGTATTAGATCACGAAACAAACTTCTTGCTTTTAAAAAATCAATCAGTCGTCGAAGAAAACACATGTATTCATGAAAAAATGTATAGAGGCTGTTACACCTACAGTTAGAGCTAGTTCGTTATTCCGAGCACCATTGGGTACATCCATCTTGTCACGTGAATGTCCACAAAATTAATTAAAATGGCGATTTGAGCCCGTGCCCGTATATTATACACGACACTTTTTATAAGAATATCATTTGTCGTAGTCAGATATAATGCATTAGGCTTTCTATTCTGGCATTTCTGTTTATTCAAAATCTCGAGTCTTTTGACCTTGGCCCGATCAATGTCTGCGATGCAGGAGATTGCGGGTTCGATCCCCGCCTCGGAACAAATTAACGAGGCAAAGATCACGACAATATCATGACTCGGGGCAAATATTACGCAATGCAGATATTTGTTCCAGATTTTCCGGGTATTTTTTGTGTAGGTACATACCTAATTTCTCGTCGTAGGTGAGTCATCATGTTCAACTTTGCTATCCGTCTACAAGTTGTGTAAAAAACAAGAAGTTTTCCCAGCGCTACAGCGCGTGAAAAGCGACAGTTTTCCTCCACGTAGATCATGTAACGTACAACGTAGACGTAGGAGGGATGCGCGCGCGCCGCCGCCCAGCCTCACTCGCACGTGGCGCGCACCGGGCGAGAGTTGTGTCTGTGCGCAGGAGTGACTTGTTTACTACTTAATTCTTTATTTAATTTACGTCGTTTTTTATTGAAGTGATTTTTGAAGAGTTGATTAGCTGAAGAAAAGTAAGGTAAGATTTTTGAATGTTTTTCATATTTTGCTAAAGCGCAAATAAATTAATAAGTGTAATAAAGTAAAAATATTGTAATATTTTTTCGGAAGGTTTAACGTTATTAAAAATAATATTTAAATGATTCCGACAAACAGGCTTATCGAAACATAAAACCAAATTTTACTATATTAATTATAGTTTATTTCTAAAAATTTATCTCTTAGTAACTTGTTTTGTAGGTAGGTACTATATGTTAGTACTTATGTACTGAAAGATGACGTGATACCTACTGAAACGATAACAACAAACACCTACTGAAACTGCGCGTGATTTAAACGACTTGTGTCAGTAGAGGTGCGAGGTAGCTACACCTACGTTTCATATAATTAACAATTGTTTATACACAAACAGGCACAGTGGCAGAAAAACATATGATAAAATATTGTCATCAATTAATTGATGGAAAATCATACAAATATGTACAATTATGCATATTTAAGTTATGCTTGAGACTTTATAGTTTACCTTATTTAATTAGAATTTCAACTGTTCAGTGAGAACAGAAAACTGCACTTTAAATAATAAGTAAAAATTTACGCTAGTAATTCTTTTAACTATGTAATCTTACACTAATTTTTGTTTTTTTTCCTACAAAGGAAAAGTCCAACAACTTCTCTTTATTTCAAATCTCATGCCTGGCCAAAGCTAAGCATACCTGACTCGGAGTTAATTAATTATTTACGCAACTTACCGAATAAAATAATGATTTTATAGTTGGATGCGCAAGAGTGGTTTAGGAAACGCATAGATGGTGGAGGTGGTGGCTTCCGCGCAATTATCGCTAAATACATTAAGAAGGAGTTAGCAGATGCATATCTGATGTAGGTAGGTACTACACTACTAACGCAGTAGATACCTACTGTGTTATGAGGAAAGTAGGTAAAAGTGAAACTAATTTGATGATGTTGTTTTGCAAAATGGTTTTATTTCGATGAAGATCAGCGTTGTTAATTGTGAAGTAGGTAATTTAAATCTTGAAATCAAAATTACTTTGATGAAAAACCGAATAGTTATGTTATATTTTGAGGCACTTGCTCATCCGAAATAGGTAGGTATTTATTAGCTTTTAGCGGTTTATAATTGTTATTTTGGGGGTAAGATTTTTGGCGTTTGAATCCCTGGCTTTATACAATATTATGGTCTATGTAACGATTATAAGGAAGCTTTACATTACAGCGACTGTTCCTTCACATAGCGATATGAATCTCATTTGAATTCCGGTTTTTTATTAACAAGGTATCTCTGCTTTGTTCTAGCCTCTAATCATCACGTACCTATCATAGAATTACCTTATTAATTTCACAGAGCAAGTCATTACATACACGTAGGTATGTAATGTAGAAGTAGTAATGTCCTGATTATATCGATGGTTATTACCACGGGGCCGGTGGGCGGCCTTGCGGCGTGCACCTCGTGATGTCATACTGCAGTTGGAACATCTGCTCATTTTGTGAATTACTACGAGTACTTGTAGTATATAGATACATATGATTTCGATCACACGGCATAAGTTATTTACCTTTATACTTATATTACTTGCGATCAGAAGTGGTCTGGTCCTGCATATTTGAGAAATGGTCATTTCGGACAGTCTTATGCAGTTTCCCGTCCCATTGACATCCTCAACTAGGATACAATATAAGCTCCTTGTCTTGGCAAACTTCATTACAATCCGAAAGTCTGGTACCTACTTGGTACTTCCTTTATTTACTTAATATTTACCTATCTGTATATTTTATAGGAGCAAAACTGACATTCTTCTTTATTACCTCTTAACTACGCAGTTTCAAAGCTATGCTATGCTATGTTGAACAAAAGCATCAAAACAAAAATGTTATTTTGGTGTTGGGGGGGCAAAGAGGACGAAATCTTTGACCGACCTTGACGAGGTTAGATATTAGTGACGAACGTAGTGCCTCACTGACGGCATACATGCAGGCTATTATCATAAATACATTATTTATATACTTGTACCTATGTATATACCTTCTCGTTAAGTGAACACCATTGCCACATTACATAATGGGAACCTGCGGTTGCAAGATTGTCTCACAAGTTGAAGAGTTTCGCTATAAACCATGGTTTTTATACTGAAAATGTAGCATCTTCAAATCTCCTGAATGTGATACATTTTAAAGAATATTTTAATATGGCATATAGTCAAAAATTCCTTATTTTCTTATAAAATATACAAATGATACAAAAGACGGAAAAAGTAATACCCATACCCCATGATTCACTGGCAGATTCGTTGCGAACAGCATGCTTCGCGATTAAT
Organism: Eupithecia exiguata; assembly: GCA_947086465.1. Classification (NCBI taxonomy): domain Eukaryota; kingdom Metazoa; phylum Arthropoda; class Insecta; order Lepidoptera; family Geometridae; genus Eupithecia; species Eupithecia exiguata. The sequence goes on along the minus strand of OX352228.1, from coordinate 14,632,328 downwards.
ATAATACAATACAAAATGATTTATTGTACTCCACAAAAAAGATTAAAAGAAACATAGTCATAATAACATTAAAAAAGAAGTTGAGCTCCAAAATTTTTATTAACCTTAAATAAAAAACTACCCGATTTGAAAAACCTTTAGGTACGTTAGTGTAACTCCTAAAACATTTTGTGTCAGGAGTCTATGTTTTACTAACTCATTATTATTGTATCACTTAGACTGGTGTTCTTTAAGAGATAATCGGATAATTAGCAGCTTCATCAGCAAATGTTAATCCAAACAGACAAACACGACGATCAACTTCGTCTTATTGCGTTGATGGATGACTTTATAAGTTTATATGATTCTGGCCACTGGTTAACACATTAGTCAGAGTCTTATGGAGATTTCGATTGTGAAATAAATCACGAAAGGCGGATGAACCCGACTATCAAATTGGATACCGCGCTAGCTTCGATTGACAAACGTGTTTTCCAGAGATATGGCATATTGTTATATCTCAAATATGTCAGAGAATATGATAATTAATTAAACATTATATTCTCTACGACATAAGGCCTCCCTTCGAGGTCACGTGACCCGTACGTTATTTATAATTTTTGAAAAGGCTCATTACACACATCGTTTCTACCTATCAGGGATGCTGAAAGGTAGAAAGCCGAACTTTTGAGTCTAGTGTAGATAGAAAGCGCCCAGACACTTCACGAATAAAAAGTATACAAAATGAATTTATTTTTGAACGCCCAATTCCACTTCATAGTTTACCTAAATATGCAGGCTTTCCGGGGCCGTATCTAACACTGAACCATGTCAAGTTTTGACGAGCACATACATACCACCTGAGCATGTAATACGTGGACATATTTCATTATTATTTGCCTGATATTATTTATTCATCTCACGTAAACAGTTTTTGTTGACATACCTCGGCTTACATAAGAACATGATACGTACTGTGAGGCAATACTAAGTAACTTGAGTATTTGCCATGATCTCATGGGTTATTCGAAAACTCTTGTAAATTATTATATTGGTCTCATCTTATTACGTCAGAACCGCACCTTGTTATAAACAATAATAAACCTATTTTAAGCAAGATTAATGTAAATTACAATTATTTTGAGCGATATGGGTAATTATATTGAGTTTGTTATTATCATTTTACTGTACAACAACTATAAAGTTTAGGTTTATGTGTTTATAATTTACATATATTTTCTTACTGGGCTCTATCATTAAAAAGTTATTTACTTTAGAACAAGATAAAGTTAAAAACTACAACCCGACTACGTAAAAGTTATAAAAGTTTGAAACATTTACATTGACAAAATAGAATGACGTATCGGTCATAAATTTGATAGGCATAGAGTTGAAAATGAAAATAGGTCGTAGGTATTGTAATTTTTCTCTATGGGGCCTGCAGCCTGCGGCTACCTAAACTTTAATACGCGTTTTGAAGGCTTATTCGGGGTCGGAGCCCTAAATCCTTATAGCCTATAACCATCGGGGTATTGAGACGAATCAATCGATACATAATTTGTTGAAATCGAACCAGTAGTTTCAGCGCTACGTGGGAACAAAGAAATCGGCCACATACATACAAACATACAAATATACAAACATACAAACATACAAACATACAAACATACAAACATACAAACATACAAACATACAAACATAGGGTGCTAACCTCATAACCCTCCCCTGTTGGTAGTCGGGTAAAAATAGGCCAAATTGCCCTATGCAAAACATTGTAAAAATGCCGAAACCTACGTATAGCACCTTTTGCCGTGATCCGTCAGGACATGATCGGTTTTTGCGTGATCCGTCAGGACATACCCTAAATTATTTGGACATTCGTTAGTAGACTATGCTCAGATTCTTGAGAATAGTAAATTGGTCAAACAGTCCATCAACCTACTTAAGCATAGGTACTTGGAATCTTTATAGAACCCTACCTCGGCACACTTACATACATTTTACCATCAAAAATTCCATAGACCTTTAGAAATACCGTTATAAGCACGAAAAACCCACAAATGCTTAATTTAAAGTGTGTATGCCATATAGTTTGTGGGTCTATAGGGCCCGACCATTTGCCGTGCTAATGTGACCCATGGTGAATACAAATCCACGTCATGAGTTGATATTGTAATCATGATACCTCTATTCACACGTTGCATCTAACTCGTGTATTTTTACGTAACAACTCTACAATATGTTTATTTTATAATGTGAGATAAAAACGTGCATAAGCACAAGCAGCTAAGAAAAAAATATAGTTGGTATGCATCTTGATCTTTGATTCCCAATCTGGATTCTTGATCATATAAATTTATGCATTAGCATTGTTTGCTTGGGTGAAATTATAGGGTGTGGTGTGCTAGTTATTTATACATTTCAAGTGTACCTACCTACTTACATAAAAAGTAAAATACTATAAAATACTAGCATATCCAACAAGATGAAAAGAATATTGCTCCGTGGTTTTTATTACTAAAAATGTATATAAATAAACAATAACGATGTTTATCACCATGTTACATATGTTCATCCAAGTAACGCATAATAGGTAGTAGATATAAATGTGCAACTGTCTTTGTACAGTTACTTAAATGCATTTTATAATTTGCCGCACGCAATTAACAAGTTGTCGAGGTTTAAAATAAAAGTAAGTTTTGTTAACAAAGAATAGGGTTGCCACTAAAAAAACTTGTCAAGACCTTTCGAAAATCATTTGTTAAAACTTCACGTAGGTGAATAACCAGAATGGATAAAAATATTCATGCAAATCATGTTAAAAATAGGTGCAAGTTTATACAGTATTAGAATAATAACATATAGAGGTAGGTTTTTTTTTATGTTTGATGGAAAATACAGAAGCAATGCACTTTTGATTTCTAAAAAACATAAAGACGAATTAAGCACCCCCTTCTTATTTGAAGTCTGCTAAAAAGCCGACGGTGTTATATCAACCCTAATCCCACTATTATAAATGAAGTTTGGATGGATAGATGGATGTTTGTTACTCAATCACGCCAGAACAGCTGAACGGGTCTGGATGTAATTTGGTGCAGAGATAGATTATAGCCTGGAATAGCACATAGGCTATTTTTTATCCCGGAAATTCCACGGGAAGGGGAACTACACGGGTGAAACCACGAGGCGCTGCTAGTATGACCATAAACGAATCCGCGTCAGGGCGGGCGCGACAAATGTATAATTGTAGACAGTTAGAGAATATTACTGTGCAGATCGCTGATAGTGCACTAACGGTGGTGTGAGGGATCGGGAACATGGGGAAGGCTACCAACGACATGAGTTTCCTACTAAATTACATGGTTTTGTCCTTTTCGTCACCAAGTTTGACTTGCGGACAAACGGGGTGGTGATTAGGTACCAACTAAAGACATCTAAGGGCGCATTCACACTGCATCCGATTTACATGATCCGTTTTACAGGGTCCGCTTTGGTCCGTGATGGTGTATGTAGTATTAGGAGCGAGTGCACACCCGACAGTATCCCGGATCCAGTAAAGGATTGTTTCCAGTACCGAAGGATCCGTTAAGAACGGTCCTGTAAAATGGATCCACTGTGTGATGCGCCCTAACTAAACATAAAATATAGAAGACAATAGCAATCTACGGTTTTTTTCAACATCCTACGCCGACCAATGGAATAACTGAGCTAGAAATTTAAACGATGCATTTTATTCTTATTTGGTTTGACAAATTCCAGCTCTTGGTCCTTCGCTATAACTGACGGAAAGTTAACCTAACACCAGCCATTGGTCCAATCGAAACCAAACAATAGCATCTCACACACAAGCCCAGTTGAGCAACCTATGCAAATACTCAGGTTGCTCAGCTGGCTGTGTGACTTACTTACAACACGGAAATGTTTACGTTTCTTCATTAATGGTAGCACCGTCTGTCACCTAAGCCAATAGAAGAGCCCATAGAAAGCTTCTGAGAATTGTTTGAGCATTGGATACTAAATTCTTCCCGCGTTTTCGCACGCGTTGGTTCTATGGGAACTGATTTATGGGATAAAAAATAGCCTATGTTTGATTTTCAGCCCGATCCGTCCATACCCTCGCATAAATAATATTAGTGTGATGAGTCTCTATACTCAAGCAATTTTCAATACCTAAATAATAGTCTAAGGTTTTTATTTTTTATTATAGTACTCTGGGTAATTTCTAAGAAATTAATAAATCCCAAAAATTTACGATCTCGACGGGATTCGAACCCGCACCTTCCCCTTCGGCGTAGGGTTGCTCTTTTTCCAACTAAGCTACGTGATCTTATCTAGTCGACCCGTAAATCTTTGGGAGTTCTTTCGGCACTTACGCCGTCAGCGCCACCTACAGAGGAAACAATGAAGTTATCCAATTCTGCTCAAAGACCAAATTTACATTTAGTTCTTTGACGAGAGGTTTTGCCGTTGCTTGATTCTAAGGTTTTTATTTTTTATTATAGTACTCTGGGTAATTTCTAAGAAATTAATAAATCCCAAAAATTTACGATCTCGACGGGATTCGAACCCGCACCTTCCCCTTCAGCGCAGGGTTGCTCTTTTTCCAACTAAGCTACGTGATCTTATCTAGTCGACCCGTAAATCTTTGGGAGTTCTTTCGGCACTTACGCCGTCAGCGCCACCTACAGAGGAAACAATGAAGTTATCCAAGTTAAGTTAAGTTAGTTAAGTTAGTTATAGATAAGATCACGTAGCTTAGTTGGAAAAAGAGCAACCCTGCGCTGAAGGGGAAGGTGCGGGTTCGAATCCCGTCGAGATCGTAAATTTTTGGGATTTATTAATTTCCTAAATAATAGTGTTATTCCCATTTGATAATTTAAAAAAGCAGTTGCATCGGCTCAATGCTCCATCAGGAACTTTTTGTTTAGTCAGATGTAACCAGAATCTGAACGTATGATCAGATGGGAGTAACCCAAATAATATTACCAACTCACAACATAAAAAAACACGTTTTGACGCCGAGTTTTAAAAATGAGTATCAGCATTATGCATTACTACTTTCTGTCCGCGTCTTCGGGGCTACTTGTCATTCAACAAAAGCCGAGGAGCGGAAAGAACCTAGTTTGTGATAAATTTGCGCACTTAATACGGCATTTAAAATAGTTTGATCGCATATAATTAATCAAATCGATACAGCACGGGTCGATAACCAGTTTTCAGTCAAATATTGACCATTCTGTAATTATCTATATCTATTTTATCGGATGCAATATTTATTTTGGTGTCAAGGCCGAAAAGTCATCCATAAATCTAGACTGCCAGATATGACCTTTACTCACTAGGAAATAATAACCAAGTCAGGTTATTAAAATTCAAAGCATTTTGCTGCATAAATTTATAGGTTACAAGATGACAGAAAAACCAAGAAGAAACAAACAAATGACACCTTTAATATTTCCCATCAAAAAACCGCGAAAAATTAAACATGGAATGAAATAATTTTAATTTAATTGTTTGTTTTCGGCATTCCATTTTCAATTGTTCCACTACCAACAAAGCAAAGTAATCAATCAGCGAGTCATATCAGGTAATCAATTGGATGTTACGAATAGGGGACAGTCGAGTCGCATTGTCAGGGCACAATGGGACACGGCCTTGCCAACTTTCCTGTTTGGTCCAAATGGATTCAGTGCACGTGTGTGTGGGGTTCAATTATTATTTTATTGATAGTGAAGGCTTGCCTTGCTAAGCTATGTGTGGTTGGTTTTGTGTACCTAATTGGGCAAATTTGACCCAACCGAAACCAACCGTTGAAGGGGTTAAGAATTAATAGTAATGGTTACGATAAGAGTCAAAATTATAATCTAGAAAACATTGAAGACGATCTAAAAGAATAATCATCAAGCTACCCGTACATTGTTTGCAACAGTCTGCAGTTAGCTCAATTGTTTCAATTGTAAATATTAGTTCTAATTTGTTTCTAATCAAATAATATTTGATTGTAATTTTCTTTGGATAATAAAATGGTTGAGGTCATTTATCAGTTTTTAAGACCAACGGCTTAACTATCCTACCTGCACAGCTTTTTCAATAATGAATATTTATCTTAACAGAGATTAAAGGTACCTAAGTTGGTTCAATTTATCTAAACACTAAGTTTATCTTCTTTCGGGACTGCATCCAGTGCCTCCCTTCCCTTTTCTCATGTCGAAACGGCTCAAACACTTGATCCACTGTTTATATGTCATAGAAAACATTTTTATTTATCTGAATCCAAGACCTCTGAGGATGAGTGACACAAGTATTGTGTCTTCACCTGACGCAGGAAGTAATCTCACGCCTAATTTGTCCAGAACATACAGATCGAAATGACTCCGGTACAATTATGGAGGCCAAACTAATTTGTCCATGTCTTGCCGAGGCTGAGCTAATATTGGGTAAATACACATCGAAACCGTTTCTAAACCGGGCAATTCTAACTTGTCACATAAACTAACCGCTACTGGAAGACCTTCCATTCTCTCCCAAAGTTCACTAACCAGCAGACACACCATGGGTCTTTCACAACTGGTTGTGAATTTTCTTCGACCAATAAGTCCAGATCTTAACAGCAGCTCGACGATGTATCGTGGACCTAGTAAGTCATGGGTCTCCGTTATTTGGACATAGTGTCTTCTATTGTCTGTCATTATTACCAAAACATTTGTTCGGGTGGGTAAACTCTTTCGCAAGACACTTACTTAATACATTCTGTTCTAATAAGTACCAAGTGCAGTTGGCTAATGCATCATAAAAATTACAATTAAATTTTTGATGCAAATCAAGAAAAATCGCCCGCAACTTTGTCGAAATAGCCTGTGAAGTAATTCATTTATACCACACACTGTAGGTACTTCAAACATTTTTCAACAATCGAAACTACAAATAAAATGTACGATTTAGAAGCTGCAAAAACAAAGACAAGGTAGTTTTAAGGTTAAACAGAACCAAGCAATTTTTTTGTGGCATTCAAGCACGCAGTGTCATCAGCATCACGCAGCGAATGAGGCATGACATGACCGGCTCATCTTGATGAACGGCACGTGACCAAGTTATGAAGAGACCTACTAATATAGTGGGATTTTTTAGCTTACATATGTCTGCCAGTTTCCAGGTAAGTTAACAAGCGAGGAGATTCTGCCGAATGACTTGGTCTATTGTTCGAGATTCTTGCTGGCATAGCTTTTTAGCAAACTGATTGACTAGCAGTTAAGTCTATCAATTTTCTACAAAGGAAAAATGCTCTTTGCTGTTCTTCATACCCTCTTGTTGTACTCTTATGACTATTTTAATGGCACCAAAACTTTATCACCATTATAATATTTGGAATCATCCACTGCTGGGTATGTGTAACTTCTTTTTACGTCTACAAACCTCTTATGTCCGGTTCTTTCCGCATCCAAATGTGTGTATTTCCAATAGCTGTGTGTATCCATCCAAATCATTCAATCCCACTTGCCTAGAGTTTGCATTTGCTGACTTTAAGAGCAACATCTGAAACATCCTTATCAACAGTACCTACCAACTGGTACTTAACCGCAGTTTAAGTAGAGATACCAATCTGTCATATCATAACGTAGCGAGGTAAGGTAGGTTTGTTAGCGCCCCGCACGTTTTGGCAATGAATTCCACTCATTTATCTTTACTGTTAATTTGACTCGACGTTCTCATGGAGACAACATCAGATGGCAAGCCCTTAAACTGTACTCGAGATTGAGACCAACAAAATTATTACCATCAGATCGTGTTAGTTTTTCCAAATCAAGATGAACTACAAGTTCCTGCTGGGAAAATGTACATACCTCCCTACTGACTCCGTTTTAGGTCACATCGTCACTTTCTCTAGTATATGGTAGCCAAAGCACATGAACGCAGCATGTGTTAATGTAGCAAGCGTTGGCATCTGCCAGTTTCTGCTGTAAAACTGTAAACAAGTAACCTCCGATGAAAAAAACTGCGTTGAGACTTTTTTATATTTGATGCTCCTTCCTTTGACCACAATCTCGTGAAGGAAAGTGGCGATGCAATCTGGAGCATCCAGGGTTTTTTGTAATTGTTTTAAATCTGTATAATAACATGCTTTAGTGCTATGTCCCTCTAAAGTTGACTTACCTACTCGACACCAATTTCAATCTTTCAAAGTACATACCTACGTAGGCAAATGTTTGCATCATACAGCGACCGACTTATCCACGTGTCACTTGCAATATAATAAGGTTAATTAAATGCCTATACACTCGACAAACAGATCAAATGGATTCCATTAAGGTTATCCAAGTATCGGTACAGAATATAAATAAATACGAGTAAGACAAACCAAATGTTTGAATTTATAATTGTTTTGTCTAACTTTGGAAGGATTTTGGATACAACAACCATAGAATAAAAGCAAAGCACAAACAAATTTATATTTTTATTGATACCTACCTAGGCAACTATTGTTCCGTAAGCGAGTTGCTCAGTTTATGCATAAAATGTTCATTATTTCGTGTAATGTTTATTTTATACGAGTAGAGTAGGTGCCGATGGTTATTCGTTGCGCAAAAACAAAGGATGCGATATGCACCAGATAGCCATCAACCTCGATCCACAGCTGTTCTCCATTCGGTGAAACTGCGCTGCGCTGGGGAAAACATTACGATTATTGTGATTTTTATGATTTCTGAACTTCAGTCCTTTTTATGGTAACTAGGTCTTCCTCAATAATTATTATTGAAGAAGAGCTCCTTCCTCAATCATTATTGTAGTAAAGGCAATAGTACCTATAACCCTAAGGTTACGTAAGAATATACCTAGTTATTCTTTGCTAAGGTTCTAATTTACAACGCACATTTAATCGGGCATTTTATTATGGTTCGCATTTTATTTTTGAAGATTAACTCTACCTGAGCCGTACTTTTGACGATTGAATCGAGACGTGTCGTGACGTCTAATTTTTTCATAGATTTAGAGAGCAGCGCCTCTATCGCGTGGACTAGGACCACAGATTACCCTAGGACGAACGGAAATCCCATACAAATATCTACAACTAGGGTCAAATGGACCCAGGGTTCTGATTCCATCAACAAATGGACCTGGGGTTCTGGCTCTATCCACTAATTAAAAGCTTGTTGTATAAAATCTAGAACAATGAATAAACAAATCATGTTGTGGTGAAAGTAGTTAATTTACTTAGCCATTTACATTATCTAAACACATTTCCTAAGCTAATAAACATGTAAGTTTAATTTCACTTTGTGTAACCAATTAACTTTACAATAAAATCTATGCAACAACATTAGACTATTACAAGACTATAACAATCTAAATGTAGTTACGCTTAATTGTTCGAAAGATAAGGTTTAATTTGTGAAACAGATTCACTACTGAATTCGCACTCGTTAAGCAATAACACACGCAAATCAGTTGAAGATAAAGATAATTTTCCGGTGAGTTGTATCATTAGTAGAACACGTTACGTTTTAGGTGGTGTAGAGTAGTTACGTGTCAAGGAGCACACTACTCCACAATCGCAGCATCGCGGTTCACACGCTCTGAATCATTCAAATGAGTTTCGTATCGCGGTTGCTACAAACCGAAACTAGCTATATAGCATTCTACTTTTGAAGATAGGTCTATAGTATTGTTGTCTAGTAATTATTGATTAAACTAAGGACCCCTACTGGAACGTATGTTCTTTTGGTATCAACAGATGAGCTCAATTTTCTTAAAAATTTCTATTTCTAAATCTTCTATTTCCAAAATTCTATGCTTTAAGAAACGGATCGTATCGCTGGCTTATTAAGAAAAATATACCTTTTGATGTTTTTAATCGAAATCTTTTCAAAAATCGTTATTGACTCATTTAATAACGTCGGGCCGGCTAGGATTGTCAGAAGGAAAAGGGAAGGTAGGAAAGGCAAGGAAAGGAAAGCTGGTTTCGTCCTTTTATTATTTCCTTTAGGTGTTGGGGTTCAGTGAGCTACCCATCTAGGCCTCTTTAACTGATGTCGATAAAATCTTAACAACAATAGGCGTTATTTATTTATTTAATTAAGGCGACTCCAACAAAACACTTAGTAAAACATTTTAATAGAAACAATGCAAAGACTATCATATAGAATATTTGCATTTAGTGCACAAAAAACAGCTAAAATAAAGAAATACCTTTAAGAAATTAAAATTGAATAGGCTTGTATTAACTTAGATTTAAGTTATGTAGTGCTTTCTTCTCATTGTGCGGCGAGGTGTGAATCATCGTCATTATCCCTTTGTAATGTGAATGTGTGAAACGTTATAAAATGCCCCAAATGGATTTATTGAAAGTGTGAAGAATGCGCTATCAACAATGAATGGACAATAACTTGTAGTTTTGAGGCGGAGTGCTGTTGGACAGTACAATAGGATTTGTGGCCGAGTTACGTTCAATAATATGTGGCGTGGAGTCTTTTAGCTTGTGTCGTTCCATGGCCGTCATTTACCAAATGAACGTCAAGGTTTCTAATCAAAAGAAAGATTTTCGTATTGTCAAGATAAAGATAATCTGTCTCTACTTAAGAAAATTACAGATTCACAAAATTCACAGAATTAAATTAAAACTAGTATTTACAATTGAAACAATTGAGCTAACTGCAGACTACTAAATAGAGACATTTAAGCAAACTTATCTGTTAAGGTTTCGGGATGGCGGACGTCAATAAAAAATACGTTCATAAGAACATTCATACAAATATATATCTATGTAATATGTATATCAGTTATCTAGTGCCCTAAACACAATGTCTGTTTATCTTGTGGCTAGATGATGATGTGTGAATTGTCCAGGATTATTTATTCATTGAGTATCTCTAACGGAGCTACAGTATTATAGTCATATCTCTAACGTAGGTACACTTCCCGTTGTTACAGCGAACTTCAAACGCGGGTAGAGGCAAGCGGTTCACGTTCCAATCCACGGTGCGGCAGCTGGAGAGACGACGACTGGCTGAGAAGCTGTCCAAGGAGGCGGATCTCAAGGAGCAGCAACGAAGGACCGAACTGGAGGCCATGAGGAGGTCAGTCAGTATAGACCTCAGGCTACACTTATTTGAGGACAAACTTTCAAAAACGCTAGATACAAGTACCAAAACTTGTACTATATTTAGAACATCTTTTGGTACTATTCTTTCAACGGAAGTCGATATTTCAACTTAATGTATCTTAATTCAGATTTCATGAATAAAAAGCCTGTTCTGCCAGGAGCGCGTAAAAATAAAGCAAACATCTATCCAATTTCTAAAATTTCGCATTTATAATGATTTTCGCTTTCATAAAATTATAGGTAGGTATACTTGCTCAAGCGAATCATCTTTCTGTTTTAGAGTCGAAGAGGAGTTCCAGAGGAAGCGAGCTCGGGAGAAGGCGAACATCAGACAGCAACTGCGGCTCGTCAGCAGCGGCGCCGCCAGCATGCCTGCCAGTTCACACCACTCAAAGGTAACAAATGCGTCCAGCTGACGTGGCGCTGGCACTCATTAGGGGAGACTCATATCATGTCCATCTATGGACTGACATAGGCTGATGATGATGATGAAAGGTACAAAATTACCTTGATACATAACACCTTCTACACACTCTAAGCAACCTATCGCTTTTCTAACATTCAACATACTCTTATGATAACGACTCTATGGAAATGGAGTGTAACGCATTCACTGCCCAGCTTCATGGGTGCAACCCGATGGAGTTTAAGAATGCGCAGGTGTCAATGCCATGAATAATAAAATTTCGTGAAAATATGTCCGTTGGCGATGCGCGAGGAGAAATCCACCACTATTTTCGTGCAAAAAACTAAAGCGACGAGTACGTCGCTTCACCGCATAATACCAGAATTTACAAAATATGGGCAGACTGAGGAGCTAGCCAGAGCTCACAGTAGTAAAAAAGAACTGGGTTTTCAGACCAGAGACTGACCTGTCTACTGTTGTACCTGTGTTTCACAGGTTAGCTATGTACTCGTATCTTTCAGCATTGATGGAAGAGGAGTGAAAAATTGGAAACAAAACACTGCTACAATGTTTTAGCTCTAGAAAGCGGCTACATTGTAAGTTTAAAGTAAACACTTAACTCTTTTTCCAGGGTCGAGATGAACCCGACGGATCCTGCCGAGAGTCGCCCGCGCCAGAGCGGACTCGCGACAGGCAGCGGCACAGCAACGCCTCCTCGGAGATCAGCGGACGCAGCAAGAGCTCTACACCGGTAAGCAGAGACACAGGACTAGCTTGCTAGTTATTTACAAAGGAATTACTACCGTGCGATTTCACTAAATTGAACTAAATATCCCATGAAGCATGGATATAGGATTAATTGGCCTTAACACACTGGGTATTTTTTTCAGAAGATTCTCTTGTCTTACTTGTAACTTGCAAAATTGTGATTGGTCTCATCTCGTTCGTTCGTTTAACGTTGTATTTTACAGTTCTGATTTTTTTTTGTTATTTTTCTTCTCATTGTCATGCTTCATTCCTTATCTTCTCCAGATCCGGTGCGTAGAGGACTGGCGAGGCAGCGAGGCACCCCGCGTGTACCGCGACTGGGCGGCGGGTCTGGTCGGCGCCGGGCTGGTCGGCGCGCACGCGCATCCACCCGCCTGCGCCAGGATGCCTATGTCTACTAAACCGCTGTACACAGGTGAGAGACTTTACTCTTTTAATGGTTCATGCGGCGTTAGCTAGGTAGAGGATGTGTTGCGTCGTACAGAACGAGTGGCAGCGAGAGAGGCTGGTCGGCGCCCGGGTACCTGCCTACTTGTCTACTAAAAGTAAAACCTTTTAAAGCCGAAGCAAGGCAACACAGGAGTTTAGAAACATGTTTATTGTTATGAAGTTTACATGTAATGTAATTGTCGCCACATAGAATTAGCCCGTTTGTAGAATGGCTAGTAAATTGCAAAACGACAAACTCAATTAATTGCCTATGTCGATTGTTCAAAAATCAACATCCAAAACTATGGCTAAAAGTGACTAAGCCACGCGTTGAATGAAATTATAAGGTTTTTCAAAAAATCAGTGATCGTATTGATATCGGCCTAGTTATTCTACAAACGGGCTGATTCTACGATCAGGCGGCGACATATAACTAAGACCGTGGGTTGCACGACTGTGGTGAATGAATACTTAGACATGTTGTGGAGTTCATATCATACTAGCATTCGGTAGATACTGAAGCGGTGATGTGCTTGCTCAGAATGTCCACTTTCTACTCCATTATTTTAGCTTTCCTGCCTAGACAAATCCAGAAAATTATAAATACCTTTCACTAAATGCGTTACTGACTTGGACAGCCATTTCTTTGTTTGCCAGGAAATGACAAAGTATTCATGAAGATTTTTAAAAGTACCCAGGTAAATCTCGAGAGGACGTTGCTTTCTTGTTGTTAATTTAAATACCTACTTATTTACTATAGAAAGTGTCTGCAATTACCCAACCCTAAAGGATTACTGGCAATACTGTTATGAATAATAGATAGCCCAGTTAGCGAATGCATGTCAACTCCCGTTGCATGCGCGATGTAGGCCGATTACAATATCTGCGGCCCATCGGGACGTCTCTGACCTAGATCTACCTCTAGTGCATTCCGGGTCGCACAAGTCTCACCAGAGACTACATTTGTACACTCGACTTGCATATTTGAGTTTCGTCACTCAGGCTTCGCCCTATTGGCCCAATGAGTCAAATGGGGGTAACGAACAAAATTACCTAAATGACGTAGGTTCTTTGGAGGAGGCCATGTCCAGCAGTAGACATTGGTGATAATATTTTGAACTTAAAATCCCAAAGTTTCGTTGGATTTAATTTTTTTACTAGTACATACTAACGAGCATTACCATTTTTGTCATGTCCTTTAATTTAACCGGAAACCTCATACACGTCCATCAAAATGAAGCAATAAACCATGTCACAAACACGTCAATTTTACTGTCAGACCGCACCTCTTGCTTTGATGAGTTTAGTATTGAGCGGTTTGACAATGGACAGACGTGTACGGAAGTGCATTATAGCAGCTCACCTACTGACACTGCGATGGGGTCACGACACGTGGCTATTGGCACGACCTTGGGGAAAGGGTGGATGTTTGATTGATGACTCGAAGCTAAGCTGGCACAGTTCAGTTACTTAGTGTGGTATAGGAATATTCAGCAGATCAAGAACAACTTTTCAGTGCCTCTATAGTACCTAATTGTTGATTAGCGTTTTGACTCGGGACAGGTGTGAAAGGAAGTACATTAGGCGCTCACCTAGTACTAACACAACGATGTGGACACGACACGCGCTGATGGTACCTGCGACCTTGGGGAAAGGGTGGCGATGTTTGATTGATGATTCGAGGCTTGGCTGGCACTGTCCACCGTCTGTTGTTACTTATAGTGGAATCATTAGCAAGTTGTGTTCAAATTGCAAGTTTACCTAAATAAAATATTTTTAGTAGGAACTGTAGAAAACGATAAGATAGTCCATAGGTAGGTGCTACTCTCTTTAGACTAAAGTTTAGCTTAGAGCTTAGATCTTCTATATTTAGAGACTAGATTAAGGTCTAAAGCAAGGTTACCATCGCGAAAGCGTAATGAGCGTAAAATGGTAAGGCGGGTCGGACTTTAAATGAAATAAGTTATATTATTTTCACCAACCAAGAGTCTGGTGATTTCCACTGCATCTGACCGGAGCGTGTTCATTTCAACACTATTTGCTCGCTCAGTCTTTTCCGCCCGACTAAATATTTGTAGATGGAAAAACTAGTATGCAGTTTACTCCTGCGAGTAAAACGGAGTCCTGAATGGGTCCGCTCCGCTCGCGCGGAAAGAAACCCCTTAAATTTGTAAACTTTTACAAATGTAAATAAATTATGGTTAATCTTAATAAATTAAGGGATGAAGGGGTAAGTAAAACTATGAAGTTGGGGATAAAATTGCTTCCTCTACACAAGCCCCAAATAATATTTCCCTTCATAACCTTTCTGATATCAAGCTCACCCCGCCCGTCATATACGTGTGGTCGCCCGCCGTATGGTTATGATCTATTATTTCTGATAATTTGAATGTAAATGTATGTATGGTGTACTTCCTCAGCCGGTGAAACCGAAGCGTTCAGCGGCAGCCCCCGCTCCGACAACTACCGCCTGGAGTTTGCGCGGGGGCGGTCCCCCCGCTCGCCGCGCACACCGCGTCCCCCGCGCCTCCTCTCCGCCACCCGCTCACCCTCCACCTCGGGCTCGGAGCTGTCGCTCAGGCAACCTATTAAGATCAGGTGAGGTTGGGGGACTCGCCAAGGGAACTACGAGAAGAACGTCTCATACAACCTCTATAGATTGGGTGGATTATTCGATCGGGAGCTTATAGATAGGGAACCAAAAGAGGGCTCTGTTATACAACCTATATTCAGTGATATTATACCGACAGTGCACTTACCCAGGAAAAATCAGTGGGATGCTTAGAAAGGGCACTTACCAGAGAAGCAAGGTTGGTATATCTAATAAAGCCTATTAAGAATCCGGCGACAGCTGCTCGCAACTTCAATTCGTGAATTATTATGTTCCGTAATACCAAAAATGATGACTGAAAAGTTGTTGAATCTTCGACATTGTGTTGTTATTCTGTAACTAGACAATATAAGCTATGTTCCTTAACAAACAAAACGTACCATATTGTAGTTTTTAATACAAAACAAATAGGACGAAAACATGTCATTTTAGACGTAAAAATATGTTAAATTCGATTTTGCATATGTTTGCTTACATTTCATTATAGGTGTGTATTACTAAGAACAAAACCGACCAGGGATCTAGATTTCGAAT
Organism: Eupithecia exiguata; assembly: GCA_947086465.1. NCBI lineage: Eukaryota > Metazoa > Arthropoda > Insecta > Lepidoptera > Geometridae > Eupithecia > Eupithecia exiguata. The sequence goes on along the minus strand of OX352228.1, from coordinate 14,616,503 downwards.
ACGAAAAACAACATGATATAGTGGAAATATGCTCGAATTACAAATCATTTTGGTAGTACGTTTGTATGGGCAAATCATCATCCGCAGGCCCCTTAAGGGCTTGGACAGTGCATTACCAGGGGCACTTGGGAAGATCTCCAATGGTTGATGAAATGACCGTCAAAACGCATGCTCGCATGCAGTGGGATGGCAATGTAGGGGAATTAAGGAATTAATGGATCGGAGGGTAGTAAAATCTCAGACTAACTCGGCAGTTAGGTAGCATGCCCTACGTTGTATTACACTCAGGGTGTAATACGCCGTAGTAGACCTCCTCCAGGGCGGCGCGTCCCTTCGTGTTGCATCGCCGAGCCCGGCCACTTAAAAAGATGTCAGGGATGGTGTCATGAAGAGGCCTATACTCAACAGCGGCTTACTAACTGGGTAGATAGATAGAGTAGCATGTAGTAGCAGTAGAGCTTTTTTTTATATAACAAACAAGCAATTATAATAATAAAGATTACAATTGTACCTATTATTTGTTGTAAAGTAGACAATTTACTGGTGTTAAAATGGTATAACCATGTAAGTTAACCCTAACGATTGGTTGCTTGAAAAGTTTTAAATTAAAATTCCCCTTTTTAGTCAATGTTACAGTTCAACTAACATTAACACCATAGACCATAGACATAGTTATTCTGTGAATATTTCTAAACTGACCAGATCCCACGCCATACTTTTAAATACAGATTTTTCCGTTTCTGAAAGATACAGCATGAATTTATCCAACAAGCTTGAAATTTCCTCAAACCAACCTAGCGCAAAATCTAGTTATAAAGCAGTATTTAGAAAGTTAACCAGCATTTTGTTTCCAAGGTGGTGAAGAACCCGGTAGAGCTATTAACCCCTAACCGCCTAGCGCCCGCGCCGGCAGGTGAGTGCTTGCCCCGAGCTTAGTCTTACCGCACCTGATCTTATTCTACCTTTGTAGTTAGAAATACTTACAGAGCATGCTCCTACGGCTTTCAGATAATTTATAGTACAAACTTTTAAAACTATCGTGGACTCTACGGGATGCATTTAAAACTCCCTGTTCTGTTTTTAATGTAGAGTTCATGTAGAAATCACTATTAACGTATACTTGTATAAAAATGCATGCATGCTCGACGTAACGCTGATTTATAGTGGTGTAACCAGAAACTGCCTTACAACTTAACTTACATATTCGTTTTTCCAATTGACCAGCATAAAAAAGTTACAGAAAAAAGCTACTTATTTTTCCCCAACACTGTCTCAGATTCTAACATGTTGTTCCAATGACCCTTAGCAGCCTAAGCAGAGAGTCCACAATCGAGGAGCCGGAGGAACCGGCCATCGTGCCCATACTCCGCCCAGCCGGACCCGCGAGACCTGCGCTTGCCGCCATTTGATGTAGGGCAAAACACAATAGTTTGAATAATATTGTAAATTTACAACGAAGAAAATTGCATAGAGATGATATTGGAACGTAAACGAGAACACGGCACTAATTGGCTACTCGAGTAATTGAAAAAACTAAGCATCAGAGTGAGTGAAGGGTCCTTCTTACGTGAGCCGTTTTTCTGACCACGAAAGCTAGCGTCTTTGGTTTCCAGTTTCCGCCCATATTATTCCATAAAATAATGGTGCTATTTCACTGGAAAGAGCAAATAATACCTGTTTATACTACCTACTGGAAATCCTTCAATCTGATGCCTACTTATTTAAATCCAAAAATAAAGATTTGTCAGCAAACGACATAACCTTAGTTTACGTTTTAAGCTGAAAAGATCTTTGTACTTAAGTTTTGTACATTATAGTTATATTATTTTTAATATAATCAATAGAAATAACCCTATTGTACACAAATGTAACTTTACTTCCCGATTGTCTTCCACTGTAAGAAATATACCTGAAGCTTTAATATAGATTTAACTACTTAGTTCTTAAAACAGGTGCTAACTTCTCTTATTGATTTTTCCAGATTTGATTTGTGAGTTTTCTGATCCCCTTATCAACAGTTTTTTTTTTGCTAAATATTATTTTTTTGGCAAATATTCATTTTAAACTAAGCTGTACCGTAATATTAAAAAATCAATTCAAAATAAAGTTAAATATTGTACGTCCGTAATTACACAACACAAACTGATGTGTGATGACTGATGACCTTATTTTTTTGGACACAGTTTCGAAATTGTACAATCTTTTATGTTTACTTCGAAACAACGTATCGAAATTCTGTGAATAAATGACGAAGTTAACATTATGTATTTAAATCTGTCGAAAACCCGGTCGTTCTCATTGTTTAGGCGCACCCAAGTTTCCCTTTATAGGTCACTGTTCAGGCCTACCCTCTACGGCAATCAATCATAGCACCCCATTATCCTCGCACTTCGCATCAACAGACCCGCCCTACAACAAACAACCTCATTTTTGCCTACCCTTCTATAACCATCTAGCTATGCCATCTAGGTTCAAAACACTGTAATGTAGAGTTTTAAGAAAAAAAATCTCAATTAAAGATTTATTGAGGGTGTCAAGAGAAAACTTTTGAGCAGAATTACATTTCATTTATTATATATAAATGTAGGGATCGCTTTGGTCCAATTTCACCGTTGCAATTGAACGCGATCAACTTAAGCTTAAGTCAGTTTTAAAGAGCTTAGAGCTTTAAACTGAGTTCAGCCGATAGGGCACGATGATCCGGTTCAAGCTGAACTAAGGCCCGTATTATCAAAGCTTGCTCAAACACCGATCTATGCTTGAGTATCGCTATTCTATGACATCAGCGTAACTCAAGCATACCTCTATGACTGAGTAAGCTTTCATAATAGAAGCTTTAGTTTAACAAACCATGAAATTGGATTGGTCGGTTACCTGTTATTAAAGAATGTGTTGGCAACGGGTTGATCACATGCTACAGGAGCTTACACTTAATAAAATGGGCTAAAATGTTTTTATCAACGCAAACTTTACCATAAATTAAGGAAATGTAAGAGGCAGAGGCAATTCCGAGTCACTCCCCTAAATAAAAGTGAATCGCAAGGGTGGGTCTGAGGTGCGCCCTGACCGGGTTATGATAACTGGTGCTCCACGTGCCTTTGTTCTTAGGAAACATGGTACAGTTGTGGGCATTAAAATATCAAAATATTTTCGAAAAAAAAAATTGTTTGTGGTGGGAAAGAAAACTCGTACATCGTATAAGTGTATGTCTAATTAGGCTTGCCTTTGTAACTACTATGTACTTAGCGAAAAAAATATTTATTTAATGTATTTTGTATTTAATAAATAATATAGTACTTAGTACATGTACGTTTTAGGCAGTGCAACATGCAATAGTAGCGTAAGTTTGTGAGTAAAACTTAGTTATAAACACAGATATTCAAAAGCTCAATTGTATATAAAAGCTGGTACTTGCAGAAAAATTTTGTTTCGTATATTCTGAAATTAATAATATATCGATATTTTTGTACATAGCGAGTAAGATACATAGGTGCATGTACATAACACTACGAATAAGGAATTGTTTATTCGCAATAAACATTTGTATTTAAAACTGTCGTTTTATTTTATTCTTAAAATACAATTTTACAAAGTGCAACTTTAAGCACGCTATCTCAGAGAATAGGCATTCAGCTATATATGCACAGATGTGCAACTGTGCTAGTAAAATACCTACAACGATATAATTATATTTTATACAAGTAAAAACCATATACATAAATGTGAGTAGATTTCCATCAAAAATCAAAATTCTTTATTTCCATAAATACAAAAATGTACCTACACTTAGAAAAGGTCAAATTCTTAAAATAAAACGCTGACACGGAAATAAAGTGGTACTTTTGATTTCTGTCGCTTCGGTATGTAGACTAAAGGAAAGAAGCGACTAAGAAACCTTTAGCCTGTTAGTTGTTATTTTTCTAGTTGGAGCAAAACCCGTCCCAAGCTTTTTTATCTTCTGAATAATCTGATATTTTGTAGTAAGCGTTTGCGCAGAGAGGTTTTGACAATTTGTTTGAACAAACTTACCGACCGACCATAGTTATGATGATGAAGAAAGCCAAGTATAATTTAAAGGTTAGGTATACAATTTTATATACTTGCTTACTTTATTTATATTTTCTATGTATATATGTAAAGGGTAATATCAGTACCTACCTAACAGGGATGATTTTTAGAGTTTAGAGCTAAGTTTGGCACCTTATGATTTTGTAGGTGAAAACGTGGACACTCAATGTATTCTGCAATCACAGTAAAAACCTTTCATGTTTTATTATGGTCACGCCAAGTGTTTATAAAACGGGGTCAAAGTTCGTTTAGATCGTGATATTTATAACGGCAGCGGTATATTGTTCATAAAATTCACACTTTACTGGGAATGTTAGTTGATTCAGAAATAACAAGCTTTTTCTTGCCTACCCTTCGAGATATCAAATATACAATCACCAAACTTCCACAACACTGGTTCGTGCATAATTCATTAATTTAATTATCTAGGTGCCTTATGTATGAAACGTTTCACCTCTAAATTGATGATTTTAGATATCTTTGGCACTAAGTATAAATGTATTCTACCTTAGGTTAGTTGCTAAGTAGACTTTTAAGTAATTATACAGTAGGTACACGATACAAATTCTATCAATTAAGCAAAGAACTAGGAAGGTATACAGGTAGGTCGGTCTTCAGGTAGATGTATTTGGGCATGCGCAAACGAGTGGTCAACCTTTGAAAAGGAAAGTTTTCAGTTTCAGTGAGCGCTTCCACAAACCACGCGTATAGAAGTTACTTTTGTAAACACGGAATATTCACGGAAGGTTCTTACACGAAACAAAGAAGTTAGAAAACTGATATAGAAACACGTTTGAAATAAATAGGATTAGGAATCTGTTACATTATTTGAACAATATAAACATATGAACAGTTCATGTTTGTAGATAAAAACAAACAAAATCTCACTAAAACTTCTTGCCCATTAACTTCCGATCATTGAACACTTTTGAAATCTCTGTGAATAATTACCTAGATTACTGAAAAAGCTTCTGACTGAAATAAAACTGACAAGAACTTTTAACAAGAAATCATTCGTTGATTTCATTGTAAAGAAAATATAAAATCTTTTGCAATTCTAAAGTCCTGGTAAAGGGGACAAAGACATTAACCGTGGCATTTGAAGAAGTACACTTGGGGCCCGAAGCGGCCCTCACCCGAACCTCCTCCCGGCAGTGCCTCGCCTGTGCCCACAAAGCGATCACCGTCCGAGCACCAGGCTCGGTTCAGAGCGACCCGGTCCCAGTCCTGCATGAACCAACCTCGATCCTCACTCCCGTCGGCATCCTGGACCGTGGGACTCCGGAGGCTTTCGTTACAGAGGTGCGGACGATGAGTGCCAAGTCGGAAAGAGGCCAGGAGGCATTGGAGGATAGGGATCCTAATCGGCTAAACCAACATGTGCAGGTAATTTTTATGTTCTTTGAAATAATAACGGCGTTTTCAGAATATCAGCGATGATTATGAAACATTAGATTGACAAGTCAAATAACTGTCTTGTACATACAGTACATACTTAATATCAATGTAAAAGTCCAAGATTTAATGCAATTTCTTTAGATCCTACAAAATATCGCTACGATTTCGTAGCAATGTGCTACGATTGCTACGAAATCGTAGTCGGCCATTTTTGCTGTTAAATATCAAATGTCAATAACGTTTATTTCTTTATGCTTACAAAACAAGCACTCAAGTCAAATCTTATACTATATATACCGGTTACTAAATAGTAATAACTATCAAATAAGAAACAAGATGTTATTGATTTTGTCCGTCGTCCGTAAATTTAAACAGAACATATAACGAAATCTTATCAAGAAAGCCTTTTACTCCATAGATGATTATATCAATGATGTTAATGATTGGCCAGATGTCGCCCAGATCCGCACCGACAATAGTATATGCTATCAAAACAAAAATTGTAAAAAAACAAGTCTCTAAACTCAGTTCTTCTACCGTAAAAAGTGGTGAGATCCATATAAACTGCGGCTGCTGAACTAGGTCTGCCTGCGAGAGCATCAATTTGCGGTCTCCATTGAAGAGAGGAATCAATATGCAACCCTAGGAAAACAGTTGAGTCGACAAGGTCAACATTCTCATCCTTTAGCATTATCTTGGTTGGGAGTTCTCCTACATGTGGTAACATGAATTAGTTTTTTTAGCAATGAATAAGAGGTTAGACAGAGGTAGCTATTAGAGTAATCTAACCGATCAAAAAAAGGCTCAATGAAAGGTAAATAGGTCCCAATGATCTTTTTTTATGGCACATCAACTTGTACAGCTCTTTTCAAAGAAACTTTGTGAGCTCCTTGTCCAATTAAACATTCGTGAGTATGCAAATACAACCCTTAAAATAGAATCATACTTCACCAGCGGAAATGTATTAACATTCTACACAAAGTAGGTACATCGCGGAAAGGCGACTGAAAAGGTCATAGGAGTAACGGAAGGTATTTTACCTTACTTTAAATTATTAAGAAATAAAATGTTTAGCTATAAAACATTTTATTTCTCAATCGTTTTGGTGTGTTAACTAACGCGGAGGACTAATTGATGTAGTATGTATTTTTATAAATATAATAAAACTGGAGAATAATCAATTTATTGAATAAATCACACACAAGACTGATCGATTTGATTTGGGAGATTTCAGGAAAAAAAATCCGTGAATCCTCCACGTGGGGGACGGCCGAGGGGGATTTTCGGAATAATCCAATTGAAAAAAATCCCAAACCTACCAAAGGTCCGAGAATGCTAGAAACATCATCAGAAACATCAAACATCAGGTAGGTACCAAATCATGATTGTCTAACCGATTGAAACCCTCTGTTGGGTCTATCATCATCATCATCCGCAACCCGACTTCACCCGCTGGTGGGTATAGGCCTCCAAACTTTTGTGCCACTCCACACGGTCCTGTCTATAGTCCTCCTTTATTAAAACTCACCCTGTCTTCCCGCCACCCTAACGGGATTTAATACATAGATAAATCTACGGAAATCTTTAAATCTGAAATACCTTTAAGAAAGGAAATCACCATCCACAATCTGCGAAACCACCCACAGGATATCATATACCATCATGTTACTTCAACTACCAAGCTTTACTTCAGAATGAACAAATAATACCTAAATGTAGAGATCTAAATCTAAGTGTGGTATAGTATACGTTTCTAAGTCCATAACGTTCGAGAACCTACCGATCATGAGTCAACGGTCATGCGTGAGTCAACGGCCGCCAACCATGGGTCACCAATGGTCAAAGTAATCAACTTTATTATTGCAGCAGAACGAACATTATTGCCGTGTTGCCCTCAAATAAACAAACAACATCAGAAACGTCTAGGTGAAACACATATAAGGATATTTTGTACAGAAAAGAAAAATTCATGGAATATGTAGGTATATAATAATATTATGTAGGTACTTATTCCATGAAATTTTCTTTTTTATTTGTTTTATATTCTCATTATGTATTTGCAAATATTATTTACTTCTGAAAAAACATTACAGAAAAGCTTGCCAAAATAATAAGGCTTGTAGAAGTGCACGCTATGTTGTTATCAAAAGGACAGTTAATGCATGTTTCGGACTTGGACTTGGACACGGCGAATGTTACTGAACTATTTACTACAAAGAAATTAGATGTGAAACAACTGCACTGTGAAGTAGAAGTTAATATTGGTATTTATTGAAACTCAGAACCAAGAACTTGGCTGGTTTTTATATTATTAACATAATGCAATGAAGTTTAAATACTTAGTTAATAAACTCATTGGACTTAAGTGTTTTATGACATAGACATAGACATTCATTTATTTGCTGCTGCAGTACAAAACATAAGTAGGTACATGAAAATATAGTTTGAGAACTTCGATCAAAAATAAGGAGTTCGCGGCCTCCCCCGTAGATACCTAGAGCCTTACAAAAATGTCACTCAAAATTGGGTTCGTTTTGTTTTGACGCAGACAGTTTGCGCAGAGCCTGACAAGTTTTTTCCATACGGAACAAGAGATTGGTGGAGTCGAATTCATTTTATTTTATTTTGTAAGTAGGTAGGTACCTACCTGAGAATTATATACCTACCTACTCAGTTTATTTTCTATAAGGATTAATTAACAGAATTCAGGTAAAGATAACGAATCATTTATTGATGAAACTATAAATTGGTGTCTCAACAGTAGGTATTTATACAAAAGGGTCATTTCAGACATACAATAATTTAAACTTACAATACAATTTCAGGCAGGCACTCTAGATTAAAAAGAACTGGTTCCTGTCTGCGGCTTTGCACGAGTTTTTTTTACGGGAAAAAAATAAACGTTTTATAAATTCATACTTCTGGTAGGTAGGTAAGAACCTAGTCTTTCTTTTATTAGAGAGTCTACGCAAATGAAATTTTAGGGCGGGCCAACTAATTATTTTAAAAATCATCAACTAGTAATATTAAACTTATTTTTATGAAAAATATATTAATACATACTATAAATGAAAAAAAAATTTAGAAGAAATAGCCTCTCCAAATTAATATTTTAACATAGGCAAACCAAACAACAATATTTTATGCTGATTTCACAAGTATATGACTCACATCTCAATATACGGGTAAAAAATATATATAAACTTACTGAAAATAAGAAATTCCATCCTTTTTCAGCACTTTGGACGAGTGATTCTTGCATTTTTTGTACCCATGCTTTTTGTCTGAACGCTAAAATGACACTAGTTGAAAAGCTTACAATACAATTTCAGGCAGGCACTCTAGATTAAAAAGAACTGGTTCCTGTCTGCGGCTTAACATGTCAAAATGTTCTCTTTTGCTACTGAAGGTTGTGGCGTGCGCATTGTGAATCTAAGGGGGGCCGGCAAAGCCGGACATTTTTGATCGATGTTTGAGAAAAAAAAAGTAGCAGTTTAACATCGAGAACATACACAATTTCACAAAACATTTTTCAAAAAGACTGACTGTGCTGTGTTACAGCAGCAAAAGGGTCTCGACTCAGCATAAATGCCTTACCACTCAAGAGTAGATAGGCGCTGATATTCTGCCGAAACCACCATGATCACAAGACCCTATTTATGTTATTTGCTATAGCGACAGATGTGAGACAAAACCTAACAGCTTACCTAGTCGACGATACAGAATTATATACATAATATATTATCATTTCAGTTGATAAAAAAATTATTGAGGAACCATTGCAGTGGTAAATATTTTTAAACTTACGCGATCTGAACACATATTTATAAATACTATTTAACGGGTATTTATCGCGATAAATACCCGTTATATAGTATTTATAAACATTGCAGTGGTTTCCTCGCGATCTTCGATTTTACGAAAATTCATTCATGTTTTGTAGAGCTGCTACAGCGTAGCTAATCTACAAAAATATTTTTACTTACAAATGTTTAACTTCTAAATAAATGCTAAAGTAATTTATAGTACGAGGTAAAAAGAAAACGACGACAGGATTATCGCGTGACAAAAGTCCAGTGGCCGGCGGGCGCGGCAAATTGCCTCCTGACTCTACCTTATAGTCCTACTCGTACATATGTAACTAGTCTGTACTTAGGCAAACGAGCCACTTTTGACTACCTAGTTGACACTTGGACTTGTAGGCAGATCTATAGGTAACTACTAATACTATGATGAGTCAGGATCAGCATAATTCTCGAGCCAAAGTCAGTAAAATGATGGAAAGGAGGTGCAAAATACGTTACGAATGTAGAGTATTTTCTTTCTTTCTTTCCTAGAGTCGACGTCGCCCCTTGTACTGTTGCTCGTATAATACCCGATTCCTTTCTGCTCGAAGCTCCCGAATAAAGCTAGTCAACCCCTTTTAACCTTTCTGTGGCTATATCAGATAGTTGGAAAAGGTCAGGTAGATTGTCGAAAATTTATAAAACCCTAGTCTGCTAAATAACATTTTCTTTTACCTTGATGTTGTAGTTCAATTGTCAATGACACAAACTTGGTCCGGAAAACCTTGGACGAATGTCTTTGTAGGTTACTATCATACTTTTTGACTACGTGTCCATGTGTGTTTAAAATGTAAATTATAGGGTTTGACCACAGACATTATACTAGGTTTGACGAGGTATTATTAAAAATGTATAACTACCGATCGAAGATTGTAAGGTTATTTGTTATAGTGCTTACCCGCACTTTATTGTTTATTGTTTATAATGTAAATAAGATTTTCATAATATTGCAATGAATTAAACTAATACTTACTAAAATAACTAATCAGACAAGCATCCTTTCATTCATCACTCTTGCAAAACCTCAGGCATACTAACATAAAACTCTTCCATTCATCTGCAAAGATATCACAGTCTGGGTTTTTTTCAAGAAGTCTGTTGAGTTGAGCCCGATTAAAACATTTATTTGGAGGGCAAGGTCGTTAGTAAGCAGATGTTTTCAAACCAATACACGAGCGTCCAACATTATTCAATATAAATAAAGTTTGTACGTGTGGCTTTAGTTTCAATATTTAGGTCTAAACTAGATTTACAGATCTGCTGTACCTACATATCTCTTTCGAGACGAGGACGAGCGAATCCCGCACGGTGAAGGTGAGTAAGAAAGGCAGAGCCGGCCGGCGCGCAAATTCTCTGGTTTTTATCTATAATATTATGATAGTGCTCTAAAAAAATACACATTTACAAAAAAATAAAACTGAACAACACAGTACCAACTCCGATTGTCCGAATTATAGGATAGGTGCTTAATAAAACGACCCTTTCAGTAGAAGTTATTTATTTGAAATCTCAAACCGAGGTCGTCCGCACCCGTGCGTTCTCGTCAGCGCGATTCAGCCTTCGTGCACTTTTAATCACGACATCTAGTTAAAACTTAACACACTAAAGTAGGTAGCCTCGTATCTACATCTTAACTTTTACATTAAACATGCCACCCGCCAAGAACGACATTGACAGTTCTTAACTCTACCACCCGCCATGAGGTTTAATGCACAAATTTTAACACAACTATAAAATTTAAGCAAAACAATAACAAGGTAACACAACAAACTTAATAGGGTGCTCAATAGCACAGTAAATAAACAAGGGTAAAAATCTTTACATATAAGTACAGATACAAACAATACATCAGTCAGTGACCGGTAACAAACACAATTTTGAAGTAGGTCTCTTTAGGAGAGACTGGCCACACTTCAAGGTTACAACACGTACAACCTGGTCTGATCCAGGATGAGTAAAGACCACTCTGCCTAACATCCAGCGAGCTGGAGGAAGATTGTCTTCCTTAACTAGAACTACATCGCCAATTTTGGGTTCCGGATTGAGTTTGGACCATTTATAGCGTTGCAAACAATGAAGTAAGTACTCGCTGGACCACCTTCGCCAGAAGTCTTGCACCATCTTTTGCGTCATCTGCCAGCGTCTTAACGAACTGATGTTGCTCTGCTCGTAGTCACGTTCAGGTACGATCACTAAGGGTTCACCAATCAGAAAATGTCCTGGAGTTAGTGGGGTTGCTTCGCTATGATCGTTGGGCAACATCGACAATGGCCTGGAATTTAGGCATGCCTCTACCTGCGTGAGAACGGTGGACAACTCCTCATATGTGAGCGTGGAATCGCCAATAACGCGTTTAAGATGAAATTTTGTTGATTTCACGCCCGCTTCCCAAAGTCCTCCGAAATTCGGAGCATGCGGGGGAATGAAATGCCACGAAACGCTGTTGGTGCTTAACCATTTTCTAATTTCAAGCGCTACTGATGATCCTTCAGCAATGACGAGCTTGACAAGTTCCTTGGACGCTCCTACAAAGTTCGTCCCATTGTCGCTCCATACGTCACTTACGTGCCCTCTTCGAGCCACGAATCTTTTGAAGCCAGCTATAAAGGCTTCAGCAGTAAGGTCGCTAATCACCTCTAAGTGTATGGCCTTGGTTGCCATACAGACAAAAACACTTATGTAGCCTTTATACGACTTATTGCCGCGTCCCTTTGATACTCGAACATTGATTGGACCGCAGAAGTCAACACCACTGTGTAAGAACGCTCTCGCCGGTGAGACTCTACTTAGTGGGAGTTGGCCCATAAATGGAGGTTTGGTGACTGCAGCGTGTCTAATGCAAACAACACATTTGCGGACATGCATTTTAACAAGGCTTTTAGCTGACACAATCCAATATTTTGTTCGCAAATGGTTCAGCATTAGGGTTGGGCCACCGTGTAATGTTCTTTTGTGCGCTTCATCGATAACCAACTTCGTAAAATGGCTATCGTGTGGAAGTATTATGGGATGCTTGGTGTCCTCGGGAAGGTTGGATTTCTGGATCCTACCACCCACTCTCATAATCTTCTCATCATCAAGAAAAGGGCTTAATGACTTCAGCTTGTGGTGATTATCTGCCAATCCTAGCTGACTCTGTCTTATACATGAGTATAAGGCGTCACTCAACTCTCGTGCTGTCAAGTACGGTTCAAACTTAATGTGCTTTTTATACTTTAGGAACCTTCTACAGTAAGCTACCACACGTACTAATTTGCGCAAAGAAGAGTATCTAGTCCACAGGTTATCGCCAGCTGACGGTTCTTCAGTGGCTGCAATATGAACCTTAATCTTTCTTTGCTCTAGCTCAGTTGAAGACTGCGGCCTCAGATACTCAATGTCTGTCTCTCTTAACCAAGACGGACCTTGTAGCCATAAGGTGCTCTCTGCTAACTCTAAAGGCGTGCATCCTCTGGACGCTATGTCTGCTGGATTCTGGGCTGATTGAACGTGCGACCACTGCGTGCTATCTAACTTCGACAAAATTTCGGACGTCCTGTTGCCAATGAACGTGGACCAACGACTAGGATGACTGCTGAGCCACGCCAGCACAACAGTCGAGTCGGTCCATCCATGGATGTGACGACGTTCGATCTCTAATAAGTTGCCAACGTCGGTGATCAACTTAGACAACAGAACCGCTCCCATCAACTCTAGGCGGGGAACTGAGATTTGCATGGTGGGAGCTACCTTAGTTTTAGCCGCGACAAGATTAACATGTACGTTACCTCCTACATCAATAGTCCTCAAGTATACTACTGCAGCGTAGGCGGTGATAGATGCGTCGCAGAACCCTTGAAGCTCCATACAACTGTCTTCAGTTTTAGTTTCAAGCCACCTGGGAATACTTATTTCGCTAATATCGGTAAGGTTAGTCTGGTATGCAAGCCATTCACAGCGCAGTTCTTCTGGAAGCTCATCGTCCCAATCTATTCCTGCCAACCATAACTTCTGGATCATCACCTTCGCCACAATAACACAAGGTGCGACCCATCCTAAGGGATCGAATAGACGGGAGATATTAGAAATAACCTTGCGCTTGGTTACAGGATTTTGCAACTCCGGAAGTTTCACTGAGTAGTGAAATGCATCAGATCCTTTATCCCAGGAAAGTCCTAGTACCTTCACCACATCGTCCATCTTAATGTCTACATTTCCTTCCTGAGATCCTTGACTTTCTACTTCTTCTGCTAAATCCTTATCATTTGTAACCCATTTCTGTAGTTCAAACCCTCCTTTAGATAGCAATTCCTTCATTTCCTTAAAAATCCGTTTTCCCTCTTCAACTGTTTGACTGCCAGTCAGTAGGTCATCTACATAAAAATCCCCTTTTACCTTCTCAGCCGTTTCTGGGCAGTCCTTGCCTTCATCTGTCGCGACTTGCTGTAGGCTCTTTACTGCTAAGTATGGAGCCGGTGCCGTGCCAAAAGTTACTCTTACTAATTTATACTCTTCTGTTTCAGCTTCCGGGGCGTCTCTCCACACAAGTCTCTGAAAATCTGTATCTTCATCCGCAACGACTACTTGGCGATACATTTTGACGATATCTGCGCTGAGGCAGATTGGATGCATACGCCATCGGATGATGATGTGGCGTAAATCCTGCTGCAGCGCAGGACCTATCATCAGAGTATCGTTCAGCGAAACTCCGTTCATTCCCTTGCATGACGCATCGAACACTACTCTGACCTTGGTCGTGGTCTTGTCCTCGCGTATTACGGCATGATGCGGCAGATAAACCGCGTCTGTTTTCTTGCTATCTTCGCCAGTAATACGTACCATGTGACCAAGGTCCAAGTATTCACGCATGACTTCGGAATATCTTGCTTTGATTTCGGGGTTCTTCTTAAAACGATTTTCAAGAAGGTGAAATCTTTTCATAGCTATTTCTCTTGAATGGCCGTATTTACACTGCGGATCCAAATCCCGAAACGGCAGTCGCACTACATACCTACCTAAAGAGTCTCGACGAGTTGTTCTACTGTAGAACTGCTCACACTGCTGCTCTTCTTCGCTGAGCATCTTTACACTAAGGGTGTCGGATTCGAGTTGCCAGAACTGCTTAAGTAATTCGTCTATACACAAGTGCTTACTTACTATGTTGTGGAAGCAATGTTGATCACCATCAGCCTCAAACTGATGTGTAGGACCTGATAAGATCCATCCCAATGCCGTACACTGCGCTGTTGGAGTGCCATTGGGTCCTTTGATCAACCCCTCTCGGATGATCTTACCGTACACGTCCGCACCGAGCAAAACATCAATTCTACTCGGCGTGTAAAATTGTGGATCTGCAAGAGCAACCTCAGCCAGCTCTGGCCAGTCCACATAGTCTGCCTTCTCTGATGGAAGGAGACTTGTTATTGCACGTAAAACATGTGCACGTACCTGCAGTTGGAAGCTTGGGTCATGGCGCGATTCTAACTTCATCACAACAACGTGTTTAGAAGCTAATCTTTCATCGCCGCCTAAGCCCGCAATGCTGTTCCTACTAAGCACCTTACGGAGCCCTAGCATTTGTACTGCTGATTCTGTTACAAATGACGCTTGAGAGCCCTGATCTACGAGTGCCCTGAGCAGACGAACGTTTCCGTGGTCTGCCTGAACTCTCACAATCGCCGTGGCTAACAGAACCTGATTAGTTCCCTGATTCTGGGAGAAATGTACCTTAACATTTGACGTTGCTTCGTCCAAAGAAGCCTTAACGTCATTGACAGCTGACTTGACTTCTACTGCTAAATCAGATTTGGCAGTATCTACTAATTTTGGTGAAGTCTTTTGACTTGGGTGGAGCAGTGAGTGGTGTTTGTGCTTACAAATATTACACCGGGTGGGAGTGCGACATGTGAATGCAGAGTGGTTTTTACCTAAACAATTGAAACATAAGTTGTTAGTTTGAACGAACGAGTGTCTATGATCATAATTCAGTTTTGAGAATTCCTTACAGTTTGATATCTTGTGGTCATTACCTTTGCAGCATGGACAACATACCTTAGCTCCAGAATCGGATCCACCAGCTGAAGTTGCGTGCATTGCCTTGGTTGAAGAATTTGGTTTGGTCTTTGGCTTAGGTTCTATAAACTCGAGGGACCGGAATCGTGACTCTAAAAACTCGCGTAGTTGGTTCAAAGCTGGCATTTCATCGGAAGTACTAATTTTACATTCCCATTCCTTACGAGACTCTGAATCCAGCTTTGAACATACTATGTAGATCACGATAGCATCCCAGGTACTAACATCGATACCTAAATTCTTCAGACCGTTCAGAGTATCGTTTGTGATGTCCAACAAATCTTTGACTGCACTGCACGATTCAGCTGTTAGTTTGGGTTGGTTCATAAAACGCTTCAATAAACAGTTAGCCAGGTACTTTTTATTGTTAAAACGATTATTCAATGCCGACCAAGCTTCTTGGTAGTTGGAAGCTGTGATGGGCACATGCCTTAACAGCTGTTCAGCTTCACCCGATAAATGTCCCTTCAAATAATGCATCTTTTGCACATCGTCGATTGAAGCGTTATTATGCACCAATGAGGTGTACAAATCTTTAAAGGTTGTCCATTCTGCATAAGAACCCGAAAAAGTAGGGATAGATATTTTGGGCAATTTAACATTCCATTCTCCTGATGCAATAGAGCGCGAGCTTGTCGGAGCGACCGACTTAAGCAAGCTTAAAGCCTCCCGCAACTCAGCTTTATAATCAATATATGTCTCTTCAACCTCCTCAAAAACATTATCTGACATGTACCTAGATTGACTAATGTCCTCATCACTCATTAAAATCTTGGCATGACTGTCCGCAAACTTTCGCCACTTTTCATCTAAAGACTCAATTCGTGTTAGTATGTACGACTCTTTACTTAATCTATCCTTCGGAGATTTTTTAAAATTAACCAATGACTTTTCTATTGACGACTTAAGATTAAATTGACTTTTAATTACAGACACCATATTGACACCAAAACTCACAGTACAAACAAACGAAGTTTTAAACCTTTCGGCACTAATTTTCTCAGAATTTTACAAGTTCAACAAAATTCCTAAAAACTTCACAAGTTCAAAATAATTCCTAAAATTTTACAAGTGTTTGAAGTTCAGACGAAAATCGGGCGTAGGTTCCCCGTCTGTTACGTTTTAGCGAAATTATTCTAAGTCTTAATTACCATGCATTAAATTTACTAAGTCCAAAATTTATGTTAACATTCAGAATAATCTATAATTTAAGTCCAAACTAATCTTCAAATCTTAATTTCTTCAAAACAATCACCAATTCACACCACAACAAATAGTACTCACAGATCACAAAGGCAAACCCACTGCGATACGTCAATGCTGTGACGTCCGTCGGTCGTCGTCGCGACGTCACTGATCCGCGCTGCCTGCCTCGTCGTCACTCCTGTGACGACACCCACTGCCAGTTGCGCCCGCTGCTTGCGCCGCTGCTGCTGCTGCTGCTGCTGGTGGTGGTGATGTCGGCGGCGCCGTCGGCCGACGTTTCGCACGCCTTGCTGCTCCTCACTCTTCTTTTCAAATGACCGGCTCACTTGGCCAGGCCACTCTCTTACCGAACCTAGTTGGATAGGTATCGGTAGCACTGCTCAGCGGAATCGCCACTACGCGCTAGTGCTGAATTTTTAAAACAAAAGACTATATTCGACTCGAAGGACCATGAACAACACAGTACCAACTCCGATTGTCCGAATTATAGGATAGGTGCTTAATAAAACGACCCTTTCAGTAGAAGTTATTTATTTGAAATCTCAAACCGAGGTCGTCCGCACCCGTGCGTTCTCGTCAGCGCGATTCAGCCTTCGTGCACTTTTAATCACGACATCTAGTTAAAACTTAACACACTAAAGTAGGTAGCCTCGTATCTACATCTTAACTTTTACATTAAACAAAAACCATAATCGTCTAAAGTATTTAGTTAAGTATTTTTTAGACGACGTTTCTTTAAAGTATGTTGAATAACTAGCAAATTAAACTGGTTTTCCGTATAAAAATGAAAATGTAGAGGAAACTGCAATTTTTTGGTATCGAGTCAAGTTGAGTCAATTGTGTTTCGACTCCCATAACTTACTGACAAAAACCCTTACTTTTAAAAGATAGTGTTATTGCCTTAAAATTGATTTTCCGTACAGTCAAAACGTGATTTTGGGATTCATTTCACCTTAAGCCTGATCGTTACTGAGCGAGTACATGGCTTTATTCCTCAGTGGGCTCAATGACTACTGGCAGAGCAGCAGTAGTAATTGCTGCTGCTATAATTTCAGCAGCCCTTCCTATGCTCTCCGCCAGTAGCCTGCCATTTTCGCTCAGTTTCAATCAGGCTTTGATTGGCAAGAGGCCGAGAAGGCCTACAAAGTCGCCACGGCGTCTGCGACGAAGTGGACTCGGGACTTGTCTAGTGATTGGGAAGCGACTTAGGCTCCTTAGCTCACTTGGTGGCAGCATATTGGGTGACGAATGCATCGGTGGTGGTGGCAACGAAACTTTGTGATAGATAACGGGATGATTATAGACTACCTACCCTAAATTTATCAAAATCTAGAGTATTTAGATATAAATACTACAATTGAGATATGAACAATTTTTGAAGTATGTTTTGAACCTTGTTTATTTACAGGGTCTGGTTTCTTTGCCACCACCACCGATGCATTTGAGGTGCAATTTGTCGTAGATCTGACCCTCCTTGCCCTTGCCTTCGGTTTTAAAACCCGGTTGTTCCAAATATATAAAAAATAAAACGCCAAGTGCATCTAATAAGTAATAATAGTAATTTTAAACTTAGGTACCCTACTTCAGAACTTTTATCTCCACAGATAGTTTGGGACGACATAGTCGGCGAGCCGGAAGGCGCCCGCAGCCCGGAATGTGCCTGGCGACTCAGCCACAACTGTTTCCGCTACGCCAGGAACTGGTGCTATACCCTTCTCTCGGTGTTACTCGCGCCGCCGTGTGCACTATGCTTGGGATGTGGCTTCGCTTGCTTGGCTTTTGAGGTTAGCAACAAGAAGTTTTTATATCGAGCTTCCAACTCGCAGTTTTATAACCTCCTTGTCGACATTGTCCTTTGAGGAGAGACCAATGAGTTTATTACCGATCTACAAACTCGCCGGCACTACTCTTATAATGCATCGCTTGTTGGATGTCATGAAGAGGGAAAGTATAGTATATTATTTTTCTTTCCAGCAAATCTGGTGCACTGCTCCATGCCTTCGCTGCGTAAAGATCTACTTCGCATCTCTTCGCACATTCGTGTTTTCGTGTATGGCAGCCACCGTGGTGCCCACAGCTGAAGCTTTGGGCCATTTCTTCCGTCACATCAGATTGAATATACGGCGAGATGCCCCAGAAGACCAAGATTTGCTTATAGTTTAGTGTGTAGTGTGAATTTTATATGAACAGCAACATAAAATATTGTATGATAAATCTTAGTGCCTTTTTAAAATAAGTGACAATGATTTTTCTAATGTAGAGCACATACTGTTGTTAAAATAAAAAAAAAAACGAAGATATGCACGTATAAAGATCATCTATTTTTTTACGCTACCCTCTACCTACGCACTGTCCGGTTAGCCGGAACACGGTCATCATCCATCCGGTTGGTCGCAATCAAAAATATGTTCTTTATGGAGAAAATAGTTTTTTTTTGCACAGAGATGCGACTTCCGTCAGTGCGCACCATAGAGATATTGCTCTAGGTGCGCACGTATCTATTATAGCCTTAGTTAATGGTAGAATAACGAAATGATACTCTTTTGTTTTAATTTAAAAAGAAAACGAAAAAGAGCGGGATTCGAAGGCATTGAATTTGGGTCGATGTTTGAATTTTTTCTTTCAATAGGTAAAAGTACCTACCTACCTGCCAAAATTATTTCTCGAAGAGCGAAAACTTGTAAAAGATGAGCACGTCTGATGAGCCTTCTACATCAGCAGCCGGGCTACCCATGAGCTCGAATAACTTTGGGTCAAAGAGAGATAGCCATATAGTTTTAGCAAAATGCCGAAGGTGCGTAGCATTTGAGCACTGAAAAGCTAAACAAATTTATCAAAAATTATGGTAAAGTAGTAATTTGTGGTAATTTTAGAAGTGGCGAAGTCACGGATTCCACTAGTAACAATGGTCAACAAGAAACAACTGAGGACAGCGATACTGAAGAGGTAAACTCGAATTTATTCATTGTTAACAGGCGAGACTGCCTTAGTCAAAAAATAATAATAAATTTATAAAATAATAATACTTACGGTCAATTAAATTAGGTACATAAAGTATTCTTATTAAATTAACAAATTCGTTAACAACGAAGACTAGGTTTTACCTAACTTTTTTTATGAGGTAGGGCTACCTGTGTATAAAAATGGTTAATACCTAAGGTAGGTACTTATTTAAATTATGTGATATATAAATATACGTGAATTAGTAAGTTATAAATGTTATAATGTTCAGTCTAAAATGAGTTGCGTGTTCAAAAGTAGTCCACTGGGACACAGGCTTATTTACAAATCACACCCTCGAGCTCAACATTAGGTACCTAAGTACATTGCGTGTAAAGTAGTTAAATTAATTTAATTACCTACCATATGAATAAAACATTGAACTGACGACTGTTATTTATGTATAGAAATTGCTGGTTGTGTACTGCCGCAGTGGAAGGCTTGGGGCTGCCTACTACACCATGCAAACTGGAGAGGTGGGTATTCAAGTTTTAAACAAATATAATAATAACTGTTCTATCCAAAAAAGCCCATATCCAGCTATGGACATTTCCAGTTTAAAGGATGCCTGCCCAAACTCCCAGGAGAATCATGATAATGAGACTTTCTAAACATAGAGGTTATTAATTCTCAGCTCTTCATCCTAGAAGAGATAGTAGACCGTCCCCCCGAGTTCCAAATGTTCCTCAACCTGTTCCGCCAAGTGGAGCCTGTCCTGATCCTCCTGGACGGGAAGACGCAGGGTACCTTCGTGCAGCAGGTCAAGAGGACGGTGTTCGATACTGATGCGTCGGGGAACGGGAGCTGTAAGCTGACGTTCTTGTCTGCTAGGGAATATAGTAAGTACAAAATGCTATTCGATCGCCCTACTGAAATACATCTTACATCTTTGTCCAATAGAAATTTATTGGTCGAATAACGATGTAGAAAAAGTCTTGGCAATAATGAGGGTTGACGTATTAACTATACCGTATCTAGACTACATTTTTCTAGCTTAAGCCTGCTAACCCAAAAGGATGGGAAACAGTCGTTCATGCGTTAGGGATGGGTATTAGTGCTGGACAAACAAACCTTAATACATACTCTAATAGCTATATGTAACATAAATTGTCTACTCTAGTCTAACCCCTAAACCTACCCCTCTAGGCTACGAAGCCTGCAAGCGTCGCATCTTCTCCCTCTCCCTCCCCAACGCCCCCTGCGGCTCCGAGGAGGAGCGCACGATGTTCCTGCGCACCGCGGTGGACTTCAGCCACGTGCAGACAGTGCACGCGCTGGGCGCGCTGCTGCGGTACCTGGACCTTAACTGGACTAACCTCAGCATGAATATGCAGAGCCGGCCGCAGTTCTTGAGCTTGAGGATTATTTCGCTGTAAGTAACATTTCTATACACTGCTGCACTGTTTTGCTTGAAGTGTGAAATGCGAATAGGGGGCAAACTAGGATGCCTTTGCCCTGCAAGGACGAGGCTAAGCCGACGTCGATCGAACTTGGACTAAGACAACTAACGATTTCCGATGTCAGACTCCTAAATTGCTATTTTTCGCCGAGTCATTTAAAATCCATACAACTGATCAGAAATCATGTGATATCTGAATTCTATAACAGTTGCCACAATCATGAACTAAAAATTTGACAAAAAGCAGATGTATTTTCTGAGCTTCCAGTCGTAAAGTCTAATCCGAACTTGTGTGGCATTATAGCATAGGGAGGGATCTTCAACCTAGGGACGCACCACACATCGTACAATAACAACATCCCAAAAATGCAACAGAAACTTATTCCTCTTTATTTTTGCCATATTTGTATAAGAGTACCCATTTTCGTTTGACCTGTCTAATTACCCTGAAGATGCTCTACATTTACCACTTTACTTTTCTAGAGCAGACATAGTAACAATAGACGAGGACACGTACCGCGGTCTCCAGATCTTCAGCACCGTGGCGCACCCGAGCGCCTTCAAGAAAGGCATGCAGGGCTCCAACAAGGAGGGACTCAGTCTGTTCCAGCTGTTCAGCAAGTGTAGCTCCAAGGTTGGACAGAGTCGGATGAGGTACGTATAATTACCTTCTCTGGTAATTTCTTATTCTAGACTGCCAGTCGATCGTTCGTAATCATTTGAAATTTCTTAGTGTAACTACATTACTTGTATTCAAGCAAATAAAGCATTTTCGATGTTGATTTTAATATTTATATTTATCGTGTGCCCAGCAGTGTGAATAATTTAATTAAACAAATACGGACTCCAGTGAAAACAATCAAGTACCCACTTTAAAATAAAAACGGCTGCAACTAGCGAATACACCTCAAATCCTAACACTAACTTGAAAAAAAGACAAGTACCCACCATTTACCTTATAAATTCTAAATCCAGGGTATACCTCCAACATCCATCCCGAGACCTCGCAACACTAAAGAGGCGTCAGGACGTAGTGGCGTTCTTCATGCGTCCGCAAAACGAACCGCTCATGAGAAACATCTGCTCTTCTCTCCGGTTCATCAGGAATGTTACTGTGAGTTTACTATTTTTTAACTCTGGTTTATGTGGTCAAGAATTATTTTACATCATTTGGCGTTCAATGTAGCAAAAATTATCAAAGATGTTTGTGTTTAACTTAAACCAAACTAGTGACCAATGTAGGTAGTCATGTTACGGTAGAGAAAATCTGTAAATAATTTGCGTTTTGCTCGGCAGGGCATTCTCGCGAAGATCAAGGCTCTATCAGCAAAGGCGTATCAATGGAAGTCAATTTACAATGTACGTATAGGTTTATAAGAATTTCCTTCCCTATTTTCATAATCTCAATCAAGACAGAGTCAAATTTTTCTTTAATATTACGGTTTCAGACGCTATACAACGCTGTATTGATCTGCGAGATTTGCGAAAACGGAGGACAATCGGAGTTTCTAGAACAACTAGCGTCATGCGATAACAATAAACTGTACGAGATGGCCCTTTATATGAACAGGATCATAGACTTTGATCTCTCCAAGTCTGAAGGGAAGTTTACTGTGAAAGCTGGAGTGGATTCCGAACTTGACATGAGTAAGGATAGTTCTACAAGATAAATATTTGCTGATCAAAGAAACTTAGTATATGTGACGATAACTTTCAACTTTTGAACAGAGAAACAGACAATGGCCTCCCTTCACTCTTTGATGTCGGAGACAGCAAAGGTGGAACTGTCTCGACTGCCGGAGTTCATAGAGGAATGCAGTATGCTGTACATGCCGCATCTAGGCTACCTGCTGGGAGTGAAGGCCTGGGCAGAAGACTTGACAATGGAGCAGAAGGAACTTCCAGATATGAAGTTTATGGTAATATCAGAAGCCATGACTGTCTATTACAGATTACAACCAATCTATGCGCTATGATTCGGAGTACCTACCAGTACCGACGTAATACTTAAACTTTAATTTTGTGCACGATTTATTTCAGTTTCAAAACAACGATTACATTCACTACAAAAGCAAAGGATGCGAAGGTAAAATAAAGAAAATACATTCATAATATAACTAACCTAATATCGTGTAAGTTGTAAACTTATTTAACAACTAGCAGCACCTCGCGGTTTCACCCGCGTAGTTCTCGTTCCCGTAGGAATTTCGGGATAAAAAGTAGCCTATGTCCTATTCCAGACTATAATCTATCTCTGTGCCAAATTTCATCCAGATCCGTTTTGCCGTTCTGGCGTGATAAAGGAACAAACATCCATCCATCCATCTAAACTTTCACGTTTATAATATTAGTGAGATGATATTGCAGAACTAGATGTGAAGATCGGAGACACGTACCCTGAGATAGTGGCGCACGAGACACGGATCATGATGAGATTGACCACTGTCATACTTGAGAACCTTCACACACTTGCTGCTGTCATTGACAAGTGCGCTGAACTGGACTGGTGAGTTTCACATTTCAATTACCAAACATTATTTTAAAATAAAGAGAAATACATAAAATTCAGAGTGTAACGAAAACCCAAAACTAACTATTGAGAAACATCCGTAATTGCAGCCTTATAGCGGTCTCAAAAGTCAGCAAAGAGTACAACTATGTCCGCCCTACCCTCTCTGAAGACAAGATAATCAGCATCAAGGAAGGCAGACATCCGCTCCACATAGTGACGAGCGATAACTTTGTGCCTAATGACGTGCTTAGTAGTGGTGATGCCGGGCTCATGAAGATACTGACTGGGCCTAATTCTAGCGGCAAATCGGTTTATCTGAAGATGGTCGGTAAGAAATATTTTGTTTAGAGAAAAATTTATATCGCGACACGGGACAATCTACGTTTCTCTTGGCAAGTTCTCTTTCCGCCAATAACTATACGTATAGAAGCTAAAGTTATATTAAAGACGATATGATATTTTATAAGCTAAGCTAAAGTCCTTAGAGATTTTATCCGTGTACAGTAAAACCAAAATAGGGCCGCACATGCCTGTCTGTCTGTCACTTTGCAACCGTTTTATTTGCAGGTTTGATAGTTTACCTAGCACACATAGGAAGCTTCGTACCCGCGGAGTCAGCGACCATAGGAGTGGTCAGTCACATCCACTCGAGGATCCAGTCAGCCGAGTGTGTGGCGGCTCACATGTCCGCCTTTTTGATAGACTTGAGACAGGTGAGAGTTTAGCTAAAGCCCTATATAAATTGTTGTCATTTAAAAATTTTATGTTGCTTTTGTGGTAATTGGGGCTCCTATAATTTTACTATCAAGAGATACGGTAGGGTTATATCATTTGTTTAGGAGAGCACTTTTATGGACGTGATTTTATATGCTTTCCTGGATTGAATTATATTTTAGAACAATTTTACCGGTTTTTCGACTTGTGCCTATAGATACGTTCAAAATGATAAAATTTGAACATAGTGTTTCGTTCCAGATGTCAGTATGCCTGCGCGAATGCGGCCCCCGTTCCCTTCTCATCATAGACGAGTTCGGCAAAGGCACGGCGCGCGCCGACGGGCTGGCGTTACTCGCCGCCTCACTCAACTCTCTGCTGTTTCGTGCAGAGGACTGTCCACATGTGTTTGTGTCTACACATTATCTGAATATTAGGGAGTACGTGGCGAACACTCAGAGTGTTAAGTTCTTGGTAAGTTGGTATTGAAAATGCTAAAGCTCGATGTGATCCTATAGCGTCCTGAAATGTATTTTGGTCCCATAAAAGCATGTTTCAGATATGGATGTTATTGTATCAATTAAATGAAAGTACCTAATAATGCTGAGAAATCCACACAGCAACAACCCGGCCACAAAGTAAACAAAGCTTGTGTTATGGATAGATACGCAGTGGCGGCGGAACCCGGGGCGTTTTTCTACCAAGCACCCCCCCCCCCCCCCCTTGGGGGTCGGTTGACTATCCGCACCCTCAATTTCTAACAACAGGAATTATAAGTAACGAGCGAGCGAAGCGAGCCGCGATATTTTTTTGGATTTTCGGTTGTTAGGTGAAAAGTAACTAAGTTTGTCATAGGTGACTTTAATAATTGACTTAATTGTGACCTTATTAATATTAAATATGTGAATTTAAAGGTGATCTATAATTTAAAAAATAAATTTATCAATAACTACGGCTAGCGGAGCGAGCCAATAGGTAATTTCGGAGTTCGGTGAGGTCAGCAAAAATACAAGTATTGTAAGACCACGACGATTTTTCTTTTTTTGCGATCTACAACAAAGCTTTAAACGAACCGCCGAAATTTTTGTTACTTTTTCGGGTGATCACAAACAAGTTAAGGAGAGTATGAAAAAAATTACAACAGCGAGCCCTGAAACGTTTAGAGAAATTGCGGCGGCTGCGAAGATTGTTATGAAACAAATACAAAATAAAAATCACAGAGTGGAGTGAGCCACAACCTGTTTTGAAATTGGTGAGGCATACTTAGCAAAAAATATAAGCTATGTCAATGAATGAGAAAAGATTTTTTTACGATTTACAACAAAATAAAGCACAGTACAAAGCAATTACTCATTATTGCCATTAAATAAAATAGTTACACAGGGCAGGGAAAGACTAATACTGATAAAGTTGTATGTACAACGCCTTTTCGGTTTGAGCGATCTCTGCTAGGCAACCTTTCTACACCCGATTTTAAAGTATTCAACTATTTATTTTGCAATCATAATAAAAAACAACGGCGAGCGAAGCGAGCCGCAATTTTTTTATATGTCTGCATGTGAGTTTTCGGTATCACCCCTTCGGATTCGGATTTGAAGTGCCATCTGCGCGCCCCGAGGGGTGCCGAGATGACACCCCTTGGAGCTCGGTACCCGGGGCGGACCGCCCCTCCGCCCCCCCCCCTTACGCCGCTAGTGTAGATACGTACTAAATAAATAATGAACAATATTTTTAGATATTTTTTTATCATAAATAGAATACAAAGACATTAAATATTGACGGACGGATAAAAGTCCGAATATCAGATGAATTTAGTGAAAGATGTGGTAGAACGAAAATAACAAAGTGAGTGTTGAGTAAATGCCAGGAGATGAAAGGGTAGCAAAACATGATGTGCCAACCTCACATGCTATTAAGATGAGGACAAAAGACAATGGCTTTATTCGACAGAGTTTCGAGCACATGGTTCAAGACGGCGAGCCAGTATTCCTGTTCCGTATATGCGAAGGGTCGGCGCAGAGCAGCCTGGCGCACGCGGTCGCCGCAGCCAGCGGGATCGACGGACGCATCGTGGCTAGGGCGCTGGCTGTTATGGACAGTATCACGGTAGGAAAAAGAAAAAAAGGTTTTTTTAAAGCATCCTTTTCATCAATGTAGACGTAGATGGATGGTGTTATTAGATCCTTCCCCTGTGGCGCTAAAGGCGCTAGAGCCGTAAGAGGTCACAAAGGTTTTCGATAAAACCGACTAGGATTTCGTGGCTTAGTTGGTTAGAGCACATCCGTACTGAGGGGTGGAGCGCAGGTTCGAATCCTGCCGAAATCGAAAATTTTTAGGAACTTTTTTAATCCCTATAAGGTTATGTGGGAAAAACACGTGCGAGTTGAACCATATTTTAAGACCGTCTATCATTTGTATTTAAGACGTTTAAAACTCACCTAGAAGCGTCAAGTACAAGTACATTGTCCCATATGAAAAAAGGTATCCTTCCATTGGCTGTTCAAGATATCTTTTGAATGTCTTCATTTTCATATTCAACACACATTGAAGAGTTCATAACCTAAAACGAAAGGATATGTTATTTTATGATCTTATGTTGTTGAAGCTATGAATTAGATTCTTAATTACTTACGTCATTTATATTTCAGAATAACACAATTCCACCTGAAAACAAGAAGATCACCTCAAAACTAAACGCTAGCATAGAATACATAAAAAACAAGCTGCTTAGAGACGACATTTAGTTTATTTCAATAAAATTCGTTAAAACTGATATAAACCTGATATTCATACTTAGCTTTAACTCTACGATAATAAAATATATCAAAAAAATAAATAACTAATACACACTCTCTTAAATACGATAAATGTCAAACATTTATAAATAACTAATACACACTCTCTTAAATACGATAAATGTCAAACATTTATAAATAACTAATACACACTCTCTTAAATACGATAAATGTCAAACATTTGTAAAAGCTGGAATGCTTATTTAATTATAACAATTGTCATGAAGCCACACTAATTTACATTAAAACCAATTACAAAGCACTTTTAATTACAAATTTAGTGAGCAGACATTGCGCGCGACCATGACATAACAATGCACAAAACATAATACAATAGGAAAGTATACAACAATTATTTACATAAAAAAACATCTACGATCTCTCAAAGCGACAACGAACATAAATGCATAAGTTTTCACAACATATACTACTTCACATTGAGCTATTTGGCATTTATTAGGCCATTACATACACTGATAAATAGATTATACTTTGCTCTATATTTAATAACCTGGATATAATATTTTATTTGTTAGCTTTTTCGCATCCATTTATGTATGCATAATTCGGTATAAGAACGTCGCATGCACACTACAGACTTCTATAAAAGGATAGATGGACACAGAATATGCTACAAGTTGGCCCATTTGTTGGCCAGAGATTACTTACGTTACAAAATGCAAACTTTCCTTCATTCCATGATCTTATCAAAACATTCATCTTCGCAAAAGCACCATACTTTACATAGTTATGGCCTCGACAATTTTATAATGGCCTTCGATACAAATATACTAATTTGATGTGACAACGCCATTCACAGACTAATTTCAAATAAAGATGGAAAAAGAAGATAAAGTTTAATTGTAACTGTAAATCGATTTCTGCAGTCCAAAAAAATATGATGTCTGAATTCAAACGATATCAATGCAGGCAAATCAATCATGAGACAAAGCTCAGATGGCATAGTAATTCCTCGTTTTTTAAATTATTTTTTCTAATTTTTTGCAAGGTCTTACAGAAATAAAATACATAATATATATAGGTTCCGTTTCCAAGCAAATTTTCACTCTACGCGTTGTCACATCAAAAACGGCCCGCACAAAGTACACCCTACAGCATAAACGACAGACACGCAGGTCTACTCTACATGGTTTTCATCTGCAACATGAGGTCTTCGAGCGAGAGCTCCGAGGCGGCCACGGCGCCGCCCGTGCTGGACTCCGGAGTACTGTCGGCGATCGGGATGCTGTATGCCACCTGGGAAGAAAGCAATGCTGTTGTGTGTTTCCAAATGCGTAAGTGGGGACAAAATGCGTAAGATATATCATGTTAATTTCTGACGGCGCTACAGAACGAATGACTCATTCAAAGTACATAATATACATGTGCGTACTATTTGAACGAAATAGAAGACGAATTTCAAGTGTACAAGTAGAGGTTTATTTTATTGCAATAAAATTTATATTAATAGACATAAATGAATATCGTTAACTAAATTCAGAGCCATGAGCTCTAAATAAAGGTCTTCGATATAACTACTAGCAAATAAATAACGCTGGATAGTTTCAACACAGCATACTTAGTACCTACGCGTGAATTTTAAAACGCAGTTCTATCTTTGATGACACTTTTTGAACGAAAGGTCACTTACCGAAACTCCTTCCACTAAGTTCAGGTTAGACGTGTCCTCTTCTTGAGGTGAATTCTCATCAACTAAGCTGATGCCTACAATCAAAGAAGAACAATATTTAAAATAATCTAATAAGATAGATCATCTGTAATTTCAAGATTAGAAAATGTATGGAAACAAAAAATGAGGCGCCTTTGCCCATCAGGCTAATAAGATAAGCTATAAACTAGAAAGAAAACTCCACGGGTCAGTTTGTAAACACAGGTGACATTATCAAAGGCAACCTGCGGTGCAATAGCCAAAGGTTGACCTGAGCAGTAAGACTGAGTGGGACATACCCCATTCATTGTCGGCATGCAGCGGCGCGGCGTCCTCGGTAACTTCCGTGGCCACCTCCACGACCGCGGGCCGCGCCAACACCTCGGCCTGCCGCGCGCGGCAGAAGCTGTCGTCGCATTGAGGGTTAGGCTGAAGGCATACATAAACACAATGTTAACCACGGGAGCCATTTTCACAAAAGACTCTGTCACCAATCCTTCGCGGAAGAGCACTTTCTTGTAGGTATTCAACCCCTAATTATTGTATGTGTCACATGTTCCACTAGCGTTTCCAACATAAAACGAGAATGATGATAATTTACAATGTCAGTTCTCATAGGTAGCCGCAGCAGGTCGTGTAGTAGATATTGGATTCACTGCATCTTACCTTGAGCTATTATGAATGAATATGTCTCGGTTGAATTCCTGGCAAACATTCTAAGTACGGTTCTTTCTAGTTTACAAATTCATTATCACAATTATGATATACTCCTTATCACTTTACTATTGAGAATATTGCAATATTGTGTACATCAAATAGTTTATATTATAATTTTACTGTGAGTGTGTAAACTTACCTACTAACTAACCTTACTCAAAATCCTGGTCGTTTGGAGACCGACTTCGAGTTGACCTAGACAGGCCTTATTGATCTAGAGTGCGGAACAGAGCCTAACTTTGAGTACTAGTATTACCTACTTCAGACATATTCATTAGGTTAATTGTCTAAATAAATTTTAATCGTAAATTTAATGATGGTAATCTTGTACATAAATATAATCACAGAGATTCATAAGAAAGAATGAGAATAGCTTGCATGTTACATAACTAAGATTATAAGTTTTGTCGATGTTCGCACACAGACACTCTCTTCTCTCTATCTTTACAAAGTTGCGCCTGAATGAGAGGAGTTGTTTACCTTGAGAGTCATCATGGGGAAGAAGTCTGTCAACGCACTGTACCCCAGGTAGTTGCTCACTGTGCCGAAACCGAGCAGGAACTTCAATGTGTTTTGTACTGTAAAATTAAATAAATTAAAATTCATACCTGTATTAGGTTCTCAGTCGGTGCACAGAGAGTCGGAACCTGTACGTGCATAAGGCTACAAATATTGTTGGCCATGAAACTATGGATGCTGTGGATTGATGTTGTTCGACCAGACAGACGGTCGCACATCGTCATTCTGGGCCAATATTGTCGAATATAACGCAATACGACCTCTGAGGATAGCGAATAAGTCCGAACTAAAGTTTATATTTATACACGAAGGTAATTCAAAAGGGGCCTTAATTAACTCAGGACGTGACTGAATTTACAATATTAAGTATTAATGTGTGACATTATAAATTCGAAAGTAACTCTGTCTGTCTGTTACTTCTTCAATAGAATAGAATATCTCAAAAAGCGCGTGCAAAGACGTAGGCGGCAGCTAGTACCTATATAAAACTCTCATGTTTTGCCCAATCGGTAGTTGACCAAATTTCACTGCCGACTCAACATTTCTCCAATTTAATACACTGGGAACAGTCATACATAAGTCTTAACTAAAGTATATCCGTGGCCTATGTTTCAGCATTGGACGTAGTTCAGCTGAGATACCGGTTTCCAGAGTCCTTTGTTTTACAATTTCTGTTGACAATAAGTCGTTGTAAATAGACAAAAAGCTACCTTGAGAGAGAGGTTAATAAGTCAGATGAGGGGGTATTGTTTACCTAGGAAGCCAGCAACGATTCCCATGGTGGTGGGCAGGCTGGCTGCGCAAACGCCTTCCTTCTTCAGCGTGCGCTCGTCGATCTTAGAGGCCACTACCAGGGGCGGAGCGCACTGCAAACAATAAACATGGCGGAATTCGACTCGTAGCATAATGGTGAATAAATAAAAATCTAAATCTAAATTCTAGCCCCAAGCTAAGCAGAGCTTGTGTTGTGGGTGATGGTAGATATAGTTAATATAATACATTATATAGATAGATGTTTTTTACGTAGTAAATACCCAGAACGCCCGGAACAAATATTTTCTCATGTTCATGCTTAACCTTCGGCGTCGTAGGCGAACCTTTACCGCAACGCCACGGTCGCCACAATAAGAATGAATTATAGATTTATTGATTGTTTGATGACGCTCAGAGTTTGGTTGCATCGGCTCGAACGATGCGACGGCTTGTTGACGTCGTCGACGCCGACCTACGGTATCCCTAAGTGCTATAGATAGACTAAGCTTTACAAAAATCATAAGTAAAGCCGCAAACAGCAACTAGTTAGCAAGAAAATTAAAACTTACAGCAAAACAAGCAGTCTCCCCTGGAATAATAAACTGTATGTGCCCCGAGACAGCATTCTCGCTGACCCCGGATTCAAACCAGCGCTGGCTGAGCTCGTTGCAGGCTGTGTTGATCGCCATGCGAGCCTCGAAGTTATCCACACAGCTCAGAACCAGGTCCACTTGACCATTTGTTAGGCTGCCAGTTCTGAAGAAAATTTACAAAGGTATTAATAATGGTTATAATAATTAAAAAATTAATAATTTATGTATTTAGTTATTTATTAATGAGTTCTGCTCTTTGTAAAATTTATGTCTGTGAGTCTCCGTCATGAAATGGTAATGATACATAACAAACTATTTAATGTTGGACAATAATTTGTCATATTGGATGAATTAGAAGATTGTTCATGCTATTCCCAATACAATGTTTATTTGATTTGTGAATATGTCAGTGTGAAATACTTACAAATGATTAATTAATCAAACATCTTCAGTTACTTACTTGATAGCATCACAGAACTTTTGGAAGTTGTCCATCGTAGTGATATTATAATTGTATCCCTCAATAACAACATCTGGGTTGATATTTTGAAGCGTAGCAGCCGCCGCCAAGACCTTGCTGAGCCCAGCTTGGTGCGGCTGGAAGAACAGCCGGTTCATGTTGGCTAGCTCCACTTTGTCATAGTCGAAGAGGATTAGCTTCCCTATGCCGCAGCGAGTCAGCATCTCAGCTGTGACACTGCCCACTCCCCCCACCCCTACTACAATCACAGTGAGATCTCGAATCTTCTCATAGTTCTCTACAATACCCATCCGCTTCAACGCCATCAGACGACTGGAAGAAATAGATATTGAATAGATAAAATTGTTGATCAATTACTTATGTCTTATGGTAGGAGAATGTGATTTAAATAAGCAACTACCTAACTTGTGTTTGGATAGCAGATGGTACTTACTTTGTAGCAAGCAATGTATTGTATGGAGAATTTTAGAAAATTAAAATCCCACTAATATTATAAATTTTAAGGTTTGGATGGATGGATATTTGTTACTCAATCACGCCAGAACTGCTGAACGGATCTGGATGAAATTTGGCATAGAGATTGATCATAGTCTGGAATAGCACCATGGGCTACTTTTTATCTCGGAATTCCCACGGGAACGGGAACTACGCGGGTGAAACCGCGAGGCACTGCTAGTACTAGATAAATAAAGATCAAAACAGAAAAGCATAGCAATCTCATTGTGGTACCATATTGGTGAGGTTTTTTCAATGTTTAGGCATTTACTGGACCAACTAGACATTAAAGATTGTTCTTGATTAATTTTTACGGTAAAATTAAGAAGTTTCTAGAGGCTATTAGACCGAAATAGGGCAGAATCCTCAAATCACCTGTAGGGATTGGAGTCGACAACTTCAGTCGACATGACTGCGATTTTCTGCCTAGCAGGTGCTGCAGTACCGAGCGCGGCTGCTAGCTTCCCTTCTAGCTCACTGATCTTCTTTTGTAGTTCTTGGGCTGATGCCATTTTCACCGTTTTAGTCACCAAATCAAAGAAATGTAATCACGCACTTTACCCAAATTCACTAACTCGTCCGACTGACTCGACTGACCTGACTTATGGCCAGGGATGTTAGATGCCGACTCAGAAATTATGACATCGGTCTGTCAAAAATATGGTACTTTTCAGAAAATTATGGTACGGTTTCTAAGAGTCACCGAGTTCCCAAATTATAGATAAGTACGAAGAGTTCCAAGGTATTACTACCTACTCAAGCAAGTCAAAACAAGATTATCATAAACAAACACTCAAAAACAGATACTTAACTGTATCAAACACAAATTTTGAAACAGAAAACAGAGTCACCGAGTTTCAAAATTATAGATAAACCAAGTGTTAATATTACTACTCAAGCCAGTCAGTCAGTCAATACAAGATATCATAAACCGAATGAACGAACCGTATGAACAGATGAATGAAATGAAGAAAGAAATCTTCGGTTCGCGAGAGAGATGCAACATACACAACTTGTATTGGCTATCCTCCATCTCTCTCGCACCAGTGCAGTCAACGTCAAACGTTACCTAAAGAGGCCGTTTCATTCTACGCATAATACATCGATTGTAAAATTATTCTTATGAGATTATGAGTAAGGCTTCATAGCACAGATCATATACCTACGTACAGAGTAGTGCTTAGCAGTGGAAACGAAACGTTTCTGTCGTTCGTTCCATTACATGACAAAATAATTTTGATGATTGAAAATTATGGTACATTTGCGTACCATAATAGAAGTACTATGGTACATGGTACGAAGACCTGGATTATGGTACGTGTACCATAATTATGGTACGTCTGACATCCCTGCTTATGGCAAAGAAAGGCAAAATTCGTCCAGCTGATGATGACGTGTGACAGATGAGGTGACAATGGGATTCTGTTTGTCAATGTCATTTTGACGTTTGATGTGCCTCGCATTCAGATTTGCCTTAAAGGAATAAGGCACCGATCTACGAGATTTGCGCTGACAACCAAAGAGAATTTAATACTACGTGGCTGACAACGGCCATCTAGGTATCTACTTATTTATCAGTAAAAGAAACTCCATATTTGCAACCTGATTGTCACCCTCCATTATGGGTAAGTACGTACCCTACAATAGACTGCCCATTAGTGGATATGAAATCAAACTGTCTATTGGGTCCGTGAAGATAAATAAAAAACCGGCCAAGTGCGAGTCGGACTCGCGCACGAAGGGTTCCGTAGGTACCATTATCAGTAAAAACGGCAAAAAAATCACGTTTGTTGTATGGGAAAAAACCCCTTAAAAATTTGTTTCATTCTATTTTTTAGTACCTACCTACAATGTTGATCCAAAATGCAAAACAATTACGAAATATTGCGACATTCTTTTTCTATCAAAACAACTTTACCCGCCTTTGATACTACCTCCACCTACCTAAATTCACCAAATGAACCGGTTCCATTGAGTAACCGAAGCCCTACGCACTACGCACACCACATAGGTACATTCATTAGTTACCGCGGCCGCCGCGTTAGGAATGATCGCCAGTTCCTCGTTTAGTTAGATGCATCTGCACATGCCGTTGTTGTAGGTCGCATGAAACAGCTCTAAATTATAACCGAACTTGCCGGCCGGAAAATAAAAAAAAAAAAAATTAAAATCGAATTCGTTTCATAGATTTTTTACGTGTTTGTTGTTATTTTTTTTACAAACCTACTGCAATTAACT
Organism: Eupithecia exiguata; assembly: GCA_947086465.1. NCBI lineage: Eukaryota > Metazoa > Arthropoda > Insecta > Lepidoptera > Geometridae > Eupithecia > Eupithecia exiguata. Next base: position 14,582,050 of record OX352228.1, on the reverse strand, counting down.
ACTGAAGGTAAGTTTTGACAGATTGTTACTTTCCATAATTGTAATTATGGTATTTAATGTAGGTACCTAACGCTCTAACTCTCATGGTTTCGGATTTTGCCTTCCACTGCCATCTCTAAAAACCCATACCTACAGGGTTGTTTTTTGATTTTATCAGGTTTATTTATGTAGAATAAATCTGCATCTCTCAGCATCATCTAGCCCCAAGCTAAGCAGAGCTTGTGTTATGGGAAGGTACTAGATCGCTGATAAATAGTACCTACCCAGGTACTAAAATTAGGGGTAGGTACCCCTACTAATTTTATTTATAATGCAGTCGCTAACAAAAAATGTAGGTATACAAGGATATTCTAGAATTGCACAGGGACCTATTTGGTAGGTAGGTACATGGGTACTTATGCAATTATTATTAGCGGGTTGTCTGGAAGAAATCGTGTCATCTACACTAATATTATAAAGAGGAAAGATTTGTATTTTTGTATTTAACGGATAAGCTTAAAAACTACTGGAAGATTTCAAAAATTCTTACACCATTAGAAAGCTTACTTTTCAGGGTGTGACATGGGCTATGTTTTATCCCGGAATTCCTACGGGAACAGGAACTACGCGGGTGAAACCGCGAGGCGCTGCACTGCTAGTACCTAGGTACATGTGCAATGCATGGGATGCCTACAGTAAGACGATCGTAATTTGTGTGTTGTGACCTAGTTTTTGTTGTGTTCTTGGTCTAAATTGGATGATGATAATGTAAATAATCTTTAAATTTATATGAATTGCCCAACAATGGGATCTAAAGGGCTTTCACGTTATGATAAGACTTGTTGACTGAATTTCTTTATAAATGTTCCATAGAAAAGACAATCATGGATTTCAGTGGGTACCTAATTACGTTATTATATACATATACTAAGGGGTGGTTTTTTGAGCGCGGGCGGTGATGGCCAAGTCCGAAACAACGAGTTAGGGAAAAGTCGTGAAAGGAGTCAAGCCCTCGATTTATATGAAAACAACAACTGCACATTTATTTATTTTTCAAAAAATATTTATTCTAAGGTTTTTATTTATTATACTCTGGGTAATTTCTAAGAAATTAATAAATCCCAAAAATTTACGATCCCGACGGGATTCGAACCCGCACCTTCCCCTTCAGCGCAGGGGTGCTCTTTTTCCAACTAAGCTACGTGATCTTATCTAGTCGGCCCGAAAATCTTTGGGAGTTCTTTCGGCACTTACGCCGTCAGCGCCACCTACAGAGGAAACAATGAAGTTATCCAATTCTGCTCAAAGACCAAATTTACATTTAGTTCTTTGACGAGAGGTTTTGCCGTTGCTTGATTCTAAGGTTTTTATTTATTATACTCTGGGTAATTTCTAAGAAATTAATAAATCCCAAAAATTTACGATCCCGACGGGATTCGAACCCGCACCTTCCCCTTCAGCGCAGGGGTGCTCTTTTTCCAACTAAGCTACGTGATCTTATCTAGTCGGCCCGAAAATCTTTGGGAGTTCTTTCGGCACTTACGCCGTCAGCGCCACCTACAGAGGAAACAATGAAGTTATCCAATTCTGCTCAAAGACCAAATTTACATTTAGTTCTTTGACGAGAGGTTTTGCCGTTGCTTGATTCTAAGGTTTTTATTTATTATACTCTGGGTAATTTCTAAGAAATTAATAAATCCCAAAAATTTACGATCCCGACGGGATTCGAACCCGCACCTTCCCCTTCAGCGCAGGGGTGCTCTTTTTCCAACTAAGCTACGTGATCTTATCTAGTCGGCCCGAAAATCTTTGGGAGTTCTTTCGGCACTTACGCCGTCAGCGCCACCTACAGAGGAAACAATGAAGTTATTCAATTCTGCTCAAAGACCAAATTTACATTTAGTTCTTTGACGAGAGGTTTTGCCGTTGCTTGATTCTAAGGTTTTTATTTATTATACTCTGGGTAATTTCTAAGAAATTAATAAATCCCAAAAATTTACGATCCCGACGGGATTCGAACCCGCACCTTCCCCTTCAGCGCAGGGGTGCTCTTTTTCCAACTAAGCTACGTGATCTTATCTAGTCGGCCCGAAAATCTTTGGGAGTTCTTTCGGCACTTACGCCGTCAGCGCCACCTACAGAGGAAACAATGAAGTTATCCAATTCTGCTCAAAGACCAAATTTACATTTAGTTCTTTGACGAGAGGTTTTGCCGTTGCTTGATTCTAAGGTTTTTATTTATTATACTCTGGGTAATTTCTAAGAAATTAATAAATCCCAAAAATTTACGATCCCGACGGGATTCGAACCCGCACCTTCCCCTTCAGCGCAGGGGTGCTCTTTTTCCAACTAAGCTACGTGATCTTATCTAGTCGGCCCGAAAATCTTTGGGAGTTCTTTCGGCACTTACGCCGTCAGCGCCACCTACAGAGGAAACAATGAAGTTATCCAATTCTGCTCAAAGACCAAATTTACATTTAGTTCTTTGACGAGAGGTTTTGCCGTTGCTTGATTCTAAGGTTTTTATTTATTATACTCTGGGTAATTTCTAAGAAATTAATAAATCCCAAAAATTTACGATCCCGACGGGATTCGAACCCGCACCTAACTAAATGTAAATTTGGTCTTTGAGCAGAATTGGATAACTTCATTGTTTCCTCTGTAGGTGGCGCTGACGGCGTAAGTGCCGAAAGAACTCCCAAAGATTTTCGGGCCGACTAGATAAGATCACGTAGCTTAGTTGGAAAAAGAGCACCCCTGCGCTGAAGGGGAAGGTGCGGGTTCGAATCCCGTCGGGATCGTAAATTTTTGGGATTTATTAATTTCTTAGAAATTACCCAGAGTATAATAAATAAAAACCTTAGAATCAAGCAACGGCAAAACCTCTCGTCAAAGAACTAAATGTAAATTTGGTCTTTGAGCAGAATTGAATAACTTCATTGTTTCCTCTGTAGGTGGCGCTGACGGCGTAAGTGCCGAAAGAACTCCCAAAGATTTTCGGGCCGACTAGATAAGATCACGTAGCTTAGTTGGAAAAAGAGCACCCCTGCGCTGAAGGGGAAGGTGCGGGTTCGAATCCCGTCGGGATCGTAAATTTTTGGGATTTATTAATTTCTTAGAAATTACCCAGAGTATAATAAATAAAAACCTTAGAATCAAGCAACGGCAAAACCTCTCGTCAAAGAACTAAATGTAAATTTGGTCTTTGAGCAGAATTGGATAACTTCATTGTTTCCTCTGTAGGTGGCGCTGACGGCGTAAGTGCCGAAAGAACTCCCAAAGATTTTCGGGCCGACTAGATAAGATCACGTAGCTTAGTTGGAAAAAGAGCACCCCTGCGCTGAAGGGGAAGGTGCGGGTTCGAATCCCGTCGGGATCGTAAATTTTTGGGATTTATTAATTTCTTAGAAATTACCCAGAGTATAATAAATAAAAACCTTAGAATCAAGCAACGGCAAAACCTCTCGTCAAAGAACTAAATGTAAATTTGGTCTTTGAGCAGAATTGGATAACTTCATTGTTTCCTCTGTAGGTGGCGCTGACGGCGTAAGTGCCGAAAGAACTCCCAAAGATTTTCGGGCCGACTAGATAAGATCACGTAGCTTAGTTGGAAAAAGAGCACCCCTGCGCTGAAGGGGAAGGTGCGGGTTCGAATCCCGTCGGGATCGTAAATTTTTGGGATTTATTAATTTCTTAGAAATTACCCAGAGTATAATAAATAAAAACCTTAGAATCAAGCAACGGCAAAACCTCTCGTCAAAGAACTAAATGTAAATTTGGTCTTTGAGCAGAATTGGATAACTTCATTGTTTCCTCTGTAGGTGGCGCTGACGGCGTAAGTGCCGAAAGAACTCCCAAAGATTTTCGGGCCGACTAGATAAGATCACGTAGCTTAGTTGGAAAAAGAGCACCCCTGCGCTGAAGGGGAAGGTGCGGGTTCGAATCCCGTCGGGATCGTAAATTTTTGGGATTTATTAATTTCTTAAAAAATATTTACTTTCGACGGAAATGAACTAGAATGATTTTTTTAAAAAAACCAATGGATGGTTTAATAATACAGGATGTAATTTTTTTTGCGCTAGAAGGGGTTATTTTCTGGAAATCGCTTCCACATGAGCCAGCCAAATATATAATAGAATCAATAACTAAATAAGTAAGACATAGGTAGGTACATGGGCTAACTGGATGATATAGACCGATGATGACGTACTTACTACTAGAGTCGGTCTAACGAATGATCGATGAGATCGAAGATAAATGGAAACTTTTTATACGGCAATGCTAAGTTGTCATGCATTATTTAGATTATACACTAAAAAACGGCCGTTTGTTTTAAATAATTATGATGTTATTTTTTATGTACCTAGGTAAATTAAAGTCTTTATCAACAAAAAAAAATACACTCAAATAATAGAAACAAATAAGAACTAGTATTTACAATTGAGCTAACTGCAAACTGTTACAAACAATCTACAGGTAGCTCAACTGATCCTTGTCAATACCAGTCGGGAGCGTCCCCAAAACGCATTACGCTTTTTATGCTGTAATGTAACTAATATAAAATGTGCAGTTATTTTCAGACCTAAGCACAGAATAACTATTTAAAGTGAAAGTATCAAATCGATTATTCCAATTTTGGGGCTCATATTTGAAATTTCCCAGGCTTTTGCAGTATATCTTCAGTCGGCAATCAGACTAGCTTTTAGGATGCCATCTATTAGTTATTCCCAAAAAATCATAATCCTAGCTGGCTTCATTCAAATTCTCATTTTTTTTTCTTCAGTTATTATTTTACTATCATATTACATTTTATCAAGTCTTAAAACTTCCTCAATGCACTTACTGATTCTAAATCAGTCATTATGAATTCAAATACTTAACTAATATTATTCAAATATTCAGATTAAAAAAAATATTTCGCGATAGATACGATCTGAATTTAATTACTAATATTTTAAAAACTTGTTTTTTAAATGGATTTTAACATATTATGTATATAGGTACATATTATGTTTAAGTGCAAGCCATAAAGGTGCTTTCGGGCCTATTTTGCAAACATTTTATTGTATACGTTCTCATAGACCGGTGCGTGCCTCGTCCTTCAAATACTTACGAAATATTTGTCCAATGAAGAGGGATGACCTACGTTTGATACGCGTAGGCTACATTAACGTACGTTACTACTACTCTCTATGTATGTATATAAAACAAATTCGAAGATGTTTTTTTTGGACATAATTAAATGTTTTAGAAAACTAGACGTGTGTGAATTATCACACACGTGTAGTTTTCTAAAACATTAGATAACAAAAACATAAGACAAATTGGCATGGGGTATGATCATTTTAAGCTGAATTGAATGAATTTTGAAAACATTAACGTCGCGTAGAAGTCCTATATCCTATAGAAAGCTTTTGTTACACCGTTCTGCTGATTATGTCGTCGAGTCTTGTTATAGATACATAAATATCATTTATTCATAAAAAATTTCAAGAATTTGGTAAGCAGTGCTTTAACTTAACATAGGCTATGTTATGATTGTCTAAGCGCATCTATTTTACTTAAAATTCAATGTGTACCTACTGTACTGTAACATACAATCCTGTATTAGTACCTGCTTTCAACCGTTTCGTTCATTGTCATCAGAAGAAGATGCAGCGAGCTTCCTCCTCCAACGAGCGCACTCCCCTGGTGCAGCCGACGTACGTCTTTGAGTCCAGCCTCTCTCGCAGCTACCAGAAACGGTTGCGCCAGTTTCAGTGTGCGATATGCATCATATTCGTGTAAGTCACGAGTCAAAGATTCTTGTGGTAAATGGGAAACGTAGGCTGCTAGAATCTTTGGTGAGAATGAAACAATTTACGTTTTTGATTGACGATTTTCAAATTCCGATTTTCTTAGAACTTTCAAAAGTCCGCTAGTTGTAGGTACCCGCTGAAATCGCAACCCTTGGCCTTCGTGCCTTTCGCTCTACTACTCAGAGATCCGGCTCTACCATTATGTCAAACTTACGATTGGAAACCTTTGAACCTTTAAATTTTTTCTAACTTTTTCTACTTTCTCTGCTTTGTTTTTATAAGATGAAACAGGAATAATTTAATTGTTTTCGAAATAAAACCCTTCTTCGAATCCTTAAATTTTACACTGATTTTAAGGTTCGCTGGACAAATCACAATATTTTTTTATGGAACCACCTAAAGATATTTTTCTACCGAACATAGAACCTCCTCCTTTTTTCGAAGTCGGTTAAAAACAAATAAACATCACATGGAAAAATCCGCAACTAACCGTTTATATGCGACGCATGCCGCTATAGGTTTAAATTTATATATTTTGCTCACATTACATGTATATACACGGTATAACATGAGTGGTCATCTCGTTCTGCGATATTCAGTGGTTCAAAAGTTATTTGGACTTTGATAAAATTTTAGTTAAAATCAAATTTCAGTCTGAATTTCGCAATTGCAGCCAAAATATTAGGTCTGCGGCCTTGCTTTATTATTTAAAACAAGAACAATAGTGGCCCAAAATAAGAAATTATAGCAATTTTTTTTTTTTAATTTTATGTAACTAAGATTAGCAAAATATAAGGATGAAAATATTTAACAATTCCGCGAAAAAACCTTCTCGGATAAGTTCTAACAAAAGAGAAGATAAAGATTACGTCAATAGTACATGCAACTACAGGTTGAATGTACCTACATATTACTACTGCTACGGGCCTGCAAAAGAATTTTTATAAAATGTAGTTTAAATTAATAGTTACTTATGGTCAGGTGAATCATGCATGTCAATTTTAAATAATAAAAATCATGGTTTTTTTACGGCGTCTTGTATATTACAGTAAAACCTTAAACGAAAGCAATAACCTAACTTTTTCCATCCTCAGAGCTATCCTAAGCATAGGCCTTCTAGTCACCGTCTCGTACAACCTAGCAACAACCATAGACGATGACTCCAACACCTCGGCCTTGCAGCCGGTATCGCCTGCTGTCCCCTTGCAGCTGTTGACTGCTTCCCGGCAAGGGGTGATCTCTCCGGACCACCAAGCGTTCCTGAAGAAGAAGTGGCCTTTGAAAGGTTGGTGGCTCTACATCGAACGGATATATCCGTTGACGTATGGTAATTGTGGGCTAGCAGAAAAATGTAACAAAGCACGAAAGATAAGCAGGTGGAAACTGATTATACATTATCCATGCAGATTCTACAAAAATGCAGCTCTGACCTTTTTACTAAAAGGCCAGAACCCGGAAACCCAGAAAATAAATTTTTATTTTTTCGTTTCCTAGTATATACACATTTGAGATTAATGATATATACACTAAATGGAATAATAATACCATCTTTGTTAATACAAAGAAAATTACAATCGAATAATAGAACTAAAATAAAAACTAGTATTTACAATTGAGCTAACAGCAGACTGTTGCAAACAATCTACAGGTAACTCAACTACAAAGGCTATTGCCCTTTGAAGTTGAACTAGATTATAGTTACAATTTAGCCACAAAGGCTAATGGGTAATTTGTTTTAACTTATTTTAATTTAAAAAAAATACTAAGAACGTGTCCATTGGCACTTTTGTTCTTGTCTCTATTTATTGTCCTCTTTCTCTCCTTAGCTATTTAATGATTCCCCTCTGATAGTGAGGACTTCTTAACTTCTCTTTCTACTTTGTTTTATCTGCCATGTATTGACTAACTCCAAACCATTACAGAACAACCACCGGCGAACTGGGGTGGCGACCCCCCTTCCCCCACCGACATAGCCTCCGCTGTCAAAAGAGGCCAGGCCGCTGTGTCCGAGCTTCAGAAGATAGAGAAGACTAGAAAGCCCTTACCCCGGGGGACTCCTGCCAGCAAGGCGCAGAGGGCAGCCGCCACCTCGGAGGACGTGAAGCCCTTGGCAGACTCTGCTTACGGAGTGGAAGAGGCTACTAGGGCCTTGCTGAATGGGTAAGTTGTTTAATCCTTATTATTCTCTGAGCACTATTAAAATAGCGTTTTGTGTAGTTTTTGAATAAGATAAAATGTGAAGACCATGCAGGTTTATATTTTGATATGAGTTATTGTCGTAGAGTCAGATCCTACCGTACCGTAGGCGCACGTAATTAAAGAAGTATTTACCCAACATTGAGTGAAATCATAGTAAAACCTGCTTGTGGGTGACGATGAAAATATTCACGACATTGATTTAGCAATGTACAGTTTTATAAAGCCTCATTGTTTCACAGGTCCTAGTCGTCGGACTAATATTTAGAGCCTGATGAAATATGTACAGGATTCAAAATGCAGAAGCGGGTCCAAATTAGCGGCGCAAAAAACCTACGTGACAAAATTAAAATTAAAATGTGCGGTACCGTCATAATATGGTACTAAATGTGCAGATTATGACCTCTACGGCTGGCAAGTGGCAGTCCCGTCTGCGGCCTTCACATTTTGAGTTACCAGAATGCCTACTTAAAAAACAGTTCCTAGTCTCTAATTCACAAAAAATATTTTGATTGAACCGGTTCAGAATTATTCTAGATGCTAATAAATGGCCTTCAACAAACATTTAATATCTAGATTTAACTATGATAGATTCCTAAACTCCATGCCCGAAAAACAGCTCTACATATTATGGTACCCACATTTTGTATGCCTTGCACTTATTTATTTTACTAATGTTTTGCCATAAAAGTCATGTAATGGGTCATCACATCAGAAACATAATTTTAATTTTCCGCTACAGATATAAAAGACGTCAATCTAGTTATGGTGCTAGGTACGTACTTTTCTACCAGACAACGCAAGAAGGGTAATGTTTAGTAAATTGCAAGATTGCACAATTATTGCGGTCCAGTAAGTGACTGAGCATAACTAATGCACTCTATGTAAATAATAATCATAATATAGGAAGCTAGTTTGAAGTTTCAAATAACTGCTGTCTGTGTCGACCTACCACAAAATTTTGGTTAATGAAAAAAAATGAAGCCGTCCCGGCCGTGGCGGTAGAGACAAGGCCATGGTAGCGTAGCTTTAGTTTTTTCTGGTTTTCTGTCACATTACATCATTTCGAACCACCAAAAATCTGCATCATTCGTTTTCAAACATACCTGATTTATGGGATGAAAGAAGCCTCTGTTTGATTCCAAATTTAGAGCTACACCTACGCAAAATAAGTCTATAATTTTCTAAAACTCCTCTTTTTTACAACAAACCAAGGGAATGTAAAGTTGAAGATGTGAAACTAAATTAGAGTATGAATTATCTATGTCTCATCAGGACATTTTTTTGACTTTTGAGCCCCAGCATCAACCTTAAATTGTTATTGTTATCAACAAGTGAAAGAATTAGGAACCGACGATGTAAATATGTAGATGAAGAAATCATGTGCATCGATTAATAAGTGGAGCATCAGGCACTCAGCTCGTCTCCTCGAGTAGGTACTAGTATATTAGTATCGAGATTGGGAACACTATTTAACTGAGGGGCCGCTTTTCCGGCCCTCTTGCATCGGCCGTTTACAATAGGCACATACAAATGCATACATTGTTTGAATATTGTTTTTGGAGTCAGTATTGATTCAGTGAATAACATTTGAAATCTCAAACCTAAAAAATTTTAAATATTAAAATAGGTCTTTCGAAATCGAAAGATAAATTCTGTACATAATCGTATAAGTGAACACATTGTTTGAGATCTAGGCTTGTAATGGTAAATAGACTAAAGAATTTACTAGCGACAAAACATCGAGCATTCGCTGTTTTTAAATTCACTTGAACTACACTTCGAATTATGACGCTCGATATTTTGTTACAACCTGATTTAAAAACCAACGAGTGTTTTGGTGTAACATTTTATCGAGCAAACGCACGAGCACGGGTGACGGGGGACGGCGGGGAGTGAGGTGCGCGGGCCGGGGGGAAAATATACGCAAGGTAGAATTAAATGTTATATACATACAGGTAAATGCTCACTCGCCACCCCGTGAGCATTACGTCAAACACAGCGTCGAGCATTCGCAAGAAAGATAAATTACAAGGAAATGCTCTAGGAAACTGAACATTTCTCTGTATTGTACCATTCATAAGAAATTTACAATACATTGTGATGCTCTAGCAAAATGCTCTGTAGTTTATACTCGCCTGCCTTAAAGGTTGAACCTTTCATCATTCATCAGTCATCACAGAGGACATTTATTGCCTCTACGTTAGACTCTACTTAAGTACCATCCTTCCGATCACTCCAAATAAATAATAAACCAAACATCACCTTACGGAAGTCCATTCGCAAATAACTTACAAAAACTCCATATAAAAATAGAGCCGTCTAAAGCTATCAAGACCGTGTTCTATGAAGCCTAAATATAAGCAACAGCAAACTGAAATTAGGACAGTAAGCCGACACCTCGGAAGCCGACACCACCGCGGTACGGCTTCGTACCGCGCCGGTGGCCACAGACATCAATCCATGTCTCAATCGATACTGCTAATGCCACTTAATAGGACACTGACCTGGATAGGCCACTTTAATCTGTTAGCTAACCTAGGCACAGTCTATTGTTAACTACTAGTTCTACAGTTACGCACACATCAACATACGTACGGCATAACAAAGAATGGTACACTACCTACTTATCAACGCAGCAATGCTCAGCTTTTAACCGACTTCGAAAAATGGAAGAGTTATGTTTGGCTGTATGCATGCTTTTTTAGGGTTCCGTACCCAAAGGGTAAAATGGGACCCTATTACTAAGACTCCGCTGTCCGTCTGTCCGTCTGTCACCGGGCTGTATCTCATGAACCGTAACAGTTAGACAGTTGAAATTTTCACAGATGATGTATTTCTGTTGCCGCTATAACAACAAATACAAACCGAATAAAATAAATATTTGAGGGGGCTCCTATACAACAAACGTGATTTTGTGTCGTTGCCTTATCCTTGCTCGTGCGAATCAATAGAACAAGTGACTCATCACACTTATCTAGGACTTGTTGTTGATAGCAGGTTCGGGTGGAACTACCACATCGACCTTATTTGTAATAAGCTACGGGCCATACTGGCAAAGTTTTATATCTTAAAGTTTAAAGTACCATACAAAGTCCTGCTAACTATGTATAACACGTTAGCAGACTCGATTATATCATATGGAATCACTAGTTACGGGAGAACATTCAAAACATACTTAGATAAAATTTACCATCTGCAAGTAAGAATACTAAAATCGATCGTCCCCAAAAAAATTAAACAACAAGCGCACGAAGATAGCAAAATCATTTTTAAATATACAGATGTACTACCAATACATGAAAAAGTAACCCTTGCTCTTTTAAAAGAACAGTACTTCAATGAAGAAGTTCAGATACCCATAACTCACAAAATAAAAACTAGAAAAATAACCCAAAACAAATTCACAGAACCTAACGTCAATAACTTCTATGGACGAAGAACTATAGAATCTATGATACCAAAGTTAATTAACGCCCTACCACAAACTTTCAAAGAAAAAGTAAATGATAGGAACTATAAACGTATGCTCGAAAAATATTACCACGAACAGCTGCAGAGTGACTAGAAGGAAGCTACCTATAACAACCTACAGGTATATAGATTTTTGTTTTAATTTTTTTTTTTTTTTTCAGTTGAGATTTTGTTTTGTTTTTATTTTGTTATGCCAATATTTGTTTTATCCAAATGCAATGTTACCTTAATATATAAGATCAATACGAGTGTGAGCACCACTACAAACCAACGTTGGTTTAATGGTGCAATATTTACCAAACTATGTATACTTTTATAAATAAATAAATATTATTATTATTATTATTGCCTTTTTCATAGATAATGGTAAAGCCAGCCCTGAGCCCTGGAGCCCTGGGCCCTGGAGCCCTTCGTGTGCGAGTCCGACTCGCACTTATTTAAATATCGATTTTGAAAATTCTTTCGCTATCGTATCCATACTAATATTATAAATTCGAGAGTAACTCTGTCTGAGTATATGTATAATACATAGTACATATTAAAATAAATACTAATACATAGTAAATACATAGTAGCTACCCGCGGCTTTGCCCCGGGATGCCATATTATAACTCCCTGCCAAATTTCTTTGAGATCCGTTTGGCCGTTGAGACGTGAAAACGCAACAGACAGACAAATAGACCGGCAGAGCTATTTTCCAATTTATAATAGTACTATAGATGGATGAACACATAACTTAATTTCTGAGATATTAGTAGTGTTTGTCCCACAAAACTTAAAATCAGTACCTATTAAATTAAGGGATTCCAAGTGGATTTTCGTTTTTTTGTCAAAACATTCAAATAATGTTCAGACTACATAAGAGAAAATGTGCATTTTTGTAATGTAAGGTCGCTAAATGTCTGTGTTTGTAGAGATGTAGAGAAGCAGGCAGGCTTTAGTTCTCTGACAACCACACACTTCTCAAGGAAAAAGCTTTTTGTTTGAATCGGTAGAAGATTATCTTACATACTATTATGTATTAGGTACTAATATATATTATGTATAGTCCCAAAAAGTCTCAAAAAACCAAAAGAACAGAAGTTCCTTGGTATCAGTAAAGCATTCTTGAGATTATTTCGGGTTTTCAATTAGATTTTATTTTTAATGATACCTAGATATTAATTTATCTATGCTACCTAATTAAGTATAGGTAGGTAGAGTCCTCCTAAAGCTCCAAAACTACAAAAAATATCGAATGACAACAAAATACTTTAGGTCGCCCTTCGTTGAATGAAAATCATAGCAAGTTCTGTATATATATACGTCGATGAGATTAACATTATCACGATCATTATCAAAGCACGAAGCTTTTTTGGTTATAGGTATGTATATAAATGGGGTTGCATGAAATTATACAAAGCATCTGGAAGAAACTTCAACACTGTTATAGCTGTTTGCACTAGGCTGACTTTTCACCAAAATTTACTTACCTACTTATTTACTCTGTTGGAATGGAACAATGTACAAAACTGCAAAAGGGCTTTACTTTACCACCACCTAGAGAAGAGAAGCACTGCTTTCCGAAATTTATATTCATCACTTTTACTAATTAGATACACTTATCACTTTCAGGACAGATCTCTCCGATCGCGACGGCGGCGCAGGCATAGGCCCCCCGATCAACGGGACCTTCCTGGAGCCCCCGTACTGCTCGGAGGTCCCCCCACCATGCCCGGACACCAAGTACCGGTCGCAAGACGGGACCTGCAACAATCTGGCTAACCCTCACAGATGGGGGGTCTCGAATATACCCTTCAGGAGGGTGCTGCCTGCTGATTATGCTGATGGTACGTTTAATACTAATAAATGAATATGTCCATTTGACAAACTTGTACGATTGTTATCGGGATTATTTTAGCAAGGAAAATTATTCACATAGGCATTACCTAGCTGTAAAAGCCGTGAGTCAGGAAGTTGGCGGTGTTACATTACAACCCCGTGCCTCGAAAGCATGCTAAGATGTTGGTCCTGCGCCTGACCTCTGACGTCGTTATTATTATTATTTATTATTGTGTTTGCACACACTTGTGCAATATATTAATATGTCGGGCGCACATGGCTAGTCTCCGTTGAAACGACCCGCCGCGGCCGCCGCCGACATCATCATGACATGATCATAAATATCTGTGAGCATACCCAACCTTACCATTGATGCGAATCGACAGCAGCTTTCATATTGATCAGCCGGTTATATGAGAAATTTGCGTTTTGGATTTTTGAAGATTTCAGAGTTTATCTCAAAAATTCTTGAGGGTTTGTTGCAGAAAATAAAGAGCAGGAAAAGAAAAGCACCTGTCTATCATTATTTCTGTTTTTTCAATACTCAATACTTTTATTTTCTAATGTTCTCAGACACTGATTTCTAGAACACTGGTATCCCAAACTGTATTTTGGCAGAACCAGGTCACCCAGACACCATCCTTGACAAGGATCGTTGTTTGTTGTCGATCGTCACGCGACCTGTCAATAACTTTGGACCATAAAGCGTTACTGAACGGCTATAAGATCACCTTATCCCTGCTCACGTTAAAAACTAGTCTATTCGTTCTGATAACCGCCACATGTGGTCCCACCCACCAAATGATAAAAGCCAGTGGCCCATGAGCAAAGTCATAGGTATAACATGTGAAGGAATCATTGACCACAAAGCTTAATTTAGACCTCTGATTAAGGCAGCAATAACACAACTAATACAACTATTTCTAAAAAATATCGCCGAAAAATTGTCATCGGCTATTATTGTATGCAAAAGCAAGGTTTCCTGCCTAAAGTTCCACCAGACGTGATTCAATGCAGTTCATCGTTCTCATCTGCATTTGCCAGCAAAAAACTATTTAAGATTTCAAACCACCTCCATAGTCTTGCACTAATCAGTTTAATGTAGAATTGTAGATAGTGAATGATGGTGACATAGTTTCATCTCACGCAGGTGTATGTAAATAGCGCTCTCGCAAAGTTTAATGAACTTTTGGGCATGTTTATGTATCCCTTGCTCCACATTCAGATCGACATTTTGCTGTGGCAGTCGCGGCGGAAGAATCGACCCATCCAGATCAACATTTTTATTGATTTTATTGAATTATGATTTTAAACTTACAAAATAAATTATTGTGTAGGAATTTGATTTATTAAAAACTTTCCATAATCATGCTATACCATTCATTCATAAATAAACATAGCACAATGGCGCCATCGTGTGGGTAGGTACATACCAATCTTGTAAACAAGAAAAAAAAATTTTTTTTTCAATATTAGTGGACCCAAACTTGTTCAACCTTCCCAATCGTTGGCTATATAGAAACTTTGTCGTCTGATCGTGCAATTCGACCATATAGCAGAGTATTTAACCTAGTGATTTGTTAGTTAAGTTTATTTGGTATTGGTATTCTTCTTTCTAATAAAACAAACGTCATTTGCGACGGACCATTCCAATGGTTCCATTGGTCCAGAACGAGTCCAATGAGCTCCCTTTTCTCCAGGTATCAGTGCGCCCCGCGACAGTACCAGCGGCGCGCCGCTCCCGAGCGCGCGGGACGTCAGCGTGACCGTCCACCGCCCCAGCTACGCCCACGACTCACAGTTTACTGTGATGTTGGCTGTCTGGGGGCAGTTCCTCGACCATGACATTACTGCTACAGCTTTGAGCAGAGGTAAATGTACCATTCCAAAACTCTCATATCATCAGATCGTTGCAGGTATTCCAGGCCTTAAGAACAGACTATCAGTCATGCTGGCTGTTTGGGGGCAATTCAATGCTCAATACCTAATCATTCATTCCGTAAATTACAAAAATATACCCGTTTTGAGTAGGTTTAGATCTCAAAACTCTCAGATCATCAGATCACATCCACAGGAACCTGCAAGTATTCCAAGTCTTTAGAACAGGTGATCTCCGCCTATAACGACTTTATATAGTAGACGAATGCGTCAGCAGAGACGTTTCTCGCACTTTTAGTGCTCATGTTGTAGTAGTCTATGGTAGGGTACCGTTGTGCCATTATAACTCTATGGATGGAATGACAGAGCACAAGCCAGACAATGGCTGGTTAGGGAGAGTGAGAAAATGTCAGAAGCTTTACAACACTTAATTCAAACTTAAGTGAGTGAAAACGATAATACATATTTTATTTGAAACATTACATGGCGCAGCCGGTAGGATAATAATTAGTAATAGCGATAGGATCATAGTTGTGGTTTAAAGACTGTCCCTAGGTATCACAAGCATTCCCTTTGAACGATTTCGTTCTTCTCTTCCAAAGTCCCAGGCAAGACATATTTTCGCGGACTTCTTTAATACTTTTAGATTCCTGAAAGAAACTAGTGAGAGATAATAATCATCCCATTACACGATAATCTATCAGATCATAAAACAAATGTAGACCTAGCTTTTATAGCTCTCTAACCTGCGCCCGTATTATGAAACTATGCTATAAGTATACTATAAGTATACTATACTATAAGTCATCGATCTATGCTTGAGTAACACTTTTGCCATAGAGAATCGTTACTCAAGTGTTGTTCGAAGACTGAGATTAGTTTTATAATACGGACCTAATTCAGTTCTTTCTCCCTCCAGGTCACAACAGCAGTTCCCTGGCATGCTGCGACTCCGCCGAGCCACCGCACCCGGAGTGCTACCCCGTGGAGCTGGACGTGGAGGATCCTTTCTACCAGGACTACAATCTTACTTGCATGGAGTTTGTGCGGTCCGCCCCTGCGCCTACTTGCCATTTCGGTAAGGGACATTTCACTACACTGTATTCTCTGTCAAAGCAACGTCTAACATTCAAAAGTCTTTTTAGTAATTCTAGACTCTGGTTTATTTTATTATTTCTTAAGAATTCAACTGCTGTAAGATGTGAATTCCTAAGAAGCAACAAAATAAACCAGAGTCTAGAATTACTAAAAAGACTTTTTAGTAATTCAACTAGTTCATTTGTTACTAAGTAAGTAACCACCTAAAAAAATCGGTCTAGGCACAATGAGTCACCTAGGAGAACTCATTGTGCCTGATCATGTGATCATGGAACTCCCGACAAATCTAATACATTGCCTCAACTACAACTGCAGGAATTCCTGTTTAAAGAAGAAGTTGAAAAGGATTGCGTTGCAGTAAGTAGTTGATTCCTAAATATAACACAAGGGATTTACGATTTTCATTCAGCTCCTCCAATTCAAACAATCCCTTTAAAATTCTTCCTAAAACCGTTCACATTCCAGGGCCTCGCGAGCAACTGAACCAGGCCACCGCGTTCATCGACGGCTCCACAGTGTACGGCTTCAGCGAACGCCGCGCGGAACGCCTGCGACTGGCTGTTGACGGGGAGCTCAAGATGCTGAGGATTGGCGCCCGGCAGCTGCTGCCGCCCTCCACGGACCCCAACGATGGCTGCAATACGGTCGAGATGAACGCTAAAGGCAGATATTGTTTTGAAACTGGTAAGATGTTGTGTCAAGTCATATTGTCTGTCATACCATGTTGTTCTGATTCAGATCAAAAGGAAAACCGAAATGGTTAGTCTAAGAATGAACATTATAACACCGCCTTGTTTGTTCCACATTAAGCTTTCTCAGAACTGCCGTAAAAAATAATCTAATACTGTTTGTTCGGTTAGGTAATTTGTAAGTTTAGTACCACGCCAAGAATTTAATTGAGGCTTCAGAATATGAAATCTAATACGCCCTCATTCCCTCTTATCCCTCTCATTAGTTATTGCTTTGCTTCCCAGCCATAGCTTTACAATGTGCAGGACGTATAATACACCAATGGGATTGGTATCTTGTCAAATTGACAAGATTGAACTTCAGGCCGTCAAAACCAGTAATTGGTATTATTGGTAGTCTTCACTCCATTGGTCGACTGCAGCAGATTGGAGTACTTAACTGGTGTAAACAACCAGAGTGCTCTGTCTCGTCTCGTCCTAGTTTTGGAGCAGTCCTTTCTTTTTTGGTATTCGTTTAGTTTAAAGCAATATTTATTTGCCAGATTTGATTCTTATGATTGATTCTACCATCGGGTACGTAAAAATACAAGATGTTATTTTTAATATTTTTAGGTGGTTCGATTACCCAATAATGCAAGTAGTTTTTCAAAATTCTCTGACCTACGACCTCGTGCGTCCTACCTGTCATGACTTACGGAGCTGAGACATGGACACTCAGAGTAGGGCTGGTCCACCCAGCGAGCTATGAAGGGTAGGCAGGTAGCTAAAGGGTTGGATTCGTAACGATGTCCAGCTGTGGACTAATATAGACTGATGATGATGAAAATGAAAATGATTTCTTCCAGGCATTGCTACAAGGACACGCCTCTGTGCATCAAAAGCATCAACAACGTCATGTGCTAATTCCAAACAGTCTTCCAAAACTATTGATCTTATTTATTTCTGTCTTTCCCTTTTATTTTCCAGGTGACGACCGAGCCAACGAGAACCTCCACCTAACCACGATGCACCTAATCCTGGCACGCCAGCATAACCGCCTCGCCACCGCCTTCCGGGAACTGAACCCGCAGTGGGACGATGAGACCGTGTACCAGGAGGCCAGGAGAGTCGTAGGCGCGCAGATGCAGCATATCACTTATACGGAGTTCCTGCCTGCTATACTTGGTGAGAGGAGATAAAACTTATTTGACATAATCATCTAAGTGTTGAGACCGTCTGGTCGATGCGACGAACCCGAGAGCTGGTGAGTATCTGGCACAGCGCATCAGCATTGCCATACAGCTGGGCAATGCAGCCAGCGTCTTGGGGACGCTTCCGACTGGTATTGCACGGATCAGTTGAGCTACTTGTAGATTGTTTGCAACAGTCTGCATTTAGATCAATTGTTTCAATTGTAAATACTAGTTTTAATTTAGTTCTATTATTTTATTGGAATTTTCATTTTTTTTGTGTTAAGTGTTTATTTCTAAGTGTTTATTTTGTAATTTAATATAATTCTTTATTCTGATGCTGATTGGTTATGTTATGATAGAATCCTCTTTCATTTTCCATCGGCCTTAGTACCTAGGTAGTTATTGAACCTATCGTTATCAGCCTAGCATTATTTTTAATGCCCAAGCAGGGTGCATAGGTAACTGGATAACTACTTAAAACTATAATCTGACATCCAGGTGCTGACGTGATGTGGGCCCTGAACCTGACTCTCCTCGGAGAAGGCCACTCCTCCGCCTACGACCCTGCCGTGAATCCCTCCATCGCCAACCACTTCTCAGCAGCTGCCTTCAGATTCGCTCACACTCTTCTGCCGGTAACTTAAATCGTGCCCTAACACACTGTTTGAATTTTAAACGATCTTAATCCGTGAATAGAACTATTTTTTTGCAGTTATTTACAATTATTTAATTACATACTTTAATCATACATATTTACATATTTGATCTTCCCATGTATATAAATATTCTTGGAGAATATTAATCTACCTGCCGAGCACGCCGCACTCAAGTTATACAACCTCAGATCACGGCCTCACCTCAGTCAGTTCAAAATAAACATCAACCTCTCTAAAGGTCCATCCAAAATAAACCATGGTTTAATTTTTTGATCAACATCCGTCGACAGTCTAAAAAGGCAACATAACAGTAGGTACAGTCACAAATCTGTCTTTTTATTGACACTATGATAGCCTGTACTACAGTAGGTAATCATAATTTACATCTGGAAAAGCAATTGAAATGTCAAGAAAACCTGCACGAAATATCACCAGCCGTATCGGGGGGCACGGCAGTGCCCCCGCCAAGTCGAGCAAAACAGCGGTACGGCCGTACCTACCATCATTTTCTCGAAGCAGTTCAGGCCATTTTTGACCCCCTATAACTTCGGTAAGATTGATTTCAGACATTGATGGCCAAGTCAATCTATTTAGTTTAAAACATAAAAGCCAGCATTCCGATCACCTGTGGACTCTATTATGAGTTTTGTTATATCTTTGTTTATTGCATATAGGTATATGCACCAAGGACCTAGGGTTTTCTTTATTTCGGTCAACGAATTAGCATTGCCATTCAACGTGGCAATGCTGCCAGCATTCTGGGCAAACTGCCTTCTGGTGACTGGTGGCTTAGGTTTTTAGAAAATAGATTTTTTAAATAAACATAAAAGATTTTTAATATTGTCACAGTAAGATGTTATCAGGTTTGCTAATTACGTAATAACTTATGACAGACAGTCCCATAAGTAGGGACTTAATAAAGTAACCGAATTGGTATTACATGGATCTCACAACTTTTTACGGTAGTAGAACTGAGTTGTGAGACTTTGTTTTTTACAAGTTTTGTTTTTGATGGCGTCTCTATTGACATAGGTAGTATGTCACACAGTGTGCGTAAATGCCTGCCTTCTCTTTCCAGGGTGTAATCCACAACGCAGACACTCAGAACGGCACCGTCAACTACGTGCAACTCCACCAGATGCTGTTCAACCCGTACACGCTATACACGGACACCGGGACCAAGAACTCTATGAAATCTGCCATGGACACCTTAGTGCATACTGTGGACCCTCATGTTACTACCGAGGTGAGATCCGCAGAACTATTACAACTGTGATACCTACATTGATCTCTTCTTAAAGCTTTTAGATATCCTTAGTTGAGCAACAGGATTGCCTGTTGCAGCGCCGAACGATTCGAATTTTAGAATTCGTTGTATGAAATTGAATCCTCGAACACTTGTTTTTTCCGCCCTAAGCCGAACGAATAGATAGAATTTATTTGTTGTTTTGATTATTTGAATTTCTTTCTTTTGAGAAATATTTCAAGCAGTCAAAGTATTCTGCTAGACAGTGCAGCCTATTGGATTCTTAATTAGACTTTAGTAAGTTACATTCCCGGGCCACATCTAGTTGAGTTGGAGGCTTTGGTTGTGGTGTCTACTTATTCCGACATCACCTTCACACTATCAATATTAATCAGTACTTAGAGATAGAGATTACCCTTCTCTATAACCTATCACTCACTACCCAAGCAAATTATGATCTAGTCATTTCCTCTCCAGCTCAGCAACCATCTCTTCGAGAACCCAATAATCGGAAACATCACTGGTCCGGTGAAGCCGGCGGGTCCCTGCGGCCTCGACCTCGTCTCCCTCAACATCCAGCGCGGGCGCGACCACGGCTTGCCGCCTTACCCCAAGTGGCGGGAGCACTGCGGGCTCTCCGTGCCCAGGAACTTTACTGATCTAGCAGAGATCTTTGATAACTCCTCGCTTAGTCGCATCTGTACTATCTACAAGTAAGTTTCGGCGATTACGACACCTATTGGACATTAACATTGTTGAAACGGCGCCCTGTTACCTTAGAAAATTTAACCCTTGGTAGATTGTCTAAGCCAGATGAGGTAATGTATCTTCGGCCCTGTGTCGGAGGAATTACGATACTGAGGAATAACTGCAGGCTGCATGCGACCAGTCGAAGAAACAGCGCTTTGGCGCTCATAAGAGAAGTCCTATATCCAACAGTGGAGTAGCAGCTATTGTTGATAATGAGATTATTGCTGAATCGCATCAATATCAGAATTGTCTCCGCTACAGAATTGGGCAGGTTAGGACACATTCACACAGCATCCGTTATACAGGATCATTTTTTTCGTGATGACGTATGTAGTTGTGGGAGCGAGTTCACCGTGATGTCCCGTTCGTCCTACCAGCTTCGTCCCACTAGCTAGAGGGACGAATTTCCCAACTGAATTCTGGATCCAGTAAACGATTGACAGAAGCTTCCAGTAGCGAAGGGTCAGTAAAAAAGGGTCTTGTAAGTACGGATCCGCTGTGTGAATGAGCCCTTAAAGCCTGGTTACAGCTGACCTTCAAGATCACCAAACATTTTACTTTCCATAAGTTCCTAAATATCCTATAAACAAGCACCACTTTGTTCTAGGAGCGTGGACGACATAGACATGTACACGGGAGCCCTGGCCGAGGACCCCAAGGGCCGGCTGCTGGGCCCCACGCTAACCTGCCTCATCTCAGACCAGTTCCTCAGACTCAAGATCGGGGACCGCTTCTGGTACGAGACTGATGATGCGACGGTCGGATTTACGATAGGTGAGTGGACCTGAAAGTGAGAGATTGCCAAGTGATAGATGCTGCAGGCAAGCTAAAGATCAAGGGAGGCCTTTGTCCAACAGTGGACTAGCTAAGCTAATATTAATTTCTTAATATTGAATAGTTAGGTGTAACAATCGTCTCGATCTCGAGTGGCGGCCACGTGAAGGCCTCGCCTGGGCATCACGCACATAGAGACCCTACAAGATGGTCTGGTTTACCTAGTGAACGTAGCGGGAAACAATGTCGAGCAGAAGACAATTTTGTCTCCATTTTGGAAGATTGATGTGGTGATGCATACTAATGAATTGTTACTGTTTTGTAAAATCATCACCCTCACCACTATCAGTATTACTATTTCAAAAACCTAAAACGCCTGCTTTTTCCCTCAGAGCAACTAACAGAGATCCGCAAGACATCTCTCGCAGGCATCATCTGCGCGAACGAGGCTCTGCTCGACCAAGCTCAGCCTCGCGTCATGGAGGCCGTTTCCTCCACCAATCCTCTGGTAGACTGCATGGAGCTTCCCCAGCCTGACTTCGCCCCCTGGGCTGATCTCAAGGCAGCTAATCCCGCCCCACCGACCAAGCCCACCAAACCCAAAAAGCCTAGTAAGCCGTTTGCTCCGAACACAAAGAAGCCAGGTAAAGGAACAAAAGCGTAAAATTGCTATCAGACCCTACTAGTAGGTTAGGTACACAACGGCAGGTTTTGCACTCGTAGGGTTCGATAGTCAAGTCCAACCTTGTAGCGGCATTTTGGGAAATGTTTTGTCATTTATTGTCATTTTCCTAGCTTGCTTTGTTGCCGCACCAAGCTCTATGCAAAATAATGATAAGTTTTAAATATATTTGCAATCATTTGTCGTGTTCCTGTGTGACTGTTGCTTATAAACAAATAAGCGTAGTTGTTTTTAACAGCAACTAGCAAAGCAAACACTTTTTAGTATGTAGAATACCTATAGGTATCTATCTTCGTTAAATATATGAATATGTTTGCTGAATATGAATTTATTAGGCGCTGTGCATTTTTTAAGTTTTTATATAGTGTTTATTAGATGTAGTACTTATAATTAATTATGTTACTCTGTAATGATTATGAGACAAAAGCTCATAAAACACTACCTACGCAATATTTTTAGTTAATTTAAGTAAGTTAGTTAGTGTTGTTTTAAACGAAATTAGGGAATAATCTGTTTTCATAATACATTTTTGAAGTACCTAGGTAGTTTGGTTTTACATTGTAATGTTGATGAAAAAATAAAATAAAGTATAAAGTTGTTTGACGAATTCATTACGGAATTCATTATTGCAATATTAATTGATAAAATATTGCTAATTTATAGTATTGAGTAAATAACCTGTTCAGTTCAGATTTGAGTGAATAATTAAAAATGAATGAAACTATTGTATAGTTTGTTTTCCTCTATGATTCTCAATCAGTGTATTTCAGCCAGGATCCGAATCCTCGACCTTCTAATCCAAAGTCGATTCTCCTCC
The DNA here is from genome assembly GCA_947086465.1 of Eupithecia exiguata. Lineage (NCBI taxonomy): Eukaryota > Metazoa > Arthropoda > Insecta > Lepidoptera > Geometridae > Eupithecia > Eupithecia exiguata. The sequence continues at coordinate 14,559,020 of OX352228.1, read as the reverse complement.
CACACGGCCACTGAGCTCACAGATTAGGTAAAGTCCTAAAAATGGCGTTAGTTACAAAACCAGATCCATTCTGTAATGAAGTGTATGAGAGTGAGTCAGAGAACATTATCATTGTAGTATGGACCATGTAGGAGGAGGACGGCCTTGCGGAGTACGGACCAGACGCACTGTATCCTGCCCACAGCAGAAATTATCCTGCCAATGATAAAATTTTACATTTTATAAATTATAATAATGTATGTAGTACCTATGTACTACTTAAAACTTTAAGCTCTAAAGCTTAAAGTTTTTGCCTAAGCAATATGATATTATCTAAATAATAACACCAAATTTTTGAACATTTGGAAAAAAGTCTATTGTTCTATAACTGGTTATGAAACAGTGAAAAAAACAGAAATAATTTGACCTATGTTAAAAGAACTATAAACCGGCTTCAAATTTCGGTAAATAGTTCATCTACCTATGTCTCGAACTGTCGATTTAGGTGGTTGCTAGGGTGGTTTTTTAAGTTTTACGGGATTAATACTAATCCCTCGGAAATAAAATTTAATCATTATATGGGACCACCTCGGGATCATTCACTATAAAATAGTGAAAGAATTATCAAAACCGGACTACTCTGTAAAAAGTAATGCGTGGTCTAACATAAAAAAATTAAACCGGTCAAGTGCGAGTCAGACTCGCGCACGAAGGGTTCCGTACCATTATCTATAAAAACGGCAAAAAAAATTTTTTTTAGTTTTTTAGTAGTTGTTGTTATAGCGGCAACAGAAATACATCATCTGTGAAAATTTCAACTGTCTAACTATCACGGTTCTTGAGATACAGCCTGGTGACAGACGGACAGCGAAGTCTTAGTAATAGAGTCCCGTTTTTACCCTTTGGATACGGAACCCTAAAAATACGCGTCGACTAGAGAACCTCCTTCGTTTGTTCGTCGGTTGAAAACGGAATGTTCGGTTCTATCAACAATGACAGGCGTCTGCCATATCATTATCAAAAGTACCTATCAATAAAGTAGAACACACCACATCACAACATAATATAGCTCAAAGGATAAAATACTGCTAGCTTTAGGAGACTATTGAAATTGCTCTCGGCTATTCGAGTGATACACATTACCTAGCCTATCGAATTTAGTAGCGTAACACCACCTTAATCTAGTGTACACAAAGATGCCAAATTAAAAAGTCGAAACGGTGCTGAAAGCTTCTTACAGCGACGCACGTTTGAATTCGTCTAGTTTTTATGAGGTAATGGGAAAGTGGTCGTGGCGCTGCTCGTCACGTGTGTCAGACACGTGCTACGTCTCCTCACGTGTCTGTAATACCTACAATACCGGATCGTACCGGAGGCGGGGTGACCAGCTTCAGTCGATTTCCTTAGAGAATTCTACAAATATTTAGAATGTTGTGGATTGTAGTAAAAATATTCAATTTTTACACAAGGGACCAAACTAAACAACAATGACCAAAAGGGCGCTTTCAGTTTCATTTTCATAAATTCAAATGAAATGTATGTTCTTTGTAAATGGAACACCAAAAATTCGAGTCTTTTATGCAAGAGGACGAATGTGTTATACTGGCTGATGATTTCCAAAAAAAATCTAAAGAAAAATTACTGTTTAACCCTATACCTTAAAAACCAATTTTACGCCCGCTAAGCTCCGCTACATTGATACACTTTTTGAGCAAAAGAAGTGAAAAAAGTATTGTTTTTGTAACAAAAAACTACTTTCTGGCTAAACACACTTCCTCTTCACACTTCACACACACACACTTAAGTATATTATAAATGCGAAAGTTTGGATGTTGGGATGGATGTTTGTTACCTCTTCACGCCAAAACTACTGAATGGGCTAAAATTTTGCATAGAGGTAGTTCTAGCCCTAAAATAAAACATAGGCATAGTGCCTATGTTTTGTCAGTAAGAGTAAGGATAATTATTATTATTATTATAGGAAGGGATTACTATTCCATAATCATCGGATAGAAATAACTTAAACAACACGTGCGAGGCCGCGGGCAGAAACTAGTTTTTCATAATTGCACCAGGGCGAAACCGGGACGGGTCTCTTGTTTCTCTAATCATTTCACTTTCCTTAAGTAGTAACAAGTAGGGGGTTACTTCCTTCTCCATGAAGATACATAATTTTATTGTGTAGAACTTCGTAGCTTTTTGCTACGCGCGCCGCCACCGTCGTCGTCGCCGGTGGTCCCACGTGGCATACAAAAGATTTCGACGCGCACCCACTTCTTTGTAAACGATTTTATAACTTTAAGACACAGAAACTATTTCTCTTTACTTTCAATTATCTTACTTACAATACAATACAAAACCACTTTATTGTACACCAGAAAAAGAACATTACAAAAAGACATTACATGAGACAAGTACAATGGGCGGCCTTATCGCTTAGAAGCGATCTCTTCCAGGCAACCTTTGGATGGAAATACCTAATTATGTGAATTTAAGAAAGGCAGGGGGTGTACTAAAGATAGACTAATAAACACCACACTAATACTTACTTCAAGCCCCTCCCCTACCATTCACATAGATAATTATATTATTTTGTCGTAGACCTTCGTAGCTCGTGCTACGACGCTACGCTGGAGTGGGTTTCCGTAGCAAGAAAAATATTTATGACCTGCTAAAATTTCCAGGTGCATTGTATCCAAGGTTTCATCAAAAGTTAGGGAATTTGGGTAAGTGCCAATCCGCCAAGCTGGCAACACTTATGCGGACACAAACAAGGCGCTCCAAGTCTTTGCTCAAAGCCGTATCAATCATGGTCGAGTCGAGCAACTTTGAGCTCTAGACGGTTCCATTTTAATTTTCTTATCTATAGAATAACATGTTTATAATTGGTACAATGCACCTACCTACTTAGAGACACCTCGTACCAACCATAGCATCGAGTTACCTAGGTGCCTGCCTACCTACCTCAATTCCCGAACGTGCAACCATTTAAACTGATTCCCTAATTGTATCTTCTTAGTTGACATTTATTTTGTTTCTTGTAATATTTTTCTTATTGTGACGTTTTTATTATTTTGGTGCACTTTTCAAGGGTGGTATGTTCAAGCAATAAATTAAAAAATAGATTTAAAAAAAACCTTTATATACAAGCAAAATTGAGTTTGGTATTAGGATCTGGACCAAAAGAGTTTAAAAAGCATAGAGTTAGCCTTGGTTTCATCTTGCTTTACTACTAAAAATACAAAGATCTCAATCCCGGGGACTGTGATTGTTTATTTTAAAACCCAAACCAAATATTATTTTAAATAAAAACACGTGGTAGATACGAGTCAAGATAATTCTATTGCGAGTTCATTCACGATAAGGACGTGAGCCGTTAGCAATTTGTTATGTACCTACCTAACTAGTTTAGTTAACTTTTTGAATATTAAAATGGTTGCTCTACCGCTCTACCAATCCATCAGAACAACTAACAGACTCGATCGATGTATTGTGGATGTATTAATTGTATTATTGGTTAAGCCTTGGATTACAATACAATACAATACAAAACACTTTATTGTACCTACACCAGAAAGAGAACATTACAAAAAGACATTACATATCACAAGCACAATGGGCGGCCATATCGCTTAGAAGCGATCTCTTCCAGGCAACCACTTGGATTGCACTATTTCGTTTTATTCTCACGTTATACACAGTCAGAATTGTATCAGTACCTACCTACCCACGTAGGTACCTACTTCTCTTGATTTACCTAATAATACCTTACCTACACATTTTAAAAGGAATGTTTTGCGAAGCATTGGCATCCTCAATTGGCTGGAATTCAATGCGTGAAAGACAAATTGTCTCACGTCATAACCCGTGAGGAGAATGCCTTCAGAGCTTCTTTGATTTGCTACCAACTACTTAGGCATCCGAGTCAGTTTGTTTACAAAATTTGCGCTTCGAATTTGGCTAGAGTATAGTTAAATAAAGGTATTACCTAAAGGTAATGTTTTGCCAGTACTCAAACTAATATAATCTAATCAATGTTGTAGGCAAATGTTTAAAATCATTAGTTGTAGGTAGGTAGAGCACAACAAGTAGGAACTGCGTAAAAGTTCAAAATATTCAAAGAAAACCATTCTGACATATAAGATTCTGACTAAAACTTGATAAATACCAGGATATTACGTGATCTGATCTCTTAATGCATGTCCTATTTATTAAATAAAAAAAAGGTTGGTAAGTTATCTTGTGCCCTTAAACAAGCTCTGCCAAATACAATGAGTACCTACCTACCTACACCTTTAGATAAAACCCATAATATTTACGCACTAGCGGTCCGCCCCGGCTTCGCACGGGTATATTCTATCGGTGAAAGAATTTTTCAAATCGGTCCAGTAGTTTTTTTAAAGTTTATTCGTTACATACAAAAATACAAGTAGGTATTTCCTCTTTATAATGTTTGTGTAGATTTGTTGTACTAACCGTTAACAAGTCTCGTAACGTAGGTACTTCTGGTTGGAACCAAATCGGCCTGAATGTAGGTAACTACTAAGGAACTTTCGTCGCCGTCACTTACCTAATCAAGACAAGTTAGTAAAAATGGAGGCCGGAGACTTAGAGATAAGACACCGTAATAAATCTGCGATAAGTATGGTGACAAAAGAGAACTGATTTTATTGTTACCATTTATCATTATTTTAAGTAACTATCCATCTACTGGAATCAGAATACAGAAAATTATATAGGTAGGTAGGTACCTACCCAGAGGAGTGGAATCTTGTAAACCCTCGCGGAAGTGAGACATTCAGGAAATAGACAGTTGGCAACGTATGAATTCAGAGATTTTCTTTGTGTGTGACGTTCATTTAATAACCTCCGATTCCGTTTAACTTTAAAATAAATACCTACCTTATTATAGTAATATCAAATACCTCATAGTAAGTAGGTTCCTTATTACCTTCCTTACCTACTTAGCGTACCTAATTATCTACCTACGTAACTAATTCGCGATTTTTCAACTGTAAATAATTATGTCCTCAACAGGGACGAGAAAAATTTGTCCTCAATGACCTAATTATGTTTACAATACCTACCTAGACTCATTGGGCAGAAGGTTACCCAAGTGGACTGCATTACGTCATAGCGCAGCACACACCCAGATGTTAGACAAAACAATCCTAGACAAGACAGGTTTGAATCAAAACAAATCTTCACAATAGGCTTCATGTGGTAAGTTACAACTTGTAACAGTAACTTACTAAATTAAACAACGTAATTTTATGATGGCAATAGGTAGAACTCGTAGCAAAAAAAATACCACGGCTAAAATAGATAGATATGTATACAGGATCATCGACGAATCCGAAGTTCGGAGAACCGAAGGTTCTGAATTCAAAATTTTGAATTCAGAAGTTTCGTCTTGAGATTTGCATGTCGAGTAATCGTTCCGAGTGTTCGGATAACGTGCATTTCTCCAGCAAGAAGCGCGCGGGGGCGGTCTTCGCGTATTTTTACATTTGGGTGACGTCAGATGACCTCCATCGCACACATGTCATGTCGTTCCGTAGCTAGGAATACAGCGGAATGATAACAAGGTACCCTGTTCTTATAAACGTAAGCGGATGGAACGTTACGTTTCTTCATTGACTGCACTGGACTGCACCAGCTAAATCCCGGGAGACCGCTGCTCTCTATCTCACAATGATTCTAGGTAACGCTTCATTACATGCCACAACACTGCTGTGGAACCAACAGGCAACTAGGCTTGTGGCCGCAACCGCTACCTTCTACAGTGGCAAATGAGGCCCTGCCCCTACTATATAATTAAAACTGTACCTTATTCAAACTCTACCTACTTTACAGGTTCAGTCACCTTTTTATTTAGGTTGTGTACCGTAGATGGAGTATTTTTATTCCTCTCAGTTGTGTACTATTGTGATTCGTTATCTAATTGTTTTGTTGGCCTAATATTAGATCATTCACGTCATGTGAACACAAGACAGCAAACAGCTGCAAGGTAATATTCTAAATAAAATCAAACAAACTAGTTGTATAGTTTAGGTTTTTAATTTAACAGTAATCATAAGTAATAAGTTCACCAATAAATAACACTCATTCATTACAACAAAAAATTCAAATTTTTCTTCTTTTCTTTCATCAAACAATTTGTCCCTTCCAACTTAAAACTTACAATCACTGTGTCATATTTACAAAAATATATTTACAGCTTAATCAAACTTAAATAATCATGAACACATAAGAGCTCACTAGTCGCTGTACTACAACGCACAGAGACTCACACAATTGGCTATCATTCACACAGTATGCCAAATGGCAACAACACAGCAACATAAATGAGTAAACAAATTTCTAAGCTTCCTAGCAGACCCTAGGTTTGAGCATACAAAAAGTCAAATCCTGATCTCCAACTGTGCCTGCCTCGGTTGTAGAGTCAGTCTGCTGAGACCGGCAAATCACCAGCTGGAGTCGAAGGAAAGACATAATTATACACTTAAAAATCCATCCTAAGAAGATCTCTGTCACTTCAGTTGGGTAAAGTGTCCATCAGTATTTCCTTCACTCCTGATGACAAGCGCTCAGGGAACTTAATGTCAAAGGCGACGAGCAAGTCTCCCTTCCGTGTGGGCTCCTTGGGGAATGGCAGGCCATAACCAGAGAACCGCTTCACCGTGTGTGGTTTTACTATCTCCCCTTGAAGGTTGACTGTCAGCTTCTCTCCCGACATGGTTGGAACTTCGATGGTCGTGCCACATAGAGCCTGCAACAATAGAGAACATCTGTTAGTATGTTTATCAAGATGAGTCATTGTAAAGCAAACAGTTAACAGCTCCACTGTATTAAAGGGGTTATGATCTAGACAGAGACAGGTCTTTGTGCCTATTACTGCAGTTTTTATTGATAAAATAACAAGTCATAAGTAGAGTTCAATTAGCAGTGCAAATGAAATAATTGTATAAATATGAGTCATGCAATACTACTGGTTAGTGACCTGTAAGTGTTCCAGAACTAATTTACATGTTGTTATCTATTGTATTCAAAAACTAAAACAAACCATTATGTAAACAAATAAAATTTTAGATGCAATGTAAAAAACAGCTTACCTGTTTGAGAGAAACTTTGGCGGTATATCTGACATCACAGCCCTCCCTCTTGAACTGTGGATGCGACTTGTCCCGTATGATGAAGACAATATCTGCGGGGATTTTGTTCCTGCCCTGGTCGCCTTCTTTCTGGAATGTAATCTTGGTGCCGGCCTTCCAGCCCGGCTTCACATGGATTGTGAGCACCTTGTCCTCCTTCTTGGAGGTCCCGTCGGGCTGGATGACGCGGCGCGAAATCTTCATCTTCTTGACGCAGCCACGCGCGATGTCCTCCAGCGACACGTAGAGGTCGTGCTCGATGGGCGGGTCCTGCGTCTTCTCCTTGCGGCTCGGCGACCCGTGGAAGTTGAAGCTGTGGCTGCGGAAGGCGCCACCGGGCCCGCCGCCACCCGCGCGCGCCGTGCCCATGCCCATGTTAGCGAAGGGGTCCATGTCCACGTCCATGTCTCTCTCGAAGAACATGCTGTTCCCGCCGCCGCCACCATTCAGGTCGAAGAAGGCCTGAAAAGGCGACGCGGAGCCGAAGAACTGCGCGAACGTGGCCTTGGGGTCGCCGTGGTACGCGTACGAGAACGACTGGCCGCTGCCGGGCCCATTGTGTCCGCCCAGGCCTCCCTTGAGGCCCTCCTCGCCGTGCGTGTCGTAGATCTCGCGTTTCTTTTTGTCTGAGAGCACCTCGTAGGCCTCCGCGACCTCTTTGAACCGCTCCTCGGCACCCGCGGCCTTATTCTTGTCCGGGTGGTACTTGAGAGCCAGCTTGCGGTATGCTTTCTTTATCTCGTCGTCGGACGCGCCCTTCGCGATTCCCAGTATTTTATAGTAATCTTTTCCCATTTTGTCGACTTACACTGTAACAAAAAGATATTCCCGTTAGCGTACGTTTGGCTGACACCTTTTTTGGTGATGTAGTCGGAGGACTCGCGCGACACCGTTTTAAGATTTTTATGGTTTCTATCCAAGTAATAGCAGAAATTTAGGCCAAAAATAAACTAAAACACTTTTAGACTCACTTACATTTAAACAAAATCCTGTTTTAGCAATCCAATATGTGAGTAATTGGCAATAACTTTCAAATATCCACTACGTTCAACTCAACACTACACCGTCAGCAATTTCACAAATGAATGAAACGCAACGCGCTCGTCGCGCCAAAATATATACATTGAAACGTCTAGAACCTTCCAGGGCCTTCACCGTCAACAAAGAAAGATAAAACATCAAGTACGAGCATGGGTTACGTACAAGTTAGAATGAGATAAAACTATTTTTGCTACTTCAAATTATAAATCACGTCACGATTTCCGAGACAAGATTAGTTGGTTCTCGTCTCTTCTGGAATATTTTCTTTCTTTTTCTTTTTGTTCTCATTGGACTCTGACTGTAGCAAACCACGGTAAACGCAAGGTAAACGTCAAATGTTGTATTTTGTTGTAGATTGCCACATTGCTCAGTTTTACGTTTTAATCGGCTAACTTTATATATTAATTTAATTTACTCGTTTTGCAAAATCCAGTCCCTATTTTGTTTGGTTTAGGGACTGCATTTTGTTTGGACTGGACTGAGTTTTAATCAAAGTTTTTGATCTGGCATAAATAAAATAAAAAAATAAACATAATTATAATGATGATGATGTTTTTCAGCGTGAAGAGTAAACAAACGTCGTCCATCCAAACTTTCACATTTATACTTAGTATTAGTGTGATTTTGTTTATCCATGGTCAATGCCATCTTCATAGAAGAAGATCAAGTACCTATCAGGTTTATATGTCAAAGGTCAAATAGAAGGAAATCATATTATTTGACCAAGTTAGCTGGGTACCTACCTATTGCTGTTGGAAATACACAATACAATGTCTATGCTTTGTTTATGGTAAGAATGTAAGACAGACGTCATTAGCCAGAAAAACCATGTAACTGCTGAATATAAAAGAGTATATAAAATGAATACCTACCAAATTACTACAGTTTTATTTTCCTCCATTCTGCGAATACCTCAATTATTGCCATAAGACGCCATCTAACGAGCTGGAGGTATCTTGAGCCAACCGATAAAAGTAATCTTTCATTTAGGAGTTAGGCAAATAGAAGAAGGGGATAGAAGAGGGCAAAAGAAGAGGGGCCCTATGCAGTGGCCTTAGAGTAATAAGGCACTAGAGGTGTTGTATATACCCATTTCAGTCACTCAAGAGAGAGTTAAAAATATGCTTGTAGCCTGAGAAGAAATGAGATAGAATGAAAGTTTCTCTGTCTCTACCAGTGTGCCAGTTTTTTCATTGTTTAGCTCTTATAAGAGCTAAACAAACATGCCGGGCACATCACATAGTATTTGTTGTTTTCGACCTAATGATACTTTCTGCTAATTAAATGTGTGAAAGTGACTCTGCGGGCGTTCCTGCGTCTCTCAACGATATAAATCTGAAGCAACGATGGTGCGGTGCAGTGTTTTTGGATGTAAAAGTGACGGTGAACGAAAAGTGCCGAGTTTGTCATTCCAATCGTAAGTACAAGCTCGTTTGACTTCAAAAAAGGTTTTAAATTTATAGTTTCATAGATTTCCGTACAGACAAGACTCAAAAACTATGTTTTAAAATAATTCTAATAAATATAACCTAAAATTACGAAAATTTAGGGTTGCCTGCACTCGAAAATAAAATTCCCCAAATGTCGTGGCGCATTGAGACATGAATACCTACATCTACATACATTCTTAAAATATGTTTTTGTTTGTTACAGATTTCTCGAAAACAATGATTTACGTTTGCTTTGGATAGAAGCCACGGGTCGAAAAAACTGGGAACCCAAAAATATTTAGTAATTTGTTCAACATTTTCATAAAAATCGTGAACAAAAAAGAAACGCGAACGCATGTGGTCTCTTATGCTGTTCCAAGACTGGTAAGTAAAATAAATATATACATAAAAAGAATCAGTGCTACGACGATGATGGGTGAAGGACTGTTTGAAATTTGTATAGAAAAATTATACCTTCTATACTAATCAAATACTAAATCAAATATATTTAAATGGTTATATTTATTGGGATTTGGTGTTACTAATATTACTTACTATTTTTAATACTATTACTATAGCACTATGTATAATCTTCATATTAATGCTTCAATATTTTATTTCAGGCATGTAAGATAAATACTACTACGTGAGGAACATCACGAAAACTTTGAGTTTGTTAAAAATACAATGCAGTGTAAATAAAACCAACAGTGTTAATTAGTAAGTAGGTATGTACAGTTTAATTAGTGTATGTACAATTTTATTATAGTATCAAGTACTATTATTATTAATTACTAGTATTAAGGTGCAATGTTATACATTATAATTGAATAATATAAGACTGAAAAGGGTACATTTTGATAAGTTGGGTAGCCAGGTACTTAGAGAAATATTTTGATTAAGGCTCTTTAATTCTCTTTAAGTAATCATAATCATCACACACAATGGTCATTATTACATACTTATAAATAAAACAGAATATAAAATATTTGGATACATAGGCTAGGACGTAGGTAATATTGTGTTTAAGGTGTAAAAAATTTAATTTGGTTTTCTCTGCACATTTTACCTGAAGTATAATTTAAAAGTGCTTTTGAATTTCGTATAATGGTTGTCTTATCTTAGCAATACCTTATGTGTAAGATTTAATTACTTAAAAGAAATGTGATTTCCAAAGTGCAATTTTTATTGTAAGTTCTTGCTTGGTAAGTGTTTGAATTGATTATCTAGCAATAATATTATTTTCAAAATTACATTATTTTAGTATTTGAAATGATGTCTACTTACACGTTAGCTCGTATTATGTGGCGGTGGTAATAAATTTAAACGAAACCTAACATTGATACCTGAACGTTGTTTTATTTCTATGCTCATTAAATTAAAAGTTTACCTACTCCCGCATACGTAGGTACCTAATGTAATGAATGATGTATGATACTAAAATACCACCTACCAGAAATGAAATTACGAACCTAAAGTCAGGGTAACAAAATTGTATGGCAACACCACTTCGTATTACTCTGTCCCTTTTTGCGGCCACGCATGCCACTGATCTAGTTAAATTCTCAATCTACGGCAGTGGCATTCAAAAAATCCCGTGCGCTTAGACTTGACAGACAAGATCTAGTGCCTAGTTTAATTAATAAGAAGCGTCCAATCTTTCTTTGTTATTTGTTTAGCACTTGTAAACGCCGCCTCTTATTTCTCTTTGCTTTGGGGAAGCTTCTAGTCTTTTCGGGATAATGTACAACCCTCAGGCTTCTCCTATAAACCCATGGCGTGTCCCTAATCCTAGGTCTGGATTTCCAGGAACACCTTACGGGTTGGAACATCCTACGGATTTAATTTAAACAAGCCTGTACAACTGCGGAGTAATACCGTAGCGGAAGCTGTCCGCTTCCCATCAATCGCGGGAAGCTGATGTTAAGGCGTACGGGATAGCCCTGAAGGAGAGTGCGGTCACCGAATACCTAATCTAAATACCGTGAAGTTTGACCCGGCCGAACTTCGAACCGTTTCTTATCTAATTAAATATTTTTCTTTGTAACCTAAATAATAATAGGTTTTGGTACGTACCAAGACGACACACCTTTTAGGTAATATTGTAGAGGCCAAGTTGGCAACACTAATTTGCAGTTGGTTTCTGTCGTGGACGGAAGAAATCACCCCCCTTATTCTTGTACTCAGTGATGGCGTCTCAGCTGTTAGTAGGTTGTCATGTCAAAATCTTCCGTCATGTCATGTCAGTGTCGGTCTTCCCAACGATTCGCCACATGCCTTAGACCTTAGAGTATACCATACTCTAAGCCTTAGACACTTAGAATAATAAGGCACTAGAGGTGTTGTATATACCCGTTTCAGTCACTCAAGAGAGAGATAAAAATATGCTTGTAGCCTGAGAAGAAATGAGATAGAATGAAAGTTTCTCTGTCTCTACCAGTGTGCCAGTTTCTTCATTGTTTAGCTCTTATAAGAGCTAAACAAACATGCCGGGCACATCACATAGTATTTGTTGTTTTCGACCTAATGATACTTTCTGCTAATTAAATGTGTGAAAGTGACTCTGCGGGCGTTCCTGCGTCTCTCAACGATATAAATCTGAAGCAACGATGGTGCGGTGCAGTGTTTTTGGATGTAAAAGTGACGGTGAACGAAAAGTGCCGAGTTTGTCATTCCAATCGTAAGTACAAGCTCGTTTGACTTCAAAAAAGGTTTAAAATTTATAGTTTCATAGATTTCCGTACAGACAAGACTCAAAAACTATGTTTTAAAATAATTCTAATAAATATAACCTAAAATTACGAAAATTTAGGGTTGCCTGCACTCGAAAATAAACTTCCCCAAATGTCGTGGCGCATTGAGACATGAATACCTACATCTACATACATTCTTAAAATATGTTTTTGTTTGTTACAGATTTCCCGAAAACAATGATTTACGTTTGCTTTGGATAGAAGCCACGGGTCGAAAAAACTGGGAACCCAAAAATATTTAGTAATTTGTTCAACATTTTCATAAAAATCGTGAACAAAAAAGAAACGCGAACGCATCTGTTCTCTTATGCTGTTCCAAGACTGGTAAGTAAAATAAATAAATACATAAAAAGAATCAGTGCTACGATGATGGGTGAAGGACTGTTTGAGATTTGTATAGAAAAATTATACCTACTTTGTGTTTTAGTCTACCTACTAATCAAAATACTAAATCGAAAATATTTAAATGGTATTGGGATTTGGTGTTACTAATATAACTTACTATTACTATAGTACTATATATAATTTTCATATTAATGCTTCAATATTTTATTTTAGGCATGCAAGATATATACTACGGAAAAGGTACGTGAGGAAAATCATGAAAACTTTGAGTTTGTAAGAGAAATACAACGCAGTATAAATAAAACCACCAGTGTAAATTAGTAAGTAGGTATGTACCGTTTAATTAGTGTATGTACAATTTTATTTATCAAGTGTATGGGTATTGATTTAGGCTCTCTGATAGAAATAAAGACTGATTGATTTGTGATCCTATGATTTGTGGAGAGTAATCATAATCATCACACACAATGGTCATTATTACATACCTAATAAATAAAACAGAATATAAAATATTTGGATACATAGGCTAGGACGTAGGTAATATTATGCTTAAGGTGTAAAAAAATTAATTTGGTTGTCTCTGCACATTTTACCTGAAGTATAATTTAAAAGTGCTTTTGAATTTCGTATAATGGTTGTCTTATCTTAGCAATACCTTAAGTGTAAGATTTAATTACTTAAAAGAAATGTGATTTCCAAAGTGCGATTTTTATTGTAAGTCTGTGCTTGGTAAGTGTTTGAATTGATTATCTAGCAATAATATTATTTTCAAAATTACATTATTTTAGTATGTGAAATGATGTCTACTTACACGTTAGCTCGTATTATGTGGCGGTGGTAATAAATTTAAACGAAACCTAACATTGATACCTGAACGTTGTTTTATTTCTATGCTCATTAAATTAAAAGTTTACCTACTCCCGCATACGTAGGTTCCTAATTTAATGAATGATGTATGATACTAAAATACCACCTACCAGACATGAAATTACGAACCTAAAGTCAGGGTAACAAAATTGTACGGCAACACCACTTCGTATTACTCTGTCCCTTTTTGCGGCCACGCATGCCATCAATCTACGCTTAGACACATGCTACCGGTTCTCAAATTTATTTTATAAAAAACTCAACCTTTTTGTACTAAAACGGTCATTGCATTGGCAAAATTATTGTATCAATCAGATGCAGAGCCATATAAAAGAAGTTGATTGAAGTTAAACCATTCAATTTGTTCTTGTTTTGTAATGCTTTAAATAATACCTACATGCAATACATTCTGAAGACTGGTTTTTGAATTTTTGTCAAAAGCATGAGTTCATAGAAGGAAAAAATAAACGATAAATTTGTTGATAGAGCTTTAATTAACGAGAAAGCCTCAGAAATAGCGCGTGCCGGCATCCTTTGTAGTCGATGTCGAAGTATTTTTCGTAGAAGTCTTGCACTAACTCCTCCACCTGTAAAAATAACAAATGATGTCCTTCGGCAATGATATTCTGCAAACAAAGTGCGATTTATGCGGGGAAATTGCACATGAGCCCTTTATTGAGTGCTGTGAATGTGAATGCAATGTGTGCACGGGCTGCTTCGCGTCAGGCCGCGAGTCGGAGTCACACAGCAACAACCACAAATACGCCGTAAGACGTAACGACTTCCCTCTATTCGACAACTGCAACTGGTCTGCCAAAGAAGAGTGCAAACTGCTCAGTGCTTTAGCAACTTATGGTTATGGAAACTGGGAGGAGATAGCTAAAATAGTGCACACGCGTTCAAAACTCGAATGCCAGGAGCATTACAAAAAGTACTACATAGATAATGTTCAGTACAATGAACTGAAGCTTCTACCAGAGACTGAGCAATCCTTGTTTCCGAAACCCATAACCCCTTTCATTTACAGCCCTGAAGTATGCATGAACCCGCCTCGAAACAACAGTTCAGACCCCCATCTAGCAGGATATAATGCATTCAGATCAGAGTTTGAGCTCAGTTATGACAACAATGCAGAGACCATGTTTAACTTTGAGAGTAATTACTCTGATGATGAGGATGATGACTGTATGGATGCATTGAAGGTTTCACTAGTCAATGCATTGAACACACGGCTGAAAGAGAGAGATAGGAGGTACACAATAATAAAGAACCATGGACTCATCATGCCCAACAAGCTTGCTTCCTGGGTGCAGAAGTTTGATGCCACAATGATGAGATCAAAAGCTGAGAGACTCCTTTCCTTCATGCAGTTCATGACTGGGATACAATTTGATGCATTCATGGAGTCCATGAGCTTGGAGGATGAATTGCAGCAGTCCATGGGTAAACTATGTGCCCATCGCAAGAACGGCATCAGAACACTACATGCTGCGAATCTGTTCAAGCAACTGAAGAAAAAGCATGAAGCTTTATTAAAGGAACAGAAGCAAGCCACTGCATTGATGATGAAGAAGTTTGACAGCCAGTCCCCCATCAAAAACCCACAGTTATTCGGAAGGAGCAATAGCAATTTACTGAAGTTTAAAAGAACAAGTATGCCTTTGGACATAGATGATCTACCCGGGTACGCAAAGCTATCAGAGTCTGAGAAGGTTCTCTGTTCAAATCTCAGATTACTTCCAGAGAACTATCTGGAGATCAAAGATCAGCTGGTAGCACAGAACAGTAAGATGGGATGCCTGAGATTGTTGGACGCACGGAGGATCGTCAAGATTGACGTCAACAAGACTAGGAAGATATATGATTACCTTATGTATGAAGGTTTTATAACTAAACCATTGTGAATAAATGTTTTTATTCATGTTTGTTTTTATACTCACTTTGAAGCCAAACTTTTGGTACATGAATATGGCAGGGTTGGTTGGAGAACAATGCAGTGTAACACTTTTGCCAGCACACGTCTGTGAAACAAGAGTCAGCTTTTAGATTGTAATGGAATAAAAATCTGATATCTAATATATTTTCTGTTACTAGGCCCTGCTGGCTCGCTGAGTGTTGTTGATTAGTAGGCAGTTAAGACTCGTGTACCTACGATACTAGTCATCCACACAGAAGACAAGAGCTAAGGTAAACCAGTTGTTTTATATAACTAGCTGCCGCTCGCGCCTTCGCACGCGTTTTTCCGGAATAAAAAGTAGCCTCCGTGACCGGGAGTTCGCATATGTGCCAAATTTATTTACGGTGCGTTCAGGCGTGAAAAGGTAATAGGATATAATTACTATAGACTTTTACTTAATTATAATATTAGTATGGATGCTGGACAATCCACGCAGCACACACAGACTAAGGCTGCCTTTCCACCAGAGATGTGCTACGTAGCTATGTTTTCAGCTGACCAATTACTCCATTATCGCGTCATTTTCATAGCTGACAAAAATGACGCGATAAAGAAACACATGGAACAAGCATTTGCAGATCGTAAGTACAAACATACAAAGGTTCCCGCAGCGGGAATCGAACACGCAACCTCTTGCGTCGCAGGCAGACCTTCGGCCGCTGCGATACTAAGGTTGTCAATGGTAAGTAAAGGCAACCTGCGTACTCATTGAATGGGATTCAGAATGACGTAATCTCTCAAGTCCTGCTGCTGCCTTCTCGGAATTCTTCGTTTTCCGAAGTTTCAGATTCGTTTTCAAGCAAAAGCAACTCTTAGGTAACCTGCATTGTTATGATAGCGTTTGCACGAAAATTAATCTGAATCTTCGACTTTGTTTTTTACGAGTACGGGATCGGGCCAGTATGAGAGATGACGTCATTTTAAATCACGTTCACTTGGAATGTATTATGTATGTACGAAGGTTTTAGTTCGATTTACTTGCAAGAGATGGTATAGCATAAAGGTAGCGATGCCGGCGCGCCGCCACTCGGGCCGCGTTAGTATGAACGAGATATATGCCTCGTTGTGATTGGAGTCTGGAACCAAGAAGGCACAGCCCACCGCCAGACGCTTGTAGGAAGCCACGCAGCTGAACTCGGGGTATTGCAGCGCTTCTGTTACTGTGGGGAGACCGGAACTTATTAGGATTATAATGAATGCAACCTGAGCTAAGCTTAGGTATGTAAGTTAGCCTGAGTAGGTACTTGGAACCCTGCGGATGTCGCTTGCAACTTCAGTTCGAGGCGCGTGCAACAATTTCGCCCCGAATATCGCGTATGCGTGAGCTATTGATATAGAGCCATTCAAAATTTGTTATGAATTTGGTTATTTAAATGTTTATTTCGATTGAACAAAAACGTATTATGTCTAAGATACAACGGAACACTGGAAAGCGCATAAGTTAAAAACTGTGTCGCACCTCCCAGCGCCCAAACTCAGGATATGGTTGTGTTCCATATACCAAAAAATATGTCGATTACTTTTTGTATCCTTCACGTAATGTTGTTATTCAGTAACTAGAAAAAGATTTACGTAAGAATTTTGAAAAAAAAAAGAAAACTGGATACTATTACGACCTGGATGAATACAAAAAATTACATAATATGGTGGAAATATGCTCGAATTACAATTGTATGGGCAATTCATCCTCCGCTGGCTCCTTAGAGAACTGTATCTAATGAGAATGACGTCATCTGGCACGCCGTCGTCGTGGTAGATGACGTCATTCTCAGTCCCATTTCATAGGTACGTACGCAAGTTATATCTTTAATGTTTTTTAAGTTGTGATTTGTCTGTAACCGTGTCACATTAAAAATAGCCAAATGGTATACATACAATCTATCCCCGGCCAGAAGAACTGTGCGCACAGACTGTTGATGGCGGCGATGTGCTCCGGCCGCACGTACGAGTAGTCCAGCGTGGCGCGCGGAGGCAAGGCGTAGCTTGGCTCCAGCCTGACGAATAACTCACACTTTACAATACAACATATACGATTTAGTTGCAATATCAAGGAGTTCGGAAAGCGTGTGGGGGAAATCATCAGATTCAGATAGTTTATTGTCACACATCATACAAAATACTGTAACTTAAATTAAATGATGAGGCTATGACTCGTCAAAAAACGGTAAATACAATTTTGCTGTAGAGGGGCAATAGTCAAGGTATAAGGTAATGCTTCAATCTAAGGTTCTTGTAAATCTACTTTAAGTTAGGTGATTTCACGAGGATGTCAGGTAATTATGAGGACTTGACATTAAACTGACTATAATAATTTTCTAAAAACTCTTTGATGCTATACAGCGTTTTGTCAAATAAAAGATTTCGTAACTCAATATTAAACTTATTTTCATTTGTAATCAATTTCAACTCTAGAGGGAGCTTATTATAAATGTTTTGTCCAATTGCTCTAGGGAGCTGTCTCAGCATGCTAAGTCTGTGTTGGATTGGCTCTATCATCATTTTATTTCGTGCGGCGCGTTTATTACTACACTACCCCCTCTTATATTATAGTCACCTAAACGTAGTCTGACATACTTTATGACCTCTATTATGTAGACTTCTAAATCATCATCGGGGCTAAGCTCCTAGGTATACCTAGGTGAACTGACAAAGTGGAAGCCCGTTTCCGCGAGCTCGACGACAGCTCAGAACCGGAGAACCTGGAGAAGTCTTTTGAGTCGTAGGTAGTACTTGTCGAAGGATCTATGTATACTTTGGGGTTGCTGAGTAAGTACTTGCAACTTACTATAAAAAACAACTAGAGGAAACACATGACTTGTTTGAGTCATATAACGGTCCCGTCTCAGCATTTGTTACATTCACAGCCAACACTGGTCTTGTACGATTTACATATAAACCGCACATTTGCACTTTTGCAAGCGGTGCATTTTTACTCACTTATGCAAAAGCACTTCAGTACGCGTTCGACCGCTGTCCCGTGTATTCAATCATTATCATATCAATAAAATCAAGTAATCTATTAAGTCTATCAATTATCATCATCTATCATATCATCTAAAGGTGTAGGGCGGAAACCTTACATCTTTATGGTCCTTCGAGATTTACCCCGGCGCGCGGAGAAGTTTTAAATCAGGACCACGCGGTGCAGTGACCTAGTTACGGAATCACGTGTTTCCTGGAAATTTGCCGTGTGGCGGGACGTTCATTAGCAATCAGTGACTATCAAAGGAAAAATATCACTTTATCATAACTATCAGTGTCATCATCGCGAGAAGTGTTGTGTGCTTTTTAGTGAGTGACATCAATCATCATCATTAGCCACGAGTAAAGGTAGTATTGAAGCCTTCGTGACGCTGCAGAATCAAGGTAACTGTTCTGGGTATCTCGAGTGCGATAGCGAATCGGTTTAGTTGGCCTCCCACCAGCGGGTCTCACCGGCTAATCTGAGAAGGTGCATATATCGCGCACGGGATCACTGGGACAGATCATAGCATTACCTATCACTACCTAGCATCTAACACCAGCGAGTAGCTCCTACCCAACTGCTACCGAGCTCAGAGGATCATCAGCTCAGCATATCACTGTAAGTAGTAGAAAATGGAAGACCTACTAGCAAATCAGCAGCAAATCATAAACGAAGTAGAAAGGTTGTCTGTCAATTTTGGAAAAGATGGACCGGAGAGAAAAACTCAGCAGTATGCCAAGAAGAGAATTGAATCTCTTAAAGCCTACTGTGCAGAATTTGACAATAATCACAAAAGGCTGCGTGAGCACGAGTCTAATCACCCCTACTTCACGGAGAACTACTATGATAGATTCATCAAAATGGCCCAGGAATATCAAGGTATGGTCCAACCCTTCCTTGTAGCAGAGGATAAACCTTTATTGAAGCCGGCGAGCCCGGGATTGGCACGCTCCTTCGACTGGCCCGCCACCGCTGGAACGGCGACGCCTCAGGCTCCGCAGCGTGGAGCAAGCATCAATCAAAACCCAGCAGGTACTTCTGGACAGTCGTCAGGCAGGGTTAACAGTGGTAACTCTACCAAACTAGACGAAATGTTACGAAAACAGAAGAGCAATTTTAAAGCATTAGCAAGGGCAATTAGCAGCATCGATGTGTCTTCACTATCAGAGAAGTGGGAGTTCGAGGACGCTCTTCATACTATTCAAGGTCGGTGGTCTGTTGTTGACTCTTTACACTGGGAGATTGACAGCGAACTACTGTGTGACAACCCTGCATACGAGCAAACGTATTACGAGTATGAAGAAAAGTATAGCACTATCAAAAAATCTATCAACAGCAGCATGTGGTCGGCTCGTCATCGCGAGCGATCTACTCCTGCCATGGAGATTCCCGTCTTCAACGGCAATTATCATCAGTGGATGTCTTTTAAAGACTTGTTTACTGAAACCATCCACACAAACAAATCACTATCGAATTCGCAAAAGATGCAATATCTAAAAAGTAAAGTAAAAGGCGCAGCAGAAAAACTCATACAGCATCTTAACATCAGCCAAGATAATTATGAAGTTTGTTGGGAGATTCTTAATCAGAGATATGAAAACAAAAAGCTTATTCTCAACTCTCATCTAAACATTCTTTTATCAATACCAAATATGCAGCAGCAATCATCATCATCTATCAAAAAACTCCACGATACAACAAACGAGTGTCTAAATGCCATCAAAAATCTAGGCGTTAACATTTCTCATTGGGATCCACTTATCATCTATCTTTTGTCTCAAAAATTGGACGCGGACACCCATAACGATTACGTCGAGTTTGTTCAAGACCCCAAGGACGTTCCAGTTCTATCAGATTTCCTAAAGTTCTTGGACACTAAATTCACTGCATTAGAAGCGTCTCGTCGTGGCCGTGGAGAAGCATCAAAATCAAATCAATCTACACAATCAAATCAACAGCAAGAATCAAACAAAAAACCTAACAATCAAAACTCAAATCAAAAACCATTTATAAAATCAAACAATTATCATTCTAATAAAAAATCATTCCAAGTTTCGCAACAAAAATGCTCACAATGCAACAGTCAGCACGGTATTTTCCAATGCAAAATATTCAACGATCTAAAACCGGCTGACAAACTCAAATCAGTTAAGAAACTCGGCCTATGTGAAAATTGTCTGTATGATCACAAAGGCAAGACATGTTTTTCGGAAAAACGTTGTCAGCAATGCAAAGGTAACCATAACACGCTTTTGCATGAAGCCTACGTAGAGCAGCCCGAACCAAGTACATCAAGACAAAATAATGTGACGCACGTATCTCAAGACAACATAGCAGAGATCATCTTAGCAACAGCACTAATCCAAGTAGTGGCTCAGGATGGTTCTATCATGAAAATGCGTGCCCTTATTGATCAAGGGTCACAGACGTCGCTAATTACAGAAAACGCCGCACAACGCCTAGGGTTGACACGAAAGCGTTGCAAGGGAGTTATCTTTGGAATAGGGACAAAAGAAAACAATTGTAAAGGCGTAATTACGATCACAGCAAAATCAATTAACAGCGATTACACATTCAGCACTGACGTACTAATAATGAAAAATTTAATCAACAATTTGCCAAATAGAACATTCCAAAAACCGACTTGGTCTAACCTTGAAGGTATTCAATTGGCCGACCCAGATTTCAATATAAGTCGTCCCGTGGACATTTTACTAGGAGCCGAAGTTTACTCGAATATCATCCTAGGCGGCCTCATCAGAGAGGGTGAATCAACCCCTATCATACAGCAAAGTCGCCTCGGTTGGATCATCTGTGGAAACATGAAATCATATCATTGCAATGTCGTCATTAATAACATAGATGAAATCAGTAAATTTTGGGAAATAGAGGACATCGCCGAGAGCTCCGCCATTAATATGTCGACGGAAGATCATTTCTGTCTGCAACAATTTAAGACAGAAACCACTCGTCAGGAAGATGGTCGCTATGTCGTCCGTCTGCCCCTGAAACCTGAAATCATAGAAAAATTGGGTGAATCAAAACAGAAAGCAGTAGCTCAATTTTATCAACTTGAAAGAAAATTTCAAAGGCATGAAAAAATAGCAAAAGATTATAAACTATTTATCACTGAATATCAGGAATTAGGTCACATGAGGCCGAGCGTAAGTAACTCGAAACCTGGCTATTACTTACCGCATCATTGTGTGCAGCGCGCGGACTCCACTACTACTGCACTTCGTGTCGTATTCAATGCGTCATCGAAAACGTCATCAGGCTTCAGCCTTAACGACCTTATGTACAGTGGGCCTAATTTGCAAACAGGCCTATTATCATTAATTTTAAGATGGAGGCAGTACAAAATAGCATTCACTGCGGACATCGAGAAGATGTTCAGACAGATTCTTTGCCACGAAGAAGATCAAAAATATCAACTTTTAGTGTGGAGAGATGACAAAGATCAACTACTAAGAGAATGGAGACTTACCACGGTGACATATGGAACCAAGGGAGCGCCCTTCTTGGCCATGATGACCCTCAAGCAACTAGCACTTGATGAAGGCGAAAAATATCCAGAAGCAGCAAAAATCTTGGATAGAGACTTCTACATGGATGACCTTATCAGTGGAGCACACAGCATACAATCAGCAAAGCAAATTATTTCAAACTTGATTGACCTCTTAAAATCGGGAGGCTTCAATCTTAGAAAATGGTCATCTAATGAGAGGGCATTATTGGATCACCAAAACGAACAAACATCAACATCATCATCATCATTTGACTTCAAACATCAAGAGTCAACGAAAGCACTTGGACTTCGATGGGACCCCCGAGAAGACGTGTTTTCATTCCAGCTAAAAATATCATCATCATCAAAGCCAGCCACCAAACGATCACTTTTATCAGAAATATCAACAATTTTCGATCCTCTTGGTTGGCTGTGCCCCGCAACAACCAAGCTGAAACTATTATTTCAGACAGTATGGCAACTAAACATTCAATGGGATGAACAGATTCCCTCATCATTGAACGGCGAATGGTCGAATATCAAGCAAGATCTAGGAGTAATTAATGAGCTTCAGATCCCAAGGTGGCTAGAAAGTCACGAAAATGATAACATAGAGCTACACGGATTCTGCGATGCTTCCGAGAGCGCTTATGCCTGTGTTATCTACAGCAAGATCAAAAACACAGAAAAACCTGTGATCATAGCAGCAAAATCAAGATTAGTGCCGAAAAGGAAAATTATATCACTCCCGAGACTTGAGCTTAGCGCGGCACTCCTACTATCAAATCTCATGAAAATCGTCCAGGAAAACCTCCCAGGACACAACATCAAATCATTTGGATGGTCAGACTCAACAGCGGTCTTAGGTTGGATTAACGGCGATCCTAACCGTTGGAAGCCATTCGTAGCAAATAGAGTCCAAAAAATCAAAGAAATCATAACAGCAAAAAATTGGCAGTACATCAAATCAGCTGAAAACCCAGCTGACTGCGCGAGTCGTGGAATCACTGCAACCCAACTGAAAGAGCATAAACTTTGGTGGAATGGACCTGCGTTGCTACTATCGCCACCGAAAGAAGATCAAGCAGTGGTTTACAACACTAATCAAGAAGTGAAAAATAAATATCAATCAAACGCTATCACACAGTGTCAGGGCGGTGACGTCATCCGTGAGCTTATACAAAAACACAGCTGTCTCACACGCGTGACGCGCATTGTCGCGTGGATATCACGTGCATCAAATTATAAGCGCAACCGCCGCCAGCCTGCATACCTAACAGCGCAAGAAATAAATTCAGCGAAAATAAAATTAATCAAATGCGTACAGCGAGAATCATTTTCTGAAGAAATAAACGCATTACAAAAGCAGAAAAAATTATCATCAACCAGCAAACTTCTTTCATTGAACCCGTTTCTAGACAAAGATGGTTTATTAAGAGTTGGTGGCAGAATAACGAATGCTAATATCAGAGAAAGCATGAAACATCCCTTCATAATCCCACACAATCATCATTTCACGGAAATTTTGATCGATAAGGCTCATAAGGTGACTCTACATGGAGGAGCAAGGTTAACCCTGAATCATCTTAGACAAGATGTGTGGATTATAGGAGGAATAAGAGCAGTCAAGAAACGAGTTCACAGCTGTATCACTTGCAGAAAGCATGAACCTATCAAGCTGAAGCAAATCATGGGAGAGCTACCATCAGCTCGATGTAACCCAACACGTCCATTTTATCATACTGGAGTGGATCTGACAGGTTTCATCGAAGTAAAAGCAAACATAGGTCGAGGCATAAAAACCACGAAAGGTTATGTAGCAGTTTTCGTTTGTATGGCCACGAAGGCCATACACTTGGAGCTGGTGTCTGATCTAAGCTCAACAGCATTCTTATCAGCACTACGACGTATGGCAGCCCGGCGAGGTACCCCGCGCCACATCTACAGCGACAACGGAACCAATTTCGTCGGAGCCAATAAACGCCTAGAGCAGGAAACTATCAACCTAAAAAGCACACTAGATCATGAGTTTTACTCAACAGTGGCTGAAATGCAAATAGAATGGCATTTCAATGCTCCTTCCTGGCCCAGTGCTGGGGGACTATGGGAGAGTGCAGTCAAAAGCCTAAAACATCATTTTCGTAGAGTGATTGGAGACCAAAAGCTCACCTACGAAGAATTATCAACACTTCTTGCACAGATTGAAGGATGCCTTAACACTAGGCCCTTATGCGCACTGAGAGAGGACCCAGATGACATAAATTGTCTAACACCATCTCACTTTCTGTCAAGCGGACCAGTTCTTACTATTGTGGAAACTGAAACAGATCAACGCACCAGATGGCAATTAGTACAGAAAACTTTTAAAGATATCTGGAAGAGGTGGCAAGCAGAGTATTTATGTCAATTATCAAACCGAAGCAAATGGCAGCAAGCAGAAACAAACATCGAGCTAAATGACATCGTAATAATTCATGATGCGAATGTACCCGCCGGAAAATGGGCCATCGGAAGAGTAACAGAGCTTCACCCCGGAAAAGACGGATATGTTCGCGTAGTCACTCTAAAAACTAAGAATGGTACTATGAAACGACCAATAGTAAAACTATCAAAACTGCCAGTAAACGAGCCTTCAGCAAGAGTGGAAGATCAAGAACAAAACAAACCTTCACGAGACGATCAGAAATCCCCAAGCAAACCATCAAAATCAAAAACATCAAAATCATTCAATTTTGTTGGGCTACTGATGATGACAATGATGTTATTCATAACGCCCGTCCATTGTGACTACAAGCTATCAAATATCAACAACAATCAAAGCATTTATTTCGACAAATTATCATCCATGCACCTAGTCCGAGATCAGTGGAAACTTATCGTTTATTATGACATGGACCCATATTGGCAAGGAATGCAGTTATTCACGAAATATTTTTATCATCTAGAAAGCATGTGCTCAACAACATCAAAACAAACCAACTGTGACGTTATCATACTACAACTACGTCACGGATTCGAAGAACTACAGTACTACAACAGTTTGATGCTCGGCGATCCTATGGCACGCGTAACTAGACGCCGCCGCGGCCTTATCAATGGAGTTGGATACCTAGCACATAGTTTGTTTGGAATACTGGACGAACAGTTCGCAGAGCAATATGAGCAAGATATAGAATCAATTCGAAACAATCAAAAACATTTGGCACTCTTATGGAAAAATCAAACATCAGTAGTTGAATCAGAATATAACCTACTGAAAAGAATGGAGCAATCAATGAATAACCAACATAAATTATTTCATCAGCAAATTATCAGTCTAGAGAAAAACTCCAATACTCTATCAAAACAAATCGAATCAGTGGCAAATAACAACGACTTTGCCTTATCATCAATCATCGCCAATAGTATCATGATGAATTTAAAAAACATACAAGATACACTAGTAGATACCATCACAGATATCCACTATGGGAAATTCAATATCCATCTGTTGACCCCAAAGCAACTACGAAATGAACTCAATATCATATCAGGGCAACTTTCCAAGGATTTGACCATACCCATAAGCAACATTCAAACCGAACTATCAAGCATTTATCATCTAATGAAAGTGAAAGCAAGAATGACTAAACTCTACTTCATTTTCGAAATCAAAATCCCGCTGATCACCAGAGATAGTTATGACATATATAAGCTCATACCAATACCTCAACAGCGCGGAAGAGAGATGGTCGTAATCTCGACTATATCAGAATATGTAGCACTGAACATTCAAAAGGATTCGTATATCACACTATCAGAAAATGAAATCCAGAACTGTCTGCCCTATGACTCATCAAAACGTCTGTGCCCATTACAAAGACCTATACATCATATGACGTCAGACGAAAATCTTTGTGTAATGGACCAGTTATCAAATCAATGCAAAACCAACATCAAAAAATGTACAGCCCACTGGTCGGAACTTAATCACTTGAATACATACCTGTATTTTATTTGCGATCAAAATACCATAAGAATAATATGTGGAAATCAAGTTACGGCT
The DNA here is from genome assembly GCA_947086465.1 of Eupithecia exiguata. Taxonomy (NCBI): domain Eukaryota; kingdom Metazoa; phylum Arthropoda; class Insecta; order Lepidoptera; family Geometridae; genus Eupithecia; species Eupithecia exiguata. Next base: position 14,532,976 of record OX352228.1, on the reverse strand, counting down.
GTACCCGTTAGCAAGGCCGGCATTATGACACTTGGAGACGGTTGTATTATCAAGGGCGAAGAGTATGAAATATTCGCACACAACAGACAAACGAATCAATTGAAAACTCGACCAAATATCATGCAAATAGAAATTCCTCCAATCAATAACATCATCAACTTAACAATACCTATCAATGCGACTGTATCACTATCACATGATTTGGAGAATTCAAACTATCAGAAGGATCTACAGAATATTGGCACACAGATAGAAACGCTAAAATCTGCCGAAAACAGCGTAGAGCTATCATATCACGACGTGCATCAGTTCGTGGTCCTATATCTCGTGGTCGGAGCAGGCCTACTAGCTCTCGCGTTATTCGCCTGGCGGCGAGGGCGACTCCGCTGCTCTGCGCGAATCTCGCCCCCGGCCGCGCCGGCACCCGTGCCCCCGCCGGCGGCGCCCCGCAGCGAGCACCCCAACCTGCGTGTTCACTACAGGACGACTCCGGCGCCGACGGCAACAATCAGCACCAGCACCAGCATCATCGACAAAGACAATCTAGTGAATCAAAGTGCGCGTAGTAATTCTAATTGTGTTGACGCAACTACTTCGCCTATATTCATAAATCGATTCATTAAAAGTGAAGTGCAGTGATTGATATTATCATAAGCTGGACATTATTAGAGACTTTGCTTTTAGTTTTGAATTTTTATACATACTTTTACTATTAGTTAATATCATTTTACATGTAACAATTTTTATAATTTTGCTAATCATTCTGTATTCTTCTCCCTCGGGAGCATGTACGATTTACATATAAACCGCACATTTGCACTTTTGCAAGCGGTGCATTTTTACTCACTTATGCAAAAGCACTTCAGTACGCGTTCGACCGCTGTCCCGTGTATTCAATCATTATCATATCAATAAAATCAAGTAATCTATTAAGTCTATCAATTATCATCATCTATCATATCATCTAAAGGTGTAGGGCGGAAACCTTACAGGTCTATCGACAGAGTTTATTTTGTGGTGTGGTGTGCCTAAAGGCGGTACCCTGACGCACACTAGCGCCGCAGTTTGTGATACCTATCGTAGCTTTTTTTAATGTCTGTTAGTTTTATTTTTTTTAGTTTAGGCAGAGATGCGAAGTTGCTCTTGGTGGCCACCAATTTAAAAAAAAAGCATATGATACTTTATGTATCGCAAACTGACCAGTTTTTTTTTGAAAAAATTTAATATAAAATAGGTGCAGGCGGCGCTGGTGTGCGACGGGGTACCGCCTTTATCCTAACTAATATTATAAATGCGAAAGTGTGTTTGTTTTTTGTTTGTTTGTCCTTCCTTCGCGCCCTAATTAAGCAACCCATCGACTTGATTTTTGGCATAGAGTTAGTTGAAAGGATGGAGAGTAACCTATGTTAGGTTACTTTTTGTCCTGGTAAAACAACAAATTCCCATGGGAGAGTTAAAAGAATATTCGAATTTTTACACGAATTTAATGCTTTTTAATAATACTAGCTGATCCCCGAAACCGCGGGGATCAGCTAGTATTATTAAAAAGGTTTTCTCGTGAAGATCGCAGTTGAATGCGGCACGGAGTGTTGCATGTTGCAAGGAGGCCTTGCAACATGCAACACTCCTCGACTCGAGGGGTCGATGACATGCTGCGGTCACGAGTCTATGGATGAAATAAGCTCAGGATCGCTATTTGTGGCGTTGTTGTTTCGGAAGACCTTTGTTTAGCTGTGATATGGTGATAATGAATCTCACCTATCAGTGAAAGTAAACATACCTGTGAGTCTTCATCAGCAACTCATCAGTGAGTTTCAGCCACAGAGGGCTGGCGGCGGCGTCCCGGCGGATGTAGGGCCGCAGCAGGGCTCCGGAGTAGGCCGAGCGGAGCGGGTCCGAGGCGGAGCGGGAGAGTAGCGTTGTACCGCTTACTGCAGGGCGGGCGATCGTGCCGCAGAGGTTGTCCATTAGGTACTGGGGAAAGTATTAACAAACAATCTTACATTGGCCTTCATCTATTACCTGGAGTGGCTGAATGCCTATCGGTCCTCAAAGATCACAAACAGTCGCTCGGAGTTTCCTAAGGGCCCCTTCCAGATTCACCAGGGCAACGCATTTTCTTGCTATTGTTGCTGTGTACAATCATAAATTCTTCGCGGCTCACTACGCTCGCGGTATTTCTTTTAATACCTACTAGACTTTTTGATTTTGACTTTCAACACAAAACTTACAAGACGTCGTTGATGACGGCGTAATAACGGCGTGCGAAGCGAACTTAGACAGTTCGCTTCGCTTGCCGTTATTACTCATTCTTGGAGCTGTCCACTGGTCGCTGCAGTCAGTTTTTTCCATTGTTTTTACCAACTCCAGCCCACGATAAACTTAGAGTTATTATGAGAGTGTAAAAGTAACATACCGATCTCTGGAATCTGTCTAAGACTCTCTCAGCATTGGCCACCTCTCTAGGATCCTCAGTAACGTAGCCGCCTAATATCTTCACAGTCCTGGAATAGCGACTCAGATATATTTAAAGGCGGATACCTAACTATTAACAGGTCTTATATGTATATTTAATCGTATGATAAGACAGGCTTAGAAAATAATTTCAGGTTACACATTTTTTCTAAGACTACGCAAATAATCTTTATTTACGTTAGTACACAAAAGAAATAAAATGAATAAAAAGCAAAAACATAACCAGATTATTTAAACGTAAATGGCACTAATTAAATTCACACAAAAATATCACAATTCACAAGTCAACGTTCAGATTTTTGGAGCCAGGTACTATCTGAAGGTCTCCCAGGTCACTCCAAGGCCCTGGGCTTAAACGCTTCGTAGTGATGAACAGAAACATGATAAGGGTAGATGTGAAGAAATCGTAAAGGGCCAGTTGGGTCACACACACACACACACACACACACAAGACAAAACGATAATTATGTTTAAAATAATGTTTTCTAATGTAATGATGATAGTATATAACCTACTTTGTAAATCACTTGCAAAAGACGATTGAAACAAATTGAAATTTGAAAGTAGAAGAACTGTACACTCACCGATCCAAATCAAACAGCGGTAAATGCTTATGCCGTTTCAACCGCCTCAGCGCTAGTTTAGCCTTCAGCCGACAGAGGTATGCCTTCCTGCTGGCGTCCTTGACCTTCGGGATCAGCCCTTCCACCTGTTTGAGGAGCTGGATCTCTTCGTACTGGGTCAGGTCTACCAGCTGCTGCTGTGGTACCTTTTCTGGAAGGACAGAAATCAGAAAACAATTACTTTATTACTTTAACGTTTTTAAGGTATAAATAAGCCTAATATTTTTAAATAAAATTATTATAAAATATGAAAAAAAGTGTAATTTTTTGTCCACTAGTGAAAGAAGTGAAAAAGAAGCAGACATTCATCAGACAAGGTGATACAACCAAAATGTAAAAATAGCTCAGAACACTTCCGAAGTCATCGTTTTGAAGTCATTCAAAAAGAAAGCACCTCTCAAACAATAAAAACTGAATCAAAGTCGGCGCATCAGTTTGGTAGCTATGTTATGCGAGACACAGATACCCACGTATTAGGCTAGCACCTGTCCACTGAGCGGAGCAGATTTATGCAATATTAATTATTTGTAAAAAAAAAAGACCAATGAAATCGCTTTAAATATCCACTTCGCCGCCGCCGCCGCCACCAACGTATCAAAAGCCAGGCAGCCTTCCCCCTTCTTTATGTTGTTATAAATCACTCTAAATCTAATATACTTAGTAGGTTTTATGCCATAACTAGAGTATTTTTTCTCTTGTAATTGAATCTTGGTACCTGTAGAATCTTTATCACCCTTATTAGCCTCAAAAGTATCTTCCCACGGCATATCGACGGAGTTCAGCTGAGTGGAGAAGAGAGACTCTCTCGGGTACTCGGGTTTATCTCTATCTCTCTCCCTGCGTCTCTCCACTGGCTTCTTCTCGTGTTCCGAGCCGCTGCGAGAGTCCGAGTCGTAGAAGAGAGCTGGGTTTTGGGGGAGAGAGTGGACGCTTGAGGTGTCGCTCTGAAATAATGAAATCTATATGTTACGAGTTACCGCCTATTATGTGCTTGCTCGAGAGTGAGATAGAATAAAGGCAAGATGGAAATTGACAAAGCTTAATGACATAGACAATGATAAACGACAACCATTTTTTTATATACTATTCAGAAATGGGTTAGGCGAATCGGTTACCCGACTGGATCCGTAATGCAGCTTCCATACATATATTCAAGAAAAAACTCAGAAAGTGGCTCACTAAATTGGTATTGTACGATATCAACGATTTTTTTAATTTGCCTGTATTATGAATTTATAATTTTATTTTTAAGTGACATGTAATAATGGTATTATGAATAAATTTCTGTATTTCCTACTTTTATTTATAAATTTTTAATCTAGGGAAAACGCTTTCGATTTTGCGGGCAATTAGCTACCTAGTATGAAAAAAAGTGTCTAAGCGTCAAGTGCAAGGTTCACACTTCACGTAGGGGCGCAAAAACTTTAAATAAAGATGGGATACCTTAGTTGAATCAAATATTTACGTGAATGGTCAGCTAACCTAAGAGGATCGTACCTGCATTCTCATGATCTTGGAGACGGGCGTGTAGTCGTAGCCTTTCATCTCGACTTCGTGAACGGTCATGTTGTAAAAGTCTCCGGTCGGGATCAGCAGGGAGTCCGAGTAAGGCTGTTCCTCTAGCTCGTACCTGTCAATATTTACGTTATTAACAGACTATAAAAATAGGTGGAGCTTTTATGTTTGGATGTGCCTATTGATTTTAGGGTTTTGAGATCGGTTTCGAAAAACGTATGGTCTCGATCTGTCCGTCAATATCGAGTAGGGTCGAGTGTTCAACATTGAAACACCAAAAATTCTGAGTCTCATATTTCTCTCATTTTTATAGGTATGGATTCCATTTTTTACAGAAAGAGAGACTTCTTCATTAGGTATAATATGGCATATATAGTTTCATTAATAATTGGATACATATAGAATACGAGGTTTTTTTTTAAAAAATGGGATTTGTTTCATTGTGTCCACCTAGGTGTACACAATGAAACACCCTGTGTTCAACAATGAAACACCGTTATTAAAACTGCTTTTATCATGACTTCGTTTTAATTTAGTGTGGTTATTGGAAGGAGTAAATATATAGAATGTTTAATTTAAATCACCTACACTATATTCAGACTTAGGAAGTTAACTTTAGGTTTATTTAGTCACCTAAAGATTAATCTGAAAATTATAAAAATCACAAATATAGGTATTGTTTCCTGTAACAGGCAATAACGACACTATAAAATTAACAGTTAGGTACCTACTCATAATAGAGTAACAGAACCATATAATATGGACCATGGTCGTAATATCCATATTACGACCATGGTCCATATTATATGGTTTATAAACTCCGATTAACAGTTAGGTACCTACTCATAATAGAGTAAAATAACCTTATATGGACCATGGTGGTAATACGAACCACCAAAATTTGGGAGTTTTATATATTAAACAAAGTAGTAAATACACAATAAAACGTTTCATTGTGTCCACCCTTGCGCTGTTTCATTGTTGGACACCTGGGATATTTTACAATAACCTCAAAAAATAACCTACCAAAATAGAACAATTTAATAAGTTATCTAGTCCACGTGAATCTTTGATACATGTACAAAACAACGTAATACTGAGGAAAACCGAATAGTCTATAGTATTTAACTGAAAAATCAAAGAAAACCAAAAAAAATACTTCGTTTTTTGCCATAAAATCGAAAATCGCTCCGTAGACACGTCCTTTCACAACCGGCGCGAACGCAAACTGGAGGGGTACGGGGTATGAACGAGGCCGTCAGGACTAGGCATACTGCACAATCTGACAATGTCGCATTTCCGAAATATAGGGATGTTTCATTGTGTACGCCTGTTTCACTGTTCAACACTCGACCCTACGTAAATACGTATACTTACCTAGGTAGGCTAAATACTTAATACCAATAATAACCAACTGATTTAATATCAAAAGAACTGGATGTAAGGATAGCCAACGCGTGGAAACGTTATTGGTCTTTTAGGGAAATCATGAAAAACAAGGAAATAAACATGTATTTCTAAAGATATCTCTTTTTTAGATTATTTTTAGAAATACATGTTGCCCTCCCAGTCCTAACCTACGGGTGCCAGAACTAGGTCTTAAAGAACAAAGCTCATACCAAGAAGCTAGAAGTCTGTCAATCGTCTATGGAGCGAAGCATGCTGGGCAAAAATAAGTAATATAAAGTTAGAAACCACTTCGGGGAAGAACTAAAATAGAAAACGTCACACTCAAAGTAAAGAAACTGAAATGGAGGTGGACTGGGACTGGACAAGGACATACAGTAAGGGGAAACTATAAATGGAGCAAAACGTTGATGGACTGGCTTCTAAAATATAATAAATAAACAGAGACAGTTTAAAAGGTGGACGAGTTCAAAGACATAGCAGGAAATACGTGGACAAGGTTGGCGAGAGATAGAGCAAAGTGGAAGGGGCTAGAGGCCTTTGCCAAAAGAGGGCAAACAGAAGAAATATCGGTGTCGTAACAATAGTTTAAGCAATTTTATTTTTAAAGAAAGTATTTATATATTTATTTATATTATATTTTATAACAAAACGTAAATATTTTTCTGAATAAAGACTTGAAATGAATGAAATGCTTTACTTAGACATAAAATGAAATGTTCTCGATTCTATAGAGCTTGCGAGTTATTGCTATGCTAAAAGCATATTATCGTGTACTTAATACCACCATTCAGTTGGGCAGAAGCTACTCACTAAGAGACTGAATTTTGAACCAATTATATTCGTTTCACGCATTTGCTGCCCACCCTGCGCCGACGCTACACGGAGCTGGGCAAGTGCGTCGTGGGCCATGAGTTAGTAATATGGAAGTCATACAAAAATATATTATACCTGCCACTGTCAGAATCCAGATGGTCAAATGCCGAGGTGCCAGACATGGCACTATCAACAGAGTCTACTCTCTTCTTCTTGCATGGAACAGGATCCAGCTCTAAGCTCTCTTCAGTGTCAGGGTTGATAAGGTCTTTGTACCCCATCTCACTGATCTTAGCTAGAAAGTGCAGTCTGTCCGTGCTGAGTTGGATTCTTGTACGGTTCCTTGGTTTGTCTCGGGCCATTTCTTGAACTATTTTAAACAAAATGTTTTATTAGCAGCTCCATTGCTTCACTTGTAAATTGTACATCTTATTTGTTTTTATACTTTGTTTGTAATTTTCTTTGTTAATAAAGTTTCGGTAGCTAAAACGAAGTGTAGGAATTGAGATTGTAAACTCTACTCAAACACCACATTATCAAGTAGTTAAGCACAAGCACCCACTGCTGGGCGTGGACCTTTTCTATTCTACACTACTGGTTTGTGTTCAAGCTTATTATTTTCAGGTTAAATAACAGCTAAATCCTTACTAATACGAGCTGCCACTGCTGGTGAGAAGCTGTGCTGCAGCTTCCACCAGCCTGTCTCTCCGAGGGCCGCTGATCCTGACTTGAAGAACAACTTGCTGTAGATGGACAGGACACCAGCTATGGTTCCAACCCAGTTCTTCTTTTGTTTGCTGTAATGTAAGCAGTTAAATCTTGAATTACTTCCTGTTTTAAATGTTATCATCAGAGCCAATTTCATAAATCATACCAATTAGTTGGTTCTCTTTAAATTGAAGAGCTGTGCTAAGTTGATGTTTAGGAGAAGGCATCAGTTATTTTATCAACAGTGCTCTAGATAATCAATAAGTAATGGAATAATCAATAGCTAATCTTACTTTGAGGCTCCAAACAGTGTTTGCCAGTTTCTATCAATAAAGGAACAGATGTGTGTTTTGTAGTGGAAGTATCCATGGTGGCTGATCCCGTACGACTGTGTGCTCAGGTGGTTCAGAGTAAGGTAGATTGCATTTACCCTGAAAATCAAAATAAGCCATATTAATGATACATAAACTTTTATTTCAGACACAAATTCCACCATCACATCACACTAATATTAAAATGCAAAGTTTGGATGTTTTGTTACTTCTTCACACCAAAACAACTGGACAAATAAGGCCGAAATTTTGCGTACAGAAAGTTCCAGGCCTGGAACATAACATAGGCTTCTTTTTATTTTCTTTGTCTTTTATTATGTTTCTATTTTTTTTTTCGTGTGTGTTTATTGTGACAAAAATAAAACCTTTTACTTTTTTTCCTTTTTTATCCCATAAATAAATAACTATAAACAACATGTGCGAAGCCGCGGGAAGAAACAAGTTAGTTATACAAATTAAGTGGCAATATCTAAATTAGAGTGAAGACTTATGGTCATTGTGCCACCGGCTTCAAGATAATCATCCAGTGGCCCACTAAGCTCGAGGCAGTATTTTATGATACTTTTCGTTTTTGCGTAGAATAACTTTGTTGAACTTATGAAAAAAAAGGTCAATAGGCTTTCAGTACTACCCTACTTACCAAGGGAATTTGAACCGTAGAAACACTTCATGGTTATCATCAGAGCAACTCTCACAGGTGTATTTGAAGAATACATCGCAGGCAAAGTCCCCGGGTGTTCCGGGCCGGCGCAAGCAGGTTAGATGCACGAAGTTCATACATCCGTAGCACACGAGCCCTGGGTGGTTCTGCTCATCTTCTGCTTCGTTGCAGTATTTACAGGTGCTCATAGTTATGTTAAAACTAACTAAATAAACAAGCAGCAGGACGAACAATACAACTCATAAAGTTTTGTTTACATTTTTAGGCGAATGCAAATCACATGCAAACCTCAAATAAAATGACATTGACATTACAAAATTACAATTTTGTCGTCAGCGTCAAAAACATTTCATCTGTGATTTTCTTCGTCCAAGTTAGAACCGAAAGTATTTCCTTCTTTGTAAACTGGTAGTCCATTAATGTGAAACACTTAAGGCGTGTCCAAACAAAGCGCGGCGAGTGCGCGGCAGCAACATGCGGCAATCGCGAGACACAGCCCTGACGCGCGACTAGTGTAGACATCACAGATGAAATTCGTGCACGGGCGGCGGCGGCGGCCGTCCAAACACAGCGCGGCAAACGCTCGCGACGGCGGCCGGCGCGGGGCGCGCGGCATGCCGCTCACGATTGCCACGCTATGTTTGGACACGCCTTTATGGTAGATATTGCATAGGTAGGTAATACGCATTGCGAGAAACCACTGCAAAATGAACTGATGCCAGGCTTGCATTAATTTACCAACTAGTTATTCTTGAGAAGGTAGGTAAATAAAACCCAAAATTCAATTTACAAAACGTTTATTCTTAAAGCTATCAATCAGTACCGAGCGCGCCGTTGCAACTTATTCTTAGCATGAAACCCGCTGATCCACGCTTCGATGTTCTGCTTGTGGATCCCTCGCGCCATGCGCACGGGCTGAGGGTCGGAAGGCGTGGCTGCCATTAGGTCCAGGTGATGCGCTGCGTCCGGGATGACGACTGCTTTCACTGACTCGCTGAGGCTGTTTAAGATTCCACCTGAGGGAAAGTGACATGTATTATTTTTTACGCCTACATCTCGTTCAGACTGGCCTTGGCGTTGGAAAGTTATCTGTCCACCACGTTGCTGTCGTCTGCGTACCCAATAATACCAGGGGCTTTCCATTCAGAACACGCTCCATGCATTTACATAGCAGGGAGGTGAATGAAACAGGGCGATAGTTCAAAGGGTCGACTAGGTATTCTTTCTTGGACAGGCTGCACTTTCATTAGCAAGCTTCCATGACTTAGGGGCTTAACCAGATTTCAAAGACAGACGAAAGAGTTGCGTAAGAACGGGAGACAAATCAGGAGCACGGGACTTCAGCACCACACCCAATATTCCGTCCGGACCACTAGCCTTGTTCACGTCGAGAGCACTCAACTTTTTGAGTACCTACTTCTGTCTGATGTTTGCGGATGTAGGGCATGTTTGTATTATATCAAGGAAGACTAGGTGGAGAAACGTTTGCGGGCAAGGCGTGAAGCATCTGCGAATTGAGTCACAAATGAATTTACTTTCTCATCCGCAGTGTGGGCCAGCGATATATCCGGTTTCAGCAATGGGGAAGTGAAGGACGGCTAAGTTTTGCTGGATACTTCGACGGATTTAGCTAGTGCCCAGAATGTTTTACGGTTTTACTGTCCCTTCAGGAAATGTGACACGCCAACAATAGTATAATGCTTACTTAAAATAATACCTACTTAAAATAATAATAAACAAAGAACTAAGTAATAAAGTAAAAAAAGTTTACTTTATTACTTAGTTCTTTATTTATTATTATTTATTTATTTAGCATTCACACTTGACTTACAGAAAGATATTTTCCAAAACGTCAAACATTATTATAAAAACCTAAAGTACGTAAAATTAAGTGAATATTTATACATCAACATTAGTCTTCGTTTGGATTAGCCCAAGTAGTTACAGCGAGTGAAGGATAAAAATCGCTGAAAGTATAAGTTAGTTAATATCGTCGCCTTCAAAACAGGTTCTACCTACTTATTTTAAGTTTAATGAAAGAATAAGGTACCTAGCTACCTACAGTTTCAACGAGACCATCATGAGACGAGTCGTATTTTTAAAAATTGAAATAGCCAAGCCATTTTTTGCCAATCCGTTTTCGAAACAAAATGAAGTAGCTAGGCACAGTAGGTACACAAACCTGCAGCCCAAGGATCCAGCAGTCCATTACTGAACACTATATTAGTTGCCGCCTGCAGCAGCGTCCCTCCATACGTGACCCTGGCGTCCTCAGGCCGCGGCAAGACTCCATACTTCTTGCGACACTCCTCCGAATAGTCCGTGTAGTTCCACGGAGAGGGCTCGAACATGTCTGTTTTTCCAGTCGCACAAATCGGCATTACCATCTCGGTGCAGGCCTGGTAGAGGGCAGATACAGTTAAGTTTTCTGGAGCACAAGCAAACTTTGTTGTGCAACACAGCTTGACAACTGAAAATGGACCTAACCAGGCGTCATTTCAGTTTTCAAGCTTGACGTTTCACAAAGCTATGTTGCAGTGGGTGGGCGAAGGACTGTTCACCTGAGATGCAAAAGGTTGTGGGTTCGATTATCATTGCACATTCTCATTCTAGGCCAAATAAATAATGCTTGTGCTAATGTGATGATAGCTGTTGTTCGTTGATGATGATTTCAGTCATGAACGGAATGGAGTGTTTGTTACCTGGTAGTCCCATCCGCTAGCGTCCAAGTTGCCATAGTCACTGCCCTTCTTGTAGTCAACGCATTTGTTGTTGTGGTTGTAGTTTGTGAACGTCTCCAGAACTTTGCCGATCCCCTGCAACACATCCAAAACTATCAGATATTATATAGCCGCACAGTAACAGAGTAGTAGGTACTTGGGGCGTATGAGGGGTAACCATCGAGGCGTGGGACAGTCGGTCGCCCCGAGCCAGGTTTCGATGGATTGACGAAATAGAATTGGATGTTTGCGAACTCGACGCTACAGCGAGAGACAGTTCGGAACACGCATGGAGAGGTCTTCTTTCGGGCAGTTGGCTGAGCCACAGGTTTAACTATCTTTCCTCACCTCTATAAGCTTCTGCCCCTCTAGTGGCTTGTCCAGATACTGGCAGACGACTCTCACAGGATAAGCCGGTAGCGGCACCAGGAAATCACTTGGGAAGGGATAGTTCACCATGCCCAGGGTGGTATACATGGAGGCGAGGAAGTCTACCAGTAGGTTCACTTGGGCAGTTGTCTTCACAGGGTCGCAGAGCCGCCAGTTCTTCTGGAGCCAGTCGGATCCGTTTGCAGTTGTTGAGAAATTTCTGGAAAAAATGATAATTATGGATATTCTAATGTACCTAGAACAAAGCCCTTAGTTGAAGGTAAACTACAATGTCAAAAATAATAATGTTTAGAATGTGCAAATATCATATCGATAAATATCATCATCATATTAAATAAACCATTGCTAGGTAAGTACTAAACATCTTTTAACTTTGCCAGCTTCGTCTGTCTTTTGCTTTGTATATGTATATATAAATATAAATCCCTACAATGGTCTGTGACTTTGACGATGTAGTCAACCCATGTTGCAAGAAGACCCAGATTTCTTAGATTGGTCATCCTCTTCAGCACCACATTCATTCACGTGCGTGGTAAGCCGACGACACAGCATGTGTCGAGGGGTGTCGACGAATGTGACTAGGCTAGCACAGGACCTTGTTGGAGGGCACATACTTATGGGTTGCATATACATAATATACTAAGTATGGGTAAGTCCAGATTGTTTTCTCACCTGAGGACACTCCATGAATTCCTGATATTCTGCTCGCACTTACTGGAGGCGTGTTTGTAGCTAGAGCTAAGGATGCTGTTGAAGACCTCACACGGCATCATGCCGGGGTACATGTGGACGGGGGCGGAGGCCGCGATGGCGCCGGCGACGATGTGAGGATACTTGATGCGGAAGTAGGCGGCGAGCATGCCTCCGTAGGAACCTGAATGAACCATCATAGAGAGGAGAGGACATAATAAAACAAATGGCCATGGCGGTCGGGGCGTAGCAATCGACCCTTCCAACCCAGCCCGTGGATGTTGTGTGAGTCGACTAAGGGAATCTACCAGACGAAGGGCATCAGCTTCTTTTTGAGTATTTTAACACCATCTCTGCTGCGATCACCGATCTACCAATGTTTATGGCAAACTCCTTGTTGTTTGGCGGAGGCACATTAAGTTGAGCAGACACACATGGCACTCACTTTTCCGAGTTTTTTCGGTCAGATTGTGTCGAGTTTGCCGTGTTAATATTCTTATTCGATAAATTAGTCCAATTAATTTTTCTATTTCATACCAAAATGCATTTCCCTTAGCTGTGTTAAACGCGTTTACAATAATAAGAAAGTATTTAGATACGATAATTTCAAGGCTAAGATTGGTAGTAGGTATGCACAGCACAAAGTGCAGTTTCAGAAATACGACACCCGCGACAACAACAATAGCACATTCCTAACCTGCGTGGCCATAGGTATGGTTGGTTGAGCAATGATCATTATCAACACCATGGAAAAAGCAGAATGCTAGGAGGTGGATCAACTACGTAACTGATGAATAGAGAGGATTCCACCACAGTATACAGTGCGGTGATTCGGTTTAGCAGTAAAATATGGCGTAGCAATGAGCTACGGCGTAGTAAGCTACGACGTAGCAATATGCTACGACGACACAGACTGCAATTAACATACCAAGCAGTAGTGTGCTACGTTGTTAGCTACGACGTAGCAATATGCTACGACGGCTGAGACTGCATAATTATGCAACCGCAATATCATTAGCTTAATAGTAAATAAAGAGTCGTTTTTATTCAGTTTCGTGTGCCTTAAAAATTAACAATTTAACTAAAAGAGTTTCTTTAGAACCTATGACAGTTTGTTACCTCCAAAGGCGATGACCGGGTACCGCGGCAGCACCTCATTGCCTTGCAGGGAGTTGATGAGGTCAGCATAGTCGGCCAGCGCCTGTGATGACGTCAGGTAGCCGATGTTTGCGTTGTCGAGGGATTTGTTGCCGAATGGCATCGACTGGCCGTAGTATCTGGAACCAAGTGGCATCAGTAAGTAGGTAGTAGGTACTTTAAATTAAGTGATAATTTTAAGCTTTCGCAACTTATTTATTTACATAGTAAAGGCCGCATTCGTGCTGATTCTGTTGGTAAGATTTTTACCTAACTCAGTGCCTAGGTTAAAAGAAACTAAATAAATTCGACTGCACGAAGATATGTTTGTGTCCCTTTCTGTAGGATAAAAATAAATTAGACAGCAAAATTCCAGTCGTCGAAATCAAACTCACAACAAAATCTGGAGGGCCGCAGAAAAAATATTTTCAGTTTTCAAGTAAAAAATTACAAGGTAATCAATTTATACGTTTATTGGTTCTTCGTTAATTTATCTTTAACAATCATATCTATATCTACGTCCACATTTGTTGTTGCCAGACGCATTGCATGAAGACGTGACAGTGACTTATTTGACAGTGAAGATCTATACTAGTAGTTCACTGTTGAATACGCACATTCACATAAATAAGTGCTGCCTAAACGATCGCCAAGGATCTTAAAAAATCCATTCCGGTTTCTGTTTTAGCTTTGTAAAAGGGATCTGACTGTACGTCACATAATTCCAACTGGTATTCAGTTTTTACGCTTTCGATTTTAATTGAATTGGCAAAGGTACGAAGTGGCGATACGAACTTAGTGAAAGCACAAGCTTAACTAATAAAAAAAAAAATTAATACGGCCACCAACATATACACTACAAAAACAAAATACTTTCCGGGAATTCCCCCAAAATGTCTCTAATAATGGCAAATGATAGCTTGACTTTGAAGTTTTTAAATGATGTCATGCGAATGGAATGTTACAAGAATAAAGATAAATAAATTATACCAAATTTTGACTTTATGCTTTGACTAAGAATTCTATTACCCAAACTATTTATGTCCAAAACTATTTTCTGAATAAAACATGCGTCGCGGGCCGCATGAAAACAAGCCGCGGGCCGCATGCGGCCCGCGGGCCGTTGTCTGGCCAGCCCTGGTCTATGTTATACGACGGAATTGACACCATGTTTTATACGCGGGAGTTTCCCGTTACGTATATAGACACTAAAATGGTAGATTGATCTATATTGTGACCGGGCTATACGTTCATTCATTCATGCTATTATAAAGTGCTCTTGTACCTACTAGAATCTTTGTTCGTTGTTAATTTACAGAGAGGTCAATGAACAGAACAGATTAGTTTGAGGTCAATAAACATGGATATCTCGAGATGTTACTGTCAGACGTTGCAGGTTTGGGAACATCAACAACACCTACCCACTTGCAAATTCGTTTTTAACTGGCATATAAATGAAGGATATTATTTTAGTGATGATATACAGGGTTATTGGTAAATTAGTGACAATACGTGAACTGCAGGTTCAGCCCATCATCACAAACACGTTTGTGAAGACGCCAGGTCTTAATTCTTAATTTTCGTATTGGTAATGGGTACCCCCCGCAATTCAATAATCGTTCGTTAGAGAGGTTTTATTTGAAACTCAACTTAAAAACAGCTCTGCCCTGAATTAACAGAAGATATTATGAGAGTGAAAGATCGGTCTTAAGTAACTCGTCGGGTTCCAGACAAAGATGTTTTTTCATTTAGTATCAGAGGTGACTTATATTTTTTTTTAGAATTTAGACTTGTCGCCTTCACGAACGTGTTAGTGATGATGGGCAGGACCTGCAGTTCACGTATTGTCACTAATTTACCAATAACCCTGTAGACAAATCCTAGACAAACCTGTGCTCCGCGAAGACCAGCTTAGCCCTGTACTCCTGCGCAATGTCCCACATAAAGCCGGTGTGCTTAGCGAACACCTCGATCTGACCCTTAAAACATAAAATAAGGTTCAAAGTATCTTTACTAACAAAGAAAATTACAATCAAATAATAGAGTTAAATTAAAATAAGGTAGGAATTAATTATGGCGCTCATTAGGGGAGGCCTATGTCCAGCAGTGGACTGATATAGGCTGATGATGATGATGAAGGTAGGAATAAAATAACATTTAATTTTGGATTGAATATTAAATTATTTATGAGTGAATGGATAATGTGATGTATGTGGATATGCGAGTGTAATTTGTTATTTTATTAATATAATATTTTTAATTAAATATACGAGTCTGGTCGAAGCGACGCGTGACCCGAGGGCTGGTGAGTACCTACCTATCTGGCGCAGCGCATCAGCATTGCTATACAGCGGGACAATGCAGCCAGCAGCGTCTTGAGCACGCTTCCGACTGGTATTGATATGGATCAGTTGAGCTACTTGTAGATTGTTTGCAACAGTCTGCAGTTAGCATAATTGTTTGAATTGTAAATACTACTTTTAATTTAATTCTATTATTTCAAGATCTTAACTTCTGTATTTATTGAGAAATTAAGAGTTTAAATGTACCTATAGGTAATTATAATACTATACTTGATTAATTTATTATCATAATTGAACTGTACCATCTATATAGGTACTACATAAGTATAATTGTAAGGTGTACTATATACTATTTGACGTGTCATGCTATATTTTACATTTTACCAATAAATTGAACCATTGAACCATTGTGTGAGGTAGGTAGGTAGGTATAAAGGTGATAATTTGTACTTATCTATTTGTTAGTAGGTACCTACCTTACCTACATGTTTATTATTTGTGTGAATAATTGAGACGTGTAGTGTTAAAATAGACGTTAGTATCGTAGATATTTTCTATCAGTTACAGTCGAGTAGATTATTTATGTATAAATATGTAGGAGCAAGAACACGAGTAATACCTATCTATTTATCTATTTGAGCATAAATTATTTTCAATTCGAAGATCGAATTACCTATTATAAACAAAGAAAATTACAATCAAATAATAGGATTAAATTAAAACTAGTATTTACAATTGAAACAATTGAGCTAACTGCAGACTGTTGCAAGCTCAACTGATCCATTATAATAGAAATCAGGCTAAATTGTTATATTTTAATAAACCTATTTGTTCTTTTAGTGCACAGTCTAGTTACGAGTTTCTTCGAATCAATTTTATTTATTGAAATAGGTACCTACCTATCTAATCTAAGGTGTCTACCCACCTAGCTACCCATAACAATGCTTTTTCCTAGACAATACCTTGGTACCTAGGTAGTTCAAGCTGATTCTTTGTTCACTACAGGCATTTAAAGTAGAGCTTAGAGCGAGCTGCAAATAATGTCGACAAATGCAATTTAGACATATACTTATGTAACAATTGATAAACAATATTAATTCAAGAAATGATCACAATTAAGTACTTACCTATATACCTAAGTAACAATTGATAAACAATATTAATTCAAGAAATGATCACAATTAATTACTTACCTATATGTAGTTTAAAACAAGAAAGTATTTAATAGGTGCAAGATTTAAATCATTAAGTAGATACCTAGTAATGCGGGATTGTTTACCTATTTTTGTACTTTAAAAAATCGAGTAAACGTCTTTGTTTAGTATGAATTAGGTACATAAATACCGATCGGTGTTGTATGTAACACTGTTCATAGACTGACGGACCGTAAACAAAACTATGACATACCTCATTCCCAGTGTAGAAGAAGATCGGCCCGCTCCCCCGGTCCCAGAACTCCTCGTTCACCAGATACTTGATCTTGAAGGTCTCATTGCGCTGGTAACTGAAATGGTCCAGTGGCACCTCGAACCACTTCGTCTCGTACTTGTATTCACAACTCGCACACGAGAGTAACGTCACTATGGTTAGTAGGAACAACATGTTGTCTGTTTGTAAATATGATTTGATAGGATACGTGTGGTCAGTGTGGACGGAGCACAGGTTATGAACAAAAACAGTAATGACACGAAATAGATGTGACACGCAGAAGGCAAGCTCAAGATGTAACGTCAGATGTTTCTTATTGACTCTATCGATCAGTGCCGTAAAAATACAGGGCGTTGTATTATTTTTTCTATTTTGATTACCGGATGAAGATATTCTGTGAATGCAGTTCGTCTTATTATTAACATTAAAGGTATGTTTTTTTTTTTAAACTTCCTCTCTTTAATATTTCTAGTAGGTTTAGAATCATTTAGAATTATTTATTCAGTTGTTTCATGTTGTTACAAGGATTTTAAGTAAATTTAAAGTACCAAACATGTACCCCGTTGGGGCCCTACAAAATAACTTAAAACTAGATACTACATGATTTTCTTGTCCTCCATGTCCTATGGCCGTGGGATACTGTATAGTAATCTAAGCAGAGCTCGTCTCTTTGTTGTTTTATTATGAATTGATCTTAGTTATTTTGATTGCTTAGTAAATAGTAATCAAGCTAATTTTATCAAAACGCAAACAGCTTCACCGTTTACTGAGTGAACATTCTGTATGGCCTAAACCAAGGCTATATTGTGCCAATGATGCGCGCGCACTTAGTAAGGACAGATAGCAACAAAAGTTTTACAATACAAGTATTTTTGATCGTGTTCTGTTCCATGTTTGTTGCTAGGTAAGGTGCAGTTTTGTGTAGCCGCTCCGCTGGAGGTAACGGTCGAGTGGTTCTCCATTGTACAGTTACATTGGAACGGCGCGGGTTGTTTATTCCTTTTACCGTAAACCCTAATGACTAAGGTAATGAACTAATGAGGGATAGATCATCTGTATGGGATGAGTTACCTTGACACTTACTTGATCAGATTACTATGGTTAGAAAGCTAGATATTTATTTTATTTCTGTTTTACACCCGTACCTACAAAAAACGTTACACACTGCAGTTACTAGTGCCTTCTAGCTTGTTTTTGATTAAAACATGTTAATTTAATAATTTTTAAGGACCTTCTAATAGCTGTTTAGGCCGATCCTTGTATTAGTAATATTATCTTATAATAATAATTTAATCTTAATACTTAACGGACGCGACTCGGCAAACGTAGTGTAGGACGCCATCCGACCAAGTGGGATGACGATTTGCGAAAGAATGCTGGCAGATGCCTGATGCGGCAAGCTGAACACAGGGCGCTCTATGACGCTCATTGGGGAAGGCCTATGTCCAGCTGTGGACTAATATAGACTACTAATATAGCTGATGATGATGATGATGAATACTTTACACACAATATAGATCAGTTTGACCTGCCAATGTTATGGAGAGTAGGTAACGAACGAAATCACATCACACTAATATTGTAAGTGCAAAAGTTTGGATGTTTGTTTCCTCACCAGACGCCGAAACTACTGAACGTATCAGGCTGAAATTTTGCATAGATATAGTTTTAGTCCTGGAATAAAACCCAGGCTAGTTGCAGGCAGTTTTTTATTTAAAAAATCAGTGCCCATGGGATATAAATGAAGGGAGGTGAAGCGCGGGGCAGAAAGTAGTGGTTAATAAATTTAATACTGAACTACTATTTATTTCCATACGATAGATTACAAAGTTTGGGAATTATCAATGTTTTTTAAAGGCTATGATATAAAGCATTACCTATCTATAAATCAGCAGAAAGGTGCCCTCCAAGCTACCCCTTACTACTAGCTAGGTACTGCTAGCACGTCATAGAGCCTAAAGTACTCAAGACCATTTACCACTTATTTTCTCCCTATTTGCAAGTTTCCTTACAGTGTCCATCATTCGCTGCCGATGGTGGCAGCGTGGCCTGGTATAGGCTGATGATGATGGGGTGCTATTCCGCCCAATTAATGTTATGCCCTGTTAACCTAATGCAAAAGTAAAGAAGACATGGTACTCTTAACATTTTGTTAAAACTTGTGAGTTCGTATATCACTCACTATTATCAGCACATTTGACCCCTCGATTGAGGCAGGATGCCAGTGCTATAGGTACACTGTGTGTGTGTGTATTAGCTCCAGTAGACGTACTCAGGCCAGGTGCTTGGGGCTGTAGTCAGTATTAGCAAGAGCAGGGGCTACGCTGCTCAGCTAAAAAGCTTCTAAGCTCGTATTTGTATGGCTTTACGAAATAAAAATTATTTTAGAAGTAGTGTAGTTCAAAAGCTTCAGAAAGAGTAGTACAAATAGTATTGCTCGCAGGTATACTATAGGGTCACCTGTTGGCCAAGCGCGGGGATGTGGTCTAGCTAGGGTAGAATAGACAATTATGACATCGCCTCGTCATACATTGTGCATATTATTTAAGTTGAAGGAAATAATTTCAAATATTTTACGGATTCAATGACACAGTGACGTATTTTTTCTCTATTCTACCCTAGACAATAATCCCCGTGCTTGCCCTACTGATATTGAGAGTAGAAAAAAAACAGACACTAGTGCAAACACTATCATATTACGTACGCACACCGCTTTAATCTTCATCTTGACTTTGCTACGAAATGTTTTTTTGTTTCGTTATTATAGACGACAAAGTGACCTCTAGAATACAAATACCTACTGTGCGTTTTCCATTTGCCCCAAACCACTTGAACCAATACACGAGTACGCTCCCTTCACCACCCACCGGTGGTGTACCTACTGTGTCACTATTGGCAACTTCTCTCAATCGGTAACCACTTCATTCAGATCTCAGGACTCGATGAGTCACATTTTGCTTCAAACAGGACAGGAAGCTCAGCTCATTGATATAACATCTGCGACCTAGATTAGATATAATAATGGCTAACTATAAAACTAGAGACGGCCCTGGATATTATCGACACTAATTAAATAGTTATTTGTTATACAAGAGTGCAAAGTTGCTTTTTAACCGCGTGCTCAATTTTAATGACCGAGCAAGCGAAGGATTCTAAAATTAGAATCCTGAGCGTTAGCGAGGGAATCAAAAGAGCACGAGGTAAAAAATCTTTGCACTCGAGTGCAACACGTAACTTTTTAACCCACCTCAGCGAGGAAAGAGTATTTTTGCTCTTCGAAATTCAATACTTTATCCTCTAGCGGATAAAAACGGCTTTTGCACTCAGATATCGAAGAGCAAAAATATTCTTTCCGAGTCGGGGGATGAAAAAGTTCTTTATCTTCAAAAATGCCTACATGAATTTCGATGCCCATTTGTACATTGTAAAAACTTATAAACATTCGTATCTATTATTTTTTTAAAGTTACTTTCCTAAGTGCCTGTGTCGTCCTATTATTAATAAGTAATAACTTTGTTAATATTACAATTTGTATTAATTATAGTAAATTAATGAAAGGAACCTCATTATTGTCATTATTTTAATAATTGTTATCGTTAATAATTAAATAGAAAAGTTCTAAAACTTGTTATAAAATGATACCTACCAAAGTACAAGTAGATAAGTTGAATGTAGGTATTCGAAACATTGCCGCAAAGTTATGTGGTACCTCAGTTTTGCTCTACAAATTCTTCAGTACTTTACATTAAAGTATAAATGCCTTCATGATAACATTACTTACCGGTTACATTTAACTACTATTTTTTCAGTTATTATAAGTATCTATGAACTTCCTAATGGTACATTAAAAGCGTAGGCCTTATTAAATGTACTGTTCGCCTTAAATGACCTTATTGATTTTAAAATCGATTAGGAAACACATAATAGGAATATTAAATGGCCTGAGGCTCAGTATTGACCATTTTCATTGCGATCTATCGAGCAAAAGGAAACAGGATTCTAGTTTGTAAAAAACAATAACTAGCGCATTTCATTTCCAAATTGTAAGATGTTAGTGGATGCCTTACATCCACCAGTCCAATCATCTCCAGATCCTGCAGGTGTTGTCCTTCGAGGCGGTGACGATGGCGTCTCCAGCGTAGGAGAAGGCGCAGGAGAATATCTCCCCTTGGTGTCCTGATAGGACCTGGAATGGTTGGGCCGTATGAGGATTTGTTCACCAGTAAATCCTGGATGCGACCAGACTAATACTGACGTGGTACATATTGGCAATGGATGGTCTGAATGAATCAAATTAATTTATGGATCATTAAAAACATATAGCGTCCTATTATTTCACGTGAATTGTACCAAGCGCTCACTATTAGGACTTCCAAAGTTAACGAGTTCCACTACAGTCCAGTGCAAACCAAATCCATTGAAGTCCTACGAGTTTTTTGTTTTTTGTCGTTGATCCACCTTGCAAGCAACGCATTATTTTCTTACACCCAACCACTTATCAGTCAGCTTTGCTCCACGTCATCACCTCACCTTGCAATCATTTTTTCCGCCCTGCTAATGCTCGAGCTTTGAAAGAGAAGTTCAGTCCATGTCTAGCTAGCCGGTGGTGATGATGATGATGGTGGCAAGGCAGTACCTGTATGCAGTTGCCAGTGGCTGCGTTCCAGATGCGGGCGCTCCTGTCCGAGGACGCAGTGAGGAGGGAGCCTCCAGCTGGGCTGAAGCAAACCTGGGAACATCACATAGTTGCTACAGCTATGGTTCAGCTTGTTGCTGCATCGCCTGCAACTTTTATCTCAAACTGGACAAACTCCAACTTCCACACTGGCCCACTTAGCCTTGCACTGCTCTTACCATCTGTTCTTACTCTTAGAGGTAACCCTTCTGTGCTGGATGCAGATGATTGCAAGTGCGATTTCTTTCGCACCCAGCGTTACATTTTATTCTCTTACGGTACAAAAAGGTCGAGCAACTACTCCAACTCCTAAATCCAACGCGGTACCTTAGACACCTCCTCCCTATGGCCCTTCATGACCGCCAGCTCCTTGAAGTCCGCCTTCACGTCGTAGACCCGCGCGGAGCAGTCGCTCGAGGAGGTGGCCATGCGCTGGCCGGCCCAGTCGAAGCAGATGTCCAGGACCTGGGAAACCTAGATGATGAACTCTTCCTGTGAAGATATGATTTTTAAGCAGTTTGTAAGCGCATTGTGCGGAGAGCATGAGGTCACGGTAACAATGTTCCTCACTTCGTAATAATAACGCTAGCCTCCACAATCACTAGCCTTACAGCAAGCAGAGCTTGTCTTATACTAAATCTACGTACTGATATACATAAGATAAGTACATACTGATATAAATGGTACATCAGTATTTACTAAGTATTGTTATCATCCCGATAAAGATCTTGTGTCTCAGCAACACTACGGGCTATTTCCTGTCATGCGGATATCTGTCCGCGCGCGGATCTGGTTCGCTTGTGGGCCACAACAATCCTATAATTCCTCTAGCATATCCGCGTTCCGTTCGCGTTCGAGAACAATTTCGACATAGCTCAAAGGATTAGCAAGCTGAAGTGGCAGTGGGCTGGCCATATCGCGAGAAGAACCGACAACCGCTGGGGTAAACGTGTTCTTGAGTGGAGACCGCGACTCGGCAAACGAAGTGTAGGACGCCCTCCGACCAGGTGGGATGACGATTTGCGAAAGACTGCTGGCAGATGCTGGATGCGGCAAGCTGAAGACAGGGCGCTATGGTGCTCATTAGGGGAGGCCTATGTCCAGCAGTGGACTGATATAGGCTGATGATGATGATGTTGATGATCCGCGTTCCGGGTGCATGTGGTCCGTGTGATAGGAAAACATATATGGTACTAGCTGCTGCCCGCGGGTTCGCCCGCGCTTTTCAAGTAGCCAATGTCCGTCCCAGGGATACCATTTACCTCCGTGACAAATATCATTAAGACCTGTTCTGCCGTTTAGGCGTGAAACGGTAACAGATAGACAGAGACATTTTCGATTTTATAATATTTGTTTGGATGATGGTTTTGAGTGAAACAAAAGAAAAGCAGATCCGCACGCGGGCGCAAATCCGTGTGATAGGAAAAGAGCCCTAAAAGGCCCTAATAACCTTTTTCCGAAATTGTTTTAAAATGTGCGCTACGTGAAGCGTAGAGGTGCTACGCCAAGTGCTACGCAGCTCGTAGAGGTACTACGGTTTACGTAGCAAGTAACGTAGATCCTACGTTACTCTAAGTTACGCTCACCAAAACTAAAAGGATGTTCATGATGTTCTACATCGTAGAACATCGTGAAACTGGTGATTTTGGTTAACTTGGTTGAATCCAAATCCAACTCACAGGTTCGAACTAAATACCTTATGTCAAAGAATAATTCACCTTTCAAAATTGCTAATTACATTTATGCAGGCTAAGAAGCGAGAAGTCCTAATAGTTTTGTATCAAAGCGTACATAGCAATTAATAGTTTTGTTTTCAAACTAGCTGTGATTTCAAAAGCCTTTTTATTTATCTATGGTCAGATGGACGTCTGTCACAGTCTGGATGCAGCAAGCTGCTCGGTGCTCTAGCACAGAGAAAGCATACCGAAATACAGGGTGGATTTTTTTAAGACAAAAAATAAAAATAAAATAATCCTGGACAATTCACACAGTATTATCTAGCCCCAAGCTAAGCAGAGCTTGTGTTATGGGTACTAGATAACTGTTATACATAACATAATACAATACATAGATAGATATTTTTATTATACATAGAAAACGACCAGAACACTCTGAACAAAGGTCTGCAGATCGTACACACATTTGTCCCGAGCGCGGAATCGAACCGCGTGTCCGAAGTCGCAGGCAGGCCTTCACCCACCGCGCCACAGAGGTTGTCAAACCATGTCTTTAAAAAAAATTTCATTCCATGAAGATTTTAAAAAAATATAGCAAGCAAGAAAATGGACATTTTAAACTAAACTTTTGTTTAGTGCTAATCGATCCTGTTTCATATACTGATCAAAAACTTATATCGCACCAACTGAGGTTGGAGTAGGTACTCAAAATAACAGAAATTGCAAAAAACTTTTTCCATACATATTTTGTGCCTTTATTGTCCCGTCTCAAACATTCACCCTGTATGTCAGTGATGGCTAAGCATAGGCCGCTGATGACGTACCTCGTCGGTGTGTGAAGCAACAGTGGCGAGGCAGGCGACTCTGCGTGCGTCCCACAGCTTGGCGCTGCCGTCGAGGGAGGAGGAGCCCACCAGTGAACTGTCCCAGTTGAGCTGCACGTTGGAGATCTCACCGTTGTGGCCTTGCAGGACGGCTACGCGGCTGTATAGACAAAAGTCATATATTTTTTAATACTGGCAGAAAGCGATAGCGAATTAAAGGCCGTTTAAAAAAAAGCGCTCCCCCGGAAAAGTTCAATTGGAAACTATCCGATGTTACTTCCTCTCCGGTTTTAAACCAAAATTACACACAGAGGTAAAAAGTGTAAGAAAGGTAAATAAACACGTTCTTTTCGCGTTTAGACAAAAAGTTGTAACGCCTCTCAGAAACATCAGAGCAACCACCAACGTCCACCAGTAGATTGTCCTCCAGCACACGGTTTTGCTGCGATAGTGATCGGTTCTACTCCTAATCATATCACTCTTATATTATAAATGCAAAAGTTTGGATGTATGGATGGATGTTTGTTAACTCTACACGCCAAAACTTATGAACGGGTCGGGCTGTTCGCATACAAATAATTTTTGGCCTGGAATTATTTGTATGCAAACGCTTATGTCAAAGTTAAGGCAGTAGCTTATGTCTAGTAAGACATGTATGCAACATACTCCTTGACCCTGGTATCCCACATTGAGATGGTGCCATCGAAGGATCCCGTGATGAGACGCTGCCCCTCGTTGGGGTCGAACTGCAGCGCGATCACCTCGCCAGTGTGCCCGGAATAAGTGTGGATCTCATTACCTGGAAAAAACATCATTCTTTCATTTCAGGTTAGATTTTGCTTTCTCTGTCTTGTGCTATAGACATGACAGAGAAAGCAATAGCAAAATTTTATACGTATTATTTATTTATTTAATTTACCAACTTCACTGTCGATGATATCAAAATGGCTGACTTGACTCTTCTCATGATCTCATCACTTTTTTCGGCGAAAAGATAACGAGACTAGACTTAATACATAATTACTAACTACTACCAGCATAATTTTATATTCTTGTTTTTGTTTGATAAAGCTTTTATGAAGAGCTATGCTAATTATGCGCCAAAAAATCTGGTGAGATCCTAAAAAGTTCTTGTTTCAATATCAAATAGGTTGGCGTTATGGTCCATAGAGCCAGTGAGCTAGGTCAATCTTCGGGTTGAGCTGCGCAGCGACCATCTCTCCCGTGTGTCCTCACACAAAGTGGCCAGGCATTCGCCGCTCTTGGTTTTCCAAACCTTGCATTGTCTTGTCAAAGGAAACACTGGCAAAGATCTTTCTCACCCGTCTCAATATCAAACAGCCTGGCGTTATGGTCCATAGAGCCGGTGGCAGCCAGGTCGGTCTTAGGGTTGAACTGTGCAGCGACCACCTCTCCTGTGTGTCCCCACAGCGTGGCCAGGCACTCCCCACTCGTGGGGTCCCAGATCTTAGCTGTCTTGTCGAAGGAGCCCGTGATTACTCGGTCACTGCCAGCCAAACATTAGAATAGCTTATTATTAGACTTTTTGGAACGGAATGAAATTTGCGTAAGTTTTACTAAGATCCTTTGGCGACGGCACAGGAACAAGGGCACAAAACAAAAGCAAATATCAAGGAAACCAAACAGTTTTGCAGCCACAACCCTGTTTGGCAGTCCACACAGCACTAGCGGCGTAAGGGGGGGGGGCGGAGGGGCGGTCCGCCCCGGGTACCGAGCTCCAAGGGGTGCCATCTCGGCACCCCTCAGGGCGCGCAGATGGCACTTCAAAACCGAATCCGAAGGGGTGATACCGAAAACTCACACGCAGACATATAAAAAAATTGCGGCTCGCTTCGCTCGCCGTTGTTTTTTTGTTTTGATTGCAAGATAAATACTTGAATACTTTAAAATCGGGTGTAGAAAGGTTGCCTAGCAGAGATCGCTCAAACCGATAAAGCATTGTACATACAACTTTATTTGTATTAGTCTTTCCCTGCCCTGTGTAACTATTTTATTTGATGTTTATTTATTTATTTATTTATTTGGCACACAAAACAGAATACAATCAAATATTATATAAATAGGAGGACACAATAATAAAAACTAGACTGTATCCCTAAATATGTGTACACAGCATGTTCAAAGTAAGCAAATATCTATTGGAAATTGAAATAAGAATAATGAATTATAAAATAAGAAAGCATGCATTATTATCTAAAAATTACAAAAATAAAAATGAATTTGGCAAATTAAAAATAAAATCAAAATTACAGAAAATTATAACCACTCTCCTTAATGAGAATGGTTGCAACGTCTTTTTTGAATTTATATAGTTTTTTGTTGAAAATATCAATATTGTCACTATTTTTAACTAAAATATCATTGTACTGGCGACACATTCTGACCACAGGGTTGTAATAGGAAGTATTATTGGTATGGACCTGTAGGGCGAAAGTTTTCTGAAAGGGATAGCGAGAGCTCGTTCTGGTATTAAAACTAATGGTAGAGAGTAAGTTTAGAGAATCTATTTCTGAGTGTATTATTTTGAAAAGAGTGACCATATCCAGGTATTGGCGACGGGCTTCTAAAGACATGAAATTGAATCGTCTAAGTTTCTCCTCATATGATGGTAGAGTTCGATGTATGCCACACCTGTATCCCAATACCCTGACAAACCTTCTCTGGATTCTTTCAAGGCGCTCAGTATGCACTTTGTAGAAAGGAGACCAAACTACTGCATTGTACTCCATAACACTGCGAATAAGTGACTGGTAGAGGCAGATGAGGCTTTGAGGGTTTTTGAAGTCTCTTGTGGATCTCGATATAAAACCGATCAGCTTAGAGCACCTGGTCGTGATGATGTGCAATAATGAGAAATTGCTTTGTACTGTGCTTTATTTTGTTGTAAATCGTAAATCTTTTCTCATTCATTGTCACAGCTTACTTTTTTTGCTAAGTATGCCTCACCAATTTCAAAACAGGTTGTGGCACACTCCACTCAGTGCTTTATATTTTGTATTTGTTTCATAACAATCTTCGCATCCGCCGCAATTTCTCCAAATGTTTCAGGGCTCGCTGTTATTAATTTTTTCATACTCTCTAAGGAGAGTATGAAAAAATTGATCACAAACAAGTTAAGACTTGTTTGTGATCACCCGAAAAAGTTACAAAAATTTCGGCGGCTCGCTACGCTCGCCGGTTCGTTTTTAGCTTTGCTGTAGATCGCCAAAAAAAAAAATTTCCTCGTGGTCTTAGAATACTTGTATTTTTGCTAACCTCACCGAACTCCGAAATTACCTATTGTGCTCGCTCGCTCCGCTAGCCGTAGTTATTGATAAATTTAATTTTTAATTATAGGTCACCTTTAAATTCACATATTTAATATTAATAAGGTCACAATTAAGTCAATTATTAAGGTCACCTATGACAAACTTGGTTACTTTTCACCTAACATCCGAAAATCCAAAAAAATGTCGCGGCTCGCTTCGCTCGCCGTTATTTATAATTCCTGTTGTTAGAAATTGAGGGCGCGGACAGTCAACCGACCCCCAAGGGGGGGGGGGGGGGGTGCTTGGTAGAAAAACGCCCCGGGTGCCAGCCCACGCTACGCCGCCACTGCCACACAGTACACTCACCATGCAGGGAAGCACTCACCATGCAGGGAAGTTGAAGGCGACTGAGTAGACCACGTTCTGGTGTCCAGCGAGGGTGGCAATTTCGTTTCCGGTGTCCACGTTCCACACTTTGCAGGTCCGGTCGTAGCTCCCAGAAAGGCATCTGCAAACGTTGTATCAATTTTGTTTGGTACCTTCATAGGGTATGATAAAAGGAAATTATTAATTCTTGATTCTTGTTAGGAGAAAAATATCGAATTAAACTTATGCTAGAATTCACTCAATACCAACGTATTTGCGGACACGGTGTACATTATGGAAAACCAAGAGTAGATAAGCAAAAATTACCTTTTCCCCGTTTTATCGAAAGCCACATTGGTCAGCGGCAGCACATGGGTAAGCAGCGTCTTGTAGATGTAAAACCTCTTTCCTTGGGGACCTTCGTGCTCGATCCTCTTCTTCAGGATCTCGAGGACGCTGTCGAGCTGGCCGCGAACATCCTCCGTGAGAAGAGCCTCCTTCATGAACAGTTTCGCTGCTACTTCTTTTAAGTCTGAACTAGAGAATAGAAATATTTTGTTTTCGAAATGATATTACTATTTCAGAAGAGTTTTGTGCATTGGTATACCATTTTTTAATGCGATAAATAAATGAATACTGAAGAAAGGGCAGTAGCAATACCAAAAATACCAAAGAAGTAAACCGATTGGTGGTTCAATATTTTATATTGATATATACACCAAACTTTATTTCTGATAATTCGAATACCTAATCATTATTTCATCTGTGACACGGTACAGTTTTTGAGTGTGCGCTGGGAGAACGTACCGTATCTCCCTTGTTTACTTTTATCTAAGTTCAAAACGCAGCTTTTGCTCTGTTTCGAAGACCTACCAATATTAAAACAGGGGTTAAAATTATCTTACTTGGAATTGAGGTCTAGTAGATCGATATCCTTGTTCTTCACAACTCCCTTTTGACGATACTCCAGCACCAGCCCCGGAGGATGGTACCGGAGGTGGAAGTTCAGCAGTTTCATACCTCCAGCTTCAACCAACTTAAGAAACTGGAATTAATTATATTTCCGGGTTAAACTAATTATTTTGGCGGTAAGCAATAAGCATTTTGCTATTTTTATAACTTTATAAAGTTTCAAAAACTGTCATAATTTTGTCAATAGTTACGGTTGTCATGGCGATGACAATTTGATTGATTGTTAAGTAAAACCTCATTGAAACTAAGAAATAGTTTTATTTTAGAAACTGAGATTGCTTAAACAACATTTAAAGGTTGTCTCACACTTGTCAACTTGAATAGGGCTTGGTATCGTAAAATCGCAATAGAAAATACCTACTTGGCGTTACGATGTTGACTAAATAGCGTGCGTGTATTATTGCAACTTCAATCACACAAGAATACAATTTAAAACAAGAGAGGTGAAATGAATATGCGTGAGTCACAAAACAGTCGCTGTCTCAGCAAAAAAAGAAGCCAGAGTTTGCTCTTGCAGAGGTTCAAAAGATGCAAGAATTTATAAATATAATGATAAAGTGAGTTGGTACGGAAAAACCTTATTAATACTACCTTATTAATCTGATGTCCACCAGCTCATCAGAGCGCGCTCGTCTACTTGCCGTTTCCGACTGGGAATCAGGATTTTGGTTATATTTTTTGCCTTCTAAAAATCTAGGTACCCTTTTAGACACTAACTCATTTCGGGTGGCCACCTCTTTGCGTTTAGGTTCTCCTTGTCTTGTTTGCACACCGTTACCAATACGGTGAAACCGTTAAAATGCATATGGCATGTCTCTAGTGCAGGACGTGTGTCCCGTCATAGTTCAATTAATGACATCATCCGTCGGCTCTTTACCAGCGTCAGTACGGCAGCTACTCTCGAACCACGTGGCCTAATGCGAGATGATGGTAAAAGGCCTGACGGTATGACTCTGATTCCTTGGAAAATGGGTCGGCCTTTAGTTTGGGATGCGACTTGTGTAGATATCTTAGCATCTTCTCATCTTGCAGGGACATCAGTAAGGGCCGGCTCCGCAGCAACATCAACGGAGTCCCTCAAACGGCGAAAATACGCTAATCTTGACCGAGGTTACCTATACTGATCCGTTTGGGGTGGAAACCCTAGGTCCTTGGGGTCCTGGGGCACATGCAATATACAAAGATCTAAAAAAACTCCTAATAGAGTCCACAGGTGATAGGAATGCTGGCTTTTATTTCGGTCAACGAATTAGCATTACCATTCAACGTGGCAATGCTGCCAGCATTCTGGGCACATTGCCTTCTGGTGACGGCTTAGATTTTTAGAAAATAGATTTAAGTGTAAATATTAGTTGTAATTATTATTGTATTGTATATTATAATTATCTTTATATTCAAAATATATGACAATTCATGATTAATAGCATCTAGTAACAAAAACAATAATATGAATTCTAGCCAAGTTCCTTTAAATATTTTAAATAATGGCTTCACCGATATAAGAGCTGAGATCATATAGAAAGGTGCAGTTTCTAATCTTAATTTGTTACGTTCTTTCACTATGTAGGTATTTAGTGTCTTGCGAAGTTTATATCCACCGCATTTGTTTTAATGTTGTACTTGCTAAACCACTAATCAAAGAATGAAAAAAACGTAACAAATTAAGATAAAATAGCACCTTTCTATAAGATCTCAGCTCTTTTCCCTGTGAAGTCACTATCTTCACTGCTATCGAGTCGCTAGCCTCTTCCGAACTTGGCTAGACGCTTTGTCGCGCGTCTCAATAATAAATCAAGTTTACGCCTGAGCGGCATCACCGGCAACATGCAATAAGTAGGCACCTGATAGGTACATTTCACAATTTCCAATTACAAAGGTTTCAGTAACAACGCTGTGAAATTTCCTCACATCCTATCCTTGGTCATATCCCTCGGACTTGACGAGGCTTATAATGAAAACATCGAAATGCCTCGAATCGTTTAATGTAGACAAGCTTAAGCAATCAGAACACACACTTTCTACACTAGGTATAGATATAGGTATGAGTTAGTTAGTAGGCTAAAAGTAAACTAAACTAAAATTTAACCTATCAATTATCAACTCTAAAAGCGGGATTTAACATTATTCGATTATTTTGTTTAATTTATATGACATTGATGTTTTGCAGTAGGTATTGCTACGCCTATTACGGCCTAGCTACGGCGACGTAGACAAGCTCTTCACGGTAAAATATTCAAAATTAATACGTTATTATGTTAGCCTAGAGATCCAGGGGCAATGGCTACAAGTTGCAAGACTAAAATGGAACTGATCAGACCACATCGCGAGAACCAGCGACAACCGATGGAGCGCAAGCAGAGCCAAACCAATGCACCAAACCAATGCAGAGTCTTGCATTGAATTGGTGGGCTCGAGGCGGAAAGAGAGACCCTGGCCGACCAGTTCGCCGCCGGATTACATCATATTTGTAGCAGGAAAACAATGGATAAAGGCAGCTCCAAAAGGAACAATCTGGAAATGATGAAGTCTGTAGCTATTTTTAGGACTTTGAGTCGTCATTGGTCAGACACAGACCATGCAAGTCCTGTATGTTAATCAAAGTAACTAGGTACGTACATAAAACCAATGAGCCTTCATTCCTACAATATCTACTAAATTGCTTAAAACTTAATCAAATCTAAAACTAATCTAAAGTATTCAATTGCAAAGACAGTTGTAGCGTAGGCTACAAGGATCTTCGTTTTATTGCCGTATGACTCTGAAGTCATTTTGTGTCTTCGAATACAGATCGTTTTTGAATAAAAAAGTGATACATATAGTGCTGTTTATTTTATTGGTGGCTTTATGCTATGATGTAAGTATCTAGGTGCACAGTAGTATCGTTTTTAGAACGAAAATGTTAGAACTAAAAGCGGCTGTTCAAACATGTTGTTACTTAGAAAGAGCTGGAGATTAGCCAACACGGCGACAAAAGGCGGCGTGTGGTGCGGTATCGGTGTCAGCGGCAGGTGCAGGCTAGGTACCTACCTAGCTGCAGCCAGGGTAAGTACTTAAGGGCTAGAGTTCCATGTGATAGGTTACATGTGGGTTTCTACAACGGATACGCGTGGGATTCAAATACCTTTTCGGTTTTTATTATAATATTTTGTGTTTTATGAGGAACGAAACTAGTGGAAATGAATTTTTCGTGTCCGTGTCGACCGATCATCGAATCTGTGTCAGATATAGAGCACTGCTGATAAGGCCCTATGTTGTACAATGGTATGGATAGATAGTAGACGGGTAACCAACGAAAGGTTCGATTATAAAGATTAAAAGAGTTACAGCCATTAGGGACTCCGTTAGTGGCCCTACCAAGTCAAGTAGACGGCCGCCACCCCGGTGGCGGCCGTCTACTTGTCTACTCTACTCTACCCCTTTTTCGAAACATTTCGAGGCACTTTTCAGCTTACTAACTTATAGCTTAGCTACATTATTATCTGAATGCAAAATAGCTGCATTTGTTTTCAATTCATAGCATTACTTACAGAGCTATCCAATGCGCTAGGTCTAGGATTGTGTCTAGGACACCTACTTGCTCAGTAGTAGAGAATGCGTTGTAGCGGTCCCACGTAGCGAAACCGCGGGCTGACAACGTTTGGAATGACGTTCATTTGTAATAATCTATCTTCACTTCTCGTCTCAATCGCCGTCATATCAATGATCTTATTTTTTCAACATTCACTAATGGTGCACAAACAACAGCTAAAAATAATACCCTGCAGGGGAAACGTATAGGTAATAAGGAAATAATAGAAAAAAAAAATTATTTAAAGGAAATAAAAAACAAAAAATTCACACAATATCCCCCACCCCAGTACAAGTGTCCCTCAATGGACTGAGGGAGAAATGGAAAATAAAATGCTAAGTTTAGTTTTAAACATAGGCAATGAGTCCCCAAATGGATCACGATCTGCTCATTTCTGTGATAATAAATTATACTCATTAGTGATTGTGGTAAAAAGGGCGTTAGGATCAAGATTGTGAAGGGAGTACTGAGTATTTTACTGATTGGTTTTCTGGGATATTTAAATGGAACCGTGAGTGCGATTTCAATTTCAATTTATTCATTAATACCATTGGCTCACGAGGAGCACTTAGTCAAGTCAAATGGTTACATTTCAAAAATATATAACATTCAAGTACATGAAATATTAAATATGAACAACAAAATAAATAGTACATTAAAATGATTAAAGATAAGTAGCTGCAATAGCATTGTCAAAAAAGTAAAGTGAAAATTAAAATTAAAAATGTAAATGTCAGATGTTAAATATCAATCATTAAAAGCGAAAACATTTTTGTCAGCAAAAGCTTCATCTAGTCTATAATAACTCTTAATTATTAATCGATTTTTAATAAATGATTTGAAATTTAGATCCGACATTGTTTTTACTCTATTAGGTAGCATGTTGTAGAGTTTTATCGAGTTACAAACAAAGCTTTTTGAGATTTTAGTTAATCTTGTTTTCGGGACTACTAAGTCATTTTTATGTCTTGTATTATAATCATGTCTCTCCTTAACATATGTTAAATTGTGTAAATTGTTTTTTGCATAAATCAAGTTTTGGTATATATATTCGCCAACCATTGTCAAGACGCCTACTTCCCTAAATTTATCCCTACATGATTCTACAAACCTTAAGCCTAGTACATATCGTATTGCGCGCTTCTGCAACACAAAAACTCTGTTTGCATTGGCTGCTCTTCCCCAAAAAAGTATGTCGTAGGTCATAACTGAGTGGAAATAAGCGAAATAGACCATACGTGCTGCGCTTTCTCCGCCTATATCTCTAATTTTCCTTATGGCATAGGTTGCCGAGCATAGCCTTTTTGTCAGTGTGTCAATGTGAACACTCCAAGTGAGCTTAGTGTCAAGCCAAACACCTAAAAATTTTACTTTACTACTATGTGTCATGCTCAAGATCTCCAGTGTGTCTTTCATTAGACGTCCGATTCGGCTTATCAAGCTCTATGTATCCACGATTGCCGTTGATTATTTTGTCCATGCCTATTAGAAGCACACATTCTATACTAAAAAGTTTATAATTGTGTTAATGTCATTGTTTCATTATATGTATTGTTGGTATTGCCAAATAAATAAATAAATGTGTATTTATACCTACTAGAAGTAAACTCTGTATTAGGTATTTATCCACCTTCGTCACCTTTTGATGATTTTCCCCAAAACAAATCAACAAGCTCTGGATACAGCCCTGGTTCAGAACAAACAGAAGTATCTACCTCGTGAAAGGCTGCTCCGCAAGATGAAGTCTTTCAAGGCTTTGTAGGACATCCGTGTACCTGTTGGGATGCTATACAGGGCACAAACATATCTGGAGAGGCAGGGTGGTTCTAGAGGGTGGATGAACTATTTTTAATTTTGAAGATATTAATCTTTTTGAATGTTTTCATCTTCGGCGTGGTTTCGCCCATTTTGTGGATTACGTTACCTAGTTTTCTTCAAACATTTATTCATTTTACATTAATGATATTGATAGGTGCCGTCTTAAAATACAGGGTGTAACAAAAGTGAAGGACCAAACTGCTTTATGGTTACATGGTTCTTATGATGAAGTTTCCTAACACCCAAATGTAAACCAGCTTAATAAATAGTACTAATTATTATCAAATAAGAAACAAAATGTTATTGATTTTGTTCTCTTCAATTTTTTGTCCACAAGTGGAAGAAGCGGAAAATAAAAATAACCTAAAATAACCTACTACGACTACCTTTATTAATTACACATTATACACAGTTTTGCAACTTCACTCGCATTTGTAGTTTTTATTACTATTGTTTCGGATCATGTAAAATGGAAAAGCTTTTATAATTTTTATGTTATCATAGTTTGCTATAGGTACCTACCTAGTACAAATAATAGCATTTGGCTTATCTTCTGCTAAATGATGCGTGTAGTCTTATGCGAAAATGTGATTGCACTCAGTTTAGACATTACTGGATTAACTAAACATGCACATGCAGAAGACAATGGCTCATAAACTTATTATCACAGATAGGTAGGGTCGAGTGTTGAACAGTGAAACAGGCGTACACAATGAAACATCCCTATATTTCGGAAATGCGACATTGTCAGATTGTGCAGTATGCCTAGTCCTGACGGCCTCGTTCATACCCCGTACCCCTCCAGTTTGCGTTCGCGCCGGTTGTGAAAGGACGTGTCTACGGAGCGATTTTCGATTTTATGGCAAAAAACGAAGTATTTTTTTTGGTTTTCTTTGATTTTTCAGTTAAATACTATAGACAATTCGGTTTTCCTCAGTATTACGTTGTTTTGTACATGTATCAAAGATTCACGTGGACTAGATAACTAATTAAATTGTTCTATTTTGGTAGGTTATTTTTTGAGGTTATTGTAAAATATCCCAGGTGTCCAACAATGAAACAGCGCAAGGGTGGACACAATGAAACGTTTTATTGTGTATTTACTACTTTGTTTAATATATAAAACTCCCAAATTGTGGTGGTTCGTATTACCACCATGGTCCATATAAGGTTATTTTACTCTATTATGAGTAGGTACCTAACTGTTAATCGGAGTTTATAAACCATATAATATGGACCATGGTCGTAATATGGATATTACGACCATGGTCCATATTATATGGTTCTGTTACTCTATTATGAGTAGGTACCTAACTGTTAATTTTATAGTGTCGTTATTGCCTGTTACAGGAAACAATACCTATATTTGTGATTTTTATAATTTTCAGATTAATCTTTAGGTGACTAAATAAACCTAAAGTTAACTTCCTAAGTCTGAATATAGTGTAGGTGATTTAAATTAAACATTCTATATATTTACTCCTTCCAATAACCACACTAAATTAAAACGAAGTCATGATAAAAGCAGTTTTAATAACGGTGTTTCATTGTTGAACACAGGGTGTTTCATTGTGTACACCTAGGTGGACACAATGAAACAAATCCCATTTTAAAAAAAAAACCTCGTATTCTATATGTATCCAATTATTAATGAAACTATATATGCCATATTATACCTAATGAAGAAGACTCTCTTTCTGTAAAAAATGGAATCCATACCTATAAAAATGAGAGAAATATGAGACTCAGAATTTTTGGTGTTTCATTGTTGAACACTCGACCCTACTCTGAATGTAATTAGTATATTGCTACAATAAACTAGGTATATTAGCATTGATGCGTAGAAGAATATTAACCTCCGTAGAATGTACAGTACACTGTGTTAAGATCGCGAAGCGCAAAATATTGTGTCAGTATCGCCGAACGTTAATGATAGCATGGATGGGAAAAAATTAATAATATGTTAGTATTTTATTCTGTTATTGTAATTTTCAAGTCTTTTCCTGTATGGGTGGATGGATCATTGGATGTAGGTATATAGGAGTAGAGTACACAAAAGTTTGATACTGCAATATAATGATTTAGGTACCTTTATAAATAATTCTTGAAACATTACTTATTTAAAAAAAATATTATCGATTATTTTCGTGACAGAACATAATAGTATGTAGTTTGAAACAAAACCTTGATGATAAAGTTAACTTGCCTTACTAATCGTACAAGTATTTGAAGTAACTATTTGTTTCTCAGCTTTACTGTGTGACTAGTTATTAGGTAGAGCGTAGAGCCTTCTATCATGCCGATGCCACGTCCACATAACAATGCAAAAGCTTCATCAATGTAGCGCTATTTCTGGTAGGGTTGGCACTTGGAATTTATTCAATGGAATGTAATTATGGATGTCTGACTTTTTCTCGCCTAAACAGCTAAACGGATCTTAGTAAAAATTGGCATGGATATGATGGTATCCCAAGACATAGCCTTAATTAATAACGGAAAAAAACTCGTGCAAGCCGCTGGCCTAGTGTTTTATAAAAATATAAGCCTGGCTATTTCAAATATCACGGTCACGGTTTATTCGATATACCCGAATATCCAATAAACCGTGACCCCTGCCTTGATCAGAAATCTCCTATACTTATTGCATACGTAGACCATTAAACACTTGATAATGTACGACAAAGCAGTTACATTTTTTTCAAACCACATGCTCGACAATGCCGAATTATAGGTCATGTAAACCCTACCGAAAGCAAGACATTAAATCCCTTGGTATTAGCCGGGTTATAATGTTGTACTGAATTTCATTATAACCCGCTGGTTAATAATATGATTTCACTTTTCATAATTCTTATTACTATATGCATAAAGTTTAATTTTGCTAAACACAATTTGTCCTAGGCCATGGCCTACTTGATTTGACAAAATAAATGAAGTTTGCCTCCGTGTGAACCCCGGTCCGGAGGAGCGCGGTGTTCGAAATTCGAATTTCGAATCTAGGACCACGGCTTGTGCTTTCGAATTTGGAACGTCGCGCGCCTTCATTTGTTCACGCGTGACGAACAAATCGAGTTCTTGTAGGTGCCTATAGAAGATTTAATTTCAAAAATAATATTGAAAATGTCGAGTGATGAAAGTGTTTTGACTCCTGAGTTTATCAAATTAGATGCCATAGGCATTGTCAACAATCTGCTGCCAGAGAAGTCAAAGGAAAACATTATTTATCTACTGAGCCTGTTTTTTTGTCTCGCATAAGGTGTGAAAAGTAGAGTATACACCTCGGGGATAAGACTGTTTTAGTCTTGGGCGGTTGAACCCCTCACTGCACTCAGGACTCAGTCTTAATTCCCTCGCTTCGCTCAGGAATTAACTTATAACTCCCTCGCTACGCTCAGGAGTTAAATTATGAGTCCTTCGTTACGTTCGGGATTCAATTCGCTCCCGTGACATAAAACAGTGCTTTATCCCCTTAGTGTATAATCTACTATTAATTACCTTAGCGTACCTAATCAAGTAACATTAAACTAGACTTAATTACGTAGGAGCTAGTTTTGTTGAATGGTTCTACTTCAATTTTGCGCGTGGCTTAGCTTTTTTATTTTCAGATAGAATAAACTTTTTTATTCTATACGAGAAAATTAAATAATAATAATAACATTCTTTAATTCAGACACATGAAACCATTTTTAAATTATATAGCCATTAAATAATAACACATTACAAAGTAATTAAATAAAAAAAACATTAAAATTAAAGATAATGGCTTGTACTTATGGAGAAAATTTTATGATAGATATAATGTGAATTGTGTCAATAAGGAATTTCTACGTATTCCACTTACTTAGGTTTCGTCTGAGTACCTACGTAGGTAAATCCTAAATGACGGGAATTCGCGCTCGACGTTTAGGTTTCGTCTGAGTACGTAGGTAAATCCTAAATGTAGGGAGTCCGCGCTCGACGTGGGTCCTGATCCAGGGTTTATTACCAATGAAGCAACATTTGTTATTGTTAGCCCCCAAAATTCGTATGGTTTGAACATACTTAAGTATGGGTAGGTATGTAACACCACGATACGACTCGCCGAACATGTAGATGCCCTAAGGTTTAGTTAGGGGCCTACGTAACTAATTAGCTCTCAAGGCCAAGCTCGACCGCGCGCATTTTAATTTCTCGCTCCGTTTTGGCGCGGCGACGCGTGACGGTGTTGCCCTGCGTTGGCAACCCTGCGTGTCCGGTCAGACAGGTTGCGCAGGCGCACCAGAACGCGTATTTACAAACCAGTGTGTGCAAGATTGGAGCTTTTTGTGTTCTATAACTCGTTATTTAGTTTTTTTTACGAGTTTTATTTCTCGAATTTTAGAACCAGCCTGTAACAAGAAATATGGAAATAATAAGGTTGTTAAAGTCAATAACTTTATTTCTTTACGCTTACAAAATAAGCACTTAGACAAGTCAAATTTTCTACATAAACTCACATAGTTGAACAAATATTAACGAATTCAGTAATTCTTTATTGTACAAAATAATATATAGCATGTACTTATTTAATAGGTTATGTACATAGGCGAGCTAAACCCTTAATAAGAGTTTTCTTCCAGCAAACCTTAGAGTTATAAGAGACGCGATGGCATAGGTAGAGGAAGCGTAAAAAAATAAATCAAGCTTATAATATTAGTTGGTCAAACTAAAAAGACTGTTATTTAAAAAGAATCGAGACTTATTCTGTTTGCCTGTCAACATAGAACATATTAATCGATAAGTCATAACATAAGAGCATTTAGAAAATTCGATTGAGTTTTTCAGCAAAGGTAACTACTAAGTTTATATCTGCCATAAATACGTAGGTTAACTGGGTAGATGATATTCTACATGATCCACGAACTAAGTAATTAAACTAGTTATGAACCATAAAAGAGATAAATATAGGGTAATCCCGTTTGCGCAATTAACCATTGTTTATGTATGGTCTATGTACACCAAAAACGTCACATGAGATTGTCCTAGTATTTGTTTAGTTATCTACATCATTTTGTAGACACGCAGCCGCACGGTCCCTGACCGGCAGTCTGCGCCCGCGCCGCGTCAGGTGAGAACGCGCACGCCACGTTCCACATTCAAATTGGAACCGCGATCGCTTCTACTTTTACTTTTACGTCATCATTACAGAATCATTGTTACATTAGTTACGAAAAGTTTTGTGTAGTAAAGTGAACTGTGATACATAAGCGGAAACTGTGGTCTAGGAGGCATGGTTTTGATTTTGTGAATTAAAAGTTTATGTAAGTATCCCTACCCGCAAGTTGTTTTGTTGGATAAATTAGTATCTAGCTACAGCTTTTGCCATGTCCATTAAAATTAATAAAATTCTTGGAAATTTTTGACAAAATCAAGGTTGAAGTGAAGGTTCATGTCTGGTAATGGTACGTAGGTGGTTAAATACAGTTATTTTGAGTGATTATTCTCTTGACAACGCTATACATACACTCAAGGAGCAAAGATCATGCCTAAGAAGCACTCATCATGAATCATCCAAGTTCCTTTTCCTTAATTGATAAACGATTATACCTTCCTTATTGTCCTTTTCTTGTTTAGAGACAAAAAATAACCATTTATTTAGAGAAAAACCTTATAAGATGTTTCGAATACCTAGCTAAAAATGAGCTGCTTGAACATAAAGATTCAGACATGACATGTATTATTATAGGCCGGTTGATCTCATTTAGAGAAGTATCTCTCATTTATTTCACAAACGAAAGATTAAATTAAACTTAACCTTTAAAATACAGTCAGGTTTTTCTATTTGATGAACAGATCATTTTGCAGAGCAAGAAGAAAGCTATTAATGCGCAATCAAGGAACCGATTAAACTTCTGTTATGAATAATTATGTCTCAAATAAGATTTGCTAATTATTTAGATTTGCTAATATATGTAGTCTTCAGAGAATGTAGCTCTATCGACATAATACTTATTTGTACCTTGCCTAGCTTAACCCATTCACTGGCCAGCCTGTGCGATGTGACCGGATGTAGCGCACCGCCCACGCCGCTCAGCAACACTACAAACAGTGCTAAAGCCACGCAAGCAATAAAAGAAACAGAACATAGCAGTCACTGCCCAGCCTCTGCGGTGCGACCCGTATTAAGCGCATGATTGTAGTTTAAAAAACCAACGTAAAATGCAGTGTTCTAGTAGCGACGCATGACCCGAGAGCTGGTGAGTATCTGGCGCAGCGCATCAGCATTGCCATACAGCGGGGCAATGCAGCCAGCGTCTTGCGCACGCTTCCGACTGGTATTGATATATGGATCAGTTGAGCTTCCTGTAGATTTTTGGCAACAGTCTGCAGTTATACTTATAGTCTTATTTGCTGATGATACTTCATTGATTTTTAAAGGTGACAGAAATAAATAAAATTATGACGATATAAATAATTCGCTTTCACAAATATTAGATTGGTTACCGCCAATAATCTCTTACACAATGCTAAAAAAACCAATTGCATAAAATTCATGTTACCAAATGTAAGAGAACTCCCAACTAAGATAATGCTAAGAGATGAGATTGTTGACCTTGTAGACTCAACTGTTTTCCTCAGATTACATATTGATCCCTCTTTTCAATGGAGATCGCAAATTGATGCTCTCGCAGGCAGATTTAGTTCAGCAGCCTATGCGGTTCGAACAATTAGATATATTACCGATGAAGATACAGCTAGGTTAGTTTATTTCAGGTACCTACTCGCATAGTATTATTTCTTATGGTATATAATGGTCTTATCGTAAATTTTACATAAAACTAAATCTTATCATGATTACATGAATGATGTTAATGCTTGACCAGATGTCGCCCAGTTCGGCACCGACAATAGTATTTAAGGAAAATAATGATAAGCTTAGTTAGTCTTATATAAATAATGACTTTTATCTTAGTCAGATTATATTTAGACTCAGGCAAATAATGATGTATAAGTTTATAAGTCATATATATACTTACTAATGGTTTATTTTTTACTTCTTCCACTAGTGAACAAAAAATTTAAGTGGACTAAATCAATAACACCATGTTTCTTATTTGATAATAATCACTATTTATAAACCTGTTTATAGTATAAAATTTGACTTGTCTAAGTGTTTATTTTGTAAGCCTAAAGAAATAAACATTATTGATACCTATTTGATATTCCGATAACCATGGATCCATATTGAATTAGTAAGCACACAAAAATATAAAATGACAAGAAAGAGCGTTATTAGATACGGAGTACCTAATTTTTAATTACTATTGTGTAATTAATAATTTAAAATACAAAACGCATACCTCGTTCCCAGAGTGATATTCGCGGTAGAGACGTTTGCCGGGATCACTCTGCGAACCAGACCTGCCCATAGCGGGGCGATGAGAAACTGTCCGCTTTCAAAAACTACAATCGCGGGAGGAAGCTTAAAAAAATCACGCCATTCACGACGCGCACAAAGATGGCAAATAGTTAAATGTAGGACAAGATGTAATTTATGTATATCTCTGCAAACATCCTTTCAAGATGGCAACCTCCGATAAGAATAGTTTGTTTTACATATAGACACGTCGGTAGATCGTGCGGATTACACTGTTCAGTGATAACCTACAGTTACACGTGAGGCCTGGCTCCCACTGGTACCTAGCCTAGAACAATTGAAAGATATAAATCTCACAATAAAAATGTATCCCTATCTTTTTTAGGGTTTTTAGGGGCGAAGGATCACTATTCACTAATTTATCTTATTACACTTATATTAGAAATGGAAAGTTTAGTTTTGTACGGACGGATGGATGGTTGTTTATTACTTCTTTTGGCCAAAACTACTGAACTGATCGGGCTGAAACACATCATGGAGGTTGCTAGACCTGGAATAACACTAGAATACTTTTTAATATATAAACATCAGTTCCATGGGATACAAATCTCTTAAAGTTTCCATAGAACCAATGCGTGCAAAGCCACGGGCCGAATCTAGGACGTCACTGAGAAGGACACAAGTTATCTGGTATTGACAGAAAAAAAAAATTATAAAATAAAGAAAAATTAAGTAATTCTACTCGCCTATATGTAGCCAATCAGGACGCTTGATGTAAGCCATACTACATCAATCAATCAATCAAAATACTATTATAAGGTACTTAATATTATTATACTAATACTAAGGTACTTAAGCCTAACTTCAAGGGTGGCATAATAATGTTGATTAAACCCTCTACAATTAAATGAAGATTATAAAAAATATAAAAGAAAAACTGTTCAAGTCC
Source organism: Eupithecia exiguata (assembly GCA_947086465.1). Lineage (NCBI taxonomy): Eukaryota > Metazoa > Arthropoda > Insecta > Lepidoptera > Geometridae > Eupithecia > Eupithecia exiguata. The sequence goes on along the minus strand of OX352228.1, from coordinate 14,490,318 downwards.
AACTTTCAGGTGTGGTTTCCCGTAGAATGAATATTGAAGATCATAATGCCCATATTACAGTTTCTGATAGGTGGTTAAGTAAAAATTTTGCTGAAGGGACACTTTGTCAAAGCTAACTCATATTTTATGTCGAACTTTAAAATCATAAATTTATACGACAGTTCAAGCAATTCTTGTTCTTATAATCAAGCCATTCTCATGATACAATGTTAGTAAACAACTCACAATCATAACACAAATTTTAAGTTCTCTTTTTGGATTTGAGTTTGAAAACAAAAAAATACTAAGTGATTACTTCGTTAGTTTAAGAATCCTGTAATAGCTTGTATAAACTGCAAGCGTAATTTCTATCTTTTTGGGTCTGAAGTCTTGCTCTGTTTCCATACTGAAGAAAGAAATGCCCTCTATTTCGACGCAGAAAGACGCTGTTTGATATTTAGAGCTCTCACGGAGAGGCACAACCTGCAATGAAGTTTATTGCGTTCTAGCTAGAATATAAATATATATTTTTTAAGCTCAGAAAGATAGGCCAGCTTTTCTAATGTATTTTGGTTTTAAAGCTCTCTATCCCTCTCCAAAGGAAATAATTAATATTTGAGCTCAAATCGACAAGCGGTGTCAAATTAAATTTTTCAAATTCTTTCAAAAAATGAACAACGAGGAAGGATCGAAAGAGTCTGAAATTGGTGGGCCCAATACTGAAAGAGAGAGCCGGGCCGATCAGCTCGCCGCTGAAAGGATCACATCAAACTGGTAGCAGAATAACAAAGGATAAGAGTATAAGGAGAAACTGGCAAGTGATGGAAGATGCTTTTAGTTTTACCTTTAAATTACTAAATCTTTCCTTTTTAGTTTATTCAGTCAGTATAAACCAAAAATGAAAGAATTGATAATTTAGTATCTTTCATATCTTTATAAATAGGTACCTAGCGTAAAGTTATCAATCACATTCTTCATAAAAAAAACACATTAAAAAAAGTCTTATTTCATGTTTGTATATTTGTTTACAAATTTTGTATTTTTAGTTTGGCTGTAGTGTATTTGAGATGTGTTTGTACAACAATACTATAGCGCCGTGGGAACCGAGCCTTAGCTTGCATTATGTATGACCACTGGATAGTGCGCTGCGCACACGCAGATATGACGCGCAGTCGGAGATACGGAAATCACTTGCGGACCGCCCGCTCTAACTGGACTTTAATAAGTGGCTTACAGTGATCTGAATAGTTTCTGTGATATGAAACGCGTAGTTAACATCACTTGGTGAGAATGAAACACCAAGTTGCTCTTAGAAACCATACCAGCATACCAAGACTGACCCTTTATGACAAGTACCTACTCTACATCACACTAATGGTCTAATGGTTTCCAAAAAGTTTCGTTCTAGACCTGGATTAACATATTATAGGCTACGGCCGGAAAAATGCATGCGAAGCCGCCGGCAGAAGCTAGTTATACAATTGATTAAATAATAACCTATTTTTTGTACATAAATGTTGATTTAAAACTTACTCTGAAACAGCAAACTCAAAATATATTGGATGGTCCAGATAGGTTCTACCTACCTACTTACTTCTGCTACGAGTACTTACTAACCTACTTAAGACTATGTACGTTGATAAATGAGGCTCCGCAAAGCAAATTGGGCACTCTATCCTCTGTCTATAGTACCAGAGTGCTAATATAATTTCCACACACCTAACACAATAAATTGAATAAATCGAGCCACTCCCTTACACTCTCGACAAAGCGTCTAATGGCAGGTAATTACAGAGCACGAATACCCCAGTAGGGGGACAGAATACCCCAGTAGAGTACAACAGGGGTAATGTGATACCCCATTTACTGTTCGTATCGGAATATGATTTTCCGAAGCGGTGGGCGCCATGTCATCCGTGAAACGACCCCTGCTCATGTTATTAACCTTTGCTTCATACTTCACATAAATACTACAAGCTTACAACAGATGCTTACAACATAGGTATAGTTGTAAGCATCTGTTACATAGTAATTCAGTAAATTCAATAATTAAATGGCTTGACAATAACAATCTGAAAATAAATATAAATAAAACAAACATAATACATTTCAGTCAAAGAATTAAAAACTATCCTCAAATAGACCTACAGTTTAATGGTAGTAAAGTAGAAGAGGTAGAGTCAACAAGATTTCTAGGAATTCAAATTGACTGTCAATTAAATTGGAAAACCCATATTGAACTTTTAAGTAAGCGAGTAAGTAGCTCTACCTACGCACTCTATAAATTATCCTCCATTGTTAATACACAAACACTACTTACAGCTTATTATGGAACAGTAGAGTCTATCTTAAGGTTTGGTATTATTTTCTGGGCCAACTCTACCAATAAAGACTTCATATTTAGAAGACAAAAAAGATGTATTAGATCTATGTTTAACCTGCACGTTACCGACAGTTGCAGACCTCTGTTCATTGAGCACAAAATTCTAACGCTTCCGTCATTGTATATATTTGAGATGGCACTATTTATTCGTAAACATCCCCATCTTTTCCCACACAAATCTAATTTTGTAGTGCGAAATAGACGGGATGGCAGTAAACTACAAATGCCTCAATGTAAAACAGCGTTCTTACAAAAAAGTGTAGTCTATATGTCACGTAAAATATATAATAAAATACCAAAATCAATAAAAGATCTCAGCGACAACATGTTTAGGACTAAATTAAAACAATTATTAATTAACAAATGCTATTATAATATTAACGATTTCATGACAGACAAACTTTGACAACAACTTATTTGACATTGTTTAAAATTACAGTAAGGGCTAGGCATAGATAAAATATCATAGGTTTAAGTTACTGTAACATTTGCATGCTAGTATTAGTAGGACATTATTGAAACAAAAAATTGTGTATCATCTGTTTATCCTACATAATGTTCAAGCAAATAAATTATCTTTATCTTATCTTTATCTTTATAGGAGTACGGTCTTTTTAAGTTTTGTAAATATGTGATGTTTTGTTGTACGGAAACCAATAGTAGGTGTTTAAAACTATTTTACAATAACTATTGTCGCGTGGAAACTTCAAATTGCCGATGCTTTATAAAAAACATAATTTTAATACAAAAGACATAAACGCGCACATTAAAACAAGATCATCGTTGAAACTTAGTGATTATTTTGCAGATTTCTCTAAAATCTAGGCCAAACAAGTTTTAAATTTCATTACAATTTCAGAATTCAATTACTTCTTTTTCTTAATGCTTACAAAATAAGCACTTAGTTACTTAGTTTAACGCTTTCAATAAATTGTACACAGAATTTAAGGTCATTATTGGCACCTTTAAGACTTTTTCAAAGCTCGGATCGAAGGTTTTAAGTTAAATAGATTTGTTTTAAGTTGTAAGATTTGTTATAAGGTAAATTTTGATTTTATTTTAAGTTTTATATCAGTAATATCATAATTACAACTTCAGTGCTTTCAAGCATAACACTAATACGAATAGGAAAATGAGACTCATTTATCGCATTTTTTGGCGACACTTCGTTTGTGTCTACTACCATTCTAAGCCTTTTTCGTGGAAGACATCAATTACGTTTATCGAGTGTTTTTTGTAAAAACTCAGACTAAATCCTCTGGACTCTATTACAGAACTGAAGGACGCGATATTTTCTTCTTTTTCCTTCGCTACTGTGTTTCTATTTGCTTTCTTATTACGTCGGGGCCCTGTGACATGTACTTATTTATGCATAGTCACGTCAAAACCATGCATGATATTAATATCAACACACCCGGGTACCTCATACCCGGTGGTACCTATGAGGTACCCTTGGTATAGAGATCTATTTCTAAACTTGCGTGCATGTTTTTCCAGGTTTACAAGAATAAGTACTTAACACAAATACTTAAAAGTTGATATAATAATTTCACACTAAACTTTCGCGTTTTCGCGTTTGTGACATTTACGAGGTTTAGAACTCGCATTGTAGGTAAAAAAAATGCTGGACCATTCACACAGCATTATCTAGCCCCAAGTCAAATAGAGCTTGTGTTATGGGTACTAGTTAACTAATATATATTATTATTACTAAACATAGATAGATATTTTTTATTGAACATAGAAAACGACCAGAACAAATATCTGCAGATATTTGTTCAGGGTGAGGTTAACATTTTGTTCTGCTTTCTAATAATTTCATATTGGAGATGAGTCATTCTGTCATTTCTTTTGTTTCCTTTCTCACCTTTGCATTATTCTCAAAGACGCACAGGTGTTCTATTGACGGTGGTGGAAGGTGTATTGTAAACGTCTATAAAAACAGCATTCATTAGACTTTATCTAAGCAAGCCACGTGTCGTGTTATGAGTAAATAATCATTTAAAAGTATTTAGCGTATATATAGCGATAACTTGAAGGCTTGTGAGTTACAGAGCTCTAGATGTCTTCAAGTAGGCAAAGGTACCTACCTATTTAGTTTTTTTATTGTTATGTGTAAATGTCTGCCCTAATAAGTAGGTACCTCAATATAATTTACCTATAAATTAAAACTATAGTTTTCTGATCGGGAAGACACTGGGTAAATTATAAATACTATGACTAATTGGTTGCCAAGGAATTTGTAGTTTTAACACATAACAGTTTTATCAAACTTGCATGTATTAAATACATAATTAAATCAACCTTGCAGCTTGGTTGATAATATGTATAATGCAGAATCATATGCAATGTGCTAAGGTACCTTGTACTGGTTCTCAGGAAGTATTGGGTATTGTTGCTCGGAGTTTTTCTTGAGAGCGGGATTTCTACTGCACACAACTTTCGACTGTGCAAATATCTGTCTATGCGACATACGAGAACAATAATATGTACGAAGGAATCATCCGCTTTTAAAAAAGTAGGTATGTAAAAAAATAATACCATTAATAATAACACCTAAATGGATTTGTTTGATGTCTCAAACACTTTGACTTTTGATATCGGATAATCTACAAGTTTTTTAAAAATTAGGCAATTAGGGCACAAATAATTGAATTGTACTTATTTGAAATAAATACATTTTAATTTAATTAATTTTAATCTATAGTTGAATATTTGTTGCAGTGAGTCAGGATGGCGGAGGGCGTCGTGAACCAAGCTTTCGTGGCTGCGGACGACGGCTTCCAGACCATAGACCTCAGAACCACCCGGAAACAGAACCCCGCGAACACATTACGAGTGAGTACATATTTATTTATTCTTTATAGGACTTATAAAAAACAATTTGTAAATCTTAAAACAAGAGAGTTATCGCAAAGGCGACCTTAAGCCTACACTCTCAAACAAACCTTCTTGAGGAGAGACAGAAACAAGTTTGTAGTATTTATTTAAGCATCACTACATAAAGTCCCCCACAGCGTCTGTCTGACTGTACGCAATAATCTCGGAACTACCAATTGGATTTACATCGTTCTTGCCAATGGACCGAGTGATTCATGATCGTGGTTTTGGTATATTCATATTCAATAAATTCCTTTTAATTTTGTGTAAAAAGACATGAAGATAACTTTTAATGTTATCTATTGAACTGCGAGAGCAGGCATTTCGCAAGGGTTGCTAGTAAGGTATAAGGTAGTCAGGAATGTTAGCTAGCGTTTGTTGCACTATGATCGAAATAATCTTAGATAATATTAGAGTTGATTATATTATGTTTATTGGAAACATAACGCTTTTGTGCGTATTAAAATCTACTTCGTAATACGCAAAAAGATAGTGGAGGAGCGAGTAACTTATTAACTTTATGTTTAGCTACTAAATTACTCGCTACTCGACAGCGTACTGCGTGCGATGCTCTTGGCGGCCATTGTAGGAGAATACTCATCAAAAAAAGGTGAGATAGGAGTGTGTCACTTCTATAGTAAGTACCCACTTAATTACGTAACGAACGAATAGTTAGTTATGTTACTTTAAATGGCGCTTGTCATTTGTTAGGCCGGCAAACTCAGATTACAGAATGGAGTCTACACTGTAACCTAAGCCGGTAAAATAGTGTGAGGTGTCAGTTTTGTGAAGAATGGTGTCCTCACGTTCACTTTGCCTTCCCTCACTCCCATAATCCGATGTGATGTAAGACCGACACGACCGAGGAGAGGACAGGCTCAGGACCAACGGCTTAACGTGCTTTCCGAGTTTTCCGAGATACGAAGGTAAACTTTGTGTAAGTTATTGTACATCCTAATTTGCAAAACCGGTAAAATGAAAAGCTGAATAATTTCTTCTCTAACCGTTTCAGATAACGCCCCTCGACACTGAAGCTTTAATTAAAAGACTAAAGAAGCTTGGGAAGTAATACTAACGCGGCCATTTCTCGATTTCCCTCCCAAAGGCCATAAATATGGCGCGAATTTAATTTTGTTCGAAATTCAAATTAAAGTCACGTCATGACGTGCCACGTGCGGGGTAGTACTACGACAGAATATAGATTAAAAGTGAACCTTCCCGCCTGAGCGAGCCGGAAGTGAGCTCATTGAATTGTGTAAAACCAATTTACTTGTTGCGGTTTTCCGTAATGAGCCAATGATCCTGTCTCCTACACCAATAACCGTTTAGGTTAGGATAATATCCTTACTATTTATTAATATCATTTTATTATACTTATTATAACAGCTCAGTAATTGAGTTACTAATAATAATACGTTTTAATCTAACTGTGAAATTCATACATAATTCATCTAGCCCCAAACGAAGCAGAGCTTGTGTTATGGGTTAAATACTAGATAACTGACATACATAAACAAATGGTAATTTTATTAACAAAGAAAATTAAGTACAATTAAGTAACAGAATTAAAATAAAACTAGTATTTACTTCAATCAAAATAAAATAAAATAAAAGAATGCAAAATGTAAGTAATATTTCTTTCAACGCCAGTCGTATACAAAGTATAAGTAATAAAAACTAATTTTAAAGTTTGTTGAAATAATGGCACGCCAAAACGATAATCTCTGTCATGGCTCCGGTGACATGACTTGATGGCGTCACACCACACCTAACAAGAAGAACAACACGCACTGTAATCTCTGATACGTGTGACGTCACCAGCGATGCAACCAAACGCAGATTTTTTGGTCACGTGATCACTTATCAAAAAATGTGTCATTTTAATCTTGTTTTTTACCTAAAATAGGCATATTTATTAATAAAATTATTTTCTAATAAAAATCACCTGATTACGCTTTGTTACGTTGTTACTGACTAGGATGAAAACAATTTGGAACTTATTTTCAATATAGTCAAATAGCCTATAAATTGTAAATACTACAATTGACCTAAATGCAGACTGTCTGATTGACGCAAACAATCTATAGGTAGCTCAACTTATCCATATCAATACCAGTCGGAAGCGAAGATATACTTAATACATTACATTGAATAGATAGATATTTTTTATTAAACATACTCGTAGCAAACACCTAGAAATCGCAGGCGTAACATCGTAACTCAAACAACTATGTTTAGTTTAAGATTCCCTAACCCAGGTATCTCTTTTCTTAGGGGAATCTGAAACCCTAAAAGACTAATATGCAACAGAAATAAAAAAATGATTTGTATTTTGGATCGCCATTTTGTAAATCTATCTTCTATAAACTATAACAGGAACGATACCTCGTCGTCATAGCCAATACCCAATAGATTTTATCGGTAGTCTGAAGATTATCTTGTCGCTGCTGCTGGCACTGTTCTGCTAAAAAACATTTTTCAGTTTATTTTGAAACGAATTCCAAATTGGGTTTCTACGTTGCTTAAACCACGTTGGGTGTCCAAACGAGCACAAACTAGCATTCTGTTATGTTCAGAATCGCGTACCGAGGGTTCCGCATATAGTAATAGGTATGTTTTTTTGTGATATAACAACAAATTTGCGGCTTCAGTCTAATTTCATGAAACAACGATAATAAAAACTCATCAAAAATAATGGAGTCGACGGAAAGTAATCCTTTCAGGTTCTGATTTCTTTGATACTATCAAAACACGCGGCTTTAAACGGCCGTTTCTTTTAATTGCACTGACTTAGAAGTTTAATTTTTCATAGCCCGAGATTGCGGACCAAAGTACCTATTTACCCATTTTATATAAATTCAACTGAACACCTCCATGCGTTCCTAAGACAAAACGTGTTGACAGACGGACGGGCAACTAAGTAATCCTGTAACGGCTTCTTTTATTTTTTTGAAATACATAAAATTGATTATTATTATTATTTCTGTTAACTAAAAATACCAATAATGTAATATTAATTTATAAAATATATATATAATATATAAATTAATAAATAAATAAATAATGCTGAAAATCCACACAGCATAATATAAGCTCAAGGAAGAAGTACCTCAGACCACAGTTATGGGTATTATATAACTCTTTAACATAATACAAAAGAAGAGATGTATCTATAATAGATATTGTTTACTTTGTAAAGCGAGTTCCTCCCGCTTTCGTCCGCTGCGTTTTTGAGGTTCAATAGAATAATAGAATGGTATGACATTTATTTAAATTATCTTGTTTCCGGTAGGTAGCCATAATATTTAATTTCTAGCCATCACACATCTATATACAGACACAGTTACCTACATATCTAATGTTCTCATCTCATGATCCTGAATGGAGTACATTCCTGTTTATACGCGGGACTCGGTGGTGACTGCCCTCAGTAGCGCACGAGGGCTCGAGCCGCCCGCCCATACCGCGCCGCCGCTTTTCCACAAAACTTTTTCGATTGATTGTCGGGATTTTCAAAGCTCGAATGTTGTTTCACTATCAAGTTGAATAGACAACTTTATTTCTGTTTCAAAATAAGAACTACTTGGTCAGTTTTATCTCAAAGTAAAGTTTGAATTTTGAACTTTTTGACAGTGGAATGTGTTAAAAGAGGTTTATTTCGATGGAATCTAGGATGAGTGCGTGCACTAAAATGGTAGGTACCTACTGAGTGCAATCTATAGGTGTCTATAGCTAGGATTAAGATTATATAAGTCGGTACCGGCAATAACACCATACAACGGTAATAATATTATATGACACGCACTATGTGCCCTTCACCTCGCCGGTAAATGATACCAGGTTATTTACACACAATGAGTTGAGTAGGTACTATGTACATACATATGTACCACCTAACCTACACATAACGCTCAGGGGAAAAAAAAGAACATGCAGCCAAGCGCATAGTAAGATTTGTAGTTTTAATTCCGAAAACCTGACTTTAAGACTTTATGTGTAGAACATAATGTACATATGATTTATTATGTACCTATTTACTTTTAAAACTTTTGAGAATAATGTATTTTCACTATTTGATAAGGAGATAGGGTTGAAGATGGGAGACGGAAGGACATGCAAACTATTTAGGACCGTGAAACACGTATAATTATGTTGTTTTAAAAATAAACATTATACAAAATATCGGATATCCAATAGGTTTCGGATTTAAGTACTTAAGTACAAGTGTTTTTACGCATTCCCTTTTGACCCGTTCAATTTTAATGGGCATCTACGATCTAACACAAAGCACAAAATAAAAATATATAAACAGTTTCTCACACACAATTTTAAATTTTGTAACTTTGACCCCCCACTAATGACCCCAATGGTGCGAGGTTCATAAAACACCGAAACACAGGTCTACTTATATACTTTATTGATTCAAGAGTCTACACTCAAATTTTTGGCAGACTAACATTTTCCGTTTTACAGTTAATATCAAAAAACCTCTGGCCATGTCTTAAAAGTAAAAAATGTGTATTTCCAAAAATTCGTCCTTAGTGGTGCCTACGTTATAAAAGGAACTCGATGCATAAATTTAGCCATGTAGCTCTAGTAGTTCCTGAGAATTCGTGGCGAGTCAGTGAGACTAACTTTGACTCCGCACATTGACCTTAATGGTGAGAATTAAAAAAAACAAGTGTCTGTTTATTTTGAGTCAAGAGCCTGCGCTTCATTTTACGTCGGGCTAACGGCATGTTACGCCGACACGCTGCAACGTTACGATTAAAGTTATTATCAATATCACCTTGACCTCATTTTAAATAACTTTAAATGCGAATTCCCGTAAATCCTGTCAACCTACGCCTTTTCAAAAACTCCCATGCAAAATTTCTGCCCTTTGTAGTTCTTGTATTTTCATCTTCACTTTCCATCAGGTGAGATTGTGATCAAACGAAGGTCCATAGACTGCCATCGGAATATGAGAGTGAAGGAGTAATGTATTTTGCATCAACAATAATGTTGCCATATCCCAAATTTAAATAAAAATACCACCACCTTAAGAGTGCGCCTAATGCAAAAATCAAGCAAAATGGGTTTTAAACACTTAGATTTATGGTAACGAACGTAAATGTTCAGATTAAAAAAATACAATAGGTTGGGAAAAAACCGGTAGAAGTCGAGTAATCGAATAGAATTTATGAAAATAAACTGGTTCTTTTTTAATAAGAATTCAAATTTCGCATAAAGAAAACGGTTTTAGTTGAAATGTTCTGAATTATTAGTGACAACACCACATTATTTTTACGAATAACATAACCAGACTAATGTTTTATTTGAGTAATCGTTTATTTTTCTATTTAACGCTTATGTTTTGAATAATTATTAGATGATAAGCAAAAACTTGATTTTTTCACTGATGACGTTGCTCTGCTCTGTCCCGCTCTTATGCCTATCCTATTCACGAAAAGGCTACATTTAACGCACTTTTTAAAGAGTTTCTGCCGCGTGTTTTTACGAACGAGAAAATTATACTCTTAGCACCGGCTACCTTCTCTCCATTTTAAAACCATGAGTTGCCTAGCCCAACTTAAATCAAACAATGCTCCTTACAAATAGGTTGGCTGGTACCTTTAACTGCCATACAAAAGCAAACCTACTTCCACTCTACATAATCAATGTCTACAAAGCACAGGACATCAGCCGTATTATTGTCAACGTCCATTGTGCCCAATGTATGGACGTTATAGCCATTGATCGCCGATGGACGTGGGCCATCAATGGGAGAGCAGATTTAGACCGATAGGGCTTGTGTGAGAGGAAAGAAGTTATTGTGCTGTTGTTAGGCTGCTCGTAGACATCGCGTACAAGGGCAGGGACACGAACTGTCATAGTTCTTTTTGCTAAGTAAATAAAAAACATGAAATTAAAAGTACCTACTTATTTGGTCTAGTGTTATTACGTCAACGCTGAATTACATCATCTTGCAATTTTTTATCAAACTTTCTTGAATAAACTTTTACTTATGATTTGATATATGTTAAAGTTCTGTAAATTATTTATGAATAAAATGAGTTGGTGAGTTCTTTGATACATACAAATTGAATTAATATGTTCATTTAGAATACCAGTAGTTTCAATGTGTAGTTTATTTCTACACTTTTTTAATGGCCTAAAGACTGGTAAAATAAGTACCTATTCAGGTAGCTTTCTGTCCAATCTAAATTATTAACAGTTTCCAAAAGTTATGAAAAGCTCATTGGCTAATAACCTATGGCTCTACTTTTTATTGAAGTGCTCTTCCAAAAAGCCAGTGTGTACAGGCCAGGTAGGCGTAGGCACATGATGCCTCCCTAACCAAACACTTGAAATCAATGATAGTAGTATGGTATGTGGCCCCTTCCGGTATTTGACACTAATTTAAGCATGATTTAGTGCGGTTATTATTCTATTTATTTATTGTTGTCTGAGGACGAATTATTTATTAGTGTCCGAGTGATTCAAAGATAACTTGAAGGTGGGAGCACATCCGTCGCGTCAGGCATGCTTTGAATCGTTTGAATCATACAATTATGTCTGACGATATACCTACACTACAAATGTGAGTCATTGGGTTTTGGTTTTCTCGGAAGATCTCTGTTAAAAATCAATTAATGGACGAAAGGTTTGACAACCGCATGGTCATCAAAAAATTGTTCTGGAAACCCAAAATGTCGATACACATTATGTTTTCCTTTGATTTTTTACCGCGGTGGTTTTTATATGTTATTTTAAGTTCTCGGTTAATTTTGAAAATGTGATATGGATATTTTATCTGAAATAAATGAATAATAATTTATCAGTTACTGTGAGTAGATTCATTTTCTGAGCGCAATGTGTAAAAATATATAACTATATTATTACTTAAAAGAGGGTCCCATACCACGGAAATGTATTAGAATAAGTAAAAGAAATAAACTTTATTATTATTATATTGTATAAAAGTATATCGTTACTTTTATACTTTATGTTCGTTTCGAGCTCATTTTGACTCTCAATAAAAAGGATAATTTCTGCCAAGAGCGGACGGCTATCCATAAGTGATCACATTCTTGTTTCTGTTCCAGCCGGGTACAGAGCACCATGAACCAGACTCCACCTCAGACTGCGACAGAGGCGGCCGCAGCCTGCGCTGTGGGTGGGGCGTGTGCCGGCCGCAGTGGCTGCAGCGCTTCAGGACGGCCAAGTGGGCGCTGTTCTGTCTGTGCTGGGCCGGCGCTATACAGGGTGAGTGCATCATGAGGCAGATGCTATACCAGCTTGGACTGTGTCGCAGTCTTATCCGCTTGGGGGCCGCAGAAGATCATGACTTGATTGAAACCAGGCAAATCTTTATAATGTAGTAACAGTGTTGTCGATTTTTACACATGCAGTCTTTTAGTCCAAAACAGAAAGTAGCGTATTATAAACTGCAATGCGCTGCCGAGTTGAAGGCCGAAGAAACAAGCTTGTATTTTATGACCATTGCAGGGCAAGAAAACTAGGGCATGCATGCCCTAGTTTGATTTATTTCGAATCTGCTTAAAGTTTTTTGCTTTTATACTTGCGTTTTAACTATACGTTACGTTTTGGCATTAGACATAACATCCACTGCGTAGTACATTATGTACACGACTAATTTCATGGTTATCGCTTATCAAGTTCATGATCTTTGCGTAGAAAATTACTTTTATGATTTCGTTACGGTTATAAAAATGATTTCCATTCGATAGAGATTGCGAGTATTTACCTGGGTCTAAAATTAATTCCGGATGTTGGTACGTAACGGACTACATATTTCCTCCCTGGTAGGGATCTGTGAATTCATGAAACATGTTGACTTTACTTTTCCGTCCACAAAATCACACTAAATTATACTTGCGAAAGTTTGTTCGGATGAATTGATAGTTTTTTTGTTGACCTTACCTTCGTTTGTCCACAAACTCACCTGATGGAAAGTGAAGATGTGGTAAGAAACAAGATGGCTGTGTGTTACTCTTCACGTCAACACTACTAAAGAGATTAAACTGAATGTTTGCATAGATATAGATATTCTGTGGAGAATCAATAATTTGGAGTGTTTAAAAAAAATTATAAACAGACTTCCAATTAGTAAATAGTCATGGATGACATATGGATGAAACGACGAATGAAAAGACCTCATGTTTACGCCCGTTGCCATGGAAACAATTTGCTACGATGTGAATATTATCATGTGATGATGCTTTAGATATTTATTAATGGGATCATTATCTAGAGACAATAGCGATAGAATTTGTAAAATAACATACATAAAAACAGCCGAACATAGAACCTCCTCCTCTAGTCGGTTAAAAATAGGCTACTTTTTATCCCATAAATCAGTTCCAATGTAGTATTGCACACAATGGAGTACGTTTGAACGTTTCCATAGATACAACGCAAGCGAAGCCGCGGGCTGAAACTAGTATTAGTTTTAATAAGGAAAAGAATAGACCGTCACACGAGGTGTTTATGCAAAGTGGTAGAAAGTCGCAAGAAGATCGATCACGGCACTTTCTTGGCAAATTGTCACTAAATTACCGGCGACGATACAAACTCGATAATGGCTGCCGTCTATTGTAATGAGCACGAGATTCAATGCATGGATCTAAAGGATATAAAATTTAAATCCAGTTTATGGGAACAACATTTCAAACAGATGTAAGTATTAAAATCAAATATTTCTCTTGTTTCCTGATGTGGAAGATGCATTAATTTTTAAAGATTCATTGAACTGAATCATCGTAATCAAAACCTCATGTTTTCATGTTTTTCACGTCCAATATACAAAAAAATACGGTTAGGTTGTGTTAATGTTAGCAATATTCGATTTCGCGATAGTTATGGGTGATTCCGATAAAGATATTATTATGGAGAGTACCTTCCGGTTTAACCTTGAACAGAATGCATGCAACGCTCAAATAAAATGACTTCGATTGAATTCGTCACGACATGTCCACGAACGATTGGATCCAAACAGCACCATAATATGAGCATTTCATTCCTGAACCAGCTATACCTAGCTTCGCTCATAGTAGGAACTCGCATAGGAACGGTTTCAGCGTTGAATTTCATTATCCGTGTTCGGACTCTGGGCCGAAGCGAGTGGGATGAACGCGGAACACCTCGAACCTTTGCAGAATAAGCTCTGAAATAACTGATTAGGTACAGTACTCAAGCAATTTTCAAAATCGAGCAAATTGTTGTGGAAATAAACCGTAGAAAGCAAACTTCTAGAACCACATAATATACATGGTAGAAGGTGCCTCCCCAAACGAGAGGGGTTTACCACAATCAGCATTGCAGGCTTGACAGGAGGATCGGTGTTCGCAGTGGAGCTGGTACAAACCCACGGGAGGTGCTGCTCTTCCTCTGGTAGGTTCTCTTTGACAATTTTTACAACATCCACCAAGTCCACTTAGAACAGTTTGAAGAAAAATATTGCTCTCTTTATTCATTACGTAAACTTTTTACTTGTTGTGCAGTTAAAACGGAAAAGCCAGAAAACATATGGATAAAAATGCTAAAACAAACAAATGAATATACCTAATTCGTACATAGTTAAAGAAAACAAACGAAGCCACCAGAGGGTGCTAACTACATTTGCTGGGCAATTTGCGCGCGATATTAGGGTACTAGTCCAAATTAGGACAAGACGGGTTGGTAATGTGATCATTTATTAAAAGACGGGTTGGGAATAAGCTTGCTTTCGTGGTTTTTTGCATCGAGCTCGCAATCTACCGACCTACGTTGAAAGTTCACGATCACAAGCAGTTTTCTGTTAGTACTAAGCAATCATTTATAAAATTATTTAAAAAAAAAAATATTTCAATTCAAATTTCAAATTCAAATTCATTTAGATACCACGGATCCATAGAATTTGACAAAAACATACACAGAATTAATTTAACAATAATAAGGGTACATACACACACATAATTAATTTAACAAATAAGGTAATTACAAACACAGAATTAATTTATGTAATAAATGTTTAACTTTGTTTAACTGTTTAATTGACTAAAGCAGTTTCCAATTTTCTCATTATTTTATAGTCCATGTTTACTTTCACAATTTTTTTATTGATTGAATAATAAATAGGTAGGTAGGTAAATAAGTAAGGAATCCATCACTTCTTATGTTAATTTCTAGTACAGCAAAGTGTTCATTCATTCGTTCCCTTTATTTAACTATCACATCTCTTGGATCATCCTTGTAAGATTGATGTTCGTGATCTTTCCTGATCACCCTGGGTTGGCACTCTGTGTTTATAAGCGTGGAGGATAAACAATAAACACCGCCACGATTTAGAAAAGACTGATTATTTCTAACTATTACCTAATATTATTATGAATCGTCAGCAAGTCGATTAGAGATATCCCGGTGCCAGGACCGGATACCCGGAGCTGGACCCGGGGGAAATTATCCGGGCGCCATAACTGCAACTTCAAATGGGATATTTATCAACCGGGCTTATGCGGTTTCGTTTTTAAGTATTTTTAGGTGGTTTGATATTTTAAAGTTATAAATTGTATCACTTGCCAACATGATTATAATATCCTAACAGCTACGTACCGCCGCGCCGTGCATAAAGTACCCACCTACCTGCTTTCTTAATTATGATTTATTCAATTTAAATAGGTACTTTTTATTTTGTTTTGTTGTAATAAACAGGAGGGGTTTAAAGGGGTTTAAAAGTTGCAGGGGTGGTTTAAAAGGGAAAAAATAGGGCATTGTGGTTATTGTAAATAAGTTGAGTAGCTGAGCTAACGAAGAAGCGGG
Organism: Eupithecia exiguata; assembly: GCA_947086465.1. Taxonomy (NCBI): domain Eukaryota; kingdom Metazoa; phylum Arthropoda; class Insecta; order Lepidoptera; family Geometridae; genus Eupithecia; species Eupithecia exiguata. The sequence continues at coordinate 14,474,273 of OX352228.1, read as the reverse complement.
TAACAGCTAATTCGAAATAAAAAAATGATTTTGCATAATATGTTTTTATTACCTACCATCAAGTCATACTTGTTCTGAAACCTTTTAGTTTCGTATGATTCATAGACATAGCGGGCGTTGAACATACAACCATTCTCAACAAACAACCCCTGCATCCAGGCACGCCATGGGACCCACAAACTTCCGTTAGAAAAGGAGCATGATGAAACTCTGAAACCTATTAGGTAACTCGGTGCAACAGAAACCCAACACCATGGGTGTGAGAGCTTTTACATAGAGCTACATAAATGTATAATGTAGAGACGACATGCCACAAGATCGTGTCACTTTAAGTATTGATGACGTGGTGGACGTGACTTGACTCTACACAGCCAAGCAACAGTACTCAGGGATAATTAACTTTTAAAAGTTCTTTTAAAAAAAACCTTTTGAGGAAAATGTCTATTATTACTCCAACGGAAATTATATGTTTAAAATCTATTTCAAATGGTAATAGACCCGAAATAAATTTCATAAACTGTGTAAAAGTTCTCCAAAAAGCTTCGTAACATGTATAAAAGTATCTGATGTACCCGACCGTGGCTCATCCATGCCCACTTGCCACTAGGTCCCTGCCGATGCGCCGTTCTCTTCATAAATCTACATTAAGTTTTGCCGGACGGCGGATAGTTATGGCCTCCAACAGGTGTACTCTACCCTAGCCACCTGCTCAGTTTAGGGTTCTGTATCAGTTCCATTGCCATGAAACCGTCAAACTCAGTATTTTAGCGACTGTGTTTATTTTGGGATTTTCGAGTTATTTTTCAGATTTCGATTCAAGCAATGGTTTGTTTAGCGATCCTTTAATTGAAATGCAAAAACGACAGAATTGATGGCGTGATATCCATTTAGTGTTATTCATCGCCTCCTTCAATGCTTCGGATACATCCCAAGGCGTGACGATGTTACGACGAAGAAGATCATTCATATAATCAATTTAAAGACGTAGAAAAAACCCTAATAGTAACCAACCAAAGGCTTACTACAAAAAGAATGAAATGAACAAAAAATCAAAAGGATCACTTTATTTCCTAGTTTGACTTATGTTATTTGAATTTTTGTGACGAGTCTAACAGTTCTGTAAGGTCAAAAGGAAATAAAGCAGTTTGATGTTTGATGATTATTCCGAAAATGTACACGGAATACCGAATGCGCTAGTATGACTCACTCTTGTCCTTTAATAACAAAAGAGGCATGATATACCGAGGCGGTTTCTGCACTGTTCTGCATGCCGGATAAATATTTGGGTAATTTGAGGAATAAAGATTAATGGAACTGGATTCTTGTTTAGGACAAAGAAAACTAAACAATTTTGTTGAGTAAGCAGGTTCGTGGGTTCGGTTGCCAGCAAAATATGGAACAAAGGGCTGAAGAATATAACGATTTACTAAGCTATTCATTTATTCAGTGATTAATCGTTTTATTGGCTGAGATAGAAACTCATTTAATGTGCCCTGAAGGCACCTCCTTAATTTAATTATTTTACTCGATACGTACTCGTGTTAACGTTTAAGTGTAAGATAAATACTTGGTGTAGGGAGGTACTTCACCTAAACAAGACATGACAAGATGGTCTTAACAAATTGCGTTGCGAAAGTTCGGCACGCACGAAGTTTTTGACTAGATATAAAATGCTACTTTTCATTGCAGAAGAGTCAAGAGAAGCAGTGGGCAGATGCTAGTTATTTAATATTAATGAGTGAGTGCATCCTGTGACAAAATTCCCGCCATTAATTAAAAAACAGCCGCCAACCAGCGAGTGCCTCACAAATCATAGGATTAACTGTAAAATGAAACGTGCCAGGAACATGGTTGGCTTTAGCCGGCGGGTTTACTCGCATATTATTTAAAAAAAACATTTGAAATCCCAATGACATTCTTGAGCAAAATCTTCAAATTATAAATCGGCTTCATTTTACGCTATGAATGAAATAGGTACATCATAGGTCCATAGGATATTAACTAATTTCATAATTTAGATTACTTATGTATTTATGTTGTCGCAAATAAATGACTTGTATTTGAATAACAAGCGAGGAAATACAAAAATCACGTGTTTTTGTAGTGCTAGAATACTCAGTCATACATAAGTAGTAGGCAACTTCAAAAGTACAGTTTTAACAAACTAAGGAAATTATTTTAAACTTAGTTATGCTGAGGCATTGACTCGTCCAAAAACGATAAAATTAAATACAATTTTGCTGTATAGGGGCATAGTTAAGGCTACAAACAGGCAGTTCTACCAACTCTCTCATCTCTATTATAATAGAAATATCGAAACTGATAGTCAGCAGTGGAGGGGAAGCTAAATTTACATTTATTGCAATCCCTAACGAGATTACGGGAAATGAACCGCTCATACTTTGATTTGTACCTTACATTTGTATGGAGGTTCAATTTCATACAATTATAAAGGGCGTTTCCGGTTTGTACGAAGCATGAAAATGGAAAGCACCTGGATGAATTCAATAGACAATTAACGATTGCTATATATTAGACACTAGCTGCTGCCCGCGGGTTCGCACGCACTTTTTAAGTAGCCTATGTCCGTCCCCGGGATACCGGGATTTACCTCCCTGCCAAATTTCATTGAGATCCGTTCAGCCGTTTGGGCGTGAAAAGGTAACAGTGAGATAGAGAGATTAGAGATAGAGAGATATAATAATATTAGTATGGATTACGGTATGACTCGGAGATAGACTTGGGTACTTATTCTCTTTTCTTAAGCATAAAAGTTTTAAAACAAAAAGCTTTTTAAATTGCGTTGTTTCTAGTGTGCCTCATCATCATCATCATCAGCCTATATTAGTCTAGTGTGCCTACCAACGTTGAAATGTTGAATATCAGGCACAATTATAAATAGAACAAATTATATTATGGCTAAAATAAATATTCATAAAAATATAACTAAATTCATATAGTCTAGTGTAGGATGCAAAAAACCACAATAACAAATTCGTAGCTCAAAATGTCGTAAAACTTCTACCACGTAGAACAACGAAGACAACAGGTAGGTACCACTACGAACGTTCTAGAAACTTTAACTAGGTACAAAGTAGAGATGAAGTAGAGATTATTCAGTGAACAAAATATAAGTTTCCTAGAAAGGAGTTCGTTGCTAGAAGTCGTAAAAACGTCCCAAGTTAAATGAGCCAGAGCACACCTGTTGGCCGAACTTCACTTTGCTAAGTGACTAAGTTCACAGAATGGAAAGGTTTGTGCCAGTTTGCGACTCAACACTTGTGAATTCATAATAGTTTGAGCCTTTATAATAATAATGTACAGTATAAATAGGCTAGGTATATTTGTTCGTCTGAGATTTGAGCGAAGCCTTGTTCTAAAAATTCGCTGTGAATTAATGCTTTATTTTATGGAAAACTAACTAGAATTTAAATGAGTCGCAGATTCAACATCGGTGCGGATGGATTAACGTAATATAACTTAGTAGAACCACTATCAAGGAAGCTGCTGCTCCACAAGGCTACATTTTCTAGTTTCCAAAACAAAATTTTAAAGTTACAGCTTGCTATATAAAAACCACATCATTAGAAACTACTTCTTTGTGGGTGCTCTAAATTGGAATAAAATAGGTGCTCTAAGCGCTAAGCTCATAGAATTTGTGCTCTGAGTGGAAATTATTCGAACTATTGCCCTCCGTGCACTGGATTTGCTTTAAAAACTGAGTAATTCCCTGTCTTTACCAATAATGCAGTTGAGTCGAAAAACTCACACACACGTACACATAAAAAAATTAACCCTAACTTAATTCTTATTAAGTTACAAAGTGAACTTGTAAATATTTATAAGTAATCTCAGAATACCTCGCCACACCTCGGGTCCAGGTTAACATGACGTGTATGGTTTTAAATAATGCAAGACGTTCATCAAAAGTTGTGGCGCGTTATTACCACACGCTAATTAGTTAGGCACCTCTGTGGTTTTTAATTAAAAAGTTTCAGGGGACAACCTGACTGACGGCGGATTATGATCTATTTTTCATCTTGCTACGTATTTTTGGGAAGAAATATTAGGCCAAAAATAAGTACCTAATGAATTTATTTTTCAACATTTTATTACAAAAGAGCAGCCCCTACTGCTCTTTTGTAGTATAGTTTAGTAAAGGAATTAATTTTGCAGTGAATTATTTTGCAAAATCTTATAAAACTCTTTTAGTAAGTAAAGGTCTATGGTTACTACTGTCATATGGTTACTTATCTATGCTTTTGAACATTGGTTTGGGTTTGATAGTTTGATAGTCGTCTAAAATATTCACTAGTAGGTAGGAAACCCCTGCAGTGATAGGCAGTTAAGGTGAGCGATGTCAAGTGCAGAAGCTAGTTTATTATTTAGAAGATATACTACGTTGAGTGCCTGCTACCTAGCAACTCAACCTATCTAAGTGTAAGTTGCATCTACGTACAAGCGCAATTCATCAGCGACAGGTGTTGGTTAGTGCAGCAATTTGCAACTTTGCATCGCTTACCAACTTAGCTTACCTTGCCTTCCATAAGTTTGTAGGTACTCTAGCTAGGGGTAGATTATGGAGGACCCTTGGATAATCTTCGGTTTAATTATAGCTTTTAAAAAACAAAATATCAAGCACGCCATGAACCTTATGTTCCTACTTAGTTGAAAAGAAGTGACTCTATGGACAATGAGGGGATCAACTTTTTGTCATATTGATATTCATTTATTGTTTTTTTATGCATACATATTGTTCTTAGGTATACGTAGTGGTAGTAGGTACACAATGCATAAAAACCCTGTCAGGACGCAACAATTACAAAGTTTGGGTTCGCTTTTGTTAGCTTAATAATTAATTTTACGTGGATACTTCGTATTTATAGAAATAATTAGTAATGTCATGTTTGATATAAAAATAATTGTAGTTATGTATCAGTTAAACAGTAATTGAATTTAATAAGATTAATCTAATAAAGCGAATCGAAATTTAATGTTAGATCAGGAATAGTCACTAGGTAGGTTATACATACCTAATGTTTAAGCTTTGTCTTATAGCAGTAGGTATGCTTAGCGTCATCCATACAACGGCACATAATTAAAAAATGTTTCTCTAAAAAATCTTTTGCTCTATATATTTTTTTAAAAGCATTTTTTTGTTTGTATTCGTGTTCTCTTACGCGTATATTCTTACTTAATTATTATTATTTTAAAATGTCAAGGGATTTACATAATTTTTAACCGACTTCAGGAGGATGTTCGACTGTATCTATTATTATTTATCTATGTTCGTCGATTTCTCCATCGATTATGGACCGATTTTAATAATAACTCTTTCGCTGTTGTATTGAAAATGATCCCTAAATGGTCCCATAAAAAATGTACGCACGCGGGTTTAGTATTTATACCATCAAGCTTAAAAAAACATACAACATTAGGTACTTTTGAAAAATCACTACTAGCGAAAACAATTCTGGTGATGTTTCGCCAATTCTTGATAATTATTTCCTTGTTGTACAAAGGTTGATTTTGAGGTAGTCTTATTAAAAGTTTGATCCTCGATGAAATCATCACATTCATCGCATACAATCTGGTGGCAAATGGCTTGGCAACGCGCAACGGGCGTAAACAATCTAAATTAAACTCGAATTGTAACTAGAAGTCGCCACTTGAAAAATCAGATCGCGCTATCGAAGTGTTCTGGGTTTAAAACAACTTCCAAACTAATTTTCATTATTCAGGAATTTGAAGTCGGTTAAAAATTAACTTCATGAAAAACACTGGTATTGCTGAAAAAACAAGCAAAAAACTGTTGTGAAGTGAGATTAAAATTAATGCATCATACTAAGGATATACCTATTCTTATGAAATGATCATTTTCATATACTTTGATACATATCATAAAACACTAAAGCATATTTACTACCTTCCGCTAACAAATCTAGACAGCATCTCAAACAATTGCAAGGTTGTCCTCTGTTGTTTATCTCTGCTTAACACACATTTTTCATGATCAACGGAATCTCAACTTTAAAATCTTTGACATACGTCTCAAAAAGCATTCCAAAACGGCGGAAATATTGCACTGCTAAAACAATACGTATCTATCGAAACAAGGGAAGGGAATAGCGGACAATTTATCTTATCTACAGATTCTAATAACAATAAATCCGACTAGTGACTGCTTCAGATTGTTCGAGCTTCGCCCTGCCTGCGTTACAAACGTAAACAAAACTAATGAAGTTATATTAACTGATGCTGCACTAACATGATCTGATTAGTCTGGAACCACTTGAGTCGAGATCTCTAGCAGACTTGTTACCTTCTGATTAACTCACAGCAGTTTGAACTGATCTACGTATGTTGGCATGTCCCAGAATTTAGTACCTATATACAGAAAGGGTAATCTAGACTTCGGGGAACTTTTCGAAGAAAGATTTAGAACAAAATATTTTCATATAATTGGCTAGGTACTCTCTTGTTCCGTCAATTTGTTATCGTTTGTCAGTCCTATGTAGGTAACCTAGTGATCACTTATGTATGTCTCTCCTTGTGATCTCGCAGTTAGATAAATGTTCAGTGTTCAAACGCCTCCAGCTACTTGGCATTGTTACTAGGTACAGCTTCTTTAGATCAATGGTCAGTTTTTTTCTCTCATTGTAGTCTTCAGCTAGTATCACACGACACCTACGCTCCTGATACATATCGTACATATCAGAAGGTTTATCGTATAATCCATCCATTATATTCGACTGACTCCTAGCCAAACTGACGCCACTTATACCTAAGCCAAACTCCTAGTAGAATGTTTGTGAATAAACCACGACACAAATAAATAAAACTCACTTGCTTGACTTCGAGTTTCAGATGTAATTGTAAGTAATATTTATTGAAGGTAGGATCTGAAATCGACAAGTAATGTAAATTGCGTATAAAAGGACGCGGCAACAGAGTGAATTTTAGGTAAAGTATGGGAGATTTTTTCACAAACACTACAAGGAGTTCGGCTAAGGTATACATTATCTTACATTGATGCAATAAGATAATGACGATATTCGTTAAACACAACAAAATGCCACCGTGTCGCCCGCAGACCAGCGCCTGGCTCTGTCAGCTAATATTGAGCTTTTACCGCTCTTACCTTGCAAACAAAACATTGAGTTCTATGATAGGTATACATGTTGTTACATTTATTTACCTGCGTTTGTTTTGTTTGCTGTAGGTATTGTTTCTACATTATAACTAGGTGAAGTTTGTAAGTCTATTAGTTTGTACTAGGTAGGTACCTAATTTCCGGAACAAATACGTAAACTTCCTTTACAAATAACTACACAAGTCCCATGTTCTATTGGCTATGTTGTGTTCAGGAACCTCAGGCAGAACCTTTAGGTATTTATTTAAAGATTTTTTTGCTAAATTGTAAATTTTCTGAACTTTAGATTGCTTAGCCTAATTTTTTTTTTTTTTTTTTAATTTGGTCCGGTGACACGTACTTAGCCTTTTTTCAGTCCTTTCACTGTTCTCTGCTGCGAGCCGTTCGAGATCACGTAGCACCTCCTTCTTTCTTTATGTCGTCCTCCCATCTTTTGAGCTGTGTCTCTGTTTCGTTCGCCATACCTTTTGAGCTGTGTCTCTGTTTCGTTCGCCATACCTTTTGAGCTGTGTCTCTGTTTCGTTCGCCATACCTTTTGAGCTGTGTCTCTGTTTCGTTCGCCATACCTTTTGAGCTGTGTCTCTGTTTCGTTCGCCATACCTTTTGAGCTGTGTCTCTGTTTCGTTCGCCATACCTTTTGAGCTGTGTCTCTGTTTCGTTCGCCATACCTTTTGCACTAATATACCTTGTGCTATATTTATCTGTGCCTTTAAGTAAGTAGGAAATAATTGCTACGGTACTTTATCGAAATTAATTTCTGAAGAAAATTAGATTTAATTTGAGAAATTAATATATCAACAGCGTAGAAATAAGGTAAAGGAATTGCTTCTAAATGAAACCCTTCAAGTACCTCCAAATGAAATTACAAGCGCGCCCTAAGCACGTTCACTCGTACGACTTAACTTATAAACGAAGTACTTTAAGGGAGTGTAGCTTCATATGGGTACTCGACAGTTATTAGTACCTACTGTATGTAGGTATCCAGTGGGGTACTCGATCTGCGAGGCGCGGGCACTGAAGCGCGCTGAGCAGTGCTACTCGAGCTTGCTTACTTTTGATTCTAATGTTTATTTGTGCCATATTTTATGTTATGTGCTTTTTTATGTTGTTTTTGTCTTTTAGCCAAAACATGTTAATAATGGAGCTAAAATTGGTAGATTTGACTACGGGTCAGCTCACACCGAGACGCGACGCGATGCTGCACGCACATTTTATAACAGTGATTCAAAATATTAATTTATTTACTATACAAAAAGATACAAATTTTATTGACACTCGTAATATGAAAACTCCCCGCGGCACAGAGCAGGGTCTCGAGATGTCTCGCGTAACGTCGCTTCGCGTCTCGGTGTGAGCTGACCCTAATCATCCACAATTCAAAGATTACCTAAAGAGTTCGTAGACCCTCTACGAATAGCGTAGACCTGAAAACAATTATTCGTTCTTTATCGCAATCCTATACCCTTGTACATTTACGTAAACCCATGTAGTTAGATGTGGTTTTTGGTAGGCTCATGTACGATCTATCGCTTGTACTCGACTTGACCTTTATCTAACGTAAACAATAACAGTAAGAAGTTGTCAAAATCTTTTCAAGATGAATCCGCGGCTATACCTACCACAAATCCTTGGGACATTATTTCCCGGACACGGGCACGGGCAGCGCCATCGCCAGCGCCCCGGGATGTGATCCCGGTAAGACCCGCATTAGTCTGGATTTCAGGACACATTACTGGGCCTTGCGACTTTTCTGCTATTTAATAAACCTGTCGTGATAAATGTTTGGGTTTATTGTTTTACCTTTGTCCCAGAAATAATGTTAGTAAGGTATTTTATTATTTGTTTCTTTTTCTAGATGAAGGCTGTTAAATAATTTTATTTAGTAGTTGTGTATTTATAAACTGTATTAAGCGTACATTATTTACTACACATCCCTTGTTTTCAGATTTAAAAACGTACCTAAAGGAATATTTTTATTAAATAACTTAACTAACCTTTCAACATAGAAATGCAAATCCTATTGAAATTATAATGAAGGTGTTCGGCCGAAGGCAACACTACAACTACTCAATGGATCGGGCTGAACATTTGCACACATACAGATATACCTACTTAGAACTAGCGCCCGCCCCGGCTTCGCACGCCGGGTAGATCATCGCCTTTGTTCATCAGGGAACATGTAGGATCCTAAAGGTGAAAGATTTTTTTAAAATCAGTCCTGTAGTTTCGTAGCCTATTCAATTCAAACAAACAAACAAATCTTTCCTCTTTATAATATTATTAGTGTAAAAGGCGTGCAAAGTTGCATGCTGAAGCTAGTTACCGAATATAATTATGTTTAGAAGTGTTTTAGAACTTTGAACGATTGGTATATTGGTATATAGCTCTTAGTAAAAAAGTACGGTACAATCAGGTACAGTCGCCGACATAATTTCCTAAATCGGTTATTAATTTAACTGATACTCAATATAATTATTTTGGTCAAGTGAAAGGCAATTAAAATATTGTCAGCTAACTTTTCAGACGGAACTTCAACGTTTTTTGTGTTTATTTGTATAAACCAAATAAACATTGAAGTTTCTTAGTGACAGAAACGCACCTGTAAAATTATATCAATCTATTTCAGACAAAACTCTCGTTCACTATTCAATATCTAGTACATCTATTATAGCCAATATGACCACCCCACGTATTATGGTTTTATGCGTTCCACAGCTTCATAATAAAGCCTACCGATGTATTGTACTGCTATGAATGAATAAATCTCTTTATTGTGCATATCATTGAACATCTGGATGCACCTTTTGAACATTTTGTAATCCTATAAGCAGCTTGTCCGACATTGAGCGGGCGCGAGGTAGGTACTGTCGGGGAATCAGCTCCTAGATTATTTTTGTAGAGTGTATAGTGTTGTTTAAATGTAAAAAATAAGGTGAATTTAATTTCAAATGTAATATTAAAATGTTATGTTTCTCTCTTTTTTTCATAGATTCTTAAACACATACCTAAATGCAGTTAGCAACGAAGGTCGCTGAAATGATAAATGATAAATAAATGATATTTTAATTCACAAAACAAGGTGATTAATGGACTAAATTATGAGGTCATCTTTAACTAGCATGCAATTAATTAATATTTCTAGGGTATCAAATTAATAAATTCACTAATGTCATAAAAATTACATTCATTTAGCCAGTTAAATAATTTATTTCTCAATAAATAGTCATTCAATAATTTAAATTCACTAGGTAACTTATTATACATTTATACACACATAGTCAAGCAGCTTTTTTGATGTTTCGCTGATTTTGAAGTTTATTTCAGAATAAGCCTATTTGGGTCTCTACATTGCCTAGGATGTTTGTGACAAGCTTTGTAGAACAAATATCGATGATTCCTTACAAAATTTGAAACTTCATAAACATAAAGCGATGGTAGAGGCAGCAAACCAAGATCCTTAAAAAAAGGTTTAAAAGATTGATCAGGCGGGATTACACATAGCGCATGTTTTTGCGCCAAAAATGCTCTGTCTTTAACCGTGCTATTGCCCCACATTACTAAACCATAACGAAGTACCGATCCTATGTACGCGTGATACCATAATGGCAGTTTTGATGTTGGTTACGTTTTTATTAGTCCTAGAGCAAATACAAATTTGTTGATTTTTTTACTGACTAAGTCTATCTGAGATTTCCAATTCTATTCGAACACGAATAGATTTAAAAATAAACGAATCAGGGATCGCAGTAGGTGCCCTGCCAAGTCTAGTAGACGGCTGCCACAGGAACCCTTTTCTCGAACCATCTCACGCTCACGCACTCTTTAGCTATCGAAACCTTTGTTACAAATGAAAACTAGGGCCTGATAATTGTTTAATGTATTTTTCCTAACGTAGCTAACCGACTCCTAATATTACTAGTAGTTCTAAGAACAGTAGACCTCGCGAGCACATTACTTTTTTCCAACAATTAATTATTGACCTTTTTACTTATTACTGAAATTATTTAAAACTGGATAATATAGTATAGTTATATAGGTAGGTAGCATGTTTTTGTAATTCCTGTTTGTAGGTAGGTACGTAAACCCATGGTTGTTATCTATAATAATGTTTAATTGAAACTCAATGAAGACCACATCTGTATCAACTTTATTTAATATTAGAACACTAAACGTGATTGATTTGTGATTTAATCTTTAATTTAACTCGATTTGATTTTACGTAATTTGATGATAATTAATTTGATTGTATTTAGTTGGATTTATTTTATACTGAGATTAACCATAGTAGGTGGTAGCTAAGAATATTAACATTTATTGTAAGTCTCTGTTACTAACAAATTATGAAACGTAGTTAACTGAAATAAATAAATTTTATTTCATTTTCATTTTTTACTAAAGTTACTGTTTTATTGAACCCAAGCATTTAGGAAATTATAGGTAGCATTATAAAAATTGGATCAAAATTACGATGGATGAGATAAAATCGTATCTAATCACGTAAATAACCGATGTTGAGGCTTTGATGGAAATAATGTTCGGTAATGTTGATGATCGGGACCACCTGCGCGTTTGGTACAGTACAGCGTCCAATAGAGAGAGGAAAGGATCTGGATACACAGAACATAAGGGCTGGCGGACACCATATCAGCCAGCCCTTTATGTTCTTAGATAGAAATCTATTAGTCAGCTATTAGGTACCGTATTGAATTATTACAAGTATCTACCTACAGCTATTAAAAGTATACAGTTGCTAATTTAAAAGACATTTTTAAACAAAATATATCTCAATTAGTTTGCATTTGTTTGATCAAACCAACCGCAAAAGCTATTTTGCGCCCGCTCGAAATAGTCGAAATCCAATCAATGCGCTTGATAAACCGTTCAATTGGACATTGAATAAAGAAAATAATGGATATCGACACCTGCCAGTCTATTCCGGCCGCCGCCGTGCCGTCCGTCCGGCGGCTGTCCAAACCGGACGTGCAAGTTTAATAACCGGGTAGGCAAGGCCCATCCGGTTATTTTTGCTCGCTATTCCTGGCCGACAAGCGATATCCCGGTTTATCTGATGATTTCATATGAAATTTCATCCGGACTATGCCCCGAGGGAGTTGCTATTTTCGGAATTAAAAAATTGCATGGATTTTTCGAATCTATCTTGATTTCGTTCTAGGAATACACTAATGCTTTATTTCTAGGAATAATAAGGTACACTATTTTTTTACTAGTATCGTGATCACTTGATTTACATAAAAGTAGATAGGTATTTAGGTTAAAAAAAGTTGTGTTTCGTGTACCTATTATTTATTTTTGTTTATGTTTGTAACAGGCATGGTGGTGAACGGGTTTGTGAACGTGGTGATCACGACCATAGAGAAGAGGTTTGGCCTGCGATCTATGCAGACCGGAGTCATTGCCGGGGGGTAAGAATTATACCTAATTATTTTTACATCATCAACCTCTATTAGTCCACAGCTGGACATAGGCCTCCCCTAATGAGCGCCATAGCCTTGTTGCTGCCGCAACTAGCATCAGCCTGCAATCTTTCGCAGATCGTCATCCCATCTGGCCGGAGGGTGTCTTACACTAAGTTTGCGGAGTCGTGGTTTCAACTAAAACACATTTTTTGCGCAGAACCCTAGATAATTAATTTTCTAAAATAAAACAGCGCATGAATACAGTTTTGTTAGTAGGTATTCATGCACCCTGTCAGATAGGATACGGCAATATATCTTTATCTAGGTAGGACTTATATCTCGATCTAGTCTACCTGTCTTGATGTACGTACCTACTATTTGTATTAAGTGCCGTGTATTATTTTGACATTAGGTACAAACAGACATTTCCATTTTACTTATTTATTTGTATCGTACAAAGTAAGGATACAGCGCGTTTCTGTCATTCGGTACACTTGACTACATGATGGATGGGTATTGTGTTATGGTAGGTTACTTTAATCCATCCACTTCCACTTATGTCGTCTAAATACTTTGTGTTGGAAAGTTTTAGCCTCAGTTTACTTTGAGGTTTTGAGTTTTCTCTGAGACTCGAGCAGAGCTTGTGTTATGATAAGCGTAAGAACGCGTAACATAACACAAACTCTGCTTAGTTTAGGGCTAGATGATGTGTGAAGTGTCCAGCATTATTTATTTATTTATATTTATTATTGGTTCTGACAGAAAACGTACATAGGACTAACTAGCTCAAGTGGGAGCGAATGCTTATTTCCATGCGAATGACAGTCAATCGTAAGAGACCAGAAGCTCCGAATAACTTATCTTAGTAGTTACTTACGCCATGTCTTTGTTCCAGCTACGACATGGCCTCCTTCGCCTGCCTGGTCCCCGTGACCTACCTCGGCGGCCGCAGCAGCAGCTCCAAGCCGCGCTGGCTGGGCTGGGGCGTGCTCCTCATGGGGACCGGATCTCTGCTCTTCGCACTGCCGCATTTCCTCGTCGATAACTATAGGATAGCCAGTGTAGAGTCTGATGATCTGTGCAGCGCTAATCGAACCGTGAGTTGATAGAGAAAGCATATTTTACAGCGTCAAATGCTGGTTGGGGTCTCATCTTCAGAACTTATTCCAGTCAAATCTTACATACCTACCTCAACTGCATCCTCTTGTATAAAAAGACATCTGCAAAGTTCCTCACAATACAGGCTGTTCACAAGCTCGACTATAGAGGGGGAACTCAAAACGCGGATGCACTTCAATGGCCCGAGGTTCATTCAGTTTGACAATAGACTGCCTCCGTGTTTAATTCAATTAGTAATCAAGCCTTTCATTCGATAGAATGTTCGAGAAGACTCTGATGGAACATGGATGTGCATAACTATATAGATGATCTTTGTCTAGTTTTGGGGATTAGAACTATTCTGTGCAACCTAGTCAGGGGAAAAATGAATAGGAAGGTATAATACATGTCTTGCTGTTGTAAGACATACGACAGCTATAATACTTAATTGTGAGCCTAATCAAAGCCAATCTTTTTACGTAATTTCATGTGTGACAATGAAATTACATAAAAAGATTGAACACAAACAAAAAGAGCCAGTGAAAGGTGATGATGATGAGTTTGCTTCAGATAGGTGATACGATGGACAGCGGGACCTGTTTTTGAAAGGCGTATTCAAACGGTTCTATGAAAACTGGCAAACATCCATGTTGTAAATTTTTTATGGTAATCTAAGTTTTGACAAAACTTTTCTTAAGTTTTGTTTATCCCAACAATCAACATAAAGGTACTCAGAACAGGGCCCTTGTTCTGAGTACCCTGTTACAGGGGTATGTAGGGGTTTATTATATTCTTCATCACCTGACAAGATCTTCTTTCTCAGCTCTCCCCCCGCTGCGGCGAGGTGGGTGCGACAGAGACGGAGGGCGGCGCGTGGGCAGTCGCCATCTTTGTTTTTGCGCAGCTGCTGCACGGCGCAGGCGCGACGCCGCTCTTTACGCTCGGAGTCACGTACATCGATGAAAACGTTTCGAAGAAGATGTCTTCTGTCTACTTGGGTAAGTAGGTACTTAAGGGAGCAGATTCGGTCTCATATTGTACTTACTGCCAGTTGGTACCAAATTACCTATCCTTCGTCTTAAATCTCTATAATCATATGTGTTTGATTAATACCGAAAACTACTGTCGGGGCCGGAAGCACAGGTTGTTTGCTACGCCACCGTCCTCCACGTCGCGTCGGCGCGCTCCGCGTCACCCCTCCCGCACATCCTCTCCGCACTTAACTCTCTCCTTGCCATCAGCTCAGACTGCGACCTACTCGCGAATTGTTTCACTGAAATTATGTCAGAATGGTTGCGGTTTTGTGAGCGTGATATATGAATGAGTTCGCGTAATATATATTAAATTATTTATAAATTGTTTATTTTATTTTATCTATTATTGTTTTTCTATCATAAATAATAAATAATGCTGGATAATTCACACAGCGTTATCTAGCCCCAAGCTAAGCAGAGCTTGTGTTATGGGTACTAGGTAACTGATAGAGATTTAATACAATACTTAGATATATAAAATAATAATTGTGTAATTGGTGTACCTTACCGTTTTAAAGTAAATAAATTGAAATTGAATTGAATGCAGAAGGCATAATGATGCGATATCAGAGATGCATGGAGCTGTCTCACATATAAATGGCCGCCGATCACTCAGTCCTGCTAGTGCCTCACATGCTAACTACCGCTTCTAGCGGAGAAACTAAATTACCTACGAATATTTTACCGGTAAATTTGCGGAATGCTGTTCTTTTAGGATCAAAACATTTCGTTCTCACGGTAAAAATAGGCCCCACAAATTATTCTAAGGATTTTATGTTCTGCATTGGCACAACATTTTTTCTTTTGTTAATCCCTATAATGATTACCATATCCGAGAAAGCCTACCCACTTCCATATCGGCATGAAATCACTAAAGGCCCAAGTTCCGTAAACGGTGTCTCTAATGCAGCGTCACACTCGATCGGGAGCATTCGGTACTGTCGGCACTCTCGGTAGCGGAGTGAGCTCGCCAAACGTGTGTAATATCGCGTTTCAACACTCGCTCCCACTGTTTTCTCAGCTAAAAGCAACTTACAAGTGTGTTGGGGTTGTTGCCCAGTGATATCAAGCGCTGCTATGCTATACTCTTGTGAGTAGGATAAAACCTTGACGCATTCGTCAAGGTTTTATCGTCTTGACAAGAGTGTAGGTACATACTTTCTAAGATTTGACTTGTCTAAGTGCTATTTGACTTGTCTAAGTGCTTTTTTGTAAGCCTAAAGAAATAAAGTTAATAACTTTTGACTTTAAAAAAAAAAATAGGTTCCCTAATCGTGTTTTCGTCTTGAATTCGATTTAATTTAACTAGATTAGATCGGGTGTCATAAATATAGCCAAAATTCGTTTGGCTACAGAAGTGCCCTGAATTAAATTATATCTTGTCGTAATTAATCTCAGGTACTTAACAATCTATTAAACGTATTGTTTCTATTATTGAGTTTTAGGACTATACCAAGTTATCCCTCCCCAGGCGGTTTGATTTTTGTGAAAGCAAAGATTTAATCGAGTTTTGGTTTTCTGGCGCGACCTAGAACCGAATAGTGTCTCACTTATTTCCGGCCTAAAATCTCGCAGTCGTGGCAGCGCGTCGCAAGCCCTGCAGCACAAGACCCCGGGTTATCTCGATAGCGGCGGCGTGCGGGTGAATAGGCCCTCGCCGGAGACTCAAGAGCCCGCTGAATGGCGATGGAGTGATTCGCTCTTGGCTGCTGACTCGTGGGAAGCAAGTGCCCGCGACAACGCTTTTTGTTTACGAAAGTGCGAAAACTTTGAATGAAAGCTATAGTACCTAACTACAGTACCTTACCTACCTACTTGTTAACTATAGAATTAAAAAAAACCCTCAGTTGTTTTTAACGATTTCTTCAGGACCGAGTTTCCTTTGAAAGATATCATAGAATAACCAAAATGAGCTCATACATCTAAGTCGATATAAATCTCATCCATCGATACGATTTGGAACTCGAACGCAGTTTACTTGGACCCCCAAGAAGACCCGGTATGAACGAATCCTAAAAATGTATTCTCCGTCCATATTATATGGTTCCTAGGTTTCTAGAATACACAGGACCTCACAAACAATGGAGAGGTACAAAATTACCTAAACAGCACGCTGAGATTTAGGCCCATAATCGTAGAAACCCATCGACATAACCACCGGAGCCATCACCGGACCTTTTAGCAGACATTGAGGTGTATTAAAAGCAGCTGTATATTTCCGAGAGAGGCAATAAACATGGGAAACCACTCGCTGCGGTTATAATGTCCAGATAAATGTAATGTGACTTTTCACTTATCCGCAGTAATGGATGCTGCCAATCCACATGGATTTATGTTTATTAATCCACGCGGTAAATAACGTAGGAACAAAGTTTTTCACCCATGAAACAGGTATTCAAATTATGGACGTGATGTTTTCGCGTTGATGGTTGGGTATCTGAAATCGATTATCGGACTAATCATTCTTGAAAATAGTTTCGATCGCGATCGCAATTCCCATCTTACGAACCTTCGATTTGGCGTAGTGCGCAGAAATCGAGCAAATTAGATTTGATTTACTTTTACAAAATTCAACACCGAAACGGATCTTTTAAAGAAACGTAGTTAATAGGTGGGTATATAGGTACTATTATGTGGTTGCCATAGCACCAACTCTTCTTACTTTGGGGTTAGATGAATAGCAAAATTATATGAAATGTCCTGCTTTATTAATTTATTATATGAAAGTTTTTAATTTTAGGCGTGTACTACACGATGGCAGTAGTGGGTCCAGCGCTGGGCTACGTCATCGGGGGACAAATGCTCACTATCTACACGGACTTTGTCTCCGTCGACGCTGGAGCGTAAGTTTAACTAAATACCTATTGTATTAAATAATAGTTAAGTAGATAGGTACGAGTAGTAGTTATATCCTACGCTGCTGGTTCGACATCGATGCGAAACCTTATACTTAGTAGTACCAGGGTATGGCAAATTAAAGATTGAATTTAATTGTTGTTTATACGTTACGCTGCTGCGCTCTAGTCTGCGCCATATATATATATAGTAACATCGCGCATGCTACGCCGTAGCTACGCGTGCTACGTTGTAGCTACTTCAGCTGCGCTCATGCTACGCCGTAGCTACACGTGCTACGCCGTAGCTACACGTGCTACGCCGTAGCTACACGTGCTACGTCGTAGCTACTTCAGCTGCGCTCATGCTACGCCGTAGCTACACGTGCTACGCCGTAGCTAACCCTATTGCGCTCATGCTACGCCGTAGCTACAGCTACACTAGCTACGCATAAACTACACCGTAGCAACAGTAAGGGTGACGGGATCAAGCTTCCTTTATTATGTACTTTTAGTGTTTCAATGTGTGGTGTTAATTTTAAACGAGTTTGTTCTCAGAGTTCCAATAACAAGGCCTTACCATTACATGACAAAATTACTTTTTAAAAGCTTTCTAAACACCTATTGTGATTTTCGAGAAAACATCAATTAATTTAAAGTTTTCAAAAGCCCTCAAAACTCGGAGAAGCCATTCTCTCCCTACTTTTTTAATATTTAATCTCGGCAGCGACACCGCGCCATTCATCCGAGGTGGCCTCCTACTTTCACCGTATTGTGAACGCTCATAGCAACTTTTCAGCCAAATTAATTCCGTTTTATACTTGCACGGCTTCACGGGTGAAATATGATTTTGCAATGGACGAGTTTTGAACGACCTCTTACAGGGTTTCGCACATTCATTTGGCGGGAACGGGATTAAAAATACGAGTACAAAAGTTTACCTGTTGGAAGCGTTGGGATTGGAAGCCGGCGAAATGGCCCTTTAGAGTAATCAAAGTTCACTTGCGTGTTTTTTTCTTTTCGATAGCATATTTCCATACCTTTTGTTTTGGTATTTGAATAGGGGAGGTAAAGAATAGGAACAAATAGTAAATAAACATGCTAACAAGGAGTCCGCGGCAGGCCACTTTGCTCTGGAGAGGGCTCTCGAGAAGCAATAGGTAGGTTCACTGAATGAGAGTAGTGTGGCCTTTGTGAGGGAATTAACGGGCAATTATTTACCGTAACAGCTAGAATAGAGTACCTAGATGCAAATAATGCAAGTCGCTGTTTGGTCCCACATGATCTCGCATAGCGTTTTGCAAGGTTCTTGAACCGAACTCCTACAGATCGTATGTGAGAAAACGATTCGATCCAGATACGGTCCGATACAGTCGGTTTGTGAGACGAAGATTTAATTTTGCCAGGATTGTGGTAAAACAAAAGTTTACATCACGATTAATGATTCTCTAATAGCTGTAAGGTAATGTACCGCATATTGAGATGATGGTGGTTTCAATCATGATACTTTTGACGCGCGTCCTTCCATCTGTTGTTTCAATCATCTCAGGTAGAATACCAAAATGTATCATTCTGTGACGATATCAACGTCATAGTGAAGCGATTATTTCAGCAGAATATAGCAAAATTAGCATTTTCACGGATCGGTTTAAGGGGCTACCCTTAAACCGATCTGTGAAAATGCTAATTTTTGATATGAATGGCAACTCACACAGCACTATGCCACTCGATGTCCATCGGCCCAATGCTCCTCCAACCAGAGGGTTTCGATTGTTCGGCAAACTGTATTACCATAAGAAAACACTCCTCGCCCTGACCTGAGAGTTTCACTACAGATGTTTGCGTAGCACACGTTTGTTTTGGTTAAATTCTGAATTTTAATTACTTATGGAAATTAGCTGATGCTGAGAAGTGTTTTGTACTGAAATATGAATATTTTAAGGACCCTGTTTTGATTCCAGCCATTATTCGTGACCAAACGCGTGTTCTCGTCAAAGCCGGTGATATTTCAGACCTACTAGCTTCTATCTGTGGTTTCACTCGTGTGGATTTATAGTATTGATTTTATTGTTTGCCACGTTCATTACAATTTCACGTAAGCTTCAATTTAGAATTTTCGACGTTCAGGATCATGCAACGCACTTCCATGCATAGAATTCTTTGTCCGACCGCTACAAAATGTGGTTCTTAGATTTCTTCTGGTTGATTAATAGAATTTATCATACATCTCTGTTTCGTTTCGCAGACTGGGCATAACCCCCGCGAGCTCGGTGTGGATAGGCGCGTGGTGGATCGGGTTCATACTCTCTGCTGTACTGTGTCTGCTCATCGCCATGCCTCTGCTAGCATTCCCTTATGAACTGCCAGGTAAGACTTTTAGTTAGGTACCTATGAAATCAATTGACAGGGACCATTACACTATTTTAAGTCGCATAGGCTTTGCCACCCATGAAACGAAGTGGCGATATCTAGCCCCATTTGAAAAAATTATCGCACCACCGAGCAGCATCGATAGTTTCTTCACTAGTTCAAACTTTTATGGGCATCTGAGCTAAGACAATTTTTGAAGTGCAACTGAAAAAAAAACTCCCATTTGGCGCTACAGGGGCAGACGAAATCCGCGCATCAAAAGTAAGCGAAGCGCACGATTCAGCGTCGAAGTCCGACGCTTTCAGCGCTCTCCACGAGCTGCCGAAAGCGACGGCCGCGCTGCTGAAGAACCCCACGTTTCTGTTCCTGAACCTCGCTGGTGCTAGCGAGGGCATGCTAATCTCAGGGTTCGCGGCGTTTCTGCCGAAGCTGATTGAGAACCAGTTCGCTGTTAGCGCTTCGCAAGCCGCTTTGCTGTTGGGTGAGTTGATGCAATCTTTTTGTACTTATTTCAAAACATCTTACCAAGTTTTACCTTGAAACTCTAAAAGATATCCTATATACTTCGATCAAAAATAAGTAGTTCGGAAGGGGGGCCGGCAAAGCCGGAAATTTTTGATCGAAGCCTATATATGACCAATATCTATATATCATAGCTTCATAGCGACCTAATCTAACTCCTGATCTAAAATTCCAGGCAATCTGGAATAATGACTCGCCACTTCTATGACGACGTTTTGCAAAATCAGTTCCTCCAGATATGAAATATCCCTGTCTACTGTTTCTTGTTTTAACAAGGCACAGTACCCTGTTTGCTCTATATTTCTATGTCCTCTTCATATTGCCTCAAATTCTTATAAGGAGGTAATCCGCAGGTGTGATCACGGTCCCCGCGGGCGGCGGCGGCACCTTTCTCGGCGGCTGGCTCGTCAAGCGTCTCCAGCTCACCTGCGCCGGGATCATCAAGATGTGTGTGGCCGCCACGCTCGTAGCCGCCGCCTTTACCTTTAGCTTCATCCTCAATTGTGATGATTATCCCTTCGCTGGCGTCACTACGCAGTACAGCAGTCCGGGTGTAGCTGGGTGAGTTTGATGTTTTAACATTTAAGCCATGTACGCAGTTGTTTTCAAACGTGATAACTGCGAGAACCTACTCCCAAATGAGAAGAGAAACAGTAAGAGTTACGCGGTTTATATCGCCTAATCCTCCATGGTAGTATCTCCGGGTGCATTTACATTATATTGGTTTGCTAAAAATATCATTGTTTCTAGGACTTAAAAATTTCCCTTATATTTCTCTCAAACTGTTCCTGAACCAACTACTCTTCTCCTTGCATTTAAAAATACATGTAGGTATATGTTTCAGGCAAAGCTCCCTTTTCGCGGAATGCAACATGGCATGCGTGTGCGCCGACGCGGGCTACGCCCCCGTCTGCGGCGCGGACGGCACCGTGTACTACAGCGCATGCCACGCCGGCTGCACGCGCCGCTCACTGGCTGGACCTGCACAGCTGTTCCACAACTGTGCCTGTATCAACTCTACTGGGAACCTGCCTAGCTTCACTATTGATGGAGGTAACGAGTCTACAATCAACAGCGTCAAAAATATTTTAGGGAAAAATGTTTGCAGATCAGGTTCAGTGATCTTGGAAAGACAATGAGGTAGGTAATGGTTTAGTTGTGAAGTAATAGTAATAGTTCACCACTCCTGTTTGACCTCACTATTAATAATAATAAATAATAATAATAATAATAATAAAATCGTTTATTTCAGGCAAAAAACCCATATCACAAAAAACAAAATCACGTTAATAAACAGCATTGTACTACAGTGCTGTATTAAAATTCCAAGACTTTCAGTTTGGAGCCAAATGAATACATAACATCAGAGGTAACTTAAGTGTGCTATTATTGATAGTGTATCTCCTTCCAGCTAACTCAACGATCCCATATGAAGCCATCAACAGCATCTGCAGCACCGACTGTCCGTACCTGTGGTTGTTCGTCGCGCTGTCGTTCGGCGTGATGCTGTTTACGTTCTTGGCGACCATGCCGGCGCTCTCTGCTACTTTGAGGTAAGTCAACGAATAAATACATAAATAATACCTACTATTAAAGAAATGCGATAAACTTAGAGCAACAGCTAAAAATACAAAAACAGTGCCTGGCTGATCATGATACCTACCAATCAGGGATACCTCCAACTCGCATATAACATGAAATGTCTTTGAAAATCAAAAATCAATGACCTTATTTCTTTAGGCTTACAAAATAAGCACATATACAAGTCAAATTTTATACATTATAACAGCTTTATAAATAATATGTTATGGATTTTATTAACTCAAATTTTTTGTCCACTCAACAGGAGTTGAGAGCTTTGTTCGTTTGGGAGCTCAGTTGCTTCAGATGGAGGCTTGTTATAGAAACGTACGCAATTGCCCATAAATGATTTCCCTACCTTTCGTAATCTATATGATGGGATGTGTAGTTTGTTCTTGTTTCTTGAATTTATGTTGCGAACATAACATTTTTTCAAAAAGCTTTATCTATTTTTGTATGAGTAAAAGGCTTTCTTGATACGATTACGTTTAATGTACTGTTTAAGTTTTCGAATAGGGAGCTCCGTTGTTTCAGATGGAAGCTTGTTATAGAAGCGTACGCAATTGCCTTTAAATGATTTCCCTACCATTCGTAATCTATATAAAGGGATGTGTAGTTTGTTTTTTACATAGTCTGAATGTCGGCTGCCCGTTCCTAAAGCAAAATACCATAAGACATGGAACTATGGAAGTACCAGTTTTTTTGTTGTTAAAGCAGTAACTGAAATAAACTAACCTAGCCGTATCTACATCGGTAATATATCTAATTGTTCGAACCGCATAGGCTGCTGAACTAAGTCTGCCTGCGAGAGCATCAATTTGCGGTCCCCTTTGAAGAGAGGAATCAATATGTACCTCATCAACTTTCTACACATACCTACTAGTAGGTATAGTATTATTATATTATCTGTGACATACATATCACATAGTCACAGTCATATCACAGCGCACTGCTGCTGTTATGAGATTATACGGTTGATATTCTTAATTTACCGCAACACCCATCACAAATCTTGAATTTGTATGAGCGAAATTTTATAGACACAATGTAGATACAGCGTATGTTGTGACCAAGACACCAGGACTTTGTTTAAATTCTGTGGATGATTTCAGATGCGTGCGCGAAGACCAGCGCTCGTTCGCCCTCGGCATCCAGTGGATCAAAGTGCGACTGCTGGGGACTATCCCGGCGCCGCTCCTGTTCGGATTCCTCATCGACCTATCGTGTTCTCTGTGGTCAACTTCCTGCGACAAGACTGGTGCTTGTTTGCAGTATGATAACTATAATATGAGCAGGTTAGACGGCATCATTGCGATCGACTTATTAACGAGCCCTAGCTAACTTAATCTTCTAATTTAAATGAAGCTAAGGCTGATTCCACAGTTTTGATATTTGGTTTCTGTCGTACATACCTACTTATCCCGGTTCGCTACAGTTGTTAGCGTAATATAATTATTAATTCTTGAAATATAATTTATTTAAACTTGTTCATTATTTCAGGTATATGCTAGCCTTGGCTCTGGTCGGCAAGCTATGTTCCCTTCTGTTCTTCTTCCTAGCGTGGTGGTTTTACCGTGCGCCCGGCAGTAAGAGCAACGCGGTCGTCCCTTCAGTGGACCTGGTCGTTTCCACAGAAAAGATTAACGGGATTAACGGACACGGGAACATTGTTAACGGGAATGTCGAAACCGGTAACGCACTACCGAACGGTACTGCAGAAAGAACCAACGGGTATTGCAATGCTGCTTTAGAAGCCGGTGATCATTTGTAAGCAGTAGTCGATTTTAAGGATACAATGTTCAACCAAATGGTAGAAAGTCACAAAGAGCCGACACCTCATCAAAATACATAAGTAGGACATTGAAGTATGTACCTATCTACTTGAGGAGGAATACTATAGGTAATGTAATAGAATACATTTTTATGAAATAATACGTTTATAATTTGACTTTATTCATAGTACTATAATAGATTAGGGTAATTGATTCTATCAGCTCATAATTTTAAAAGACATTCCAATAGTTGTAATTGTTGTAAAATATCTGTGATGTAGTAGTTTTAGCAAACCTAAAGCAGTTTTCGTGGAGTTCGATAGTACGGTTATAGTTTTTTTATTTTGTTACATCTCATCATACTAAGATCGAAGTCCTAGAAGTGTTTTAATATGAAAACTGCCATTTTTAGCTGATTTTAATGCGCATAATTTTTACCGCTAAAATACCCTTGCACTGAAAATGGAACAGAATTTTCTATTGTAAGAATTTTCTAAAATACGAATTGTAAACATTTTGTACTTTTGCACCTTTATGGTAACTTACTGTAAATAGGAATTTTATTTATTTGTTGATTTTTGCTCGAACGTATGTATTTTGGTTGAAGACTGATTGTTTAATTATTGTTTTAGATTTGTAAATACCCAGAGCGTGTTTGTGAATGTATTATGTAGGTATTCGTATTAAAACAAGTATTTATGAAATTTATATAAAATAGGAATGATTTTTAAATACTGGTCATTTTGGTTAACGTTTCGGGGGTTCAAACCTGACTAGTTTATAGTGATCTGTGGTTCAAACCATGAAATGATGCTATTTCGTACACTAAGTATGCCACAATATCAATAAAGAAAATGGGATCCGTTTTGATGCACCATTTCTAATAGTAGCCTTTTGGAAATTAAATGAGAATCACTTGGCAAGTACCTTACTTACTTTTCTTAATGTTATTATAATTTTAAATTTAAGTAATAATGCATAATACAATAAGGAATTTTGAAATTGTACAATTTTACATGGTTTGTTTGTATTTGTAATAAAATGTTTTAAATCTGCACCTTTTTTAATTTTAATTCTCCATTTATCAAATATTTTAGTACTTACCCCAAATATAGTTAAACAATTCATAAAACTTATTTTATTTCAACTTTATTATGAATATTATGAATTATTATTATAATTTAATAAAATGCATATAACAGCCACTTATATCATACACTGATTATTGAATAAACCACAGAGGTTGAAGCATTTTCATCCAAATACAAGTGTCTTACATTTACTTATATGTAAAATTTGACTCACATACAGAAACCAAGCTATGACTTAGACAGGCCGGCATAGCATCAGAAGAACTTCACTCCCTGGCTATCCTCAAACTCCATCATTTCACACTTGCCTTTCGCCTCCAGCGCCTTCAGAGCTTTCATCAGCACATTCATGTCAAGTCCATGAAATTCTGAGGAAAACCATTAACTTTTAGTTAGTTTCAAAAAATAATAATAATAATGACGTCTAATCACCACCCCTCGAGACACCCCGAATCCGATGAAATTAAAAAAAAATTCAAAATTCAATAACTTTATTTCTTTAGGCTTACAAAATAAGCACTTAGACAAGTCAAATTTTATAGATATACAGCTTAATAATAGTAATTATTATCAAATAAGAAACAAAATGTTATTGATTTTGTTCGCTTCAATTTTTTGTACACTAGTGGAAGAAGCGAAAAATAAACCACTAGTAAGTGTATAATGCTTAAAATTTAATACAATGTTATTCGCCTATCTAAATCTAAATATAATGTGATTTAGATACAGGTCAATATTTATATATAACTAAGCTTAAGATTGTTCTCCTATAATACTATTGTCGGTGCGGAACTGGGCGACATCTGGCCAAGCATTAACATCATTGATATAATCATCTATGGAGTAAAAGGCTTTCTTGATAAGATTTAGTTTTATGTACTGTTTAAATTTACGAATAGGGAGCTCAGTTGCTTCAGATGGAAGCTTATTATAGAAGCGTACGCAATTTCCCATAAATGATTTGCTTACCTTTCGTAATCTATATGATGGAATGTGTAGTTTGTTCTTGTTTCTTGTATTTCTGTTGTGAACATCACATTTTTTCAAAAAGCTATCTTTATTTTTGTGCGTATACATTAGATTTTCATAGATGTATTGCGATATAACTGTCAAAATATTTATGTCTTTAAATAGATCCCTCAAAGAATCGCGTGGCTTTAATTTATAAATTGCGCGTACAGCCCTTTTTTGAAGAACAAAGATAGTCTGGATGTCGGCTGCTCGTCCCCAAAGCAAGATACCGTAAGACATTATACTATGGAAGTAACTGAAATAAACTAACCTAGCTGTATCTACATCGGTAATATATCTAATTGTTCGAACCGCATAGGCTGCTGAACTAAGTCTGCCTGCAAGAGCATCAATTGATGGGCTCACCAACCTTCTTAATTACCGCGGTTCGCTCCACTCACTGTTATTTTTATTCAGTTTTTTTGCCTGCCACCTTAATCTATACAATTTTCAGGTCCTGCTTCACTCGCTGTAATTAATTTTTTCATACTCTACTTAACCCGAAAAAGCAATCTAAATGTCGGCGGCGCTCCGCTCGCCAGTATCTTTTTTGTATTTCTTAATTTATGTCCATCGGCGAAAAAATTTTGTAGCTATCTTCGCTCGCCGTCACGTTAGCTTACTTGTCTCTGTAGCCTGTAGCTAACCCTACCTAACTCTAAACTGACTGCGGCCCTTAAACTTTAGCTCTAAGCCGACTAAGGGAACATACCAGAAAGGCAGAGGGAAGCTTCATCCTGTGTATTTTAAGCACCTCCTCCTATGAATATTTTTAAGCTTACGCGATCTGAACACATAATTATTAATACTATTTAACGGGTATTTATCGCGTTTATTTACCTATTTTTCCCAACGTTTCGACAGGTTTAAAAAAAAAATAGGTAAATAAACGCGATAAATACCCGTTAAATAGTATTAATAATTACCTCCTCCTATGGTCACCAATCCACCAGCCATGGGTGGTGGTGGTGATTATGACACAACCTCTCCTGTTTGGGGGAGGCAGGTTCAGCAGTGAACGCCCATGTGATGATAAGGTAAGTTAGTCATGAAACATTGAATACCTTCCTCAGTCGTATTCTCGCCCTCCCGCAGCTCAAAGAGTGTGCAAACAGAATTGGTCATTCCATTAACACTGGCCCAGTTGTAGACCATGTTGCCCCACTCATCCAGCGAGTGCCAGTACACCTCCCACACTGTTCTACTCTTATCCACCGGCGCCGCCCGTCCGGCCTTAGCCATTTCTTCAAGGATAGTTAGCACTGCTTCTTGGGATAGCTTTCTTTCTATCGCAGTGTTGTTGAACAGAGGAGTGTTGAGGGATTCCCGGATGTCTATGGTTGAGAGCTTGTTGGCCTTCAAGTAGTTGATGATAAGCTCTTGCCATGCTTCCAGTTGTTTCGCTCTGGTCTCCGTGTGTGGTTGTATTCTGAAAAGACCAATGCGGTTAGGATTGTTTGTCATACTTTCTATATCTCTCTACAGATTCCCTTATGAGAAATACTCACAATTTACATAATATGATTATTTTTAAAGAGATCAAATAGTTTTCTTTCAGTCTGTTGCCTTCTTATCAAAGATTTGGGCATTTTTGGTTCTATATCAGTAACGGCTAGTCTGTATGAGATTTTCTTTTTGCCTAATTTAATGTAGGGAAACCCTTCAATGGAATTTGGAGTAAAACAAATCATGATGGAGCAGTCTTTTGCTGCTGCAGATATGAGTGATGCAGACAGGGGATCCAAACTATTCAGAAATTCTTCCTTAGTGTTCTTGTTAGATACATTAAGTTCCTGCGACTTTATTTGTTCTAGTAATGGAACTACATATGCTATACTTTCCTTATCAATAGTTGTTACATCAACTTTCTTATTTTCTGAAAGCTTTTGAAGGTGAATAAGTTTGTACAGAATGGAGCTGGAGAATTTGTATGCATACAGGTTGCTTCGATCAATGCATTCATCCTTAGTTTTGAGTGGATGTTGAGCTTCACATCGAAAGATGTTTTCAAAGGTAATATTTTCTATTTCTTTATTTTTTAGCAATACCTCAATAATGAATTCAAGAAACTGCATTATTGAGTTAAATATGCCCATTTTTACAATGAACTCATCAAAGTCCTTTTTCGCAGAGCCGGCTTGGTAGATCACTTTACCATTTTCAAACAGCTTTAGGTTATTCTGAGGCTGGTCAATGAGATTCATGAGGGCCCGTTTCATTCTATCTTTGTTAGCTGAGAACAAATCTAGCGGGCAGTACAAGCTGATTTCTTCTATATCTCCCTGTTCCAGCTTGAAACTTTGTTTCAAACAGTAGTAACACTTGGATAGTTGTTTCAGGTTTTGAGCTAAGAAACCTTCCTTTGGTTTTATCTCAATGCCGTAATTTGTCTGACAAGTGGGACCCAGTAGTGTTAGGTTGAGAGTTGTGAAGGCAAATTCACTTAGCCTTGACTTGTTTCTGCGGTTCTCTGGACGAAGTGGGTAGCTGTGTACCCACTTACTAAATTCATTCAACTCCTTGGGCGGTATCGTTACCGCTTCTTGGGGATTCTTATTATCGTCAAAGAGTAAGGGAGTCATGATAAAATTAACAAAATTCACTGAATTACGCACATACTCAGCATCAACGGGTTTTACACCTTCCTTGATAAGGCGTAGAACGAATTCGGTGTCTCTTAGTAGTAAAACTATATGAGTATTGCCTTCGCTTAGGTAACTCCAATCTTTACCCAGTAACTTCATCATTTTGTAGGTAGACAGGAATGGAAAGAAATGAACTGAACTACGAGCAACTCTATGATACGTTACAAAACGTACTGCAATTTATTGATTTACTCAATTTACTTACGTAAAGAAGGGAGGGAAGTTATACTGCCATGGCCAAGATATTTCAGTCATTTTGTTGGTATGCAATAGATTTTTCGATCTATTTAAAATTTGATCTCACACTAAATCTCAAATCTGCACAAAACTAACAAACAATTACAATATTTACAATGCTAAGAACACATCCTATGTATAGATAATTCTTAATTGTTTAGTTTAGTTTGTCTTTGAGAACACAGATGATAGTTAATGTTTAGTTTAATCCAAAGAGTATACATACGTACGTAAATAGTTTAATCTTTGTTTGACACCGATCCTAAACTATTATAGAATGAATGAATGAATCAGTTAATCAGTGTTGCCAGCAGTCAAAATGAAAAAGAATCCGAACACTCGGACAGCGGGTTAGATTGTCAAGCTCGGAACTGAACGCAAATTTGGTCGCAAATGTGATAAAAAGATCCGTTTTGTACAATAATCAGAAAAACAGAAAAAGCTGAAAGAGTTAGCACCTCTCACACTAATATCAATAGACAAAAGTATAAATGTACTTAGGTAGGTATGTTATGTACCCATGGCACTCATTAGGGAAGGCCTATGTCCAGCTGTGGACTATTAAAAGCTGATAATGATGTAATGTTTGTATGTGTGTGCGTTTGTTTTTCCTTCACACTCAAAAGACTGAACAGATTTTATTGAAATTTATACACTGGGTTAATGGTGTTCACTAACACTGCGTGAACTGCAGGTTCTACCCATCATCACACGAACTTGTTTGTGAAGACGCCCCGTCTTTACTCCTAAAATTTGATATAATGTACCTACCTCCAATGCAAAATGTGAAAACACTTCAAGGCAAAACAAAACGATTGTTTTATTTTTGCCTCGTCAAACGATTGTATTGGATTTAAGTTTTTCGTCGGGAACAAATTAGCAATAAAGTGAATCAGTAAAAAGTGAAACAGTAAAATGTCATCTTTCCCACAAAAAAGAAAAAGAAAATAGATGACGGCGAGTGGGGCGAGTCGTGATAATTTTGCAAGCCTATACGGTGTTTTAATTTCAGACAACTGCGTTATAACGTATTCTACTTCTTATTTTCCTACAAACAAACAATCTGTGTTAATGCTTGTTACCACGTATCTCCGTAACTACCTTACTTATTTAGATGAAAATTGTTAATAGCAGCGTTTTACCTACCAATAAAACGCTTATTAAGCGATAAACGTTATTTAAAACCTAGTTAAATGAGAGAAGCGAGTCTGATTTCCTGTTGCAAGTCGGTAAAATACTTAATTCTCTAAGGTTTTTATTTATTATACTCTGGGTAATTTCTAAGAAATTAATAAATCCCAAAAATTTACGATCCCGACGGGATTCGAACCCGCACCTTCCCCTTCAGCGCAGGGGTGCTCTTTTTCCAACTAAGCTACGTGATCTTATCTAGTCGGCCCGAAAATCTTTGGGAGTTCTTTCGGCACTTACGCCGTCAGCGCCACCTACAGAGGAAACAATGAAGTTATCCAATTCTGCTCAAAGACCAAATTTACATTTAGTTCTTTGACGAGAGGTTTTGCCGTTGCTTGATTCTAAGGTTTTTATTTATTATACTCTGGGTAATTTCTAAGAAATTAATAAATCCCAAAAATTTACGATCCCGACGGGATTCGAACCCGCACCTTCCCCTTCAGCGCAGGGGTGCTCTTTTTCCAACTAAGCTACGTGATCTTATCTAGTCGGCCCGAAAATCTTTGGGAGTTCTTTCGGCACTTACGCCGTCAGCGCCACCTACAGAGGAAACAATGAAGTTATCCAATTCTGCTCAAAGACCAAATTTACATTTAGTTCTTTGACGAGAGGTTTTGCCGTTGCTTGATTCTAAGGTTTTTATTTATTATACTCTGGGTAATTTATAACCTTAGAATCAAGCAACGGCAAAACCTCTCGTCAAAGAACTAAATGTAAATTTGGTCTTTGAGCAGAATTGGATAACTTCATTGTTTCCTCTGTAGGTGGCGCTGACGGCGTAAGTGCCGAAAGAACTCCCAAAGATTTTCGGGCCGACTAGATAAGATCACGTAGCTTAGTTGGAAAAAGAGCACCCCTGCGCTGAAGGGGAAGGTGCGGGTTCGAATCCCGTCGGGATCGTAAATTTTTGGGATTTATTAATTTCTTAGAAATTACCCAGAGTATAATAAATAAAAACCTTAGAATCAAGCAACGGCAAAACCTCTCGTCAAAGAACTAAATGTAAATTTGGTCTTTGAGCAGAATTGGATAACTTCATTGTTTCCTCTGTAGGTGGCGCTGACGGCGTAAGTGCCGAAAGAACTCCCAAAGATTTTCGGGCCGACTAGATAAGATCACGTAGCTTAGTTGGAAAAAGAGCACCCCTGCGCTGAAGGGGAAGGTGCGGGTTCGAATCCCGTCGGGATCGTAAATTTTTGGGATTTATTAATTTCTTACTTAATTCTCCCTTAAACCTCGTTTCGTGTGACGTCACGACGTCCGCCAGGTGGCGCTGCTGTGGCGACGGCGGCGCACCGGTGAGCTCTGCGTTCCGGCTTCATTGAGTCTCATGAAATTTTTTATAGCTATGATGATAGACTATAAAAACTCTACCTAATGATGAGTTCTTTTCATACTGTAGGGTAGGCACCTACATGATTGTAGAACTCTACTTCCTAAAAAATAGTCGCCTATTTCTGCCAGGCAGAGATAGAATGCTAGGTTTTAAATAACGTTTATCGCTTAATAAGCGTTTTATTGGTAGGTAAAACGCTGCTATTAAGCTTTAACGGTTATTTAAAACCTAGTTAAATGAGACCTGTCTGTTATCGCCTGGTGGACGAATAACGCCAATGTGAGAGAATAGGTCTTCATTGAGAATATACCTGCCTATCTAGGTTAGATAGAATTTGGTAGGTACCTCAGGCTGGTTAGTTAGATAAAGAAAGTAAGTATTTACAGAAACAAAGTAAACTTGAACCAAATAAGAGATTTATTCACAGGTGAAAAATCAAGGCTACATTATAGTGCACACACAGTTAGAAAATGCAATTACAAATACACACACAATCTCAAATTCAATAGGTATACTACCTATTTCTTATTTACATATTTTCATAAATTCGGCACCTTAATTTTAGCTTCCAATCTCATACTCTACAGGTAGGTAAATAATCGGATCCAATAATCGGCTCCAAGAAATCTGTAAATTGTAATAATCAAATTAAGTAGGCATTGGTACAAAAAGATCACAGATAGATTGGCTACAGGACTGAATTGGTGCGGTAGCAATCTCACGACAATAATACTTTGCAAATGTATTTTCTGAACGCCAATTACCGCGTGCTAGGATATCATCAAGAGGACAGTTCTGTACCCAGTTTTTAGAGGCTACAGCAGGCCGGATGCTGCCCGGGCTAGCTTTAATTCCTGCTTTCTGTAAAGTCTTTTTAACCCATCCTGCTATGATAGAACGAGACGCCGCCTTAGGCGCGCCACATGTAGTCAAAAACAAATTAGATTCTTTACAAGTAGCTCTTCTACCTTCAGACAACCTAATAACATTTTTGATCCAAAATACAGGGTCAAGGGATTGATATTCAGTGTTTTGAAATAAACGCCACCCAGATTGTCTGTTACTCACCGAATCAGTTTTTGATCCGTATTTTGGCCACAAAACTATAGAATTATCTGTGTATAGACAGTCTTCTTTATCTATTGATAGTAACGTTAAATCATGGACACGACGCCCAGAGCATAACAAGAGTAATGTAGCAGCCCTAGCCGAACATTCATACAAACTATTTACGTTTACAG
Source organism: Eupithecia exiguata (assembly GCA_947086465.1). Taxonomy (NCBI): domain Eukaryota; kingdom Metazoa; phylum Arthropoda; class Insecta; order Lepidoptera; family Geometridae; genus Eupithecia; species Eupithecia exiguata. Next base: position 14,441,737 of record OX352228.1, on the reverse strand, counting down.
AATTATCTTTTAACCATTTAGTAAGTACATCAGTATCCCATATTGGGGCTTTTCGAGGTTTTATATTTTTAATACTAATCGATTTTAAGGCTTGCTTGACTAAAATGTGAGAGCTAAGCCGTTCGCTAACATTAGCGTTACAAAGTGTCGATACAGCCGATTTGTACACCAGTATGGTATTGTATGCCAAACCTTGTTTCAAATGTAAATCTAATAGAAACCTAGCTAAGTCAGCGCCAGTAGGATTAGATATACTAACAGAGTTTTCACTAGCCCAGCTACGCCATTTGTCCCATGCTACACGGTAAGTTTTCAACGATGAATCTCGCCAACTTTTTTGCAAAAGTTGCTTTTGTTCTAGCGACCAACCTACTAGACTCTCCGACCACCCCCACATCTCCATACCTCTAGAACCATGTCCTGTGTCATTTTCGGTGGATGGCCTGTTATGCTGTCTATCATTACCTGGCTCAGATTGCTGATTGTAAATGGGTGATCGAGAGCGCGGTTCTTGAGATCGGGCCTCCAAAATACTTTCTCCCAACGCGGTGCTACTACCAGGTACACTCCTATCGCAGAGTTGAGATGTTGCAACACTCGAGGCATCAGGTAAGGTGGCGGGAACACCCAGGCCAGGCGAAAGTTCCATGTCTGGCTGAATGCATCGTACAGGCAAGCCTGCTGATCCGTCACATCTAGCGTCCCGTACGTCGGAACAACATGCGCCATTGCTGACGCGAACAGATCTATCTGGGGAATTCCCCACTTGGCAAATACTATCTCTGTTACACTGGGAAGAAGGTACCATTCCGGCGGACGAGACAGGCGTGACAGGCGATCTGCTTCGCCGTTGTATAGGCCTGGAATGTAATGTATCTCCATGTGGACATTGAACTTGTCCAGAATCGAAATAATTTGGTAAGTCAGGTTCATGAGAGGTCTTGACTTGGTCCCTCCTTCGTTCCTCAAGTACGACACAACCGATTTGTTGTCGGTCTGTATCAACAGAGACGACCCTGTCAGGTATTGGCAATAAGCTCTTAGTACATACAACACCGCTAACATTTCTCTCTGGTTGGAATGGAGAGTCATTTCTCTGGGTGACCAGAGGCCGGAAAGGTTCCTGTTGTTCAATTGTGCACCCCAAGCTACTCCTGATGCGTCCGTCACTAGATAGTTGGATATGGGAGCATGATGTATTGGCGAAGAGTTTGTGAGGTTCGCAACCCACCATTGTATCTCTGTGAGCGCGTCTTGTGGGATTAGAAATCGATAGCGTGGATTCTGAAGTAAGAGAGACCGGCAATGATTGAGGAGTGATCGGTGGTTCAACCGTCCCCTGGGTACTATAAAACTTGCAAAGTTGATCGACCCGACCAGACTCTGAATTTCTTTTAAATTGGCACGCTTTTTCACGAGTAAGTTTGTTAATTTTTGACGAATATTTTCGCTTTTCTGAGATGGGAGGTACTTTACGTTTTTTCGAGGGTCCCATACTACGCCTAGGTACTGTAATTTGGTTTGAGGAATCAAAATTGATTTGGCATAATTTATCTGCCACCCTAGGTACTCTAAGATATGGATCGATTCCTGAACTTGATTGTGTAGAACACGAGGGTCTTGGTGCGCAAGTAAAAAGTCGTCGAGGTAGACTACTACCCTGAACCCTTTGTCCCTGAGAACTTGTGCTACCCAATTTGACAGGCAAGCGAAGATCTTTGGTGAACATGCTAGGCCGAATGGTAGGCAAGTCATTTGTAAAAGTTTTTGGCGGTAGATAACCCTTAGAAAACATCTGTGTGCCCTGGACACAGGCAGATGAAAATAAGCATTTTTTAAATCTATTTTGACTAGCCAGTCCTTCGCCTGTAAGAAACTTGGTATTTTGTGCACATTTATAAGACGAAACTTGCTCAGACACACATACTTGTTGAGGTTTTTTAAATTGAATATGGGGCGGATAGAACCGTCTTCTTTCGGAATTAGAAACATCGGCGACACAAAGCTGGGTCTGTGACTCGCGTGCTCCAAAACTTTCATTTCTAACATTTCTTTTATAACGTTGTCCATTTCTTTTGAAACTGGAGTCCGAAAGGGATGATTTTGCAATTGTGGTATTTGTAACGGGGGTATTTTTTAGAAAAGGAATGCGAAAATTCTGTACAATTTGAAGAAGAGGTGCTGGGGCACGCAAGTTCTCCCACTGTTTCGCAAACAGCTTTAGCTGGCCTGCCTGAAACGTTTGCGAGTCACAATCCCCGCTTTGATTGCCTGCGCGGAAAGGGCTGCCCTCTGCCGTGCCCCCGGCTTGGACCGGGTTGTGTGTCAAAACCTTGATGGGACCTTGGACGTAAGGGTCTAGTGCCTTGTGTAAATCTTTGAGGGGGACGAGTATTGTCACGCCCTTGCATTGCGTAATTGTTCCCTGCGTAGTGAGGCATTCTCGCCGAATTAATTGGCGGCTGAGGGTAGTTTGAAAATGCTTGCGCATAATCTTTCTGCCTATAGTTAGCATAGCTAGGCGAGGCCTGAACTTGCTGATTTGACCGAGCTTGCGCAGCGGTCTTATTTGAGGTTGGTGCCCGTGGGGGCCAAAAAACTTTTGCTGCACCCCCTGCTTTTTCGATACCCGAAGATAAAGCCTCCTTTTTAAATAAATTTTCGCAACTAGGCGGAATTTTCCGCAGGCTAGATTTTACAAAACTGTCTTTTGTTGCACGTAACAAAGTGTCACGTCTTTGTTGAATAATTTCTGCCCTATGACCGCATGCTAATTGTAGGATATCACTTGATGTTTTTTGAAAAGTGCCCTTTGCAAACACGTCATTGATTTTATCTTTTAATGTATTTGGAGACAAATCACCAGTGACACCTGCCCAATCAATTAAAGTTTTAAAACCTGCCTGAGCGGCCTCATTATGTTTTATTATTGCTTGTGTGATTGCGGCGAAACCGCGTTCAATAAGTGCCAGCGCGTTGGACTTGTCGTAGGGTTTCAACTCGTCATTTGTCTCCAAATAATTGAAGCCTGGGGATGAACAATACTGTTTCTGAACTTCAGCGTAACGGACGTTATCCCAGTCCTCTGTTTCAAAATGATGGATTGATTTCAAAAATTCTACATGTGCCGGCAGTGATTTTGGTATAGATGGTTCTTTTAACACAGTATTTAGCGAAAGCTCGAAAGTCCCAGAGGTGCCCTGGAGCCCCTCAGATACAAATACCTCGGGTGGGGCCTCAGCGGAGGGCTCCCCCCCTTCAACCTCATCAACATAAAGTTCCCCGCTTACGTCAGCACTAACATCCGATTGACAATCGTGGTTATATTCCTGAACATTATTGTAGGTAGGTTGGAATGCAACGCTACTAATAAAATCTTTGATATTGCTTACTTGTTCTGCCAGCTTGGTAATTGCGTCATCCGTCCGTCGACGGCGCCTTTTCGCCTTCCTTTTCGAAGAGTCCGATCGTCTCCTTTTCCTCTTTCTGGAGACTGATGGACCGCGGACAGGGGCTGGTGCCGGGCCGGGTGCCGTGTCGGGAGAATCAGATGATGAGGAAGCATCTGAAGAATCCGAAGATTCTCCAGAACCTACTTCACTCCTATTCATTTCTGAAATAGCACAATACTGTTATAATAATTTATAGTAAACGAACGGTAACACCGTTTTCTGTGCAAGAATTTAAAATATTAAAATCGAATCATAAAGCTAAATATGCTTTAATAGCTATAGCAGCTAGAATATTCTATTGGTACTCACCGCAACAAGGGTGAGCACGACCGATCGCAACGAAATTCAAAACGCCAATGAAGCCGGAACGCAGAGCTCACCGGTGCGCCGCCGTCGCCACAGCAGCGCCACCTGGCGGACGTCGTGACGTCACACGAAACGAGGTTTAAGGGAGAATTAAGTATTTTACCGACTTGCAACAGGAAATCAGACTCGCTTCTCTCATTTAACTAGGTTTTAAATAACCGTTAAAGCTTAATTAGATAATTTAGGTTCTAGAATAACACCTAAGCCAATCTAAGTTTGTTTATATTTTCTATCTCGTCTATATTTTTGAAATTCGTATGAAAAAAAACCCTCACGTATCTCCGTAACTAGGTACTAAACTTTTTTGATGAAATTTGGTAGGTAGAGATTCTTTCAAAACTCGGTGTAAATAAACTAACAAAGTAAATAATTAATCAGGTACTAGGTATTTTTTTATTCCCCTAATTTTGTGTAAATTTCAATAAATTTCTGAAATATGTATGAAAAATAAAATATTCCATGGTTCGTACATTCATTCCAAACATGATGAAAATAAACCTTTATGCTAATAATGAAGAATGATAATGAATGATATGTGTTATAATATAACTTGATTCAAACAAAAAAATAGCCACGCACAGATAGATCACAGAGCGCGCATCCGCTCTCCGCTGGTTCTAAAATGAAAAAAACTCGTATCTACTTTCGCAATCCAAAATGTGCCCTCCCCACCACAGAATCCAACCGAGGTTACGTAAGCGGTGAGCGCTGCGTATGATTACCAATCGAATTCTTTAAGTTTACGATAATAAATCCCTATTGTTCTTCTTATGACATTTTCAGCGCGGGCGAAGCTGTGGGTGCAACTAGTAGGAAATAATGTTTAATAAGAAGATCAACTGCAGGTTGAAGTACATATGGCTGCTAATTCATCGATATCGATAAATGTGAACTAGTAGCAGCATATCCAAATCTTTTGTGTTGGTAGCCTTGACTAAGTGTGACATTGACAATCATGAAATATGCTATTTATTTTGGATGACCCATGTCCCCCCGTCCGTCTCTTCCTCTCCGTCTCGTCTCTTCTCTTCACGTATTTTTGATGTAAAATTGCAGTATCGAATTTTGTGTTTTGGACAAAAATAATACTTTTTTCGTTTGTTGCTATGTTACAATTTCTTACCTTGTGATACTTCCGCATCGTCAAGCACAAAACTATGATCACTCTTAACAGGAAACTAAAAAAAGAGCATATCGAAACGAGTAATGGTCTAAACATGGAACCTGTGCCGAAGCGGATATCGATACGCGATAAATTACTGGTAAAAGAAGTACAGGAGATGAACGAGAATCTTCCAGTAACGTGCAGTGTTAGTTTTGAAGACCCTAATGTTCTCAGTGAGTTCGTATTGACCGTGGCACCAGATGAGGGTTATTGGCAAGGCGGAAAGTTCAAATTCAGTGTCTCAGTCACGGATGACTATAATATGGCTGTAAGTACCAGCCAGTTTCTAAATTCACTTATTATTCAAAGTCGAGATATATTCCTTCTAGTCTTGGTCTCTCAAATTAATTTTGGAAGCCTTTGTAGGTTAAAACTACCCACCTCAGCTCTGTAATTAGTACCTACCCTCAACCTTTCTTTTTCCAGCCTCCAAGAGTAAAATGTATAACAAAGCTATGGCATCCAAATATCAACATAGATGGTGACATATGCCTGTCCCTTCTCCGACAGACATCTATTGATGAGCATGGCTGGGCGCCCACGAGAAGACTGAAGGATGTGGTTTGGGGTCTAAACTCTTTATTTACTGTGAGTAAACATACACAATTAGAATTAAACCAGCTGTTTTCTGTTGTGACAATCCTAGCTTATCCATAATTCTGACTGGACTGAAGAATGCATTGTGTTAAGATATTTAAGACAGCAATTTATTTATGAATGTATCTTTACAGGACCTTTTAAATTTCGAAGATCCACTAAACATAGAAGCTGCTGAGATGTACAACAAGAACAAAAGTGAATTTCAATCTAAAGTAACGGAATATATTGCTAAAACTAAGAGATGAAACATGTGGAACATTCTGTTTTTTAGCATAAATCCAATTATTCTGTTACTAGATAAAGATAATTCAATACCACACAATTCCTTCCTGAGGCAACTCGGTATGGCATTTAGTCAAATTGTTATTTTGTATGTTTGGAATATATTTACATCAACCATTGTATATTTCATGGCAAATATGCCATCAAACAATAGTTTTTGTCTGCAAGCAGAACATATTGCCAACACCAGCCTCAATGTTCCCTAACTGGAAGAGTAGACAAGTGACAAAGGTGTCTTTTCACTAGAGGTGTGCTACTCGACTTTGCTGCAGATAGGTATGTGAAGAATCAACCTATACAATCACTTGCATTTCGTAGGTTAGCAATCAGCTAATTCACTAATTATTGGTAGGCTAGATACATATGCAGCTAATATCTGGTGGGCCAGGAACTGGTGTGTGATCTAATCTAATACCAAGTTGCCTAAGAAATGAATTTTTACACTATATTGTAACTTTACTCAAATGGTGACAGCTGGTTTATCTGTACCCATCTTGATATTGCAGTTTAGCAGTTAGATAGTGTTTTAATTTTATTTTTATAAAATGAATTACCAAAAGATTTATTATTTTTTCTTCAAACTAGTGATATTTTAAGCTATACAGGGTGCCCCCTGAATATCACCATAACAGGTGAACCTAGAACAAAAATATAATATATGGATATGTTTGAAAAGTGACCAGAACCCCTCACTGAATAGTTATACCTCTTTGTCCCAATTGTACACAATAACCTCATTTTACTCTTGGCTATATTATGTATTTATTAATAATCAACTGTAAAATTATTTTGTAAAACTATTCAAAATATACACAGAATCTTACAGATTTTTTCTGGTTATTGAGCCCTACTGCAAAATTGAGGCCATTGACCTATACATTTTTATACTGTTATCAATAAATGAGGATATCTTTAGGTAACGGTAGGTAATCCTACTTATATATATTTTATAGAGGAAAGACTTGTTTGTTTGTATGTTTGACGGGAATAGGCTCCGAAACTACTGCACCGATTTGGAAAATTCTTTCACCATTAGAATCCTACATTATCCCTGATGAACATAGGCTATAGAATATTTTCAAAAAAGTTAGGCATCCGTATGAAAACTTCGATATTGTAACCCAAGGTGTGAAAAAAAAACCATAAAAAATCCTTTTAACGCGTACGCTGCGGAAATCATTGACAATAGAGCAAAGTAATTTACTACAGTTTCATAGAAGACATTCATATCTACAAAAATGTCGGCAACACCATGCGTCTTACTATTATAGTTAAGTCCCAATAACCTACTTTTATTATACAATAGTAACGCCGAAAAATCGTTGAACGCGTCAGCTGAGGAAATTATTGACAACTAGCAGCGCCTCGCGGTTTCACCCGCGTAGTTCCCGTTCCCGTTGTAATTCCGATATCAAAAGTAGCCTATGTTCTATTCCAGATTATAATCTATCTCTGTGCCAAATTTCATCCAGATCCGTTCAGCCGTTCTTGCGTGATTGAGTAACAAACATCCATCCATCTATCTATCCATCCATCCATCCAAACTTCGACATTTATAATATTAGTGAGATTAGTGAGATAGAGCAAAGTGATGTTCTACAGTTTCATAGAGGACATCAATATCTACAAAAAAAATCTGCGATAGGTACCTACCTTAGATTAAAGTAAAAAAACGTATGAGGTACAACCTAAAATGAGGTACTACCATCTCGAAAGTGTACCTATGGCTCAAGTCAGGTCCAACTATGTTCCTCACCTCAGTCATAGTCGGAACGTATAATTTTGTGTGATTTCGACTAAAACACCACGACAGACAATGTCCTAGCTCCAAAACAAAGCCCAAGGCATCACATATTTTCACGCGTAAGTAGATACCTACACCAAACTTAAAATTTTCTGATTATTCGATACCTTATCATCTGTGACACGCTGACACGGTACAGTTTTTGAATTAGCGCTGGGAGAACGTACCGTATCTCCTTTTTAGGGTTCCGTACCCAAAGGGTAAAAACGGGACCCTATTACTAAGACTTCGCTGTCCGTCTGTCACCAGGCTGTATCTCATGAACCGTGATAGTTAGACAGTTGAAATTTTCACAGATGATGTATTTCTGTTGCCGCTATAACAACAAATACTTAAAAACAATAAAATAAATATTTAAGGGGTCTCCCATACAACAAACTTGATTGTGACCTGTTTTTATAGATAATGGTACGGAACTCTTCGTGCGCGAGTCCGATTCGCACTTGGCCCGTTTTATTTTTACTTTTATGTAAGTGCGATACTAATGTCTAACTATTACAGTTATAGCATAATAACTACTATTAGTGAAGAAATTTGTTTGTACAAACAAACAAATTTCCAATGAGTTAAATAAGCTCTGAAATTACTGGACCGATTTGAAAAATTCTTTCACTAGTAGATTTCTAGATAATGAAACAAAAAAAAGTAATAATAATATCTTAAGTCCACTGCTGAACATCCTTCAGCTTGCAGCATCAAGCATTTGCATTTTTTCGCAAATCATCATCCCACCTGATCGGAGAACGTCCTACACTACGTTTGCCGAATCGTGGTCTCCACTCAAGAACACGTTTACTCCACCGATTGTCGGTTATTCTCGAGATCATGGCCAGCGCTAAAGTATATTTTTATAATACTATTTTTTTTTATTTTGCCTTGATACAAAAAGTGTTATTTGTTTGACGAGTAGATCTTATGTGTCTGTGTGTACCTATCTATCTGTGTTGTTACGGCATCATAGCTCCGAAACGGATGATTTTGATTGTTTATTTTGTCAAAAGCAGACTTGATCGAGTGTTCTAAGTAGGTATGGAAAGTCTGCCAAGAGTGCGTTAAAATTCATAATCTTATTTTTTTTGTTAAATATCTATATCTATCTATCCCGTGGGAAGCCGGGGTGGGCCGCTAGTATAAACTTAAAGTAGTACCTAGTCAAATATTAAACTGGCTGGTAATCAGTTTCTGTTGATGTGAATTATATCAGTGTTGGAACTAGGTTTGAACTTAGTCCCATTAAAGCAGAACTTAGTTATCAAGTTCGTACATAGGTAGCTTATATATAGGTAGCATAGGTACCTATCACTAGTTATAAAATCTGATTGTTTATCTTGGTTGGGTTGGCGAAACAGGGTTGTAAAATAAACTGATAGGTTAAATCAATGCTCTTTATTAAATTCATTAATACTGGAGCATCCATATAACCAATTAAGGTAATAAATAAACAGTATAAAATTGTATACAATAAATAAATAAGCTTACCAGTAACAATTGTTTGTAACAAATTCCATTATGACTAGTTTGTTTCATACAAAAATGTACATGATTTTTGATGATTGATGAGTTTGATGATCGCTTTTCGAATTTGCTTGTCACAATCAATAAATCTCCGTTTAATGGTGTACCTAACAAAAATATAACAAACAAATCCCAGAAGAATAAGGTGGATCTTACCAGAAAGCGCATTATACAAGAAACCTCTAAAATACCTACCCCATTGAAAAACATTATTAACAAACATTCACTTGAAGTTATGTCTAGTAAATTATAATCTCAACACTCGTATAATGAATTTGAAAGATTGCCAGCTTTTAAATTGTTTCTCTCTTGTTTCTTTGATAGGTTAAGTAAGTATTAAATGACATAATTATGTAGGTAGGTACGTATGTCTCTTTCTGGTGTAGCAGTTTGCGCTAGTTGTTCAGCAGTTTAAGAATGTCCGGCGAAGTTAGTCTGCAGTTCTTCCTGGATGCTGTTGGAGCGCGCCAGCATCCGCGGCGACTTGCCGAACGCCATGGACGCCGTGTCGGCCTGCGACGCGCTCCGGGCCTTGCGCTCGTGGTATTCCTCGCTGAACTCCTGTGGTTCATAAGGGTGAGATTCAATTTCATAGTAAGTACGGAATTTGATTTGTTTGAGTATTATTTTAAGCTTGGATCTATCGTTGACGGAAGTTTTAGAGACTTCACTCCTTCATTCTATTCTACCTTTAAGGACAACAAACTACTGTCCCTTCTATGTTCTCAAAGTTCTGGATTTCTTTAGAGTACCTACAGAACTTTTAGATCAGAGAAGAGACAGACAAAGTCTCATTGATGCCGAACGCCATGGACGCCGTGTCGGCCTGCGACGCGCTCCGGGCCTTGCGCTCGTGGTATTCCTCGCTGAACTCCTGTGGTTCATAAGGGTGAGATTCAATTTCATAGTAAGTACGGAATTTGATTTGTTTGAGTATTATTTTAAGCTTGGATCTATCGTTGACGGAAGTTTTAGAGACTTCACTCCTTCATTCTATTCTACCTTTAAGGACAACAAACTACTGTCCCTTCTATGTTCTCAAAGTTCTGGATTTCTTTAGAGTACCTACAGAACTTTTAGATCAGAGAAGAGACAGACAAAGTCTCATTGATGGACCTAAGGTAGATCGCAGAACTCCCTTTGAAAAGACGTTATTTTGCATAGATGTCACTAGTTACCTTGGTCATGATAAATTGTAGACAGAGATCGCTAGTTACCTTGAGCCTGTTGCCTAAGAAGACGGCGCGCTCTCGCTTCCTGTTCATGAAGTCGCTCTGCGTGAGCCAGCGGTGCTCGTAGCACTCCTCGGCCAGCGGCCGCTTCAGGGGCACTCGCTTGAACAGGAACATCAGGAACCGGGTCGCTTCCTGGGGGATACAAAGGGTTTTGATCAAATTTTTGGCGTACCTAAAATAGGTACATTTGGCTTACACCAAAGCGGAGAGATGTAGAAAATAATCAAAATAATTTCAAATTAGCAATGCCATGACGATATCCGTTCGCTAGCCTTTTTCTTATTTTTAATAAGACTAGAAAAATTTCGCATTCTTGTTAATAGAATTTTCGATCAGTGTAACGTTATGCTACAACGTGATCGGACCTGAACTTAGTGTTCTCAATTATTTTTAATCTGTAAGCTTAATGTGTTATTATATTTATGTTAGTTAATTAGAGCGACATAATCGACAACGATTAAAGCTCCGTAAATAAAGATTTAAAAGAAAGTTTTTGTAGGCTGGTGCAAGTTTTTCTTAACTCACAGAACCATTCGTAGTATAGCGGGTTATCGTTTTAGAAATTTTTGATGTACCTTATTTTTTTCTTTAAGTGTACGTATTAGTTTTGTTTGAGTATACAGGAAAACCAGATGATTTTATTTACTGTACGCCAAATTGTTTAGAATAGCCTCAGTTATAAACAATCCTGATGGCTGCGTCAAACAGCGAACATAGCTTACTACTTACCTCAGAAAGTGGGTGCAAGCTGATCTCACAAGCACTAACCTGTGTGATTTCCTTGTAGAGATGTTCGAAGCGGTACCGCACGAAGCTGATGTTCTGCTTGGTCTGCGCGTCGTCGGCACCGCGGAAGGGAGACACGCCCGACAGCATCACGTACGTGAGCACTCCGAGAGACCAGATGTCGGTCTGCGGGAATGCTGGCTCGTCGTTTACTATCTCCGGCGCTGGAATTATTATTGAGGATTAGAGTTGCTTTTTGTTTGGAGTTGATTGAGGTACTACTAACAACGCGAAACGCGCAGGTTCGCTATTGTATGCAATGAATGTGTCATCATGGTCGACAGAGAAGATATTTATATTTATGAAAGTGTTAGGTTAGGTAGGTTAGTTCTTGTCTTTGAGAAGAGAGAACTAGGTTTTAATTTTAGTTCTGATTGGACTTGGCTTGAATTTATGAAACTTTCCCCTATCAGTTCATGCACAATGAATGTGACCATGCACCTGTTAGATGCCTCTCCGCGAAGAACTATCAAACTAAAATACCTAACACATCTCAAGCCACTGATGACAGAATTTATATTATCTTTGTCTTAAACAGTAAATAAGTCACCTTTATACTCCAAATCGCCAACTTGCTGCGGCACCACAGTCCCCAGCTTGTTGACCTTGTGCGCGGAGCCGAAGTCCACCAGTTTGACCTGCACGGAGCGCACGGACGACATGACCACGTTGTCGGGCTGCAGGTCCAGGTGGCAGTAGCCGCGCCAGTGCACGTACTGCAGCGCGTCCAGCAGCTGCGTCACCACCGTCGCGACCAGCTGTTCCGAGTACTCGTGCCTGGGTTAATCATTCATTTATTGGTTAAATATTGAACGATAGAAGATTTGATAGTTAAGTCTGTAATTACTTCCGAAATTTAATCAAACAAAAAAATTTTAACACTACCTCAAAATACAAGGCGAATACGTGTTTTTGTCACGAGACAAAGCCAAAACTACTCAAAGGATTAGGCTGAAATTTTACAATCATGAAGTTCTGGACCTGGATTAGCCTATAGGCTAGTAGGCTAAGTACCTACTTAATATCCCGGATAAGATAATGCGAAGCCGCGGACAGTTGGAGAGTAGCAACATACTAAATGAATTACCTGCTTGAAAGGTATGTGAGGATATCCGCCCCTTGCAGCTTCTCCAATATCAGCGCCGACACCCCCGAGCCGGGCAGTTGGTAGGCGGCCAGTAGATTGGCTATCCTCTCGTGCCTCAGCCGCCTTAGACATTCGAACTCCCTTTGCACTTGCACCTCTGTTTCTGGACGGGATTCTAAGATCTTCGCTACGACTACGTTATCGTTTTTCACTTCGACTCCTTTGACTACAATCGAGAATCTTCCACGACCTAATTCAGATATGAAGCTGTATTTGTCCATCAGGGGGGTCGATGCCCATTCGATAGGAGATTCCTCAGTCGCATAGTTGAGCTTTGGCTTATCTTCTTCTAGAATGATCTCTTGTCCTGATTCCGTCATCTGTTGCAGATGCCTCATAGCTTTGGTTACTTCTATTTTGTCAGCGCCGGCTACTTTAGTCTTGATGAGGTTGGTCGGTATTCCTTTATCGCTCCACCCGATTCTGTTGCGAGACGACAGTCGGAATTGGTAGCTAGTGTCTTGTGCGAGGTGTTTGACTAGGAAGAATTCGTGGTCGATGTTTTCTGCGACGGTCTTCCATTCAACGCTGTCTCCCTCTTTGTACTGCAGACTGTAGCAGACGACGGGCGAGTTGCCATCGTATTTGGGTTGCTTCCAGCGAAGGAGGATCTCCGAGTCTGATATTTCGGCGGCGGTTGGACTGTCGGGGGCGTCGGGGTTCGTGGCTTCCACAATTCTGGTTTTGGCTACGGTCTGCCCTACTTTGTTTCTGGCGACGACCTGGAGGGCAACAAAGATATAAGGTAATTGTCTCCACAATAACAGATTTCATAACCTGTAGTGTCGGTCCGCTTTAAACATCTGTAAGTAGTTGAAGCCAATTGAATTGGGCTCAAAACAGCATTTACATAAATATTTCAGTCCTAATTATCATCAGCCTTTGCTAGTTCACGGCTAAAGGCCTAACCTAGGCCTTTCAAAGAGCACCATAGCGACCAGTCTTTTTAAATTGCAACTAGCATCTCCCTGATTTTTCCCTGAAATTTTCAGAAAGCTCATTGTCCACCTGACCACAAGGTGTTCTAAAATAGCCGATATATAAAAAATAATGCCGAGTCGCGATCTCCACTCACGAACGATTATTTGAGTAAACTAACTACTACTACGTCTACTACTGAATATAGGTACTACTCTCAAACGACGACAGCGCCGGAAATTGCTGCCCTAAGTCACATTCATCGGTTGACTCCCCGCGATCCATACAATGTCGTTGTCTATCGAGTGCGAAAAAGAAATATGTAGATACCTTATAAAATCCTATATCGTGATGCATAGCGGGTTCAAACTTGAGGGTGGACCTTCCTTCCTCGTCCTCCAGTATCTTGATGCGTTGCCCCTCCGCGATGACCATGTCGTTCTTGAACCATTGCACCGCGGGCTTCGGGTCGCCAACCGCGAAGCAGGACAGGCTGGCTGATTCTCCCTCAACGACTGGTAAAATCTTGGGAAGAGTAAAACGAGACGAGTAGGTATCATTCAATGCTGCGCCAATTTCTTAAGGGTACCGAAATTGACTTTTTTTATTTATTAAGGATAAATTGACTTTATGTATTTATTACGCCACCAACCACAGATACCCATCTGTGGTTGGTGGCGTACACCAACGCCATAAATTACAAATAACAGGAATAAGTACTTAAAGGCTATATCTATATACCCATACTCGTGAATGAATCCATATGTTAATACAAAGCCCCGTTTCATTTCTGCAATTTCCAACGCAGTGCAAAAAATGCCCACATTGAAATAATTTCCCAAGACGTTTCGACATTGGACCAAGGCTTAGGTACGTTAGAAATGATAGATTTAGGGTGTGCACTCGTGTGAACGAGTGAAATGGACTATGGGATGAATATTGTATTACTTTGCCGGAGAGGAAGGCATTACCTGTGGTTTTTCCCTGAAGAAGGGCAGATGTCCGTCCTTCTTGGTCTCCATCAGCGCCTGCGCCTCGGCGTACGAGTCCAGCCTGGTCCCCAGCTCGTGGCGCAGCCGGCGGATGGTGTACGACTCGGTGCCGTAGTTGTTGATCCGTTCGCGTTGTTCGTCGTCGATCTCTTCGTCCATTATGTCGGTGAAGCGACGGCGCTCGCGGATTATTGGGGTCTGGGAACAAAACACAATTGATTATTCGTTGATTTCGTCATCAATTTTTTCCGTGTTTTTTGCAAATCAGGATCCTCTGAAGTTGGGAGTTATGACAAATTCAAAACGCTTGATTCACAAGTTGGTTACTTACGTCGTTTTGGACGGATTCCACCGTCACACCGCACATGCCTCTCTATTAGTACTATAAGCGTATAAGAGAGGGATAGACAATCACATATTGGGTATGAAACTACCAAATACCATAGTACAACTATCGATATACCTACCGTCCACTCGCAATAAGCGGTTTTCCTCCACCTTCATCATTTGTACCGCTGGGGTTTGAGGCCGTCCTGCCAGCGTTTTCGTAGCCCACTCCGTCTGTTAACCGTTACCTCTGAAAGATTTGTAGGCCTAGATGATGAAATGACTGACTAAATAAACTATTGATGTTCCCAACTCACCCTAGGATCATACAAGTCGTGCACCGCTATGTTGTAGGCTGGCGACCGTCCACAAGCCACCTTCATGTACTCACGGAGGCGGACCGGGAACTGAGTGTCGCGCAGCTGGAGTAGGTATGTGTCGGGACCGTTCTGGTAACTGGACAGAGAAAACAGAATGGATATAAAATGTAGGTACGAACGCTACTGTAAAATTGCAACTAGTCACCAAAAACAGACTCACGTGTAGGTAGATATTACAATGCCCGTGTGCGCATCAAACTCTGAGCTATTCGATTAATTATTTGAAACAACCTTGAGATTTCAGAAAAAAATGCAGATTAGCAGGCACAAACTGGCAGTAATAGAGTAGTGTAGGTACCAAGCTAGATCTGAGGGGTAATAGAACCAGTCGCGCTGACTATGACTAGCCGAGGATACACAAATGAAGCATCACCTGCATATAAAGGCAAACATCGTGGTTGATGACACAGACTACTGGAGGCCTATTACCCGGCCGTGTGAGGAATCCGGATGTTGATGATGGATGATGGTCATTATCATCCAAGGTTCCCACCCTAAATTGAAAGTGGATATCAACCCAAGGTTCGAAACCAACTAGTGGTGGTAGGCACTTACTGGCTCTCAGACTTGGCGGAGACCTCCCAGTCAGGGTGGTCCCACTGCTTGAATGACAGGTCCACGGGCTTGCGGTCGTGGGTACGGTCGGGAGAGCCTGCAAGATAACATTCACTTTCTTTACTGGAACCGCTGTTTTAAACTAAGTAAACTTTCTTGATCCTCATATGACATACATTCTGAACCTTCGAATGCTTGCTATCAATTTATACAGTATCACCAGTTTCGAATGTACCTACAGCGATATTTGCAGGCGATATTGCAAAGGCTGCTAGCGATTGCTGGATGTGGTGAACAGGGCGCTATGGTACTCATTAGGGGTGGCCTAATTTTAGCAGTGGACTAATATGGGTTGATGATAATGCCAGGAACTACATGATGTGATCTCACCACCCTCTTCCACTCCAGGACAAGCAGACGCACCCTGCTGTGCATCTGCTTTCACCATTGTCATTAGGTACACGCCTACTTGGTGGATATACCGTCCACTCGCACTAAACGGTTTTCCTCCACCTTCATCATTCGTAGTGCTGGGGTATGTATGTATATAACATGTTCCTGTTGCTGTTATTCCGGTCAACTATAACCTGGGTCTCCTCAAGAGGATAGGTATCTTCTAGACCTTCGTGATACATCATCGGCCACACTTTCCATCAGGTGAGATTGTGGTCAATCGAAGGTCTATTGACTATAAAAAAAATGATTACGAAAGACGCAGGGAAAATATTGATGAGACTAGACGCAGGGTCGTAGGAAGTGGCACAAGAAATTGGAGACCTATAACCAGTAGTAGGTTAAGACGGGTCGTGGGTGATGATGATAGCTCTGAATGACGTGGTTGGGTGGTTACCTTCAGGAGTGTAGATCTCTCCAGGAGGGTAGACCATCTTAGAGGGATGCGTGTAGGCACCACTAAGCGGCCGGCGACGGAACCACGTGCGGCATTGCGCGTTGCCGGTCCAGTCTCTGCAATCACACAAAGAGGTAATAAGTTTTCCCTTCTTTGGAAGAGGGGAACAAGCAACGCAGGCAGAACATCTTCCCGCGTTAATCCCTTCAGTAGAGAGCTATTCTCTTCTGATAAAGTTTATTGCCGAGCCAATAAACAGGGCAATGCAGAGCTCTAGACGAAGCAGAAGACAAGTTTTCTGCATTGTTTTAGAGCTGCCGCTTATCTACTTTTCCAGGGTTTTGGTGACTAAACCTGTCCAGCTTTTAAGTTGACACTAGACCGCGCTAACGATATCCCCTCCCGTTATTCATATCCCCAGTGACATGGACCTGGCCGCCCAATCCCAGTCGCTACCTACAGCGACTGGATATCACCATCATCCCAAAGTGCGAGCGAATGATACCCAAATGAAGCTCCTAATAAATTATCCAGAATTTGACCTGAAACCTAATTCTCTAACCTCAAGTTATGACGTCACTCACTTGTAGAGATTGTAGTAGTTCCTGAGGGTGTCGGTAGTGATCTGATACTCCTCCTGGTAGACTCTGTCCGCCAGCGTGAGCCACGGGTGCGCCAACGCAGCGTCCACGTCCAGTCGTGAGTAGGTGTCCACGACTAGCAGACGGGAGATGAAATCGCGGGACTCGCGCGAGAGTCGGGACCACCACACCTGGAATAACAACATCTCTATGAACACTTTAGACGCTGAAAGTGGATATAGGTGATGTGCGCTTGAGTCGTGTTACTGACCTCATCGTGCCACTCCCACTTGCCCTCCTTGACTCGGTCCAGCGTCTCCACGTCGTTCCGTCCCCTGAAGGGCGAGTGTCCGCTGAGCAGGATGTAGGTGATGATGCCAAGACTCCACATATCGCTGGAGAATGATACGCCGTCGCCGTTTGCGATCTGTAAGGGACCGCGGCATTTTACGTTAAGCACATAATAAGGTATGATCAGCTATAAAGCTCCAGCTTCCCTCAAATTTGAGACATCTTATCATTATATCATATATCATTTGAGACTTCCCAATGCAAAATATAATGTAGGTAGGTACCTATAATTCTTCTTTTCCATATGAACCCTATGCCAGGACTTTTTTCTCAATGTGGTGAGTTCTTACAACTCACCAGCTAACTCAGATCCTTCGTCCTTTTTCTATACTATCCCTTCCAAAAGACTTACCTCAGGAGAGACGTATTCGGGCATGCCGTAGTCAAGTGACGCGTGTTTACTGAGCTGGATGCGGCGCGACAGGCCAAAGTCGCACAGCTTCAGCTCGTCGCTACCCGCGTGAGATAGGAGCAGCTCGCCGATCTGAAACGATTGTTCGATTATATTGCGTTTGGGTGACAATCCCGAGGAACCCAGGACCTCATTATCAGCGGCTGAACATGCTGATCGCTAGACGAGGCAGCCTCTATACTTTTTATTTCTAGCCTCTATACTTGTTATTTAAGACTACTTCTAAAAATAATGAAAAGCTTCTTGTAAATTTTAATGACATTTTAATTGAATCAGTTGACATAGTTAAATTTTTAGGTATTAATATTGACATGTTACTTAATTGGAAATCTGAATTGAAATCTATAGATAACTACTTAAGCTCTGCATGCTACGCGCTAAGAAGTCTAAGAGATGAAGTGACGATGAAACAGCTAAAGATAGTATATTTTGCACTAGTTGAATCCAGGCTTCGTTACAGCATATTATTTTGGGGTAACAGTTATAACTACAATGTTAATTCAGCATTTGTAATGCAAAAGAGAGCAATTAGGACGATGATACGTATATCTCAAACAGAATCATGTAGGGATCATTTTATTAGTTTGCGTATACTGACGGTGCCTTGTTTATATATTTTAATTCTACTGACATACCTAGTAAATCATTTGAATTCATTTGAAACCCCTGAGGAAAGGGCGATAAGAGAAACGACTAGAAGAAGGGACATTGTAAAGAAATTTACACCCAAATTAAACATAGCAGAGCACAGCGTACGGCACCAGTCTGTTAAACTATACAATAAATTGCCTATTCCTTATAAAAGCATATATAATGCAGACAAATTCAAAAATAAATTAAAAGAATTCTTGTTGAAGAAGTGTTACTATTCTTTGGAGGAGTTCTATGCTGACAAATCTAAGTCTGAGAATCTGTGATAATAATAATTTAACTTTAAGCCATTGACATTGTAATTGTTATGAATATTTTTGACATTATTTATATTTTTAATTTTGACGATTTTTTGTGATAAATTTGTATTTATTCTTATAATTAGTTCTATTTTTTTTGTACATTCTAGTAATATTGACATTCTGTATTGTTGACATTCTCTAAATATCTTGAATATTCATAATTATTTTGTTTTTTGCCTATGTATTAAATCAATTAAATGTTGTACCTTACCTTGTTCAATGACGTAATTCTCTGTTCAGTATGTTTTTTTTTTATATAATTTACACTTAGTCTCATAATTTATTTTAACGTGCTCTTATGTAAAAGTTTCCGACACAATGTAAATTGTTTGAGAAGTAAATAAATGAAAATGAAATGAAATATTGCATAACAAACAAAACAGAAACACAATTCCATGAAAAGACAAATACAGGTTACGTTGTACAATGGGCGATCTTAATGGTTGAGTTGCTTGCATGTAGCTACTAGCTAGCGCAGTATTGAAACGATAGTCTCCATCTATACTCACCGTCAACCCTAGATGTGCCACACTATTATCGTGCATATACTTGAGTCCGCGCAGCACTTGTCTGATATACCCGGCTATCTCTCGCTCCGTATAACCCTGCGTCCTCAACAGTCTATCCCTGACTAACTCTCCTCCGGCCGCTAACTCCGTCACCAACGCTAATGTATGAGCGTGTTCATAAGCGTCGTGTAAGCGGACAAGATGGCGGTCGTTCAACATGTTGAGGATTTCCAGCTCGTTCTTCATGAAGGGTTTGAGGGCGGAGTGGCCGTGCATTATCTTGGCGGCGTAGTTGCGACCTGGGGCAAAGAGAAAAAATAAGATATTACTTTCGACAATGAAGATCATAATGGTCAGTTGGGCAATTTTGCTACAAATGGTTACATCAAAAAGACAAATAAGCCGACCTTGTTAGTGGGCAATGACATTTTAGGGGTGACCGGAAAACTGGATGAGCTTCCCATATGATTGAAGCTAGCTTAACTCTTAAAAAACTTAGATAAGCTAAGGTAGGTAGGTACTACAAAGTTCCTCTTTCATAGATTCGATGAAAATATAAGGCATCATGTAAGTACTTAATTTAATTTGGAAAACACAGTGGATATCTCTTAAAATTATTACCAGTAAGTCTCTCCGCGGCGTGGTAAACCGCGCCTTGAACTCCGCGTCCCAATTCGTCTCCCAGGTCGTAGAAGTCTCCAAAAGGCTTTGTGCTTGCCTTTATACGGGGCGGGTGCTCACGGATCCTGGGGAAAAGAGTTTTCTGATGAACCTTATTATAATCATCTTAGCCGAAAGACTTCCACTGCTGCAAGCTGAGCTAGCCAATAGACAAAATGCTTTATTTACTTTAAATCATAAGTACCTAGGTACGTACAATACATGGCTCTTGGACACGTATGAGCTTATCCATAATAGCGCTTTGTCCATTGAAAATACTATTTTAAATCCATTCCTTCAAGGTATGTCTGATATCTCTACTAGCATGTACCAAACTTTGTATATGGTGTTCACTGATGGAAATTTGTCTTCCTCGAGTACGATATAAGGACCGGCCCTGCGCAGCCCGCGTCAAGGGATTTCGCACGTCAGTCCACTTTGTTGAGGGCTTTGCTCAGTCTCAGAAAATGCTCAGAATTAAGGAAATCCGTAGAAAAAACAAGAGAACCGACGATAACACACTTACCTGTCAGAATACTCATGTTCGGACTCTTCAACGTGGAGCATGGCAGACGAACTGACAGACCCGGCAACGTTGCGCGCGGAGATTGAATATAGACCCTCGTCCTTCAGGATACAGTCGTGAATTGTGAGGATGCACAGGTCTGGTTCAATGAAAGACATCTGAAAGATCAGAGCATAATATCATGAAATCGGTTTGCAGGGAGGGCGTCACTGATACCTAACTAGAATGTAACGAGAAAAGAATAGGCAAGATTGCATAGTAGGTACTGGCATTTACCGCCTTGGGGCATCGTTTTGTTATAATAATGTACCATGTGTATAGAAAACATTAGGTACTCGATATTCCATCGCATATTATATCGGCGTTGTAATGACGCTGTAATCGTGCGCTGAACGACGCATTCGGAACTTTCATTTACCACTTCGCACGCTGTGATTATTTAACGCACACAGCAGTACAGTTCGACCATTCGACGTTCCTCCACTGCGTCTGCGTTCCTGACACAACCTTCCTGATGTTTTTACTTGCATGTCTGATCTCCGTGGCCTACCTTGAACCGGGCGCTGGAGGCCAGTGGCTGCCAGTCCTTGTACCACTTGATGTCGGGATAGGGCACGCCGGTGACGCGCGCCTCGAGCCTGACGTTCCGTCGCTGCAGCGCCACGGTCTCCTCCGGCCGGCGGATGAAGGCAGGGTACTCCGCTAGCTCGAGGCGCACCCTCTGGCGCGCTTGGCCATGTTCGTTGGTGGCTACGGCTTCGTACCACCCCGCGTCGCGCTCTAGCATTCTGACAAGAAAAGGGTGAAACTTTAGTGGAATTAAAGAAAATCGGATGACCTTCTCACTATTTTAAACCATCTCAGACTCGATGAATAGCATAAGCCCTGATCAGGGCGAAAGTCTAGGTATTGTCAAACGTTGCAAAAAGGGCGATTGTAAGCTAACTGTCTATAATCAACAGTCACACGTATCACAATAGAAAGTATGATTACCTGAACCGACCTCTCCTGAGTTTGACGTCTAAAACCTTTAAAGAATTTTCAATTTTGTTCCACTTTTTCGAAAAAGCTGATCTGTACCTATGTGGTACAAGATGTTGCGTAGCTAGCTGACTTTGTCTGTTCCCTGGGAAAGGAACGGAAGTTCTGCTCTTGTGACCAACGCAATAGGTCTTGCTGGAACTATCGCTCCATCTCAATTTTGTACGGTAAAAATATTCTGCTTAGAAGTATCTAGACGCACAGCACGGCACCTATACTTGCCGGAAGACCTTCCTGATGATGAAGACCGGGAAGACCAGGTCTTCCCGGTGCTGTAAGTATCTTTCCATTTGTCCCTAAGCAATGCTGTACATTCAAGCTACAAAATCTAGAATTTTGCTGATTAATCCCATTGATTCCACAACCTTAACTATTATGCGACTTAGTGATCTATCCGAGATACTACCTATGGTATACAAATCAAGTGAATTTCCTAAGATCAACTTACTTGTTGATAAACAGCGTGGCCTGTCCATTCCTGGTGTAGCTCCAGTCGTACCTCCCGCCGATCTCGATAGGTTCATCGTTGTAAAAGTACGTCATCTTGGGCTTGGGGTATCCGTACACGAACCAGAACAGGTTCGCATTGTGTCCCTTCACCCCGTACTGAGAGTCGTGCTCTTGGCGCAAGAAGCGCGGCGCTTGCGCGTAGCCATCGTGGGGGGGACGCTCTATGTCAAAGTCCTGGGGGGTGTAATGATGTAGAATGAACATATTTTGCGGATTAATTAGTGCGGAAATACGCGACGATATACTATTCCTCGAGAACTTTATAAGGCGAAACCAAATAGGAAAACTTTGTTAATACTAGCTTCGTACCGCACTCTTTTGTCCTACAAGACGAGTGCAAAGCACATTGATAGAAACACGTGCCCATCTTCGAATTTGTCTTCTGGATTTTGGACTGCGACATTAAAACATAACTGATTTTGTGAAAGTTCTAGTTCACTAGGAACTAGAACTTTCGCAAAATCACCGTAGCGCAGATGTAGTTTTTCAAGTTCGTCTGAGTTCATCTTATGATCATCCAGAATAGATCCATGGTGTGATGACTAACCTTAGGGAAGTAAGGCGAAGTTTCCGGTCTGAAATCAATGCCAGGTTCCAAGAAGGGCACAAACTTGGGCGGGTCAGGGTTGATCTTCTCTCTGTGTGTGATCGCGAAGGGCGAAGGGTCAGATACTCCGTACTTGTTCTCCACTCTAACTCTGAACTTGTAATCCCTGAAGGGTTCTAGGTTGCGAATGTCGCAGACGCAGGAGCGCAGGCCGGTGCGGGCTGTGAACCAGTCACCGTCGGGCAGTTCTGACATCTCCACCTGCGGGGAAGAAAAGGATTCAAGACTGATTGCAAATTGCACGACACACACAGCCGGAAGCGTACAATACGACCATAATAATTTAATCTCATCAGGGCACTAATTTCCGAAAGTTTATGACTGCAATAAAATCTGAATGCTGACTAGTCTTTTCTTCGCAGTGTTTTGGATTCATAGACGTTTTCAAGGATCCTTTAATCTGGGAATATCTCTATAAGGAGTTTGGGTTAACGTTTCTTGCAGCGTCAATTAAGAATACTTACCAAACACATACAAGACAAATCAAAGACCTATTAGGTTACATAACTTACGGTCTGTATCAGTCGGGGAAAAAGATAAAGTATTGATAAAAAGCCAGTTATTTTCTCAGAGCGGTTTGGTTATGCAGGTTCTTGCAGTCATTAACACACAAAATATGTATAACCTGTGAATAATCTACATTGTACATAGTTTTTCGACACCATCCCTATCTCTTATATAAATCACCTGGTAAGTGACAGGGGTCCTCGGTCCGTGCGGGATGGAAGGTTTCCAACCCAGTGTGAGATGGCGGTCGGCCATGCGGTAGATGATGGGTCTATCAGACAGCGGCATGGGGATTCCAGTCTTCTTCATCTTGTCGAAATCGGAGTACTGGTCCGAGATGGGGCGTTTGTTCTGCTGAATCTCCAAGGCTGGAATGGATATATGAACTTAAATTCATAATGAAACCATGATGTTTTTTCACAGTATTGTAATGTCCCTTCAAGAGAGAGAGACAAAGTCAAAGAGGTTAAGCAGGCAGAAGAGAATCTGCTTTCAGAAATATTGAAAATGATTGATACAATCTGTGTAATGACATGACATCCTAGAGAGTCTAGCGAAGCGAGCCGCACCCCCTTACATAGCGAGGCGGGGGAAGGTAACCTCACTGTGTGGTGATCTTTGTCACACACCAGACGTTCCACGTTCTCCACAGCGTCTGCGTCCTTGATACAGCCTTCCCCTTTTCATCAAAGCTATGGATCTCATACAACTTACTGTCGTATGTCAGCTGAGCGGCGCACGTCTCCTCGCCATGCGGGTTGTAGATCCGGCACTGGTAGGTGCCCACGTCTGTAGGGTCTATCCCGGAGATGGTGAGACGCAACAGACCGGTGGTCTCCTTGTCCATACGTATACGTTCAGCTGGAAACAGCCTTTCACCGTTGCGATACCTATGGAACAAAAAAACAGCATAGTCTATAATTGATAGCACTCTACTTAGAATTTAGCCTGGCAATTTTAGAAAACACTTTATGTCAAAAAGTCAAAAGTCAATAACTTTATTTCTTTAGGCTTACAAAAAAGCACTTAGACAAGTAAAATTTTATACATAAACAGTTTTATAAATAGTAATAAACAAACAAGAAACAAAATGTTACTGATTTTGTTCGCTTCAATTTTTTGTTATGAAGAGGAGAATCCAAAAATCTAGGAATTCCCAACGAGACCCAAATCTATTATTTGATCTTTCCATGTCCTGTGGTTGCACTGTATAATTTTTATGGAAACAAGGAACTCAATCTCCGGCAGTTTTGCTTGTCTGATCGAGTACAATTGGCGTTTTTATTGTCCAAATAAGAAGTTGTTATAGAAAGGGTTTACGTAGTACGTGGCTACGGCGTACGAAGGCAAGGTAAGGTATTATCTTGTATTATAGTAAGATCTTGACTGACCATTCGACATCAGGTTCGGGCGAGCCAGTGGCGCAGGCGGTGAACTTGGCGCTCATGCCGCGGTACACCTCAATGTCTCCGATCTTCTTCAGGAAAGACGGTGGCTCCACACGCTGGCTCTTGCCACTGGAAGAAAAATATTTAAGGCGTTGTACTGAAACATCTATGTCAACGAGAAGTACTACATAGGTATTATAGGTTTTATTTGTCTATGGCAAGATTCAAAATTTGAATTTTAATAGTATTTGATGTTCATTTCAACTCGATACCTCCACGCGTTTCTGAGAAAAGAGGGCTTACAAACGGACAGACAGACCAAAAGTGATCCTATAAGGGTTCTTTTTTTCCTTTTGAGCTACTGAACCCTAAAAACGAAGCGAGGTGTATGTAATCATTGACCGGCTGAATACTGTACTGTATAAGTCAGGTTTGCACGATTGTTATGTTCACCAAATAGAACAGACTGCACGCATCACCACAATCTTGTAATTAATTCTCTAACCAATATCTACTTACATTTTATCCACCACGTCCAAGTTAGCCTCACACTCCGCTGTTCCCTCTCTATTCTTCGCCACACACTTGTATTTCCCTTTGTCCTCCAGTTTCAGATCGCGTACGTACAGACAGCAGGCATCGCCGTCTCGTTTGAGGTTGTATTTGTCCGAGTGCTTGATCTGCTGGCCGTCCTTGTACCACGCGATCTCGGGGGTAGGGACTCCAATGACTCGGGCGGGGAATTTAGCGTCAAATGTGGGTAGCTGGGGAATGCAACCATCAATAAAATCTTAAATACAACGCAATTAATTTAAATTTGACGAATTTTCCAAAATTCTTACCTGCTGCAAGTCAGTGAATTTCTGCGAGAACTTGGGTGCCTGGTAAACTTTGCGAACGTTGAGGTTGCCCTCGGAAGAGTCTTCTCCGAGCGGGCTCACCAGCTTCACTCCGTACACTCCCGCGTCTGGCATCTCTACGTTGCTGATTTCAAGACCAACCTGGGGATAATCATTTGGTAAATAAGAAAACATTTTTTTCGATTGAGATATTTCAACGTTGTTGGTTGAAACAAGTTCCGAATTAAACAGATGAAATTAGGTATGTACTGCTATTTTTAAGATTATTGGTCGTGAACTCTAAAACTTGAGCATGGTATTTTTGCTTGACAGAATCAACAGTCTTTTTTTCCACCAATCAGAAACGATAAGTCAGCGAAGACAGTTTTGCGAAAAATACAAAGGACGTTATCGGTTAACAAGTATTAAAGTAACCAAAACAGATTGTTTACAAGTACAACTCACCCGCTTTCCATCACAAGTAAGAGAAACCCTATCGCTCGGCATCAGCGGCTTTCCATCCTTAGTCCACGTGACATCAGGCACAGGGTTGCCAACAATCGGAGCTGTGATCGTGAGAGGTTGTCCTTCCTCGGCCGTCACGTCACGAAGACCGTGGATCAATTGCGGACGCTCTTGTGGGCTGGCGTCGTCGGTGCGACCTGAGGGTATATTTATAGACTGAAGTAGGAAGTGATTGCGTTTGGTCTAGTTATAGTAGCGTCATAGTCGTGTTCGGTAGAGTTTAGAAGGTTACTCAAGCAGGATTGTAAAAGGTTGAAACAGGCAATGTTATTTAAATTTCATTGACTACTTTTTCCTGTTAATTTGTCAATGTCACTATGTGCCATGATAAACCTCGGACAAAAGTGCTGATTGGCTGCTTTGAAGGCATCCTGTTTCTTATTAGTGCAGAGGAAAGTCCACCTGCTGCACTGTAGATAAAGCACAATACTCACTGTGGACGGCGAGGTCGGCAGTGCTATTGACGCAGCCGACGTCATTGCAGGCCACGACGCTGTACTTGCCGGCGTCACTCGCAGCCGCGGCCGACAGAATCAGGGCGTGCGTGCCGTCGGGTTGAGAGACAACCTTGATGCGTTGACCGTCAGGGATGATCTCCTCGCCGTTGCGGGTCCTGGAATGAAGTAGTTGATTAGTAATTATTAGATGACAAGCCAATTTGATTGAACATTTGCAGAGTACAATTTTGGAACGTTGGAAAGCTAGAAGAGGAAGCTATGTTCTCCCTAAACTGCTAGGCACCAAGACCCAAGATTACGCTTCTGAAAGACAGACAGCAGTGAATCTCAAAATAGTTCTAGAAAATATTACGCAGCAATTTAAAAAATGCCTCTTCGAGGAGACCATATAATTTCAGCCTTTCGAAAGATACATGATTTAGAATGAGGTGCTAAGCGGTTCACTAACACACATAGAAATATAGTGAAGAGCAAAGAGGCCTGGAAGGAACTTTCATTTGTTTTTCTTAATGCTTATATAAGCGTATAGAAGGTACAATTTGACAAAGCATTTGTGGGAAGGTAGGTACTTAAGCTTCTTTACTAGTGATGTATAATGTATAACTAACTCACCATTTGACAGTTGGCTTGGGATGTCCCAGAATCTTGACCTCCAGCTTCGCCGGGAAACCTTCGATGACAGTAGAAGGTAGCAACTCCGCGATGAAGGCTGGCTTGCGCTCCTTTTGGGTCACGTCTGCTGTAGCTTTAGACGCTGCCTGAGGTCAAAATATTTCATGATACAACCTTTAGTTTAAACGGCGCGGCGCCTAAAGTTCAAAGAAGATTTAGTATCGTATATTGTTTTAGTGCACATAGAGTATAATGCATAAGAGCTTTGATTCACACCGTTTAGACGTCAAAATTAACGCGGTCCTGATTTTCAACAGTATTATATCGACAATTTTTAATAATCTCTTGGCAAAGGTTTGGATTGTCAACCGAAATGTACAATAGTTTTTCGTAAAATATAGGTAAGCTAATCGCCAAACCGAATAAATTAATTGCAAGTACAACTGATGAGAGTTGCAGAACGGAACGGTACAAACTTCGGGAGCGCTACACCCTGCAGTGGGGAAAAAAACAATCGTTTACCTCTCCAAGTTTATTAGTGACGGTAAGCAGATAGGTCCCTGCGTCCTCAGGTTTGCAGTTGTCGATTTGCAGGCCAATGAGACCGCCCGGAGAGTTGATGAAGTTCACTGCTTGAGATGGACGGACTGGCTGACCTGGTAGGAAATACGATCAAGTGATCAACTTGTAGATGAATCATGTATAAAGAAATCGCATGTACAGTATGGCCAGCGAAACAAGGCGTGCTGTGTGCATTGAATGACACCAAGATGTTTCCGTGGTCCTGGTGTAGTGAATACGTCTGGGTCAACAAGTCGGAGAACCATTAAACCCCTACTAATTGCATAATGACATGACTCACCATCCTTGAACCACTTGACCTCGGGCGCGGGGAAGGCCATGACCCTGGCTTCCAGCTTCAACGGCTGTCCGACCACCGCCTTTGCGTCTGTCAACTCTTGACTGAAGGATGGCTTCCTGGGAGTGGCTGTTGGAAAGAATAAAATTGGTAAGTCTATTTTGTTAAAATACATTTTTTTCTAATTTTACAACTAGGTCTATTTTATAGCAAGTTTTTTTTTTTAATGTAATGGGTTTTTGATATTATCTTCTATTTCTTTTATTTTGTAATAGTAGGTTATTATAATTTTTTATGGCAGAAATATACGGACTTTTGTAGAACATTGCATTGTTAACTTGAGGCATACAATACATTATTATGTCGACTACCTAGATTGGTTCTTAAAGAATATTTTTTGATTTTTATTTACAAATAAAAACATTTCCATATTTTAAATTCCAGTAAAAGTTAAAATATTATTGTCTTTAGGAAGATAAATAGTCTCCATAGTGGGCTGCATATCGTAGTTCGGCTGCTCTGTTTAGGGCACCACTGGGAACGGTTGATAACTTACGATTGACCGCCACAGCGCACAAGGCTGCATGCTCGCCGTGCGGGTTGGTGATCACCAGCTTGTAAGCTCCGCAATCGGCCGGCGTCACGTGGTCAATGCTCAGCTTGACCGTTCCGTCCGGCGCAGTCACCTGCTTGACTCTCTCGTCGGTCGGTTCCAGTGGGGCGCCGTCTTTGAACCTGTACGAGAAAAATATCCTGCTCAATGTGAGTTGAGAGTGCGGGGTGTTAGTCACAAACGGACTTGCAAGGTGAATGTACATTGGTACGCACGTATGACCATTCCAGGGTCCAGGTGACTGGGAAGTCTAAAGGGATAGGCGTTATCAAAAATTATCTAAATAGTAATCTAAAATAATATTTCCAATAAGAGAAATACTTTCTGTTATAATGATACTCAAATATTCAATAAATGGCAGTGTTTCTGTAGACCTGATGGGAAGAGATAACAGTCTTATGCAGTACATGTCATTTATTTAACAGCGGGGTTGTGTTAATAATACAGAAAGGTCACGATGCTTCTCAGGTGTATGTGTCAAGTGCAAACGGAAAAGGGTCTGTTGTGGATCTTGCTGCATCCTTAGCATGGTCCGGTTGTGCCTCCCATCTGTACTAAACTTTTGCAGATGTCAGTCTTTGCATTTTGCCTTAGGGCAAATATTTGTACGATCTGCAGGTATTTGTTCCGGGTGTTCTGGTCATTTTCTATGTATAATAAAAAATATCTATCTATGTAATGTATTGTATTATGTATATCAGTTATCTAGTACCCTTAACACAAGCTCTGCTTAGCTTGGGGCTAGATAATGCCGTGTGAATTGTCCAGCAATATTTTATTTATTTATTTGCCGTGGCCATCCCGGCGTACAAATCGACGACTTCTCCGACACAGACCATGGATGTCAGGTGGATGTCAAGCTTGGTGATCATGACAGAGCACCCCCTCGCTTGGGGGAGGCAGGTTCAGCAGTAGACATAGGTCTCCTGACAAGGCTCTGTATACACGAGTATCTGTCTACACTCTATACCTACTTACCATTGAGCAGTAGGGATCGGGCTGCCGTCCACTTTAGCCTTCAGTTCGAGAGGCTCTCCCTCGTCCACCTCCTTGGCTCGCTCCAGTTTGTGCATGAAGCCGGGCGATGACTTCGCGATGTCGATGAAGGCGTCGCAAGTCGCCTCGCCTGCTATGTTCACGGCGATCACTTTGTACTGAAAATAAAAGAGAGATTTTAGAAACAAAATGTTATTGAGAATTGACACGTCTTCAGTTCGGAGCTGAAGAATTTGGTGTACTCTAAATCAAGGAAACTGAACCAGGATATTTAGCTTTTATTTTTTTAAAGATAGGAAGGAAGTCGCATTGCTTGCCACCTCCACGCTCGCCGACGACAATTGAGTATATCGTCAACCCACCTCACAACCAGGTGTCCAAAGCACTTTTTGTCCATCCTTGGCCACCAATCAATTACATTTTATTTATTCAAAATTTTTAGATTAACTTGTCCTTACCCTGCCGGCGTCATTGGCCTCGAAGTGTTTAATCTCGAGCACACTTTCCACGGTTCCTTTCACTTCGCTACTGATGGTATGTCTCTCATCATTGGTGACTTCTTGTCCATCCTTGTACCACACGACTTGAGGCGCAGGAACGCCGTCGCAGCGGACCTTGAGGGTCGCGTCGTCGTAGTCTTTGATGGTGTCTTTTACGAGGGGCTTGGTGAATACTGGCTCGCCGACTGGGAAATAGAATTGACGAATAAGGAAACAGTAAAAGTGACTAATTCAAAATTTGTGTCCAATAATTAATGAAGGATTTTGGCCTTAAAGTTAGCCAAGTTAGTTTTATAAGGACTAAATGACTGATTTACTATTTAATCTTGGATTGTATTTTGCAGATCATCCATAAAAAGGTTAGCTTTAATATTTCATCTGGCTAACCTTTTGGAAATGGAACAAGCAAAATGGAACACTAGGTCATGTGTGAGCCTTTGATGATTAGAGGACGCGACCTTCTTGAGTAAGTGTTTACTTACTCAAGAAGGTCGCGTCCTCCTCTAATCATCAAAGGCTCACATATGCACAAACGTGCGTCTTAATGACGTCACAGCTAATGTAGAATACTCACTGTGAACGGACAGCCTGGCCTGCTGCGCGGTCTCGCCGACCTCGTTCTTAGCCGTGACGGTGTAGACGCCGGCGTCGTCGACTCCGATGTTCTTGACGATCAGTTTGTACATTTCATTCTCAACGTCTTCTATGATGTCGTAGTTGGAGGACTGGGCTGTCGGTGTTATGGCGTAACCGTCTTTGCTCCTAATTAAGAAAATATAAATAATTGGAGTAGGTATTTATTACACTTTGTACTGACAGATAGACATTTTTTACCAATGTCTGCCTATCAAATTTATGTACATACATGTACCATATTGCTTACGTCCAATTAGAGAGACTCGTAAACGTGCGTTATTCGCTCCTACTCCTTGCAAAACGAAAGCCGGTATGCGCGCTCAACTTTCTGCATAGCATGACAACAACATACAATATGCGCTTCTCTGAAACTGATCCATTTGCTGCTTAACCTGCTTATTTTAGAAAGCCATCAACCATATCTTATCTGATAGTATTTAAAATAAAAATCATTGTACTATCAACTACATACCTACCTATTAACTTACTGTTCTTTATGTGCAAATTATAAGATCTGTTAAAACAGGTATATTT
Source organism: Eupithecia exiguata (assembly GCA_947086465.1). Classification (NCBI taxonomy): domain Eukaryota; kingdom Metazoa; phylum Arthropoda; class Insecta; order Lepidoptera; family Geometridae; genus Eupithecia; species Eupithecia exiguata. The sequence goes on along the minus strand of OX352228.1, from coordinate 14,410,746 downwards.
ATTGTCAAATGTTCACTAACACCATCCCTTTCTATTAGTAACTTGTGGATAACTATAAAACTTGGTTCACTTCTAGAAATAAGTTTATTCATGTTTAAACTGTTAATATTTAAGTGTTACTGTTAGGTATCTCTAAGATAAAAAATATAAAATAAGATAAAAAGTAAATTTTTATTTTGAAGTTTGAAGAAAAATTGACTCCTCTTTTTATAACGTCACTGGAAGCACAACACTCAGCGAGCACTATACTACACTACTGTTTCTACTTACTACGCGCCGATCTAAGGCAGTGTCAGCACTTACCATTTGACCTCTGCGATGGGATTGGCCCGGATGTTGGCGATGAACTCAGTCTCCTCGTAAGGCACTGAGGTGACGTCATGCAGACCTTCGATCTCAGGCCGTAGAAGAATGTCGAGGCGCGCCGAGCTCTCTCCTACGCCATAGTTGTTTGTGGCTTTGATTGTGTACTCGCCGGTATCTGCATGACGACCTGAGGAGCAGATATTTTCATATCAGTAAATGAAGGAAAGCTGCATGCTTCCGAGATTAATGAATAAATCATGCTGAACAATACACACAGCATCATCTAGCCCCAAAGTAAGCAGAACTTTTACTACGCCTGGCCCATTTTTCAATTACGAAGCTTTCAAGAATCTAGAAATACCTAGCCGGTCAAATAGTAATTGGAAAACAGAAGGGGGCAGCGAGCCAAAACCAAACCTGATATGTAAAATCTTAATGAAAATTACGTCAGCATTCATGTGATATAAAGACATCATAAGACCGAAGCAGTCATAAGACCAAAAGGTCAAATCTCACCAGTAGGAATATGTAGTCTGAAGGTAAACTCCTTCAGTCCATGGTCAATATCCCTCTCTTCAGCCTCAGTGACTATGGTCGCATCAGGGGTCAATTCTTCACCGTTCAGTAACCAAGACACGTGTGGTTGAGGGTCGGCAGTGCAGACAGCTTGCATCGTGACTGGCTCCCGTTGGAGCACTCGCTGCGCTTCGAGAGGAGTCGTGAATTTCGGCTTGCGAAGTTCATACTCCGCTGTGGGGAGAAAGGAATTTTGAGACGGTGTGGTATGGTTGATTTTCGAGTGGGGCGGTTATATTGAAGGAAGAAACTAAGCACTAATAATTACATACTTATGCTGAAAAGGCCAAGATATTCTACGAAATAAAATCGTAGTTTATAAAATTCTGGTGTTTGGACCATATCAAATGAATATCATGTACTTCGAAACCATCTAGTTAGAATAAGAGTCAGGAATATTATGTTGAAAGCTTGATTTCAGTTTATGAGAAGCTAAGTAGGTAATCAATCAGTCATAGTAAAATTTCAGTATAGGTTAAATTGATATTGATACTTGTAGACATAAAATAATTAAAAATAACTTACACGAAACACTAAGCTGTGCCGTCAGCACATTCTTGCCCAGATCGTTGCTGATCTCGCACTGCCACTCCCCAGCGTCCTTCAGGTTCACAGAGTCTATCTCGATCTTGTACAAGTTGCCGTCGTTGCTGATATGGACTCTGTTGCAAGGCTTGACTTCCTTGCCGTTGCACAGCCACTTGACTTTGGGCTTGGGGTTGCCGTCGGCGATAACCGTGTATACCAGAGGGAGGCCTTCAAAAGCGCTGCCGTCTTGAAACGTGCTTTCACCTAGTGTGGGGGGTGCTACAAGAGAAATTGAAAGATTAGTGGTAAAAATAAGAACTTATTTGGATGGAGAGAAAGTATGGTTGTCAGTTGGTCGTCTTTCGTCATTATGTTACTGGAAGTCATTTAAGTAGTATAGAAAGAAACAAGGGAAACCTTGGATTAATTAGTAACCAGAATCGAGGACTGAACAGCAGTCCATTTTCATTTAGCTTGCGTTTAAAATAAACGAACTTTGAATGTTGTTGCGTCTTACACTAGTAATTTTACGACTAAGAATCTATAAGAACTTAAAAATAAAATAAAATCGAATCAGAAAAAAATACTACCAAAGCTAAGTACATCAGCCGCTGAAATACCGAAAAATATTTACATGTTCATGAAATATAGTGCCAATTATGTACAGCTGTTACAGAAAGTTTACTGAGGTGTGTGGTACTTACAATCGTGAACTGTAGAGGTAAGGTAGTTGTATAGTTTGGTGTGTTTCCACGTACCTTATAAAGTAGATTGGTCCTGAGAAAGCCACGCTACTACCAAAGCAAAGATCGTGCAATAAAAAAGTGTTTTACCTTGATGATGTGATTGTGATGTGCCTTCTCAGTATCTCCTTCGCATTCGAGTGCCCCAAGTATTAGTATGCCAGAAGGGAATGTTATTACGCATGCGTGCTAAAACAAATACGGCAGCATTAGTCGAGTATACAACTGAACATTGAAGGATATGTGAGAATTTTCTGACATTTTCATAAAACCTTATTTATTTTATTTTCATAAAAAATGTTTGCAATCGTACGCATCGTACGTAAGGTAAACTTTAGAATTATGATAATAAATAGTTGTATGAAATTATCAGTTGAACTATTCAGCAATATTTGTGTTATAAGCGTTATGTAGGAGTTAGTGTCTCTGGTAGATCACTCAGCGTTATTTTTGTATCAGCCTTCATTTGTAAGAATGCCCTTCTGTTTTATTGACTGGACTATTACCTTTTTCGTCTTCGTGTGTAAGTATATCGTCTAATATGCTTCGTTGTCTCTGGCTTCGTCTCAACAGGGCTTCGATATCGTCATCTTCTTCAACCACGCTGAATAATTTATTCGCTCTCTTTCGCTCGACATTAGTTTCAGTCACATCTTTCGTTATATTCTCAGAGTTCTTCATAGGCCCTAATACTAACTCCTCTATGAGTCTATTTCTAACATCATCTACTTTAGTTTCTACATTTCTAAATTCGTTTTCGTCGAATTCCTTTGAAATGTGGATGAGTTTCTCCGTGATATCGTTTTCGAATATTTTTTGCGTCTTTTCTTTGAGAATCAGGGATTCTTCTTCACCTTCATCGGTGAAGTAGTCCTCTTTGAACGAAGAGGATCGAACGTACGAGTCTTTGCTGAATACTTTTCTGCTTTCATCGATGTCAAAGATGGATTTAGAAAGATCTTCGATGGAAATGTCCCTCGAGAGAGATTCGTTCTGCCAGCTCATTTCATCTTCCGAGACTGACATGATCGAGATATTTCGATTGGCGTGTGTTCTCGCACTTCTTGCGATACTTTCGTTGTCTGAATCGTTCGCTTCTTCTATAATCCCATAAGTGCCCCTTCTTATGTAATCGGGTATCGCGTAATGACCCAACTCAGAAAGGAAATAGCTGTGACTCGCAATCTCTTCTACTTCTAGAGAAGTTTTATGGGGCGCGTTTGGTTCGATGATCTTTCTGCCGTTATTATATTCCTCATCCTCGTAAAATACAGAAGTTGTGGTCATTTTGTGCAAAGTGTGCGTTTCGGCCGGACCTACCAGTTAAAATAGTAATGTTCACTTTAGGAGTATACGAGTAATTTACTGTATTTTAGACATGCGATGGGAGAATGCGTTATTTTTTAGAAGATAATATCGAAGCAATTTTGTAATGAGTTGTTAGAGATAATGGTTCGGCATTAGAGGGTGGGAGAGAGAAAGGTAGGAAGCTACATACTGACCTGTTATAATAGCACCGTGGGAGCGTGTGCTGCTGACTTTAGACATGACAATGCTGCCGTCTCCGCCTGTCTTGAACGTAGTTACAGTTTGGAAAACTCTGTCTAAACATAAAAAAAACACACGTGGAAGGTTAAAAACACAGGTTAAACATGCGACAAAGTGAGCGGAAATAGTTTCTCGCGACTAAAAGCTGTTTGCAGTTTGAAGGGAAGCTTGAAGCGCATTGTATACCTTCGATGCCAGCACTTAACGGTTCTTCTAGGGGTTCCTTTTTGATGGATTTACGCTTTGAAGACAGGCTTTCGTTGTCTGGAACTTCCTCGATCTTTTCTGGCTTAGTGGCTCCTTTTTCTCCAACCCGCTTTTTGGAGACAACGTCTTCTACGACGGGAGATTTGTTCTGTTCGTTATGGTTCTCATCCCAAATAGACTTCTCTTCGATGATCTCGGACTGTAACGCTGACTTTTTTACTTTAGCCTCCTGAGGTTCGTCTACTTTTTGGACGGTGGGTTTTTTAGATTTTTCATCGTCGTTGATGTCTTCCCAGAATGTCTTTTCTTCGGCTTCTTCGGGTGCAGTAACAGATTTTTGGGATTGCAGCTTCGGTGTCTCTACTTCTTCGATGATAGGCCGTTTGGATTTGCCAGCGTCTTCATCACCCCAGAAAGATTTCTCTTCAATCTCTTCAGCTACAGTTACAGATTTTTGAGATTTTAGCTTTGGAGTTTCCACCTCTCCAATAATAGGCTTTTTAGATTTACCATCATCAGCATCACCCCAAAATGACTTTTCTTCAATTTCCTCTGGCGCTGTTACAGATTTTTGGGACTTAAGTTTTGGCGTCTCCACGACTTCTACGATAGATTTTTTAGCTTTGCCGTCATCATCATCCCAAAACGATTTTTCTTTGATTTCTTGTGATTCCGTCACTGACTTTTGGGCTTTAAGCTTGGGGGATTCTACTTCTTCAACAATGGGTTTTTTTGACTTTCCGTCATCATCTTCATCCCAGAAGTTTTTTTCTTCAGCTTTTTCTGGCTCTGATATTGATTTTCTCGCTTTGCTTGCTTTTGAAGATTCTACCTCATCAATTGTGGGTTTTTTAGATTTGCCATCTTTATCATCGTCCCAGAATGACTTTTCTTCGGCAACTTCTGATTTAGAGACAGATCTTTCAGCTTTCTTAGCGTTTGGCTTATCGACATCTTTTGTATCAGCTGATTTAGCCTTTCCGTCCTCATCATCATCCCAAAATGACTTCTCTTCGACGGTCTCAGCCTTTGTTTTATCTTTTTTAGCCGACAGCATTTCTGCTATATCAACCTCTTCTTTCAAAGCCTGTTTGCTCTTCTTACTTTCATCCAGTTCGTTCTCTGTGATCTCTTGTTTCGTGATTCTCGAATGTACTTCTTTCGCTATTGGAAAACAACAACAGTGATGACAAACAAATTAAATAATGGGGACAATTATTATTATAGACGTCACAAATGGTATTCAAATGACAATAATCTACGTCAAACTTATATACACTTATTGACAAATTTTAATTGAATTACGGCATAGATTAGCTCTAAAAGCGAATTTAAGTTTGACATCTGGTGAAAGGACAAGTGCTACTGAACATTCAGTCGAGTGAATGCTTGGATGTATCTACTCATACTCATGGTTGGTATCTATAGGGCAACACAAACAACGTGCCGTCTACGGTGCTCTGGGTTATTCAAACTACTACTTTACCGAGACAGAGTTGGGTACTGATTCCTTTGGCGTAGCGGACTTGACATTGTCAAGACCTTACCATTGTGAGATTGTGTGTAGGTATGTGTTTCTGCGTCAAATTGTCGACGCCGAAAATCTTTGATGGCACTGAACAGGACTGAATTACTCTTGACTTACTTTTCAATTAATATATGTGTCTTATTTTATTAACTATAATATAAGAATATAGTTTTTTTGACAAACTCATGGAGCAAAACGTTAGATAGCATTTTCCTTCAAAATAGAATACAAATTAATAATGGTGTTGATTCTGTTGGCACTAAACTCAACTAATTTGACAGCACTAAATAGGTCGCATAGGTTGGTTAAATAGGTTCTTTTTTTTTTAAATAAAAGGACATCAATATTTTTGTTGCTGTCATATTAATTCAAGATATTGTGACGTCACGTTACTTCTAGCTGACCCTATCGTAAACAGTCCTAGCAACATAATATGAAGGCGATCCTCCTAATCAACAAAAATGACGTCACGTTTCTACTTCTATCTGACTCTATGATGAACAATACGCGGCATTCTAACTCCAACCCCCCTAACAATAAGCTTCACATCACAATACTCACTGTGCACGGTAACGGTCGACTTGGAGCAAACGCTTCCGAACTCGTTCTCGGCCCTCACTTCGTAATCGCCGCCGTCCTCTTCCTTCACTAGAGTTACTGTGAGGTGGTAGTTCTCTAATCTGTTACACAAACGCACAAGAGTTATGTTATGGCTACGTTTTAGGTTTAATATGTTTTGTATTGTTTCGATTTCTGGGACGCTTAGATGATATAACGCAGTATCCATCTTTAGGTCGAAACTACCACATAAATATTGAAGCGCTCGTTATTTTAACCACTTAAGAATACAAGAACTAAATTCAACAACCAGAATAGTAGTTTTGCTCGGGCGACCTCGATGACAGTCTATATTGTTTATTAAATATTTTTAAACTTACGCGATCTGAACACATATTTATAAATATATATTGTTTATTTATTAGGAAAATCGAACGAGCCATTAGTTGGTACGTAACTCAGGCTCTAAGCACCTTCTTACCTCTGAGTATCCCTGCCAATCTTGATCCTGGCATCCGTGGAGACTTCCTTCCCGTCCTTGAACCACTTGACCTTGGGCTCGGGACAGCCTTCCACCTCCACGTCCAGCTTCAGCGTCTTACCAGCGTCCACCGTCATGTCCACGAGACTCTTGGTGATGCGCGGTTTACCTGGAGATAAACAAACATTGTGAATTATTTAAAGAAGTGGTAATAATAGAGGGAGGTTGAGGTTGGTCTGTGCCTATTTCTATTAAAACGCGGCATGCAAATAAATTCGATGTGAATTGTAAGTTGTGGTTAATAATTTATTTGATAATACGAAGGTAGCAAATAGGTTATAAATATTTTGGTTGATATGCAACTTAAATTTCTAATTTTAAGTTCCACTGTTATTTATTTTTAATTTTAAGCCATTGATTTAATTGCTTATTTGAAAATGTACAAAAACATTGCACGCCATTTGATGCAATAAAATATTACTTTACTCTATGTACTGAGCCAATAAATTAAATAGCGCTATTACAAGTTGACGGGGTTATTCGGAACTAGATTTATCATTTCGCGTACTGTGTATATTTAATGATGTGTCAGCCAGTACAATCATGTTGATTCGAGCTAGAGCAGTTGCGTAAGACAGAGCTCACAATTATCCAAGCGCGGCGAACGATGCGAGCTGTGCAGTGTAACGACATGCCCACCCAGTGCGGCAAGCGAAGCGAGCATGTTGTATGGAAATGCTGTGCCAGTGCCCCGTACTGGTGTTCTCTAGCAAGGTCAAGACGCTTCACTTACTCTAATGCGGCTGCATCTCTAATGCATCTTATTATTATTACCCGATTTTATTAAGAAGAAGGTACTTACTGCCCCACTTCCTTTAGGCCTCACACGAGTCTTCACCCAAGTCTGACGCCTTGCAGGAGTATTGCCCTGCTAGCTGATCTCTATATCTATAGCAACAGAGGCCAACTTACTGTTGACAGTGAAGGTAGCTTCACAGGAGTCTTCTCCTAAGTCGTTGGTCACCTTGCAGGAGTATTGTCCCGCTAACTCCGCTGAGACCTCACTAAGAATGATCTTGTGAGTGCTTCCCGAGTCTACTCGAGTGAAGACTGATTTCTTTTCGGTGATCTCTACGTCGCCGAGGAACCTGGGGAGAAAATATCAAGATTTCTAAAAAATACTCATTTTGGCAGAAAACATGACACCAAAAAAAATGTAGTTTTGTTTGCACTTTCTTTTAGTTGGGCCTGTGTCAAATACTCAATATTGATAATTTATTTGAACCTTTCAGCAGCGCCATGTAGCTTAACTTAACAATGTGATTTTTAAGGTCCCGTACTTATACCTTGTACTATGGTTAGTTGAGTTACCATTTGACGCTAGGTTCCGGGTAGGCGTCCACGTCGACTGTGAACTCGACATTGATATCTCCAGCACCGGCCTTCTTGTTCTGCAGCCTCTGAGTGAAGACAGGACCGCAACGGACGTTGAGGAGGCAGGAGTCTGACACGCTGCCGTGGATGTTGCGGACCTAGGGATGAACATAGTGTAATTATCTATATTTTGTTCACAGCTAAATCGGCTATTGCCAGTGCAGGTTTTCTTTTAAAAGAGACAATTTATAACGTTCAAAGATTAATCTTCATGCCTGTTACCAAAGTGAAAACCCTTTACAAATTGCCTGGGGTTTTTATCGTAAATAATTAATTAGTATAGATACTTACCTCACAGGAGTACTCGCCGGCGTCGGCGCGCGCGGCTGAGGAGATGACGAGCGAGTGCGCGGAACCGGAAGACGAGATCTTGATAGACGACGACTCGGTTATCTCTGTCTTGTTTTTGAACCTGTGAAAGTAATCAACGAAATTGTATGAGCGTATCAGGAATAGTGTGAGCGCGAAGACTAGTCGGCCGCCTCAGGTTCGCTGGATTGACGAAGTGGAAACCGTCGGTTTCTCGCTAGTCGAGCTGTCTGGAGAAGTTTTGTATCGGAGGCGAAGCACGCTGAGCTACAGGAATAATGTTTGTATATTTTGTTTACAAGTATCTAAGATTATAGCAAACCAAAATAATATCACATGAGTACAAAAACGTCATATATCACCATTACCGTAGTTGGTTGGTATCACCGAACTTACCATTTGACAGTAGGCGAAGGGTCGGACTCAGTCTCAATCTTGAAGGTTACAACCTCCTTTTCATTGCAGACTTTAGAAGCTCCCATGGTCTTGGTGACGCGTGGCGGTGACGTTACCTGCCATTGCCAGAAGTCTGAGCATTGGCTGATTTCGTTCCTGTGAAGAAATAAAGGTTAATCTAGCCCAGCAATTCGTGGTTGATGGTGTATGTTTTGATCTCATTATAAATATACTTATTAAGAATTCTATGTACACATGAGACAATACATGATTATCTCACGTGTACATAGAGTACACATTAAATGATGACTATGGTGGTGATCAATTCATGATTATGGTTATTAAGAATAAGGCTATAATCTTTTTATTTAATTTACAGTAAAGTAATCAGATTATCATCAACAACTCCCTATCAACCAGATACATACTCGTAAAACAATACAAGGGATCTCCCTTGTATTGTTTTACGCCCCTCGCACATAGATAAAGAGAGATGTGGAGGTAAATATGACAAAAATTGTTTGTGCTAAAACCTATGATTGCTAGTATAAAATATACAAGGAGAATACTCACTTAGCGACGACAGAATAAGAGCCAGTATCGGTTAACTTAGCATCTTTTATGATAATCTTGTAAATGTACTCTGTTTCCTTCACGATCTGGATGCGCTCGGAGCTCTTGATCTCGACGCCATCTTTGTAGAAGGAGACGTCCGGTGTTGGTGAGCCTTCTACTTCGATTGTCACGGTATGGGTAGAGCCGGCCTGATGGGAAATTACGTCGTTATCAATATAATTATGTATATTATAAAGGAGTAAGTAACTGACTGACTGACAGAGAACGCACCGCCCAAACCGCTGGTTCTAGAGACTCGAAATTTAGAGTTTGTTCCTTTTAGGGTGAAGGAGTGTAGTGTACTAAGAAAGGAATTTGGAATATTCGCACTTTGAGTTTGCTCACTGTTTTTGAGCAGCAAAGTCACCGTTTTCGAGCGGGAGTGGTGAAAAGATATTATTATTCGTTTTGTCGTAGTACTTCGTAGAGCGTGCTACGACGCTACGCCGTAGCAAACTATAGATTTCTACGTACACTTGTTTTTTGCGGCAAACTAAAATATATAGTTAGTTTTATTTTTTACTTTAATGTAGGCCTGTTTCTTTACCATGTTTATCATCAATACAATACAATGACTCTTTATTGTACACCAAATAAGACAGATACACAGGACAGGAAAGAACTAATACAAATAACGTTGTACAATGGGCGGCCTTATCGCTTTGAGCGATCTCTGCTAGGCAACCTTTGGATCATCATCATCATCATCATCATCAGCAACCACACTTTACCCACTCTTGGGTCCATACCGTTTGGTGGGAGGGCATAGACTGCTGAGTCTTACCCTCCCACCAAGCGAATGGGTAGTCGGTCTTACGAACCCTACCAAAGCTATTATAACTGTCACAACTCACCATGCAGGTCTGGTTGTCCACCTTCTTGATCTTGGGCGGTTGTTTAACGATGAGTTTCATGGTGGTGGTATCCTCCCCGAGGTCGTTGCTCGCTGTCACGTGGTACTCGCCTGCATCAGCTGAGGTCACATTCTTGATTACGAGAGACATGCTCTCTTCGTCTTCGTACAGGAATCTGAAAGGAACAGATAGAAACGGAACAGAATTAGTTGTTTTTACAATAAGGTATCTACATATTACTTATTATTGTAACAATGTTACGTTACGACCCATTGTTAAGTGTTAGGTATAAAACACTTTGCAAGGAGGCTTTTGCGCTTATAATGTTATTTGCAACCCAGAATACAGGTACAGACGGTGGAGGTGCAGACGGTAGTGACTTTGAAGTAGATGTTAAGTACTAGGGAACAAAGTATATTTTTTTTCAGCAGATATACACTTACTTGTGCCTGGTGTCAGGTTCAATCAACTTCCCATCGTGCTTGAAGACAATGGAAGGTTTAGGGAATCCTTTGCACTGCAATTCCAACATGGCGGAGGCGCCGGCGGAGACGATGGCGTCTCGGTGCTCGATGACCAGGGTCGGCTTCTCGGGCTCGCGGTGGAGCTCGTTTATGGCACCTAGGGGGTAAATCATTCATTATTGCAGCAATTCTGATTCTTTTTCTTTCATTTACTTAATCTAAAATTTATTTGCGGAAGTAGCCGACATTATAAATAATTTTGTTATTTTGTTAGTACCTATCCACTAGTCATACTCGATGTAGAATATTTGTAAACAAAGAACGATACTAATGAAAAAAAAGAAATTGAAATTTTGGGGGCTGCTTTTTTGGATATGGTGTTGGACCTGTTCAGCTGATAGAAGGAAAGATGGATCAATTTTACTACAAAATTTTTTATAGATAGATGATCATTCATGAACAATGTTTACAATTGTATTTGAAAATTAAAAGTTGTATGTAGACAGGTATTTTGAAATAGACTTAATTAAACAATTAAAACATTTAAATAATTGTTTAGTAAATTAAATACATTGTCTCTAATCTAAAGAACTACCTACCAAAATTAGAGGTTTACATAGTCAAAATTTAAAAGTCATCTAATGAGTACAAACACTTTTTCTACAAAAGCTTTTTAATTGGGATTTTAAAATATAAGGAGTATTAATGCTTTTTAAGTGAATAGGCAAGGAATTAAATAATTTAACAGCTTGGTTCTTAGACCCATACTTCACCAAATTTAACCTAGGCCGAAAAGGAGTGTCGAGATTCTTCCTTCTTGTATTTATCCGTTATTGCCTTTTGTTCTATCGATTCATACTTATAAGGAATGCCGAAAACATCTATAAGAACTACTAATATATGTATAAAGGCTCGGGATTGTCAAAATGTTAGTCTTACAATTATCTGCCGTGGACATGCTAATAACTATTAATTTTAGTTTAAAATGTATTAAATTGCTTTTGTCTTTACGCATAAAATATTTGGAAATTCAAATCGTTCTTAATTATATGATCACAAATATAATTGTAAGCAATATCGCAATTAATAATACTATACTAGTAGCAATAGGAAGGATCTTAAATCGACAAGTAATGTATGTTCCGTATAAAAAGACGCGGCAACTGAGTGAATTTTAGGTTAAGTATGTGGTTTGTTTACAAACAATCCATATCGAATTTGGCTAGTATCTAGAATGATTGTCGAACCTAAAGGAATGTATGTAAAGTACCTAGAATGTCTGTGCCGTTCTTGGTCAAATAAATATACCTTACAGTAGAAATAATGTATACCACTGTCAGAATTTTTTTTTTGTCCGGCCCACCGATACGCCGCCGCCCATAGAAACAAACGTAGTGACAGTCAGAGGCCTATTTTAGTTACAATCTTTACAAAAATTCGCGCTCCAATACATTTATCATCGATGTTCTGGCTCATTATTACACATATGTAGGTACACGCCGCGACGGGATATTGGGAACTCGCGTTTGCTAGGTTTTTGGCGTCTAATGCAAATTTTAATGTACTTGCATTTTTGGGTGGGCGCCTAGGTTATTGAAGGTTAAACAACATAAAAAGCACTTTGGCACATTAATCTCTGCAATTGAGCGAGGCTAATATTAAACCTATTGCACCTTGATAACAAATAAATTATAGTATAAAATTTGACCTGTCTAGAAAGTTATTGAAATCTGGAATCTACACAGATTTACCTGAACCTACATTTTGTTACTAATGAACTAACCTTGCACAGTAAGCTCCGCAGAGCACGATATATTGCCGGTGCTAGTCTTGGCTACACAGGTGTAGAGTCCCGCGTCTTCTGGCTTCACATGCTGGAACACCAGCGCCAGAGAGTCTTCATCATCTCCCAGCAGCACCTTGAACCGCTCCTCAGGATCGAAGGCCTGCCCATCACGTTTCCAGCTGAAGGAAGGCTTCTCACCTTTGGCTAGGAGGCCTTCGCCGCCAGGGGGCAGCTCGAAGAAAATGTTTTTGTCGTCTGTGAAGAGAATAAAGGCTAATAATTATACAGTAAAGAAACTCATAGTAGTCAGGCGAAAAAAAGGAAATAAATCGACGCTGTACTTGGCGAAAATGACATAACCTCTAGTCAATCGGGTGCAGAGTTGTCCCGAAGAGCAGACAGAAACATGAGATCTTGTTAGAATCCTTATTGATATGAGAGCTTTGATAGAGCCAGAAACCAATGCAGCCTTTGCTCATTATAAATAAGACACCCGTTACAATTATTTCTTAGATGAGTGAGCCTCAATGTCGTAGTGTGTGTAGTGTACATATAATGATGAATCATTTTGAATTGCCATAATTAACCGTTAATCGGTAATGGATCACTCAATATCCATGAAAGTTATGGTTATTTTACAGCATTATAAAAATAACATTCAATATCGTATATCTAAGACAACTATGCAATAAACAAAACGTCCAGACTTTATAAATAGCATAGCAAGCAACGTAACTGTCGTAAACAAACTGGAGAATGTCCAAATACATTTGTAAAACATTTTAGACACGTATTAAAATACGACAAAACTTGTTGGGTAATGTTTACTGAATAATGGATTATGTTTACTGTTACATAACAAAACAAGTACTCGTTTGCATCAAAACGGAGAGGAGATAAAACTCGAATAGAGATACATTATGCCGTGATGTAAATTGGATACTTAATGGTTATCTTAATGGTTTTATCACAGCTTGTATCCGCTTTGGTACAACCCGGTCCTCATAACATTATGTTTCTGTGTTCACTGACAAGCCAGGTTGGAATAAAACTCTAAAAGAACTTAATTTTTATTGGTCTATGAATTCCTCGTCATTAAACTTGAATTAAACGAATGTTGATAGAATTTGCACTACCCCAATTCTTGTCCCGTTGGGTGTCGTAAGAGGCGACTATGGGACATACACCGCAGACATAAGCGCGTCTTGCAGATAGATCAACCATCGAACTGCGATCCCAGGGATTATGGGCATTACCCACCATGATCCAACAAAGCTATTATCAGGGGGAGGCCTGCGTCCAGCAGTGAACCATTATAGGCTGTTGAGGTGAGGGTGATTGGATAATTGATTTTAAACTTTGTAACGTATTCAGAGAAGGGCAGATGATGTACGAGAGAACGAGGAGTAGGTGGCTCTATTTGAAGGAGAGTAACTCACCAACAACAGTGACTTTGCACTCAGTAGTGACGTCACCGTGCTTGTTGGCCGCCTTGCAAGAGTAGGTGCCGGCGTCATCTGGACTGACGTCAGGGATGACCAGCTCATAGCAGCCCTTGTCAGCGCGAGTGCGGATAATAGAGATGCGGTCGGATTCTGTGGTGGAGGTGATTTCTGCTCCATCGCGGTAGCTGTTGAAGACGTTTCAGTCAAAGCTCAAAAGATCAGTAAAACAAGTGAATGGAGAGGGAGGCAGGGTTTAGGTGGCTATTACTTTATGCGAAAAGGATTAAGAGATACCTTACGACAAATCTAAAATAATGCAAAATAAAATATACTGTGAGTATAAATTTTTAAAATACTGTCTTCCCACTGCTAGGTCTACTACTTTTTTTGTATGTCATTTAGCCTTGGGCTGTACTGAACTAGTTAAGCAAAAAATAATCAATCATGCAATCTTAAAGAGTGCCGTTGAAAGAGTTAACGATCACAAACAATGCATTAAATCAAATGTATTCCGATGTTCAGTGACGGGACTAGTTTTTCTACAGTGTTCTACTTACAAAAAGACTTTCGGGTTGGGTTCTCCCTTCACCCTTATCATGAAGCGAAGGTAGGTGTTCTCCAGGATCTCAGTGTCCTTGAGAGCCACCAGAAAGTAGGGAGCATTGAGCTCACTACGCTTCTTCCTTTCTTCAGGAGTCACTAAAATGTTGAGTGTTATGTCAGCATTGACCAAAGAGAGGTCTTATTCTCGTCATATCAAGACCTATTATTTGCTATGGTAAGTAAATGATTTTATTTAACGGAATTGCCAATTTTATTTCCACTTTTAATAAGATTGCTGTCGATTCCATTTTTGCATTTGAACTCAACTAATTTAACAGCACTGAAAATGTCACTGTCCTGTTTATTTAGATCGTAAAGAAAGGGACAGCAACATTTTAAGTACTGTAATATTAGTTTAGTTTATGCAACAATAAGAAAAGGCACATCGTCTAAGATCGAACATTTTACAAGTCCCTTGTAAAATCATACGACGAGAATAAGAGCAAAGAGAAACCATGCACCAATTCAACTTTGCGACAATAGTGAACAAATTGTTTACGTCATTAGAAAATACAGGAAAATTAACACAGTACACATATAGAACCAAACTACGTGTTACAGCTTTACAATGACTTAATAATGATGACGCGATGATACATGCATTTACTGATCAAATGATGTCAAAATCAAATCTGAAATGTTTCAAAATATTATATTAACGTCGGTGTTTGAGAAAGCTAGTAAATTAAACATGAGAGTTATCATTGAAGATTAAAAAGATTGCCTTGCCAACCAAACTACTAAAATAAACTAGCGCAACAAGGTCACATCAACGTCGCTTGTACCTACATACTAGCTTTCTCAGACGATGGAAGAAGTAGAACAAACAACTTACTCTGGTAAACATACAACTGAGCCGTGCAATGGGCATTTCCCTTGACATTTTCCGCGCGGGCAGTGTACAGCCCAGTATCTTCCTCCCGGCAATGTTTCAACACCAGCATCTGGTCAGTTTCATTTCCAGAGATGGAGCAACGGTCCATAAAACGGTCGGTCATGGGCTTGTTGTCTTTCAACCACGTGACTTTGACAGCTTCGGTAGACGCCTGCAGCTTGCATCTGAATGTGGCGTTCTCGCCGGCTGTGAAGTCACATATTAGTTAGGAGAGCTCGTACGGGTGTGTTTATATGACTGTTTAAGTACTGTTTTACGTAAATGAGAATTTTGTGTGCCAATTGCGATATTAAATTAGATCGACACGAGTATCCCTAGTGTTGCCAATCTGTTTACAGTATCAAGGTATACCGTACGAGCCCTTGATCGAAGAAGCGTTAGAGTAATGTAAAGTGTAGGTTAGATTCTACAAGCGTATGTACAAGCTCTATAGTGTGTCTACTCCATGTTTCTACATTCTACCTGTGTGGGTACTTACGCTCGATGGAAGCGCCTTCGAGAGTGGTGGTGAAGATAGGCTTTCCATCGTGAGACTTTGAAACCGACTTGATAGATTCGAGCAGTCCAGTGCTGACGGATCCGTTAGCGATAGCAGTTTTAGTAGTAGAGCTTTCGTAAGACGATCCGTTCTTGGAGCTCGCATAACTGCTTTGGGTAACTGACGAGGCACCTCCGACTTTATTACCATCAACGGAAGATTCAATGCTTATATTCGAGCGGCTTTCGACACTTGCGCCCTCAATGCTTGCGCCTTTACCGTACTTAGACGCAATGCTGTCGATCTTGCTGGCAGATGTTGAGTCATATTCGACGCTGGACGTTCCAGTCTTGCTCTCTAACTTGGTTTCGATGCCGTACTTAGAGGCAATGCTGTCAATTTTGCTGGCAGACGTCGAGTCAAATTCGACGCTTGACGTTCCAGTCTTGCTTTCAGACTTGGTTTCAATTCCGTATTTAGCAGCGATGCTGTCGAGTTTGCTGGTGGTGTCAGAATCAACGGCATAAGATGACCCCTCGGTTTTGCTTTCGTAGTTCGACTCAATTCCATATTTGGAGCCTCCCTCGATCTTAGAGCTGGAGTATTTAGACTCGTAGCGGGAGGATGCGGATCCTTCGACAGAGCCGCCGGTTTCGTACCGTCCGCTCTCGATGCGCGAACCGCTTTCCCTGCGAGAGGAGTACGATGACAGACCGGTGCTGTCGATAGTTGATGACGTTTCGTAGCGACCGCCGCTTGATAGCTTACGGGAGCTACTGGAGTACTCTATATAAATTGAAAAATATGGACATTATACCTCAATACAAACAGATTAGCGGTCAAATTCATTGTATGGTGATACTAACCTCCAGATAACCGCAAACTGCGGTTATACCTAGACATCTCTTCGGCTTCCTCGGCGGTTACAGCTTGACTGCTATCGACCACTTGCGGTGAAATTTCTCCCCCACGTTCCTTTTTTACACTTTCTGCTGTTTTTTCAACAGTTTGTGTTTTATCTTCTAATTTGGACTCAACTTGAGACTTTGCAGCACTTTCTATTGTTTTTCCAACAGTTTGTGCTTTTTTTTCTACTTTGGTCTCAACTTGAGACTTTGCAGCACTTTCTATTGTTTTTTCAACAGTTTGTGCTTTTTCTTCTACTTTGGTCTCAACTTGAGACTTTGTAGCACTTTCTATTGTTTTTTCAACAGTTTGTGCTATTTCTTCTACTTTGGTCTCAACTTGAGATTTAGCAGCACTTTCTGCTGTTTTCTCAACAGTTTGTGTTTTCTCTTCTACTTTAGTCACAACTTGAGATTTTGCAGCAGCTTCTGTTTCGGCAGTTATCACAGTTTGTTCAGTTGTCGACTGCGATGTCAGAGATTGACTTTCTACCTTTGTGCTTGATGATACACTGACTGCGCTCGACTCGTGAGCTTCAGAGATAGATGAAATCTCAACAAATTCAGTTTTGGAAACCTTGGATGCTGCACCAGCTTCTAAAGAAGCTTTCCTTTTTGATTTTAGTTGTTGCAGAGATTCTTCTCGAGTCAAGACGACTTCTTCCTCGACTCGAGAACGTTTTTCTTTGACTTCCTCTTTCACTTCAGCTTTAATTTCAGTATGTTCTCTCTTTTTCGATTCAGTGGCGGTAGATTTAGATGTTTCTACAGAGACAGTTGTTTGAGATTCAGTGACTGTTGTTTGTTGAGATTCAGCCGCAGCTTTCTTCGCTGGAGCTTGATCTTCAGGTTCTGCTTCGGCTCTTCTTTTAGGCTCAGCAGCTTTGTTTTTAGGCTCAGTAGCCTTGTCTTGAGGTTCTGCAACCTCTTGAGGTTCAGCTACTTTTTCCTCTTCTGTTTCAACTTGAAGATCATCAGCTGCGTGCTCAGCTAATGCAACTATAAAACATTTTTTATTATAACAACTAATCTTTTAAATTATAATCACATTAAAATATGCTACTGCCTACTTACCAACGTCACTGGCGTATTTCCTAATCTCTGTCAACCAGTTGTTCTTGACTACCTCTTTGTGAGCAGATAAGGTTTTGACAGCCGAGCCGTCTTTTAAATGAAGCTCGAACTTTAGAGGCTCCCCTGTATCTTTGATCTCAACTTCTGGAAGCTGCAAAAATTGTTTTAATATATTCTACTCTATGTCATGAAATATGAAGGTGTATTTGACCCCATTACCTTACCTACTTATATGAAAAAGCAAACCTCATTATTTACAGTCCATTAGAAGTTTCATAATATCAGACCACGTAAAGGTAATTTGTTATATGATTACGATACTATTACAAAAGTCAGAGGCGCTTGGAGTTTGTCCAATAGCAAACATATGGTTTTTTCTATTGGGTTATTTTAGGAGAAAATTTCATGATCACTAGTTAATGGAGAGAAGCGTAGGCGATTCTTACCGGAAGCTGTTTGCGTAAAGTGAATGCAATGACGTAAGATTCATAAGTGTGCTAAAGTTTCTTGGAAAAAAGTTTGAGTAAATCAACATTATGGGGCGATCTTTTATGATTGTTATACAACTTAAGTCTTAGTAACCTTTGACCTACACTTAAGGACGTTCATAATTGCTCTACAACCATTTTAATAGCCTTTGTAACGTTAAAGAAAACAAAACTTACTCTTATGATATCCTTGAGAACAAAGACACTGCGGTCATCGGACACCCGTTTAACCTTACTGACAAGGATCCTGGCTTTAAAGAGAAATAGATATCTCTCGTGGGCCTTGCCGTCGGTATCGGTGACCGTGAACCAGTCGTGGGTGAGGAGTCGGCCGAGCTTGTGGATGTTACCGCGGAAACCTTCGATAGAGGATATGAACTTGTTGTCTGTCGCCCGGTTCGGAACACCAAGGAAGAGTTCTAATGCCTTCTGGAGGTCGGTGCAGTCTTCGTTTAGACGAGTGGAGTATTTCACTAGTTCCTGTAAGTTATTGGTCCATTGAAGTAATGCTTCTAGAGCAAAGTAAATTAAAGTTAATGGCAAAGTAAATTAAAGTTAATGAAAACAATGTAAATGAGCCGTTTTTGAGATCACGATCACTACAGTTGAAACGAGAGGAAGTAATTGAAGATGCGTGAATGAAGGGGGTGATAAAAACGAACCTTTAGAAGAAGTTGGTAGTCGTTGATCCTCTGTATGGGAAGTTTGAGATGTTCTGTAATACCCTTGTCGTCACCAAGTTTGTCTGCTAAGACCTAAAAATATTGTTTAAAATCACAACTCTATACCATAAACTAAACAGCAATCGAATAATCATAGTTTCACTATAATGCGTTTTCGAAGATTCAATTTAGCCTACATTCAATTCGGGACCTAATCCGATAGGCGTAGTACGATATATCGTCTGACAGCACATGCATTGGGGAGTAGGTACTGGCTGCTGCAAGTACCTAACCCCCAATGCATGTGCTGTCGTACCAGCTCTGTTTCGATCGAGTACTATCATATTGACGGGATTGAAATATCGAAGAAGTGAGGTGAAATGTCATTAGCGACTAATTTGCAGCCGTTGAGAACTCTCTACTGATAGTGTTTGTTAAAAGTGTCGTAGCCTTTTGTAGGCTTTGATTTGATTGTTTATAGGGGAATTTTTACTGAACTTAAAATAAAACCAATCTGGCGTAGGTATAGTTTAGTACTATAATGTCGATTCGCCATGCACTTTTTGCTTTAAAATTATGACAATATCATGGCTACTAAGGATGATGCTCTCCAAAATATACTAATCAGACAATTAGCATCTTCGTCGCTATGACAAAAACTTATACTTATAAACTTATACTTAAACTTATAATGTATAAAAACTTGCGTCAATTAAAATGTAATTTCCCGATTATCTTTTGAAGAACATATGCCGAAATTTTTGACTAAATACAAGTGGTTAAAGATTTATTTTATTTAAAAGAGTTTTTTGTCTAACTAAGACTTCGCTCAAAGTCGTTACAAATGCCCATGTTGTTACAATTAGAGCTTAATACAAAGTAAACATCATAACTCAGACAAATCAATTTTCCTCAATTCTTGCAAAATACGAAAACTATGAATTGATGGAAAAACGGCAGGTTTGTGTGGAACGGATTTAGAGCACCTTGACACATTGAGTTGAAAGCTCGAGGAATACTAACGCGCAGTAAATGTTTACAGCTGGGGAAATGGGTGATTTGGGGGAACTGGTATGGTACCGTGGAACCGTGTGCGTGATGTAAGCCGTGCAAGTGAACAAGGTTGCACACAGCTTGAAGATGAAGACACAATGGATGGATTTATGGAATCGCAAAGTTCGATTTAGAAAAGTAAACATTGATATTGGCAGAGCTTGCGTGCTTGATATTGTGATTACATCAGAGTACCTATGTTGATTGAGAGTGGGAGAATGGAATTTAGAGTGGTAATTAGAAAATATGAATATACTAACAGAAGTAGCTTAAAGAAATACATTGTTGTAGAAAACAACGAGTTGGTGTAATAGCTAACTATTAAATTAAATCAAACGAATTCCTATGGGCACTGCCAACAAAACTTGTAAACTTGTTGTAGAAAAAAGAAAGTGCCGTAATATCATTTCATTCTAAAAAAACAATAAATTTGTGGAAAAAAGTTTAAGACAGCCAACTATAAAAACAGAAAATGAAGCTGAAAACTATATAATTATACAGGTAGTAACTTCATAAATTCTGTGTATTAATAGAAAAAGCTGATAAATATCGTCAAGATATTTATTTAACATGATAGACAGATACAAAGGTAGCCGACCAGAATAAGCGCACCGACTGCTCTACATAACTACTTGTAGTGGATTTTACAGGTAAACAAACGCAACAGATTAGAAGGTGTAACAATTTTCTTGGAAGAAAGCGGAAAGATACATCGTATCATCAGAACTGAGGATAAAATTGGGTAAGTGTCATCATAAGACATTGACTTTGGGGCAAATTGAGCTTCATTAATCCATGTGAACATATGCCGTAATTGGGTCAAGGTCATCTAGCCGAGCTTTAGCGTCGCGCGCGAGTCCTCGCGCGGAGTCAGCTGAAAAACATTACATATTGCGAAACTCATCCTCCCACGCGAACTAGAAATAAACCAGACGCGTTGCTGGTAACACTACACCGTAACATTGAAAATTTTAAAATCACAGTATTTTGCGGTGGTCTAATAATACCGGCCGGTAAGGGGATGCTTGTACCTGAGCGCGCAGGCGGCAATGCAATCACGAGAACACAATCACAGTCACACACTTCACTCGGGCGAGTGGTCGAAGGTCGATGCGCTGGAGCGAGCGAGGTGGTCGCGGCCGCGGCTTCCGAGCGACTGCTGAGTGCTGCCGCTGCCCACTCTGCCGCTAAACATAGCCCACGGGCAGAGCGAGGGACGAGACACATCTCACCGGCACACCCGAGGAAAGTCGACCTAGGTCCTTGCGCTTCAAGGCTGACAAACAAACCTTGAAGTCTTCTCCGTGCACAGCAGACTCGAGACTTAACTAACACCAGTTGAAAAACGAGCCTAACTTCAGACCAGAAATGGAAGTCGACCCAAGGTTCCAGAATCAATTCAAGGCCGAAGAACAAACAGACTTCTCAGCACAGCTTCTCATACAAGACTTGCAACTGGAAGCTGGTTGAAAATCGAGCCATTTGCCAAGCCAAGTTTAACTCAATTTCACACGGCAATGCACGCAAAGTTCATATTGCATCTTACAACCAAACGTGAAAGGTAAACAAAGGTGTTATGTTAACAAATAGCGATCGTCTAAGTCTTAATAGTAAATAAATAAATACTGCTGGCTATTTATTTAAGAACACACAGGATCATCTAGCCCCTAGCTAAGCAGAGCTTGTGTTATGGGTGTACGACTACAATGATATACTCAATTATTATTATTAAGAGCCTGCACTATCCCACTGCAGGGCAAAGGCCTCCCTTTCCACCTTCCATTCTTCTCTATTGTCAGCCAGTTGTGGCAACTCTTTGTTGTATGCGTCCAGTTCGTCTCTCCATCTCGGCCTGGGCCTTCCACGCGGTCTTCGCTTATTACAATACATACATACAACAAAAATTTACAGATCATACAAACATTTGTCCCAAGGCGGGAATCGAACTTGCAACCTACTGCGCCACAGGCGGCCTTCGCCCACCGCGTCACATCGTGTTTTAAGAAAGAGCATCTCAATATCTGATGGATAGCTGTGGAATTGTTGCACCTGTATTTAAAGATGACTACTGACGTTGTTCAAATCTAAAACAACAAAGTTTTGGCACTGTAAACTGCAAGTCTGCGATTAGCAGTTTGGAAGAAGCTTCGCTGATTTGAAACCACAATGAATGTCTAATAAATAGTTGAGGAATAATTATTTGTGGAATTGAGTCAGTTGTGACGGGTATGCGCGACGCGTAGGATTGTTTATTCTTGAACTATCTAGCGTTGTTCACTAAACACTCATTTTGTAAACATTCGGGGGCTTAACACCTGGAATTTTCCACGTCATTCTATAATTCAGTTGGATGTCCAGTTCTAACTTATTAGTTCATCGTTCCTTGTTAATTGCTCTCTTACATATTTCAGCATCATCATCATCATTTCAAGATTCATGATTCAAAGATTTACTAGCGTTAAGCATGGTAATACACAGGTGGTATAAATATACATAATGTGTTCATGTTTCGCTATGGTCTAGCATGCAATAATACAATTAAAATTGGAGATAAAAAATTCAAATACAATTTAAAAAATCATAAAAAATCCTATCAATCAGCCATTTAAACAATACGAAATAGTTGTTCATTAAAGTTCCTTTGATATCTTAATATATAGTTTTATACACATTGACAAGCAGCTTTTAGTATACTTGGCCGAAAATGTGGGAGTTTCTATATGAATCATAAGTAATATATTTTTATGTTGTTTTAAATTGAAGAAAATATATGTAGTCTGATTGAACAAATCATTTTAATCGTATGTTATTGTTATTCTTAATCAATCTATTCGGGTCTCTACATAGTCTAGGAATTTTGTCGCATTTAAGGCTGACAATATGTATCCATTGTTAGAAATAGTTCTCTGTTGGAATGTGCCTTACTTGGTCCCTTTGGTCTTAGTCTTTCTTGTGGTTCTCAAAAATGTTCTTAATGTCATCGGACCATCGGGCAGTTGGTCTGGCCGATATGGTCCGATGGCCTTTTTGGTTGTTTGGCATCCCTTTCGTGTAACCAGTACACTATCATCATCATTCACAGCCAGTTTGAGTTTGGCTTCACGAAGTACCTATGTGCCATCCACCACCACTTTCTAATACAAATCAGGTGTCGTTTATGAAAGAAAACATACTAGTACCACAGATGAGGTAATGTTGTGCTAGTATCACTACATGTAACTTTGTGACATCCATTGTCTAGTCTAGGATCGAAGGAATCACATGAAGGAATCCTGTGTAATGGGGCGGTTGCCCCCGATATGAGTGCAATTGACAGCTCTCATACTCGGCATGCGGACTATTCTAGTAGTTGGCGCGCTGCCTAACTGCTGATAACGGCGCTTGCGCATTGGTATAAACTCAGGATGAGGGATCTAACGGAATTATTAATCGAATCATACGAATAATATGAAAAGGGAATGTGTATGGTTTGTTTGTTTTAATTTTAAACTTAGTCGCTTTAAAGTAGTCGTTTCTACTCGTCGTTGTTTTTAATAAGCGCTTTGACTATAATTTACTTGTTATGAAAAAACTAAAAACCGATTTCATGTTCCTTAGTATTTACACGTTTTTAAGTTTTTTGGGACAAATACTTTTCCCCAGTGAATATATTTTTATGAAACCACCTCGGGATAACAGTACATTAGCGACGAACATACTTAAAACCATATATATAACAGCCGAACATAGAACCTCATCTTCGGTTTTTCGTTTTGTCGGCTAAAAAGCGTAGCCTTAATATGGAGGTAATACCTAATAGTATTTATCTAAAGGTGATGGAAGAAGTGATGTGAATTTTATTCTACAACAGTAATACAGATTCGAATAATACAGATGTGCGACGGACTCTACCTACTTGCGGTATTAAAAATCATCACGTATCATAAAATTAATAATACTTTTATTGATATTATAGTTACTTATACTTATAAGATTATTATTATTATTACTTACCTATAGAATTTTCATACATTGGAAGAAAGCAAAAAATAAATTAATACTAATAACGAAAATTTAAGGGCTCTTATTCATTGTTATAATCTATCTAAGAATTTGACCTTTTTTAAGTGTACATTTTTGTATTTAGGGAAAAAAATAAGTTTTGATTTTGATTTTATCGTTAACGGTACGACGTACGCCCTCTACATATATGTTAGAGTAAAAAGTACTATAAAATACTACAGGAAGATTAACATACTAGTTCGTTGCTTGCCAAGTTTCTATCCCAACCTGAAACCCATCTAATTCCAACGCAGCGATACAGATGGCGCTCTCAGTCATCAGAAAAGTTGGGTAAATATTGTGTAGATGTCGCTAGTTGAATTTGGGTTCCGCCAATTTATTTTTAGAGTTACCTCCCGGGATATTACATCGTGGTTCAATACCAGTATGTTATATCCCGTAAAATCTCGTTCATTTGAAAATGTTTAGATGGCGTTGCGAGCTTTCCGGCACTGACTTAAAGCTAGGAAGAAATTTCAAACACAGCAGCGAAATCCAACATCAAAATTGATACATTAATTCATGCAGTTTTTGACTGAAATCCAGATTAACCTGAGGAAAATCTTAGTCGAGTGTAAGCAGCATGGTTAATGAATGATTACTCAGCAGTACGATCGATTCGAGCGGGATAGGTCGCGCTGGACAAAGCTCGCGCTCGCACATTATCCAAGTGCGGTGAGCGAAGCTAGCCGCCCATAGCTCACAGTAGCTGTGTAACGAGATCCACAGCAAGAGCTTGCAGTGCCGTACTGAGTGTATGGACATGCTGTGCCAGTGCACCGCACTGTGTGCTGCTCTCTAGTACGCACCAGTTGCTTCACGGAGTTCACAGCGGCTGCGACCCTCATACAGCCTACTCGATATTTATTCCTAAATACAATCTAATAAGCGCACAATATGTAGTACCTGGAAGTACTTGCTGACAGTAGGATCCCGTAAGAGTTGTTGTGCCCGAGGCTCGTCGCGGCAGTAGGCGACGTGCTTGTCGAACTCGCGCTCCATGCGCAGCAGCGCGCGGCCCAGCATGGAAGGCTCGCCGGCGTAGTACTTTATACCTTCAAGGAGCACCCTGCGGGAGGAATGATGCTTACGAAATTAACCTTACAAAAATCGACACTCCATTTGAGTGAATTCAATTGAAAATGGGTTGATTTTCTGTTAGCCAGTGAAGATTCTCGCACTAGAAACTACTTTCGTTGAGCTAAGTTGAGATACACTTTGCAACATGATCACATTAAAATCTTACATTAGGTTGGTAGTTGTTATCATGCCGTGACTAAAGCCCCAAACTTTGTTGCCATATGAAACAGAATAAAGAATTAACTTATCATCGTCACTTCATGGACCGAAACACGGAATGATGTCTATCTACATAAATACAGGGTGTCCCGAAACTCAAAGTCAAGCCGAAAACGAAAGACAGCTCAGTACATAACCCAGAAAATTCACAATTGTATGGTACTCTCTCGAAAGGTTTCTGAGTTATAGGCTTTTTACTGAACATCAGAAATTCTCTGCCCGGCGCCAAAATTTTCTATGCTGTGACTACAGATGTCTTTTTCAGTATGAAGAGTCCGAGTTAACCTATTGAAAATGATTAATGCAAAAACATAACTGAACCAATTTTTTTAACTATGGGCATTATTTGATTATTTCTTACTAATATTAATGAATGAGTTATTTGAGTTTGTAATACAAAAATAAAAATCAGAAAATATACTCGTAGATATCTGTAGTCACGGCTTAGAAAAGTTTGGCGTCGGGCAGAGAATTCCTAGTTTTCAGTAAAAAACCTATTACTCCAAAACCAGTGGAACTAGACCCATGAATTTGTGTCTTGTGTTTTTCTGGGTCTTCATAAATCCAGCTATCGTTCGCGTTTTCGGCATAACGTAGAGTTTCGGGACACCCCGTATACTAGAACGCGTGTAAAAGGGCAGATCTTCACTTGTTTTACCGAGCAGTCCTCGTGAAGGACAAAAATGCTAGTTTAATCGGTCCTGCCTCTTGTGCGAGCCTAATCCAGTCTCTCCCCAGTCAGACTTATCAGTGTCAACTTACGTATTATGAAACTCGCAGATCTGCTTGAAGTTAGAGAAGAGTAGCTCCCTGTTGTCGAACACAGGTTTCGGCGTCTTCGCCTTGTCCATCGGTTTCATGTACCGACTGACTACTTGCTGCATGTCTCGACCGAATTCCTCTTCAGTTTCCACCAGCTCGCGTACCACGGCTCTGGAAGAAGGATTATTTATGTAAAGTGTCCGATTGTAAAGATAACAAACAAAGAAACAATGTCGGAAAATTCACACAGCAATAAAAATTTGAATCTGATGGCTCCTCACACTGACGTCACAGTCGTCCGTCATGCGCGCGCAGTGCAGTGGCACTCAGTTTACAATGTCAGAACTAGATGTCGCCACTAGTCAGTTAGATCGTACTAAGAAGCGATTAACGAAATGACCTGCGCATCCGACTTTCATTTGGCATAATCTTCCCGGATTATGCCAAATGGAAGCCAGCAAATACAGAACTGCCCCATAGTTATCGTTTGTAACGGTAAATATTATGGTGCAGTTATTTTTTTGCTGGTTCCCATCCCAGATTATGTTAAATGGAAGTCGGATGCGTAGGTCATTTCGTGAAACGCATTCATTATAATTATGTATTAATAGTATATTTCTCTGTTCTGAGTATCCTATGTATTGCAGGCAGGGACCACCGGGCGTCCCACGGCTATGCCACATGGAGGGAACGTATCGTAAATATTGTAGATAGGCAATTTTACTGAAAGAAAACTTCATTTTGATTTTAAAAACCATAATTCTAAGGTTTTTTCCGTAATGGTTCAGGTATGAAAGAAAAGAAAATTCTAAAATCTACAACAAAATTAGACACTGGTTTTTTTATGAAACCTTATTGAGATTTACTTTATTTAATTTCTTAAATTTTAATTTCCTTTGGTATTTATATCTACCTGATTAATAATTTTCGACACATGGATAGGTAGAAATCATTTCTCAGTTCATTTTTCGAGTCACCTTGCCATTGATCTTGAATACATTTCTATGTTATTTTCATAGATTCAATATCTAAATAGATACTAGTGGGTTGTTGTTTAGTCAGCCTAGTGCCACATCAATAGAATCTATAACTCCATCATCATCAGCCATCTTCAATTTTCTTCTAGTGATGACAAGGACTGGATATATCGTGATAAATTGAGTTGAGTCAGTGTTGGGCATTTGATGAGGCTGCCAAAGAGTGGGTGAACACAAACACCTTGAGACCACGACCACTTCGACCACCTCTGTGGTGGGTACTTTCTACTGAGTCATCTACGAGTTTGTCAGCAGACTTCTGAAAGTCAAAGTCAAAAAGTCTTTATTTCCTTAGATACCATGGATGTAAGCTTAGAAAATTGTAAATTCTTAAAACATGGAACAAAAGAAAAAGTTATGAAATGACTCGTCTTAAGAAAAGTTTATTGTCTGGTTGTCAGCACTAGTTTTATTAATAGTCGTGAAATAATAGTTGATGCTGGATAAATTGGTGAGTAGGCATAGTATAATAATAGTTTTTGTTGAAGTAGAAACTTTATTTTGTCTACAACAGAGGATCGTTAAACTAGACAAATAAAAACTCTCCGTATTGAAGGTATCTGAGCCAAGATTCATGTCATTTATTCATACACTAGATATTTAATTGGAAGATGTAATTTAATACGGCGGCGTTCGAAATAACGAAATCAGGGTGAGAACATAATGTTAATCAATTACTTATGTTATTACGCCAGTTAATTTACATAATAAATCACAGTGATCTTAATTGGGTTGTGTTATTTATAATGAGAATATCATATTTCATAAATAAGAAATTGTACAGATTTAACGTTCAACATGCACTGATAGTTGAAATAATTTATAACCTGTTTTTTTGTCAATGCAAGTGGTTAAGTTTAACGTGAACAAAGCCACCGGCAGAAGTCGTCACTACCTACAAATTTTAATAAAGCAAAGGTTTGGCTCACTGTTTGGATGGATGTTTGTTACCTTTTCATTTCAAAACTACTGAAACGAATAGGATGATATTTTGCTTTATACCTAGAATAACCTATAGGTTACTTCCCACAAAACCGAAGAATCGAACACTAGCTTGGTAAAATATGACTGCAAGAACTTCCTTGTCCCAGCTGCAAGTTGGCACATTCATCAGTCTGGCAGCAGCGGCTGATAATGAGACAAGCGCACGAGTAATTGGACAAGAATTATATATATTACGTCTCTTGTGCCTGTCCGACGTATTGTTGGAATATTTAGAGTATGAATTATGGATTAAAGGGTTTGGTAACTAATTTAGGGGTAGGTAAATCTGCCAGCACAAAAGAAGAAGGTTCGAGAACTCTGCATCAGGAGCAGGGAGTCAGCGCAATGTATTCAAAGTAAAATACAGAACAAACTACGAGTAGAATAAGAAAGAAGTTTTTTTGTGGAAAACCCAGGCGGAGATGGCGAGTGAAGCTACATTTGTTTAACCTACACAGTACACAGGCTAAATTAAAATATGTATTTGATACAAAAATCAGATCAAAATTTGAGTAGGACGTCGTCTTCATGCGTGACTATAACACAAGAAATCAATATGATAGTTTCCTAAAAAAATCTAATTAGTCTATCAGTTAGGTTATCCGAAAATATTGGGCACGTATTTTTTCTTTTGCCCATTAAGCAAAAAACTATAAGAGATATAACCAGTTAAAGTTCCGCATGACGTCACGCCGGGCGACACATTTAAATGACTTTGTGGTCACGAGCCCCCACTCCCGTATATTTGTAAATTTTTTTTCACTGACAAAAGAAATAAAACGTCAAGTGTAAATCAGACTCGCGCAACGAGGGTTCCGTATAATTGTTTAATTAAAAGACCTTGTTTCTTGCCAAACATCATGATTCTAGGTCAACGGGAAGTATCGTATAGGTTTTGTGTGCATGTGATTTTGATTGCGTTGCTTAGAAATTTGATTTATCATATATCGCGCCTCGAAGAGGTTACGAACCTAAGTATATGATGTGAATTTCAACTCGATACCTCCACACGTTTCTGAGAAAAGAGGGTTGTCAGACGGACAGACGGCCAACAAAGTGATCCTATAAGAATTCTTTTTTCTTCCTTTTGAAGTACAGAACCCTAAAAATACGTGTCCTATATCTTCTGATAATCTAACTGAGGGTGTTATTATATTTTTTTAGGATACTAGCTTACTAAATTTGATCTCGCTGACTAACTCACGCTTCGAATAACATTTCCTTCCTTGCAAGTTTCCACAGTTTACCTTCAACGCACCGTTAAATCAGTATCATGAAAACAAGAATAGAAACCCCGTATTATTCGGATCCCCGATGCATCATCGTGTAAACAAAGCGTATGGCGTCCATCCGTCTGATCTCTACGGATTTGGAGATGCAATCTATTTCTGGTCCGGTGCATCATGTTTTACTTGGAACTGATACAAATGCAACAAGAAGCTGTTTGTTTCTCTACAGGCAATAAACTGAAGGAAATGAGACAATGTTTTTGTAAGTCAATAAACTGGGGTGCAATGGATAGGATGGAGGATCGCACACGTGTGTGTATTTATCGATGCCTTGCCTCAGGTGCACCACTCACGGAACACATTAATCTGGTGCAGTATTGCAATACGTGGGATGAGAGCCAAATGTTCAGCATAGCTTAGCAGGCGTTATTCTTAAATAAAAAGTAGCCCTTTTGTTGTTCCAGGTCTAGACCGATATTCTATGGAGAATAAATAAATAAATAATGCCGGACCATTCACACATCATCTTCTAGCCCAAGCAAAAAAAAAACAAAAGTTAAGCAGAGCTTGTGTTATGGGTACTAGAAGATTGATATAAAATATATAGATATTTTTGGGAACTATGTATGGATGAATGTTTGTAAATTTTTGGAAACTATGAATGAATCGGACTCTTTACGAGTGTGTTGATCTAGCTAGATCTTCAACATAACAGGCCAATTCTAAGGAGACGAACGACGAAGCTGGTTATTAAAATTTTTGCACACGTTGCTCTGATCTGTCCCGCTCCTATGAACGAAATCCTATGCCTATCCTCTTTACAAAATGGCGTCATACTATAGCCCCTCATGTCAGATAGCTCGTACTATCTGAGGGTACGTTGTTCACACAGCGGATTCGTTTTCACAGGACCGTTTTTTAAGGATCTTTCGCTACTGGAAACAATCATTACTAAGGAATACTGTCGGGTGTACACTTGCGGCTACAACTATACATACAACATCTCGAAGACAAAAAAACGGATCCTGTAAAAGGAGTCCTGTTAAGCGGATGCTGTTTGAAGGCGAGCTAATTTAAGCTCACAGTTCAGTGAAGATTTTTTTCTTATCAACAGAAGCTAAGTCTGAAGCCAATATACATATAAAACCTACGCACAGAACTCAGTTCTTAGAAGTGAGTGCGAAGACACGGGGCGGGCGGCATCAATCACTCTATTTGTCAAACGCACAAAGACACAGCTCATTACGAAGAACAATAAACGTGAGATAAAGTCCAGGTTGCGGGAACAAAGGCGCTTTGATACTGATATACAACAAAAGGAAGTTAAGGATTTGAAAATCGGTAAATCTCATTAGGAGTCGGAGAACGGAGAAATTACATTTATGCTCGGACCTCGTTTTCCGGGGCGACAATGGGCTCTGATTTTGTTTTAAATTTCGTTGTATTTTATGAAACTGGCTGCTTTTAAAAATAATTAAAATATTAATGTACATAATCTACGCTAAGTAACAACATCTATACAACGTCCAAACGTTCTCTTACAGTCAAACGTCTGAAGGAAGGCTACATCTGAAACAGATAATAATGTCAGGCAAAAGTAGTGCGTTTGATGACTAATGTGCGCATAGGTGCGCAGGTCGAGTTCCTGGAACATTTCCATGCAATTCGGTAATAATGCATGGTGAAATGACGATGATTCAGTACCATAGTTATTGCCTCGTTAACACCCAGATCAAGCTCAGTGCCAAGGGACACATACACATTGCTTACAAATAAAATTGTTATTTTCGATTCGGATTGGTTTATCTACTACAGTACAAACCCAGCGTTTGATATTTGCTACGACGTAGAGGGCCTAAGGTCTACGCCGTAGCATTGTGTTGCCCGGTACTTTGCAACTATTTTGTTGTCAATGTCATATTTTTTTGTTAAGGCGGTACTACGGCGCATACTAGCGTCGCCACCTATTTTATTTTATTATTACGTTGAACAAAGGAAATTTCAAAAATCCATCGTTCACTTTATGATACACATTCTATGCTTTTTTTAATGTCTCTGTTATAGTTTTATTCTATTTAGTTTAGCCAGAAAATCGAAAATAGATGTGGCCATCTAAGGACCACTTCGATATTCTGCCTAAACCTTATAGAACAATCTACAGAGGCATTGAAAAAAAACTTATAATAGGTATTACAAACTGTGCGATGGATTTTTGAAATTTCCTTTGTTCAACGTAATACTAAGATAAAATAGGTGGTGGCGCTAGTTTGACGCATACCACAGCCTTAAGAAATCAATCATTATATTTTCAGAGGCGTATTAAACACTGCATAATATTCAATAAGGATATAAGCGGGTTATCTACGAACCTTGTTTGTGTTGGATTCGTGAAGCTACGATAGTTTTTATAGTGAAATAGCAATCAGCATAACATTCTGAAAGTTACTGATATTACTGACAAATATGAGGAAAGATGGTTTATCCCTTGTTATGGTTGGTCCATAACAAAACGTAGCAGAACACTTCAAATGGAAAGTATGACGTTGCCCTGCATTGGAAGGATGGAGGCTAAAAATAATTCCAATAATCATAGTGAATGACAACAACCTGCTCAAAAGCGAAGACAAGAATGTTCGAGCAATAATTCAGATTTATGGTTCAAAATGGTCACACCTGCATCGCCGCCGCTCAAATAGGGCTTTACTTGATCCAGTGCCAAGCGTGAGTAACACCAAACGTCCTGATTGTTGTGTCAACAATTACCTAGACTCGGTGATTTCGCTAATGTTTACAGCGAAATTTATGTTTACAGACAAATTAATGGGGTTTTGGCAATAGAAATCGTGTTTTCCAAGATTGAAATAATGTTTTATGAATGCTTGAGGAATCAGACTGCGAAAGGGTTTGAATAAAGAAATATGAATTATCAAGGAAAGTAAAAAAAAAAGTGTCTGGTACCGTGAACTTAAGAGGTCGAAAAACATTGACATTAATGGTTAGTTACAAATCGGCACAAGGTTTCTCTAGGCCTCTAGTGTGAGATATAGGCATTAATGTTGGTCATGCGTGAAACAAATGTTTTTACTATTCTCTATAGGTTCTATAAGTAATGAGAGAGCAGATAAGAAGCGCGCACATTGTAAGCCATACTATGTTATGAATCTTTGCTTAAACAAACTTCGAATCAATTATAATTTTGGAGTCCATCGACATAATGTTTAGTTTATAAATCTCTAATATCAATAGAATCCAGAACGAAAGTTAATTCGTAGTTTAAGCGTGGGTTCAAGGAAAACAACAAAAAACTGGCTTACAAATGTTTGAAAACGTTTTATCTGCTATCTCAATTTTTGTAGAACCTAGGAATAGTAAAAACCTGTTTTACTCACGCGTGACCAATGAGCCAACTGTCTGCAGTCCGACATTTTATCCAGGTACAAGGTGAGCTGGTAGACATCAAGATATACTCACTGTCTCCTAGCAGCCAGCGAGGTCTGGTCCCTCTCCAGCGACTGTTTCTCTTGCAGCACAGACGCGGGCACCCATCCCTGACGTGTTCGTAGCTCCCGGCCTTGCACGTCGTCTATCACACGCACCAGCCATCTGGAACACAAGTTGTTGCTGTCAACCTTTTGGTATTATGAAGAACTATATGTTGGTCACGATCAATTTAACAATCATAGCAGCATAGCAACTGATTAAAGAGCAATTGGATAGAAGAGAAAGACAATTTATATAAAGTAGAAAGCATTAAAATTAGGACTAGGTAGGTAGATAAATAGCCCACCAACAGTGACAGTCACCGCCTAAAATACCCCCTTTGTCCCCCCATCGTCTCAAGTCCATTGAAGTCTCACCTACATATCGTGGACTAGATTAACCCATCATATCACCACGCCACGCCAAGTGTGCTCCAAGATAATGGCATCATTATTGTAGCACAAATTTATTTCGTGGGAATCGTCCCGCTGTCAATTTCGCTATGACGTCACGGATCAACGTCTGCCGGTCGTTGACTTTAGAACATTCACTCGATTGTTTCAAGTCTCTTTTTGGATTATTTCCGTTACTGATTGAGATGTTTCCATTATAATGAACGATACAGGCAGTGTTTAAATTTTAAAATGATAACAAAAATAATTACTTTCTTATGAAAGAGCGTGTAAAATGCAGTGTTTAAAAATAAGAATAATACCTACAACACAGAAATCATTTAGAACAGGATATTTACCATGATTAGATTTTTGAGTTTTCCAATATTTCGGCACAATTTCATGGTAAATGTCCCGTTCTAAATGGTTTCTATGTTAATAACCACAAGATAGTTTGATTGCAAGCCAAATGACGTTAGATTTTTCACAATAACTAGAAAATTCAGGTGACCGAATTAAAAATATTCAGAGCACTTAGGTCAACCTAAATAATACGCTGTATTCAACTGAATTTTATTCTTCAAAAGTTTAGGTAGAGTTAGGTATGATTCATAGTGTATGACAAAGTTGCTCTACTGAATTTATTTATTGGTTCCTCTCAACTTTGTCATACACTAAGAATCGTACGTGGATGCTATTCACGTTCGATTCTTAGTGATTTACGAAAGGCAAAAGATTTTATAAGGCCGTGCCTACATCTACATAGACGTAGCACCGGTGGCTCTTATCTCTCTCTTGGGGTAGGAACTAATGCCATAATCCCCACGTCGTTATATCACAGAAGGAAGCTGCTGCCTTTCCTATTCCCTTAACCGCCTTTTACGTGATCCGCGGGCTGAATAGGAGGGGTCGATTCTAACGCCGCGACCGGCCCGGCCACATTACAACTTCATAGGAACAATAAATTTCTGTGCTCTGTTGGGATCATTACCCCCCCCCCCCCCCCATCAGATAAAAGCCAATAAGTCGATTATCAGAGGGAGGCCTGTGTCCAGCAGTGGACCATTGTAGGTTGTCGAGGGGGTTGAGAGAGGGGCGTTATATCTTGAAATAAATCAGCGCCTTTTGCTCTAAGCCCTAATGTGTACCTAACTGCACCATAACCAAACAAATGTATCTCGAAATCATATTAAGTAGTAGTAGTAGTCTTCAACAAGATTAAACATCCCGGTACACATAATAAACTACTGTTAATCAATTACTTTCCAGCATTTTTCAGAAATGGTTCATCTATCGAAGTCCTTCACATCAAGACCGTGCGTGGAAGCCCGCCAAGTCAATGCGCGTGAGTTTCCTCTCTGTTACAGTATTAGAGGTGATTATTTTTTATGGCGAAGTTTTATGGATTTTTAATGAGATAGACCTCTAAAAGTCGTGGAGAGAATGATTGTTTGATAACTATTTTATATAGCTTCGTCTAATTTGCCAATAATTCGAGTTTTACTACCGTGATATTTGTATTTAAAAGATTATAATAATCACCATATGGATTTTCGTTAATATTCACCTTATCTTTTCAGATTATGTCCTCACTACTTGAAGACGACTTGGAGTTGTCAAGATTTCGTTCACATAGGAAATGTGGCGTTTTTCCGGAAAAAAGATTAAATTTATAGAGTTTTGATAGATCGAAGGAAATAAAGCACTTTCAGTATTGAGTTTTGCGGTTTCATAAAAATCTACAATCATTGTGATATGAGTAATTTTTTATTTCCCAACGAATGCATCTTCGCAATCTGCAATCTTCCTTCGCTTTCATCATCTAAAATCAACAAATCTCGGAATAGCGCTACATTAGCCAATATCGCGGACAAGTTGTGTAACAATTCAGTACACGTGCAAGCCCAACACGACAATAAATACTCATGTTGTGTTGTTCATTTAGTGACTTTTCGACTCTATTCTCATCATCCGATATGGTCTAGTGGCTAGGATACCTGGCTCTCACCCAGGAGGCTCGGGTTCGATTCCCGGTATCGGAATATATTTTGCGCAGGGAAAAATCGTTACTTTTAAGTCGTAATCAATTTTAAGTTTTGTAATTTACGCTTATGACATTACGCACATCACACACCTGACTCACTTACATACTTTTTAAACTACATAATTCATTATATTGTTAAAATAAATAGTAATTAACAATCAAATACTTTTCTTTCATTTAGAGGCATGCATTAATATTTTTGTTTATATTCAATACTTATCATTTTAAATCTTAAAAAAATCTTAACATGACAAATTATGAAATACAAATTAAAATAATATACTTAATAAATTAATGTCAGCAGAAGTTGAATATGTCAAAAAATGTAATTAAGGTTTACATTCTAAAGGAAGAATAATAATATACTTTTATTGTCTTTTTCTATAGTTTTCCTTGTTGCCGTTAATTTTTGAAACGATTTCTATAATTGTCTCCAAAGTCTAGACTAGATGCCACAGTTAGTCCCCAACAATCAGGAAATGTCCAAATCGTGTTGCCTCCCCTTTCATAACTTGTCATACGTCTTCTCTTCAAAATTATTTCAAAGATTTACAAAGCTTACAATTTTTGTTCAGAACATGACATACGTCTCTCAAAATCGCAACGAGTATCTTCCGCAGCTACCGCCCCTCCGCTTGTCTAAATGTGATATGTACAGTAAAATGTAAGAGACAGAGAATATGACAGTGGATTTATGCACAAGCATTTAGCTGTTATATATCGTATAACAAATTATTATAAAAATTATTATAAAGACCCACGTATAACAAATTATTATACGTGGGTCTTCAATAAATAATTGAATTTTGACAAATCACTTACCGATAGGCAAACCCCAGTAAATGATTGCATATTGTAAACCGCAATTACATATAATATGCGCTATGCTGATATTTTAATCCGGGAAGCAAAAATCTAGATAAAACACCTATCTCTACACAGTCAAACAACATGTTTACGAAGATGTTCATGAAAAGTAAAGATAAGCATTTAGTAAAAAATGCAAAAGAAAATACCCGAAAAAGCTTCTACGCTTAGTTTAATGAACATCAAGCCGTCAACGTCCAAACTGTCCGTCATCCGTCCGGAAATAAAGCGTATCGGACGCGCGTCCCCAATCCTAGATCCCAGTTAGAGTTCATGGAGCAGGGTTAGGAAAATTAGCTCCAAACATTCATTAATATCAAAGGAAAACGGAAGCAGCTGAGCGCTCATTAAAAAGATTTTTGATTATTTAAGGATTAGTATATTTAAAGCCGCTTCTATACCAAACTTGCCCGTGGCTTCAGTAGGTTGAAACGAGGGCTTTTCAAGAACTGTGTAGCTACCTGAACCTGAAGTTCAGGAGATCACCATCATGAAACTTTACTATGTACGCTACGATCTCATCAGCGCTATAGGGAAGTAAATTGTAATACGTTCTGATAGTTGCGTAGGTACGATCGTCTTGTAACAGTCGTTTCTACATAACAAAGAGTGATATGTAATTATTATTGATTAATATTTTAGGTTGTTTATGTATGCGATCGAGATCTTTATATCCCCGAGGTTTTTGGGTTATGTTTGAGTACACAAATAAGTTTATGGACAACATAAACGTTATAACTGCAGAACGGGTTAATAGATCCGATTGTGTTATTTTCGTAATTTTATGATTTGTCTGCAGCCTTGTTATGACGATCTGAACCAAATACAAACTGAAAAATGACGTCTTTATTTCCAACACAAATTAGCCGCTTATTTATCTTATTTTACATTAAAACTTCTTTTACATAGGTGCTGTTAGTTATAAATGACGGATGTAGCTACACTGGTTTCCTATGTTGGCTCAACCTTAATTCGAGATTGTATTTGTTTAAACCAGATTTTAATAATTTAAATCTTGTTGTCTATCTTGACAAGCAATAAACAGATCAACAAACTTTTGGACAACTAGGTCGCGGAGCAGCACTACAAATAAACATGTAATTCTGTATGTCTTGCTCTACACATATTTTAGAGAAATGATCGCTAGCGACCTTTGAAATAATTTAGGATGTGAATAATTAAAAAAATAATACCTACTGGACATTTCTAGCAATCACACAGTAGGTATCATCTGGCCCAAAGGTAAGCATCGTTTATCTCCACCCAGACCCGGATACAGAATCTGCTTACAGGGTAACGTTAACTTGCACAGCGCCTCTAGGTTAAACCGAATTGTTTAGTAGGGAACTAAAAGCAGCAGGAATTTCGAAAGTTACCTACTCTTAACGATCTAATGTGATCGGTCTGCTGCCTCGGAACCAACCGATGATTCGAAAACTACTTAAAAACGTAAGTGTGAAACTATTTAAAAATAGAAAACATGCGTTTTCTCCAGCACTACGCCAATATGCCTGTCAATAGATGGAAAAAAAACGAGGACGTTCTAAAAAGGCAAGTTCAGAATAAACGCGATCTTAGTCTGTGGGTAGTGAGAAAGTCGATAATCATGTTCGAATAAGCCATTCCCACGCTGAAATGTTAATCCAGACACTGAAACCTCCCACATACAGTCAGAAATACTAAGGCACGAATGAGCATGAAAGCTCTGTTACCAAAAAAGCTCACACAAAACGGGCGAAACTAAACAGAACACGTTATGTAGTTGCCATTTCTTTAGAAACGAGAGCGTTGACCTCAATAAAAACGAATGAAAATAATGGGGTAATTTACCTGTAAAACTCAGTCATAAAATTTTAGAACAGATGTAAATCATAGTTGAAAGAAATGTAGGGGAAACACTACATAAATTAACGACAGACGGACGATGTTTCCAGTGACACATTTTCCTAAATCCTATGGTTTATATGATTAATGCACCACACGTACTAAGTAGGAAGTAATTATGAAATATGAAACTCGAATTAAAATTATTAATGAACTACTTGAGACGTCAAACTTCAACACGTAATTTATAATATGAAATTTGTAATTTATAAATGTGCTCGTAATTTACAAGGGCACGCCTCACTGTCCGCCAATAAATCGGTCAAGTACGCGAAGGAAACTGAAAAGTGAGAATACTGGTTAGTGAAGGACTCCATTTGAGTCCTCGGCTCTCAATACGAATGTCGTGGTTTCAATTCCCGGCCCTACATCGATAGTACATGCGGCCGAAGCGGCACATTGATTGAAACAATAGAAGCAAGCCTGAACTCATGCATATTTAGATAATTCAATAATTTAGTTTCGCTATTAACCATTTTTGCTTATCGCTAAAATCTCATATGACAGATGCTGCATCTCGGCAGTTGATATTCATGAATCGGTGATCACATTAAGTATTAAAAATATACTGAACATTTTACTCTTGACCAACTTTCTCTTGAGTTGAAATTCGTGTCACAATATTTTATGTCCGATGTTTAGGAAGGAAACCATTATAATTATGTTTTTGACGTTGTCATATCATTTAATATTGTAAAATATTGTTAGGAAAGGTTTCACATGTCGACTGTATTTAAAAGGAAAATCGAATTAAGATCGTATGCACCTCAGAATATAAGTGGTATATTCCCCTAGAATATACCACTTGTTTTAAATCCAGCAGGGAAATCTTTATTTATGCAATGTTTGTTAATATTTTGTTCCATGAATATAATTGAAAATAGGCCATAAACCTTCTGCAACATTGTAAGTAATGTGTAGTAGCTAAGACGTTGAGATGGACCAACCACTGAATCGCTACAAATCAGTAGAGAAAGACATAAAACATTCTAAAATATAACCGCGAAAATTCTCAATTTGCAATTGGGTCAGATGGCCCACGCCGCTAATCCATCTTTGTTATGCAACACGTAGTAACTCGCAAATTATCGAAAAGAAATGCTAAAGTATATAATATCAGGTCCATTTATTTTGATTAGTTCTGCCGCTCGTGCTCGTGTAATGGCTTGACAAATTAGCAATGCTGACCTTCGAATGAGAAATTCAGCTTAAATTAGAAGGAAATGTGGCCAGGAATTCGATTGGTTGTGTAACGATTTGGAATTTACCGCGCATTGGGAAACAGTTTATAGGAGTTTATTTTTAAAACACGTTATACAAATTTGGGTCTCGTTACGATTCTTAATCATGAAATTGGGCATGAGAAATAGTTAATAATGAAAGCCCACGACACAAAAAGAGAAAAACACTCAGATTAGCACGCTATATTAGGGTTTTTCCTACAAATTGAATTATATTACGCAAACTAATATTTTGAGGCTGGACGGTGATGTGTGAATTTTTCAGCATGTTTTTATTCTCGCACGTTTATACTTTTCTTATTTTTCGTATTTATTAAAACTATTCAGTTAGACTCTGGTGAACTCTGAAGTTTGTACCTCACTTGTGTTTCAACAGTGTTGAATCAACAAATGCTCCTCTACTTCAATATAATATCTAGTCTACAGTTAAACGCTGCGAAAGCATCCAAAGCTCTACCAACATTTCAAGCAAGCCTACCTTTCCCCGCTCTTCCTTCCTTTACCCTTAGGATGCTTCTTCTTGGGTCTGCAAGCCAGCTTGTGCTTCGCCGCTGATGTGTCCAGGAGCTGAGCTTCCACGTCCAGAGTCGAGTCCACGGCCGTTCTGGAGGGAGGGATGGGTTACTGGGCCGAATGTTAGCTAATGGTCAACCACATACAAGTAAGCCAAAAGGGGATTTTTCCTTTCCGCAGTTTTCGTGGTAAATGAAAGCTATCTTTCTACTAGAGATGTGCGATGGTTATACGCATTATCTGAAACAATATCATCATTGTAGGCCTGTTGACGCTCGACCTCACTAATATATTATTTTGGTATTTCGATCCTATTTTAGGTTTTACGCTCCCTCTTCGCACGTCTCTAGTGGAAAAGTGTATTGCGCACTGTAGTCTAGAAATGGCCTCAAGGTAGGTAATCTAAATTGTGCTCAGAAAGGTATAATATGAAGTGCAACTACAATGGTTACAACAGGTATCAGTCATTTGTATTTGTGGATATGTAGAGTAACGCAATGTTTGAGTTTCATAACTCTGATTTAATCAGGTGTATCCACATCGAAGTTACTTATTGTTGAGCAAAGCATCTTTATGATGTTTGACTGAAAATTGGTACTCAACAATAGAATTACTTCGACGTGAATGCATTAACGTGGCAGTAGGATACATTCACTATCACAGCAGCATCATTTTTTCTCAG
This sequence comes from Eupithecia exiguata, assembly GCA_947086465.1. Classification (NCBI taxonomy): domain Eukaryota; kingdom Metazoa; phylum Arthropoda; class Insecta; order Lepidoptera; family Geometridae; genus Eupithecia; species Eupithecia exiguata. Next base: position 14,370,355 of record OX352228.1, on the reverse strand, counting down.
TAAGCCCCATTAGAGTTATCGCACACATTTAAAGGGTCATCATCACATCAATAATATGACATCAAGCGGGGCTCTGCCAAAAACGTGAGGCTAAAATAGTTGCATCGCCCCGTGACGAATATAAAGAATTCGTAGCAACAAACAACAGGGTGCAACGAATCTTTCGGAATTTAAGTCATGCAGATTGATTGAAATAATACATTTCCACCAACTTTTCTGTTTGCTTTTTGTGGGAACTTTTGTAAAAAAATAATGATTCTACTAGTCGACCCGGCTCTGAATGCTACAATAAAGCTCTTGCTAGTGATTTTGTCAACTCGACATACAGAACATAACTGCAGGTTCTGCCCATCATCACAAACACGTTCGTGAAGATGCCAGTCTTAAAGCTATAAAAAAATTACCTCTGGTACTAAATGAAAAACACCTTTGTCTGGAACCCCACGAGTTACTAAAGACCGATCTTCCACTCCCATACCCACTGTTAAGTAAGGGCAGAGCCGTTTTTAAGTTGAGTTTCTAATAAAACTTCTCTAATGAATGAACTAATGAACGATTATTGAATCGAGGGAGGTTCCTATTACCAATACCAAGTTTAAGAATTAAGACCTGGCGTCTTCACAGACGTGTTTGTGATGATTGGCAGAACCTGCAGTTCACGTAGTACCTATTACTAATTTACCAATAACCCTGTATATATGTTACTAGCTACGGCTTCGCACGCGCTTTTCAAGTAGCCTATGTCTGTCCCCGGGATTTCATTTACCTCCCTGACAAATTTCATTGAGATTCGTTCAGCCATTTAGGCGTGAAAAGGTTACAGACAGAGTTACTTTCGAATTTATAATATACTAGCAGCGCCTTGCGGTTTCAACCGCGTAGTTTCCGTTCCCGTGGAAATTCCGGGATAAAAAGTAGGTTAGGCCTATGTTCTACTCCAGACTATAATCTATCTCTGTGCCAGATTTCATCCAGATGCGTTCAGACGTTCTGGCGTGATTGAGTAACAAACATCCATCCATCTAAACTTTGACATTTATAATATTAGTATGGGAGTTGGTAGCACTTATAGGTTGGGTATACTGTAATTGTGTCATCATTTTGACCTTGACTGCAGACTCGTATTCCCATCTAGATGCAATTGACCTACTCTTCAATTTACACAACTTCAAGCTTCAACTAATTTGACAACATGAAAAACGTCGCTGTTGTCTTTTTATTTCGGTCGTAAAGAAAAGGACGGCAACAGTTTTAGTGCTGTCTAATTAGTTTATGTTTCTGCCTACAGTTTAACATGTTGACAAGAGTAGTGGGAAAAGGCCTGGAAGAAGTTTGTGTACCAACAGAATCGACACCCATGTGAATAGGAGTAAGGAACCATCCTCTAACACATAATACGACAGTGGATCTATTTACTTTTACAAAATATAGTCACTATGCGTCGTTGAATCGAAAATTTAAAGCAGTCAGAAGTGCGGTCCCCATCAATCAAATGTCTCCGGACACATTTCACCTCGGACACCACTCAGTGTCATGGCTGACGAGGTGCCTGATTCCATCATGTGATCCTGCTATTTTCATGCAGAGGTCATCGAGATCAAGAGCATCTTTGTTTTATTTTCTTTTTCGCTTCATTTATTTTATATCACCTTAAAGCTTTTGTTTGCTAACCTATTGCAGAGTTTATGGTTTTCAATCAAGTAAGGGCTGACCGTAGATTGAAAAATCACTAGCTTAGTTGATTTTAATGCGTAGGTAATAAGGTAAACCCAGTAATGACTCACTTATGCCTTCAATATGGGCCATGATCACTGCCTACTAAATTCAACAATATCATAATCGTTTTGATGACTCGTTCATTCTATCTCTCTGACATTTATCTATTACTTATGCATCTAAAAATATGCTATGGTGTTTTTGCCTCACAGAAGTATCTGCTTCCACCTAGTTTCCCCATAGCACGCGGGGCCTATCCATTTCACTTGAACTGAGCACCACATGCACCGCGCTATTTCAGGCGGCCCAGAAAACGAGTGACGTCAATGGTGGCACCGTTTCAGGACACCGACTGCCTTGCAACTGTTGCCTTTATCGAAGTTACTAGCGTCGTCTGCATAAATGAGTCGGTACTGCGTCAACTTATTTCTTCTTTCATTACGGCTGCCCCTAGATTGACTAGCTAGAGAGTCAAAGGTTTCAACCTGTCTATCTGTTTCAAAATAGCATCGCAACCTTTTATGGGGTTGCAAATTACTGAATTACTTGATGACCACAGTGATTGAACGGTCTGGATAGGTGAATATGAATTTGTGAAGTTTCCTATAGATAGAGCAAGCTTTTTTCTTTATGGTTAAGGTTTAGATTGTTCAAATCATAGCGCGTAAAAAGTTAGCTTTCGTAAGGATACAACTACGTTCTTGAAAGGCAGCTTTAAAAAAAGTTGATTGCGCTATTTGATCGATTTACATCGCTGTTCTTCATTTGGTTTACTACATTTTCCTTATGCTTTCCGAGAAGCTATCTGATGGAGTTAGATGTTTGCTGATGCGTCATTTAGGCATTGACTTTATTGTTTTTTTTTGTATATGAAGGTAAAGTAGTTATTCACCAAACCTAGCATCAGGTAGACAACTGATAGGTCGAGGCCGATTATTATCATATTTGGTAACAGTGCCCTTAAACTCTAGCAGAGAATATTTATATACTAACTAGCAGCGCCTCGCGGTTTCACCCGCGTAGTTCCCGTTCCCGTAGGAATTTCGGGATAAAAAGTAGCCTATGTCCTATTCCAGACTATAATCTATCTCTGTGCCAAATTTCATCCAGATCCGTTTTGCCGTTCTGGCGTGATAAAGGAACAAACATCCATCCATCTATCTATCCATCCATCCATCTAAACTTTCACGTTTATAATATTAGTGAAATACTAACACTCTAGCCTAGCACATTATCACCATTTCGTCATTTTTGATTTTCGTATTAAACAAGCAACTTATGAAAGAGATTATGATGTCTAAAGGAAAGGGCACGAAATACCAAGTTAAATAATTTACATTCATAATTTCATGCTAACACTCATAAACGTATCTTGGAAGTGGTAAATAAAACGTCTAATATAACTTCATAATTTGAAGAGGTATCTTTACCTGTGTAGATACAAATTGGCTGAGGGCCAGTGAAAAATTGGCACCTAGGTTTTCAGGTTACTAGTATATGCTGATGGTTCTGTCTGGGTTTTTATTTTTGTGCCTATTGTTTAATTCTTCAGGAAGTTCTAGCTTTAATAACAAGTAGAGGTTTTTGGCAAGGTTGTTTGGTTGGTTTTTTATCAAAAGTTGTGAAGGGCCTTCCCGATATAGTACGAATCTGTAGCACAGTGATAAATTTGGAATTTTGTCTCCTTCTTGAATGACCAGTGGTGGTTTAATGACTAGAGAAGGTTTTGTTGGATAGTAGAAGTACGGACGCCTTACGGACAAACAGACTCGACTCTATAGTTTACTTGACTGATTCAATAAATTGAAAATGTTAATGTTGAGAGTAGATAGTGAGTCATTCTGAGTCACGATCGTGGAATGACACTATATTATCCTATCAAAGTCGACCATAAATATTTGAAGATAGTTATATTTTTTATAGTTTTTAAAGCGAAAATTCTAATTTTACAATTCGAAAGCTATAAAATATAGGCTCAGAGTGTTGACTGGTAGATAAAAACTTGAATTAATATCGTCACATCAGTCTTGGGAATAAAATACATACCAAATCTATAGGAAATTACGAGTATATGAATGACTCATTTAAAATGATGATTAAACAACGCCTAATGTACCTAGATACCTAGTTTACAAGCAGTAACATCATAAGAAAATTATCAAAAGAAACGCAAAAACTTTTATTACCTTTATTACACCTTCTATCATAAAACATAATACATAAAAGTACAATAAATGAATGATACGAACTAATTGCCAATAGTTATCACAATTGTTTTAATTTTGATCACAACATAATAATGATACACATGTAGGTTATACCCCCTTATATGACCTTGCATTACCAAGGAGAGCTCTGTTTATCTATACTCTTAAATTCAAAAGAATAAGACAAAACACAGCTTGGCATTGTGAGCAAGGTTTCAGTAAAGGGGGTAGTAACAACTAAGCTATATGACTATATTTACAGTGAAGAAATGGCGGCTGCTCCAAGGGTCAATCTCATGGTCTCAGTAATAGTACATTTTGTAAGTGGGAACGCTAAATACGTAGTCTAAGGATGGACCGCGGGTACTGAAGAAATGGTTCTCGTAACTATAGACACGTCCTCTGTACCTGCATCAACAAGTTCTCATTACGTCATCGGATGATCTGTGATGCTGGTGAGGTTTGTTAGAGGATGGTACTGTCTCGGTTATGTGAGAAAGTATAATGTCACGGACGGTTATATGAAAAATGGGTATTCAAACTATATGAATGATATCTATGTAACAATAAAAACATAGGAATGAGGACGATGAGTACTTTGAATGAAAAATTAACACACGTGGATTTCAATTGAAATGGATAAACCGAGTTTTTAACAATATTTATTAGAAAAAGTGAGTAAAGTGATGCTTAAGATAGAAATGATGGTATGAACGAAACATGCATGGGTTTCCCCGACCAGAGGTAAAAGTTAACCCTGCATGCGCAAAATATGAAAATTTCTTTCAGTTCTGTTTGTCTCAAAATGTCGCCATAGATTACGCTAGCCCAGTGCAGTGAACCCCATCCTAAAATTATCCAGGAGTCCATTTGGAATGTTCGTCGCGTCTATTAAAACGCACGCAGCATTTCCTGTATGCATTCAGTTTATGATGTGACAGGAAAAGAGTAAGACGAAAATATAGACATGTGTTTGTTGAATGAACGCTTTTCATACGATCTAGGTTCAAGAAATTTGAATGAACAACATGATTTATTATCTCTTTAGTATTTATTGTGACGTGGTTAGTATCAGCGGTTAGTAACTAACGTTCAAAAGTAATGACTGGAGTTACATAAGCTCATGTCGGTGGTTATTTGTGTTTATTTACGACTTATCCAACGGGGGCACAGTTGTGCAAATCTCATGCTATTAATATAGAAATGGACACTCACTTGGATCCAAGACCGGTCTTGGTGTCGAGAACCTCGACAATATCACCTGTCTTCAGGGAGACTTCGTCCTCGGCGGCGGCCGTGTAGTCTGCCGAGGCCACCACCACGTCTTCTACCTGTAACAACGCGAAAATAATATTAAACCTTTGTTATTATTACACTTAGCTTACATTTATGATGGATTTGAGTTATTTATTCAGCAGTTATTACCTTCGGTGGACTTCCAAGACTAGACCTAGACCGCGAAGTGGATAATGATCGCGAAGAATATCTTTTATAACTCGGAGTATTGTCCAAACTACTCATTCTGCTTCTCGTGTTTTCCCTGTCAAGTAACACCCCGCTGTACTTTCGAGACCAGCCACCAAGCCTTGTGATTCTCTGATTGTTGCTAATGTTACAGTATCCAGTGAATGTTTGAAGATCTTCATCTTTATCATCGACGATGGGGCAACTGTACATGGAGAACCGATGCGCTAAAGGTTTGCTCAGGTTAAGGGCTGAGAAAACATGCATCGGTTCAAAGTGGCTGATTCCACTTTCATCTAAAACTGTGTAGGCTACTTGTCCAGTGAGCACGGCTCGGCTAGCTTCACGGGGAACGACCGCCTGCAACCCCGTCTTTATAATAAGTAAAGCTCCTCTATGTTTTTTGCGTTGGAATAGGAAATCTTCCATAGCTAGACTGTTCTCAGGCTGAAGCAAACTAAGTGGAACATCTGCGGAGCTCAAAAGAGGCGTTTCTTTAGGGACAATCATTAAAGCTGCACTCTCGCGTACTAGATCCCTCAGATTAGGATCTGTTCGAGCGTGCAATGGATCTGTTTCTAATTTTCGTAAAGCTGAATTTAGACTTGGTGTGTTATCAGCCAGTTTCCGCATTACTGTAAGCCTCTTCAAAATATTCAAACTCATGGAATCTGCAGATAATTTTTCTATACAATCTTCGTCGTTGACAACTGACAGAAGTTTGGAGGCAACATCATTCAATCCGAGTATTTTCGCGAGCCCTACAGACTGCACGATCAATTCCTTTATGTTGTCTTTGTTATTTTCACAAAGAATTGCATCAAGTTCCTTGGCACTTGCTTCTTGAACAGCAGTCACAATGGCCTTTTGTAAGGTTTCTGTAGCTTCGTGATCAGTTTTAATAAAAGAGATTGAGTCAGAGATACTGCCAAGTACATTGTATAAAAGACTGGTATCATTTTTAGAAATATTTTTGAATGCTGGACCCAATACTTCATTTTCAGAGCTCAAAAAGTCAGCAAACTTTTCTATGATATCTTTTTCGGAGATAGAGTTGTTATGGAGCGCTTTATTGAGTGCGATTTTTATCAACTCAACTTTCGGTTCCGAAGAGTTTTCTAAAATTTCGTCACAAAGATTTTCTTTATCTTCTTCCTTTTGAAGGATGCTGAACATTGCGGCCACTAAATCTTCATCGATTGATTTTCCTAAAATGGTATCGATAGACTTGAGAATCAATTGATACTTTTCTTTCCCGATGTTGTTATTTACTTCTTCAAATTGTTCAGCGGTCACCAATGCAGCTAAAACAGCAGCAGCAATAGAGTTTTTAACGTGTTCTGTATGTGCAGATTGCCCATTTTTACCAGTGCATCCATTTTCTTGCACATCCATCTTCTTTTTGCCATTTCTTGATTTCTTTGATTCTCCTGAGTGCTCTTCACTTCCACCATTTTCTTGCAATTCTGATTTTAGGTGAGCACTCATCTCTATTATGGAAGCTATGACTTCCATCAATTGATTAGCAACTTCATCTTTTAGTCCAAAATCAGTGACAAACGCTTTTAAAACTTCGGCGTTTCTTGTTTGGTTGAGAAGAACACTAATTGCTGGTAAGTCTGCAGGAACTTGTCTTCCAATGGACATTCCAGCTTCGGAAAGCTGTCTCAACATATTAGAATCGATAGTCAGTTCGCCTTTGGTCGAAGTTGTGTCATTCGGATTTGTTTTTACTTTTAATAATTTTAATTCTTCTGGAGTTACAACAAAACTTTGAACAGAAAATTCAAGACCTTCTTCACCTTCAGTTAGGTCAGGCGCAACGAATTTTAATCCATCGGGTGTTTGTACGATTTGTCCAGGAACGAAAGTAACTCCATGATCATCAGTTTCGATTACTCTTCCGGGCACAAACCTTGGTCCTTCCTCAGTATCAACGACTTGCCCTGGCACAAACCTTGAGCCTTCTTCTTCCGTAGAAATGACTTGTCCAGGGATAAATGTAGGCCCAGCTTTGGTTTCAATAATTTGACCAGGCACAAATCGAGGGCCGTCAATAGTGTGAATTGTTTGTCCGGGAACAAACTTTGGTCCAGATTTAGTGTTCACTACTTGGCCAGGGACGAATTTGGGTCCATCAGCTGTGTCAACGACTTGACCTGGCACAAACTGTTCGCCATTTTCTGTGTAAACGATTTGACCTGGTACAAATATGCCTTCCACCATCGTTCCAGGGACAAATCTAGATTCATTAACATCATTTTTGACAAGGCGACCGGGAACTACTTTCCCCTCTATGCTTGGTACTCGAGCACCAGGATAGAATTCTATTCCCTTAGGTGTTTGCACCATGTGTCCGAAAACATATAGTGATTCTTCAGACAGAGAACAACTTTTGATATCGATGGGTAATCCTACAGGTGCACTTTCACTAAATGTTATGTCTTCCACTGATTTTGCCACGGAAAACTCTACATGCCCATCCACTTGAACAATAGTTTTTCCCGGCATAAATTTCTCCCCAACATCAGTATGTACTATCTGCCCTTCAATGAACTTCGGTCCATCAATGGTATCTACTGTGGTTCCAGGAACAAACTGCAATCCGTCGCTCGTAGATTTGGTAACTCCAGGCACAAAAAAAGTTTCTCCGTCAACTGCCACGGTTTGTCCAGGCACAAACTTGAGTCCATTTGGTGTTGCTATGGTAGCGCCGGGTATAAAGTGCAGTTCATCATCTTGGTGCACGACTTGTCCAGGAACGAATTGCCATTCGTTATTGATTTTAGCATTTTGACCAGGCGTGAAAGTAATCCCATTCGTTTCCGTAATTGTTTGTCCAGGAATGAATTGAGCTCCTTCAGGAGTCAATATTGTTTGTCCAGGTACAAAAACGTCGTCTGATCCGGTTTCTACTATCTTTCCGGGTACAAACTTGAAACCTTCTTGTGAAAGAACCGTTTGGCCTTCAACAAAACGATGAGAGTCATTCTTGTTTTTCACTGTTTGTCCACAGACAAATTCTTCACCATTTTTAGTCTTTAATACTTGACCAGCCAAGAAAAATGGTTCTTTTGTGTTTTCATTTGTAACGATGTGCCCGGGAATGAGACTAGGTCCATCAGGTGTGTTAACGGTTAATCCAGCAACAAAAACAGGTCCCACAGGAGTTTCAACCGTCTGGCCTGGCACAAACATGGGACCTTGAGGTGTATTAACCACTTGTCCGGGAATAAACTTTTTGGCTTTGTTTATGTCTATTGTCAAACCAGATATTTTTGCAACTTTTTCCCGTTTACCTTTTTTTATATTTTTGACAATATCTGGTAAAATATCCATATTTGGAAGCATATCCACTTTGTCACAGTCTATTAATTTTTCTGTAACATCAGACGTTTCGACTAATCGTTCGACTGGTATTTCTTTGACGGCACTAAGAATGATCTCAGATGGACGCGTTTTAATGGGTTTCAATGGATTAACACACGGCACACTTTCAAAATTACTGGATACATCACTGATATTAGGATCCACTTCGTATGATTCAGCTTCACAGTGATAGGGAGTGATTTGAACTGGGGTGGGCAAAGAATTAACTTTTGGCACGAATTGTTCATCTTTGAAGTCTTTTTCAAAAACTTCCCAATCCCAAGACTCGATAAGTGGATGTAACTGATCCCTCCATTCTCCGCTGCACATTATAATACTTGACTTTGCACGCATATGACGAGCGTCAAAGTTATTGTATTTAAAAGTTTTAGTATCGTGACCTTCTTGCACTTTTTCATCTATTTTTGCTTTTTTGGCTGATCGCACTTGACGAACTTTCTCTTCCTCTAACTCCTGCACTTCAGCTAGTTTTTCTTTATTTTCGAATATTTTTTTCATCGAAGACAGGCCAGCTGCTCTTTTCCGCTTCTTCTTTCTCTCTTCGAGTTCTTCGATTTCTCTTTGTTTCAAAACTTCAGCACTTGGTCCTTCACCTTCAAACAAAATTTCTGTGTCATCTGTAAAATCTTTAAAGTCCATGGAAACACTACGACCTTGTTTTGTTTTTATGAGAACTGTATCGGAGTCTTTGGCGAGCATGACATCCCTGACATCACCGTCTCGCACTGCCGCCTCCATCTGTGCTGAGAAAACTAAGCTGCACCTTCTCTCTTGCACTGTGTACACATAACGCTTATCCTCCACCACTTGTTTTCCTAATAACATGTCCATCAAACATTTTTGCGCTTCTGTAGATCCGTCCAACACGGGAAAAATGTATCTAAAGTCCGGTAGAATGTCGTGTTTCCTATTGCCATAGTTAATTTCAGGAGCGTAATGATGAGGGCCAATTTCTCCAGAAACATTCGTTATCTTGCACTTTTTGGCTTTTGTAGAACGAGCGGTAAGTAGTACTGGAATGTAATGATGCGAAGGCAGCCCGTAGGACTTTCCGGTGATCCTGCAGCAACGTTTGGCATCCGCCGGAGAAATCGGAGCCAGAAGCGGGAAATAATTGGGCTTCGGCAGCCCCCTGCTGCGCCCCGTGATTCTGCAGAACGACATAGTAGATTTTTTTCAAGCCGGCATTATTGTTTGTACACTTCGAGTTCAAAAGTTTTTGTTTGTTTTGGTGTCGCGATCAAGTTTATCGTTCGTGTTTTCTTGAGCGAATGTGCGCGGGTTTTCGGTGCGAAGGAAGCAGAGCGACTGAAGACGTGAGCTTTGGGCTGAAGCTTCACGGCGCGCGGCCGCTTTCACACCTTACACTCAGGCGGTGTGCCGTGTACATTGTTCCGGTTACGAGTTATTTATAAACAAAAGAAAAATTAATTTATGCTGGACGTTCAAATATATGACACAGTTCAATTATGAAGACAAGAGAACGGCGTATTCCATAGCTTTTGAATCAGTAGTTAATAGCGGCAGAAAGTAGGGTAATTTACTTGAGTTATTTGACAGGCATTAAAAAAGCTCAGCCTACGTAAAATTTACGCATAACGGGGCTTCGTTATATGTTTGTGACTAGCAGCTCCCCCCGGCTTTGCGCGGATAGATTCTATCGCATATGTTCTGTTCATCAGGTATAATGTAGGATTCTAATGGTGAAAGAATTTTTGTGTCGGAGCCTATTCAATTCAAATAAACAAACAAAAAAATTTTTCCTCTTTATAACGTGTAAATAATTTCAAAATAAGCTGGAAACATGGAAAGCCAAGATCGTTTTAAAATACGAATATAATCTTAGATAATATACACAACATTAACCTACCTATACAGCTGAATTTTAAATAAATAGACAATGAAAATAAAGACACTTGTACTAGTATTCATGTAAATAAAAAACCTCCAAGTGCGAGTCGGACTCGCGCACGAAGGGTTCCGTTTCTTATAAAAACGTACCATTGCACTCCATCTTATTTCTAAGGTGAATGGTTATCACTAGGTACATACATGCACCCTAGAAGGGCACTGCAAAACAGTTAACTTTATTTTTACAATGTCAAATGGAATTTAAAATACTAACATAATTTTACAATAACATCAATTTCATGCAATAATAAATATAATTAATTAAATTGAATTTTGAATTTAGAAGCCAGAATGGTCAGCTAGTCATTGTTTTATCTTAAGGTCACGTCATTCTAGTTTGTCAGTAGCGAATTGGTTTCTAATAAAAAACATTTTAGTTTTAATTTTAATTGTTTCACTTAAATTTAATTATTTATTTTTAAAGTCAGTAGGTATATCTGCCGACAAACTGTTTCACAGTTTGGCAGAAATTAATTAAGGAAATGTACTTTAAGTTGATAATAAATAAATAAATTAAAAAAAATATATATAACTGAATATTCTGCGAATATTTCAAGTGTTTACCTGTTGCGTTATCAATATCGAGCAAAACGTGAAAAAAATTACGTTTGTTCTACGGGACCCCCCTTAAATATTTATGTTATTCTGTTTTTTAGTATTTGTTGATATAGCGGCAACAGAAATACATCACCTGTCAAAATTTCAACTGTCTAACTATCACGGTTCGATGAGATGAGATGCACAGTAAGATAAAGCCTGGTGACAGACGGACAGACAGATGGACGGACAGCGGAGTCTTGGTAATAGGGTTTTACCCTTTGGGTACGGAACCCTAAAAACCAGCACCTAATTAAAACGTTGTCTAGTTGTCATCAACCTTAACAGTTAACCTCGATCTCGTCAGAACACATAACGTGTCGCGTAGGTATACTTTTCCGTTTCAGTTTCTATTTATATATTTTCGTTAAAACCGGCAGACCTTCAAACTTTCAATCCAAGAGACTGTTTATTGTCTTTTTGTAATAAGTTATATCAAAAGAGGCACACAAAGGGAAACTCTGCTGGTATTTGACGATTGCAAACATTAGCAGAGGATGTAAATATATCGCTAAGAACATTGTACTGACGTGAGAAAATAATGCAATTTGATTGGTAGAGTTCCAGATACTTGGTAAGGATTTTGTAATTGGCTACTTAACAACTTGTTTTATGAATATTGCCGAGGAAAAACATAAAAGTCGGTAGAGTTTTCAACTGTTAGAATCAAAAGTAATCCTAAAAAAACTAATGTTAATGAAATAGAATGCCTTGAAATTTATTTAAGTCCTAGACATGTCTTTGATGTCCGTTATTCTTAAAATTTTCTATTATTTATGTTTTATGCAATCGATAGTTTTATGACGATTTCCGAAAAGTCTTACTGAATTGATTTAAAACAAGGCCCTTTGTAGTCGACACCTATAGACCTTGATTTGTTTTTCGACTGACACTACAACATTAACGCTTCGTTTATTTTTACGTGCTCTCAGCTAGGTCGAGCGTTTTAAACACTGTAATTGGTAGATGTATTATCAAGGGCATGATGCAAGGACACAGAAGAAATAGACAAAAGATAGGATAAGTTGATCATAACTTTCAATAAAGGGGTTACATTTATATCACTCAATTGCTATCCTGGCGTATTGACCCCAAAATACTTGTTGGCTTTAGAATGATAGACTTACGACAGTTTTTCTTAAAAATATAGTAACTTTCTTTTTAGCCGTGTACACCGGTTGCAGTTGTGGCAATACAGACAAAAACTGAACTAAATTGACAAGATATAAGTATTCATATTATTTATTTCGATTTTATGCACATAGGTAGTCGTGGTGGGTATAACAATGCATAAAAACCCTATATTAGGGCGCAACAATTAGGGAAGTACTTTGGGTTCGTTCCTGTTACATAAATTACTTTGATAATGATTTTAATATAATCTTTTTTAAGTTATATACAATCAATTAATATAAAAATGCGTGTTTTTATAAAGTATTAGTGATAAAAATAATGTAATATCACACTAATATTATAAATGCGAAAGTTTGGATGCTTAGATGGATGGATGTTTGTTACTTCATCGCGCCCAATCTACTGAACGGATCAGGCTGAAATTATGCATAGATGTAGTCCTATGTCTGGAATGAAACACGATTATAAATTACCTTTAAAAGTTACCATATACACAATGCGTGCAAAGCTGCGAGCAGAAACTAGTTAACAATAATAAGTAGGTTGAAGGACGAAATGAATAATACTCGTATTGACTGACTTGTGCATTAAGACTCCCTTTTGCCATAACACATAATGGAATATTGAACGTACTGAAATCGAGATCAAAAGAGAGGCAAAGACTTCAATCGCCGAAACTCGCAGTTAGATACTGTTGTGAAAGATGCAAGTTTCTCTTTGATCAGCGCTCTCGATTCCGTTGAACATTTAAAGTTGTAACGGACGTGTGAGGACATCTTAAGATGGATTTGGCATCCGAAAATAATAAAACCTTAATTTCAAGTTTGCATTCTCGAAGTGGAATATTCAAGGTCAATTTCTTGAAAAATGGCTTTGCATCACGCGATTTACCAATTACCTTTTCATGATAGCTACGTAAACTTTTAATTTGGTGTGTGCTTTTGTACTTAACTTAGTGTACCGATTACGAATGTCGGACTTTATTTTTACAGTTTCATCTGTAAAAATAAATTCATCGATTTTAAAGAGGAAATAGCTAAAAATACTCTATGGATTTGCTTACCTGCGCCTGCGGCTAAATTTCTGTTTGTCATTTCCGGCGGGCGGCAGGTGTAAAAGAACAGAAATAGGCACGCTACTAGGAAATTAATAACATCTCGTGAAAAGGATTTGAGAACCTAAGAAACAAGAACTAGTACCTATACGAGGAAAGCGAAAAAATCGCATATATAGTTATTAAAGACAAGTAAAAGTTCTGTAGCCCGTAAAATCAGGTGATTCACTTTCAACAGAATCATTACGTAGCATTTTTTGCGATTACAGGCAACGGACGCGTGTCAACAACATTATACACTTCCTCGAAACATTTTATGACAACGCAACACTTTCAGGAAAAAACCTCAAGCGAATTTTCTTACCGACAAAATTATGAGTGTCACAAAAAGGGAATGACCATATAAACAAACTCCTTGCTCTGATTCGTGAAACCGTTTGTGGAAAAACTTCCAGACGTGCCGGGGCGGCAAAGTGATTTGACAGCTGTCACACTTTCATTAAAAATTGGAGGGAAATGAACTGCGCGGGAAATAACGCTCCGGGAGACTGCAACTCGATGTTTTCTTTTACACCATGCAAATGTTTACTTTCTATTATTAAACGTGGGGAAACAAATACAAAAGGAGAAAATCTGTGACAGATTTTCTCACTACACTAGAGCAATACATTTACCCCTAGTTCTGGGTCACAACAAATTGTATTCGAATTCAATAAAACAAAACACGCTTGCACGTGGACTAAACAAATGAATATCAAAGGCGAGATAAAATAGCTCGTAAATAACAAGAGTTAAGACGCATTGTTTTGGGATCAAGAGTATAGTGCACACGAATCTGTCATATTGGATGGGATTCAAAGAGGTCGCTCTTAAATCTAGATCGGATTCGAATGGAGTGGCTTCTAAGAAGACAGACCATACACTGCTGAGTACGTACCGGGAAGTGGTTACTAGTGAGTTACGAGTAGTTAGTACATAGATTGGGCTGGATGCGGTTTACTCAACATACCAAAAGTGGTTTCTCCAATTTTCTATGCTCTAATGAGCTAAGTAAATATCGCATATCTATGAGCCCGTTTTCACCCTTTGGGTAGATTGTTTTCATAATCAGACCTATTACTTACTCTAATGAAGGGATTAAAATGGGTTCAATTAGCCGAAAGAGAAGCTTCCACACAATGGGATCATGACTCGAAAGTCATCATCACTTCTCCAGAAGAAGCTTCAGACATTACGGTTAGACGCAGACGTGCTGACATAACGATACTTGTCACAGAGAGCCAATAGTACCAACCAAACGGTTCAAAAGACGGTAATAGTATTCGAAGCTCTTGGCTAATGTCCCAAACTGTGAATGAAGAGCCAAAAATGTAGAGTTATCTGTCGAATAGTGTTGCAAGAATCGCACAATAAGTATTATGAATCTGTATTAATAGTAGGCATGGTGTATCAGTAAGTAAAAAATAATCTAAATTTAAATCAAGACATACATTCCATGTCAATCATCATTTGAATAGAACATTCGTCATATTAATTTTATAAAAATAAACTATGGAATCGTAAATCAGCTGGACTTCAGTGGCGCGCAATAGAAATGTGTGGAAGGAAGATATGGGACATGGATCAGCAAGGGACTGAAGAGGTTAATAAAAAAATCGTTATATCAAAATCAGATGAGTGGTTTATATATTTTTTATTAGCCACCCTATGAAACATACGTAGCGTACGTATATTTCATAGGGTGGCTAATAAAAAATATAGCATATTCTCTCCTATTACATTGCTAAAAACGGGGCCTTTGCCATCAAAACCATGTTATGTCCCCGAGTTACTTGTAACGTAAGGGGACGATGTAAGTTCCTTAGTTATATCTCAGAGATATTGAAAACATTTCACGTTCGGAGCTTATAGTTTGAGCTTTTTCTTAACCCATGTTCGTAAACAAATCATCGCTCACTCCCGTTAAGCCTCCAGGAGCCAGAAAAACGATGCACATGACTTCGCCGAATTGGGTCGCACCCAAACTAATTATAAGCCCGTAAATCCCAACAGACATAAGTTATTTACGGTGCTGCAAATGCACCCCATACGTTTGAGTTCGGACAAGGTAAGGAAAGCCGTTTGACAGGTACGACGGATTGTTGTTAATGTGACCGCGTTTGGCTGTTGAGATTGAGTTACTGATGTGATGACGTTAACTTCTTTATATAACTTTTATGGAACACCAAAGGCATAAAGACTAAGGATGGATACAACTCTTTAAATGTGGAGGGTCATAGCCTGATGGAGATAGGAGGTAGGATTTCGTTTTGGGAAGGCCTTGACGCTCCTGGTTTAACAAGAAAGGTAAACTCAAAATAGAGTTATCTGTGATATTTATTTCGCCAATTTCTCATAAAATTTTGAGACGACGATAAACTCTTAAGAAAGAGAATTCATAAGAACAAGAAACTATTGAATACCTTTGCTATGTGTGAGTAATTCCTAAATTATTTCCTCCAATTAGGATGTTTCCCAATGATAAATTACCAGGACTACATAAATCAGGCAAGATTTACAGTTCCACGTATGATTTATTCCGCGGTTTTTCAATGTCTAAAGTTCAACATTCGCGTAAGGCTGAATTAAATGGTCGTAAACGATTAGGGTTTTTAGTTTTAACGAGCAATAAACGTTTTATTCGATCGTTGCGGGTTGAAAAAGTAATCTGAAGGTCATGACATGAAACTCAATAGTGAAACTACAGTAGGCTTAATAGGAGTGCCAAGTTTCACTGTCTTTTAAAGGAAAGTTTACTTAAATTTACAAAATGTTTAAACTCGCCAGTGTTAAAATAGTTTCATTAAACAAATTGTATCTGCATAAGAATGATTCAGTAATTTTCTACTCGATTGAGTGTTCAGTCACTTAAACAAATAGCAAAACCTAAAAACCATCTACTTTCCAAATGCCTTAAAAATTCGGTAAGATCATTTTCGGCAGAGTGTGGGAAGAAGTGTGTTTATCACTCTGGTCTAGATCATTAAATTGCGATCAAGAGTGTAATTCCCAAAAATCTCGTAATTCCAGTGCAGAGCATAAGCAGTAAAATGTAACCCAAATAAACATCCCTTGCGAGTCGAATGAGTTTCTGTTGTAGATTTTGCACATTTTCAGAGATAAAAGATAGTCGTCATTATATTTCTCGGCTTAGAAGGAACTTCAAATGTGCAAAATTTCAGTCCGATCAGATAAGATTTGATGATCTTTTACTATTAGTTTTCTGAACAATTGTAATGATTGCTAGAATATATTGTATCCTGCCGAAGGAAATAGGCTACTGAAAAACCGTATATACCTAGAATGAAGCAAAGTCTTCTAAAATAAAGATATTGATAGTCACACAATAAAGTTTGAGGAAGTTTATGAAAACATTACATATTTTAGGTTAATTTAATTCCTACTCGTTTTGATTTGTCTGCAAAATACTGATACAAAAAATGTGGTGCATCCAAGCGTATGTTTTATTCAACACGCCGGATTATTTACGGCTCTCTCGAAATTACCGAACGTTTATTCTACGACAGTTAAATATTAGAATAAATTATGTGTAGCTTCATAATTTAAGGCAAAACGTGTCTGTGAATGAATCTAAATTTTTGGGTAACCTCTAGCTTAAGCTTGATCTCTCTAAAATGTCCCAAGTACCTGCAATAAGCTTAGCGCTGCTGAAATAGACATCCACCGGTGGCTAAGGATAAATTCATAGGTAGCATCAACTCTACAAAAACTTACAATGTAAAACAATAATCAATCCAAGGGGATTTACCAGTATATTTTGAAATAATATTTTACCTTTAATCCAGGAGTGACGGAGCAAGCAGCCGTGTGTTGTAATAACTTGTAACAAATGGTGATCCCTTCCAAGAAATAGAATAAACAAATAATTGGGCAATAGGACTCACCTCAATTAAATATAAATGAATGTCTGCATTTAGACGAGGACATGATAAAACAACGAAGAGGAACATTTATCTAATGCTAGAAATATTAAAGTCGGCTACAATAACGAATTAAGACATCAACTTGACCACCAAATCATAGAAAAAACTTAGCACTAGTATTTACAATAGAAATAATTGAACTCACTGCAGACAATTGCAAGCTATCGACAGGTAGCTCAACTGATCCATATCAATACCGTCGGAAGCGACCCCAAGACGCTAGCTGCATTGCTTGCCCCGCTATATAGCAATGTTAATGCGCTGCACCAGATCGGTCACCAGCTCTCGGGTCACGCGTCGCTTGGACCAAACGCTCGGTTTTTTTTTAAATCCGGACTGGGCCTTTTCTCATCGTCACGCAACAGACCATTCGGTTCGAGAATGGCTGGTACCTACGTTAGCGGTGACAAAGGCCAGCCGGGTGATGTCGTTAAGACTTGCATGGCGTGGCGAGATATCTGACCGGCAGCCCTAGTACACGATAATCCGTGATGACCAAGCTGTTCGACAGCAGTACCGCACTGGTATTGATGAGGCGCGCAACACCTTGCACCCAACCGAAGACACGTTGCGACACGGAAAGTTACGGGATCCAATAAAGTGCAAGTGTTATATAAAGGAAGTGCCTGCAACCAATGTCGTGAATCTCATTTAGAAACGGCCAGGAGACGGGCACGATCTGCAAAGCAACGTGCCTCAACATTATATCCTTAGATAAAAGTAAAAAAATGGAGATCAGGTACTAGCTTCTCGAAAGCGGAAGGTTCAAATTAGGCGCAATTAAGTCCCATCTCGTCATAGTCGGACCGTCGGCGCCGACGACAGCGTTCGTGTTTCACGTGTTTGCTACAACGATGGAAGATAGGGTAGAAATATACGATACATTCGTGCGTAAAGACATAGCAATAGACGGCTTGATGCGAGTAGTCGTGCATGAGTAGCGTTTTGTTGTCTCGGTCGCACTTCACTGTAGGTACGTCTTTACCTCTTTGTTGTTCATTATTTAGGTATATTGCTCTTGCACGTGTTCTATCACTCCCTGTCCATCCAAAGGTTGCCTGGCAAAGATAGCTCAAAGCGATAAGGCCGCCCATTGTACAACGTTATTTGTATTAGTTCTTTCTTGTCCTGTGTGTGTCTTATTTGGTGTGCAATAAAGAGTCATTGTATTGTATTGTATTGCACAAGATTGAAAAAAAAGCGTGTTTTTGCTTTTAGTTACAAAGGAATATTTGTGCCGTTACGCTTATAGAGTTGTCTTCGGTCTTCTCCTGAATAGATTGAGCTGAATTTTTTCACTCATAATGATCTGCAGGGCTAGGATGCGCGCCACAAAAGTCGTCGTGCACGTGACGACTATTCATAGTCGTCGTCAGTTGTTGAGTCGTTTGCTCTAAGATGCGCGCCACGAAAGACTCAAGACTCGTTGTCGAGTGAGGTTCTCATGCAGATGAAGCCACGCCCACGCAACACTCGTTGAGTTCATTCAAATTGTCTCTGGTTTTAGTAAGCTGCATGGAAGAAACATAAATTAACCTCCTTAGTTTTCGTCTCCATACTGGTAATTTGCACTTTTCACTGGCAGAATGGTGGAAAAGTAGAAAAGCCTCGAAACAAAAAAAAAAGAAGAAGAAGCAATTTCAATGTTTTGCGCGCACATAATCAACTTAGGTACTTTTGGTTTTTATTCGATAATTCCTTACCAACTTGTTATGAAAACTTTTACTATTACTTACGATATCCAAAGAAAACAATAAGCGCCAAAATTATTGTGTTACAACACTATTACTATGCACGAACCGACTAGTTACGGGTGTTCAATGAACTTATATCGTGAGTTTGGGCATGGTGTGCAGTGCACTACAAGCGCTAGTTCATCCCGTTGTTTATTTCACAGTAAACAGCATTATTTGTGGGTTTAGTACCTCACTAATACGCTACGAGACGAGCACCTGAATATAATGTAAGTACAATGTGATGTGTTTCCGGGACCTGTGTACCTACCTGGCATAACAAAATGTAACAAATAAAATTGTAAAAGAATAATATAAATACTATTTCAAACCTTACATCTAAGAAGTACCTAAGTCATGACTATAATATGTTTTCTCTATATTTCAGACGCAGTATATCATCAAGCCAGCACTAGCTCTAGAAAGCAACAGAATCTAAGGCTTTACTTCTTATTGCAAATAAAACTAATTTACAATTATTCAAAACGTTCTTTATTTTGTAGACACATTTATATCAGTTTAGCTTTTTAGGCCTGAAATGATATCAAACAGACAGAATTACATTTATAATCGCATTACAATATTAGCCCCTGTTTATAGGTAAGTTAAGAAGGTATATAATATTAGGTTAGTGCAGAATATACATAAATAGGTTCCTATCACTGATACTTGCCTATCTACCTAGTAAGGTAGGTTACTAATTTTCACGGCCGTAATTCTGTGATTTTACGTTTCTTTAGATTCAGCACTAACTGCCAAATCAAGTACTACACAGACATAGGTTTATATTATGCCATTATTACTTTTCTATGCCACGAAGCACGTCTTTATATCCACGCAGGATGGTTTTCTACCTACTAGAGAAACCAAGACTATTTTAGGTAAGTACCTAAATCAATAGCATCGCACAAGTAGCTCTGACTCTTCTTCGTTTTTTCGCATTCAGTAATGCTATTTTTACAAAATATTTATTAACAGAGGTTAATAAACACTTTGAATTAAATTTATATTTTCTTCAAGACTCCATCTCGTCGTGATCTCGTCGTAGTAATAGAAGACGATTCGTAACTCGTGTAAAACTGTCAAAAGTCGAGATGAGATGAGAAAATTGGGCGCGCATCTTAGAGTTTGACGAAAAAGGTTACCACAGATAGGATAAACATTCATTATTATCGTTCACGAGACGAGACGTGACGACTATTTGGTTGCGCATGCTAGGGATCGTCGAGAAGTCGAGATGCCGCCATTTTTCACGACTTCTCGACACTTCTCGTGGCGCGCATCCTAGCCCTGCTGGACCTGGAATGACATAGGTGAGGTACGTATGCTGCTTTTTACGATTGAAATAAAAAGGTAGAAGAGAAGAAAATTAAATGGAAAAGTTCGAAAAATGTTGCAATTGTCAGAATAAAACAGATCGTCTTGTGCAACAGTATCGAATCTAATTTATTATTAGTGATTCCCAAGGCCACAGAATCACATTTAACTAAAGCAAATGGACGCACGAATTACAGTAACCTTCCCAGTTCCCAGTTTTGCATTAGCTGACGTAACAATCCACTTATAATTATAATTAGTAAACTGGTTCAGGGCCGCGGGTTCACTCGGGACGCAGTTCTCGGAAACTCTATGTATATTGTGAGAGTTTGGCGGGAAGTCGACAGTTTGTCGCTAGTATTTTCACGAAGAAAGCTGTGTGTGACATTTCTCTAAATTAGTCTGGTTGATGACGATCTTTTATGCAACAGGATTTAGCACAAGATATAATAATATAAATGATACAAGGCTTTCTACATTTGTGGCAATTTCTTATTTCTTCAAGATTATCTATCTACACACAAAACCAAACACATCAAAAGATAAAGACAACATCAGTCGTTCAATTTGTCACCGATTATGTACAAGGTCCAGTATTTTATTAATTGCTTAGTTTTTCTTCACAGTTACCGTTCCGATATCTCCATTAAGCCCGAATAATTTCACGGCCAGAGTCCATGTTCTTAGTATTTTTAATAACGGTTATATTTATTAAACGCGATGCTCAAGAATGCGGCATTTCCGAAAATACTACGGTTGTTTGACTCGTGAATAGTTTGATACCCACGCGACATCGGGCTAGATACCAGACTTTTTAATTATGAAGTAATCGAAATTGATAATTGGAACTTTCAGTTGGTAATAAAATCTTGCCTCGCTGGGAAAATTAGAAAAGAGCTGGACGAATAACTAGAAACCGGCTGGCAACACTATATTACGATATGCATTGAATCTACAGTTCAATACATAGCCAGCAGACGATATTTGGCAAGATCCACTTTCATTTGCATTTTCATTGACAAAAGATCGTTTAACTCAGGTTAAAATACAGGATGTATGTGCTCAGTAGAACCAAAAGTGAACTGAGAGAAGTCTGTAGAGCCTCCACCGTTTTCTCATTGTACCTTAACTACCGATTGTCTAAAACAAAAGCACTAACCGCAAAAATAAAACCCTCACACCTGAGAGTAATTACGGGTCATCCGTCAGAGAAGACACTCGTCAAAACAATACAAATAACTGCTCTGAAAGTCCGAAATAAAAGCAGTGGGAGGTTTGTAAACAGGACAGCGTTTAGAATAGTCTAGATTTCTTGCTGCTGGGTTAGTTTTATTATATACCTGTTACTAAAGTTGGTTAGGTACCTATACGATAAATCTAAAAGCTAGAAGCAGAAAAACTATCCTGAAAGATATACCCTTGGAGAAAGACAACGGGTGCGTGCGTACTGTATGTTCAACGGACGTAGAGCGAAAATAAAAAGGCTTTTTTTTTCAGACACAAAATTTTCTACACCATAATGGCGTGAGTGTTGTTATATTGTATGTAGCTCGCCTATTCTGGGGCGTATTAATATTTTATAGTATACAGGTAAATTCAATCAAACGAATTTTAAAAAAGCAGCTTCGGTTAAGATATCCATAAAGATCAATTTATTTTTGAGACACAATGTCCCGCCATCTATCGAAATCTTAAAACACTGCGTTAATGCTCAACCTACAAAAGTATTTTGCGATGTTCAGAGTTAAACAACGCACACCTACCGCAAGCCAAGGTTCGAGTATTAGCTTCGATCACACACGCTATCGTTGCTTCTAACATCTCACAGATGGCGCTGTAACGAATTATCGTATGCGTTATTTTTAAACGGGTATTTCAAGCAAAACTATGGCATTCGTTACTCGCATGGAATAAAGCGACATTATTGACCGTTCGCGTAAGTTTATACACAGGTTGACGACACCTTTTAATCATGCGCTATCACAGAACAGGTTTTCAAAATACAGAAGTGATGTGTGAGATCTATTTTTGGATTTAAAATGACCGACACTACTTTAAGTAATTTAAGATCTTAACATTGACTACCATAAACATACTCGATATAGGTAAGCATATTTATTTTTAATAATAAAGACATATTTCAACTGGCAAATACAATGAGTGATTATAAGGTCCGATCAAGACAAATAAATTAATCAGTTCACAAACGAGATTGACAGTATCCAATAACAGATATGTGATGGCCGTTAAAATATAAAATAAAATTCTTGACACTTTTAAACGAATGACATTATTAACTAGATTTAAAATCACCTTGAGAAAATGGCTGATAGGAAAATGTTTCTAGTTTTTTAAAATGTTTTTATGTATATATTTTGTTTTCATATTTACCAATAACACTTTAAAAATGAATTCTTTGAGTACAAACGGCAATCATCTTTATTTATTGATTTTCAATGATTATTTTTGACGTTATTTTTATTAATATTTATTTACTTATAATTCTGTTTCATGTGCATTTCACATTCTATTTATATTAATTGAAATTCTAAAACAATTGTATTCATTCGCCTGTAAAGGCAGGTTTCGGTATTTACTATAACCGCAATTGCAGTTGTATTCAGGTTACAACAACAGAACAAGACGGTGCCACTCCACATACAGTTAGGGTGTCGATGGAAAGGTTAAGAACATTTTTTCCGAATAAACTGATCAGCAAGTACGGGGACATTCCATAGCCGCCTCAGTCGCCAGACCTTACGATTTCTTTTTATGGGAATACCTAAAATCAAAGGTTTACTATAACCATCCCCGGACAATTGAGGCCATGCAGGAAAATATTCGCCATGAAGTTCAAAGCATTACTCCAGCACTTTGTCGTCGTGTAATCGCAAATGTAAGGGCCCGACTGCAAGAGTGCATTGAGGAAAACGGCCATCATTTGTACAATATAGTTTTAGGCAATCGTTACGAAAAGATATACTTTTAGTTCAGTTAATTTAACTCTACGCCAAGATAAATATAACGTAGATAAGTGTCTCATGGGTCAAGGTACAGACAAAAATATTATTTCAGAGCTATTTTAATGCTCTCTTCTCGATTAACTGTGTTAATAAAATGACACCATGAATTAATTCGCAGTGGAAAATTTTGGGACTAAATGGTCCATGGAGACTAAAGAAACCGAAACAAAAGATTATGAGCGGTGAGATTTAGGATTCATAAAATATAAGAATCGGCACTAAAGTTTATAGTTGGTTGAGCTTGATGTTTTACTTTTACAATTGTCTTTGTTGATTTGGTATTTATGTTAGAGTTTTTGGTGGTATTTTTATCTCTGTAGATGATATTTGATTTTTGTCAAAAAAGCGCTTAAAACTAGTGGTCATCGAAAACCGTAAAAACCTTCATCGCAAATATTGACTGAAAATGTTTAACGCCAAGGACACTGTCAAAATAAGTAATGCGCTATGCGCTCATTAAGGGAGGCCTATGTCCAGCAGTGGACTAATATAGGCTGATGATGATGACGATGATGATACTGCCAAGCTTGAAGGTTGCGACCTGCCAGCTGAGAGTGTTTCTGCTCCATCATACAAATCAGCGTTAACGGCACTTTAACTGTTCAAAACGAACACCCATGGCAAGATCTACCATGAAAATTTAGTTTTAAGCTTTTAGCACCTGTGCATTTGAAAAAATTAATGACAAGTTCCTGATTCATAAAAGCTATGGAATACAATAGGTACCTGAATGACTAGGCCAAACCCACCATACCGACTCTATACACTGCTTATATTTTCTTTAGTTATTCTTTAATTGCTTAAGTTTGTAAAGTTCGTAGAAGTGACCCAATAAAGTGTAAATCTATCTATCTACATAAAAAAGGTAATACTCACGTCCATGATGAGTCTAAGCGTGGCAGCCCTGGCTCGTCGTTCGCTGGGTCGGCGCGCGCGCAACGCCGGCAACGCGACGCGGCTGAGCCACTCGCCGAACTCTGCACAAGCACTTGCGAGTTGTAGGCGCACTTATTTTAAAGTAAGCGAGGGTTGAAACCTTACTATTGATAATGAATTTTATAATTAGTCAGCAGGAAAAGGAAGCGAGCAGGACACTATGATTTGCAATTCCAGGGTAATACCACGGCAGTAAGTCAAAATAAAATCGATAAATACACCCATGAACAGTCAAATAATAAGGTTGACAACTAGTATCGAAACAAAGAGCATCGAGTAGCGAAACAGGCCTAGCCTAGTGCGGGGACCACGGGTAACAAGGTTTTTTCATCTGTAATAGTTAAGTGACTCTTATTTGTAACATTATCTCATTTGTAAGCGCTATGGTAAATAAATTATTTTGTATTTGTATTAGTATAGGGATTACGGCTGGCATAATAAAGCAAGGTGAAATAGAGAAGATTATCTGTACTTAGCAGTCGCTGTTATTTAGTATTACCGGCAATAATACCGATGGGGCGCCCCTGCAGATCGCACCGCCGAGGCTGGGCAGTGAATACGTTAAGCACAAGAACGTATTCATTACGCCTTCATATTGCAGCATGCATTTACTGATCTCTTTTTTATTGAGAAGGTGTTTGAGTATGAACAAATGTTTATTGGAGCTTTCGATAATTTAACGAAAACGAAAATTGATAATGCATATATAATATGAAAGAGTGGATTTCGCTGCAATAAGAGAGGCTATGATAAGACATGAAAATAGACTAACAAGAATTAAAAGGAGTTCTATTAGAAAGCAGTGAGTGACTTTAGAGCTGCAAGGATGATGAAGCGAGACGTTTACTGACACTGACGACATCTACGAATACGCTCTATTTAAACGCAAGCTTCTAACTACAAAGCTTTTGGTCAAAGCCTATTCTACTTCATTCTAAGCAATTGCAAAGAATAAACAGGTAATGTTTAAATTTATATTATTACGAGTTTTTTAATAGTTTAGTTCACTTCTACAAATTATTAAGTTCATTTTATATCACATCTAGTGCTTAGTTGTTTTACGATTACGACAGTACTTGTAGTATTTAAGTCAAATGTAGAGTTGTATATACTAGTATTTTATAGTAGTTAAATCGTGTAGTTACGGTCAGCGTTGAGTAATTAAGTAGTTGTTATAATTTAGCTTTGTCTACATCCAATTGTACATGCCAATGTGTTTTATGCACGATAAAAATACATTTAAACTTTATTCTGTGAAAACTAGGGAAGAAAAAATTGCTTACTGAATGTATTAGGCAAATGATTTTCAACGTACATAAACAGGGACTTCAGAAAAAAAACGTATCGTTACGCTTACAAGAAACCAAAACTTTCGGTAATGCCATTTTTATTTAGTGCAAAAAACTATGGGGAAAAGATCTTATGGTGAGTTTACCATCCTTCTTTAAACTTTAATTCAATCTATAGCGCTAAACTTATTATCTTGGGTAAACGCAACTTTACGATTTTTTTTCCATGGTACGGCCGTTTTGAAAACTGACCTATAGCTTCTGGTGTCATTATGTCTATGTCTTGTGTCTCCATGGTATGTGTGTTTGATGAGAATGTATGTATGTATGTATAATCACAGCACTGGCACTTTGATTCACTCTTCACTGTTACGTTCTCAGCATCACTGTTTGTAGCATACTTGTTCTTGAAGCATTGTTTGTTTGTTAGCCAATTGGTTTGTTCGTTGTCATTTTCGATTATTAGTTCTGTAGAAGGATTATTTGATTCGAAAGATTTTAGAATATTGTTAGGAGAGATTTTGAGTGAGTGTGTAGTTGTGTCCGTGTACCTATGGAACAATTTATTTTATTGTATGTAAGTGCAATTTGTATTCACCTAAAATCTTATGAATTGATTGTGATTTTTTAATATTTATTTTGTGAGACATTAGGTATTTGCAGTAAAACATTGTACATAGGTACCTTGATGTGTGAATAATTATATTTTGACTATCTTCTAATGTTTTATTCATTGGTATACCAAGCTTTTTACAATTAAAAGAACAGCAATGTGTGCTAGCACAATTTCACGAAATCGTAGCTTATTTAACTCAAATAAATAACTCAAACACACATTTGTTATTTCAAGTTCCAGATACATTATCAGCGTTCATAAATTCAATGACGTAATACAAGCCCACTGCGCTTTACAAATGGGTACAATGAACTCGGTCTCATTTGTGGCACATGATATAACGTTTTAAAAGTGAAGTAACCATCTCGGAATAGGAAGAATTTTAGCTACTAATAAATCAATGGAAGCTAACTCATACGCTTGCTTGCAACACATTTTATGCAGTTGAACGAAAAGCAGTACATAACATGAACACGATCAGTTAAGTTACAAGACTTTCGTAGCTTTTCTCGTAGACATGCTACGAGACCTCGCGTAGCAGAGCTACGAGATTTTCGTAGCTACCTACGCTGCAATGTGCTACGACTAGGGACTTTCGAAGTTCTTACGCTGCGTTGTCATTCGTCTATGAACTTCGTAGATTCCAACGTTGCAATGACAGGACCACAAAAACCTATCATTCTAAAAGACCGAATTTATCTAATTCATGAAAGACCTTGTAATGTGACCAATAAAATAAACAAACAACAGCCTCAATCCTCTTTAGATATTGAACAACATCGTCCAGTTGCCATAAATAACCCGTTTATTTCCTGAATGGAATATCTCATACAAATATGAATGCATTCATATTCCAAGGCGAGCTCGTGATTCACGAGGTAATTTCAGTATCAATTTGGCAAATAACCCTATGCCGTGTGCAAGTGCAGTTTGAATGTCGTAAAGACACAGGTGTGTTAACTCTGTTATATTAATAACAAACTTTATATGCAGTCTGGGGAGATAGAGTACTTGTATTATGGTTGACTTAGCATCCAGCTATAGTAACAGAAGACTAGGATTGTACGAGGTCATATTATTATCAATACCGCAGAAATACATGAATGAACCCGATACTCATTTGCCACAGTATTTTCTGTGCCACAGTCTATCGAAGCATTTGAAACTCAATGCAATTTTAATGTGAAATTACGCGAAACAAAAAGAAAGGATTATGCAACCGCCAGAATTACACAAACCATCAGAATCGCATAAAAATACAATCCCATAAAGCTTTTCATCAAAGCGGAAACCTCATAAAAGTATCCACATTTATAGAAAGACTTGACGCTGCACCTGTCAGAATGCCAGCTCAAGATGCCAAATGGCAGAACCAGAACCGGTTATTAATCTGCAGAGATTGACGATAGCTATAAAGATTTATACCGCCTTTGGAGGTGACGGCCTAGCCAGAGGATGATTAAGGAGATTGATGGAGCACTACTGCTAGACTAATGATGCGCTTATTTGTCAGAACGTCGGCGACTACTATGTCATTTACATTGTGTTGAAGCTTCGGAAGCACACAGCCCTTAAAGAGAGATTCTGGTGGTAAAGACAAGTGTGAGGGAAGAACGACGTCATAGATATAAAGATCGATTCTGATCGCGTAACTTTAAAACATTTCGATATAAAGGTTAGTAGCTGTTGCTGTTGGACCGTAGTTGTACCCTAACTGTCCGAAACCGTAAGTACCTACAGTTATGCTGCGCTAAAACTGAAAGAGGCGGAAGGTTGAACGGAGCCTTACACCCGTTTACCAGGTGACAAAAGTTGAAAACACACGGAACACAATACACAACGTTGAACGTTGATTATGTATGTAATAAAGATTGTGATAATTACGACATTATTGACTATTGTAAGGTACAACACAAAAAGCAACCAAACTTCAATCAACGTGGTTCCACAAGAGAATTCCATTGGTGGAACCAACAGACCTTATACAAATGAACGATGAATCCTTCAATATTAGTAATCGGTAACTAGATTTAGTAGAAATGCGTCAATGTAACAGGATGTCGTTGGAATTCCGGACGTGAGCCATCATAAACCAGCGCAACCTTGGAGTATTTCAGAAGAATGCAGAACGATAGAAACGAAAATTTCAGTTGACGGCAATGAACTTATCATGAAATTACCTACTGATCTTTCACTATATGGAAAACAACAAAAATAAATACAACCAAAATTTCGCAAGCATTTGTGTGGCAGTTTCAGCGGCTACTGACGTAAAATTTTAATGTCTATTTGTTCGGTTAAAGCTAGATACTGGTAAGTGACATTAAAATACTGGTACTTTTATTACGTTCAGCGATGAAAAAGAGACTCTTACGAAAAGTACCTCTACATTATATTAGCGACTTAAAAAACTATAGGTACTAACAAAAAAACCACGATGACAAATATTTACTCCACGAATAATCAATGCATGAACTTGAAATAGTTGCTATAATTATCTCTACCCACGTCCCGCGTCGTTTTCCATGCCATGGTACCGTTACTCACATCATCTGATACTCGTACAAGCGCGCGAATTCCTGTCTACTAGCGGGCTGATGGAAACGACAGATGCAAAGAGTCGATTTGTAGGGAAATCAGCTTATCAGATCAAGCCGTCTTGTTATTAGTGGGTATTATGGGAGATTTTTCAGTGGAAGTTGCAGATTAGTGCTCGGTCAGTTACTTAATGCGACTCGTTCAAGACAGATATTTCGGTATACGATAAGGCTCAAAGAAACGAATTGCTACATAGACCAATAAAAATATAATGTTGGACAACAATTCACACAGCATCACCTAGCCTCATGCAAAGCAGAACTGGTGTTATTATGGGTACTATAACTGATATATTTGACACACTATAATAGATTTCACCACGTAGTCATCACTAGTAACAGAAGAAACTATTCAGAACAGTTTAATTCCTGTTTGTATTTATACCGATAATCGTATAATGGCTTTCGAAAAACACTAAAACGATAGACACAAACTGAGCAAATCAATCACTGCATGTAAATTTTGCAGTGAATCGATATGCAGCAAGATCAGTGACGATAGCCACAGTCGGAAATGTCAACAGCAACGATTGCCAGGCGGATAAATAGACAGTGTGATTCATGCTGTGACATGGCACTTACAACTAGACGAACTCCCGTTTATTACTGTAGATGTTAAGATTCAGAAATGCAGTTACATATATGATGAATAGACCGGCTTAGTCTACTGAAAACTAAAGTAACCATGACACAGAAAGCATAGTAAACAGCAATCGGTAGGAGAAAAGGTAGATCGTAGAACCAGGTGATTGGTCCTTGAAGATGCAATATACAAACACGAGTTTCACAACTGTAGCATTCACTCATTGGCGTCAGTAGAGACAGCTGAATAAGCAAACTCTCGCCGAAATGTCACTGAGCATATCGAAGTCCGCGTTCCATTCGCACACAATCCTAACCTAACGCACTAAGATCCAGAATCGATTACTGCGATAATTTTTTTGTGTAGTTAGATAATAATTGATTAGTGTTCTTATCAGTAGGTGGTAAGGTTTGTAATTGATTGATAGACACTGAAGAAAGTTCTTGTAGCCCGGTAGGCTAAATTCGTCCGCGAGTTGGCACGTCAGTGGGGCAAGGACGCCTAGCGCCGATGCAGCGCACTGATTGACCGATTAATCTTTACTAGTTTATGCAATAACTATACGCAGGACAGTTACTAGATGTATATTTGACGGTTATTAGACATTTATTGATTAAGTCTGATTGATTGTGTCGTTCAAATCACGGTCAGAACTTGCAAGTGCCAAAATTAATAACCAACAACTTGTGAAATACCATTTCAAATGAGCAAGATTGACTCTAAAATATATTTGTAAAATACAGGACAGTTATCGTTTGTATTTTTATATATTTTCACAAAAATTCAACTATTTGAGTTACTTTAATTTTGAACGCATAAAAAGTTGTTCATCACGGAAATATCTGTCTCATTTGCAAGCGAAGGTGTCAACTAAATGTGCCGCCAAAATGTATTCAGATTCGAATATGTCTTGTTTCATGTTTGATGGACACTATATTTATTTAAGCTTTGCGTCTTTAGAAATAGTTTTATGCGTATGATTATCGGCCTGTTCATCCAATATCTTTCACAAAATCACAAACACTGAATGTAAACAATGCACGTGAGGGATGTTATGTACATATGGGGTGGTTCACGGTTTCACGTTTAGACAATGCTAAGATCAAACGTATCAAAACGGTTTTGACAATGTATGGCGTGTTAGTTAAGTTTTTTGATCACTGCAATGACAATATTACCGATCGGTTAAGCAATCGGTCGCGCGTATTTTTTGACCACTGCTGGGGTATATAAACACGTTTACCGATCGGTTGGGCAATCGATCGCACGTTATTTCGAGCGGGCGTGCGACGCCCGACGCCGTCGGTTCAGTACTATGCTGCTGTCACTGCTAGGAATGCAAGGGAGATTTGGCTAGAGGCGAACGTTATCGACTTATCGGAAAGCGTTGTTGCATGCATGAGACTGGATCAATTCGCGTCAACATTTATTCTGTATTGCTACCAATACCATTACAATCGTCAAATATTTTATTCTAAAACTTTCTAGTGTAGTTAATCGCCCAGGCCCGAGGGGGGTTCTACAGCCAGTCAGGCCTTGGCCTTTTTGTTTGAATTTCTTATTTTATTTTATTGTAGTTTGATCTTCGTTTGATCACAGTTTTTGAAGACTGTACCAGATTTCAAAGACAGTCGAAAAAATCGCAAAAGAACGGGAGACAACTCAAGAGCACAGGATTTCAGCACAATAGCCGAAATTCCGTCCGGACTTGTTCACGTAGAGACCACTCAAAGTTTTGAGTACTTCTTGATCTCATCGATCATGTTTGCGGATGTCGGGCATGTTTGTGTTACATCGAGGAAGGTTAGGTGGACAAACATTTGTGGGCTCAAGATGTAAATGAACCCCTGCGAATTAAATCACAAATAAGTTTGCTTTCTCATCAGTAGTGTGGGCCAGCGATACAACCACTTTCAGAATTGGGGGAAGTGAAGGACGGCTAAAAGTTAGCTTTGACCACAGAACAAATATCTAGAAAGAAGCTAAATGTGTATGTACCGCGCCTGGAGGCGAAGGGGTATATATACCCCATGCTCTCGCCGCGAACTTTAGTCCTCACCTCACCCGACCGCTTTCCGCGTGTGATGTCAGGTTATAAAAACAAAATGCGTTATTGCTCAATAATTACTTGTAAAACACCACCAAAACCGGTGGAGCTGTAGATCGAGGTATTTCCTTTCATTGGTACGTACTTTTTGTCCAAAATATCTCTTATTTTAATAATCAATTTATTTGGTGCTTTGTATTATTTTCATCAAAACGGGCGATTGTGAGTCCATTGCTACTTTTCCATTGCGGCTTTAATTTGACGCGCCAGACTTGGAGTGCATTGAAAACCAGCAATGTAAAAATAAGCAAACTATACTGGCGAGTCCAAAGCCCAGTCACGTTCAAGGTAAGAAATAGTAGGTAGAGTAGTAGAGTAACGATTTTTAATGTCGATTTAGTACTCGATTAAATAGTGACTTAGTGACTCTGTGAGAAACAATCAGTAGGGTTTCACAGCCTCAGGTGGCGGTGGACTGAGTCGATATTTGAGTTCAGTCCTCGGATGTTACAGAGGAGCACGCTAAGCGAGAGGACGTTGTTCCGCTGTGAGCACGACTTATTGTTTTTCAACTTTTTCATGATTAGTGAGATAGGAGTGTGCGTGGACGGCAGTTAAGTGAGGCACTGGTCAGCGAGCACAGGACGAACAGCAGGATTGTGTGCAGGATCGCTAGGGGCTAGAGATGGAGACTGTTGGGACGCCCGAAACCGAGGCGGCGGGGTAGCCTTTCGCGTGTGGCTGGCACGCTACTTGGCCACCCTACAACCTGCGGTATAGCATACATATATAATACATACTATATTTCATAGTTTCGGATTTGAGACAACTTTTATATGATATTTTGCTTAACCTGGAAAATGGCGTTAATGAAAAGCACAAGTTTGTATTTACCTCAAGCTTCCTTCAAGTCATAGTGCGGTTTTTTCAATTTTTGGGATTCATTGACTTTGCTGCAAAGATAAAATTTCAAAAATGTTGTGTTTCACAATGAAGAAGAGATTTCGCTCAGTGGCAAAGTGCCGGGAAATACCTACAATTTTAACTTATGTTTTTGGTCAGGCACAAGGGCGCTACGTCGTCCGAACACCAGGGCATCAGGGCGCCACAACGTCAAAGCGCCAGGTGGTTCAGGTCAGGAAGGATAAAAGGGTGTCAGACTGTCAGGACGCCACGACTTTAGGACCTTAAGCTGAGACAGAGCCTCAGCACGGCCAGGTTGTCGATTCGCACGGCCAGCACGCCACACACGCCACCGCGCACGCCGTGCACGCCCACCACCTCGGTGTACCCGTTACTGCCTCCGCAGTACGCTAACACGTCGCCTAGGTACAGGTAGGCGTATCTGAAACAAAAGTGAAAAGTTGCAAGGCAGTAATTTTGAACAAAATAGAGAGCAAAAGGTCCCTTGTTAGCTAGATCTCTAACTAGCTAGATAGTCATACACCATCACCTCTCTGACACACCATGACGGATTGCTCCCATACCGCGAGTCGCGCGCGTTCTTTTTCCCTGCGTGCCCCATCCCTATCGTTATTAGTTATTAACCTATTTGATAACGCCAAAAGAGAAAAGTTTGATAATTTCAGAATAAAGGTTTCACACCGATATAGGGGGGCGCGGGGTGAGGAACCTTTAAGTCCAGGAAATCCGATTGGTAGGTCTGGATAAGGAGCAAAGAGCATTATGTACGTTACCCGACATCCTCACAAGAAGAGAGGCCGAGCGGGTCCTCCGGCGGCTCGCTGACCAGAGTGAACACGACGCAGTCCCGTGGGTCCGTGGTCGCCTCGGCACCCGACCGGCACCTGGCCATGTGCCCCAGCAGTGGGAGATCCGCTTCGTGTAAGTTGAATGCTAGAGATACACAGAACAAGATAAATAAATAATCAAATAAAATAAATAATGCTGGACAATTCACACAGCATTATCTAGCTCCAAGTTGGAGGAACCCACACTGGCAACGAATCTCGGATAAGCCCGAATGGCTATCGAGTTAGGATTCGTAACGAATACATCCATATAGAGACATAGCTCTTAGCTACGACTAATTCTAGCGACATAGCTAGAATTAGCAAGCTGAAGTGGCAGTGGGCCGGCCATATCTCACGAAGAACCGACAACCTCTGGGGTCTTGAGTGGAGACCACGACTCGGTAAACGTAGTGTAGGACGTTCTCCGGCCAGGTGGGATGACGACCTGCGAAAGACTGCAGGCAGATACTCATCCAGTATCTGCCTGCAGTAAAGCTGAATATATGACGCTATTGTGCTCATTAGGGGAGGCCTATGCCCAGCAGTGGACAAAAATAGGCTGATGATGATGATGATAATGACAATTTAGGGTTGATGCGCCAGGATGGTGAGTTTGTATTACATCTTTGAAGGACGTTATTGGGATAAGAAGCAACTGACATAACTTTACGCACTCTTTTTAAAGTTGAAGGAGCACTTGTCAGCGTAGTGCTTAGGCTTGGGCAGGCTGAAAGGGGTCTCCAGATCAGCCCCCTTCCGACCCAGGAAGCTGTAGGCGACGTAGAGCCGCTTTATGTTAGGGTTTACCATCGCCTCGCACTCCTCGTTCAAGGCTAGCCAGAGAATTGTAATCTCTATGGTCTGCTGGGAAGGTGGAACTGCTGTGGAGCTCGGCTGTAACATACAGGGGTGATGACTGCGTCAAGCTGATGACCCGTGGTTTTTAGTAGTTATAGCGTTGAATTGAGAGCTGAGTAGGTACGTTTAATTTCATGGGAACTATAATCACGTTGTACCTTTAAAATAAACCGTGCTATTGCGACGATATATTAAAAAAATCATGTAATTTCATTTACCTACTTTTTTACTTTTCCGGCTGCCTCCGTTGGAGACGTCCGGCGTCAAGTGGGAAAATGAGAAATAAGGTTTTTAGTGGCGTGTTTGTTTATAAGTCCACAAAAATAAAGATTCCAAGAGAGGTTTTGCAAACTAAGAAAATTGACATCGTTTAAACGAAAAATACATACCTTCAGCGATTCCCGCTCGATAGCGTTAGAATATTTAACGCTTTTTCTTGAGGCCTCAGCCAGTTTATATATGCCAGGCACACCTAGAATTTTAATTTTTTGGTACAGAGATAATTTTAGAACAAAAGGAAACAGAAACAAAGATGTATAATATTGAAACGCGTTTCGAACTAGCTTCGACTCACGCGTAGATGCAACGATGGAAATATTAGAAATCGCCGCTGTACAGAAAAAAAACGTGTAGGTATACTAGGGACTAACAGTTACCTACCAACATACTTGTGGGCATCAGCAGACCTTGAGAAGTTTGTATCACTAGCTTCCATGTTGTTGGCTGTAAAACAAAGCACAAAATAATTTCCGAATGACACTTTCTAAAAAGACCTATGTAGTCGAGAAAAGTCTTACGGATGTATTGTTTGTCTTTGTTCAGAATATCTTGAAAGCTATCGGTGGCGATGCAGTCCTGATAAGAAAAAAAGAAAATAAAAAAACGAACAATTTGTTACTTATACGGATTCGTTTTTCAGGACCGTTTTTTACGGATCCTTCGCTACTGGAAACAATCGTCTAATGGATCCAGAATACTGTCGGTTGTGTAAACTCGCTTCTACAACTACATACGCCAAAATTGTAAACTTAATTGCACAGGATGTACAAAACCATAGAACTGGCGGGCATGATCATGTCTGTCTTTTTATTTACGTCTAGTTTGTACCCGAGGGTTCGGTCACGTGGGTCCCAAGTTATAAATAAGCCACTAAGCGGTTCCAAATCCATCTATAGGTACAAACTTTCAGCCTAATCCCTTCAGTGGGTAGTTCTCGCGTAATTCGCGTACACATTTTCACTAACATTCGTATTCATATTCATATTCTATATTTGCTGAAATGTAGCTCTTACATTATTATAGTCTCACTCCATCCTGCCTCAAAGTGCGTGCAAATCTAAAATCGTGTTTATGTTTGTGCGAAAGAGTTCGATTTAAAAACTTCGATAAAAGTAAAAAAGGAAGATACGGTACGTTCTACCAGCGCTCACTCAAAAACTGTACCGTTTCACAGATGAAATAATGATAAAGTATCGGATTATCAGAAAATTTAAAGTTTGGTGTATCTACTTACGAGGGAAAATATGTGATGCATTGGGCCTTGTTTTTATTTTGGAGCTATTTTTGCACTTGGTGAACGAACACGAGAGCATTGTCGTGGTGATTTAGTCGAAATCACACAAAATTATACGTCGTAGCAAGCACGCGAAACACAAATGCCACCGCCCGCGCCGCCGGTCCGACTATGACTGAGGTAAGGTAACATAGTTGAACCTATCTTGAGCCATCCACTTTCGAGATGGTAATGCCTCATCTCCCTTTTTTTACTTATATCGATGTTTAAAAAGGAACATTTAATTTCAAATTGAAACTATTTACCGGTTTGAGCTTTTGAGGAGATTTTAGCTTAGCTAACTGATGTCTGGCTGCTAGGCTCCTCTGAAAGAATTAATAAAAATCAACTTCCTAAACGAATAATATTATTTTCTTAAACATGCGCGGAAATATTGTCATTACTTTTGAATAAAGAACACGCGAAGTATCATATTTACGTAGACTGAAAAACCAAAATCACTTCCCGGCGCGTTCTTTGAATTTGGAACGAAGAGCGCGCCGGCAATGTTGTATGAAACGGTGTGCTGTTTGAATTTAGAACTCTTTCATCTATCGTACACATTGCGTTTTCGTGGCTGTATAGCCACAGATGCGTTTACCACAGTACAGTAGTGGCACAAACTGTAAAATTAAAATTAAAAAATTGGCGGTAAAGCGGAGTTCGTTGTTATTTTGTTAATAATATTAAATTTACTATGTAAAAGGCCCTTTTTATATCCTTGCAGTTTTTAAAGAAAAGCACTATATATGCCTCGGCCGAAATGGCAATTGCCTGTCTCATATCATTAAAGTCATACTCATACTCGACCTGCAATTGCCTATTTCGCTGCCTTTGCAATAATGTACTAATCTCTATCGCTTAAGTGAATCATCACCATCTTGTAACTTAATTACAATACTTTTTATCGATATCAGGCCACTGAGTCTTTTTTTATTTTTTGTAGATTTTTTTATTGACAAAAATGACATGACGCATATGGCCAGTTAGAACCGCGTGTAGCATGGGGCTGCGATTAGCTTTTAGTTAGAGTAGGCTCACCACAGATCCAAAACTAGAACGTTTCAAAGAGCTTTCCTGAAAACAATAAAAAAATATATAAAACTGCACATTTCTCAAAATCTAAGAAACTCATAACTCAAAGTGCTTTATTTCTTTTAGACCTCACAGGACTCTTGGACACGTCACAAAACTCGGATTACATAAGTAAAACTAGGAAATAAGGTACCTAACTATAGTTACATGGGTGCTAGACGACTGATCGACATAAATCATTAGTTGAATTTATTTGGCAATAGAGTATATAACTTCACGGTGCATACCCGTCATAACCCAGGGAGCTATGCTCGGAGTTGCTCTGAAGGATAGAATTCGTAACGAATACAACCGATAGAGAACCAAGGTTATCGACATATTTCAAAGGATTAGCAAGCTGAAGTGGCAGTGGGCTGACCATATCTCGAGAAGAACCGACAACTGCTGGGGTAAACGTGTTCTTGAGTGGCGACCGTGACTCGGCAAACGTAGTGTAGCACGCCCTCCGACCAGGTGGGATGACGATTTGCGAAAGACTGCTGGCAGATGCTGGATGCAGCAAGCTGAAGATAGGGCGCTATGGCGCTCATTGGGGGAGGCCTATGTCCAGCAGTGGACTAATATAGGCTGATGATGATAATGTTGAATGATTTTTCAGTGTTAATAAACAGCAAAGTCTAAACAGTACCTAAAGTTTATAATTGTTTATTTGACAAATGTTCGAAACCCTCGGCGTGTGAGTTACACTCGCACTTCACGGATCTTCTTTACAATTATAGATTCCAGACAAAATATAGGTAGGCTGTTGATGTGATGTGCGCGTGTGTGACCTAACCTAATTAAGTACTTATTGAAATAAACTTACATATTCGTCCATTTTTGGCCACCTAGTCGTGTTATCTTGATTTACTTGTTGCTGGAACAATTCATGTTAAGTTAGGACTTTGTAAGGCCGTACAATGTATCTAATGGGAAAAAGTATTCATTATAAACATATGAGTATGATTCCTAACGGGTTCTCGATAAGTATATTGTACTTACTTCTATAGCTTCCCTCAAATCATTATCCGTTCTGATATTCGCGGGCTGAAATCAAAACCGTCAAGATTAAAGCACGACTCTTATGATGTGACACGGTCAAATATAGGTTTACAAAAGGATCTTCGAATAAGTGATCTTTTAAATCTGAATAAACCTGAAGATGAACTCTTTATTGAGGCCAAAATTACCCAAATTGGGCTAATTTGGGTTACATTAAAACCTTTTTTTCTCCGCAATCTTTATCGAAAAAACTTTTTTGATGTTTTTTCCTATTTTCTTAAAAATGAAATTAATAAAAATGATTAAAAAAACATTTTAAATGAGAAAATAATTGTTCAAAGTACCTTAGTTTCTTAGTTATTATCATTTTTCTCCTAAACCATCAATGATCTACAAGATATTTTGATTGTCATCACCACCATAGTATGTATATAAAAAAAAATAAGGGAACCATCGGCTTATTTTTACAAATAAATGTCCTAATTAATAGATGATAAGCAAAAAGTAGATTTTTGGGCTTACGCCACTCTGCTCTGTCCCGCCCGCTGCGCTGCGCTGGCCACTCCTAGGAAAGCGAAATCCTATGCCTATCCTTCTCACAAAATGGACTCATTGGTCGCACTTTTAATAATCTTTCTCAGCTAGCTTTTAATAACCTTGGAAGGGCTTTTAAAGTTTTCTTCGATACCAGGTCTGAAAAACTATTTTTAATATAGTAGGTACCTAATACATAATAACTCACCACTTCGTTGATGATGATCCCTGATGGTCGATGCTCCGACTAAAATTAACATAAAAATTAAAACTAATATTATTTTCCCAAAACTATATGAACCTACTATATTACTAGTTCTTACCCGCGACTTCGTCCGCGTGGGGTTTAGTTTTATATTTTTATACCTTTCATAATTTTCACGATTATCGTTAAACGTTTTGTTCTGTCGGTTTCTGCTCTAAGGCTCACTGCTCTCTGCATCATCAAATCTACCAACCATTCTGTCACCTCATGTATCCTCCAAATTTATTTAAGAACGGTAGATTTTTTTTCTGTATTGCCCATTAATAATAATACAATATAAAATATTGATGAAGAAATACACTTCCGAATTTCAGAAAAAGATGAATGAAATGCGTGTTCTTTTCGGGAAATCAAAATGTATTTTTTTTATATTGCTAGAGGTTGCAGCCTGAGCATTTTTGTTAAACTTTTCGTTTAAACTTAGTTAGGAAAACACCGTCAGAATTTGAAAGAACGATGAATCAAATGTGTGATCGTTATCAAATGGGAATCTACATGTATAATTTTGTCGTTTTTATGCTAACATTAATTTGCTGAGGTAAAGTACAGAGCATTTGCGTTTTAAATTAAATTTTTTCGTTAAAACTTGGATATAAGAAAACATCTTCAGAATTTCAGAAAACATTTACCAAATGTGTAATCGTTATAAAAAGGAAACCTACATATAAAATTATGTCGTTCTATTGCTTACGTTTACAGATACAGAGTAATTTTGTTCTCTGTAACTTCAATAATGTGCGTAATAATAAAAATAATAAGTACACACAGGCGCCAGTTCTCGAAAAGGGCCGTGCCACGCTCTACTGGGACCGATCGATAAATACAGAAAGGACTATTCTCGCGAATAAGCCTGATATTGTACTGATAGATCGGTTAGAACGGAGGGCGGTGCTTGCTGATGTCAACATAGCAAAAATCTTCACTTGGCTGACGAGGTGGTCAGCATGTGGGATGTAGATTCAACGACCATCGTCCCGATAGTTGTTTTCATTAGCGGCGAAAAGCCAAGATCCTCGATCAACATCTCAAGAGACTCTCGCTAGGAAGTTGGATCAAGGGCCATATCCAAAAGGCGGTACTCCTGGACTCGGTGCGTATCGTCAGGAAGTTCCTCTCTTTGCAGCCCTAGTCACCGGCTGCTTGAGCCTAGCTTCGCGGCCGGTGATCTACCGTTTTGATATATTTTTTACGGGAGAATAGTTTCATAATATTTTATTTACTATAGTAAAAAAAATTTTTTTACACTATTTGAAATAAATGAAGTGTATAATCATAATAACTGGTCAATGTGTATGACGATGCGATGTCATTATTACCTATTCTACCCTAAGGAATAACGAGAGAGAGAGAGTAGGATATTCTATGACTAGTTACCGTAGAGCACATGTCGTAGCCGCCTCGTCCTCTGTTTCCGTAGTCCTGCAAAACATCATTATAT
The DNA here is from genome assembly GCA_947086465.1 of Eupithecia exiguata. Taxonomy (NCBI): domain Eukaryota; kingdom Metazoa; phylum Arthropoda; class Insecta; order Lepidoptera; family Geometridae; genus Eupithecia; species Eupithecia exiguata. The sequence continues at coordinate 14,330,281 of OX352228.1, read as the reverse complement.
AAGCAGGGATTGAAGACAGATGTGACAATGGTGTGGCACAAGAACTTGGTGGCCTGTTATAGTTATCAACATCATCCGTCATCCTACCTCACCCACTCCTGGGTATAGGGTTCCGAACTTTTGTGCGACTCCACATGGTCCTTCGACAATCCCATACAGGTGCCGCGACTTAGCCCATCCATCCAGTACGGCTTCCGCACGGCACAACAATACGCATTCAAATATGAGCTTCTACATTTCACAATGACAAGATAGCTAACCGCAAGCTTCAAGCTAGTAACCCGCGTCTTGTCTGCTACCCCATCAATATAAAATGCATCTAAAATATTACGCTTAGGCCCATAATGAATGCATAATAATATGCAAAATTTGCATCACATATTATGAGCAGTGGTGCGGTTCTGATCTGCGACAATCTTTAGTGCGGCCATCTGACGTCCGACGCTTCTGGCTTATTGCTAATCAACAGTGGGTTACTGTTTATCAGGCTGTACTGTATATTATTATCATCAAGGGAATATGAAATGTACCAATTGAGCCTTCTGCGCTGGTGAGCTAAAACTGCGAAAATTGTATCTGGGCGGTTGACACGCTTGTCGTTGTTCTCGAGTCTGAAACAATTGTTCAGGCTGAATTAGTCTTCTTACAAATATGTATATATATTTTTTTGTGCAACGCGATTTAAAAAAAAAAAACTGGTTGACCGATGTTAGGGCCTTAATCTTCAAATTCATTTCAATTCATTCAATATACATTTTTGACTCACAAATTTTCATCGATATCGATGAAAATGTGGGTAACTTTAATAAGAACAGACAGACAGCTTCATAAAGTTAGTAGCGAAAAAAAAACCCTTATTGCGCGTATCCATATACTCCTTGATCGTTGACAAATATCCTCACGAAAATCAAGATGGGCTGCTCAAGATTGGTTATATATTAATAGCTTCAAAATAAAAAAAATATGGTTTTCGGTTCTTTTCCTCCGATGAAGTTTGATCATCTACCTTCATGCCGAATGTTCAACTTTACCGTTATCTAGATCTCGCGCTCAGTTGTTTAAAATGGCACTTTTCCGACCTCAATTACTAAAGAACCTTGTATTATTTGTTTACAAAATGTAGTATTCCTCCTCTATTCATGTTTTTTCTAGACATGCGAATTTGCAAGCCTGTAGGTGTGTTAATGTCTGCGATATAGACTGGACCAAAAGCGTGCCTAATTGTTCGTGTAAAGATACTCAGACTCACTGCTATTACGTCCCCCCCTTTATTTCCGAACTTGGCTGGACGCTCTAGCGCGTCTCAATAATATTATATGACATTTTTACGTCACAATATTTTAACCATGGAAATATTCATAATTTTGCTTCTACTTAAACTTTTTTAACTTAGTTGAATTACAGAAAGTATAGGATTATTGATGGTTTGGTCATGTAAGTACCGAGCGGTACTAGCACCGCCCGCCCACGTGAATCACATGCCGGCGCGTCTTGGCACTCGACATCACTCGATCTACAATCAATATTAGGCGAGGGATAGGACTTTACATGTCTATGTTCGGATACGGAACATTGGGTTGATCAATACGGTATGTGCCCGTGTCTTCAAAAAAGCAGGTTTTTTATTTGTATTCTCTATTGATATAGAAATATATCTGCATACTTAATTTTTTATTTTTTGTTGTTTTTATAAATTTAATTATCGAAAATTAGATACTTTACGACTCAATCGCAAAATTTCTAAACGTGGCGTCACTGTTCACCGTATTGTCATGAAGCAGGATATATTTTTTGAAAGAAAAAGAAACAAAATAATAATGAGACACAACACACAAACAACAAACATAGCTTAGCTTTTTGCTTTATGGTGCGTAACTCGCACTGGGACTCGCATTTTCTACGCGGGTTCGAAAGACCTAGGTACACTGTCATAATGATTATAAGTAAATAAAATAAATAAATAAGTAAAACAAAAATATTAATTAGTGATTTGGTTGTGATTGAGAGTATTTATTATTACTAGGGTTTTTTGTATGACAAGGAGAGCAGGTGGTCATCTCATCCACGCAAATCTCATCCACTTCGGTTGAGTTAACTCCTTGAATAATTAACATTATTTTCGTGCGTTAACTTATCCGACTACCTACCTACCTTATCCTTCGTATCCACTTCAAAACTTTTGAAATAGTAATCTCCGGATACGAAAAAACTCGCAATAGACACATCACTAGTCGCATATTCACAGATTACAGTAACAGTTACAGTTCTGTATCTAAGCAGAGAACTAATAGATAATTAATAATAGCCTAACATTATAAAAATAGGGGCGAGATGATCAGTGCGACTATCCAATGTTAGCCTTAGTCAGGTGCTCGGTGTTATTGTAGTTTTTACCGACTTCAGGGGAGGTTCTATGTTCGGCTGTGCGTATTTTTCGGGTTTCGATATCAGTTTCTAAATCCGGTCGTGCTCTGCCCGTCCTCCTTTCTTCTTGAATATCTACCGCAGCTATTAATTAAAAAAATTCTGTAGTACAAATTATGAAATCAAATTTTAAAAGAATCGATTGTTTTTTCGGTATTAATGAATGATCAGTCTATAGCAATGGTGAGCGAATGTTACTTCGCTTAGTACATCCATACTAATATTATAAATTCGAAAGTGTCTGTATGCCTTTCCGTCAGCATTTCACACCTAAACAGCTGAACGGATTTTAATGAAATTTCGCAGGGAGGTAGGTATGGTATCCCGGGGACGGACGTAGGCTACTTTTTATCCCGGAAAAGCGCGTGCGAAGCCGCGGGCAGAAGTTAATATTTGTATGAAGTTGTAAACTCTCGGCGCGCGAGTTATACTCGCACTTGACGGATCGTGTTTTTATATCGGTATGTTCCTCCATTTTTCCGTCAATCATGGACCAATTTTTTAAATTCTTCGCTATTGTTCATTATTGATCTCGAAATTGTCCCCTAGAAAAATATTTCCGAGAGGTTGGGGGGTGAATTATCCCGTCAGGCATAAAAACCACAAAATAATTTTGAAAAATCACGACTAGCTAACAACCATTTTGGTGATATCTCCGCCATTTTTAATAATTTTTGATCATTCTTTCTTTGCCGTATAAAGGAATTTGAGGTGGTAGGTATTAGAATTTAATCTGCAAGGAATTTTTATGTGCGCCGTAAAACGTATCTTAAATATCATCACATGAAATAATTTTCACGATCACTGGCAACAAATAGTTTCCATAGCAACGGGCGTCAACAAACTAATTAGACTCTAATTTTAACTAGATGTCGCCTCGTGACAAATTTGATCTCGCTATCGAAATGTTCCGGGTTTACAACAACGTTCGAACCCTCGGAAAAACCGGTAGTTTTTAAACGCAAAATTATTTAGGGTGCATATACGAAATTTAACCTACGTCGTCGTCGCCGTCGTCAGTTGACATTTTGTTCGTTTTGAACATACCTCATTAAGTCTATTATGTAGCTAACTTTGTTATGTTTCAGGATGATTTATTATTCTTCCTCAAACTTTCGATCAAAAAACATAATGAACCATCATCAAAACGACCACAGATTACACTACAGCTACACTCTCGGCTCTCAACACTGCTATCGAACCGGAATCGGGGACTATAATATGAAGTTTCACGTGTTTATGACGCAGTAAGAACTTTTCAAGGTTGCCTGGGAGAAATCACTCTCAGCGATGAGGCCACCAATTTATATTGTAGTAAATCATCCAAATAAACATAGAACAAAAGGTTCATGAATTAATTCGTAAGTGTACCCACTGACCTCTTCGGCGTATCGTTCCGAGGCGTGGCAGGGTATGTCCTGCCCCGGTACGTAGAAATTTCTGCTGACGCTTCCTTCGGTCGGGTATTCGCCGTACGAGTTACGAGGAATTTCCACTTTCATCGGCTGCAATAGTTTTGATAAACAGATAAAGAATTTTATTTTAAGCGCCGATCCTAACGGGTTTGGTTTTCAAACTCTCGGGTTGCCCGTGTGGTACAAAACTCGAATTAGGTACCTACATAAAATTCAACATTTTGTTTCTTTGGTTTATTTTACGTAAAAAATTAAGAGCAAACATTAAAATAAACATTAAGTGCGAGTCAGACTCGCGAAACGAGGGTTCCGTAACTAAAAATTATATTAATTATAAGACCTTGATTCTTACCAAATATCATGATTCTAGATTAACGGGAAGTAGGTACCCTATAGGTTTTGGCCTATGGCGAGAATAAAAAAGTTTTTTTGAGCTTAGACTACACTATTACAGTTTTTGGATATTTTCCTTTACTTGTGCTATAAGACCTTGCTTCTTGCCAGATTTTAAGGTTCAAGGTCAACGGAAAGTACCCTATAGAGTTTTGATCCATTGTGAGATTCAAAAATTGTAGAGATACTCAAAGTGCGGGTAAGCACAATAACAAAAAAAAACAAAAATAGTTTTTTCTGTGAATTAACTACAAATTTATGGTTTTTGGATTTTTTCCTTTGCTTGTGCTATAAGACCTTACTTCTTGCCAAATTTCATGGTTCTAGGTCAACGTAAAATACCCTGTAGGTTTTTGGTCCATGACGAGATTCAAAAAATATTTTTTCCTTAGAATTTTGATTTATATTTTGGCTCCAAGAGGTTATAAACCTGAGTACAATATGATGTAAATTTCAACTCGATACCACTACGCGTTTCTCAGAAAAGAGAGTTGACAGACGGACAGATGGACAACAAAGTGATCCTATAATGGTTCCTTTTTTTGAGGTACGGAACCCTAAATCGATAAAAAATAATAAAAGTGCAATGAATCGCACATAATTTTTTCGAGATTTCAGGAACCCTGCGGTCTATCAAAATAACGTATGTTGATTCGTAGGTTATTTACTACTAATTATTTGGTTCCTAAAACGTATGCTTGTCCCGCTCCTATGAACGCGCAATCATATGACTATCCTTTTTTCCAGATTGGCGCGCATTGCGCTTTTTTATTATTTTTACATAGCTACCACATAAATCCGTGGCGGTGGCGGCGGCGTAAGAATCGACCTCTACAACTCAAGGCGTAACAGTACAAATAAAACCGGCTAAGTGCGAGTCAGACTCGCGTACGAAGGGTTCCGTACTATTATCTACAAAAACGGCAAAAAAATCATGTTTGTTGTATGGGAGCCCCCTTAAACATTTATTTTATTCTATTTTTTAGTATTTGTTGTTATAGCGGCAACAGAAATACCTACATCATCTGTAAAAATTTCAACCGTCTAACTGTCACGGTTCATGAGATACAGCCTGGTGACAGACGGACAGACGGACAGCGAAGTCAGTTAGTAATAGGGTCCCGTTTTACCCTTTGGGTACGGAACCCTAAAAAGGGAAACTTCTAGAAAATGAGCAAGAGTAGTTCTTCGATCACCTATCCGTTTTGTAAGCGTACATACCAGTGGCCTCTTCTGTTGCGACAGCCTGTCTAGTCCGAAGTCGCGCGACTGCCGCGACTGGCTTGACTCCCGCGACGGCTCGTCCTCCGCCGCTTGCTGGATGATGTGCGACTCCCTCGACGCTGTCGGGTTCCACGCGGGAGCGTTGTTTGACGGCTGAGGAACACAACAGGCTATTTGACTATATGGAAAATAACTTGCAAATTGTTATCATACTAGTCAGTGACAACGTAACAAAAGGTTTTACTAAATATATGTCTATTTTACCTAAAAACAAGATCCGTCAAATGCGAGTGTTTGTCGCGGGCCGAGGGTTTCGAACATTTGCCAATTATACAAATATTCTGTAGGTACCGGTTAGAAACAGACGGTCCATTTTTCGACGTTTTTCGAAATATTTCGAAAAGTATGAAACCTACAGAAATTTCAAAACCTGTTTTGAAATTTCTCTGAAGCTGGGCAATGGCCTCGCGCTGGTCCCCAGCGGGAGGCCCTTGCCCAGCTGTGGGACAGTCCAGGCTAGGTTATTGTAATGTTGGCTTACCTTATGCATAGCTCGATCGATGACAGATAACAGAGTCTTGTCTAATCTCAGAGAACACCAGATGTCCAACACTCCTACTTCTTCTCCGAAGCTCTGTTTATTATCTGTGTTCTCTGTATGACAGGGTACCTGTCAAGAGTTTAACAATAAAACTTGAGAAAAGTTTAGTAGATCTTGAGAATAAGCATGGCAATTGAACTAAGTATAAAGAACATTTTATATGTTGCGTTTTTTTTTCAAATAATGTCCTAATTAATAGACAAAAACCTGATTCTTGGGCTGGCGTTGCTATGCCCTAAAAAAATAGATTCAGGCGTTACTTTGCGGAAATCCATTGCAAAATATAAGGAAGAAAATATTTAGTAACAATTCCGCGAAAAAACCTTCTCCGATAAGTTCTAATTCTAACAAAATGTAGTCCGCGTTATAGAAGAAAACGACGCCAACTACAAAATGAAAAAATACCTATCAAAGCAATTATTACTATGCCCTGTCCCGCTCCTATGAACGCGAAATCCTATGTCTATCCTTGTCACAAAATGGCGTCGTATGGTACCCCCTTAACGGGAATAGGTCGACTTAACCTGTAACCCTGTATAATGATTGAAATAATTGATGCTCTCGCAGGCAGGCTTAGATCAGCAGCCTATGCGGTTCGAACAATTAGATATATTACCGATGTAGATACGGCTAGGTTAGTTTATTTCAGTTACTTCCATAGTATAATGTCTTACGGTATCTTGCTTTGGGGACGGGCAGCCGACATCCAGACTATCTTTGTTCTCCAAAAAAGGGCTATACGCGCAATTTATAAATTAAAGCCAAGCGATTCTTTGAGGGATCTATTTAAAGACAAATATTTTGACAGTAATATCGCAATACATCTATGAAAATCTAATGTATACGCACAAAAAATAAAGATAGCTTTTTGACAAAATGTGATGTTCACAACAGAAATACAAGAAACAAGAACAAACTACACATTCCATCATATAGATTACGAAAGGTAAGCAAATCATTTGTGGGAAATTGCGTACGCTTCTATAATAAGCTTCCATCTGAAGCAACTGAGCTCCCTATTCGTAAATTTAAACAGTACATAAAACGAAATCTTATCAAGGAAGCCTTTTACTCCATAGATGATTATATCAATGATGTTAATGCTTGGCCAGATGTCGCCCAGTTCCGCACCGACAATAGTATTATAGGAGAACAATCTTAAGCTTAGTTTTATATAAATATTGACCTGTATCTAAATCCCATTATATTTAGACTTAGATAGGCGAATAACATTGTATTAAATTTTAAGCGTTATACACTTACTAGTGGTTTATTTTTTGCTTCTTCCACTAGTGTACAAAAAATTGAAGCGAACAAAATCAATAACATTTTGTTTCTTATTTGATAATAATTACTATTATTAAGCTGTTTATGTATAAAATTGACCTGACTTGACTTGACTTGTCTAAGTGCTTATTTTGTAAGCCTAAAGAAATAAAGTTATTGAATTTTGAATGTGAATTTCAACTCAATAACTCCACGCGACTGAGACCCCCCTTTTTGGGTTGACAGACGGACAACAAAGTGATCCTATAAGGGTTCCTTTTTTCCTTTTAAGGTACGGAACCCTAAAAAGATGATGATATAAAGACAAGATTCTGGGTGATATTCAAAAACTTCAAAAAATCTTATCTCTGTAACCGTGACACTTTTTAAAGCACTTAAGCAACGGGTACAAGTCACTGTGGGTAACCCACACTTCGGGAAAATTCTGAAAATCAAACGGCACTTTTCTACTTACAAAATTTGTGATAAATCAAAATTGGTATCAAAACTATTAATATTATCATATCAGTTGCGGGCTCAAGTCTAGAATAGTTCCAGTATTCTTCTAGTGTCATTTTTGAGATATTATTTAATTATCAGACCTTGTGATTATTGACATGCTCAATCAGTGTTCTTGTCAGTCGACTGTAGAAAAATAAGGGGTCACAACGACTAGATGACAAATTATAAAAGGAAAATAAGTGTTATTAGTAAGTAATAAGTACCAGTGCTAGCGACATGTCAGCGCGCCGGTTCGCGTGTAGCAGCGCCTCTTGCAGCGGCAGCCAGCACTTAGCGTACGGCTGCTCTTCCTTCCCCAACTCGCACAGCACTATAGGCATATCCGACTGGAACATAATGGTTATCGCAGTACAGTTGTTCGTGTGCTCGCGACTCATTCCGGTTGACTAGGAATGTTCTTATGTTCTGAGCCTGACGGTTCATTTTGTCAGAACGTTATGAAAGTCCTAATTAATCGTAATGTAAAACTGGAAAAGTTTATATATGTGTTTCCTGGCAGCCAAACAGAGGTATGGTATAGGTTAGCGCATTCACTGTCCGCTATGTGTTATGCGACTCTAAGAATACGTCATTCATGGCCAATGATAGTGTTAATATATTTCTTTATGATTTTCCCGTTTGGGCTCCTGCACTGACAGTTAAATTCCCTGCACAAAATAAAAACAGAGTAAAAAACTGTGTGAAACATGGTGGAGTCGCTTACGTTCTTCATATAATTCAGCATATCGTCATTAAACACGATGTCATACTCCGTGACGAAGTCGAATGTGGCGACGCGGCCGGGCTGAACGCGCGTCATGGCCGTGCTCTGCGAGAAGAACTTCCACGTCAGCACCAGGTTCTTGTCGCGCGACCACAACACCGTCTGTAATAACGTATTAGAACTTGTTAACTTATTACTTTACTACGTGACACGTTGAATGTGACAACGTTTGACAACAATCTCACCTGATGGAAAGTGAAGATGTGGCCGACGATTTATCACGAAGGTCTAGAAGACACCTATTCACTCTTGTCTTGAAGAGACCCAGGTTGTAATTGACGGCAAAAACAGCAGCAGGGAGCGTGTTCCAAACCTGGGGTTTGGAACGGATGATGAAGGCGGAGAAGAACCGCTTAGTGCGATTAGACGGTATATCCACCAAGTAGGGGTGGTAAAGTGTTGTGCGTCTGCTTGCCCTGGAGTGGAAGGGGGATGGTGGAGATTTTTCAGTTTCGACGGCTGATCAATGCATAAAGAAGAAAATATTCATATGAATTTCGAGATCTGAAACGGTGTTTGGTTGATGAGTGATGACGCTTCCGAAACAACCTGGTGGTAAGGTGACGGTCGTTGTTCGATTCGTGCGATTCTTTTTTTATTTCAAATAGCAAAAATACTTTTTTACCTATAGCTACAAGAAAATGGTCTGAGGAGACTAATTTTATTATAGAAACTTTTATCCCCATTCATAGATTTTCAATAAACGTACAGTTAGCAAGAAAACGAGCATTTTACACGATAACTTTTTAGTGCCAATCGATCTTGTTTCTTATATTGATCAAAAACGTCTACCGAGGTTTAAATGTGTACTAAAAAAATAGTTGGAACTATTCACCAAAAACCTCAGTCTCCCGAGACCATTTCCCTGTAGCTACACAGGTTAAGGTCCGCTACTCCGTCCAAAAAATCCACCCTGTATAGTAAGGATGCCCTGTGTCGTGACCAGTTGGGATGACGATCTGCGAAAGATTGCAGACTAAATGTCGGATGCGGCAACACGTCGCTTTGGCGTTCATTACAAAAGCTCCCCGCCCAGCAGTCCTTCATCGTCACTTAAGCATGCAGTAGGGCATAAAGTAAAGATTAGTTAACGGTCAACTCACATCGTCGGACAAGACGAGCGTGCCGATGTGCAGAGTGAAGACGCAGACCGGCGTGTAGGTGGTGGACAGCTGGCGACTGGCCGGCGACGCGCGCAGCAAGTGTTCTACGGACTTGTCTTTCTGGAAACACCTCTATTATTATCTCATTTCTTAGGTTACTAGTCTAGATAATTGGTTAGAATTAATAGTTGAAGCCTCGCTTGCATAACGATATTTAACTGGCAAAAATATATGATTGTGAGTTATCAATCCACACCAATAGGTACGTCAAATTTAAATATGATTTAAGGTTTTAAAACCCTAATGAAAGCGCAATCTATTACATAAATAAATAGAAAAATTCCATGATTTTGCTAGGTAGGTATATTTTTTGACAATAGTCGACAGCAGCGTAGATGTTGGTAGTTAAAGGTATCGATCATTGGTCTCAAAGCCTCAATAAAACTTTTGAAACTATCACGGTTATTAACATAGAAATCATTTGAACCGGATATTTACCATGATACGTTTTTGAGTTTTCCAATATTTCGGCACAGTTTCATGCGCCATGATCCCGGAAGAACTAAAGCCACTGCGAGTTGGTTTTTATTGACAAGGGCCAAACTCCACCAAAGCTGAGCTGAGCAGCGAACAGGTGTGTTTAAACAACCAATAGATCGTCGGTATCCAGACATCTCGTCTCCATCCAGCTTCAGTGGAAAACACCGAGCGGTGATGCGTCATATTTGTATGCGAAGAAACAAAGAAAGATCCAAGCGGAGATGTGAGCTGTGCCTCGCAAGCTGGCGACGTCACGCAGCGGAGACGAGAAGAGATGAGCGGAGATGTGAGCTGTGCCTCGCAAGCTGGCGACGTCACGCAGCGGAGACGAGAAGAGATGAGCGGAGATGTGAGCTGTGCCTCGCAAGCTGGCGACGTCACGCAGCGGAGACGAGAAGAGATGAGCGGAGATGTGAGCTGTGCCTCGCAAGCTGGCGACGTCACGCAGCGGAGACGAGAAGAGATGAGCGGAGATGTGAGCTGTGCCTCGCAAGCTGGCGACGTCACGCAGCGGAGACGAGAAGAGATGAGCGGAGATGTGAGCTGTGCCTCGCTAGTGCATTCATCTCAACTAACGTCCGACGCTCGCCGCACGCAGCTCAGCCGCTCTAACCAGCACACATCTCCATTTTAGCCAGCACGCATCTCCGCACAGCTTTGGTGGATGCACCCTAGTTGAAAAATGTCTCTTCTCGTCTCCGCTACAGATATCTCCGCACATCTCCGCTTTGTTGGAGTGTTGGCCTTAGTCATGTTTGACACATTTCACCGCTAGTTATAGATAGTAGCGAAATGTGTCAAACGTAGCTACGCAGCTTAGCTCTGGTGAAAAGCACCATTGCTGTTGAGTGCAAGTTTATTATAATGTAGGGGATTTTTCGGGGAACATAAATTGAAAAGCAAGTAACCTTCTGTAATAAAGTTTATTACACAGTCCGTCCGTCTCTACAACTAAATTCAGTAGGTAACTAAATAACAATGAGATCTTAGCTTACGTATACTGTTACACTACATCTACTTAACAGTATACTGGAAGAAGGGAGAAAACAAACATAAACAAATAATGGTGCACAATTCAAACAGCACCATCCAGCCCCAAGCTAAGCAGAGCTTGTGCTATAGGTACTAGATACACTGATATATTTCATACAATACACTACATACATTCATATTTTTCATTATACATAGAAAACATCCAGAACACCCGCAACAAACATTTGTCCCGAGGCGGGAGTGGAACCTGCAACCTCCTGCGTCACAGGCGAACTTTCGTCCGCCGCGCCACAGGGATCAAGTCTGTTTAGTTATATTGCATAACATAAGAAATTGCCACTCTGGCTTTGTATGGCTTATAATATGAAAGGGAAGGGAGAACTTTGAACCCAGCGTTGGGATAATTACAGCCGGGGTTGGTAGATCAGATAGGTAGGAAGAAGTTAACCGTGTTTATAATTTATGCGACCATCAAGTTTCTGAAGACGACGTCGAGGACTGATCCAGGTGAGGGAAATTAATACACAAAATTGACACAATCACCATAACTAGCTTGGATAAGAGGGCGATAGAGTAAACCGTGTATACTACGTTACCGAATCCAAAATATTGTTTGAAAGCAAAGACATTCATTATTATTAAGGCGTTACCCCACCCAAACTAGCGCCGCCACCTATTCTATCTTATTATTACGTCGAACAGAGGCAAAAAAATGATTTTTGACCTTAGTGGCCACTCAGTTTTCGTATCTCTGCCTGAACTATACAAAACAAAACGATTATATGAGCTTTAAAAAAAGCTTATATAATAGGTATCTATCACAAACCGGCCAATGAAATTTTCGAAATTTACTTCGATTATCGTAATAATAAGATAAAATAGGTAGGCGCTATTTAGGTCGGGGTAGCCCCTTAAGTAGCAATACTTAAAACATAACAAGAAGTGATAACAATAACAACAACATAACCACTAAAAACAAAAGCTTCCACGTATTTAATTACTTACGCGCAGCGAAAAAGATGCAAATTCGAAAACGGACGAGGTACAGATGAAAAAGCTTTAAACCCAATAATAGGGTATTTTACTATAAACGAGAAAAATCTTAAAATATATTATTGAGAAAGCTTAGGTAAAAAGCAGTCGGAAAAAAATAACAAATTACACAAATTACAAACTATTTTTTAACACCATGAAATCCCAGGCGCAATATGATTACGTAATACGGCTGTATGGGTAAACTAAAACGTATCAACTGTCGCTAGCAACAACAGCGCATTTTGTTCAGGTACTCGGCTATCTGATGACGTTACGACAGAACAATATGGCTTCCACTGCGTCCAGCACAAGTCCAGCGTTTTCGTCAATTTACGCGCACAACTTGAAAATGTAAATTTTTAATGCATTTTTATGACACTTATCGATTGAATACATTTTAATTTTTTTTATAGTGGTTAATTAGCACTAGGTATATAAACTAATTGAGACAAACATGGGTGTAATACCTCATTTTACTAACTTTTGTAATTTGCTCCTATAAGTAAAATATTTACTAGCTATACTATACAGGATTTAACGTGTATACTAAGCCGAAACGGGGGATTCTAGACGCCGAGAAGATCAACGTTTTTTTCATCCCATTCGTTTTTTAGACGCTTATTTGCATTATTTAACATTATAAATTATTTTTCAACACACTTGCTCATCATCAGTCTCTATGGTCACCGCAATTAGACACAGAATGACACCCATAATCAAACTGTGACTTTTTCATTGCTTTAACTCACTAGTGAGTTAGTTTTTTTTTTAATTTTATTGGTTGAGTTGCTTTGTCCATAAAAAAGTTTTTATTAAAAAAAAAGATCGTGTTCATTACAACAAATGTTTCTCTAAATAAACTTTTTATCTACTAAATAAAATGAGTTTTTATTGTTATTTAATTCACAAGTGTGTTGAAATACACAGAATAATAAGAAAAGAAAATTAAAAAAAAAAAGTTCGGAATTAAAAAAATCGTAGGAAGTTGATTCAGGGTCCAGCATCACCCATTTTCGGCTTATAGAGAGAGAAAGAGAGAAACGAGTGAACCGTCTAAGTAGTATAGACTCTACCAACATCATTGTAATCTAATACCTGGTTTACATTTTGTTTATCAAGTGAAAATCAATCAGTGATCACTCGGATCAGTAAAATCAGCGTGTAAACGGAAGTGATTATTAAAATCACCTTGTAAATGATGAATTTGACTAATCACTGATTACTTGCACTTGCTACATAACAAAGTGTAACTGACCCACCCATAAGGTTTTTTAAATAAATAAGAAAATGAATTATATCCCAAACATTATCGATTTCGGCGGGACTTGAACCCGCGGCCCCCCTCAGTATGGGAATGCGCTAACGCAGTTAGCGTTACAGAATCAAGTAACCGACGAGTCGAAAATCTTTAGGACTTCCTACGGAGGCTATATCTCGCAGTCCTCACGGTCTCTCTATTTTATTGCTGTCTAACTAGTAAGAGAAGGCCATACGATCACCTCCTGGTTCCGCTGGTTGAGCAGAAGTTTGCGGCAACGCGCGAGCTCTTCGCTGATGGTCTGAAGAGTAGCCTCCATTGTATCGTTCTTGTTAAGGTTCTGCTGCCTGAAAGGGAACAGATCAGTTTGTGGGTTTCATAAATAATTCGGGACAATTCATACAGCATCATCTAACCCCAAGCTAATCAGAGCTTAGGGCTAGATAATTGAATAAATAAATATAGCTGGACATTCCACACACCATAATCTAGCCCCAAGCAGAGCTTGTGTTATGGATACTAGATGACTGATATACTTAATACAAAACATTACAAAGTTATATATTTTTACCATACATAGAAGATACCCAGAACACCCGGAGTCGCCAAATCGGAAATCGAACCTGCAACCTCCTGCGTCGCAGGCGGACCTTCGCCCGCAAAAAGTTCTAAATATACTTTATAACATGATGTTAGCAGAAAAAGGTCCAATGCTGGACGTCCTCATCAGCACACTAGGTCCACTAGTGAACATGCACCAACAAGGGGGTTCTGCCATTACCTCAATGCTTTGCAGGCGGGTTGTCTTGGGGGAATGCTCACACTGTGATATCCAGTAAGTGTAAGCACTTTTAACGGATTATCAATGTCATGATTTGAAATATTTCGAGTTCACTTGCGTCTAGGTTCTTGGTTTGGCAGTGTTACATACTTACAAAAAGAAGGTTTAGAATGACAGTTGACACAAACGAGGTAAATCCAAAAAAATGGGACCATTAAGGTCCCATTTTGCAATTCGAACCGTAAGTAGGATACTTCAAATGATGCAGTTTAGTATGGGTGACATCTTAATTATCACCACTATAATATGCTGAGACAGCAGCAGGTTTTTACTAGATGGTTGCATAAGCCTCCTTTAAAAGTTAATATTTGACTGTCAACTTACTGAGGACCTTGATACGATCCCAGGCCAGGAACTGTTTCTCCAAGTGATGATATTTCACCTGCAAAGTGAACATAAGTTAGTTATTTTTTAGTAGTATAGTGGTTTTTACGAAGTTTGTATATTTGATATCAATCGTACTGTGATTGTGACGCTGGACTGGAATCCAATACCAGTACCGTGGGACCACAAGCACAGTACCGAGAATTTGGAGAAATTCTGCGTCGGTGAAATAAAGGAGGCCTCACAAATTTGTCTATTCGTATTGCATTACCAACCTGGCACCTCTCCCTCGCTGGCCGTGGTGTAATAATCGGAAGGTACGTCAGTGTCCGTTGTAGTCCCTCTCTCCTCACTCAATGAACTGATGCGCGCGCGAGCGTCGAACGAGTTTTTGGGTGATCTTTCTGGAAGTAAAATATCAGGTTAAACGATGGGGTGACGTGGTCGGATAACCTCCTTGTGAGCCCGTACTGCTACTTGGATTCGTTCCTGGGGAACGGTAGTAGGTGGCGAGCCCGGTTCCCACCGCTAATAATTTCTCCCTTCGGGGGGATATTGTTAGCGGCGGCCAATAATCCGAACCAACGGGGATTATAACCCTTTAAATTATCAAAAAAATGGAATAGTAAGTCTAAAAAATGTGGTCCCCAAGAGGGTTTGCCGGGAAATCCCTCCCCTAGCTCAAGTTTAAAGGTAAGTTTGCGATTTTTTTCTATAGAGAAAATTTTATGGAATCGTTTTTCGAAACATATGAACGATAGAGTAAGTCCTGTACTTTATCATTACATAAATTTCAAAGTTAAATATTCAGTAGTTTGGAAGATATGGACATCCGGCGGAGTTGATTTGAGGTAGTACAGGCCCTTAAAGTTAAAATTTGAATTTGTCTCGTGGCAAGAGCCCCGCAGGTACAAGGGAAATAAAGCACTAAGTTTAAAGTTTTTTGAAAGTTGTAAAGGCCTTACGTCCATCTTTCTGCGAAGCCCAGTCAGTCATGGACGATATCTCATGGTCGGTATTGTCGGGCGAAGTGGCGCGCGAGTGTTTGTCCGTGACAGAGTAGGTTCTGGGTGCCCTGTTATCCATGGACGTGCCGGTGTCACGACGGCTCGACGGTCCGGCGGCGCCTGCAATTACTCAAGCCTTAATAATAAAACTAGATTCTGTCTTTGTACCTGTTACTCAATGTTACTAAACGTTACTCCAAGTCCAGGACTTAAACAGGCTCTGCTGCCCTTTGCAGTGCGATGTCCTGCTTGCGATCCCCAATCCCCATAATGGTATGCGGGGCATTATGGCGGCTGTGATATGTGGGGATTATGGCATTACCCCCTAGTAAAAACCAATACAGCGCTCATCGGGGCCCAAGCTCAGCAGTGGACTAGTAATAGGCTGGTGCGTTTTTTTTTGTTTTCTCGATGTTATAGCTGATTTTGCCAATGTTATCTACGAGGGATGTTTTGTTATAGTTAGGTACGACTCATCATTTATTCCAATCCCAAGGGAAAAATCATTAAATATAAAAGTACCCATACCGCCGTTGTAATGGTCAAGCGCCTTTGCACGACAGGCACAATGCCTGATATTGTCCTGCGGCTGAGTTGTGCGGAAGCGAATGTTGCCCGTGCAAGTGCGGAAAGCGGAAACGCCGAGCATTTCTGATGGAGGACACACGCAGACCATTGCACTGGCACCGCATATCTCTGGAACGATCAGGATAGGGAAGGATTTATTGGGATAGGAACGAAACTGCCTACATCTGTTTTCCCGGTACAATCTCGGAGTCTTTAAAACGTGCTGCATCTTAGGCCAAAACATCGCTTCCTTAATTGATATTGTTATAAAACGATGGATTTCATGATAATGGCTATGCATTGAATGTCCTGTAGCTTTAGACTTAAAACTTCAGTAGGTAACTACTAAGCTATATAAGCAGCCATGAAATCAAGCCAGTGTGAAGTGCTAAAACAACAAACTAAATACCGTAAACTCTTTTGTAGAAATAAAATATCTTACCAAAAGGTTCTTCGACACCTCCCATATTATCTGCCGTCGTTGCGGGCACAATCCCAGCGCTCTCTTGGCCACCAACAGCGGGAGGTGCGTAGCCACCAACATCCAAATCTAACGGGAAACTCGTCGACGGACTGTCATTTACGCCCGACTCCCTAATACAAGGTGAGGTAGCGGCATCCTTAGACTTTAGTATAGACTCCATAGGTTGCGAGATACGGTTAGGATCAGGTGGTTCCATGACTGTTGCACAAGGAATGCTGAATCGTGGCTTGACTTTCCTTGACTTTACTTCTACGTCCCGCGCGTAATCTTGTATTATCGTCGTGTTTTTAGAGGACAGCGAAAGTCGCTGTTGGTCATTAAACGATAAAGTTTCTTTACTGATATCATCGAACGACATAATTGTTGCCTTATCAGATAAAGTGCTTGGTCTTGTACTCATTGGATCTTTTCTCTTTATAACAAGTCTTCCTCCGCCATCAGTATCTCTGAATTCCATCATCTCACTTCTCAAACTCTGCCTAGATGAAACGTCGCGGAACGGTTTTCTAATATTATCCTCGGAGGAATTTTGAAAACTTATTCTATTCGGGGTTTCAGTGAAGGTTTTTCTGATTTTTTCCGATTTTTCTTCCAAACTTATTTTTCTTAGACTTTCTCCGTAAGAGTCTTTACTTTTTGCTGATTTCTCATCGATTAACCTTTTCAGAGGACTTTCGCTGATAGAACCAACTTGTTTGCTTTTTTCAACATAAGATATTTTGGTAGGCCTCGTTCTATAAGAGTCAATTTCAGAAGTAGCATCAATACTTGTTCTTGAGTAAGGGTCTCCGCTTATTTCACTTTTCTGGTCGTTTAAGTCAACGGGCATGGGACCAGGGATTTGGTAACGAGGGTCATCGTCACTCCGCGGTGATCTTGGAATCATCTTGCTCTTTAACTCCTGTGCAGTAGGACTAACTGTGTTTAGTTTTTCACTAAAACAAAATTTTAAATTTTATTAATTTATTTAAAAGGTCAAATAAAGATGCCCAAGCTACTTTTTGTCAGTAGCTTAGCTAC
Source organism: Eupithecia exiguata (assembly GCA_947086465.1). Classification (NCBI taxonomy): domain Eukaryota; kingdom Metazoa; phylum Arthropoda; class Insecta; order Lepidoptera; family Geometridae; genus Eupithecia; species Eupithecia exiguata. The sequence continues at coordinate 14,312,501 of OX352228.1, read as the reverse complement.
ATAATAATATATGAAGGCAGTAAATAGCTATTAAACGAAGGCGACGAAACTCGAATCGCAAAGTCACTACTCGTGAACGCTTAACGCATACACTGCCAAGCCTCGGCGGGGTGCGACCCGCAGAGGCGCGCCGCCGCCGCCGCGCCGCCCAGCGCGCGGTGGAGCGCGCGGACACGTGCGTCCGGGGCCATGGAAGTGTTAACTGGCTGTGAAACGATGGTGGGTAATAGGGCATAACTTCAAAGAAGCTTTTATTTTCATTTGTATTCATGATATAGAAATATAGATATTTTAGGACCCAAACAGGGACGAGAAATTCCTTCGTCCCTGGAACCAATCGCAACATTTCTAAACTTGACGTCAGCTTTCACCGTATTGTCAGTGCTCCGTCACTCGCGCTCAATTTTAAGTTATTTACCTACAGTTTTCGGGCTCCCCAGGCCCAGCTCTGTGGCCGTCATGTCTGACTATACCAAAATATATCGCGATATCTGACGACATATTTTGGTGACGTAATAAAAATATACGTTATAGCTGCGTCTGTTGTGGGCTTTAGCAGGATATATTTTTGAAATAAAGAAATAAAATTATTTATTAGACACTACACACAAAAAATAAACATGATGGTTTGTATAATTTATTTGTTTCTAGGAATTTTTCTCTTTTGAAGGAACAGAAGCTGTTTAAGTTGACAAACTGAACGGTCGTTGGACTGTCGAACGTCACAGAAAAAGGACAGCGTTTTCGGTAATGAAATAACGTAAGTAATCGATTAAAAATATTTAAAAAATCTATGCACTTGCCCTACTGAGTATGGGTACTACAGGCAAAGCCTAAAGCTAATAAAATAATGCAATATTGGTCTTACGAGTACATGCTTTGTTCATGGCTTGATTCAAACTCGTCTACTGGAATAGTCGGATAGTTGATTGGTTTCTGCTCCGTATCTCGGCTCATTTTTTGTACTGCATTGTTTGATACTGGCTCTTGTATTTTGAATTTGTTCCGCTACGAAATAAGTATCTGTCTGGTTATTGGATTGAGAGAATAGGCAGGCTTATACGTTCACAATTTGTATCGCTTAGAGGTGAAAATCAAACAAAAACATAATTATTTTAACAAAACAATGCCCAAAGCGATAAGACATAATTCTACTCAAGTACCTAACTATTTTGCGTAACTACTTATAGTATGATGACCGCAGGGTAAACCAACGTATTAAATCAAATGTGATTCATAAACTTAGTTATTAGAACCGTCAGAACAATTTAGTTTTCTAAATGACAATTAAGAATGAAAAAACTGTTTTATTTTACCTCGTTAGTTGACTTCACTTCCAGAATACATTCTATCGTATTATTGCGAGTTAAAACATCGTCGAATTCTTTAGTTTCAAAATCATAAGATTTATATTTCGGTGCATTCACATTACTTATATTATTCAAAATATTATCAGCCTCCTTAGCTGGAACTTCAATAGATTCATATTCTGCTAGATTTTCTCTCATTTGAATTTCAATGCCGTCATCTTCAGATCCTTGCATTTTCGATTTTTCTTTATTTTTCTGAATTAAAATTATATCATCAACCTCTGTTTTTACATCATTAGAGCCATATTTCATTGGTTTATCTTTATCAATCCGAATGGAAATATTGTCAGTTGCTTCAGTTGTACCATCATACGTTTCGTATCGATTTTCTTTTTCTTTTTTTATTTGACTTTTATTAATATCAGTTTCTTTCATTTTACTATCGTACGATTGTTGAGTTGGTTTTTGTTTATTTGTCGAAGTCGGAGAAGAGATGCTCTCTGGTTTTTTTGTTTTAACATCATACGGCTTATACGGAATTGAATTTTTTTTATTTATCGGATGTGAAATACGGGCAGTTTTTTTAGGTTTTGCTTCGTATGATTTAAATTGCATTGGCATCTCTTTCTTGGCCTGACTGAGATTTTTGTCTGTTTCTTTAGTTTTAACGTCGTTAGTATTCTGAGTAAGTTTTTGCTTACTGGCCGGAGAGGAAATAGCGCCAGGCTTTTTAGTTTTAACGTCGTGACTGAGATTTTTGTCTGTTTCTTTAGTTTTAACGTCGTTAGTATTCTGAGTAAGTTTTTGCTTACTGGCCGGAGAGGAAATAGCGCCAGGCTTTTTAGTTTTAACGTCGTGCTGTTTAGATTCCGTTGGCTTCTCTTTTACTATCTTATCCGTAACTGTATAAGCACCGGCCTATGACATAATTAATTAATAGTAGCCCTATATTATTTATAAACAAATAATCATAAACAACCAACTGAGGTTCGCAGAAATTATCGACATTTTGTCGCAAAATAGTAAGCGTAATTATCCCAATACAAGCAATTTAACGTAAATTTTGAATAAGTGGCGCGCGTGGAACTGGTGGATTTGGAATCACGTTCGAAATGCAATTCGCCGGTATATTTCTCAAGAGATGTTACACTTTAACAGTTATTTTTGTACTCCTTGAAATACATGCAAAATACTTACAGCAGTTATCTTTAACATTTCTAGTTGTGATACTAATTCTGATATTTTATTAATAAGATCTTGATTTAATTTTATGTTCCGTTGATCTTCTTTTGTTTCAATGTTTTTATTAAGATCCTGTTGTTCTCTATAGCCAGAGTTGTCTTTCGCATCGTCCGTCAATGACTTTACTTCGTCTTTTCCATTTTTCACTTCGATTGGCACATCCACTTCTTTATACGTCATTTTCTCGTCCCAATTATATTGAACGTCATTTGGTATATTTATTTCGTTTTTTGTAATTTTTTTATCGTCTTTTGTCAGTCCTATGTCATTCGGTACCTTTTTGACTTTATCTCTTGCAATATTTAACTCATTTCTTGTAATCTCTTTTCCGTCAGGTATATTTTTTACTTCGTTACTTGACAAATTTACCTCTTTTTTTGTCAATATTATATTCTCAGGTACAAAGCAACGTGTACACGGGTTCACGTTGCTTTGTGCCGCGAAATCGCCCCAATTATATTCTACGTCATCTGGTATTCTATTCATAGCGTTACTTGTCATTATTCCCTCGCCTTTTAGAAATTGTATGTCGTCCGAAACTATACTATCTTCGTTTCCTGCAACTTCCTCGCCCCTTTTTAATGGGTAGCCGCTTGATACTTTATCGACTTCCTGTCTTGTGACATTGTTCTCGCCTCTTGACTTGTCGTCCAGGGCCTGGTTGTTTTCATTTCTTGCCACATTTAACTCGTCGTTATTTAGTCGTTTATCGTTCTGTATCATATCTACATGGGTTCCTGACATATAATCACCCCAATTATATTCTACATTGTCAGGTACCCTATTCACGACATTTCTTGTTACATTTATTTGCTCGCCCCTTTTGAATTGTAAGTCATCTAGTGCCGTGGTATCTTCGTTCCTTGCCACATTTTCCTCGCCCCTTTTTAATGTTACGCCGACTGGTACTTTATTCACTTCATTTATTGTCAAATTGTTCTCGCCTGACTTGTCGTCCAGGGCCTGGTTATTTTCATTTCTTGCCACATTTAACTCGTCGTTATTTAGTCTTTCATCGTTCGCTAACATATCTTCATGGGTTCCTGACATAAAATCACCCCAATTATATTCTACATCGTCAGGTACCCTATTCACGACATTTCTTGCTATATTTATTTGCTCGCTTTTTATAAATTGTATCTCATCTGGTGCTCGAACATCTTCGTTTCTCGCCAAGTTTTCGACATCTTTTGTAGTAAAATTTTCCTCAGTTTGTATAATTTTTCTTTTCTCCAATACCTTATTTGCATCGTTTCTAGCCACATCTTTCTCGCCCCTTGCGAATATTTTGTGGTCCGCTTCAGTATTCATTTCGGTTCTGGCAATTACGTCGCCCAGATTATATTCTTTGTCGTTCGAAACTTTATTTACGTCATTCCTTCCTACATTTAATACCTCGCCTCTTATATATTGTACTTTGTCTTGTGCCCTATGAACTTCATCGCTTGCCACATTTACCTCATCCATAATCAATTTTGCTTCGTCCGTTGGTGCAATTGCTTCGCCCCCCACCTTGGGAGATGACAATATTTTTATTAGATAGTTTTTACTCCGTTGCTACATTTTAGGTATTTATTTTAGACTATCATAGGATCTGGTGTAATGATGACGGCGTCAAATCTAGAAGACCCTCAACACCTAAGAGTGAGTACAAGCTTTTTTGGCTTGGCAAACCCTACAGCACAGTGTGTGTTTTTTAAATATATTTTCTACGTAGTTCATAGAAGAATGTTGATTAATCGCGAGCTCTCGATGTACGACCGCAACGTTCTTATAAATAGGACTCACCTTTTTCTGCTCTAACTCTTCAATGGTTTTGGCAGCAGAGCTGGACATAGTATTTCCGGCCAATTTTAGTTCCGTCTCTAATTCTGCAAGTTTTTTCTTTTCTATCGTCAGCTCCATGTTCATATCGTCTGTAAAAATATTTTAAGACTTAATTTAAAGAACTAATAAGGTATCGTACCTCCCATGCCAATGCCACCGTCTTTGCCAATGACCATAGTAACCATGCCATTGTATGGTAACCTCTATCTGTCACTGGTCAGAGTAAATAAAACCAATGTGAAATTAGCAGTAGAAGCACGCGAAGAACCCTTTTTGAAATCTAACTAAAGTAAAAGCAAGAGATATTTACGCACATCAGTAGTAACATCAACCGTAGATTTACTTTTTATTAAAAGAACTATAGATATTCAGTTGACGACTTCATATCGGTCTCATCATCACCTCGTTAGTTTAGGGCTAGATGATGCTATGTGATTTGTTCAGCATTATTATTTTATTTAAATCTACTAATATTATAAAGAAGAAAGATTTTTGTTTGTTTGAATTGAACAGGCTCCGAAATTACTGGACTGATTGAAAACTTATTTCACGTTTAGTGATAATAATAATTAGTGATTAAAATAATGCTGGACAATTCACACAGCATTATCTAGCCCCAAGCTAAGCAGAGCTTGTGTTATGGGTACTAGATAACTGATATACATAATATAATACAACACATAGATAGATATTTTTATCACACATAGAAAACGACCAGAACACCCGGAACAAATACTTGCAGATCGTACATACATTTGCTCCGAGGCGGGAATCGAACCCTAAATTATCCCTTAAGAACATAGGCGATAGAATATACCCATGCAAAGCCGGGTCGGACTGCTAGTTTATTATAAGCAGCAGTATACTTACTGACTTTAGCTTCAGCACACCTCAGTTTCTCTTGGACGTCGTCGAGTTTCGCGTCCTGTTGCTGCAACGCGAGCTCGCTGACGGCGCGCCCGGCGCGAACGGTCTGGTTCTCACTTTGCAGTCGCATTACCAGGGCCTCAAGCTTTTCTATACGCTGCCGAGAAGTTTGGAGCTCCTGCGGAAAATGTGTGAGCAACGCTCAAGGAGTTTTATGCGGCAGATGCGCGAATGCAACCTATCGGCCGCCGTTGAACTGGTGGAACATCTCTAACGTGATGCAGCCGCGTTCGAGGCACGCCTTTTCTCAAGGCAGAATAGCCTCAAACGCAACTGCAGAAGTGGGTTCTTATTTGGAGAACTTATGACGTTACTGAGGTTACGTATTTATAATAAATCACGGTCGGGCTGGTCTATCGGGTCAAAATCGCTAAGCGAGCTATAGAAAAAGCTATTCAGAGTTTCTCTGAAGGGCAGGTTCCGAGACGGATACCTTACCTATAGAGAGACCTCCGATAGAGAGCCTAAGTTATCGACGTAGCTCTGAGTTAGCAATCTGAATTGGCATTGGGCCGGCTATAGGTATCTCGCGAAGAAACGCTGCTGGGGTAAACCCCAGCAGCGGTTCTTAATTGTTTTAATTTACAATTAAACATGTTCTTGAGTGGAGACCGCGACTCGGCACACCCGACCTGCGAAAGGCTGCGGGTGCTTATAAGGGGAGGCATACTATTTCTAGTGGACTAATACGGGCTGACGCACGCACGTCTCAATGGGTAGGTGTCAGTTATTAGGTATGCCTATTAGCTTCCAAATCGTTGTGCCTCCACGGTTTTGTGTCTACATACCTTCTGCAAATTGTTGATTTTCTCATTCAATTCATCGATCGTAGGTTTACATTTCATGTCACAGCTTGAGTTCGAATATCTAGAAAAAGCAATTAGTAAGTTAATCAATTAATTTGAAATTTGGAGGAAGTGGAATATCCTCTCTCTGCGAACCTACCGACTACAGTATGGAAATACTGGCTCCGCTCCAAGACATGGTGTTTTCTAAGGTAGGACGGTAGGCATAACAAATCTATGAATAATAAAACCGGCCAAGTGCGAGTCGGACTCGCGGACGAAGGGTTCCGTACCATTATCTATAAAAACGGCAAAAAAATCACGTTTGTTGTATGGGAGCCCCCCTAAATATTTATTTTATTCTATTTTTTAGTAGGTATTTGTTGTTATAGCGGCAACAGAAATACATCATCTGTGAAAATTTCAACTGTCTAACTATCACGGTTCATGAGATACAGCCTGGTGACAGACGGACTGCGAAGTCTTAGTAATAGGGTCCCGTTTTTACCCTTTGGGCACGGAACCCTAAAAACGCCGGACAATTCCCACGTCGTCATCTAGTCGCAAGCTAAGCAGAGCTTGTGTTATGGATACTATAGAAAACTGATAAAACTTTTGCAACTATCTTGGTTACAAAAAAGTTCGTAACAAAAGACCAAAAATGAGCAGTATCTTCAGTTATTCCATGATCATGGCGCATGAAACTGTGCCGAAATATTGGAAAACCAAATTATGGTAAATATCCCGTTGTAAATGACTTTAGATGACTCACATACTTAAATACAATACATTCATTACATCGATAGTTAAAATATAAAATACCCAGAACACCCGGAAAATATATTTGCAGATGAAACAAACATTTGTCCCAAGGCTCCCGCCTTGGGACAAATTGAACCTGTAACCTCCCGCATCGCAAGCGGCCCTTTACCCGCCGCATCGCCCCATGGTCGTCTTATAATAAAATAAAATATTACGTGTAGGGTATTAATAAAATAAATAGAAAAAAGTACCTACTAATTTACGACATTCGTCACGTGGTTGGATGAAATAGATATAATAAGTACCTATATAATAATAATGCTGGATATGGACATTAGGTATAGACAATCGCACAGCATTAAATATCCCCAAAGTAAATGTGAAATATCCAGCATGGTAAAATATGACCTACATAATTTAGGTGAGTAATTTACAACTTACTTTTCGGCAAAGTAATCTGTTTCAGTTCCAACAGAATTTGTTTTGACCTTTGAAGGCCCAGCTCTGAAACATCAGATAAAATAGTTAACTATCTGCTCATAACAGGTAACATATAAATAAACCAAGCGTTTCATCATCATCATCTTCCGGTCCTTAACCATGTAAATAGCTTATATAGCTATGGCGCTCAATTAAAACTACAAAAAAAAAAAACTCGCGGCAACAAACACATTAAGGTTGTTCGCATGGGTTGGCGCCGCCAACCCGTGCGAACAACCTTAATGTGTTTCGGTACAGTAAAAAAATGTAATTAAATTGAATAGTAAACTATTTTAAAATGTACTCACGTATTCAGGTTAGTACTAGAGGTATAATTGCTTTTGGTATTTGAACTACTCAAGGTTGCATTGCTGAAAGAATACAATATAACGATAATTTGGATTGCAGACTGAAAGCTAACCTATCATGAGTAGCTGACTCACCCTCGAATACTCAAATGCAACTCAAATATAAGCACGTCATTAGCGAAGAATGTAATCGAATCTAACGGGTTTGGTTGTCAAACTAGGCCTAGGTTGCAGTACCTAATCACGGGATCCCCGTGCCGTGGTTAAAAAGTGTGATTACACAAAACATCTGTTCTTTGGTTCCATGAACGTGAAAAGAAGATTGACAAATAAATTTACGAAAAAAAAACGTGAAAGTGCACTTTTTAATGTTTTGCACATAGTTGTGCTTGTGCACAATGGCGCGCATTGCGCCCTCTTAAGGTGGTGCGTCACGGGTTGGCGCGATATTAAATTTTTGTTGTTGTTGTTTTTATAGAGCATTAGGGAAACACGAATTTTTGTGCTATAAATCTACATTTTCCCAAAATGCTCCCAAAATACAAAGAATCAAAGTTTTTTTTATAGCAAGTTTAATATAAAATGGTTTACGATTTCCGGCAAATTACTTTTTCGCTAGTTTTTGCTTATGGATATACTTTTTCGCTATATTGAGCGCAGGAAAATTAAAAACCACAAAAAAAATTGGATCACGCGCCAACCCGCGACGAATCACCTTAACAGATTTACATAGTAAACTGTCAAAAGATCGCGACATGAAACGTGCATATTTTTGAGTTGAGTTTGAGTATTTGGGGGCCAGATTTACATAGGTACTTTACTTGTGTGTAAACAAAAAGGTAGTATTATCATGGGTGCCTATTTCTCTGATGAAAGCCGACCTGACTCTCTACACACCTATGAACAACTGCATAGGCAAGCTATAAATGCTAAGCTAAGTTAGGTTAATTTTCGGTCTGCAACTCAGACATTTTTGCTGTGCATGGCAACAGCCAAAGGATCAACACAAAAGCCCAATTTCTTTTACTAACTTGGGGTTGTTTGCTTTGTTTTTCCCTGCAAACTGCTTCACCGAGCACAGTTTCATGTTGAGCACACGGATCCTCTCTGCCATACGCTCATTTGCTTTCTTCAGGTGTATGATGCTGAGAATCAGTATACAAAATCAATTTTCATTATTATCTACATTATTGTTATAAGCACAAACACATTACAAAATTAAATAAAACGTCAAGTGTAAGTCAGACTCGCGCTCCGAGGGTTTAAGCCCTTATTTCTTGCCAAATATGATTCTAGGTCAAGAGGAAGTACCTAGGTACCCCATTGGTTTTGGTCCCTTGCAAGAATCAAGATGACTGATAGACTCTAAACAATACATAACATAGACAGATGGACAACAAAGTGATCCTATAATAGTTTCTTTTTAGGGTTCCATACCCAAAGGGACCCTATTACTAAGACTCCGCTGCCCTTTTGTCCGTATGTCACCAGGCTGGATCTCATCAACGGTGACAGTTAGACAGTTGAAATTTCAACTTCATCATTCACAGATGATGTATTTCTGTTGCCGCTATAACTAAAAATACTAAAAAACAGAATAAAATAAACATTTAAGGGGGCACCCATACAACAAACGTGAATTTTTTGCTCATTTTGCTCGATATTGATAATGGCAACAGGTAGACGCTTGGAATATTCACAGAATATTAAGTTATATAATTACTTTCAACATGGATAATTAAATTAAAATAAATCTTTCGTAAACCCTTCGTGCGCAAGTCCGACTCGCACTTGGCCGGTTTTTATTTCCTTTTAAGGTATGAACCCTAAAATTTTATTACAATTGTTTGGAAATTATTGTTTATATTATATGGGATATCCGCTGAGGGGCAGGTAGCAGCGCTTCCCACAAAATAGATCCATCAACAAACTGTGATCCACAACCCACTGGGCATGCAGGTTGTGTCGGTACCCCCTAATGATATGAGCTAATGAGATGCATATCAGGGGTGGAATATATCCAGCAGTGGACAGGCATAGGTGTTGATGTGATCGCTAATTAAATGGGCTATAGCATTTGATACCTAAGAAATGAAATAAGTTCCCAATAATTTTCTGTTTCGGCGGGACTCGAACCCGCGCCCCATGTGCTCTAGCTAACTAATCTTTGGGACCTCTTACCGACAATAGCGCCGGTGGCTCCATTTGATACCAAATTTTTTGTGTAATCTGCTGTTATTTTACCTATCTCTCTGTTCATTGACAATGGCTGCAGTCACCGGTGAGTCCTTTCCCGCTCCATTACAAATTCTTGGATAGCTCAACCTTTGGACCTTAGCAGAAAGTGTCTTGATCTTTTCTTGTTGCATGTTCAGATTTTTCTTTAAATCTACATTATTCTCCAGAACAGAAAAATATAAATTTTCCAGCTCACGCCTGCTCAATTTTGAAGGGCATATCCGATACATATCTGTTGAAGAAAAGTAAATTAACAATTGTTTATTAAAAGTAATATTATTATATACTATTGAGTCCGCGGGTACCTAGATAAAACATGAGCACAGATTACAGAACGATTGCTATGTTACCTACCAATAGCTAAGTACCTCTGAGCACTTAGACTTTACTGGACACCAACAGGTTCATGGAGGTACAAATGTAATGAGCTATGGAACTAACGAACATTAGTAGCTAATGAATTGTAATGAGATCGGTGGTTTTATAGGTACCTGCACAGCCCCTTCACAGGGAGCATATGTGGCTATTTACCTCGGTCAGTTTTTGTACAAGTCGCCTGATGACGGTTCATGATTTTCGGGGTCTCCTTCGATGCTTTATTATTAATTATAAACTCTTCTTGACCTATGCTTCACAATATCACTCAAAATAGCGAATACCATTATACTTAAATAATTTTAGGAGTTCTTTCAACATTTTACAGTGGGTTCACTTTGCCTGTGTATATTTTGTCATGATACGAGTAACATAAAACGCTTTCCCATAATTAGTAGTTAGCTTTCTTAATTTTAAGTTTTATTAAGTACAAATCAATTTTCATTACGAACTTTCATTTTCAACATTTGACTGTTTTGTTTTCTGAAAATGGCGCCATCTTCATGGCAACGGCCAGAGACAAGACAATGCAACAGTCAAACACACGTACAGTAGAGGGTGTTAGAGGGAGCGATTTCTTTCGTCCATCGATCCATGCTCGATGCCTTTGTCCGAGGTTGTATGTACAGCTTACAGTAACAAGCATAACATTACTATGATAGATTGAGTATTACAGAGCGTTTTCGGTCACAATTCAATTCAATAAACTCTTTATTGTATGTACCACACAAACACAAAATACACAAAAGGAAATGCTGCGAATAAAGGAAGTACAAAGGGCGGCCTTATCGCTTTGAGCGACCCTTTCCAGACAACCTTGGGATGGAATGGACCGGACATAAAGATACACTACTTACTTTAGTAGGTACCTACCTATATTAAACTATACTTATGATAAACTTAGGTAGGTACCTACATACCTACATCACGGTCACGTGATCATAAATATCAAAAAATGTGCAATTTTGATAGGTACCATTTTTTACCTAAAATACATCGATCAAAAATGTCCGGCTTTGCCGGCCCCCCTTAGATCCACAATGCGCACGCCACAACCTTCAGTAGCAAAAGAGAAACATTTTGACATGTTAGGAAAGCTTTTCAACTAGTGTCATTTTAGCGTTCAGACAAAAAGCATGGGTAAGTGCTCGTACAAAAAATGCAAGAATCACTCGTCCTAAGTGCTGAAAAAGGATGGAATTTCTTATTTTCAGTAAGTTTATATATATTTCTTACCCGTATATTGAGATGTGAGTCATATACTTGTGAAATCAGCATAAAATATTGTTGTTTGGTTTGCCTATGTTAAAATATTAATTTTGTTCTAAATTGACAAATGGAGAGGCTATTTCTTCTAAATTTTTTTTCATTTTTAGTATGTATTAATATATTATTTTTCATAAAAATAAGTTTAATATTACTAGTTGATGATTTTTAAAATAACTAGTTGGCCCGCCCTAAAATTTCATTTGCGTAGACTCTCTAATATAAAACGTTTATTTTTTGTCCCGTAAAAAAAACTCGTGCAAAGCCGCAGACAGGAACCAGATCTTTTTAATCTAGAGTGCCTGCCTGAAATTGTATTTTAAGTTTAAATTGTTGTATGTCTGAAATGACCCTTTTGTATAAATACCTACTGTTGAGACACCAATTTATAGTTTCATCAATAAATGATTCGTTATCTTTACCTGAATTCTGTTAATTAATCCTTATAGAAAATAAACTGAGTAGGTAGGTATATAATTCTCAGGAAGGTACCTACCTACTTACAAAATAAAATAAAATGAATTCGACTCCACCAATCTCTTGTTCCGTATGGAAAAAACTTGTCAGGCTCTGCGCAAACTGTCTGCGTCAAAACAAAACGTAGACAATTTTGATTGACATTTTTGTAAGGCTCTAGGAATCTACGGGGGAGGCCGCGAACTACTTATTTTTGATCGAAGCTAAAATAGGATTATTTTTTTATAAAATCACCTGATTACGCTTTGTTACGTTATCAGGTTATCATTATCACTGACTAGGATGAATACAATTTGCAACTTTTTTTCAATGAAGTCAAAATTTTACTACCTACATTATTTATTTCAAATAACCTATTTGAATGTATAAAAAAAATAGAAACCGATTTCAAATTCCAATATTTACGCTGTCTTTTGTGTGTTGTTTGCGGGACAGAAACGAATCTCTCGGGAATGTTATTTATGGAACCAATTCGGGATAATTTTCTATACAATAGCGAAGAGAAAAAAATGACATCGATAAATAATTGAAGGAGAAATCGTTGAACATACATAAAAACACACAGCCGATTAAAGAACCCCTCCTCCTTGAAGTCGGCAAAAAGTGGGTAGGTATTGTTATCATAAGTGTTAGAAAAAACAAAACATTTTTTATTTAAGTATTTAATAACATTTTAACGTTCATACAAGCATCTTCAACCTGTTTAAATAATATAAAATTATGCTCAGCTATTTTGCATTGGCTCTTTGAGCCATTGTACTTGATTGGTACCTGCCTGCCTGCCTACACTCACATAAAATATTGGTGGAACAAAAAACCATAACAGGGTATAATGCATATGACTTCAAAAAGGCTGATTATTTTTACATACCTATTTATTTGTCTAATTTTTGATGTTTTTTTTGGGAAAATTTAATCATTTTATCATTTAATCAAGTAGATCAGATATTTTATTTCTGAACGAGACGTCGCGTCGTCACGTCACCGTTCACCGTATTGACAAAGTGAACGGTGACGTCACAGAAAAAGGGCAGCGTTTTTATCACCCAAATCTGAGTGCAGTTATATTGTTTGTTTTTGTTCAAAGATTTGGGGCTTATATTTTTTTCGGTTACGTAATAAAATAACAGTAATAATCGATTTGACCAAATAAAACTTCTATGCATACCTACCCTATTATGAATGAATTTTCTACATAGGCACTATAAAATTTTGTACTACGTACATACTATTTTAAGAACTACCAATTCTAGAAACAACAGTGCGTAATCAATCTGCTATTCAGTGTTCAACAATAATGTTAAATACCTAATGTTATAGTAGATACACGAGTAGGTTATTTATTTAGTAATTCATGTTTACTTTTCTTACTTTTTTTTTCTCTTTAAAATAAGTTAGTACATTATTAATAGTATGTTTTGTTAAATCTTCAGTTTTTGGTAAGTAATAAAGTAAGTTTTAATTTTAGTTTCAAATTTTTTTCATCTTCGTTTATTTTTTCATATTTAGATAAAATCTCATTCGTTATAATAATTAACTATATTTGAGGATTTTACTCTGTTTTGTGAACTATACTCAATATTCAATATATTTATTGTTGTCATCCCATTGGCAGGTAGACGATTATGTCTTAGTAAAAGTAAAGTATCACAATGTTAACCCTGTTGGGCGTAAACAACTAGTGGTGATAGGTAGGTACAGATTTGTAGATAGGTACCAACACAAGACATTTAAATTATAAATTGGTATTGCAACTAGTAATTAGTATTTAATGAAAATATCTATAATTAATACTGAAAAAATCACAATTCATACCTACTACATTTTACAGAAATTATGTATTGAAGCTTTTTAACTGTACAAAAAAATGTACCTACAAGGAAAGCTTCATGACATCTAAAATGACTTAAAGCCTAACTAAAAGCTGACATTAATGGATAAAAACTACTACCTGTCCACACTTCACTCGCTTTTACAAAATAAAAAAGGCGAGCCAGATTTTGATACATAACTGTTGCTGCATGACTACGCAAAAAGTAGAGCTAATTGAACTTTTAACAACAGGTTCTTGGTCTAGGACGACATTGATTTCTTGATCTATAATATTTTATAATAATTAGTGTTGAATATGTAGAAGTAGATATTAAATAAAGGCTAACTGTCGTAAATAGTCACAAAAACTACATACAAATTACATATTATTTATTTAAAAATCCACAAAATACAATAATTACTCAGTATTTATTAGGGTCTAAAATTTATTAAATTCTAAATTACTTATGCACTGGAATTTTTCATAAAACATACTAAACCAACATAAAAATATTATTAAAATTGGATGAGAAAAATAAATTAATATAAACTTGTTCGCTTATTTCTTGCTACCGATAAGAATCATAAATACTTACACACAACTGCAAAACCTTTTAACGTTTAAATCCTAAAGTTAAGATCCTACATGTAATTTTTACTTCTAATAGTTTGGCAAAAAATATAGAGCTAAAATATTTTTCTTCTACTCACAATTATTGTCACGATTACCTTAATGTTCCTAATAATATTTCAGCTAAAGGATACATTGTATACATACAAACGTCCATTTTTAACGCGGTTATTATTTTCTAATACCTTTGTAACGGTCGAATGTGCTCATATTCTACTCCCTTGGATGCATTCTTCACTAGTTTATTTATATGCATCAATGGGAGTGACAGGAGAAAAGGGAGAACCAGCAGTAAAACTGGAACGACGAACTTTATCATGGCTTAGACAGCAACATTCATTATAGACCTTTGTCATCAAGGTACCTACTACTGCCTTTATTAAGTATTATTTGTCGTATTGTTTATAAAGACTTTTGATATTGTTCAAGACTAGACGTCAATTTCAACAGCCTGACTTGATTAGCAGGCCTGTAATTGTTACGTACTTGATAGAATTCTCTAATAGCGAGCAAATACAGGATTTGAAACTTCACATACCAAACAGTTAGTTAGGCTAGGTAAGTTTATTGGTTATTTATCCCTTGGCCTGTGCGGCTTGGCGTCGAAGGTCAGAGCCGATGCCAGCTGTGATGACAGTGCCCGTAGCCAGGATCGCGCACAGAGTGAGATTCGACCAGCGGTCGCCGACAGCGCTCAGCATTGCCTCGTATACCAGAGTAATGGTGATGCCGAAAATCTAAAAAGAGAAAATTATTTATATCAGTTACCTAGTAGGTACACATAACACAAGCTCCGCTTCTGCTTAGCTTGATGGGGCTAGATGATATGATAATGTGTGAATCGTCCAGCATTATTTAATTTTTTACTAGCTGGCCCGGCAAACTTCGTTGCGCCTTAGTATTAGAGATGGCGTTACAAACGAAAAAATATGCGAAAATGATTTTCTTGAATTTTTCTTATTTTTAATTTAAATATTATTCTGCTTTTGACGGAGACAAATCCAACAAATCAAAGATTAATAATATTGGTTCAGCCGTTCGTTAGCTTTCAGCTTAGGTATAAGCCGAAAAGGGGTGATTGAGAAGTTTTGTTTTAAGATTTTTTGATACAGCTGATAACAGTTTATTCAGATTTATAATCACCATCATCACGAACTTATTTAGATTATTAAATAATTAAAAACTTACTTGAACAACAGCATTGAGTATTCCAGATGTAGTGCCCTCAGGCTCTGGGTATGTGACCTCGGATGCGAATTCAAAGCCAACGGGCAAATATCCTGTCATGAAGAATCTGGAAACATACATAAATCAGGTATCTATACAGGGTTTAACAATAAAACCGGCCAAGTGACAGACAGGTAGACGCTTGAAATATTCACAGAATATTAAGTTATATACCTACTCACTTTAAAAATAAATAGTTAAATTAAAATAAAACACATATTTAAGGGCGGCTCCCATACAACAGACATTATTTTTTTGCCGTTTTTATAGATAATGGTACGGAACCCTTCGTGCGCGAGTCTGACTCGCACTTGGCCGGTTTTATTTTTAAATATTTTTGATCGTATTTGTACCCGGGGGGGGGGGGAGAAGGGTAGGTACCCTGTAGATGTATTTATAGATATATTTTACTTTTGTATATTTTATTGTTAATGCGAGATCAATAATAAAAGTGGACGTTGAACGGACATACCTACTTAATTGTTTTACTAAACGAGAACCTACAAGTGCATTTGCATATTCTTAGTTGCAAAGCAAGTAGATTAAAAATACTGAAAAGCTCTTACCCAAGTAAAATGCTGCTCAGATACACAACCCCGATGTAGCCGCAGTTCAGAGTAAATGTGAATATCAGCATGCCAACGACAGATGCGGCGTAGACCGCTAAGGTTGTCTCTTTGAACTTGTGCGTCTTGTCCAGTACCAGGCCGCACACCACAGAGCCGCACATGCCGGCGACTACTATCACCAAACCAATCCGACCAGCGTCAGCATTGTGACCCTGAAAAACAATCATATCGTCTTTATTTACCTAGGCACCATAGTTTACTCAAATTATTTTTTGGCGCAGCAGCTACTAATAGACCACCAGCGAAAGATATAACACCTTCATTGTTACCGTCTCATCTCTAAAAAGAATTTCTAAGCTACCGGCGTCCAACGGTTCCTCACGACCTTCGCCAGTTCATCGGTCCTTGAATTCAAATAATTTAGATCATCATCAGCCTTCATTAGTCCACTGCTGGACATACATAGGCCTCCCATAATGAGCGTCATAGCGCCCTTGCTTTCAGCTTCACGCATCCAGCATCTGCCTGCAGTCTTTCGCAGATCGTCATCCCATCCCACCGGAGGAGTCCCCACTGGAGGGTGTCCTACACTACGTTTGCCGTTCGCAGTCTCCAGTCAAAAACACGTTTACCTCAGCGGTCGTCGGTTTTTCTCGAGATATGGCCAGCCCACTGCCACTTCAGCTTGCTAATTCTTTGAGCTGTCTTAAATATGAAAATAATTATTATTAACTAAGTAGTTAATAATTTAGATACCAAGACAAAAGATAATGTTAGTATGTATTATCTCAATCATTACTGGTTGATTTTCTTACCGGATAATATGTGAGTATGACTTGATTCAACAAAGTCGAGATAGCGTAGAAGACCCCAACGTTCAGACCATACGATAAGAGCAGCAGGATATAGTTCCGGTTCATCATCAGCTTCTTGATGGACAGGAAAAAGTTTGAGTCCAGGCTCGCACCCTGGTCCGCGGCGGCTGAGGGCGGCGTGGGCGGAGCTTTCTTGAAGACTGAATATTAAGTTAAATCTATATAATGTATGAAAAATTAATAAACAAATAGATTAATCATGAAGACAAAGAGAGATTTATTTCATGAAAGTGGGCATATTATTACACATGACAAGTAACGACTAAGTAGATATCAACGTACAAAAATAAACTCACAAAGCAGTATGAAGACAAAGAGCACGCTAGTGAAACCAGCCACTAAATAGAACATCAACCGGAACTCAGCCTCCATCTCCTGCGTCGTGCCGTTCGCATCCACTAGTATTGGCGGGAGTACGAAGCCGAGAGCCACGCCAAGCTGAAATTATTTTATTAGGTACTTTAAATAAAGCCTCTTAGTAAACAAAATATTTAATGAAATCAGGCCATAGGACAGGACAGGATAATCTAAAAGCCTCAATATTCCCCTGCTCCACCTCGTGGTAGTTAATTGTATCATTGGGTAATTTATCTCAAATAATTAATACTGGAATAAATTACCTACTTCATAATAATAAAATCCCAGTATCAAAATGAATACTGGGATATTTGAAAATTGTTTGACCTTCAACCGAAAAAAAATGTTTATATTAATTTTATGAAATTAAAACCCAAAATGACCGCATAAATTTAATTAAGTAGGCTACTTGACTACTAGGTACTGGGAAATAATTCTAACGTATTGACTTTACCTTCAATAGGCATATGTTTTAATAAAAATCACCTGATTACGCTTTGTTACGATGTCATTGACTAGGATGAAAACAATTTGCAACTTATTTTCAATGTACCTAGTCAAATAGCCTATTTCCACATCATAGCGTCGTCGTCGGTCAAATGTTATGCTAGGCCCACACCCCTCACATACTCGTGTTGTCTCTTGTCTATGATTCATGTAAAAGTTCATTCAATATTTTATGGCGCTAAAATATGAAAATTGCTTGCCCTTGCTATAAAATTATTACTTCATTGAGTGTCTTTCGCGCCAAACAAAGACGAAAACGACAGCTGAATAAAAGATTCAGCTGTCGTTCTTGTTTTTGTTTGGCCGTGGATTTCAATAAATTGCTAAATGTGTGAAACATTTCCATTGTTCAGAACAAATCGTTTAAATTGTCGTCAGGAGAGCCACAGCTCGGCCATTAATCACCAGTTCAGTTTCATGTTCTGATAGCCGCGGACAAAAGGTCGCTTGGAAAATTTATTGAGGCTTTGTTTGGCGCCAATACCAAAACTAAAAATTCATTCATCACAAACAATATGAAACAAAAACAATACCGTGCTTTTGAAAATAATTCTCAATCGAAGAAAATACTTCGGCGTGCGGTAATGGGCAGAGTAGGTACATGGAAAACCATACAAAGAATACTAAAATCCGTTTGATGCTTACAGTGTGGACTTGTGGAGCATCCGATGATAGCCTGTCGACGCGAGCCTTTAGTCGACGTTACCACCTGAACATCGAGCATATACCCAATGGGTATGAGCTCGATGACACCGAGGTAGGTTCCTAAAATTCTTCTAAAAACTTATCTGCTATGCGGGCCGTTATTAGCAGCTAAAGTTAGGTTGTGGTTTGTGGTTGTTATAGAGGCCTATGTCCACCTGTGAACATCTTATTAGAGCAGATCTATTATGTAATAAGGTAAGTTTACGTACCTACCCACATAGCAACACTATAGGTAATGTAGGTCCACCTACAATAGAACACTCTCAAACTCAATGGCAATTTTAATATCCAGCTCCATTACCCACATGCAATCACGGACCCCTCTGTCTCGCGCCAAGTGGTTAATCGCATCCGAGACCTCGCTCCCGCCTCGAACAACCAGAACGCATCGTGTTAAATAAACTCTATCTAAGTACCTACTCTAACGTACTTACATACATATAGGTAACTAGAGGACCTACCTACCTAGGTACCTTACCTACCTAGGAACCTACTCAATAGAATCTAGCCAACTGTCTGGGATTATAGTCCTTTCTCAAATAACTAGGTAGGTACGTATCTGCCGCATCGAGAATAGAACTTCATTTTCGGCTTTGGAGAGTGAAATAATCTTACAGGAAAAGCTATGAGGGATAAATCATTGACTTTATTAAATTGAATAGGAATCACTTCTCTGGAGCAGATTTCTCGGGCGGAAATAGTACTCTTTATCTTCAAAAGAACGGATCTAACCAGAGAACAGGCCCATTCATAGGCATTATTAGTTAGCTATTACTATATTCATAGGGCTGCACAGTTTTGAGACGTTTGTGGAAATTCTGTGGTTTGGTTTCGTGAGAAATGTGTTGTATAGCTTGTGTCATGACGACCTCCGTGGCGCGGTGGGGGAAGACCCACCTGCGACGCTGGAGGTTGCGGGTTCGATTCCCGCCTTGGGACATTATCTAGTACCTACTCATAAAAAAAATGCTGGACAATTCACACAGCATTATCTAGCCCCAAGCTAAGCAGAGCTTGTGTTATGATTATGAGTACTAGATAACTGATATACATAATACAATACATTACATAAATAGAAAGATATTTTTTACTATATCTACATAGAAAACGACCAGAACACCGTCTTATAAAAAACGGAAAAGGATAATGATAAACCAAATCAGTGTGAACGAAATATTATTTAGCCACATCTTTCAAGGATAGATTTTATCTACTTACCTACTGCACGTTATTACCTCTAGTAGGAGTTAACGACAGGAAAATGTTTTTATGTAAAACTACAAAGATATATTATTTTAATTTCCAACCCCTCTAAATTTATTTCGCTCGTTGCTTAACAGTAGGTAAGTAGATATACTAGATAGATATAGAGAACCTTTTATAGGAAAACCCGGAACGGTAATAAAGTCCCAAAGCCTTATAGCGGTTTCGTTTTGGAGGCACCTTATTTAAATATGCGCGGAAGGTTGCGCGGAAGGTTCCGCAGAGATCAAACGGTCCAGTCAGCTCGTTAAAATAAACGAAACGTTGAGTCCCATCATGACAGACAGATTCTTTGCCAAGCAATTTAGATATTATCAGTATAAAAATGTTAATCGAATTTAGATACGTCTACGAGAAAAATACCGAGATAATGAATTGTCTTCAATAAATGTGAAATCCAGAAACCCTTTAAACAGAAATTAATGTACCTAAGCAGCTACCGGAATAACCTATAGGTAAAGCAACACGTACCTAATTTGAGGATTTATATAGAAAAATACTTACTTAAGTAGGTACATCGGTAACCTGCTCAAATAAACCCATGAAGTAAAATGAAATATTGATTAAAAAGTAGTGAAATAAAAGTAGAGTTCCTTTGTATCAAAAACAATCTACGATTAAGATCGTCGGAGAATCTGAACAAAAGCTGTTCTCAACAGTCAGAGGATCCATTGTTTAAACTGTCCGGACCCATTATTAACTGAAACCAGTTGCAATATTTTTGATGTTAATCGTTCGACTATCTTCATTGCCTTCAAGGACAGAAGTGTTATTGTTGTTGACAAAAGAATTTTAGAACAAAATTAACTTTGCTTCATGCAATATTTTAGAGTCAGTTTGCCAGTCAAATTTTAGATTTCAATGTTTGTAACTAGCTTGTAGCGTACCTGATCCTTCGGCTATCCGAGCGATATAGCATGAAGGTTATTCAGGTTTACGCACCGACCTCGACACACTCGGACGATGAAGTGGAGGATATGTACGAAGACATATCCAAAGCCTTGCATAACACCGCTAAGGCCCACTTCAACGTTGTTATGGGGGACTTTAACGGCAAGGTGGGAACCCAGACTCCCTCTCCCTGATAATCGCTTTATTGGCGCGATTCGTCCAATTACAATTTAGACGCGTTTCGTCCACACTAATAATATAAAATGCTAAAGTTCGAATGAATGGATTGATAGATGGGTGTTTGTTACTTCATCACCAAACTTCTGAACAGATTGGACTGAAATTTTGCATAGATGTAGGTACCTATATCTCATTCTTAAACTTACAGTTCCCATGTGAAAATTATAACCTTTAGCGATTCCATAAAAGCAACGCGTGCGAAGCTGCGAGCAGAAAGGAGTGAACTATATTTTGTTCCAGGCAGGATCTGGCGAGGATCTACTTAAGTAAGTTACAACCTACATTTTTTTTCATCATCTCGGTCTCCTCACTTTCCTCATCTCACACATGCGTATTGAACCATAAAGTCACTGATCAAAAAATAAGTAAAAAATGCAAGGAAAAGCCTAATATTTCTTTGGATTTTTCTTTGGTAGCACAAGACAAAGACAGAGATGGTTGGAGGATATGAGCCTAAACCCAGCATTGGAAGTAAAGAAAGCTAATAAATAATAGTATATTCTAAGGTTATTTTCGCGAGAACTCATAACAAAACACTGTTTTTACCGGATTGATCGCGTATATTCAACAATTTCTAAGACCAGTCAAGTGTAAAGTCCCCTTTGAAGATGCTGGTGTTTATAAAATTGACTGTGAATGTGGCTCATGTTACATAGGGCAAACAAAAAGAAGTATAGCCACTCGATTAAAAGAGCACATAGCTGACGTCAAACACAAACGGTCGTCAAAGTCTGTAGTCTATGAACATTCACTGGACGCCGGTCATTTTCTTCGCTTCGACAAAGCTCAAATACTAGCTAGAGAAAACCGTTTCATTCCTAGAATGCTCCGAGAAGCAATTGAAATTCAAAAACATCCGAATAATTTCAATAGAGAAGATGGTTGGAGAGTACCTGCTGCTTGGGATCCAGTCCTACATCGAGTCAGGTCCCACACCCAGCAATCCATAGCTACAACCCATCAAGACACTGTTAGTGATTACTGCGTACATACGGAACGTTATAATTAAAGTTGTATAATTGACGGTAGATATGCAAAATTCAAATTACTTGTAAAGACAAATGTCACCTCAATCTGCCCATGACCATGGAAGCTGAAAAGCCTCCGAAACGTCAGGTTATAAACAAAATATAAAATATACGCGATCAATCCGGTAAAAACAGTGTTTTACTAATAAATAATTTTAGACGCCTAAAGGAGGATCATGTAATGGCTTTAAATAGGTATGTTAAAGCCATTACAATGATGAATTGAGTGTTCTTACCTGGTTCCCAAAGACACCGATGCTGCAAGCCGAGGAGACCTGGTCATGGCCGAACCAGACCGCCGCCAGCCTCGGTGGCACGTTCAGAATGAACACCTGGAATCATACCATATTATGACGATGAGCTGAAACCTTGTAAAATAAAGGAAATGGGAAACGGTTTTTATTCTTTTGGAAATAATCGAATATATGAATGTTCACAAGCAATTGTTTTCCAAGATATAATATAATAGCAGAGGCAACAAGAAACGCAGACCCTCGTCAGAAATACAATTAATTAAATTAACTATCTATTCCAATAGAAGGAGTGCTGTTAAATTACATTGCTAATGAGAGAATAAGTTTAAAACGGAACCATCAGATGTGCCTCACTACACTACCCACTCTTCTCGTTTGTAGTCACGACCATAGAGATATTGAACGTTAAGAATGTATTAGCTCACCTGACTGATCGCGACCACGGTCTGTCCTAAGAAGCCGAGCCAGAACATATCCTGAGGCACGGAGAACACCTTCAGCCAGGCGCCGAGGCAGGTGCCGGCTGCGCCAATTATTGTCGTTACTCGCAGGCCCTGGACAACAGAACCTTCATTGAACTCTAATTCATTCAAATATTCATTTATGTCCTTCATTTTCTATTTATAATAAAACATAAATGTACCTAATGTATTGTATAGGTTTGACAGTCATCTAGTACCTACCCATAACACAAGCTTTGCTTAGCTTGGGGCTAGGTAGATGATGCAGGTCTATTGACCTGGTTCCCATAATATAATGTTTTGGATTCTAGAACCGCAACCGGTAGAGTACCTATATCAAAGTTTTCCCTATCACTAAGAATTTAAATAATTATTTATGTTTTCCCTACCTATTTCTAATATTAATTAAAACTCCTCTAACACCGACCCTCATAACATAAAGGTACTTACACCTTTTAAATCTCAACCAGACAAGTTACAATATAGATACATACGTTTTAATGAAATAAAACACCCACATCATAGCTAACATTTCCACCATCTCCAATAACTGTGTGAAGCAAAAATGTTGGAAACTTATTTCATAGAAATGTTACACTCGTTTTATTACGCAAGAGCTTTTTATTAAGCTCGAAATGTGCCAACTTATTAGAGAAATTACTTTAAGGTCTTAGCAGAGAAATATCGTAGGTATTCTGTTATATTATTTCCTGGTGAAGCCTCGTGCGGCTGACTTTAGGTGGTTCACACATAACAATTTGGAAACGCATCATTACCGACTCCATTCGAGCCGTTCAGTCGTTATTTTAATGAAACTAGAGCTAGCGCCTGGGGCTTCGCGCGCTTCCAGGATAAAAAGTACTTACTTAGCATATTTCCTCCCTGCCAAATAACATTGAGCCGTTAAGGCGTAAGCAAACAGACAGGCGGAATTACTTTCTCTTTAATATTATGTGAATTGAAGTATGGATTACAACATTTACAACGCACAATAAGATCATCGTCTATTTTGTTATTTATGTATTATGCCTTGACGGGCACGGGGCGGGCGGTGCGGCGCGGCGCGGTGCGGTGCGGCAGAGGAAACGACGCGACCGTGATGCGATACCGGACCGTTTCCGAGCTTATGCCACAACCTTTTTGCTGAAACCTGCTTCGAAATAAAACTAAGTTTATATTTTTTGAGGTGAACCATGTATCTCCGTTACACAGGAGACTTGTGGGAAATATGGAAATACGACAGCGCGGACCGGAACACTACGTAGTATCTATTTCAGTCAAACAAATCAGTACAGTTACTTATTTTTCAGTTTTGTTTTTCACTTTGCAGGTATCTTACCACAGAATAAGTTAGAAATACTGTCTGGTACTACTAAGTACTTAGCATAGAAGTGTATATCTAAACATCAAATTAATTAAATTTGGTCGTGGGTTCCGATCCCGACGAAATCGAAAAATTTTGAGTTATTATTAAATTTTTAATTAATGAATCCCAAATTCGACAGATCAACCACGTTTGTCAAAAATTCAAAAACCAATAATTTAGTGCACATTATTTTAGTCTGTAAAGATACTTCACTTCACTATCAGTTTGTTTTGAAACTCATCCATACCTACCTATATACGTTTTCATACTCGTTTCAAACAATAAAAACTATTCAAGGCGAACTCAAACCAAATAATATATTTAAATGCCTTTTTAGTGCTCTGCTAACTCGCTCTTAATACATTATGTTGGTAATCCAAGAATTTGAATGAGGAAATGTCAATAAACATTTGCAAACACATTTTATTACATCAAGGCTGAACTGATTTCAGAGGTGTTTTTAAGATCAAGCTTATAATTCTGTCCTATGTGACATAAAATCACAATTCTCACTTAATAGCCGTAGTTAAGAAGAGATAAGAGTGCTCTATATTCATAAGAGAGAAGAGAAAACTGGGTGACATATCAAGATATCTCTGAAACTACATGAGTTAGGAAGATGTCATTTTTTTGAGACGTAGGCTAAGAACGTATTTTTGGAAATTCGTTTTCAAAGGTGGCTACAATGGGGTCAAAGGTTATTTTTATAATAACTTTGAAACCGTAACTATTGGCCCGTCAAAATTTGTAGCGTAGAAAGATGACTTAAAATAAATAGACACATGTTTCGAGGTTTTTTGAAAGGTCAATCACAGACTTACCAAGAAATCTCAGGAACTAAAAAAGCTAAGAGGTTGTTGCATGAAAATTTAATTTAGGACCTGCTAAGAAAAGTTTTGTTTAGAAATTCATAGTCTTCGATTATTAGCTATTACGTACTTACCTAAATTTCTATCTGCGGCTTCAAACGCGTGGAACTCGGGAAATAATACTCGGGTGTACATTAGAGAGGCAGGTACTATTCGTTTCGATATATTAACGGAATGTTTGTAAAACGTTCCAATAATATAAATTTATAAAAGAGAAAACTGCGTGACATATCAAGAGAGCTCTGAAACTACAAGAGCTACGAAGCTGAAATTTAGCATGGAATTTTCTTTGAGGACGTGGGCGCTAAAAACGGATTTTTGGAAATTCACATTGAGGGATTTATAGGTTTTCTCATAACAACTTTAAAATCGTAAAGGATTGGTGGTAAAACTTTGGCGTTGGTAGTTTACATGGAAACAAACATAGATCAGGGTAGTACTAAAGTCCACTCCACGCGAATGAAATCGCGGCGGGTCAGCTAGTTATTTATATAAGGACTCTCGTGCACTACCTACGTCCTACTTATGTTATTAACTTATGAAGTAAATACTAGGTACATAAAATACCTACTTAAAAGCATAACATAAACATGAAATATATTTATTTGCAGCAAAAACGCATTACAGTATAATATAAGGCACTTAATGGGTAGTTAGGTAGAGCTAACAGTTTAACAGGCCATTGTATCACAATGACCTGTTACACTACGTAAACTGATAGAAAAAAGTTATTGCTGAGGGTTTGGAGACTATGCTTTTACCTACAGATCTCACATTAGCCGGAGCCTGTATCGTGAGATCCAAGCTGCTGATTCTTTCAGACACGAGAAGGTACTTAGTCTCGGTGTGAAACATACAACCCTTAATTAACACTTAAGTTATCTTACCTAGTGAGTGAGTCTAATAATACTACTTAGTACTTTTTTAAGCAGTACTAA
This sequence comes from Eupithecia exiguata, assembly GCA_947086465.1. NCBI lineage: Eukaryota > Metazoa > Arthropoda > Insecta > Lepidoptera > Geometridae > Eupithecia > Eupithecia exiguata. The sequence continues at coordinate 14,286,511 of OX352228.1, read as the reverse complement.
ATAAAATAAATGATCTTTTGTTTTATATGGTGATTAAAAATGAGAAAAAAGTCATTGACTCTGAATATTTTTAAACTTACGCGATCTGAACACATATTTATAAATACTATTTAACGGGTATTTATCGCGTTTAATTACCTTATTTTCCCGACGTTTCGACAGGTTTACACACTGCCGTGGTCACGGGATGACTAATACTACTATTCATTGACAATGATCTTGAACCTCCTGTAAATCTAAAAGACAAAAGCAACTAAGACTTAGCTAAAAGTTAGCTAATGTTAGCTTATGATTTTGAGAATATCCTCAGTCAGTGTCGTGTAATTTAAGGTCAAAAGCCATTTGAATATGGTTTGTTTAGCTTCACGAACTGACAATATCTCTAATATTAAAAAAAAATACAATTTTATCTACTTTGTCATATACATATGACCGTATATGCTGCCCAAAACGGTGAGCAAAGGATGAGTCTACTGATGGAGGAGGTATTTTAAAGACTCTTCTTGTCACCAGTGTTCAGTAATTTTCTGAATTTATTAGTGTTCTATGTGCAGCTAAAGTAGTGAGAAGAATAAACAGTTGACGTAGAATAAGGAGCCTACATTCCTTGTATAATTGACCTTTAGTACAGAGCGTTGTGCTCCCTCAACTTTTAAGAGATAGGATTTTATGAAAAGGTACATGTTTATTCAAAATTTCACTCAATTCGCTCGCTCGATAATCAAACAATCACTATACAGAGATAATATAGTTCAAGGTCATAATTTTGCATAAATTTTGTTGGATCTTCATATGGGTCCATTATAAAATTATGAATAATAAAACAAACCAGTTTGCCAGCGTTATAGTTTTCTACCTTTCTATTGAAAATTTGCGTCTTATACACTAGCGCAAGGGACATTTGCACCGAGAAGACGTGCGCGAGTGATACATGCCCGAAAGACATTGTTGCAGTAGCCCTAGCCATTTGCTGGTAAAAGTCGTACAACTCATATTATCACTGAAACTAGATATTGCAGAAAGATCCTACATATCATCCTACCTGCCTACGTTGCCATTATTATTCCGACATATCTCACATCGCTCTATCTCTTCCCCGTCCATTATAATAAATATTATATTCATAGAATGTAAACGAAAGTTATGAATATAGAACTTCGTATTGCGACACTACGCTGGACCCACTTAACATACAAAAGACTTCGACGCGCCATTCTCTTTTCTAAAACTAGAGCACAAGACGTCTTGTTCAGTAAGTAATCTTTTTAATTGGAATGAGTTCTTCTTTTTTCAATGTTTTTTTTATAATATATGTTCCCTATAATTATTTTTCGTAGAGCTTCGTAGCCGGCGTAGTCTTGCGACGTGTGACACATCACAAATGTACACAATTCACAAACCTTCGCAATTATAACATTACTAGGATATTTTGTAAACCCTTATTTCATAAACCGCATACGAAACAGTTTAGCAAAATGTAGTCAGCTTAAAGCTCTTGGTATTCTGTTTGAGTATAATAGTGGAGCTGGCAGCTTTGTTCACAGAGTACAGAGCTGAAGCGCTTACTGAAAACGGACACAAATCTCATCTCACTCACGGGATGAGTTCATGAAATCCTCTATGCAAATTGAATTATTCCGGGTCTCGCTGACAGCCGATTAGGATAAGGCTAGTACCGCGATTCATGCAAAGTCTTCCCTTTTAATGTAGCTATTTAGTTAATTACCTGCAATGCTTTGAAAGGATTTTTTTTGTTAGAGATTTTTGATGTTTTTGTGAATGAAACGATTTATCTTCAAAAACGGAACGTTTTAAAAAGTTTATAATTATGTATTTTGCACAATAGGTAGGTACGTATTGTTGTAGTACTAATGAGCAGGGTTCGTCTTAGTGCAGCTGCTTTTTCCAATAATATAGGTACAATTAGGGAATAGAAACAGATAAAAACTCACCATCGAAACAGTACGTTTTTCGTATAAAAGGACATAAATAATTTTTGAACCTACCTTTATCAAATCCCCATCACTAGAAACTGCTTCTTTGTGGGTGCTCTAAACGGAAATAAAACAGGTGATCGAAATATGGTGCTCTTAGAATTGGTCCTCCTAATGGGAATACTTCTTTAAAACATTTTCTCGCAAATTAAATGACTTTTAGTTTCAGGCAATGATTTTTGATTAGGATTCCTTTTCATACGTAACTTATAATTACTTTAATTTTTGAACTATTCTTTTTCAGTTTAGAGTTCGGTTTAAAGATCTTTATTTTATACCCAAAAAGTCCACTTAGAATGAGTATACATTGGTATCTAAAAATAAGTATTAGGTACTAAAGTAAAGTTACGGTAGATCTACGGCGTATAACAAAGAGTTTGCTACCGTTTCACGTAAAAACAGCTCATGACAATCTTTCAGAAGTCCTAAAATAAAATTTGTTAAATTATTCAGCTATTTAATTTATTTAAACCTGTTTTAATAAACTTAATCGCGGAATGATGATCAAGTTATTCTGAATCAAGTTGTTGAGAGTTAATGAAGTTATTTCATTGAGGTCAGAACCCTTACTACCTAGGTATAGCTACAGTTAGCTATATTAATATGTAACTACCTATACACTTTTGTACTTAGTCACTATTTACTCCACCACCGAGTTCCGCCCGCCTTTACCTAAGCGCAGCTTCCTGTGACAAGGTACTTGTGTATACATATTAATTGTACGTGACTGTACCATCTCTAAACTGATACAGCAGCGCCTGAACTTTAATGAAATCGTGCATAGTTCGTTGTTTCCATCCAACATGGTGCCTCCGCTTTACTGAGAGCGACGGAAATGAAATTACTTAGTTTGAGAGTTGACAACATTCATGCATCACGGCTCTGAGAGGTGTTCCGTCTTCATTAGTTTGTGTTATGGAATTACTCTGGCAGCTACATGATTTCGTAGATATAGCTATGATACGCATTTTCATTTTGTATTTACCATTACCTAGGCTTATTGTGTAGGTAAATGTGGACAAGTAAGCAGATTCTCGAAACATCTTTTCAGCAAACCCCTCCCGTTTCTCTTTTTGGCTGTCAGTATAAATATAAGTTTTGTATCATCTCTATTGAAGAGTTGTGGATTTTATTTCTAAATAAATAAGCAATTCCTAAAAATTTCAAGAATCAATAGAATTTTTTATTACCTATCTTCTCGACAGCGGAAACTTAAAAGGTCTCGCTATTTTAATACTTATGATAGTTAGTAGGAACGCGCACCTTCGTTTCAAAGGTGAGTACGAATTATAGCACTAAACAATCTGGTAGGTATTAGGTACTTGTAGGGAAGCATTGACTTCAGTCATAATAGGTACAACACAATAAAGTGTAAGTACATACCTACTATAGATAAACGATCAAGTTGTAGGTATCCCGGGATTTACTGGCACAAATATTCACCGGTTATTCCAGTATTCCCGGTTAAATCCTGTCGCTGTTCAGCAGCGGGAAAGGATTTATTGGAAATTGAATTTAACTTTGCATTTGGTTTCCGAGTTCCGATGGTTTCTTGATTGCTTTGAATAAAGGACGTTGTAAATGAAATTATTGAGGTCTGTGTTGCGATTGCAATCCTATCTACCTACAAATATTATAAAGGCAAAAGTTAATGCCGTTGTGAAGATGTTTGGCCAATCGATTTGATCAGGCTGATTTTTTTAACACAAAGATCACCTGGAATAACATAGGATATTTTTTATTCCAAAAAATGCGTGCGAAGCCGCGGGCAGAAGGTGTTTGATATTTTTGTCAGTTTGATCTGTCAAGCAGCAGTAAATAAAGTGTTGTTCGATATAGTGTGTTTTCTCATCACTCTAGTTTTTTCCACTAGTAGAAGAAGTGAAAACGGAACTGCTGTCGGTAGATTAGACCACTTATAAGACAAACTAGCTACTTTTCGATCTATCCTTTCCTATCATTGAGCAAAAACGGTAGGTATCTACATACATCAAGGCCACGAATTTAATAAACGCGTATTGTAGAAATTGAAATATTTCAATAAAATTTAAACCTTCAACCACTACATAACGCAAAAAACAAGCACCTATTTGAATTGCCAGATTTTTTATGAAAAAGCGGAGGCGATTTACTGCTCGTACCGTCACCTGGCATTTTTATAGCCATAGTTGCAAAGTCACGCAAATTCATTTCGCTGCTGTCACGTACACCGTCGCTCACAATATATCTCTGGCCGTGCAGAGCAGGTGTCTGCTAGAGCTGGGCAGGTACATTACAAGTATAGACTAGGAGACATTGGAGAAGAGGGGCTAAAGAAAGATGAAGTAGCACAAATTGAGTGGGGCAGGCGAGTGAAATTGATTTGGCAGGTGGGCTAGAAAAAAGTTGCGCCATACCCAGGTAGAATACGACCGATTGACTAGAGACCGCTACATAGCGGTTAAGGCAAGTTAAAAGAGATATATTTATTCTTTATTTATTTATTAAAAGTTCACAGGTTCGGTCAACATGTTCTTAACGGCTAGTGGTAGTAATTTAATTCTGAACTCCTAAATACATAATACTTTAGCCTTGTACCCCATCAATCGCGCCACCGTGGTGTCTTAAGCTAACAAAAGAGAAACACCAAAACAAACCAGGATTGTCAGTATCAAATCGAAGAGTTTAAATTTATTTTGCCATACGTACCTACCGGTGGTGAATTGAGTGAGACGCAAAATAGCTCCATATTAATCATAGCTCTTAGCATATAATATTAATGGTTGCGCCACCAGCGGGTGATTCGGTTGCGCAACCAAGTTATTGTGTGTATAAGTGTTTAATATCAGGTGAGGTAAGAACCTCACCGAAAGAGTTCTATGGAAGTCCATACAACTGTACCTACACATTTTGTTGGTGGCGCGTCCTAATGAGATGTGGCAGTTTCATTGGAACTAGGTATGGTACCTATAAAATAATAGGGAAATGAATATATTTTCCCAACTCTACTTAACAAATGCAAAGTTATAAGATCCATCGGCAGCTTCGCATACAAGTTTAGCTTGAATCACAACTTGCATAAAGTTATAGTCGATAAGTTGCACAGCACAGCTAATTGGAGAATTCATCGCAGTCAGCTGATTCGTTTGCAAGAAGCCAACTGCAGATTTAGAACAAGAGCTCCATATTTTTTAATATATTCCAAACTGATAAAAAAATACTTATTATTATTAATTATGACTGTTTAGATTTATAGATTTCGAGGAGAACCTTCCGATCCAGGTGGTCTTTTTATCCATATTTGGTGGTAAAGGATGTGTCCTTTACCACCAAATGTGGATAAAAAGACCACCAAATACATGCAATACTTACTTAGAGTAGTAAGAGAGGTGATTTGTTGATAGGCAATAACATAGTACCTAGGCACGGCTCAACAAAAAAACCAAAATGCTGAAATCAGCGACTAAAAGAGAAATTTGGCCTCTCATCGCCATAATTTCTTCATAAATTAACTTAATGTAGGTACCTTGTTCTTGACATGGAGCAGCCTTCAGCCTCCAAAGGCCTTGTAATTGTCACTGAGGGACCTTACCGGGAAACTCAATCAAACGGCATTAGTTAAACACAAACTTATGGAGGTTGAAGGTATAGCCAGTTAGATAACTCTGCGCCTTACCTTACTGTTTTCAGTTCCAAGGATAAACGTACTTACCAATAGTATAGTTTTTTTTATGTGTAATTTATGTTATTTCATTACCGAAAAATATATAACACCTCAGATTATTTAACTGTTAAGGAAGAAAATGAAAAAATAATACTGTAATCAGTTTCGGGTGATAAAAACGCTGCCCTTTTTCTTTGACGTAACTGTTCACTTTGTCAACTTAAAGCACTTCTGTTCCTTCAATCAAAATAAAATTAGAAACAAATACTTAAATGATAAAAAACCATCTATCTTTGTTGTTTGTGTGTTGTGTATCATAAATCGTTTTCTTTCTACCTTTCTTTCAAAAAACATATCCCGCTAAAAACTTCATGACAATACGGTGGAGTAGTCTTAAAATATCTATGATTAGGTACATTTTACAAAAACTTCTTGAGAAAAATAAAAAAATCTAGACGGATATTATATACAGAAGGGCGGTTGAAGTGGTCATGTATTGTTTTAGTTTTGCTTATGATGATAATGATGATGGAATCTTTATCCCCGTGCTTTGGAATTTTCATTATTAATTTTTGAGAGAATTTCATGTCCGTGATACCATCTATCTCTATGCCAAATTTCATTAGGAGCCGTTCAGCCGTTTAGGCGTGAAGACGTGACAGACGATACAAATATACAGAGTTACCTACTTTCTAATTTATAATATTAGTATGGATGACTGGGTACGAACCTAGGTTACCAAAAACTAACGAAGGCAACTTGGTGTTGTATCAACAATGCCACGTGTCAAATTGCTTATTTAAAGCGATTAGGTTGGTCGGGTAGGTAAACACAGGCAGATAACAAGAAACCTACTTTAGATAGGTAGTAAAACAAAAAATGGATAAGATGCGCAATTCATCATTTTCTTATAGGTTGATTACTTATTAAAACAGGATAAACGTTCCTCAGTAAATCTAAAGAACCAAGTAGATCAAAAATCCCGATTCAAAAACCTAAATATTTTTTGTATACAAAGTAACAGAACCCAATGAATATTGTTGAAAAATATTTAACGACATTGGTATCATCGAAGCAAAGCACAGAAGCTCGAAACAGTTTTTCGTTTTGAATGTTTTCATTCATCATTTAATTGATCTCTTGTTAGTTTTCACATTAAAATTTTAACATTTTTCGCATGTGATATTATCCGTTGTCGAAGTTTTTGTTTTACTTTTTAGTGATAACGTCACTGATACCTTGTTGTTTTCTGTTATTGTAATCAGTTTTTGTTAACTTTTCATTCATAAACGTCTTTGTTGACATAAAATATATAGAATTCTAAATAGTAGTATAGTTGAGAAAACGATAGCTTTTACTCTATGTATTAGATAGTTTGGCGGTTTTTTTTGCAGTGCCTCTACGTGACGGCTTGGGGACATTACTTGAAAGAGTTATGTTAACGTTTTTCTGTGCTCAACCATTATTATTTTTTAAAGTAATAAATGAGTAAAGTAGAGTAATGGCCGACCGTCGCGCGTCGTCGCGTCAATAACATGTAAGTGGGAAGAACAATGAACTAAAGTAATTATCAGTGTCAATATATTCATGTTTTATACTGGCTCTGCCCTAGTAATCTAGAGATCTCGGAAATCCAGACGATCGTAAATGCCAAGTCAGTGAGTCTGATTATGGCCGTCAAAGATGGATTTGTAAATTTAAAATCTATCATTGAATCTATCACTTGAAATTGTAAAATTTGTTTATAAATTCTCAGTATCTGTATCTGAATTTATTTTAACCTCTCGTTAGACTAGAATGAATAAGTGTCTTCTAGATTTTTGTCTCACATAGTCGACCACGTCGTCATTCACCTATATCAGGCGAGATTATTGTCAAACAAGGGTTTATGTCTGTTTATTCTGTTCATCGTTTAGGACGTTGATTACATGTGGGCTCTAGCATGATTCTGTCATGTTTAATCGAAATATTAGAAGTTAAATATTGGTCATTTGGACCTGTGCCAACTGACCCCAAACAAAGCAGAGCTTAAGTGACAAGATACAATAATTTTATCCAATTAGGGTTTGCACACAAGGGAATTACAATTTGTATCTCTGGACCTTCATCGTTCAATAACCAACAATCTACTGTGGATGTAACTTTATAATAGAGACAAAGAGAAAGATCGAAAGGGCTACATTTTGCGATAATGCGACAACGTGACCAAGTAACCTAAAGGGAAACACATCAACAAACATCGGAAAGTAAAAAATAAATGATAAAGAGCATTGCGTAAATCTGTATTTTATGGCAGTTTTCGTATCGAACACAAACCACGTTATAGGTTAGCAGCATTCATTGGTAAAAATATTGTACTAGATGGAAAATACAACTGTTTTAGATCGCTTATAAAAGACCATTCTTGGCATGAATGCGAATGCAACGATGCAACGTAGGTATATAGCAGAAAACTAGACGCATTGTGGACTGGCAGCATTGTGAGGTGTTCACAATGATACGGATATCCGGATAGGCGCTCGCGTCGAAATGTTCACTACTTAAGTCTAAATAATTCTTCTACTTGAAAACTCAAGTTGATTCTGGGTCTAAACGGTTCATACTTATTTCTCCTGTCCGCTTGATTCAGATTCAGATTTTTTATTCATCATGCTTGAGTAGAAAAAGACGGGAGAAAGGTACTAGAGAGAGAGGTAAGATCGAGAAAACCGGGCTGACTTTGCAAGCTGCAAAGAAATTATGAAATGTCACATCCCAACTACAATCTGAATGTTGTTGGTACATTAATATGTATCTATCAATAGACATTTATTTACTTAGTATCTTTTTAGTGGTAGATAAAGTCGCATCAGCTGCAGCAGCAGCGGTGCCTGAGCATCCGATGCAGCTCAATAAGGTCCAGCTACACAATTCCTGGATGGTTTTTATTAAATCCTAAATTATCATACATTGCAAGATTTAATATCCGAAAATCACTCTTGGGAAGCTCTCCCGTGGTTCCACAGGAGCAGGAAACGGGGCGCTTTTTGACAGTTTTCAACGACACGTTGTCCGCCGAGCGTGATAGACATTTGCAACACAGGGAATGCAGTTTTTAACACTTTCATTGCCCATGACGCACTTCTCTATGGTAGAGCTGCGGGATTGGCGGCGAATGGGTTAACATGAAGTGCTTAAGTAGGTAAAAATAATCGTGTTCGCCGAGTCCACTTGCCCGCGGAGCTACTATGTAACAGATTTTACTGTCGCTCGTAATTACGATAGCCGGGGAAATAACCAGCGTCCTTTGCTGTGAAATCACGCCGCACTTTAATGGAGCATTTGTTATGACTTATGTTATGAGTATCAAGTGTTAGCGGCTCCGTTGGAGAACCTAATTTAATTAGCGTTTGAACATATATTTTTTTGGTTCGATTACGATTTCAGTTTTAAAAGTACCTAGAATCCCATTTGTACAACTTAAAATAATATAAAAAAGATATTATGGAATTGATTTTTTATTATTAAATAATTTTTTTATTTTTTTTTTCCTGTTCTCGGTAATTCAGTAGATTATGTGTCCGTGTTCCAGTATAATTTTAACATTTCTATTTTTTTTTTGGCGAATTTCATCAAAATTATCATACTGTGAGGCTTAAAATAAAATAATCTGAAATGTATGAGACCAAATTACAGCTGTAAAGCCTCTCGCAGAACAAACATTTACAAAATGATCAAAACAAACGAACACCAAAAAAAATCTTGAGACAACTGTTTGAAACGATAGATAGATAATTAATTGAACTGTTAATATTACTATATTTCATAGCCTTAAAATATTCAGTACCTACCTTATTAACCCTTCGATAGAAAGGGAAAGGAACTGGCGAAACAACAAATGTTCTGCGTTTATTAAAAGTGGATCTTTTTATAATTTCAAACAAATAAATGAATGTTTACGTGTTACAGACAAACCCGTATACCAGAGAAAACCGTCAAGGTCGCTTCTAACCATTTACATTCCGTCTCTCCGAAACCAGAAGTAATAAAGTATTCGCGGCGCATCCTCGCGAAGGATCCAGTCCTAAATGGAGGTGTGGAAGTAATGTGCTCCCGGGGGCGGATTGTATTGATCACTGTGGGCTACAAAACCCGGATTTATTTCGTTAAAGATACTCTTGATCTATTACTAACTGGGTCGAGTCTGATGGTGAAATTAGGTAATGTTCGAATACGTATTCGTTAAAGAAATAGGTATAAAAAAATGCGTATTATGTACGCGAAAGGAAAAAATAAATTTTATTACAAAGTTGAAACACTGAGTTTAGTTGAAGCAGTTCAAAATAAGAGCAGAGTCACGGCAGGATGAGAAATTTTTCATAAATCACTATAATTTGGTTCACAAATCTAATAAAATAAAAAATAAGTCAGTATAGGCATTTCCTTTATTTCATTAATAGCTACGCCACGTAGCACTTAAATCCAGTCCTGTTTCCTCCCGTGACATATTGCGCAACTCGAAAGTTGTGTATTGTATGTATGCGTGAAACGTGCGGCCCACCTGTCACTGTCACACTTACGCGTTACTGATTTATTTCACAGGCTCTGGCACACGACATTCAAGTTCTTTACCGACTTCATGGGGATGTTCTATGTTCGGCTGAATGTTGTATGTTTTTTTAATGTAAGTTCGTTTTCCCCGTCAATTTATAGACCGGCTTTTTTAATTATTTCCCTGTTTTTCAGGAAATGATCCCGAGTTAGTCCCATTAAAAATTCTTGCAGAGGGATTAGTATTTTTCCCGTCAAGCTTAAAAACAACATAATACTTATATAGTACATACTGTAACAAAAAACTTTTAATTGTTTATGAATTATATTGGACAATTCCCACCTCATCTAGCCCCATTCTTAAAGGAATGACGTGGGCGAAGTGTTTTCTACATAAAACTTGTATCTGTTAAGACAAAGAATAATAAAAACAAGTGATTTCACGCAAACGTTGAGGTGCAGGAACTACGAATTGTTTGTTTGTTGTTTTATAAAATGTAGTAGAATCCAATCCAATAAATAGTAATTTGTAGCTTACTCCTAATACAAGCTTTGCTAACCTTGGGGCTAGATGATGCAATATGAGAATGATTAATTGGGAAGCAAAAATATATAGTAGTAGAAATTCGATGTGTAGTTTAAGTGTCAAATATAAGTACAGTTGGTCAAATAACTACATATAAGATTGTAAACTACTTATGTATTTCACAGCACGCAACGCCACTGTTGACGTCGTTTGCCACAATTCCACTTTCAGCACAGTGAATTTACGCACGAATTGTCACGAACTGAAGTGTCATCCAAGTGCCAAGTGCTTGAGAAACAAACACTTAACAGACCCTTTGTCTGTCACTGCTGAGAACCTCGCAGTTTAACTCGAGGGAAGGTTATAGCTAAAGTGGATACAATTAATCTAGTTTTTTGTGAACAATGTTTTATCTACTTCAATTGCATTGACAGTATTACACGTAACTACATAGTACGCAGGTAGTATGTATATATTTTTCACTTTTCTTGCTCAAAAGGTGTGTCATTAAAGCGTGGCTTGCCCCATGGGACTAAAGTATTTTTTTCTTTTAAATTTTTGTCTGAAATCATCAGCCAGTGAACATTAGTCCTCTTGAATATAGACTCGACTTTTTGGTGTTCCATTTTCAAATGAAATGTATGTTCTTTGTAAATGGAACACCAAAAAGTCGAGTCTATATTCAAGAGGACTAATGTTGAAACTGAAAGCGCCTTCATGATCATTGAAAATTTATTTAATTTTAGGCAAATGGCAAAGAAATAATTATTATGATTATATCTGTTGCGGATAAAATCACGTGGAGTATTTAAAGACTAACGACAAATTCTTGAAGTGGAGAAGTAAAAACGGTGTGCAATATTTTTTAGTTTTGATTGTTTTATTTTCTCACAATCGAAGGGAAAAGTATAGTTTTTCACGGCGGCCAAAAGCACCCATTATAACACGGGACATATTATAATAGTGCACAAGTGTGTGCGCAAACACAGGTGCACTCACTGTTCGCTCGCCCTCATAAAATACGTATAATCATAACAAAAGCACACAATTACAATGTCTTTCAATCATGCAAAGTTTTGAATCACCAAAAACATTGAATCCTTCCGCCGCCGGCGGCGACGGCGGCGGCGTAGCGTCGTGCTACGAAGCCTCTACGGGTCTACGAAGGGCGCGCGTTCACGTCTTTTTGTAAGAAAATCTACAAAATGTACATTTTAAGCTCAGACTTATCGGATTAATTTCGAGAATTCTACAAAGCGTTAAGCTCAAGCTCCTTAGTATGACCTTTTCCGGGTGGTTTATCGTGTTAATTAAAAAGGTGCTCTAAATTAAGCATGAATCTTGGAACTCCTAACAGTACCTACCCAGGGATATAAAGCTCTATACCGATAAAGTCACTTATCTTTTATTTGATAGTTTTGAAAACATATTTTTGTATTATCTGCGCTCTTAGGCCCTTATTATGAAAGCTTGCTCAGTCATAGATCTATGCCTGAGTGCTGTTTATGCCGTAGGAAAACATCACTCAAGCATGCAAGCTGTGACTGAGCAAACTTTTATAACACGGGCCTTTGAATATTCAATCTATGAAAGTCAAGTAGACATTACCTACGTGATTACCTAAAAATACTACAATAGAACATAAACTTTTACTGGTCCTACATACTTTCTGGTACATTGAAATTTCCCTACATAGTAAGATTATTTGAATAGTAATATTTTGTAAATGCACCTGAATACTAAGTTACAACTTTAAGAAGTATCAAGAATCATCAAACGAATAACTAGGTAATAGCAGCGAATACCAGTGTTTCCAGCAGATACGTTGAAACCGCTATTCACTCCCACCCAATAACCCGGGGTCTCGGTAACAAGGGTCATGACCAGGGATCGGAATAGGTAGAGTTTTTATGTACCTAATGTTGTAAAAAGCCTAGGATAACATAACATGGATATGCCTTTTTAATCCCTGGATTGAGGATTGATCAAATGTTTTCTCATTTTCAGGGATTGATATTATTGTCTTCTAAATTTCTTCTTTCCTATGTTAAACACAAATTAGGTAGCGTAACCACACCTGGCCTTCCTCCAGTAGTACTTATCCAAAATATCATACTAATTTAACATTTTTTTTTTGGGGTTGGCCCCCAAACTTTAATTAAATAAATAAATAAATAAATAATAAATAATGCTGGACAATTCACACAGCATTATCTAGCCCCAAGCTAAGCAGAGCTTGTATTATGGGCACTAGATAACTGATATACATAATACAATACATTACATAGATAGATATTTTTTTTTATTATACATAGAAAACGACCAGAACACCCGGAACAAATACTTGCAGATCGTACAAATATTGGTTCCAAGGCGGGAATCGAACCCGCAACCTCTTGCGTCGCAAGCGGACCTTCGCCCACCGCGCCACAGAGGTCGTCTTATTTTACATACCCACAATTATGTAGGTATGTAAAATAAGTGAGATATTTTGGATAGGTACACAAAAAAAGTAATTTTAGATACGAGATTAGACCAGGGCTGGGAGAGGTGGAGGAGTCAAATAATAGAATCAAATTAGAACTAGTATTTACAATTGAGCTCACTGCAAACAACCTAGAGGTAGCTCAACTGATAAATATCAATACAGTCGAAACTGTCCCCAAGACGCTGACTGCATTGTCCTGCTGTTCAGAAAGAATAGAGACATGGATAAATGAAACAAAGTTGTCATTAAGTATATATAATTTTTATTAATCAAATCAGTATTAACAAGTCAATGAAATGAAATATTAAAAAATCAATCAGTTTCTATTTCAACTATCTCAGAAATACTGGCGGAAGCTAAAGGTTCACGTCCACATCATTTACTAAAGAATTCAAATATATTATCATAATTTTTTCAATATTTTCTTTTAATCGGTTTCGATATGGGTGCAACACCCACTTAAAAGTTGAAAATGATCTTTCAACATCAACCAATGTGAGCGGAGCAAATTCTAGCAACGTTTCGTGGCTAGTTTCGCTAATATTTCTAACGACATCCAAGTCTGGATTTCGATTCATAATTTATTCAAGTTTTTTTGTAGTGCATCATTTCCCGTCCAATTAATGACTGCTCTCACTGTGTCAAAAACTACTAAAGCTTCCGTAATAGACAGGTTATGCTTTTGCAAGTTTTCCAGGGCTAATTGAATGATTTTAAAGTATTTCTCCATGTAAATCAATTGTGTTTGTAAATTTTCATTGTTCATTGCATGTTTTGCTTGTCTAATACAAAGTGCATCTCGGTTGTTTAACATAGTAAATACGTCTTGTATTTTATCAAAATATTTGGCAAAGTAAAATGATGCCTCTAGCCAGATGTATCTTGTAATAACAGGCTGTGGAGGCAAAGGTAAATCTGGGTATTTTTCTTTCAAAATTTTTACTCTACTTGGGGACTTAAGAAATGTTTTTTTTACATTTGATATAAGCATATCGACATTCTTGTATTGAACTCATATTTGTTCTGTGAGACGGTGCAATGCATGACCTAAACATATAATGTGAACAAGTTTTGGAAATTTACTTTTTAAAATACGCCCAGCTAACAACATGTATGCTACACTGTCTGTACACATTATCAACACATCAGTTACTCTAGATTCAAAAGAATCGCCCCACGTATTTTGAAAAGTTTCTATAACAAATAGAGAAATTGTATTGCCATTTACTTTTTCTAATGCTTTACAAGCTATCAAGTGTGTCTTATTTGGTTTTAAGGGGCTTAAAATCCTGACCATTAAATGCACTATGTATCTACCTAATATATCTGTTGTCTCATCTAAGGATACCCACAATTTGGCGTTTCCTATTTTGGTGTAAATTTCTTGAATTCTGTTTCTGTAAACTTCTTCTAAGTAAACTTTTCGTAGTAACGATTCGTCTGGTACAGATCTGCCACTGCATTTGCAACACAAATATTTTGCAAAAAACATTTTGAATGCGGTGTTATTGACTTGAGACCACGGTACACATGATTAAAAATTCAATAAAATCAAAATAGAAGTCTTCCATTGGCGATTTTCGGGTTCCTTTATGTGTAGCTCCATTAATGTGTCGGTCTAAATTGCTTTTTTTTGTAGCCTTTATAGAAGTTTCACACTTAGCACAAAATATTGTTCCACTTGCATGGTCGTAGGTTAAATTTGAATCGTCGTTGATCCAGCTCCGCACAACGTCTTCCCTATAGTTGGGTGTTCCATGATGGCACAAACAAAATGGAGGAGTTGCTTTCTTGTTGTAGAAATGGATTACCTAGAATACAACAGAAGATCGTGAACACAAAGTATTTTAATTTAACAGCAGTTTAAGCGATGTAGCTAAAGATCAAAGAGAGGAAAAGCCGGTTAGTTACGCTATACACAGATTTTAAAATACCTAATGAAAAATGCCGCTATGCTACGAATTTTTCAGTTCTAACTCCAACAATGGAAGATATAGTTCGATAGAAAAGTTTTTCTACAGTATACTCCTAAAGCTAGTCTGGGTCTACAGAATTTGAAGGAAAAAAATGATAAATTAAAATGCCCTTAATATCTTTTAAGCTTCTAATGTGTTTTTCAAAAGTATTCTGTACCGACGTGAAATTCGTACCTGTTTGCACTCGTTCATGGCTAGGGACAATTCATTATTTATAAGATGTACCAAAACCGCAATCCTACTGTCTCTTTTTATTCAAAGTTAAAAGTTAATAACCAGGTATAAATTCCCGGAAGAGTTCATTGTTGTAGCTTACCTAAAAAACTGGTTGTTTTGGTTTTGACTGTGTAAGGTATTTGTTGATTAAAACTAATGTGGTTTGCTAGCAGTAACACAACGTGTAGTACATGTAAGATGTGATATTTTAACATAATAAACATTTTCCTTTCGAAATTACAAGAATCTGATTCCGAGCATAGCGGCACTTTTTGTTAGGTATTTTAAAATCCGTGCATAGCGGAAATCCAGCGAACTAACCGGAAAAGACTAGCACTAAACTAGACTAGCTTTTATGTAGAATATACATTAAAATTGAAATTTTATATGTAGTCAAGATTATACAAATAATAAAGCTATTGAAACTCACCTTATGTGTAGGTATCTTGAAACTGAATTCAAATACAGGAGCAAATATCACGTGTGTTTAGTATTGTTCACAACACAACTATCAAAATTAAAAGTCCCAGTCCAATAAACGTAGCCAAAATCGTCAAAATATGCAGGTACAATCCAAAAAAAACGTAAGCCAAGGTCAGTGATATGAAAATCCAATACCGAAAATAAATGCACCCACACTCAACGCACCGAAGAAGACGAGTGAACCAAAATGTATATCCACCCTCTCTTTGAACTGGTCGTCCCCTCACCCCGTAACGTCCACCCCGCACCCCGCCTTGTAGCGGTAGGAATATGAACAATAGAAAGAGAAATAAATAACGTCTACGCGGTCCACACGCTGGGTTGAGAAACAAAAACGGCTATCTGACTTACCGGGCCGGAATCAATCACTTTTATATTTTTTATAATATTAAGATTCCTAATTATATTTTAGGAATGAAAATGTTTCGTGTTTGAAGTACGTAAATAAATTTTAGAAGAATTTCGGGATTGATATTGTATAGCAATCCCGAGATTAAAAGGCATATCCATATTAAGCTATCGTAGTAGCGTATATGACGTCATTTGGTACTTAAAAACTCTACCTATTCCGATCCCTGGTCATGACCATCGAGTGGACGAGGCATCGTGTCAGCTACCGCAGGGTACAGCTGCCTGCCCACTGGAGATGTGCTACTACACATAGCTCAGTGGCGATGAATGTGTGAAATAACAATACAATAGACTAGCTGAGTCGCTTCATTTTATAGCTAAGCGACCAATTTCAGTTCGGTTTGATACATTCCACCATATAGCTTCGTAGCACAGATGTAGTGGCATTCCAAGGCAAAACGAGCAACTTCAGTTCAAGAAAATACAATACAATTACTCTTTATTGCACACCAAATAAAATAGATACACGGGACAGGAAAGAACTTTTATACAGATTACGTTGTACAATGGGCGGCCTTATCGCTTGAATATATCAACTTTTTAATATTTTGCGTACAAACTTTTTCTTAAGCTGTGCCATAAGAGTGCTCTCAAACTACCGCGCGGTACCGTAGGTGCGGTGCCGCAAGAGTTTCACAATGACGTTGTCCGTTATACGAGATGCGGAACTCTCAATTGACGAAACAAATGATTTTAACTTATTAGGAATAACACTAGACACAAATTTAAATTGGAAGGCCCATGTACAAAAAATAAAAACTAAACTTTCGCAATTTGTATACGCCCTAAGTATTTTAAAAGCCAATACGAACTACGAGACTGCCTTATCTGCGTATTATGCTTACGCTTATAGTTGGCTCAATTATGCCATAATTCTGTGGGGCGACAGTGTAGAATTCAAACAATTATTTATTATGCAAAAGAAATGTGTAAGAATCCTCACTAACACTAAACCACGTGATAGCTGTAGGCCACACTTCATCAAAAACAAAATTTTGACTTTGCCATCTATCTATATCATGCAAGCCGTACTATTTGTCAGGAAACACAAAAATCTCTTTAAAACCAATCACGACATAAACAATGAGTATAACAGACGGAACAAAAATAAAATAGTATTACCGCCATCCAAACTTGAACTAGCAAGACTAAGTCCATACCACAGACTATCTAGAATATATAACAAAATACCTGAATGCATAAAAAACGAGGACAAACATACACTTTTTTGTAAAAAGCTAAAACAATTTTTACTAGATAAGTGTTACTATTCCGTGAACCAATTTAATATGGACAAACTGACATGAGAATTAAATTAAGGACATCATAAATAACTGACATTCTGACTACTAGTATAAGTTTTAAATTATCAAATATGTGTATGCATGCAAAATTAATTTTACTTCCAATTTTAAATTTTTATTAATATTAGTTTGACATTTCTTTCATATTCAATTAACTATTATTGTATAAAGTGCCTTAATTTTTGCAGTGCCCTTACAGGGTGCATGTACTGACCACCTACACCTAGCCATTCACATAGACTAAGAATGAATTGTACGTACATGTAAGCAAATAAATGAAATTGAAATTGAAATTGAAATTGAACAGATGGGAAACTGCCGCGTTCGCGCTGCAGACCTCGAGCAGCTCCGCAAATTTGATTCCACGCGGCAATGTGAGACAGACGGGCGTAAGAAGAGGTTTTTGTATGTTGTTTGTTTGTTTTCCATATGTTTAACTAAATATCTGTCTGTTTTAAAGGTGATGAATGTCTGTATTATCTATCTACCTTAAAAGCACGTTCGTAGCCGTCTACACTCAGCATCAGCAGCAAGCGACATGCTGCGTCAACCAGTCCGTCAGACAAGATATAACGTTTATTATGACGTGTTCAGGAACAGCGATCACGATTGGTTGACGCTCGAACGTCGCCTGCTGCTGCTGCGCGTACGGTGTGCGGCTACCAAGCTGTATCTTAAGACTTCCTGTCTACTAGAGACTTGCGTGGATAGGTTAATAATATATCAATATTACCAGGTACTACCAGGTAAACAGATAGATAAGATAGAAATACATTTATTTGGACACAGGTACACACAAGTATAAAATAAACAAGCGGAAAACAAGATCAATTTAACATTGATGTAAGTGTCACAAAAGGGTGGTAGTAATAATGTAGTGTCTCTGCCTCCATGACCCTGCGCCAAAATAGGGGTTGGCTCTTTTTTTTTTATAAACTTCTCGTTGTCCCACGAGAATTTATAAAAAACATTTTATTCAGAAGTGTAGCTACGAAAATGATTCTCAATACCTGTCAGAACAATAATTGGCCGTATCACACGTATTCCCGCAAGTGAAAAAGAGCCTTTACATGCGCCTGTCGAGAACAGGTCAACTCTCGACCCAAAGGTAGAATAAAATATGATTTACAGGCATGGAGGCTTTCATAATGAACGAATCAGGGTCTACCTCCACGGGTGGTGAGGTGTACGATGGGACCTATCATTTTGTAAGGATAAATTCATGTAATTGTTTTTTGATTTTGAATGAGTATGCAAAGTGATCTTGTTGATGGAAAAAGTACAGTTGTGCTCCAAACTAGATTGAAATCGTTTTTAGGGTTCCTTACCCAGAGGGTGATAACGGGACCCCCTTACATTACTCATCCGTCCGTCTGTCGGCATCGCGCACGGCGGCGGCGGCCCGAGCGTACTCGCTATTTTATGCAGTTGGTGAGTCACCACGGGGCGGAGGTTAATAGGGTGTGTTTAAATTATTTTCTTTTTAATTCCAGCCTGTTCCACTGCAGGGCAAAGGCCTCTCTCCCTTTTTCTAGTTGTTTTTGTCTGTGTGTTGATAGGTACAAATATAACTCAATATTATAGTTGTAGCTTGTTGACACCTACTAGTGGTAAAGCACTCCTCTTCAACAGACGAAACGGAAAACAAAGGAGGAGGTTCTATATTCGGCTGTATGTATATTTTTTTGTATGTCAGACGATTTCTCCGTCCATTAAGGACCGGTTTCTAAGATTCTTTCGCTATTGTATGGAAAATGATCCCCAAATGGTCCCCTAAAATATTTACTCACGCGGGATTAGTAACTGGTCCCGAAAAACAAAAAAACTGAGTAAATACTAAGGAATTTGAAGTTGTTTTTTTCAACAACGAAATTATTTATATACGCCATTATCTGTTCTGTGCCAGCCTCATCCAGTTTTATTTTTAAAAGTACAGTATATTCAGTGCCGTGACAACTTTCCCCGGGAAAACTGACAAAGAACCCGCTTCACCCAGAGTAAAATCCATAACAGAGTACAGCTGTTAATATTGGCCTTGTTATAAGTGAACAATAAAAAATGTTACTACGTATGTTAGTAATTAATTTCCTCGTACCACCTAACAACTAACTAACAAGATAAGCTCGAGACGTGACTATGTCGAAGTGCGAATCTTGTTGATGATTGCTACCTTCTTTGTATAAAATAGGTATTAAATAAACAATTATAATCGTTTATTGAAACCATTTCCAGCCTTATCTCAGGTCAGTCCAGTTTTGTTGATCAACACTGTTAACTATAGGTACTAATTATAGCAGTTCACGTCACAAGAACTAATACATTTTCTTCCATAACAAAGCTCATTTAGTACACAAAATGAGAAAGGGCCATTTACTTTGTGGAGACAGATATAATCCAAAAGTGAGTCTGGAATCTAGATTCAACAAATGCCTTTTAAGTTATACTTGAAAACCTAGGAAGAACAAAATACAAAAATTTTCATCAATTCTCTATTTCCTCTATATGTCATACCGTACATGGATTATCCTAGATGGTTAGCACGCGTGGCCGAGTCAATCAGAGAATACGACTATAAATATTGAAATTAACATTATGAGCCTGTCTTTTTATGGAAATCTAAGACTGGTTTTTTTTTAACCTTTTTGTAGTCAAAAAAATATGTACCTATCAAATCAAACTAGCTTGTGTGTGTACAAGGCAATATCCGCGCGGATACCAAACAAACATACACATGTTTTGATTGCAGGTTGCTCTACAAACTAAATTATTAATGTAGTTCAGTAGGTATTCCTAAAACGTTCTATCATTTAGGTGTAACCTGTCACCAATAGGAACCCGGGCCCGCGCGGGCCGTACGCGAATGGAGTCGAGATTAAACAACCTCGTTCCTACAATTTATAGAAAACGCTAACTTTTTCCCATGCCGTGTGGTGGCGACTAAGAACATACACAGAGGGCGGGCAGCAGCGCCTCTTGCAGAATAGATCTTCCACCGAACTGTGATCCCCAAATCGCATTCCCAGCGTGGGGATTATGGACATTAATCTTGCATGAGATAAAAGCCAATAAGGCGATTATCAGGGGGAGGCCTGCGTCCAGCAGTGGACCATTATGGGCTGTTGAGGACTTACTTTTTCCCATTTTCTTCCAGAACTTCCGGATAAACTTTTCCAATTTTCCTGACGCAGATTACGAAGTACCTTCTTTAAATAGAAGAGCACTAAGTAAATGTAAAATATAATTTGTAAAATACCCCTCTGGGGCAGTCTGGTAAAAACCTGTTTATTATTCAGTTACCATGCGTGAGAAACCGTTAGCAGTTTCAAAAACCTCGTTTAGAGGGTAAGCATTTTTAAAAACCTTTCAATAGATTAAATATTTATTTAGTCCCCGTCAATATTACCTTTGTTCGTTAGAACTTTTAATTGAAACTGAGGAATCCAATTTAGAAGTCTTCACTAACACGGAGCTGACGCGGGCCCTTCAGTCGACTACGCAGAGTTTCCTTTAATCGTTATTGGATTTTAAAGTAATCTAACGTAAAATAAATACTTAGTATCGGAATAAGATCACACGTATATTATAAATGCGAAAGTTTGGATGGTAATAGGTCTCGCTCTGGGTTATTACATGGGCTACTTTTTATCCCGTAAATCAGTTTATCGTTTTTGTCAAGATCTATATTAGTAACTAATCGCAAAGTTTGGTTAAGGATATGTAGTAACTAGTGGTATAAAATAATAATATGTTTTATTTGGTTCAAAGTGATATCAAACAAACTGAATTGTTTTGTTATCTCTCTCCAATAAATCTAAACATTGGGTAATACCTAATCATACATTTGAAATCGAACGAGAATCGGATGAGCAACTAATTTATCAAATAATCATCATGACTTTGTAACTAGTTTAATAGATTTTTGATTATTTAGACTTTTTCTGCCCGCGATATCGCAAACTTTGTTTAAGGTATATTTCCATCCCATGGGAACTTATTTTTGGGATCAAAAGCCTATGTTTTATTCCAGGCCTAGAACTACCTGTATGCAAAATTTCATTCCGTTCAGTAGTTTTGGCGTAAAGAAGTAACTAACATCCAAACTTTCGCATTTATAATTTACATATGTGTGATATGATGTGATTATTTTTAAGGTTTCGGAAGGGAGTTATGATTACTAAGAAAAAGAAATTAGAACAAGTTAAGCGCCTGATCATAATACACAAAAAAAAATAAGCTGAACTAGATTGTACGTATGCTTGAATGCAAAGATCCTTATTAACACTTTTACCTGTTACGAACCGGTTTGGTTTTAAAAGTAGCCTTTTGAAATGTTTATCGTGTTGCAAAATGGTAAAATACATGTATGTTTGGAGCAGGAACTCTGGTGCTTAAGGCTTGAAGCGGTAATGGATCAATGATGATATTGGTTCCTTCATTTATTTTGTCCAACATAAAAAGGAACAAGTTCTATATTTGGCTGTGTGTCTTATATGTATATTTGTCGATTTCTCCGTCGATTATGAACGGATTTTGAAAATTCTTTCGCTATTGTATTGCAAAATGATCGAGGTGGTCCTCTCAAATATAATTTATTCCAGAGGGATTAGTATTTGTCCCACAAAACTTAAAAAAAGTGTGTAAATATTGAAAAAAAAATCAGTCAGTATTTAGTTTTTTCGAAACAATCGAATTATTATGTTCCTCATCGTATTAGCAGGTGGAATAATTTCGGTAATTTATTTATACCTGCATCTGCCTAGGAAACTACTTTTAAATTCCATTTAAAATTACACATTTAATTTAAATATAAATTGAGTAAAATATTAAACTACTAAAACGTATATCTCACCACTTTGTCCAAGAGCCAGCTCGCGGGAAATATCAGCGGAATGTAAGTGATCATGTAAATCATCGAGGTCCAATACACCATGATGCTGGACACCCCATAGTGCTTCACCACAGCATCCTGGATGATGCTGTACTGCACCCACTGCAGACTGTTGGTCGCCGAGTGGAACACAAACACGACGAGGACCAGCCAACGGATCGGATACACCGTATATTCTGTCAGATCTTTTTTAGTAGGCGACTCCACCATCCCTTTCTCCGCCACTCCATCCATAACGCTCCCACAAACCTCTATATTCTTCTCCCCCATTGTAAATTATTGTCGTTATTACTAGTTTTGCAAATGCTTTCGAAGCTACGAATATTCTTATTCTAAGTTATTGTCGGTTTTCCCGCGCGGTTTGTTTTGCGTGAGTCTGGCTGCGTGTGTCCCGCGCAGCGGCCAGCCCACGACTGGTTGTTTTCCTCTGGCGTTTTCCTCGATAGCCCGAGCGAGGATCTTTGAATGGTTCATATCCGGTCCACCCTGATTGCCGACACCAGCGAGTCTAGCGATAATGGTGCATGGACTGCGCGCTAGTGCTATGTCAACAACGTAATCAAGTCATTCTGATAAGCGTTAGTCATCAATTCATCAGACGATTCGTGGTTTACGTGTCTGGTATTTACCCACCACCGTAGGTAAGTCTGATCGGTTTTTTGGCGTCGGCCACTGTTGTTAATGCGGATACACCGAATATTTTGTCCGATCTTTTTCAGTAGGTGACTCCAGCATCAAAATGCTGGACAATTCACACAGCATCTTCTAGCCTAGCCCACAGTGTCTGTCTAGAAAACATTTAATTAAAAATAGATTTTCATAGACCATCTTAATTAATTAAACACAAAAAGTAGACTCTCGAATTATCTAACTTGTACACTTATTTTTAACGGAACATCCGACTGTCACCGGATTTTGTTTAAAGGCAGTAATATAATTTGATTGATTTGAATGAAAAAAAGTACAAACCTACTTCAAATCTCTTCGTTTTACACTGTTTTTAAACGGTCTCAAATATGTACTAATTCGATGGGAATAAATGTCTATAGGACCACCTCTCGAGTTCATTCTTCATTCAATTCCAATCGGTCCATAATTGACAAAGAAAACGTCGAACGTACATTAAAAAAACAGACATACAGCCGAACATAAAACCTCCTCCTTTTTCCGAAGTCGATTTAAAAATAAATAAATGGCAGACAATGTTAGTTCACACGACTTACGACCTTTTTACTTCTAAACTGTAAATATTCCATTGTTGTACGCATCGTCATTGAAATGATATCTAATGATACCTAATGACGAGATGATGCTCTTGAGCGAGGGGGAAGCAATGATGTCCGTAAAGTACCTATGCCACGTACCTGCGAAGATAAGGAATGACGCTTCCGAGTAAAACGTACAAACAAAGTAGTTTGCCGTCAAACTAATGTAAAAAATATAACTTTACTATACATACATACATACCTACTTATACTAATAAATGTAAGAACATTGTCTGTCTGTTACCTTTTCACGACTGGGGTACTTTTTTCTTTTTTTTTTTTTGGACTCGTTAGAGAAAATAGTATTATAAATATTTAAAGTTTTTTTATATATACGTAATAGTGAAAAAAAAATTGTGAAACATTTACTTAACTTTCATTAATGTGTTTTTAAAAAAATAATTGGGCATTAATTGTCGTTTTCGAAAGAAGTTTTTATAATTAAGCGTCAAAGATTAACCTGCCTTGGCTGGTGTTTTACACCAACTTAGCGGTTGAACCTTTTTTCATAATTCATTTTAGCAAGAAGGAAGATAGTATTCTCCTGGGAAGGACAGGAAAAACGCTTTCGGAGAGCCAGGGGAAAAAGCAAGCATGTTATAATCCTTTCTCTTTTGGTTCATAATGTTGGCAAAAAAAAACATTTAGAATCATAATTTTCCCATTATTCAGAGTTACCTAACAACAAACCATAAAGTTCAGTTCAGTTCAGAGTTACCTAACAACAAACCATAAAGTTCCTATCAGTATTTATCTGTTTATTTATGGAAAGCTATAAAATGGTACTTTGAAATAATTTTTCGGTATATGACATAGGCACGTTACCGTTCTTATCGCTCTTATCTAAACAAACGTAAATAACAATAAACATTCCGCAAATAAAACAAAGAACTCGATAAAAATAAAATAAAGGTAAGAAGGAATGCTACATTAATATGTCCTTCGGTATCCTATCTTTCTTAAATTCACAATTATTTCCATCCAAAGGTTGCCTGGAAGAGATCGCTTCTTAGCGATAAGGCCGCCCATTGTACTTATCTTATGTGATGTCTCTATGTAATGTTATTTTATGGTGTACAATACAGCATTTTTGTATTGTATTGTATTGTATCCAACGAGATGTTCTCTCACTAGCTTAAGTACCTGTAAGACAACTGTTTAATCTCACTAATCTCACTAATATTATAAACGTGAAAGTTTAGATGGATGGATGGATGGATAGATAGATGGATGGATGTTTGTTCCTTTATCACGCCAGAACGGCTGAACGGATCTGGATGAAATTTGGCACAGAGATAGATTATAGTCTGGAATAGGACATAGGCTACTTTTTATCCCGAAATTCCTACGGGAACGGGAACTACGCGGTTGAAACCGCGAGGCGCTGCTAGTAGTAAAATAATAACCAAGGGGATACGTTAATATCTTTACGTTACTATAAACTCCACGTCCATCTTGATGGCTTGCCGCTCAGTAAGTGATCGATCACAGACGGTAATGTGTAAGCGTACGACTAAGTACCTGATCGGTTTCCTTGCTTAACACCGGCGGCGATGGCAAATACGCACAATGACTTTATCCTGTACCAATATGTAGGTTCACGTGTTTTAATATTACATTTTCAGCACCACATGTTAAATAACTAACCCGAAAGAGGATGTACGCTTTAGCTTCTATTAAATGCGCAACCCCGGAATATGACGCCAGCAAATTCACTTGCGGTGCATATTTTCAGAGTAGAGCACTTAGGAATCTGCTTTTAGCATGCATCCCAGCGATCCGGTATTTGTAACGAACTTAAGGGAAATCCGTTTATGAAAATATTTTCTGAAAATGTTGAACAAAGCAAAATATGTTCGTCAATAAGGCATTGTTATTGGCGGAGTAACGAATTGTTTATCAGTATCTGGTATCATATCACTGAACGTCGAACCAAGTTACAGAGAACACAAAAAATAAATCTTTGTACATTTTAAATATCTTTTAGAATTTTTCAATTACAAAGAAATGGCAAGGCATTTAATTTATTTTGAAGCTAGTCTTTTGGCGATGATCGCTTCTTTTGTAAATCAAGTTATGTTGTGTAAAACCAATGGCGCAGAAGTAAAACCATCGCTATAAAGAAATGTTCTATACAAGAGGCTATAGACTTGTGATATGTTACAAATATGCATCCTGCTAGACACCAAATTATCCTGAACAACATTACCCTATCTACCAAGAATCCTACGAACCACTATCTATCGTAGGGACCAAACTGGAACTAGGGCGAGCAACAACTACCGGGCTGAGGTAACCAAGCTAAAATAGACTTTCAATTAAAAGTGTAGAGCCCTCTGCACTCAGAATGTCTAAAGTAAAGCTACGAGCTACGCTTATCAAAGGAAACACAGTTGCAGGGTCAGCTTCTGAAAATAGAACGGGTCTATTTAAGTATAAATTACTTGATTACAAATACCTAAATAAATAAATGATGCTGGACGATACACACATCATTATCTAGCCCCAAACTAAGCAGAGCTTGTGTTATGTTATGATCAAAATCGGGTTTTACTTGAAAACCTGGATTAAATGAAGGTCTTCGTGTAAGCTGACTGGATTGTGAACGCAGTTTTCAATAAATTAAAGACCTACGACTACATCTTTACGTATCAAAAATAATAATATCGTAAGAAAAACCCTTTTCATTTGATTGATCAATAGGATGTTAAGAAAACAATACTTATTTGTAGCAAAGCAAGTCACCCAAGTTGATTGATCAGAGAAGTTGTTAACTAAGGAAACCTTTTCTCGAAATAGCTAAATACCTAATCTTGTTTCGTTTACATTACATGTTCGAAACAGCGTTCAATAAGGTTGTAATGTAAACCTGAATAGGCAGTAATCAATTACAGAGCCGAAAATGTCACTAACGTTCTATATAGACTGGACTACACGATAGCGAATTTCCAATGACAAAATGGTAGAATATGCACCGAAGGCACAAAGAAGTGTCTTACGTCACGGGCGTCATTGAATCTCGAGCGCAACTCAGGATACTAGGATACCTCACGAGATGGGAATTACTAAAATCCTGAGTGCGAGAGGGATAAGACAGCTTTATGCACGAGGAGAATAACTCTACTTGTCACACCTTCTGCGAGTAGTTAAATAGTAAAAGTGCGTAACCATACGTATTTCGTGGCATTTGTTTTTTATTCCGCATTTTGAACAGAGGTAGTAATTATTAATACTATTTAACAAGTACCAAGTTATTGCATTTATTTACCTATTTTGCCCGACGTTTCAACAGGCTTACACACTGTCGTGGTCACGGCGTAGGGAAAAATACCTCATCCTGGTAAAAATGTTCACACATATTTTGATGTTCCAAATTCAATCTCATTATTTATCCCTTGGGAGTAATGTTCATTATTGCCAAGGGATTATTGGGTTTTAATTTGGAACCTCAAAATATGTAGGTATCTATGGAAATGTTGACCAAGGAGGCTTGAACTAAGAGATTTACAATTGAATCACGAGCATAGCGAGTGATTCAAAAATTAGAATCCTGAGCGTTAGCGAGGGAATCAAAAGAGCACGAGGTAAAAAAAAATGCACTCGAGTGCAACACGTAACTTTTTATCCCACCTCAGCGAAGAAAGAGTTTAGAACATCCTGTGCACGATCAATCACGATATTCTAAATTCAATTTACGTTATCCTCTAGCGGATAAAAACGGCTTTTGCACTCAGATAACGAAGAGCATAAATATCCTTTCCGAGATGGGGGGATGAAAAAGGGTGTTATTTTTTTCGGTGATGTAAAAACACTAATAACCGATTAAAAACAATAAAAAATCTTTATTCTTCTCCTTACTATTAGATTTTTTTCATACATAGAGTAAAATACCCTATTAGTAAGCAAGGCAAGCAACTCAATAAAATTTTTAAAAATAAGCTCCAAAGAATATTCTGGTTTCCACTCCAGATTAACCCTTCCTCACAGCTCACCCTGATCCAAGCTTGTAGGTCTTCGTTTTAACACGACACCCAATCACACATGGCCGTGTAACCTTTCTCGAATTATACAAAATACGGTTTGTACGCTAGATAAGTATTGTACCAAGCTATTTATTAGAAGTAGGTAGGTAGCAACTCATTGACACTGCACTCAGTGTCAATGAGTTGCTAGCTTCCCTTGTAGCTTTTGCCATTGGTGGCAAAAGCTACAAGGGAAGCTCTAGGTTGAAACTGAAAATGGCGACTTCTCATTGAGTTCTCGTAGACCAAGACAAGACACACTTGGAAAGCTGAGTCACTTAACTTAAAAGTAGGTGAGAATAAGTAAGAAGTAAAATGGCAAACAAAGATTTTCTCTAACCTCTAGTGTGTGGACACGAGAGGCTAATCAGTAGTTAGGATATAGTCAGGCAGAATACAATCTTTTTTGTAAAATTAAATACAAGGCAGAATTAAACATGAAATTTTTCATGACATGCGTTCAGCCGTTTAGTTCTTAAAAGGTAACAGGCATACAGAAATACTTTCGCATTTACAATATTACTGCGATTTTTTTACGTGACGACAATGTTTTAGTTTATTCTGGATGCATGTGGTCTGTTAGGTGTCCTTTTACAATAACGACGGCAGCGTAGTGGAGCCGCGTGTCTCTAACGATCTCGCCAATTTGCCGCACCGCGCCGGATTCAACGCCTTTTAATTACAAAGTCATTTTGCATTTTGAGTCGATCTCGTTTTTAAATTGTAATTATAATGAAAATAAACTTGCTTTTAGTTCTCGCAAGGTTATCGCTTGCCTAAGCGGAGTTTTCATTAAGTCTTTTTACTTTTATTCAAACCATTGAGAGTCTTTATGCCTCAAGGCAAGTTGGATAAAAACCCAGCATTAGGTATATCGATTACCATAAACATAAACCCACGGAAGATAGATCTACGCGTAATTGGAAAGAATGAGGAAAAGTGAATCAATTTTCCTTATAGGTACGCATTGAGTTATGGGGCGACCGCAAGGACTTTCCACATTTTGAAAAACTGGTTTAGTTTGCAAATAGCAGTCTATCTAAGCCTCTATTTACTTAAACGCAGTTTTTAAGGTGATCTTGTTACCAACTAGGATAATAAGAGTTAATATAGGTGCTATCGAACTCATTAGGGGAGGCCTATGTCCAGCTGTGGACGTAAGCCGACACACAAAAAATCCGACTTTAGGTATTCGAAGAAAATTAAATAACCACTAGACTGATGCATGTGTATATTGTCATTGAAAAAAATATAAAACAAGTGTAGGTAACTGTTTACATCCCGTTAAAACACAAAACACCTTCGTTAACAATGCCTCATTTGAGCGGGCGACGCGCCTAGATGCGGTAGGAGGTACCCAATACATTTTTTCTCGGTTATATGACACTAAAGCACTTGCATCAGTTATTGCCTATACTAGTCAGGAATCGTTTATTTTTTCGAAAACAGAAAAGTTGGGAATTTTACAATATTTTCCCTTGTTCTGTGATTGAAGCTAACCTTTTTATTAAAAATCACGCAAAGCAAAACCCTTAGGTACTTATGTCAGTGGGTTTATAGGTATAGAAATCGTCATCTAATCTAAGCTTGTTGTAACTACTGCTTACTTTAATGCGAAAAGACGCCGCGCCGTCAACTCTTAAGTGCCTCAAGTAGAGCCGTTTGCATAAGCAAATTGAACCGAATAATAAATCTCAAAGGGAGCGTAGAGTTTCCGTTCAGAAGGATGGAAAACGAAGCAGACCTCAATTTATATTTTCAATTTATAGCAACACTTCTTTGAGGGTTCCTTTCGAGTGTTTAGGTTTCCGGTGTCGAACAGAAAAAAAGAACCTTTTATGTATATTCGTTCCACCTGTCTGTTCATATTGCAGAGACTCTATAGGGGTGAAAAATTGAACTAATAAAATGCAAGATTGTTATTGAAGATGCCTCTAATATACCAACGAAAATTATAGGGGAGACACTAGAAGAAGTAACATGTCATTGATTACGTACTATTTCATTAATTAAGAAATCTATTTAGGTGGGTATGCCGTGTATGGTACGACCTGCTCTTGTCAGTTTTATTATACACAAGCTATTTGACTATCACTAACTTTTGTACGCAACGTAACGTCAAAAACCACCTACATTTTTTTTATAAGCACATGTGAATTCTGTTTAAGCCAATCGGTAGAACGAATTTGCCTCTATGTTTCTTATTTAGCAACCGACAGACATAGTAGAGAATAAACATTCTACATCGAACTGCATTATAAAAGCATTTAGCTTATTATAAAAGTCCCATACATGAATTGATCTTTCCGGTATCGTCGACATCTGGAGGGCTTTATCAAAGAATGTATGTAGGTAGGTACTCTGTCTTAGCCGTAATCCGCCCTTCGCCCAAACCAAACCAGCTGATTAATCAAGGGAATAGGGAATTCAAGGGAACCTACGCAAATGGACATTGGACCACAGACGGAGGTCGACAGGATCAGCTGAGTTTGGGTCGGAAGACATATCTCAAACCAAACCTAAAGAAAATTAAGTTGTTTCATTGAAAAGCAGTTATGAATAGTGATTAAAAAGTTAATAACTTACCAAAACCCTTAATAGTAAGGACTAGAAAGGATTTTGCTAAGTTTGCAGACCTTTGGTAAAGCCGAAGAAGGTAGATAAAGGTATACAATAAAAGACTAGGTATCGAGAAAATAAGTAAAGAATTCCTACGGACAGTTAAAAGCGATAATGACCAGTGCTGATTTTTAACTTGATTGTCCAGCATTATTAATTTATTTATGTATTATCAATACGCGGGAGATCTAAATTTTTGGCTTTTTAATTGTGTTCTATAAAGATTCAAGCTAACGTAATTAAAAAGTGATTTGCCGCAAGTTATAAACCATTATGTATTGAACCTATGATAAAAATAAATTCGATTCAATGGTACTTTTCGTGCAATGTAAATCAAACGCCCTTATACCTACGACCAACTGCACAAAAAATAATGTTATGTTACTTTAAAAAACACAACGCCACCTGGTTCATGGCTCACAGACATGACAGACCAACTATACAAAGTACTGAACGTAATCTTCCCTGCGACCGATTGAAAGGGCCGAATAAGCATGGGAGCTGTATCTTCAAGGTCGAAGGGTCTTGCAAGGTCGCTCCGACCCTCAGCTCTAGAACAGAACATTTGTCACAACGGGTTCAGTTAATTGAGAAGTTCGTAATGGAGTCAATTGAAATTATGTAATTATTAAAAGTTTTATATAATGGCTGTTTTGTGTTAAGTTTTCGTTCAAGGTTCACAATTTTCCCTTTTACCACAGAATACAAAATAGTAAGTATACTGTTGCTTTTACGTCTCTTTTCCTCGCGTTCCCCCTTACGACACTTTGATTGTCAAAATCCTAGAGGCTTCAGCGAATGCTTTATTTAGAGAAGTACAAATATTTAGGAGCTATACTAGGAAGACATTTATCGATGCTAAATAAACCCTTAGAGTATGAGATAACAGGGAGCTTTTACTTAATGGCTAAAACTTTGTTTCACTAGTAATTACATGAAATGAGTTTGCATAAATTTACTTGTGATGATTTGGCCCAAGACCGGCTGTTAGAAACATAATACATTGAATGCTTACACCTGCTTGCTCATCGATCAACTCGATGATTTATATTTTTAACTATTAAGCGCTAACTTCGCCGTTGTACACCTCCTTTATTTGTTTAAAAAATGCATAATTAATATGTGATATGTGTTTCGTGATTACATCGCTTAGAACTTTAACGACTAAGTTAGGTTTAGTATAATGTGCCCTTTAACGTACTTGATGCGCACTTGAGCCTAATCATATTTGCAAAGGATGATGCCTTTCGGCCTTGTGTACTCTCCCCGCTAATTTAGGCTTCGCAAATATTTGTGTTATCAAAACCAAATCACAAAGGGCCTATTTATGGCCAAAGCAACACACCAAATAGTCTCTCTATTTGGTTGGTTGCTTTGGCCATATAATTATAGGCCTTTGCAGGAGTAGGAAATAGAGATTACGAACAACAAAACAATATTATCTTGAATATAGCATCATTATTATCAAGATGATAATTTTCGGCACTTATGTAGATGACTATAGGGGAGGCCTACGTCCAGTAGTGGACTAATATAGGCTGATGATGATGATGTAGATGACTTTAAACTTGCTGTGCCCACAACCAGGCTTCACAAGATTAATGTATCTTTTAGAGGGCAATGTATACGCTTCTACAACAAAACTCCTAGTGAGTTGCAAAATCTATCAATAAATAAATTCAAACAAATTGTCAAAACCTTTCTGTGCAAAGAGGCTTACTACCAAATAACTGTATATTAAGAAGATAAAAAAAGCTTGGGACGGGTTTTGCTCCAACTCGAAAAATAACAACTAACAGGCTAAAGGTTTCTTAGTCGCTTCTTTACTTTAGTCTACATACCGAAGCGACAGAAATCAAAAGTACCACTTTATTCCGTGTCAGTGTTTTATTTTAAGAATTTGACCTTTTCTAAGTGTACATTTTTGTATTTATGGAAATAAAGAATTTTTGATTTTGATTGATTTTGACTTGTAGAACATAAATGGGAACGACAAATCCGGCCGCAGTATTGACATCCGTACGCCCCGGTAGAAAGACAACCCTTTATAAAACAACAAAAAACAAACAAAACAAAAAGATATGCGGTCAGCATTGCAACCCTTGATGGACAAGCGGAAATGAAGGTCGAGACCGAAGGTTGAGGCCTTTATAGCGCAGACAGCAAGGGCTACAATGAAGACCAAACTTGAAGGCTGAGACCAAAGCAAGTTTAGCTTGAGTCCTTCGTAGCGAGGCAGCAGCGCAGTCATTGCAGACCAAGGTATACTTGTAAGTACACATTGTGCTTTACTCAAACAATGCAAGTCATTTAAATGCCATCAAAAACAAAACTTGTAATAAAAGCCAAGTCTCGAAACTCAGTTCTTCTACCGTAAAAAGTAGTGAGATCCATGTAATAGGTACCAAGTCTTGACGACAGTAATTAAAATTGCTGCCGCCTGTTCGAGTAAGCCGGAATGGCCAACTTTTCTCAAAGAAGGTTGTTAAATTAATGACTAGGTTACGTATGATGTTCGAGTAAAGGGCATTGATGATCAATCTTATTATATTCATGAGACGTTATTTTGACACCATGCTACTTATTGGTTCTTTCTACATAACAACATATAGTTTTCATACATAACAATGTTTAATAATATTTTTAATATCATTTTCTATACGAACGTCATGTCTCCTAGAGCCCGATTTCGCCAAGCAAAAATGTTATAAGCATTTACGAATTAGTAAATCGAAAACTTTTAATAATGTGAAACCATGCTTTCTGATTGGTGAAATCGGTCTTAACCATATCCTGAGTTTGGGCGCTGGAAGGTGTGACACAGTTTTTAACTTATGCGCTTTCCAGTGTTCCGTTGTATCTTAGACATCATAATACGCTTTTGTTCATTCTACCTAATTAAAAATTTATCAAATGTATTATTATTTCTAACTCTGGTCACACTGCTGTGTCAACACACAACCCGGCCTTACGAAGTTCGTCGAAACAACACAAAGGTAACAAGGTGAACCTTTAGGCTTGAGGGGAACCTAGGCAAACTGAATTAAACATGAGTTTCATCCAACTCATATGCATCTGCTTGACCTCGCTTTATCATAGGTTTACTATACCACCAAAACAAACGACATGAATTTTTAACTAAAAGATAAACGTTGAAGATGGTTGTAAGAAACGATTGATCTGAAAAAAGATTAAAGTGTATTGTGGTCGTCAAAAGACTGCAGGCTGATGGATGCGGCAAGCTGAAGACAGGGCGCCATGGCGCTCATTAGGGGAGGCCCATGCCCAGTGGACAAATATAGGCTGATGATGAAGCTCGTAGAAGTCGTAACGTTGAAGTCATAGAAGGTCTCAAAGATTTTAGACTGATCAGGTGGTTGACTTGGTGCCGCAACTGGCAATGCATTCAGCACAGAGAGGAAGGTTCTAGTTCGAGTTAAAGTTCCTCCTTCGAAAAACGTGAAGCAAGAAGTATCCTTATTAGGACAAGAACAAAGATAACTACTAGTAATATTTTATCTGTGTTATGTGATAGAACAAAGTTAAATAGTGTGTACCTGAATCTTCCTTGTTCAAAACTATCAACCAATAACTTTCCCGAAAGAAGGAAGTAGAGAAAGTCAGAAAAGAAGGATGGGAAAAGTCATTATCATTAATAACCAAAGGATACCCAGAAAGTCATTCGTAAACAGTCATAGCGTTGGATAAACAATAATTAATGACGCATGAAAAGCGACAAAAAGTCACATAGCTCATCCTTTTGTTGAAAACTCGACCGGCGACAGGTCAATGGAACAAAAGTGTACGGTTTTTGTTGTTTTTCTTGCTGGACATTTTCACCCAGTATCATTTAGCCCCAAAATAAGTAAAGCTTATGTTATTTAACTATAAGAACTTTCGTTGTTTGATTTTTCGAGCGTGAGTCAAACCGCTCTGTTCACCAGGGCGGTTTGACTCGCGCTCGAAAAACCCTCGCTAAGGGATGAAACGTTGGTGTTCTTCCTCAAACTAGGTTCCTTCGTAGTAAACCCTCTTACATTCATAATGAATGCATAAGTTATGAGAACTAGACCGATGAAGAATAACTCAAAGACCAAGGGACCTTCTTAGTAATTTGCTGGATGCTTTTTGCTATTATAAAAAATAACTATTTTTAACATAACAACAAAACAGCAACTGATTGGTGCATTGGTGGTCAAGAATGGTAAAAGAAACGTCGGACGCCTAGTTGCGAGGCGAGTAGCGAAGATTATTTCGTTTTTTATTTTATGACATTTGACATTGACACATGACTTTGGTGCAGGGCCATCTAGTGTCGAAATAAAAAGCGAGATTGGTTTTTTTTTAGATTGTATTAAAAAGCCCTCATTAATTACCTACGTAGCGTTATCGGTTAACTTTGACTTTAATGTATGAAAATTTGTGTCAAAAACATCAAAACAACAATCAATTAAAATTTAACCATGTGTTGGTGACCTTGGGTTTTAGTCTAACTAAGACTCAGAGCATTGGTTAGCCAATTCGACCGACTCAACCGAACTATTGCTTTGAAATGACAAGGTTTGTCTATTCATCATACATAGGTCATGAATAACACAGTTAGCATTAGATATATTTTAATTACGAAGGCCGCGTGGTAGTCAGCATTCAATTCAGGTTAGTGTATCACAAAGGGAAGGACTACTAAACCGGAAATCGATACTGCTATGCCAGTGACTGAGAGGTACGATAACACGGCGCTCGATCGTTGTAATCGGTTATTTATGAGTCGGCCTGCGAATAGGACAAACGGTACTGAATCTTCATATTAGAAAATATTTTTCGAGCAATTATTTATGGTGTCATGGAAAATTTAATAACCGACATGTCTAGTATTTACTTATAAGTACTACAAATACTTTAAGTTTCTTTGTAAGTTGGTAATAAGTAGCATCTAGTATTAGTTGGTCCATGTAAGTAGGTAACTACTGTTTGTTCACTTTGAAGTGAAAAACCTTTAGATACTTACCTACATTTCATTTTGACTTGTCTATTTTCTTATTTTGTTAGCTTAAAATAATAAAAGATAAGTTCGTTCGTACGTTTCATTATGATTCGGACTTTAGACAGGATGCCGCGGGCAGGAGCCATCCCAGTACCTAATCATCAAACAGCCAACAACCACTTTACACCAGCCAAACTCTATGTAGAATGTTTGTATATCACACGCACATTAAACTAAAGCTCACTTGCTTGGCGTCAAGTTTCAGACAGTATATTTGTTAGCATTATCATCTCAAACCGACTAGTAATGTAAACTGCGAATAAAAAGACGCGGCAGCAGAGTGAATTTTAGGTTAAGAAAGGGCGGTTTGCATACAAACATTCTAAACTGAGTGTGGATGTTGTATAGGATCCCTCATAATTATAAACTTGTTATTTGTGTTTTCAGCGCTGGTCATCCCACTGATGGGCACAAAGCCTCCCGCGTCATCACGATTCTGCGCTACCTTCGTCCGATTGGCCAGGAATTTGTTAAACATCTTCCCGTCATCTTCGTCTTTTATTATTATTTAATTTTAGCCTGCATCGACTACATGGCAAAGGCCTCCTCTCCGTTTTCCCAACTAGTTCCTACTAATTATACATATAAATATTTTTAAAGAAATTGGAATAGTTACCTAATGAAAGTAGAGGCAAGATTGGTGGACTAGCTTTTCCGTAATTTAAAAGACTCACTAAGCCATACTAGTAACTTCAATAAGTTCCACACAATACACTGACCCTATTAATAACTCGCCTTCTGTTATAAATTCCGATAAGATCCCGGTCGCAAATCAAAGCATCACAAGTCGTTTTGTCCTCTCTTCTCTGTAGGTATCGTTCATCGGAAAAGAAAAGCCATTCATCTTCGCGGCTCATCGCGCAGATATCTATACCAAAGTACAGTCGATTGCACTAAAACTTATTTATAAACTTTCGTACCTTACCGTATCTACTTAGTAGTGATGAATGAATGAAGATAAAGTGCGGAGGCAAAAAAATCAGTAGGTACGATTTTATGATTTACTAATTATCATCTCAGCTGAACAATTTTTGTGAGAAATTGTCTCTATTGCGAAGTTTTTGTAACTGATCTACGCGAGTTATGCCTATTCGTTATTAGGAGTAAATCGTATGGTAAGGGTGCCATGCCTTTCGTTGTCAGCCTTAAATCATCATCAGGGGTTGATGATTTAAGAACTTTGCATGTCTTTCTGTAAGAAACAGAGCACCAACCTACTATATAAAAAAATGCTAGACAAATCACACAGCATTATCAGCTCCAAGCTAAGCAGAGCTTGTGTTATGGGTACTAGATGATTGATATTCATAATACAATACTTTACGTAGATATTTTTTACTATACATGGAAAATATCGGTAAATAAAACAGGGATCGCAGGGATTCGATGGATGGAGTTGGCTCACGATCGCTATTCGTGGCGTCGCGCGTCGTGTGGGGGAGGCCTATGGTCAGCAGTGAACCTGTACGGGCTGATGATGACTGATTGCTGACAAAGAAAATACCGAAAACCCCGGAACAAATATTTGCAGAACGTACAAGCATTGGACCCACCCGCAAGTTCCTGCGTCGCTGGCGGACCTTAGCCGGCCGAGCCACATCGGTTGTCAAACAAGAAACGTAACTGTATAACTATCAGTATCAATCAAACGAGAGATTTCAATATCAATACCTTCACTTTAGTTTATGATATGGCAATAGGGATTCTAACAAACGAATCTCACAAATGAGAGTCCATCCGATTTGTCATTAATCGTCTACGAAATATCACAGCCATTACAAAACTAGGTCAGGGAGCTATCAATCAAGGATAAACTCCTTTTTATGTTGATGTCCATGACTGATGGCCAAAACATTTGTATGTAAGCAAAAGAAAATGTAACAAAACGGAAACGGCAAAACTATCAAAGTTGTTTGAAGTAGTGACCAATGTGACCGATTCTTTGTTTAGGCCCAGATTCGACTGGAGATGTGCGAAGATGTCCGAAGCTGAGAAGAGAAGAGACGTTTTTCAACTAGGGTGTATCCGAAGCTGTGTGAAGATAGATACTGGCTAGACTGGAGCGGATGCATGTGTGCTGGCTAAAGCGAAGATGTGGCTAGAGCGGAACTGATTTGCGTGCGGCGAGCGTTGGATATTTGTTGAGAGCAATGCCGCCGCCGCCGCCGCCGCGCCCCTCACTGCTCACCGTTGCTCACATCTCTTCTCGTCTCCGGTGCGTGACGTCGTTGTCAGCTTGTGAGACACAGCTCACATGTCCGCTTCGATCGCGTCAAACAAATATGACACATCTCGCTCGGTGGTATCCACTGAAGCTGAGCGGAGACGAGATGTGTCAATGAGGACGTTGTATTGGTTGTCAGTTGGTTGTTAACACATCTCATCTCCTCTCTTCTCGTCTCCGGTTTGATAGAGTCTTAGACAATTTGACCCGCTGTAGAGTCCATTTCCTTTTCGTCTTTTCTTTTCAGACCCATTTTCAAAAATAAATTAAATTAAAATGTACATGTTTTTTTGTAAATGGAACACCAAAAAGTCAAGTCTATATGTAAGAATACTTCGTGTTTTGAACACTAGGGCATAAACCCTAATTTTACATACGCTAAACTACGCTATAATGATAAACTTTTTAAGCAAAAGAAGTGAAAAAATTAAAAAAATGTCTCCAAGTCCAAAAAACTGCTAGTCATAGATATAT
The DNA here is from genome assembly GCA_947086465.1 of Eupithecia exiguata. NCBI lineage: Eukaryota > Metazoa > Arthropoda > Insecta > Lepidoptera > Geometridae > Eupithecia > Eupithecia exiguata. The sequence continues at coordinate 14,248,404 of OX352228.1, read as the reverse complement.
AAGTTGGAGCATGGCTGATCCGGCACTGGTCATTATCATCGTCCTAATATTTGCCGGACCCAGGAAAAGTCGAGACTTCCATGGAGTCGTCAAAAGCACATTAAATATCAATCTATCAGCCAATTTATGGTCGATGTTCTTGAAAAACTTATGTATTGACCGTTGCTACTGAGCTATCGACTAGAAGTGCTCTATTGCATCTTGTCGCTTTCGCAAGATTGAGGGCAGCGTCAAGTTAATAAACAACTAGCATCAGCAGCTTATCCAGATTAATGTGATCCGTCTCAGAGGTCAGCCTGCTTTGTAAGCCTTTCATTTGGGAGCAGCATACTGCCCCGGCAGGGGTCTCATTACAATGGGGAGAGGGGTGGTGCATGAATGTGATCACGTAGGGTTGGAACTGGGTTACAGTGCTGTAAGGATTTTGACAAATAATTAATGAGTAACTAGTCTGTCGGTCGGTCGGGATAGCAGAATAGGGAAATAAACAATTTAAGATGTTGTTTATAAAAAGTTCAATTTTCAAGAACTGCGTTGCAAGGAGTTCGAAGCCGAATATAACACGTAGATAAATAACACATACCACCGTGCAGGGTACACTATATATTTTTTCACTGTTATAATCTGATCTACTGGAATGTTGCTGTTGCCGGTAAATAAATAATAAAAAGTTGCAATTTTCCGTAAATATCCTATAGGTAGTTCTATCGTCTTTATCAAATATTTTTGCCGGTTGATTTTCATGGTCGTCGTCGCTTCAACTATAGATAAGACGCCTATTGAATGGTCCATTTAGTGAGCACGTGCTGGCATAATGAGTGTAGGCACTTTATGTAATGCACGTGCATGTTTTACCTACTCCATTCTAAAAGACTGCCTTAACAAATCCGGTTGTTTATATTGTCTTAAACAATAATGCCGATTGTAAAAAAATGCATAAGGCAACCGAAGCACTTTTAATTTACAATTTGCTTTCATATACCGTGACTGTGAATATGTAAATTACAAAGCGGACTGAAAAGGTACATATGTAAGTTATAAAAGAACTCACCAATTTGTCCAACAGCCAGCACCCAGGGAAGATCAGAGGCACATAGGTGATCATGTACACCATCGAGGTCCAAGAGACCAGCGTGCTGTCCACACCATAGTACTCCACCACTATATCACTGATGATAGTGTACTGCGTCCATTGCAAGGAGTTCGAAGCCGAATATAACACGTAGATAAATAACACATACCACCGTGCAGGGTACACTATATATTTTTTCACTGTTATAATCTGATCTACTGGAATGTTGCCGGTCTCCGGGTCTTCAACTGTTTCGTCCATGGCTCCAGTGATGGAGCTGATTGAGCTCTTTCTGATCATGTTTGGTTCACACGGGAACGGATCATAGTGCTTCGTCATTTTCGTAAAACAATTCGGTTATGTTAAAATTAAGACACCTGTGGTGTTCACTCTCCGTATCACAGTTTTGGTCCGCAACAGTCAGAATAATAAGATTATATTATATGCACAATATCGGTCTTTGTAATACCAAAAATCTTATCTGCAAAAGTCTATAGTACACCGCATTATGGACGATTATCTGCGATGTTTAGGGATTATTGTGTCTAAATTGGTCGATATAGATAAGCCCTGGCTGAGATAAGCACTCTCCGTCTAAAATTACTCAGAAAACCGATTTTTATTTTCCCAGAACAACGTTTATAGTCACGACACCAAACACAGTATTTTATGGATCACAAATTCTAAGTTAAAATGTCTATGGTTACAATAAAAACGTAACCTAAGTATAACAGTCTTTTGTATCACTTTGTTGTAGATTGAACTATAGGCCACTAATGTATGGGTGTATGTACCTAGTCAGACACATATTTTAAAAGTCGCACAATAATATTTTACACAACAGTCCGCATACAAACAACGTCTTCATTTATTCTCATGGTCACGTAAGATGCTCGTGCACTGGTTTTTGCTGAGAAGAAAAAAGTAAAGTTCAAAATACTGTAATGCTGACTATCTAAGTAAGTACCGTACAAAATACTGTCTGTCTTTTTCTCACTGTACGAAAAACATAGTGTTAGAAAAGTAGAACTACTTAGCTGAGAATAAAACAAACTTATTAAAAGGCTTTATATTTGAAAGGCATTCGCTGTTCCACGAAATTGATTGAAATTTTGAAATTGAATGTTCCACGAGATTTCCCCCCTTCCAAAATTTCATGTGCCTAATGTTTGTAAATAGTATTTTACTAAAAGATTTCAATTTTTTTTACAACCTATACGAAATGGGTAAAATCTAGCTTAATAGAAATTTTACTGTTTGCTATTATGTTAAACTTAACTTTAACATATACCCCGTAGCACCTGGCGTGCGCATTCACATACGCAGGGCGTAAATTAACGAGAAGGTACTGAAATGTGAAGGAATAAGTATTCATTAACACCCTAGTGCAGTCGTTTATTTAACTCTTTTAACTCCCCATCGGCCCTCTACGCCCATCAGCATAAAAGACGATAGAGTGATGAGCACGAAGGAGATATTACTACTGCACAAGTGCTAAACTCTTCACGATAAGCGTCACATAAACTCGCAAACACTCGAGACTAAACTAAATGGTAGACTTCCTGAAGGGAGTCGTTATGCCGAGAAGACTGGCTCAGAAACAGGAGAAACAATAGTCTGAACAAATAAACTCGAAAGATTTGAGGGTCTGAAGCAGGTCAGACCAATATTTTGAGGAAACTGGTTTACATTTACTCTTGTAAAGCATTAATTAATCTCTATAATCAGAATATTTACAAGCAAACATGAACAAACATTATGCTAAACAATGAAACATGATTGTCTGCTTCACATCAAAAGTGGTACTAGACATGAGAGAGAGCCAGCCTCTCATCGGGTCACAGAAGGTCAGGTAAAGAGAAAGCTATAGCAGATCTTGACGGCAGAGTCAAGAGCTAGACAGCTAAGTTCAGAAAGAAACGGGAACCGCACCGCCAGCGATTTACATGACTCATTTTAAGTTACCTACATCTTTACACCCCTGAAACTCTTTTAATTTTTACCTTAGTTTTACAGGTTTTTTGCTTGCAATCAGTTTTGTAGGACAATATCATTATTAAAAATACCTATTCAGTAACAAAGTAAACACAAAAATTTAACGTAATTATTATAATTATACCAAGCAAGATCTGTTTTTCAACAATACCATCATTCGTTAGCTTGTCTTCACTTCATAAAGCCAAAAACAAACTTGTAAGATAAATGTCAAAACATTCAACTACCTATATCTATTAGGAGCACTCTGCCCTTTAGAGAACTACAATAGGTCGTCAGTCGTAGGAAAGAGCATCGCGAGTGGAGCCACGCGCACAGCAATAACTTCCTTTACACGTTCTTCTACCCGGGGAGCAGCCGTCACCAGCGACGCGCGCACACCAACTATCGGAACCACTCGGCTGATTGTCAATAACTTAGCGTGAGTTTCTGATAGGTAACCTGATAACACGGCAATGACATTGAAAGTTTAAATAAACGCTGCTGTTTATTTTTATACGTATCTGACTACGTTTTTAGGGATCCCTCAAAAAGAAAAAATTAAAAATCACTTTGTTGTCCGTCTGTCTGTCTGTCAAGACCTTTTTAGAAAAAGGAAAGATGTTTGTGTCAAAATGGGTCCAATGGCAACCACATTGCTTCAAGTCCCCAGGGGTTGGTAGGTATGATGGGTCCGCAGTGTCTTGTTTAGGATCCTTCTTGTAACTTTTCCTCGTGGGGTTGTATTAAAATTCAGGTATTTATTTGAAGTAAGTAGGGGCGTATCTAAAACCCCAACACTAGGGGGCGACGAGGAGGCCCGGAGTGAGATGGCACGACTAGTTTGACTACCACCGCCGTAGCACCATACCGTACTTATTTACTGCGTTGAATCGTGAAGAGTTGAAATGAAGGGTCTCCCACAGTATAGGACATAAACTAGGTACCTAAAGTACGTACCTATGTATACTCAAAGTAATAACATAATGATCTTGATAACACAAAGTGTGACGAGATGAGCTGAGTAAAGATTGCTGATAACGCTGACGTTGAAAATTATATACTTTTTATATACTTACCAGCTGCTGCACATGGCTTCGCATGCGCTTTTCAAGCAGCCAATGTCCGTCCTCGGGGTACCATTTACCTCCCTGCCAAATATTATTGAGATCCGTTAAACCGTGAAAAGGTAACACACAGACAAAGTAACTCTCGAATTTATAATATTACCTACATACAACCTACACATTGTCTTATGACTCGTTCTGCTCAATCTCAATAAGCTTTTGGCTGAAAATCTGTGTTTTTGCTTTTAAGCAAAAAATAAAATTACAGAGACACGGCCTTTTGTGTTTGTAGCACACAAACTTACCTACACTAAATTACTCCTAAGCACGTACTTACTTTTTGCTAATGTTTTTCTGATTAGTATATCTAAACCTAAATTGCAAAAGTTTGAATTTTATATTAGGATCCGGTTAGCTACGGCCACACAAGCAATACGAGAGTGAATTGGTGTCTTCTAGACCTTCGGGACCGTCAACCACATCGTCACTTTTCATCAGTTTCATTCAGTGTTCATCAGGTGAGATAGTGGTCAAGCGAAGGTCTATTGACTATAAAAAAATACAAACTTCTTCATAAACTGTACTCTGTTGCTTCAACTGTGAACCTTCGCCCATACAAACGTACTACCAAAAATAATTTGTAATTCGACCATATTTCTACCATATCATGTTGTTTTTGAATTCGAATAGTATATATCTAGGTCCCTGGTTGGTTTTTTCTTAATAATAGACACCTATAATGAAACGTGAGCAAAAATACGCAAAATCGAAAAATATTAAAAAGTTTCTTCAACTACAGTTGATCTGTCTGCATAGCGCCTAACTCCTAACCAACTTTAAACCTAATCTTTCGTAAATAAGTGTAATCGTGCAAAAACAATGAGATCCCAGGCACTGAGATCCCGGGAAGTTGTGACGTAATGGTGCGACACTAATCTCCTAATCTTTCCGACCTATTTGTCCCGTGTCGTCTCGTCTCGCGCTGCTCCTGGATTTATTGTGGCCGTTTGATTGAGTTTGTCAAGTGAATCGCTTTATCATGCGCCCGGTGCTTATTGAAATCAAAATACAGAATATTTTATCGTAAACTAGTTACTACTGTAATTAATTGGTGTGCAATAAAGTATATTGTATTGTATTGTATTGTACCCGTGGATTTGCATGCGTTATTTCTCTATTTCTATTGTCAACGTTCAAGGGTTATTTCTATCCCATGGGAAATGGTTTAAATGGTATAAATGGTATAAAGTACTGCTTTAGGCCAAGTGTAAAATTAGATTTGTTAAATTTCAGTTTAATGGTTCATTTTAGTTTTGGCGTGAAGATGTTACAAACATATAAATTTGCGAAACTTGTTAATTATTTTGACTGTTGTTAGTCCTCCGTCCTAGTAAAATTTCGCATGATGGTGAACGGTAAACCGCGGATGCGACAGCTGCTTCGTAATATTATCAAGTTCCGTACTAATATACCTAATAGGTACCAAAAATTATGACTGTATTTTCCACATAATGTTTTTATTCTGTAACTAGACAATATATAAGGCTACAAGGCTACGTTCTTTATCAAATAAAGCGTAAAATATTTGTTGTTTTTCATGCAAAAAATATGATGGCGACATGTCATTTTTGACGTAAAAATATACAAAATGCGATTTGCTTTCATTAGGTAGGTACATTAGAAGATCGTATTTTGAAAAAGACCTAGGAGGGACCTAGATAAATACTATACGAATATAACAAATCACATGAATAGTGGAAATATGCTCGAATTACAAATAAATTTGGTATTTTATGTAAGTTTGTAGGAGCAATTCATCCGACGACGCTGGCCCCATAATATGCGATTTGCAAAGCGCGTACAAAGACGCGGGCAGAAGCTATAATAGTTTAAAATAAGTTAGTAACTTCCAAAATCGTCATCATCAACATCGTGTCCTATCCTCTCCAGCAGTGAGAAAGAGACGGACAACAACTTCAAACAAACCTCAGCACCTTGCAAAAACACCCGAGCAACTCTTTAAAACTTTAGCGTTACGGTATATTCAGCGAAAAAGAAACCAAAAGAAGAACATTATTCACTAAACAGCACAAATCAGATACACTTCAACACCATTCAAGGAATAAACAACAACTGAATCACGGCTCACGTCGTATGTTCAATGATGATCAATTGGTATCGAATGGTTCGATTAATTTTCACCAATAGGACGCGAATGAGGTGCACAAACAGTAGAAGCACCATCAGTACTCAATTAGGCCAGTTTATAGCTAGTTTACACGTATATATGAATTGTTTTGGTCCCGGTTTAGGTTATATTTTCGTTTCCGTGCCGCGGGGTGACACGACTGACGTTTGTCTGCCGCGCATGCGTTTTTGTACATCCTTTTGCCAAATATTCTAGTTCCATACCTTTTGCGAGGGGAGCTTGGTCTTGTCCGATTTCTGACAGCAGCTGCGAATAAAGTATTTATTGAAATAAAGATAAAAAATAGAGATTTTTTCAAAATGATGTAGGTAGGTGACTTCTAGTTTCAATTAATTAGGTCCAGTAATACCCCATTCACGAATTTATTTTATGTTTGGCATATGCACGACTATGAGGTTGCCTAACTGTTGTCGACAGGTAAATAGGTAAATGAAGACTGAATAAATAAAAATAAATAAAATAAAAATAAAAAGACACTAAGAAGACTGAATAACACACTGAAATAAGTATTTCATACACATAGTTTTTGCCATCATCATCATCAGCGTATGTTAGTCCACAGTGGAGATAGGCCTCCCCTAAAGCCATAGCGCCCTGTCTTCAGCTAGACGGTAAAGCATAGAAATGATTTTTAATTATTTATATTAATTATCGTACCTATTTGTTTTCTGGTTTTAGCTTCGATCAAAAATAAGTAGTTCGCGGCCTGGCAAAGCCGGAAATTTTTGATCGAAGGGTTTTAGTAAATACCCTTGATAGACCACTCATTTTGTACTCAAAATGGCTGCCACTAGTCCTAACAATTAAGAGCACTTATGTAAAAAAAAAACGATGCAATTAATCTATTTCAAATGTGCAATTTGTTTTATTTCCTGGTTTTAGTAAATTTCGTTGATAAGCAAACAATTTTGTTTGCGAAATTCCATTTCAATGAGCAAATTTAATTCTTACTTTCAATCAAAAAAAAATTACTGTTTTATATTCGATTAGGGAGCGGACTGCGGGACGTGCGTAATGAAAGCCACTGTTTTAAGAATAAGAATAAGAGTGGTAAAATTTTTACTAGTACATCTGACTGAGATTTTTTACTAGTACTCAGATGACCATGCATTTTTTTTACACGATAAAACTGTTCCTTTGACACACAAATGGCAGTGAGCATCTGATAGCACTATCCAAGAATGCTTTAAGAAAAACAGATTGAAAATTCCTTGATTTGTTACCTTGGCATCAAAAATAAAACCAGCCAAGTGCGAGTCGGACTCGCGCACGAAGGGTTCCGTACCATTAAGTATGTATTAAAACGGCAAATAAATTACGTTAGCTGTATGGGAGCCACCCTTAAATATTGGTCTTATTATCATTTTTATTTTTAAAGTGAATTTTTAAACTAAACATTCTGTGAATATTTCAAGCGTCTACCTATTGCCGTTATCAGTATCAAGCAAAAACGATCAAAAAAATCACGTTTTTTGTATGGGCGCCCTCTTAAATATTTATTTTGTCCTGTTTTTTAGTATTTGTTGTTATAGCGGCAACAGAAATACATCATCTGTGAAAATTTCAACTGTCTAACTATCACGGTTCATGAGATAAAGCCTGGTGACAGACGGCCAGACGGACAGCGGAGTCGTAGTAATAGGGTCCCGTTTTACCCTTTGGGTACAGAACCCTAATAAGGGACAATTTCGTGAAAATGTCCAATAACTCGAAAACCGTGAGGCTTTTACTGAGTACATTTTTTGCCCTAACGGTTAAAATAACTTAAAACGTAGGTAAAGGATTGACCACTCCTTACGACACAACCTGTGTATACAGATATTAGAACGGTCCTCAAATCAATGTTACGAAACTAATAGGTATCAAAGATCAATAGTCAATAAATAAATATGTTAGAATCATAAATTATTTGATTTATTGTCATTGTTTGTTGTAAAGATTCAGATTTATCGTGTTTAGATAAAGGCGTTTCTGTTCAAACACAGCGACTTGATTTGGTTTAGGGTATCGGGTAAATGATGTATATATTTAATATTATTGTGTACCTACTAATAAAGGTTCTTTCCCAAAATAATAATGCAGGGTGGTTCGTTCTTAGGGATCAAATGAAGTGTTTTAATCTAATCAGTTCTAATCCGCATCGAGCATAGTGTATTTCAGACGCAGGTTAGAACTACAAAATCCCACCTTGATTTGATATTTTATAAAAGGGGGTTTTAAGGTTCCTGTGCTTAAAACCTGCACCACTCCACAAAATCTCAGCTAGGCTTTCCCGCGGCCAGTAGCACCTACAAAGACATCCGAGCAAACTTCGCCGAGCAATAGTGATGAGCGCCTTTAATCATAACACAAGAACATAAACAAATAAAGTAGGTAAATCTACTCCAATTAAAAAAAACTATATTTAAAAGGGTTTTGGTTGGCAAGCAATATTGGTCGAAAATGTTCAACGACATGGTATCATCGAAGCAAAGCACAGAAGCTTAAAACAATTTTTGGTTTTGAAAGCTTTCATTCATCAACTAATTGATCTCCCGTTCGATTTCGAATTCAAATTTAAAAAGTTTTCGCTGCACATGTGTATTGAATTATTATAGGTAGGTATCTAATACCAAAGTACTACCAGTTTGCAAATTTATTTTAACAAGCACTGTATACCTACTGAAAGCTCAAGATACGAACCGTTAGTGGTTCTAGGGTGTCCAAAGGGTATCGGTTCATTTTTCATTTTGTAGGAAACGCGTAGTGGTCTAGACCACGTGAAATGGGTCACGATAGAGACGTTCACCTACTATAAGAAATGATTACCTAATATCGATTAAGAATAACAATCGAAAAATTGTTTATCTTTATACTCCATCCAAACGAGCAAGTCTAGTGTTTTTGGAAAAATACATCTTATTCTTGAAGGGTTATTTACAAAATAATACAAAAAAAAATTATGTCACAGGCAAGATCACTATCAAAATAAAAATAATATTTAAATCAAAATTATTTATTACATGAAAATAATACGTGTTCTTTTTATGATCCTAGCGCGCGAGTGTGTTGATGTCTTTTATATGGAAAACAAGAAAAATACGTTAAATACGTAATTGCCAACTGTGATATTACAATTTACAAATTATAAGTAGAAGTAGTAGCAGCCCACAATTATACCCTATTCGTTATATTCTGTTCCTAATAAATATTCTTGTATTTGTATTTTTTCAAAAATACACACTAATACATGTCATCATTTTCATGCCTCTTTACTCAGATAATCAGAGCTTACTACTTATTATACATTTGCTCTCATTACACATATGGTAATTTATAGGGTCTCATTTCCTGCAAAGTCGCGTAATGGGAGCGAGTGTTTTTTTTTCATCAAAAAAGTGTATCTGTGGCCCAATGCCAAATAATGTAACGTTGACGCTGTAATTAAATGATAGTCAAGAAAATAAGCATTTAGTTTCTAATAAAAAATTCGTAAATTATTCATAAATTTGCCTTTTATTGAACATTTTCCTTAGTAGGCTCCAGTTCCCTGCTCCCCTACAAATGGTCATTATCATCTCAGCTGTCGCGTCCACAGCTGGATATAAGTTTCCCCCATACATAGGTAAAAATAAATAAATACCTAATACTTACTGGATATTTACAATCTGCGAACAGAGATATCTCGATATATCTACACATGTCATGTATTTTATCTTTGATGCACTGTGTTATATCGATGAACGGCTTCCCATCCCTAGTGCCCAGCTTGCACGACTGCGAGGAGCGAAGTGTCGGAGCTTCAAATCGAGATTAAATTGGAGCCATGATTTACTGCGGACAGAAATACAAACGACGCGAGTGCAGCCTCTGCACTTTAATAAATGGAGCCCTGAGTGCGGTTTTTCATTTCGAATGGCGATAAGGCTGAAAGGACTTTATTTTACGTTCCTCTTTGTAATGAATTAAAGAAGAAATACGAAAAAAACTATTCGTACGTCTCGGCGAGGGTAGTGTAGTGTGTTGCTGGTTTTTATGCGATTTAAGGCATACTCTTTTCTTTTTTTAGGGCACCCCGCCTCGACGACGCCTCTTTCCCTATGAAAGTGTTAAGGAGGTACTTCAAAGGGGAAGTCGAGTTTTCCCTCTGGAAGGGAATATCAGGGAATGTGGAATTAGCTCGATTTAATACAACGAACTCCCTGTTCCATTGGTAAAGATGTGCGACCAGATTAAGTTCTACCATCTACCAACATATTGCATGTAATGTTATAGTTGGCCTAGATTTAGGTCACTCCGGTATAATATTCAGAGACAGATATGGTGAGCGGAAGTCAGCGTCAGCGGAAACTTGGGTGTCCAATCGGCTTCCTAAACTCTATTAAATTATTATTCACCTTACTATTGTAAGGTAAGCGACCTTACTAACTTACGAGTACAATTTTGTACTCGTAAGTTTACAAGTAAGTTCGTAAGTTTTGTTTTATAAGTATTTTGTAATCTTTTTTTTTGTTTTTTTAATAATTAATAATAAAAAAAAAGTTTTTTTCCTGTACTTGTACTATAGAACCTTGCTTCTTGCCAAATTTCATGATTCTAGGTCAACGGGAAGTACCCTATAGGTTTTTTGTGCATGTGATTCCTTGGAAACTTCAAAAAAATTGAGCATAAACTGCTGGTTACCTACTTTTGATTGCGTTGACTTACAAGTTTCTTTTATATTGCGGCTCCAAGAGGTTACAAACTTGAGTATAGTAAATTGCAACTCGATACCTCTACGCGTTTCTGAGAAAAGAGGGTTGACAGACGGACAGACGGACAACAAAGTGATCCTATAAGGGTTCCTTTTTTTCCTTTTAAGGTACGGAATGAGTAGAACGTGTGCTGTTTAATAATAGGTACCTGCCTTACTTCTTGATTGTAAAACTTGTAAATAACGTAAACTTTCGAGAGCTGTAAAACCAATAACTTTTATTACTTTTACTAAAGCAACACTTGCTTGCTTTAGTAAAAGTAAATATATAAAAGTTATTGGTTTTACAGCTCTCGAAAGTTCTAACTATGTAATGTAAAGACTTTACCGCTGGAATGTGGCACTTAACGAGCTTAAATTTTAGCTAAGTTTAGGGAAACTAAAAGCAGTCTAAGAAAGAGTAAATAAAGTCTGCCTATGAGTTATCAAACTCATTAAGTTTGATAAGTTATCAATGATAATCAATGATTATCAATGATAACATAAGGCAGACTTTTTAGTTTCCCTTTCTTAGACTTTTTTTAGTTTCCCTAAACCTAATTAAAAGTTAAAATGATGACCGACAAACCAGTCGGTGTTTTTTACAACACGCCAAATTATCACTAAAACAAAGCTGAGCGCAGAAATAAAGCATAGATATATTTTATTTGTAACTATGACAAAATTATACCTACATCTACTTCAAAATTATACCTAGGTACAAACCAGGAGATTAATTGTGTGAACAACCTCAAAAAGCATAAGATAAAGTCGCTTCATCGGCGATGCGTGTCCTACTAACAAAAAACCTTCAGTAAATCTCAAACAAGTAAATATTGATTCCATCAAGCTATAGCATTGAATACTATAGCATTGAATCTTATATCTTATATGTATATCTTAAGTACCCTGAAAAAAATAGATTTTTTCCTTTACTTGTATAGCTAAATCAAAACTACTGCACTGGATCAAAACTGAAAATTCATTTTCTAAAACAAATTAAAAATCGCAAGTAAACTTAGAACTGCGATTCTCACAGGTTGGGTTTTTGGCAGTGAGGCACGTAGCATCCCTCTTGCTTGAGGCGTCATCAATCAGGACTTTTCCATAAGAGTATTTTGATATTCCAGATAGTTTTTACACAAATCAAAAGTCTCCAGTTTGGCAGCAACCAGCCCTGAGTGAAGCAAGTACGTAAGTACTATAAATCTACTTGTGATGTAAATCAATATCTCTGTAAGCCAAGTGTCATGTGCACTCGACTGTATCGGATGCGGGTACGAAGTGTAAGGCAGTCACAGTGTTAGATAATGGAAACCAATAACTGTATTTGCCTGTATTTGCTCTTCTATTATAACTTTGAAGGGTTTCGTACCCAACCGGGACCTTATCATTAAGCCTCCGCTTTCCGGCTGTCCAATGTCCATACCAAGTTGTGTACCGATCACTGAGTTATGCAACGTCTGGCGCGGTCAGTACTTGGATGGGTGACCGCGTCATGATAGCTTTTTGCAATTAACAGTTTTTTAAAATTTTAATCTAATTTTAGGGTTCCTTTTGCGAAATAGTTATGTTTGTTCTGTTTAGTATTAATAAATTAACATAGAAAGTAAAATTATTACCTGTACTCATTGTTCTTTTGAGTTAATAAATTCGTTAAACTGATTTACGATCGTACGGAACCCTCCGTGCGCGAGTTGGCTTCCACTTGGCATGTTTTACTCTAATATGAATTTGTAGAGTACTTTATCAGAGCCTTCTTTACTTGCCTTATCTTCATAGTGATCCTAGGCTAAAATGTATAATGATGATTTGGAATCTTCTCGTGAGTTTATTTCACTCAACATTATTTCCGTTTATAACTATAATAGACTACAGTCATGATCACGGCAGAGGGAAATGTAACTGAAACGTCGGGAAATACGTACCTAAGTAAACAAATGCAATAAATGTGTGAATAGTAACAAATTACAATTTGCCTCTTTCTAATGAAATGTTTCGCAAAGTAAACCAAAGCGTAGAAGCATTGATGATGATTATGATGTTTTGTGAAAATGCCCTTTTTTATTTGTTTGTTTACCTTCTTGTAAACAACCATCAATATAATTATGACAATTAACTACTATTAACATGAATATTCTTTGAACTTTTTAGAATAGCGACGCGTGACCCGAGAGCTGGTGAGTATCTGGCACAGCGCATCAGCATTGCCATACAGCGTGGCAATGCAGCCAGCGTCCTGGGCACGCTTCCGACTGGTATTGATATGGATCAGTTGAGCTACCTGTAGATTTTTTGCAACAGTCTGCAGTTAGCTCAATTGTTTCAATTGTAAATACTAGTTTTAATTGAATAATTGTAATTTTCTTTGTTAAAGGTTTAGAAATTAATAATTCTGGGTAGTAATATAAAACTCTTGTGTAGATACCGACCATTCTCATACTTTCATTCACACAGTGTTCTTTTGTGACCACGTTGCCGGATTTTGTCGGATGTGGTTATTAATTCTGTTTTCTTTTTCATTCAGTTATGATTTTTAACTGGGCTGTGCAATCCGAGTTGTTTTGTAAAATGATTGTCAATGCGCATCAAATTGTTTTTGTTTCCTTCACTCTAAGCAACACTGACTCTACATCTACTCTACTTTATGTTTACCTTCTTAAGTTATGTTAAGTTTCAAAACCAAATAATGAGTTGGTATTCTTCTTATTTTTTATACCCTGTTACATTACGTCTGATCTTTCCAGCTGTCCCTCATTGTTTGTGCGTGCTCTTCAATCCTCATTATGTTTTTTTTAAATTTTTATTTTATTTATTAATACCATTGGCTCACGAGGAGCACTTAGTCAAGTCAAATACCTTCTCATATTAGTTACATTTCAAAAATATATTTAATCAAAAATATATGATCAAAAATATATATATTACACAGGTTATTATATTATATATAGTACACGGTTGTCTGGTAGAGATCGCTCCTGAGCGATAAGACCGCCAATTGTCACATTTTTCTTATTTACTCCATTTTAGCTTTGTCTGTTATTTTTAAGTTATGTGTGCAATAAAGCATTTTCTATCTATCTATCTATATTTGTCATTGGATACGTTGGACGGAGTTGCGTATTTCTATCAGTAATATCCTCAACGTTGTTGACGTTTGGCGACTCTACACTCTCCACACACTCAACATGGCGGGAGGCTTCCGATAACAGCCTTTTCTCAAATCGACTCGTGCGCAGCCGATAGCGCGCGCCTCGCGTCTTCTCCCGGTCCTATCACATTTTACACCTTATCAGTCGAGATTAAGGGCTATTATCGTGTGATCGCTTGTTATACATTTTCATAATTTTTATGGTGATAAAGTTTTCTATTATAGAAGATTGTATCGCGTTAGTGTTTATGGTTCAAAATTGTCTGTGCCTGTGAATTTCAAGAGATTCCAAAAGATGTTTTGTTTGAACTGTAAGTGAGTGACTTTGTTTCACGGAGATTTACCACGTTTGTGACCGGTTGGTATGAAATTTTAAATAATTAATTGTTGGTACTGAAATTGTTTGTGAGACTTTTGTTCTAAATTCCTTTGTTTCTTACAAATAGGTAATATGGGTTCAATGACTGGATACAAATTTGAATATCAATCATCTTCAAATTAACTTTGTTTTTGAACATTTGTGGTCGTTGTTGCTTTAAAGGCGAAAGTAGATGTTTAGTTTTTTAGGAAATTAATAAATCCCAAAAATTTACGATCTCGACGGGATTCGAACCCGCACCTTCCCCTTCAGCGCAGGGTTGCTCTTTTTCCAACTAAGCTACGTGATCTTATCAAGTCGACCCGAAAATCTTTGGGAGTTCTTTCGGCACTTACGCCGTCAGCGCCACCTACAGAGGAAACAATGAAGTTATCCAATTCTGCTCAAAGACCAAATTTACATTTAGTTCTTTGACGAGAGGTTTTGCCGTTGCTTGATTCTAAGTTTTTTTGGGATTTATTAATTTCTTAGAAATTACCCAGAGTACTATAATAAATAAAAACTTAGTTTTTTAGGGTTCCGTACCCAAAGGGTAAAAACGGGACCCTATTACTAAGACTTTGCTGTCCGTCTGTCCGTCTGTCACCAGGCTTTATCTCATGAACCGTGATAGTTAGACAGTTGAAATTTTCACAGATGATGTATTTCAGTTGCCGCTATAACAACAAATACTAAAAAACAGACATAAAATAAATATTGAAGGGGGCTCCCATACAGAAAACGTGATTTTTTTGCCGTTTTTATAGATAATGGTACGGAACCCTTTGTGCGCGAGTCCAACTCGCACTTGGCCAGTTTTATTTTTAAATCAGAATATCACAATTAACCGGATCAATAGATATAAGTAGGTCTAATACTCTGTGCCTTCAGGCAAGGTAAAGACAGGGCGTTATGGGGCGCATTAGGGAAGGCCTATGTCCAGCAGTGGCCTTACATAGGTTGATGATGAATACTTTGTGGCAAAACCTCTTCAGCTAGAGCTACTTACACGCTTGCCAAATCATCACCATATCCCACGTCAACACAAAAATCTTAGCAAATGATTGCTCCTAAGATAGAGTGTAATAGAAGGTAAATAATCGCGTAGCTCCACAGCGACGTTTCTGCGCTACCTTGAAAATTCACGGTCAATCGTAAAAACATGGTTAACCGCGATAATAACTGTTGCCGGATAACCGATTCCTATAATCATTGCTCTACTTATATATTTAATAGACTTTATTACTAGACAACATAGGTAGATAAATAAACCTAGATAGCTTTATTAAATGATTAAGTTTCTTATTATTAGTTAGGCAATGTCTGTTGTAGCTCTGCTTAGCTTTTGATGCTGTGTGAATTGTCCAGCTTTATTTATATTTCATAGACTAGCTTATGCCCATGGCTTCGCACTCGTTTTGTGGAGTAAAAAAGTCCAGACCTTCATGTGTACTAAATTTCAGCTCACTCCATTCAGTAGGTAGTTTTGGCGTTTACTTTGGTCAAACATCTTTACAACGGCACCACTCACAAACTTTCGTCTTTAAAATATCATCAGTAGGATAGATTAATAATATACATATAATTAGGACCTTCATTTGTTCACAGTATGCTGCGATAACTAGTGTATTCATAAGGAAGTCTGTAAGTAATTCATAAAGTTGTTACGAAATACGAAAACGCATTAAACTGAAAGGTGAAGACAATCGTATTAAAATTTTACTCGGCAAATAAAAGTTACGAAAGCACTTCGTTTAATTTGTACAGAGTCACGGAGTATGAACGAGGAAGCTATGTCAAGTAACAGCTCAGCCCTATGGAGTCTAAAACAGTTAGCAGGGAGCTCTAGAATCTAGCACAGTAACAAAAATAATCGCATCAAAGATATTATCAAACATTTTTCATTCATTTAAAGCGAAAGAAAACAAACATTATAATAGTTTCGCGGCAGA
This sequence comes from Eupithecia exiguata, assembly GCA_947086465.1. Lineage (NCBI taxonomy): Eukaryota > Metazoa > Arthropoda > Insecta > Lepidoptera > Geometridae > Eupithecia > Eupithecia exiguata. The sequence goes on along the minus strand of OX352228.1, from coordinate 14,231,910 downwards.
TTCAAAGGTCGATATCATAATTTGATTATAATAAAGGTAAAAAAGGTGGTAGAGTAGTCTCCATGGCTCTATCTGTACCTCTTATCTGTTATCTGTTATTTGTAATAATAATAATAAAGAGAAACAAAAGATATACCTACTTAGTAAATATCTTGACTTGGCTAACGAGGTTGTCAGCATGTGGGATGTATAGTTGTTTCGGCTAACGACGTAATAGCGAAGATCCTCGATCAACATCTCAAGAGACTCTCGCTAGGAAGTTGGATCAAGGGCCATATCCAAAAGGCGGTACTCCTGGACTCGGTGCGTATCGTCAGGAAGTTCCTCTCTTTGCAGCCCTAGTCACCGGCTGCTTGAACCTAGCTTCGTGGCCGGTGATCTACCGTTTTGATACATATTTTCACTGTAGAACAGTTTTATAATATTTTCTATACCAAAAAATGATTTATTTATGACAAGATATTAAATAAATGAAGTGTTTATTGATAATACGATATAAATTTATTTTCCATTCACAAAAATAGTTACGTCATACCCATGGCCGCCCGCGCCTCTGCCTGGGTTCTTGCGAAGTCATGTCAACAGTTGGAGATCACTTGTTTTACTATTTGCGGAAACTTTCCATAATTTCACCAAAAACGCTTAGTCAGCATTAATTAGTATTTGAATGATTATGAGCAAAGCCTCTTTACTCATTTATTATTTCTAGTTGATAATACCAACAGAGTGACTAGCCCATCATCATCATCATCAGACTTTGAGCGTGTGTGAGCGCCATAGCGCCCTGTCTTCAGCTTGCCGCATCCAGCATCTGCCAGCAGTCTTTCGCAGGTCGTCATCCCGCCTAGCCGTAGGGCGTCCTACACTACGTTTACCTCGGCGGTTATCGGTTCTTAGCGAGATATGGTCGGCCCACTACCACTTCAGCTTGCAAATTCTTAGAGCTATGTCGATGACTTCGATGACTATCACTTAAGCGAAGATAACGATTTTCAGTGGTGGAAAGACGTTTTACAAACTAGTTTCGTAGTTAACCTGCTCACATACATAACGAAAAGAAAGAAGACCCAGATCTTTGAGCTCGATTAATAAGGTGTTTTAAATGTATATTGGCAAAGTATTCTACATTTTTATAAAAATATTTAAAAGATCATCTCATTTCTTTATTTTTTTCTTAGTCTGGGATAATTAGGTACAAGATAATTGTCGAAGCGACGCGTGACCCCGAGAGCTGGTGAGTATCTGGCGCAGCGCATCAGCATTGCCATACAGCGGGGCAATGCAGCCAGCGTCTTGCGCACGCTTCCGACTGGTATTGATATGGATCAGTAGAGCTACCTGTAGATTGTTTGCAGCAGTCTACAGTTAGCTCAATTGTTTCAATTGTATACTAGTTTAAATTTAATTCTATTATTTGACAGTAATTTTCTTTGTAAATTGGGTACATGCACATTGTAGGTAGGTTTATGTAGCATTCAAGGTGTTAATGAGTGAGTCGTGCGTCTCCTCTTATCAACACCTTGACAGCTGTTTGCACATCGTAAGCGTAGGTACCTTGTGAATACTTAAACACAGGCAGAGTGTTTGCTCTTAGAGATTATGCAGATATTAAGTCTCACCTATTTTCAGTTACAAAATCATCTTCGGTGACACGTTCTCCATTGGAAGATAACATCGCCTTGAATAATACATAGGTTGCGAACGTTGCTCTATCATTGCAATAAAGGTAGATCTTAGCCCAGCTGTGGGACGTTGTAGGTACCTAGGATAAGTAAAAAATATATGTTCTGAAACTTTTTCACGTGTGAAACGCTATCAGGATAATACTGAAATGTGTTAAAGTGGAAAATTGTACACTAAAGAAGGCCATAAGCTTTTATTAAAAAAAACGCGTGCAAAGCCGAATACTGAAGTTATCATCTCATAAAATGGTGTAAGTAGATCAAAAGTGAAACAAAGGGTATCGTTATTACCTACAAAATTAAAAGTTAAAGATATTCTAAAATATCCGGCGACAAACTGAACCAAACCACAACGAGCCGCTTTTCAAAGGCTCCGATATAATTCTCTCAATTTTGAGTTTTATTGAAAAACCTACAAAACTTAGTTTAATTTGAGGAATATACATATTTATATATATTACTTATAGTTCTGTGATATGATCACTTCGCCCTTATAATTGGCAAGTTTATCACCACCTTTATTTTATCTGTAATACGTTTTATTTGTATATTAAAGATGTGGGCCGGTAGACTTATTCCACCTTTAGCAAATCACCTGGGTGTTTTAAGTGCTACGCACGGTAGACTTAGCGCAACTAAGTGAACTATGCACAGCTTTCAATAAAGTTGTTCGCCCAATCCGGTAGACTCACATGACCGTAACCACGATAGCAGCAAGGCGGTTCAAAAAAGACAACTATCTTGGATCATGTTTAATTAACAAGCAGACGATGTTTTTTCTCACAGATCCATGCCTAAGTTCATAGTTCACACGAATAGGTAATCATCGGGTCCGTAACTAATTCAATCTGATGTTGTGAGTTATTGCATTATGAATTTATAACACAGACCTACTATCAGCTAAGCAAAGAATTAGCAAGCTGAAGTACCAATGGGCCGGCAATATCTCCCAAATAACCGACCACTGATGGGGTATTTATGATACGTGTTCTTGAGGGTGACTGCGACTCGGCAAACCACGGTAGTGTGGTAAGCCCTCCGGCCAGGTGGGCTGATGATCTGTGAGAATGCAAGATGCTAATAGGCAGGTGCCTATATAGTCTTTCGTAGGCAGCTCCTGGACCACCGTTCAGGCACTACTGATGAGAGTAATAAAAACAAAACTCTTGGAAAAGGTACGGCCTCTTGATCCTCGCTCGCTGTCCACTCTTCGTGATGCGGCATGTTAAGGCTCTCTTTAGGGGAGGCTTATGTTCCCCTCATTTGGGGCTTGTTCAGCGCTGGGAGTATGTGTGGCGATGTGATGATGTCCAACTGTGGACTATCGTGGGCTACTCATGATGACAATACTACATAATGTCTTAATTACAACGAAACCCGTATCGTAAACATGTCATGTCGGACAAGATGGTGAATTTAAAGGTTCAATATCTACAGCAAATTAACAGTTTAATAAACAAAGTTGTCAGCTCAACTGCTTAGGGCCAGGCAGGCGCTTAGGTGATCAAGGGATAAGGGATAAAAAGTTATTCAATTAAAATTTTGTTAGGAAACTTTAACTTGTTTGAGCAAGGGCCTCCAATATTTGGTTTGAGAGAAGAATTAAAACGGCCCTAAAATTGTGGCGGAGACCTGAAAAGGGCATACCTAATTATTGTTGTATACCGACTGACCTCAATAACCTTACATATTATACGCCAATGCTTTCATGAAAGGTTTTTTGACCTAAGTTTTTAGGGTTCCGTGCCCATAAAAACAGAATAAAATAAATACTTAAGGGAATAATAATTAATTAATATTTAATCCCATACAACAAACGTGATTTTTTTGCCGTTTTCATAGATAATGGTACGGAACCTTTCCTTTACAAACAAATAAAACCGGCCAAGTGCAAGTTGGACTCGCGCACGCAAGTTCTTCTTAATAACTTACCAGAATAATTCTTAATAAAACCAAAATTCTATTAAAACACACGTTTAATTGTTAAAACAACTATTCTCAAATTCTTTAACCTGTCTACGGAAGACAACTTTCTACAAAATAAACTTATTTTATCTAAAAATATAAGCAATCTCAAAAAAACCATAGTCTGACTTTTATCCATCTTGAAGAGTGAAGTAAATACTCTGCCTACAACTGCAATAATGATGGCCGGCACAGCAAGAGCGATCTTTCCAAGAAAAAATCAGGGCGGCAACCATTACACCAAAAACTGAAAAAAATCACTATCTTTCCACTTTGAAAACACCTTAACCCTGGACTAGGAGGGTCCTGGGAGTGATGGAAGGCAGCTCATGGATGCCGCCCCGGCTGACGACCTTGACGTGGAAGTTTGGCAGGTTGAAGAACAAGCGTTGGTGGATCTCACGGACGCACATCTTGAGGATGCAGTAGGCTTCTTCTTCTGTTAGTGCTGGAAGCAAGCATAGGGAGCCATAAGAAAAAAACATTTTTTGTCAATATCTATTGCTTTGTTTTTTATGACTCGAAAATTTCCAGTTTTTTTTTCATCCTTTGAAAATAATCCAAATCATTATAAAATAAGTTTTCATTTCTAATCTTCTTATGAAAAATTGGCTGAACATCATCATAGAAAACGGTTCGAAGCATATTTAAAATCCGGCGAATTCTTCTTTTATCCTCCAAGAATAAAACACCTGTATGTACATATACCTACTTATTCATAGACTGATGACAACCCCCTGTACGTCAGGGGTTTAAAAATACTAACAATCCCTATAATACTGGTCAAGTATCCCGCGGGACAGCATGCCCGCAAACCCGTGGGCTGCGAAAGGCACTTTGATGCAGGTGGCCAGCCAGTCCATTACATACAGGGACCCCCCGCCCTCGTCGAATCCCGATATTATCATGTTCATTTGTACTGGCTGGAAAAGATAAAAAAAAACAATTGAAACAAGATCAGTTAAATGCGAGTGTAACTCGCGCGCCGAGGGTTTCGAAACTTTGCCAATTATACAAATATGTCCACCGGTTAGACTTTGCTATTTAATTCAAATTTAAAACTTTTCGATTTTTTTTCAAAATATTTCAAAAAGTATGAAACCTACAGAAATTTCGAAAACTGTTTTGAAATGTACAAAATGATACCTTTTATTTGACACCCAACACCTTTTTGACCATTTTTCAAAACAAAATATTATTAAGAAATTAATAAATCCCAAAAATTTACGATCTCGACGGGATTCAAACCCGCACCTTCCCCTTCAGCGCAGTGATCTTATCTCGCCGACCCGAAAATCTTTGGGAGTTCTTTTTTTCGGCACTTACGCCGTCAGTCACTTACTTACGTCCTACAGAGACGGCGTAAGTTTTTGCTACTCACTCGGACTTTGGAGCATATACATTGCCCTTTGAAAGATATATTAATCTTGTATAGCTTATTAAACAAATGTTCTCTGTCGTTTTTGAGTGCGGCAAGCTGAAGACAGGGCGCTTAGCATAAATGGTACTCAATAGGGAAGGCCAGTATTAGACAAATATTAGGGAGATATTTCAGATTTTGGTTGACAGTAAGAGCGGCAGAGACTACGGATTTTAAAAGGCCTTTTATATAAAACTTAAATGTAAATTCTTTGGAGGAGATTGCGGGCGCTTGGCGGAAATCTTATTTGCATTCCATTTTCAGGCTATACGAGCGAGAAATATTCCCCGCACAAGTTTAAAGTATGCCAATATTGATTTATGTTTTGCTTTGTGCTCTTTTATTTATAGCCTCATAATATTGCTTGTTTGTAGAGCTTGTGTGAGTTTGTATGAGTTGGAAATGCGCAGCGCAGGTCATACCACATTGATTAGAATCCTTATCAATCAGGATACCCCAGAGATTTGTCCGTTATTTTTTATAATCCGTTTAGTGTATAGTCCGTTATTGTTATAGACCTACAATATTATATCTAAACAACATAATTTTATGAGATGCAACATTTTGCATGTAGGTATCACTCTATCAACATTTTACTGAGCAAACCAATTAGTGATATCGTTAAAGTTTAAACGTTTTAATTTAATTCACTCAACGAATCATCTTAATTTGCATAAACAGTTTCTTGTTAGAACAAAAATTTAAAACTCACCAACAATTTAATTAATTAAATCGTAAAATTAGAATAACTGCTTCACATTGAGATTAATTAGTTATTTGGAGAAATCAGCACTGATTTTAGATGAGAAAGTGATGCAGAGAATCTGAAAATACAAGAATTTTGCACGTATGTCATGGAACTTTCTTACTTTCGTTTGCAAATGAATGAAAATCCCGTTTTAAAACAAAGGTGAAATATGCCTTTGTCCTAGGTTTGTTGAATGTTTTAAAGATGAGGAGTTTATTATAAAACGCAAAACTTAAGGTTTAAAATACCGAACTGAATGATACAGAGCTAGTGATTTGTCCAAAACTTATGTCACGTCTTTGGGATTAAGTATTTGATACAAATATTAAAGAAGATATTGGTACCGGTTCACCGGAGCGCAGCCTATCCGACAGACTCTTCCTCATGAAGTGCACGGACGCCGCAGCACTCAGTTTGTAGTTATTTCTCATTTTGTACAGCTGCAGGTTCTTGTTCACGTACTGGGCGAACTGCACCGTCTCTCCTGAATCCCCTATCAGGCCGAGGAGCATCTGGTCGCCTAAATCGTGCAGTTTGTGCTCGTCTGCCAATAAGAGATAACGTAAAAAAATGTTATCCATACAAATATTATATATAGGTAATAATACTGTTTCTATGTCTGTCTGTTACGGTTTTTTAGCTAAGCTACTATAATATAGGGCAAGAAGGTAGACTAGGCAAGGAAGGACACATGCTACACCTAATAATATACCGGATAAGTGCGTACAAGGCCGCGGGTACCGGGATAGTTGTTCATAATTTTCTCTTTCACCACCGGTGTGGTGGAACTAACCGTTGTGGACTAACGTTCAAACAAACAAACAAATCTTTCCTCTTTATAATATATCTCCAGTATTATTTATTATATTATATTTTGCGACAATCTAAGTAGGTAAGTACTTAAATTAAATGCAACATTGTAGTTAAACATAGGCTAGGCGATGATTAAGAGAAAACCTTGTAATACTTTAAAATATTAAAAGCCTGTGAGTACCCAGGCACAAAGTAACTTCTGTTTGAACTTATGGGAAAATTGCTAAAACACTTAAAATAAAGTATTATGCCAATTTGCCTAAATACATTTGTACAGTCAAAAATACGAGAAACTAAAGCAAATTAAATTTGATTTTACTATTCATAGTAATTATTAGATTAAATTTAATGTTATGATTTTATGACATTCATTATATGAGAAGGGCTCTCTTTGATTAATCAAAGAGACTTCCTGCGTGTCTACACACGCAAAGAGAGTCAAAGACGTCAACCAGTTTTTTTTAAATATTTTTTCATATGCTAAGCAAGTCAATGTTTACATAAACAGTTCTGAAAACCAAGATCTTTTTATTCTGCCGAGTGTTCCTACCACACCACGACGTATGGTCGTTATTAAAATCCCAAGTCGCGGCAATTTGTAAATGTCGACACACATAATCGCGAATGGCCCTGCGCAATCACAAACAATATTATCCTTCAGACATCTTCAGCGTAAATCTGTGGCCATTATTACAAATCTACTGAGGTTTCTCATCAATTCAGGTTATTTGAGAACTTGTTACACTATATTGTCCTATTATCTATGTAGCTCTAGCAACTCTGAAAACTGCGCATTGTATCAGCCTCTCCTACTGACAAACGTTAATAAACTATCCTATTCTAAAGAGCCCATCAGATCCCACTAATGGAAGGCCTTTCCTTTTTCCACTCATCTCGGTCTGATTTAACACTAATACTTTTAGATAGATGGCCTTTTTTAATTGAAATGTATATCCATTTACATATTTTCTTACCTAAACTACATTTTGAGTAATGGTTGTAGTACAAAATTATTAGAATTAGATACCTACTCAATTTGATCCTAAGATCAAGCACTCTACAACCATTTAATCAAGTGTTCAATAATGAATAATGATTGAATCCTCAACCACCCCGAAGTCCCATCGAAGCATGTGGATATAACCAGGCAGACCCTTCGATTATGGGTCCCATTATCCCTCCGGTGTCAAACATGGATTTATCGAATTACAAAACCGCCGCCTGCAAAGCCTGTTAGGGAAACGTGCCTTTATAATTAGTTTGAAGTGAGTTGTAGGAACTAGGAAGAGAAAAACTTTGTTCCTATATTAAGGCAAGGAAAGTGTCACGAAGGCTTCCCCATGTCGAACTCGTATAACAAGCAGAAGGGTCATAACCATAAGATAAGAAGTTTAGACCCTTTCACATAGAATGTCTGAGATACGGTAACCATAGGTGGCTAACCTTCGTAAAAACTGGCCGGCGCGGCGTGGCCGAAATTTGGCTGGGAAGACATCATCTAAAACGCATGTTTAAGGAACCTACTACTTTGGAAAATTACATGTGAAAAAGGCTAAAAGAGGCCAAGCCACAAAACAAACTCGGTGCAGCCTTCTTTTTTTTAACCTAGAACTGCATCTACTAACTGTCCTTCAGGACGATGATGCTCTGAGGAGTGTGGGTCTGGTCAGCCGCCATCATCACGAATTTGTTGCACTGCATGCCTATAAGGCATTGTAAGTCGACCATGGCGGTAAAATATGTATATTCGAAACTCGGTAAATAACTTAAATGTTCAGATTTTCAGTCACAAAACGTAAAAAGATACAAATATATATGTATGTAAATGACAAATACATAGTTGACGTTGATGGGAACTCAATTTTTTTTCTCGATGGTAGAATACAATGAAAAAAGAGATCCCCTTGTAGAATACGACTTGAGTATGACTGACATTGATAGATTCCTAAGATTTTAAAAAATAACCTTGCGTTCTGGTTCTGCTCAAGAATCTTAAATCTTTGTAAAGATCTAAACGTCTTGGTTCTTCTACTATTACAATACGGTGAATGTCTCGAGAATATGACTTCCACATTATCTCGGCGAGGCTCCTTTTTGTCTTTTGTTGACCATCCTTAAAATTTTATCAAATAATTGAACCCTCCCAGATTCGTTAATTCAGTCGGGGATACCGGATTCTGACGGTTAGATGCTTACGGTAGAGCCCTTAACATTAATATAATCCAGTTGAAGTATCCCATTTTACTTTTACTAACATTAACAAATGAATATACAAATGACATATCCTTATGTCCACATTAGAGATAAATGAGAGTGAATTGGAGTTTCGCCACATCTCCATACTAAGCGAACCACCCCAGCACATACATTTATTTCTGTGAAAGCGATACACTGCTCTATAAAATCTGAATACTAAGCACACTGTCCTTTCCTTATTCGTGTAGATAAAACGGAGATACAGTCGGCCCAAGATACAAGCAAAATAACCTCAAATATTCTACTACTCAAAGCTTGGAAATCTCTTCTTGCTCATCAGTACACATACGAATACAGCACACGTGCGGAAGCATGTTCCGCACGTGTGCTGTTCTCTCTCAAAGAAAGGTGGTTTTGCCACAATCGCCATGTTTGGCAGGTGGATTGTTGATCGTATAGGTGTAGGATATCGTAAAGGTGTTAAAAAAACACAGAAGGAAACTGCTGCCCTTTCTCTCGTAGGTTCGGTCGGCTCAAACAGTATCCACGGGCTGAGTTGGCGTGGCTGAACCATAAGCCGTCGTACCGCCACATAACGGCACGACTCGAAACTTTAGAACCTCAAAAATACGGATTACACCCTCATTTCTTAGTCGGTCGAAAACAGATGTTACGTTCGCTACGTAACAAGAACCTTCTGGCTGGGAAGTACCTACAAAATGAGAAATATCCATGACAAGTAGGTACTCTACAATATTGCCTTACCTTCATTTACGTAACTTTGCGGAAAAATGACTACAATACAATATACCTAACTTATTACCACAGTAATAAAATCGTATATTAGTTTGTTTTTATATTCATAGTATAAAGTGTAGCTAACTACGTCAAGCTATAATAATTTTATTGGTAAAGATAATAAATGCGAATAGTGTTACGCTACTCTTTTGGCCTAAGTAATTATTTTCGCTCTATTTGACTGTCTACATCGTATACAAAGGGGACGCTACAAACAATATAATGAAAGAATTTCGAGAATAACTGCCATATCACGGTCTAATGGAAGATAAACTCTTACATTGATACCAACTAATAACTGCATAAAATCTCTAGACAAATCATTGGATTTTCTAGATTTCCCAAAGCAAGTGTTGTATGGGAAGTTCCCATGACCCGTTGTGGAAGACGTGCGTCGGCTGTTTGTTTTGTTTTTCCACCTTAGGTAAACTGTTCGAAATACCACATAGAGCGCTCAAAGTGTTAGAACCTAAGAACACATGAACACTATTATAGTAAGAGCGCAACGACCAAGGTAGAGCAAGTAATCGAGCTCGCTCCCTTAAGAATCATAATAATCATAAGTACCTACCAAAAGCTTAATCAGTGGTTCAAAAATGATTTATTCATCACAAGAAATTATTCTGAGGTTCAAAATCGGAACAAAAAAAATCGAACAAGAAGTTATAAGTCAATCCCATTTAGCTTCATAAAACTCTACCTAAATGTCAACCCACTCGTAGCATTCAAAGTGCCAAATATTTAGACTTCAGGACCTATTTTCTAGAGTTAGCACGATGCTCACCCAATACGTAGAAATTGTTCTCACATCTGGTGCAGATGCATCTAAAGCTCAAGCATTTGGTCCCGTTGGTATTGTCTTCCTTATCTCCGCAATGGGAGCAGGCTCATTAGCCGAACAACGGTCCGACTAGTGCAGAGGTGTAAACTAGGTTCGATGCTATTGTGTCTGGGGCAATTTGTTATCAATTTGTTTTTGTCTATGTAGTAGAACATCACACGTGGGAAACTGAAGGAATATGGTTTCATTAAATTCATATTTTTTGTTTAAATTGGAACCGTTAAAGACAATTGTACCTACACTTATATAAACTTCCTAAAAATCTAAACTGTAACCAGAAGGCCAAATTCCCAGTATTCGTTGACCGAAATAGAAGATAGCATTCTGGACTTCTGGACTCTACGAGAAGTTTGGTTTTATTTTATCTTGTCTATACATAAAAGGCATTTTGAATAGTATTTATAAGGCTTTTTTAAATAACGTTTATCCGGAAATCTATGAGCTTATAATAAAACAAAATATGTATATTTTGTTTTATTATAAGTTATATATTACTTTTGCCTATTAGGGAGACGAAGTAAGCCAAGGAAAATGCAATAATGAAGACCTACAGAACCCGCTACTTAGTACGAGTACACACAGGTCCCTCTCATAAAGACGAAAAGTTTGTCTTTGAAACGAAATGTAAGTAACTACGTCACTAAAATTGGAAAACCTTGAGGAGCGCATGGAAATTCAATTTAGCGACGTAGTTGGGAGCTCACGTTTTCAACTCAATTTGCAAATATTACCTCTTTCAAGGGCAGTGAATGCATTAACGTAGTTAGACATGTACGTAAAGATGATAATGCTGTGCTTGTTTTACAAAATATATGTCTGTCAATTCATGTAGATAAAGAAAGGAATTGATGATGACAGTGGGCCTCTGACCTAAGCATAACAAGAAAAGACAGCATCTTGTCCCGGTGAGGTAATATAGTAATTTTACTACATGTGATTTATGCGATTTTTTCAATCCCATACTTTATCTACACGACTTATATGAAAGCTAAGAATTAATTTAAATATTTTTTCAGTAGAATAGATAGGGCAGTCTACTTTTCCCTCATGTTGTTAAAGACTTACAAATTATTTTGCTACTTTTTAACTGTGCATTTTTATTACATTCTAGATGTATTACTAGTGTTCCTAGATTATGCTAATGATTTACATATTGTTCATACCTTCTTGATTTTAATTTACCTACGAGGTAGTTAACACTTTGCATTAGACAAATCCATTACTACCACTAACGGTATAGAGCAACTTTAGTTAAGGCGGTACCCCGACTCACACTAGCACCGCCGTCTTTTTTATTTTATTAATTACTAGCAGCGCCTCGCGATTTCACCCGCGTAGTTCCCGTTCCCGTGGGAATTCCGGTTAGTAGTCCGGTAGTAGGTAATAGCCTATGTACTATTCCGGACTATCATCTATCTCTGTGCCAAATTTCAACCAGATCCGTTCAGCCGTTCTGGCGTGATAAAGGAACAAACATCCATCCATCTATCCATCCATCTAAACTTTCACGTTTATAATATTAGTGAGATTACTAGCTGACCCGACAGACGATGTCCTGTCATTCAATTCAAACTGGCGGTTATTTCAAGCGTTCTTAGCAAAGAGTGATGATCGGCCACCATTTTGTCTTTTTTTTGTCTTTTGTCTATATTTTAGATAGAGGCTACTTATAAAACAAATATATATCAAAAATGTCCTAAAGCGTCAGGTTTCTGTGATATTTACATAAGAAAAAAGAGCAATAGTTATTACTGGCAGAATCCCAGGAATCTGCAAGTTTCAGGAATTCCAGGAATGCTTTAGGAGCCCGGGGACGGACATTTGGGAATTCCATCAACGAAATACCACAGGGTGAGACGTGTCCCTAAAAGTGATGTAAACTGTTGTTCTTAAAGATATTACTAGAATTTTAGGGGATAAACTGCTTGTGGTTACAAAAACTTATGACATTATAGTTAATGTGGATGTTACAAAGAGGTAAAGTTCGTAAGTTTATTTGTTACGAGTAATTTCCGGAGCCACTGGTCCGATTTCGAAATTAATTCACCGCTAAAGTTTGTAACAAACTGCCCGCTGCTGTCTTTCCGCCCATAAAATTTTCTCCAAAACAAGAGTGAATAGGTGTCTCTTAGACCTGATATAGTGAAATTGTGTTCACACGAAGACAATTTTTTATTGAATATAAAAAATATATCTGTAGAAGTGAATATAATAATTTACTTTCATTGATAATTATTTATTATTCTCTACCAAATCTGTACCACAAGGTAAACCACTAATATAGCCAAGATGACGCAACACTTGAACTCAGTGTTTTTTTGTTTCAGGTCGATCTTCATAGTCGTGATTGCAGAGTACTTACAAGCAGTTCAATTGAAAATCCTTTTTAACTAGAGCAATAACTTAACAAAGCAAAACTTAACTTCTTGCTTAAGCTCTTGAGAGGCAAAATTACCATCCTGCATAAACGAATATATACCTGTCGCGTTAAAACATCTTCAAAACCTCACTCACAAGACCAAAAATCCAGTAAGAAACAAAACAATATCGGCAGCTCTAATCCTTTTGCGAGTCAAAATTACACCTACCTACCACAAAACAAATGCCCAGCGCTTGAAGGCTTCTGAAGTCGCATGAGTGATGTTATGACAGTACCAGTGCAGCATCGGAAGTAAAACCACCATGCCGGACAGCCTGTCACTGTCGACTGGGGTCAGCCTCGGACTGCTGGCCGGCATCGTGTCCGGAGTCTGCTATCTCGTCGCGAACGGACTCACCTGGCCCAAGTAAGTTGGATTTTGTAGCTATATTATCACCGATTATATTTTGATGACAGAAGTTCAATTTGCGCCGTAGCCACAAATTAGGTGCTGATGCCTCCGTAGCGTCTTGCGAACGAAGGATCATTTTGGTGAGGATCATTTTATAGGCACGACATCTAGAGACCCTCTTTTTTCTATAATAAACCAAACGAGTAGGTATCTACCTACCTATTTTGAATTGTTTGATACCTACGTCATTTATCAAAATCCCTTTTGATGCATGAGTGGCCTGTCAGCCAATCACATAGAAATATTCGAAAAACAACGCTATATGCAGTAGGTGACCGTCTTACTGTGTAGGGCGTGGACCGATAATGGAGTCAATAGACCAGCCCTCAAAGTATAGGTAACTACAGTTATAGGAGATAGCGATAGTTTGACGTTTGATAAGGATTGCAAAATCCGGATGATGAAGTTTTCATCATATCATTAACATATCCATATCCGGATAATTCAGATATTTTGAATAACTGAGTAGATATAAAAAATATAACTAGCTTTTGCCTGTTTATACACATTTTGACTTAAGTTTCATCTCACTTTTGCAATTATTATTATTTTAGGAGCATGTCTACTTTAGGGTAAGCCTAGATTCTCAGTCTACAGTAGGGTGATTGCAGTGGTAGGTATGTACAGTGCGCGTCACAATTAAGTATCCCCCTATCTCAATGTATGTGGGTTCAAATCCTGTCAGCGATCGTTGGGGATTGGGTGATCAAAACTACATGTTTTTTATAATTTTCCATTTTCTTTTCATATTTTTGACGTTTCTAACAAAAATTTTATGTTCTGTATCATTAAAATGTAATTTTTGTATAAATTGTTACATTTTAATTTCATTTTCATTTGGTAACCTTACTTAAAATTCGATGGGTTCTCTAAGTATCAACTTGGCCTTGCGGTAGTAACCGGCAAATTAATGCAAGACAAGATAAGAGTGACAGGGTTCGAATCTCGTGAGCGGTGTTTCGTTTTTTTAATCAATTGTTATCTTTTTTTCTTTGCAATATGTAAGATTTTTAATTGATATTATTCTTTATGGGCTTAATTGCAAGTAAATGAAAAAAAAATTACAAAAAATAATATTCTATAAATGTCTACAATATTATACAATAACTACTACGTATAAATCTATGATATTATAACGAAATAATTGTTTTGATAAACCATAATAACAAATAATATCCGTAAACAGTGAAAGGTTTTTTATAATAGATTGTGATAATTTATTCAAAAATAAGTTGTTTACAACGAAAGAACATTAGTAACAATATTTCGATCTCTCGCAAAATATGCATAAAGCAAACCACACGAAATAAGACGAGTGACAATTACTTTGTTCGCTACAAACGACAAAGTCAAACCCTACCCGCATCCATTCAAAAAATGTAAGACTTGGCATTAAAAATGGGGACTAATAAGACCGATCGATAGACAAAATTGGACACATTGTTCCATCAGCTAAATAGCTCAGTTGATCTAATGCCGAGAATTCGAGTCTCCATATAAAGGGTGGGTGGTTCGATCCTTAGCGGCTTGATAAGTTTTTGCTTTGAAAATTAGTCACAAGCTAATAGAAGTTAGAAAATATTTTGTAGACAAGGGGGATACTTAATTGTGACGCGCACTGTACATGGTGCAAAAAAAAATTGTCCCTTAAAACCATAGGGGATATCTTTCTTCATTGCTTAAAACTAGGTACTAGTTTTATGTAATTCTACTTCTTGTATTCCGTGGCTTTTTATCTATGGTTATACATATGGTAGAATGTCAAATCAGTGAGTAGCGACATCTAATGCCAGTGTAGAATACAACTCAAGTACCGTCCATACTTCGTACAGCACAGCACTGTAGAAAACCTTGGGCGCTCCTAGCTCAGTCCGCTTATGTATATAGTTTCAACGTTCTTTACTAGATGTCACCACTTAGTATGTGTTTTATTTATTGTAAAGTTATTTTTTTTTACATTTTGGGCAGAGGACGACGCGAGACGGTACGATTTATAGTAGCCTCATACTTCATAGGTATATTACTCGAAAACGTGTTGTATCTTTGGACTACTTTTAGAAACAATTATAACAAACAACGTAATGTAATTGCTCCTGAACCGTAAATATCTAAACTAAATAAAATAAAAATCAACTCCTTAGCCAACAATCTAATTCGGCGATCAAAACTGTTTCATAAATCTTGGTAAATTTAACCTCATTTTCATAAATTATCCAAATGCACCTGATATTTGATTAACTAGAGATATGGATCGTCCCACTCTGTTATAAAGCTGGTTTTCGTCATATCCGTATTTTGCGAGTTTGAAAAGGAGAGCTGGACCGGAACCGTCGACTATGGATGGACACTATTCGACACTGTAGTGCGTATAGTAATGCCATGAATCATGATAGGTTGTGAGATAAAGTTAACATTTGACCACCATGTTGACTATTAGTTTGAAGTTTTAATAATCATTAGGATTTTCCAATAGTTATTGCAAGTCTGTATGTAGGTACCTCTGGTAGAATTAGAGACTGACCGAAGTTATTGCGTAAAATTGATGACAGTTAACACGACTAGCCTCTATTCTTCAACCAAATTTGGCTTGCACACTAACTACTCTGGTGCTATTTTTTTTTATACAGTTAGGTCAACCCATGGCGATTGCTCTAAAACTTACAAGGAGGCATGCAGCTCTGTAGTGCAAGTACCTACGCGGATTGTTGTCTAGGGTAGAATAGAGAAAAATTACGTCACTTTGTCATCGAATGCGTAAATTATTTAGAATTCGTTCCTTCGCAATGTATGACGATGCGATGCCATTATTGTCTATTCTACCCTAGAGAACAATGTTAATTCACCAAAGGTGTAGATTCGCCAAAACATATCATCTTCTTCCTAACGGTTGCGGTGGGCACACAACCTTTGTAGGTAATCTTAATTTTGACTTTACCAGAGCTAATTTGTTGTTCCAGAGCGTGTTCGATATTCCAGAGCTAATGATGATGATGATAATTACCGGGTCCACATCTAATTCGCATAACCCGATTACAAAAGTAAATTCCTAATTAAAACGGAGCCTTGAACTGCAAAACCGTTAAACAATAATTAATGGACAGGAAACTGGGGCGCCGCTTGAACCGTGGCGGCTGCAGCGGCAGTTGCTAGTGTTCGATGGGGTAGGCGCGGTATCGACCATGTGTTTTCACGGTGGAATGGACGCCAATTAGGTGAACGCTAGTGCGTTGAGGACGGGGTTCTGTAGGCTTATTTCATTATCGTTTTGAACGATGGAAATGGCTAGATCAGCGTAAGCTTCAATGAAGAAAATAATAGAGGGATTAGTCAGGAAAACTCAAACGATTCTTTACATAAATGAGCACTTTTCGTTAGTAGTAGGCTAGTAGTAGGTTCAAGACCTGTCAGAAGCGAAATTAAGAAGCGTTTTTAATTTAAAATTATAAATCTTTCTATTTATTAAATTAACTATCTAAAAAAATATTAAATCTACGAGTTCTTTGTTAAAGATCATTGGGCGGTTTTGACCCACTTTTTTTTTTCGCGCACAGTGTTCAAATCACTTTTAAAGTAAAGTATTCAATTCCACTTTTCTAAATATGTAAATTTTTTTTATGTATCTGCTGGAGGAAAAATGTTATGTAACAGTATGTATGTGAGTCTAACTATAATTCTATTAGACTAAAAACTAAAGATTTTACTGTACTAAAGATTTACACCTATATTTTAGTAGATCCTACCCATATTGGAAGAAATAGCATCCAACAGTATTACTGCTCGTGTATACACGGCCGTCGCACTGTCGGAAGCTGTGCACATGTTGTAAGCGTCGTATACTTTCTGTCATGGGCCAGGCATCAAGACGTGATAGACGCGCCTGCAGCCTTTTTAGATGAATTAACTATAGATTTTGATAATGCAGAATAAAAATATTATTACCGCAAAATGGATTTTATTTTCGTATTCCTGGAAATTGTTCAAAACAACTGTTTTACAAAGTATTTTTACAGTCAGGCCAATAGTTTTTACTTAGTTCATTATAAAAATGCTATAATAATAATTTAAAAATGCTATAATAATTATTTAAAAAATGCTATAATATTAATTAAAAAATTTTTTTTTGCGGTTCTCCCATATCCTGCAATAATGCGACCCATACCATTAAGTAACATATACATTTAACTACATACCTAGCCCTGTTTCGTTTTTGTGCGCCGTGGGTCATATGTCCGAACAAAATGCCCAATGACCTTTTTGGCACAAAATAGACGATTGATTATGTGCTTATTTCTTACGCTGATGATGACGAATTTACGATTCTATATGAATTTTTTAACCCCTATTAAAATTGCTATAGAGAACCCTAAAGCACCAGCAGGACTGCTACTGATGTGAAGCTCAGAGCCCATCGCAGGCATCGGCAGTCGGTGTTAGTCATCAGTCACCTCGCGACCACCAGACGGACACAACTTCCGAATATTACCTGAATTACCTACCGGATATTACCTGAAATAATAAAATCACACCCATTCCGCGAATTACTAGCCTTACGTTTACAAAATACAGTTTATATTACAATAGAACTTGATCAAGTTAATTTGATATGGATTGATAGCGGTGTGTTCAAATACTGTGATAAGAAGTGCTCATACCTAGAGTTGTCGTTCAGATTTGCGGTGAAGTGAAGTGGCAACTCGGAGTGCATTGATTTGAAGCTGTTGGATTGTAAACTGTATACACGGTAGGTACCCAATAAATATTAAACACCTATCTGGTTCCTGAAATCATAAACATCTATTATTTACCAAAAAGTACCTAGCACCAAAATTACACTTTCACTGGTCATGTTAACATTAATAAAACATAGAACGTGAAAGTAGGAATACTAATAGATTCAGGCACTACTTTGCGGAACTCCGTTTCACAATATCTGCATAAGAATTACAAAAATTATTAATTATCCTATTAGTCATTCTATTTAGAGTGGGTAGGTACCTATATACATAAATAAAGAGAAAATTCAAGCTTATATTGCACCTTCAATTTATTTTTTATTTATTGAAATTTAAACATTATGTACCTACTATAAAACTTGAAATAACAGAACTGTCATTGATGTTGTCGTCTGTGGTGTTGAATAGAAATTGGTAACGGGCCAGACTCTGACAAAGATAGAGATAGGTGTTTACCGTCAAACATGGCATCATTTTTGCGCGTTTTTTTAAATTATTTAGAGTTTTGGACTATTATTACATCAATAAAAATGTTATTTTTTTTATTTTGACACAAAATAAAATTGACGTTCTTTGCATAAATTCAAAATAATTATAAAAAAATTGCTAACTTATGTACCTATAGGTACAAACTTATAAAAAACAGGTCTAAAAAACGAGTTTATTCAACATTGCCGACTTACCGTTAAATGTTCTACCAAAAAAAATAAGCTAAAATTGACATTGGACTCAAAACTCGCCTGAAGACCAGAAAATGAACAGGCATTGTTGGGCTGATCTGATCTGATCGGTACACTACAAACTACAGTAGGTAGGTATCGTTGTTCGTACACGAATATTTTGTTTTGGTACCAAAATAAAATGTGGTTGTTGGTCGTCGCGCAACGGACCGTGGCAACGAGACCAAAGCGCATTTGGCGCTTGCCATCGGCTGGAGTTAGGGTCGGACGGGGGTACCTTCTCTTTCTGCATCCATCAGGTAAAAAATCGTAAAAATATTGAATGACAACGGTAGGTGCAGCATGAAATATTCACGAACTTTTGAAATGTGACGTCTTGGTCATGTCTTGGTAGAGCTTGTGAGATGCTGGGCATCTTTATGAAAATTATTCGGTCCTCGAATACCCCTTGTATTCTCTTATGACGCTGGCTTTCGAAATACTCTGCAGCAGAGTATGATAGAGATCACAGAACAGAAAAGTAAGTGGAAGTGCAATGCAACAAAATTACTACGGGAACCGATGTCGCCAAACTCACACAAATAAACCCCTAATCATATAATACAATACAAAGAAACAATTCGTTTGATTGGTAGTTCAAGTTCAGTCAAAACTAGCCAACGTCAAAGATTTGGAAATAAATCTTGAAGTCTACTCAATAAGATTCATTTTACTTTAGCAGCAGAACGTATTTACGATCTATACTCACCAAACATTCGCCTGACGAGTCAATTCCGCTACTTGACCATAGATGGCGGTATTCTCCGTGATAGTTATTTTAGACCTAATTTCGTTAGGTATAAGATTGATATTCGATTGATAGTTCGCAGATCTACTGCTACTCGATTAAGGCTGCACCAGCAGGGCAATTCACGATTGCTCCGAATGAAACCGAGCCTCGGAATCGAGAAGACATACGCGCGAAATTCAAATATTACGCGCGAAATTCAAATATTTTAGCGGTTTTTTATATTTTCTGCGGTCTGCAAGGAATTAAACTACCAGAAAAGAAGTCGTAGACATATATTTCTATGAACCCATATTACAATAAAGAAAATTAATGGAGCAACAGGTAATTTATGTTGATTTTAAGTAGTAAAACTCTTTTAATAATAATTGCTCAAATAAAAGCTATAAATCTAAAATTTTCAAAACATGGGTTTATAGATTTTTTTTTATTTTTTATAGAAACTTCTTTTTCTGATTTCGCGCGTAATATTTGAATTTCGTGCGTATCTGTTTTCGATTCCATGCCTCGGTTTCATTCCGAGCCACCGTGAATAGCCCTGCTGGTAGCACATTGAACTACTTCATCGATATTGATAGATATTTTAATACAGACATCTTTCTAAGGTTTTTATTTATTATAGTACTCTGGGTAATTTCTAAGAAATTAATAAATCCCAAAAATTTACGATCTCGACGGGATTCGAACCCGCACCTTCCCCTTCAGCGCAGGGTTGCTCTTTTTCCAACTAAGCTACGTGATCTTATCTAGTCGACCCGAAAATCTTTGGGAGTTCTTTCGGCACTTACGCCGTCAGCGCCACCTACAGAGGAAACAATGAAGTTATCCAATTCTGCTCAAAGACCAAATTTACATTTAGTTCTTTGACGAGAGGTTTTGCCGTTGCTTGATTCTAAGGTTTTCATTGGAACTTGTTGGAAGTTTATTTGTTTATTTGGTTTACAAACGGTAGTATATTTTAAACCATTAATGAACACATAGACACACAGACAGACAGGTAAAAATAAATGAAATGTTATCTATTGGCCCTGAAATAAAACGTATTTGTTGAGAACTTAATGAACTGGACTTAATGATGTTTATTTAGCGACTTGTATTGGTTTGTAAATCCTAACTAATGTTATAAATTCGAAAGTTTGTCCTTTCTTCACACCCTAACTTAGTAACCAATCGCCTTTATTTTTGGCATAGAGTTAATTGAAAGAATGGAGAGTAACACACTTTTATCCCAACAAAAAGCGTGCGAAGCCGCGGGCTACTACTAAACAGACCAATCATTCTTGTAGATCCTTACAACAGTCTGCTACAACAGTTAGCTCAATTGTTGCAATTGTAAGTACTAGTTTTTAGTTGGTTTTATTAATTTATTGTAGTTTTCTTTTCTAATAATGAATGTTTTTTGCTAAGTAAATAATCGATTCAACATTAAAATCACAATAAAATATTTATTTTCTTGTATCGATATTAATCGATAAAATCAACAGCCGATTTGCTTGACTACATCACTAATCGAGTAGCGAAGAACTTTCGAGAACGAAGTGAATAGACACAGTCCAAAATCAACTTTATCATAATTGCATAAGGTTGATTTTGACTAACCGTTGTAATAAATTATTTGTAAAGTGAAATAAATTGAAACTTTAGGAGAAAACAATTAAAATCCTACCTACCGATGGTATGAAACACCTCCGTTCTTAAGATTTTATTGCCTACAATCATTTTTACATTCCAAAATGGAACAATACGGCCAGAATACGGCATAGCTTCGGAAAAATGAATATGTCGCGAGACTAGCAATTCAAAGCGATGTTAGAACACGACTGAGATCAGTTAAGCGTAACTACGCATAATTGTGACACGCGTGCCACGCCCACTTAGCACTTCCACTTACTTTTCTGTTCTGTGATAGAGATTTAAATTCTGATTAATGTTAGTTCGTTGATTTTAGGTAGGTAGTGCAGCGCAGTGTAATTTTCTTTTTTTGTTGTAAAAATTTATTGTATTCTCATATAAACAGTTGTAATTTTAGGTATTTTGTTATTATGATTTTTTTATTTCAATTTTGACTACGTTTAACTTCTGTAATCTGTGAATTTGATTTTGTTATTTGATTGGTACTCTTTATATTTGTTATTTTGACTAGGTATTATACGTTACATTTTTAGCTATTCAACACTCTAACTTCATTTTAAATTTCAAAATCGGTACTTTTACTGCTCTATGTTTAAACCTAGTTGTGCATCCATGTTTAGAAATTCAATCTAGTTAGTTATAATCTTTACTGCAGTGTCATATTTCGATTGTTTTCTGTTTTGAATGCCAATAAAGTAAATAAATAAATAAATAAACTCATGTGATAGGATCTTCAAAAGGCCACAGTAACTGGAGCATCAGTCAATCAGTCATCGCTGAATTTTAATTCAACACGCTAAAATTTTAATATGATGCTAATTTTAAGAATGATGATTCGAACCTCTTTTGCTGTCTTTTACTGAATCCTGATTACATCACTGTACAAAATTACAAGCCTTACGGTGTACGTAATGTAATTGACCTACCGCGTACCAAGTTTACAATTTCGGTCGTTTTCAGCGCTAGCTACCGGCCAAGGTTTTACTTAGATAATCGATACGGCCACGTATAAATCGATCGGTATCGGATAAAGCTCTGTATCGATGACATAATGGAGTCAAGATAGTTAATATTCTGACTGTTCGCTCGACGCTGCTTCCTTCCGGAGTGACTCGACGCAGGGCATGTCGTCGTCCTCGTGATTGTGTGTGGTCTTAGAATTTATGGCTATAAAAGTCCAGTATAAGTTTAATATGTGGCTATGGGTCCAGTCTAGTAACGGCGGTCGCTACCTAAGCTTACGGTTAGTATTAAATATGTATATCAATCGATGCAATGCGAAACGGATTGTGGGAAGACCTGATGGACCTGATGACCTCTATGGGCCGACGACAATTGTAATGTAGCGGTCGCAGGATGTCGATCGATGGAGGCGGCTCAGGACCGCTGGGGGAAGCCTATGCATGCTCTATGCGCTTCGTCCACAGTTGGGCATAGGCATGTGGACTTATAGCCCTAACACACAATACAACTCTGCTTACTTTGGGGCTTACACGATGCGCGATGAAGTGTTCATTGTCCAGCATTATTTATTTTATGTGTCAACTTTAATCGTAAATATTAGACATGGGATTTAAAATAAAAATCCTATAATATAGCTTTCATTGTATCGTAAAGAACCCTCATTATGAACTCTACGGATTCCCTTTTGAAATCCCGGTCAGTGCTCCCCGAATATGGTTTGTTTGTCGCTAACACCGGAAGGCTTAACATTTAACTTCTTACCTATTCAAGTTTCATAATGCCCTGCAGCCTACCACGTATCTACTTACTACTTAGATTCTATTTATACTTACATACTCTTTTCCCTTACTTTGGTTTATCGTTAGTCCCACCACGGAATGCAAGAATCTTCGGTGGTCCAATTAACTGGACTACGGAAAAAAAAGGTTTTTGGTAGTCCAGTTAACTGGACCAGCTGAATGGGATCACGGGCAAGGAGCGTTATTTTAGGTAACAGCCACGTACCTATATGATTAGAAAGGTCAGAAATGCTCAACAGGGTCAACTAATTTTTTTTTTTATATGACCGTTTAGATATATTATTTAGCGCGACCCCCTGCAACTTCAATCATAGCAAGAACCGCTAACACAACGAGTGTTGGTCGTTTAGAAATATAAGGCACATACTCGCATCCATACAAATAATATAAATCGTAAGTAACTCGGTCCGTCTGTCTGTCTGTTACCGTTCATGCTTAAAGGGCTGAACGGATCTTTATAAAATTCGGCAGGGAGGTACATGGTATCCCGGGGGACGGGCATAAACTAGTGCGTGCGAAGCCGCAGGCTGCAGCTTAACAGTAGTTATCCACTTCTATACCTACTGATATTATAAGAGAGAGAGAGAGAAGACGGTATCCCGGGGACAGACATGGGCTACTTTATCCCTGAAAAGAGCATGCGAAGCCGCAGACAGGAGCTAGTTGGATATAAATTCTACCTCAAATGGTTTAATTCGTGTGTAGGTCTACCGGTCTATAAACTCCAATCATTTGGTTCACTTAAAGCCATGTGCGTTGCTGTGAGATACATCAATATAAAGAATTATGTGCAAAATTCATTTCATTATCATAAACTAATACTACAACAAAGTTTTCACCTAGTAAGGATAAGGTAACAACAAATCCGGTAAGTTAAAAATAAAATTATCATCTATTTTTTCTTCCTCGACGTTACTGGCTTGGACGGTGCCTTGATTAATACTGCCTTGGGCGGTGTTTCGATCACAATCGGCAACGTGCTGGAACTCGGAGACAGCGTCATCGCCTGCCTGCAGCGCTCCTTCAGGAATAGGTACAGCTTGTTCTCGTGATTCAGCTGAGGTATCACCGAGAGTCGCTTTTCAGCTTCCTGAAACACCAGAGCAATAAACGTCATCTTTAGCTCAGTTTATGTTACTTCACTGTTACACGCAGGCCTTCTCTTTTCGCTTCGTCCATAGGTGGACAAAAATTATGGTGAAGAGAAAATCAATTGCCTATCATTTTAAGGTTTTTTTTGTTATAGTGCTTACCCGCACTTTGGGTATCTCTAAGAAAGGTGCGGTAAGAAAGGTAGGGTGGGGCGCGGGTTCGAGACCCGCCGAAATCGAAATGTTATGGGAACTCATTTCATTTCTTATCTACCATTTTATTTCTTATTTTATAATAATTTATACAATAAAATTAAGTCTAAGAAATTATCTTGTAAGCCTATATAATTAAAAATTATTGATTTCTGATTTCCCAAATGAGAGCATAAGCTGGTCACATTTGCATAGCATCTGCCCGCAGTCTTTCGCAAATCGTTTTTCCACCTGGCTGGAGGATATCCTGCAACGGTTGTCTGTTCTTCGGGAGACATGATCAGACCAGTGCCACTATACCTATTTAAATAAGTTTGGTTCTCTTCCACAGTTTCTCTTTCAGAGATACTTTCCCCTTTCTTACCTAGCTCTTTCTTAAGGCTACTGAGAATTCTATGCGTTCATTGTACCTACGTAACAAGTACGTTAAATAGAGAAAAAACTGATTTTAAACTAACCATCCTAATCACAATAAGATAGTAAGTCTTCCTGTGCTCAAACTGCTCTGTCGCGTACGCATACGTCTCCAAATAAAAGAGTCCTTTCATCAAACCGTTCTCATCGCTCAAATCGAAGTTCGTATAGATTCCGAGGTTGCACTTCTTTCTGATGTACTCCAGCATGATGCGGACAGGGCAGACTGGGTTTACAATCAGCGTCTTCTCGACTGAAGGGTCTTCAGAGATTTGTGATGCGCTGGACCGTCGACGGATGCTGGATAACTCAGGAGCATCTTTGTACGCGATGAATATGAACATTGTTTTGATTTTTCTTTAACCTAAATCAGTGCTCGTGAGGCGCGAAACAAGGAATAGGTATCTGAAGAAATTTAGGAACACGACACATTCAATGAGAAAATAAGACCGTATTGAATTTATTCACTTCCTGATTCGCAATGTTTATGTTCATGCGCAAAGCATTTGACAGTGACAATGACGAACCACGCGGTGACTTCGATATATTTATGCTGAAGAAACGCAAGAGTACCAACGTATTAAAGGTTGGTATACCTACCAACATTTCCTGGAGGATTTACTATAAAAAATAAATGAAATCATCATCATAATAACTCTATGGAAATCATGAATTTCATAAAGTAAGCTTACCTATGCTATGCTTGATTCCTACTCATGTATACTGTGCTGATTTCACTTGACTTGAATTGCCCTGATAGATATGATTAGATAGGTACCTAGTTGGAAACAATGGATACAGTAGGTAAGCACCTCACCTACTCCACAGGGGTCAATAAACTTAACTATTCTAGGTATAAAAACCTAGGAGTTGCTCAGTTTCTTTATAAAAATATTTCCTCTTATGCAAATAAAACACGACCTTCCGTGTCGCTCTACACTAGAATATTCCACCTTCCATGCAAAAATTATATGCCACGGATATAAAAAACAAACAGTCGCCAAGGTCAAACACCTTCAGCCTTGACCGAGTTATCGCTCACTCGCATTTGGAAATGGCGGAGTGATTCTAAAGCGATATTTCATAAGAACAGTTGCAACAGATACTGCGAGATAGGTACCCCAGCGCAGTCCTGTGGTAGCGCGATATTAGTACGGGTTTGTTAAGCGACACATAAGCACGTACCTACCTACCTGCTACAAAGTCTACAAACAACTAAGTATACACATGAATACAATTCATTCGATAGTGCACAGAGGTGAACATACTAATCAATCGGCAGTGGAAACGTGAGACCCACGTGGATTTGAAATTCAAAGACAGGCATTTGATGGAATAACTTCGAGTGGTGTCGACGTGCTGCGAGGATTTAATGTTTGAATTGCATTATATTTGCAATTTAAAGATTCAGGAAGACACATTTTTACCAGGACAAAAACTCTTGAAATAAATTTTGGGAACCAATATTGGGAAATTTGGTTCAACTCCAATGATATGGAAAGCAAATAAGACTTACCCTACCCACCAACCCTACCCAAGTTCCTCAAACAATGAAGACTTAGTACAATGATGGTGTTCCGAGTTACCAGCCTCATGACGTTCGGAGTATCAGCGTTCCCGCCACCGGGGCCGCTGCCTAGCAGCTTCCAGTTCCACCACCAGGGCTCCAACTTTGCCATGTTCATCATACTCTTCGCGCTTTGTATGATGGAGGTGGTGGTTATCCGAATCGTGACGGAGGAGCAGGCTCGGGAGCAGACCAGGAGTGTGACTTCTTTGTGGTTCGAGGATGATGAGTCGTGAAGTAATGTGAACTATCGATGAACTGTTTAGACTTTTTTGTGTTGTTCCAAAAGTGCTTAGGAATGGATGCCTCTTATTGTTTGAACCTATATGCTTGCCTATCCAGAAAGGATTGCATGTCGTCGTGATTGTAAATTGTGATTGCAGTCACACTTACCTACCTTTATTAGGAACATTTATTGAAAAAAAATTGAATGTATTGTTTTGGAATTGGAAACAGTTGCGACAAGTAATCATGACAGCAGGCTTTAGTGAGTATACCACTAATCTGTGGAATACACCTAATGGATAGACCAGGGAAGATTTTATTTAATTATCATCCTCAGCCAGTGTCAACCCACAGTATGAAATGCTATTCGTTATATTTTGGGCAAGATTTTTTTTCTACCAAGTAAATTTTTCATATAGCAAAGCATTTACCTACCAGAAAAAACCTAGGTATACATAGTAATCCTTGACGACGTAGGTAGGGGCGGGAATAGCAAGTACAAAAACCTGAAATCCTTGTGGTTCTTGATCAGTTGATTACACTAAAGTGGTTTTCAAAAGCGAAAGTATGCTAGTGCTACCTATAGACTACCCATGTTGGTAAACCACGTTGAGCCGGTTTGTACAGGAAATCAGGAAAATAGTTCGGTATGTGACGGCTTTCCTACGGGAACCTGAAAAACTAGATTCAATTAGAATTCAATTAGGTACAAAATAATAATATATCAGGAAATGATATTATTGTGTAGTTTTAGTATGAACATTGACAAAAAATTGTTATTGTCTAAATTAACGTTTAAAAATTTAAAATCAAGGCTCACTATAATAGGTATAATTCTCAAAAACAACGTCATCTCAAAAAAAATAAAACTATCTGGAGGAACTCTTTTGTTGAAATATTGATCCCTTAGGTGTAATGATGGATGTGCTTTGTTTTTATCCCGAGAGAAGAGGTATTCTAAAAGATCCGCATTGACGTCACTGCGTTAACTTTGTTTATATTAATTTGATCGACCTTTGTAATCAATAAAGATAGTTTTATAACGAGGTTATCATGTTTTTGATTTTATAACTTTTGACTTACTCAAGCCAATCCTGATAAAGAGGTGCATATTATAAGGAAGTACCATTTGTCCATGGAAGAACCAATATTATTAAGAGAGAGTGACGCATATGCCGGAGGTACTTGACCACCTCCTCAGTGAAGATCCCGTCGGCAGTGAATGCGTTGACTAAGGTTGGTATGAATAAGGACTAAGGAAGAACCACTATCTATTTTTATCCATTCATAGTAGATATAGAATAGTATAGTAGATATAGAATAGTAGAGTATCTCAACTTCTCTGCTCGTATATTAAAGACCGTAGACAAATTACCGAGATCACAAAACTGGACCCCAAAACCAAATGTGAAAAATCGTATCGTTCTTCAGAGCGCGTAAATCATTTTGGCGTTCCACAGGGGAGTGTCCTAGGACCTCTGCTATTTATTATTTATATAAACGACCTACCTAGAGCAGTCAATCAACCAATGACCTTATTTGCTGACGATAGTACACTGACAATAAAATGTGATGACATAAATACTTATAATTCTGACATTAATAATTCAGTAAATTCAATAATTAAATGGCTTGACAATAATAATCTGAAAATAAATATAAATAAAACAAACATAATACATTTCAGTCAAAGAATTAAAAACTATCCTCAAATAGACCTACAGTTTAATGGTAGTAAAGTAGAAGAGGTAGAGTCAACAAGATTTCTAGGAATTCAAATTGACTGTCAATTAAATTGGAAAACCCATATTGAACTTTTAAGTAAGCGAGTAAGTAGCTCTACCTACGCACTCTATAAATTATCCTCCATTGTTAATACACAAACACTACTTACAGCTTATTATGGAACAGTAGAGTCTATCTTAAGGTTTGGTATTATTTTCTGGGCCAACTCTACCAATAAAGACTTCATATTTAGAAGACAAAAAAGATGTATTAGATCTATGTTTAACCTGCACGTTACCGACAGTTGCAGACCTCTGTTCATTGAGCACAAAATTCTAACGCTTCCGTCATTGTATATATTTGAGATGGCACTATTTATTCGTAAACATCCCCATCTTTTCCCACACAAATCTAATTTTGTAGTGCGAAATAGACGGGATGGCAGTAAACTACAA
Source organism: Eupithecia exiguata (assembly GCA_947086465.1). NCBI lineage: Eukaryota > Metazoa > Arthropoda > Insecta > Lepidoptera > Geometridae > Eupithecia > Eupithecia exiguata. The sequence goes on along the minus strand of OX352228.1, from coordinate 14,203,331 downwards.
ATGCCTCAATGTAAAACAGCGTTCTTACAAAAAAGTGTAGTCTATATGTCACGTAAAATATATAATAAAATACCAAAATCAATAAAAGATCTCAGCGACAACATATTTAGGACTAAATTAAAACAATTATTAATTAACAAATGCTATTATAATATTAACGATTTCATGACAGACAAACTTTGACAACAACTTATTTGACATTGTTTAAAATTACAGTAAGGGCTAGATAAAATATCATAGGTTTAAGTTACTGTAACATTTGCATGCTAGTATTAGTAGGACATTATTGAAACAAAAAATTGTGTATCATCTGTTTATCCTACATAATGTTCAAGCAAATAAATTATCTTTATCTTTATCTTTATCTTTTATCATAATAGCCACCAAGAAGATACAAAAACGAATTTACAGAAAACGGAATAGCTCGATTGTTTCGATGCAATAAATACATAAATATCATAAAAACAATAAATTAATTAAAATATCATCATTAATACATGTCGCTGAGCATAATGTTATATCCTTGTAGAAGATAAGTAAGCTTTTTAAAGAGTGCTTTCGCCGGCTAGTCACTGGATGATCGGCAGACCAACTTAAGTTGATGAAAGTTAATGTTTTGTTTGATGGACCTATGCAATGCGGCCTTCGCACGGTAGCCATAATAAAGATTCGTCTGATAATGCAGGATTACAAGACTCCAAGACATTGCAAATCGCTTGTAATGCAATCCTCGGTGTGTAAACAGCACCTTTCACGAAGCATTCCGCACTCGACCTCTCGACGTGTTTGGACCCCCTCTTGACTGTGCTATCTAAAGTCTGACACTGTTCCTCTCTGCTGCTTAGCAGCATTGCCACAAACCTGGGTCTCTTTAAGACAAGAGTTTCAGGTCAAAATAGGTGAATAGGTGTCTATTACACCTTCAAGATACATGTGCGCTAGATGTCAGATATTAATATTTTTATTTCTATAGGCTTACAAAATAAGCTTAAGTAGGTACTTAGACAAGTCAAATTTTATAATATAAATTAGCATAAGTACTCATCAGGTGAGATTATGGTCTCTATCTATTCACGATAAAAAAACTTGCAAGAGCATTGCTTACCGGTGGTAGGGCACCGGAAGCGGAAGTGAAAATTTGACAGTTTTCAGTGGCACGTGTACCCCGCCAAAGACCTTTTCTCGCAAAAACTACTAAGCGAATTAAACAAATTGGACAATTTATCCATGAAAATTGCATACGACGCCGCGGGCAGAACCTAGTATACATAAAGAATAATGCTTTATCCGACGCAGCTAGTATTATGTCTGTCCACACAAATGTCATGTTCGACACGAGTATACCTTGTAGATATGTACTTGATCGATACAGGCTTTAGATATTTCACGATCTCTCTCTGGATATGTGGTAACATTACCTGCAACATAGGGTTAGTGAATTATTATTTTTTACCACCATTCATGTTCACCTTGAATTACCCAATTGCTGCTGCTGCAAAGTTTGTTATGAAATGTGTAGCTACTCGTATCTGTAAGTATGGATGGATAGACGGGTGGAAGCGGCTCAAGTCCACTATCGTGTTGTATGGTTGAAAAACTCAAAAAAAAATGCAAGATTTTAAGTTGTGCCCGTTGTTGATTTCGTGATGGAGATAGGTCAACGACCTGTATTGCCAAGCTATCTGGCACCTAGTATAATTAATAGCTACTAAGCAAAAGCTTGATTTTTGGGCTTACACCGCGCCGTTCTGCTCTATCCCGCTAATATGAACGCGAAATCCTTTGTCTATCCTTTTCACAAAATGGCGTCATACCTCGTCGCCCCCTTAAGTTTCAGAGTGAGACCACTTGGGTCTTGACTCTAGGATCCAGATGTACCAAGATAATCGGCTGGTTACTACTAAAAAAAACGGAGTAGATGTGCATGCAATGGCAGCGTACATTGAGAGCTTCACTCACATTCGACATTCAACATTCGAGATTCTATCGGTTGGTTTACATTTCTAGTGAGTGGAGCCTAAGCCGAATCAGCTCTTTATAGGTTATATCCGTAAAGAAAGAAAGAAAATAATGTTTACTTATCTTAAAACTAGCATACACAATAACCTTAAATTAAAACTATGTTAATATCATCGAGTCCAACTATGGCGACACCAAAGATTTTAAATCTTTGGGCGACACTGGCGATAGAGCTTAAGAATTAACCAGTATCACAGGCCAAAGGGGTTTGAAGATTTTCGCATAGAGGGTGCAACATGGGCTACCACTTCGTTTTCTTTTCAAAATGGTGGCGTACAATTAGACTTACCTATATGAAGGACACTTGTACGATGCGGTGGTTGGTATTAAGACCACAATTTTGAAACTCCTTTACAAGCGTCCTCAAATATAGCAAGTCAGTTGTTTTACTAAATCTATATTATCGTTATTTCCAGAAATGATCAGCCCCACAAGAGATGCCTGAAGGCGAGACAGGACGACGGCGTGTGCTCTGAGTGTGGCGGCGACAAGCAAGGCGGGTTCGTGCCTTGCATCTGCCAGGATTTCAGGTGTGTACCTAGCTGTATGTTACATTATAAATTAATAATAATAATAAATAATGCTGGACAAATCCACACAGCATTATCTAGCCCCAAGCTAAGCAGAGCTTGTGTTATGGGTACTAGATATACTGATATACATAATACAATACATAGATATATTTTTTTAGTATACATAGAAAACGAGCAGAATACCCGGAACCTGCAGATCATACAAATATATGTCCCAAGGCGGGAATCGAACCCGCAACCTCCTGCGTCGCAGGCGGACCTTCGCCCACCGTGCCACAGAAGTCGTCATTATAAGATAAAAGCACACACATAGGTTTAGTAGCTCTTTCTCCATTTCTCATTCTAACGACGTTCAACACCACAGACGTGGTATCTGCAAAGTACGTTCTTCCTAAATCCATGTTCAAGACAGAGCACAGCACCAGTAATAAAATATATTGAACAACTATTCTGCCAATCCTCGTTTTTGAAATGAGACTTACAGAGAGTATTGCTGTTTCAAATATTATTGTATTCACCCAGTGACTTTCTGTTTCTACAATTTAAATTAGAACTCCCTGTTCTCCTGCCCAGATACTTATAAAAGCCTATTTCTTTAATTTCAGGCCCGTAAAGTTCGAGTCAGGAGCGTGGTTCCTGCGGCAAGCGCAGCGCGCAGCCACCCTGATGCCCTGGTCCATCTCCACTGACAAGCTGGAGCAAATCGGTGAGGCAATGCTTTTAAAGTTCTATGTACTGGCATCCAAATGCGATTTCCTCATTTCTAGGAAAGCGAGTTCCATCTCAGGCCACCCCTTAAGTGACAGGGTGGCCAAACGTTCGACCATCTCACTATCTCACTAATATTATAAACGTGAAATATTATAAACGTGAAAGTTTAGATGGATGGATGGATAGATAGATGGATGGTTGTTTGTTCCTTTATCACGCCAGAACGGCAAAACGGATCTGGATGAAATTTGGCACAGAGATAGATTATAGTCTGGAATAGGACATAGGCTTCGATCAAAAATAAGGAGTTCGCGGCCTCCCCCGTAGATACCTAGAGCCTTACAAAAATGTCACTCAAAATTGGGTTCGTTTTGTTTTGACGCAGACAGTTTGCGCAGAGCCTGACAAGTTTTTTCCATACGGAACAAGAGATTGGTGGAGTCGAATTCATTTTATTTTATTTTGTAAGTAGGTAGGTACCTACCTGAGAATTATATACCTACCTACTCAGTTTATTTTCTATAAGGATTAATTAACAGAATTCAGGTAAAGATAACGAATCATTTATTGATGAAACTATAAATTGGTGTCTCAACAGTAGGTATTTATACAAAAGGGTCATTTCAGACATACAATAATTTAAACTTACAATACAATTTCAGGCAGGCACTCTAGATTAAAAAGAACTGGTTCCTGTCTGCGGCTTTGCACGAGTTTTTTTTACGGGAAAAAAATAAACGTTTTATAAATTCATACTTCTGGTAGGTAGGTAAGAACCTAGTCTTTCTTTTATTAGAGAGTCTACGCAAATGAAATTTTAGGGCGGGCCAACTAATTATTTTAAAAATCATCAACTAGTAATATTAAACTTATTTTTATGAAAAATATATTAATACATACTATAAATGAAAAAAAAATTTAGAAGAAATAGCCTCTCCATTTATCAATTTAGAACAAAATTAATATTTTAACATAGGCAAACCAAACAACAATATTTTATGCTGATTTCACAAGTATATGACTCACATCTCAATATACGGGTAAAAAATATATATAAACTTACTGAAAATAAGAAATTCCATCCTTTTTCAGCACTTTGGACGAGTGATTCTTGCATTTTTTGTACCCATGCTTTTTGTCTGAACGCTAAAATGACACTAGTTGAAAAGCTTCCCTAACATGTCAAAATGTTCTCTTTTGCTACTGAAGGTTGTGGCGTGCGCATTGTGAATCTAAGGGGGGCCGGCAAAGCCGGACATTTTTGATCGATGGACATAGGCTACTTTTTATCCCGAAATTCCTACGGGAACGGGAACTACGCGGGTGAAACCACGAGGCCCTGCTAGTTTATAATAAAACGTAAAGTGCGAGTCGGACTCGCGCACCGAGGGTTGCGTCTAATTATAAGACCTTGCTTCTTGCCAAATTTTATGATTCTAGATCAACGGGAAGTACCATTAGGTTTTTAATCCATGGCGATAGTCAAACTTTTTTTCTGGAACTCCTTTACGGTTTTCGCATTTTTACCGGCTGTAGCTTTTGATTGCGTTGATAGCGTTGATATACAATTTTTTACCCGACTACCGACCGGGGAGGGTTATTAGTGTTATATTTTATTTTGTTAATGAAATAAATAACATAAATAATCGATAACAAAATAAAAATCGATGCATACCCTATTCAGAGGGGGGGTGAAAGGCTGGCTTGCTAGCTCTGAGGAAATCTAAATAAATATGTTTTTTTATTGGAATAATTAACCAAAGGATTCTGGAATCACCATTTCGGATATGAACACACATTTCGTGAATGACGAAATGTGATTTCAAAATAATGAAAATCAATAAATGTCAACGTACTTATGTTATCTTACAGATGAGGAGTACGATGGCCGCGAGAGTCCTGGGCCCAGCAGTCGATCAGCACAGAACGATGCGACGGTCAGAGAGTTCCTAGAGACGCTGGCGGCCAAGCTGACGGGCGGAGCCCTGGAGGGGACCAGGGTCTCTCCGCTGTACGATCATCCTGCTTGTGAGTACAATTGTAGATTATACATTCTGCAGACGTAGCAGTACATTGCATTGCTGGCCACATTAAGTCCAAAAGGGGGTGATTTCGAACCAAATATTAACCTTGCCGCTTCGGTGCCCAGAAAAATCCCAAAGGTATTCAATTTCAACACATATTTTGTAGCTCATTGTAGTGCATGATTGTACTGCGTAGTTGACCGTCTCTGGAAGCTTGATCTGCTTTTGCTGGTAGCATAAGGATAAGTATAATTATTTCTTTCAATTGTCAGTATTAGGTAGGTAATTTAACGTTATCAGCCATACGTGTAGACAATTTTTAATTGAAAATTGTCACGTTATACTTCGATTCAAAGACCTTAATTTTTTTGTATACAAAGGGTTTACAAAACCCAAGGAATATTGGTGTTAAAATATTTAACGACATTACAGTATTACAGAAACAAAGTAAAAAATCTTGAAACAATTTTAGGCTTAAAAACTTTCATTCATCATTTAATTGATCTCTCGTTAGTTTTTTAATTCAAATTTAAACATTGTTCGCTACACATGTGAGATCATGCGTTGTTTTTTAGATTTTAGTGATAACCTTGTTGTTTTCTGTTATTGTTATCAGTTTTTGTTTTGTTTTCATTCATTAAGTCTTTGTTGACATAAAATATCCTGGATTCTAAATCGGAGTATAGTAAAAAAAAAAATGGTGCGACAACCTACCCGCGAGTTTAGAGTCACCACACTAATTTGTCAACCATTCATTAATAACAGTCACAGACACAACTCATGAACTACAGGTAATCATTATGAATAAGACCCATTCAAGCGTTCTTGGTGTGTAGATTTGCGAATGCTGGAGGCCTACCAGGCCCCGCTGCGACAGGCGCTCTCGGCGCTTGGCACCGCGCTGCGCGACGCGCTCACATGTAAGGCATAGCATGCACTGTGACACTGGCTTTATTGTTCACCCTCTTGGAAACAACACATTCATGTGTTCGGGAATAAAAGTCGTCGTCCATTACAGCGGCTCACGATCAGCTTATTCACCGTCGACCCGATGCGCGACGCCGTCCGTGCACTTTCGATGAGCTTGCTTAGTAGCAAGAGTAGACGGAAAGATGTCATGTCACTATTTTCATTCGTAAAGCTGATTTGGTCACAATGCCACACAGCTTAAAGGCCGTTTTTCTGTGCCCGAGTTGTGCGGCGAGGTGGTGCTGGTCTGGTGCTGATGCGGGTAATGCTCGACGACCAATATGTGTGCTCTTTGAACTTTGCTCTTCTGGGAACTACTCAATTGGAGCGTACACCCTATCCTTTCATATTTTTTCGTAAGGTCCTGCCAGTGCACTAGTGATGAATGCCTAATTGCCTATACTAAAAATTCAGCATTTTTCTTTTTCTCGTGCTTTGGTGGATCTGGGTGTGCTGTGCACGAAGGCGACACAGTTTTACATGTTACGATTATGTATGTAGGTACTACCTAGGTACCAAGTATGATACAAGACGAGCACGACTGGCACACAAATGCATTTTATTTTATTGTGCACTTTATAAAATATCTTTTATTGCTATTATAAATAGTCTGACTAACTCCAAAAGAGATGCCGTTTGAGATATTACGTGTTAGTAACACTTTTTATAACTCAAGAACGGCTGAACCGATTTGGCTGAAAATTGGTGGGGAGGTTGCTTAGAACCAGGAGACGGACATATGCTATGTTTTATCCCAAAATTCTCACAGGAACGGGAACTACGCGGGTAAAGCCGCGGGCAGCCGCTAGTTATATTTAAAATAGCTGCTCAAAGGTATCAAGCGCCTGCAAGGGAAGCTATAGCACCCCGGTACAGTTGATAGCACATTCTCTGCAGGGACTCTCTTACAAACACCACACTGATGTTTTCTTGTCAATATTATGTATTCGTACAAACTACCACTCGTATTAAAACACGTACTCTATAGGTTAAATATACCTGCAAAATACAAGTACCACAAGTAAAATTTAGGTAAGCAACTACTAAAACCTATCATACAATTTGATACATTCACAAATGAATTATTTTTCATGCAAATAAAGTTTCGATAGCAGCAACAATAAATTGAACAGAAAGGTTGTTCACACTCCCGAAATAAAAGCAAAAAGGCGTTTGGCAACAACCAACAAGGTTGCTAACTTATCAAAAAAATACCTGCGCCTGGTCATAAGTCATTCACCTGCAGTTTGGGTACAGGATTGGAAGGCCAAACCGACAGACATTTTAAAACATGACCAGAAAAATGTGAAGTCGGTTTCTATAGTTCATTTAAAACATGCCAAATTATTTGCTGGCTTTTGCCTTAGTGACAACAAGAAATTGAAAAGCCATTTCATGTCACTTATGAAATAATTGCAAACATTATTATCATAGAACGCCATCTTGTTAAAATCCTCAAAAGTTAGTGTAATCAAAAATTAATTCTCATTTACTGCCCAAAACTGACTCTTGACAATCAAATAACATTGTAAAGTAAGTAGTTATCTAGGATTAGCATTAATTGTATTTATTTCCCGCGCTGCTGACCCAGTGTGAACCCACATTAATTATGTATTCGAAGGGTGTAATCAGTACATAGGTATTGTGTGTATTATTATGTATTATGCACGTTTCCGTATGGCTAGAGGCGATGCTGGGCCTACTCGACAACTCTGTAATGTTGCAATTGTTGCTGGACTATTTTTCTTAGACTTTTGTCAATTAAACAAAAAATTATGAAGATATAGCCAGTTAAAGTTCCGCGTGACGTCACGCCGTGCGACACTTTTTATGTCTCAGTGATGTCATGAGCCCCAAAGTGTTACACTGCCAAACTTTGACGCACTTTATCTTCGTCTTTTTTAGTTTGATAGACAAAAGAAAAAATACGTGTCTAATATCTTCTGATCGTCTAACTGACATACAAATCAGATTCTTTTAGGAAACTAGCATAGTCAACTTATTATTGGGGGCTGTCATTTCGAATGCTTGCCGCCGTGACGGCTACTTTGGCATGAGTGATTTGAACGAAGCTTCTCAGTTCAATCAATGGTCTTCATAATAATAATAGTCATTTATTTAAAATAATCATTACGAGTCAAATACACATTATTATACACAGTAAATTTTTAATGAAGAATTACAAATGTAAGTGTAGTAAATTTATAAAAAAATTATAGAAGTACACATTCAAAATATTAAAATATATCGTCAAATCATTTATAAAATACATCAGTGATTTCATTAATGAAATTAAACTTGATACATAATAATATTAATACTATGTGCATAATTATGTATTCATATTCATTTATTGTCATTTTATGCATACATATTTTTCTTAGGTGTAAGTAGTGTTAGTAGGTACACAATGCATAAAAACCCTGTCAGGGTTATTACATCACTTAATTTTTATGAGCTACCAATTTATTGTAGCTATAGAAAAATTCGCTCAGTAAGCCAGCGCGTGTACGCCTAGTTCTGAATGCAAGCAGTTCTCATCAAGACTCGACGGGACTATCGCAGAACTAACGCCTCATCAGTTTCGCAGTAGTACGGTCGCCAGACCGTCACGGACTACACCATCTGCAGTGTACAGTTCCTATAGAATATCGCATAAATCTCCGGTCATTGCCTGAGATGATCCCGTGCTGTAATAATAGTAATTACGACTGCACCACAATTGCCTTATTGGCGGCTTAGTGGACGCGAGGTGGGATCGAAAACATCAATTTGTGGATGACTAGCCTCAGCCCGCGGCTTCGCACGAGCTTTAACAAGATATTATTTGTTGTTTTGAAAAAACTTAAAACCGACGTCCAATACTCTGTAATTTTCGCTGATTTTAAGTTGTGCGGGACAAGGACAAATACTAATTCACGGAAATCTATACAATAGCGAGAGAATTTTCAAAATCGGTCCGTAATTGACGGAGAAATCAGCGACCAAACACAAAAATACATACCCACAGCCAAACGTAGAAACTCCTACTTTTTAAGTCGGTTAAAAAAAAGACCAAGACTTACATTAGCATAGCTCTTCAGCGATAAGACCGCCAATTGTCACTTAATTTTGAAGTGGTTTTATTTCAAATTGTTTAAAGAATATTTGATCTCTCTACATTTAAGCAAATTTTCATCCCCCTCCGTTCAGTAGTTTTGGTATTGTCTATACCCAAATTCAAAACATTTACGCATCTTCACATATTTTTGCACGTCCGTGGAAGAAGACCTTTGCTCTATACGCTTTGACACCGCAGGCTCATTATGAAAAACGAAACAATACGATATGACAAGGTAGAATATTCCTTCGGTGAATAAATTATGATTCACAGTAGGCAAGAAAAATGTCTTCTACACTGTAGGCTCTGCGAACCAAAGTAAGTACCTACTCAACCAACAGTAAACCAAGTGCTTTATAATTTCCGCACACCCAACACAGTAGGTGACTTGAATAAGTCGACCCTTTGACAAATCGTCTAATGGTAGATAAATACACACAGAATACCCAAGTACAGACAGAAAATACCCCAGAAGAGCAATAAACTTTCAAAGCCAATCGATTAAAGAAATCGACAGTTAAGCTCTTCCGTAACTATCTGCCTACAGCTCTACATCAGTGCCGGTTTACATTCAAAACGAATACTCTGCTTAACCACAACGTAGATCAATCTCCATTCAATGCGTGTTTAGACTTATTATAACCTCATCAGAAACCTCTGAATCTCCAAGTATTGGGTAACAACAATCGATTCGTTCTTGGCCCACTACCTGCTTAATCATTCGCATGCGATGTAAGTACTGAGAACCGGTAGATTAGTGCGTTTCGCATGACTACTGCTTCCAGTTCCGTTGACGTTGGAAAAATAAGGTTCAACAAGGAATCTCTAGTACTTTTGGATCATCATCAACAGCATAGACCATTAAGATATAAAGTCTGGATGTAACTGGAACCTATTGGACTTGAGCTTAGACCGTCTAAACAGACTTTTTTGTATGGTCTAACTCAGGTCACATGACGCCAAAGACATGATGGAATAAAAGAGCTTGATGGCAGGCAAATAATAAAATAAAACGTGTCAAATAAAACCTATGGATGCTGTAAAACCAATATGGCTGCACTGGAATTCTTGGTCAAAAGGGCATCGGGAAAGCAATAATCGTATGCAGTCATCACCAACGAGATCCTTAATAGAGTTTACCTTACACTGCGAGCCAAAATAATAAGGTAAACCACACAGACATTACATTACGGAAGACATAGTTTTTGCATAACATGATAAAAGCCTGTACGTATTCTCACCCATTTGACGCGGTTCTAGATTGCTTGATAGTTTTCTTTTGGGGTTACAAAACCAATTAAATGGTGCTGAAAAAAGTAAATTTTAGACCTACCTCCTATCTTAATTAAAACACCTGAAGACAGGACGCTATGGCGCTAACAAAATAAGCATTTGGCCAGTATTTTATGACAAAGACTACCTTGGAAATCAAATATTTATAACTACGCCAGCATCGTTTGAAATGTAAAAGCCAAAGAATCGTTGCAATTGGTTTACAATTGACATAGATATCGAGTAACAAACATACCTTCATAAAAACATACAGCCAGCAGCCGAATGAAGAATCTCCCTTTTGTTTTCATCGTGTAATTTCAATTTCTTCCAATAATGTCCTGGCGTACACTCGCGGCCATATAAATGCAGCAACCCAAACCAAAACTAGGCTCAATACTCGCTTTTTACTGCGGTCGGACCGTGGGATCGCAAATTAAAAAAATAAGCAACAGGACCAGTCGCATTGTGAGAAAATGCGCGCTTCATTATAGGAGGAGAGTTATATTGCCTCTTAAATAGGCTTCGGAGAGGAGGCAGTTTTGGAACTAAATTTAAAATTAATATTTATTTTCAGACAGTGATGATGTTTTGGATTTAACAGTGTTCACTATTATCTACCATAGATAAAACTCATTGATATATATGATTATCGATCGACTTTCGCAAATCGATGAGAAGCGAAGTCGTCAATGAGAAAATAACACAATAGATGGCATTGTCGCTACAATTTCTAAGATCATTCGCTTTTTACCAACAATTTCCATTTTAGTCCAACTTCACCACGATCGAGAACTACACATTTTCTTTTCTCAAGCAACACCTTATCAGGCACAATATGTTTCCATGTCTTTTCGCGATATCAGAAACATACTCATGGATGTATTAATCACTAGGCAGAGGTTTATAAAATAATTCAATATCTATTTTCCATACAAAAGACTTCAACGCGCGACAATTTTTTGCTCCTTATTTGAACACAGCTGGTCACTAGGGTATTTATGCACAGATATATTTTGATTTTGTTATTGATCAGTAATATTATAACATTACTGAAAAAATATTACACTTACAAATATTTAAATTATTAAGAAAAAAATACAAAGTAAAACATTCAGTTACGGGCGATAAAAACACCGCCCTTTTTCTGTGACGTCACCGTTCAGTTTGTCAACTGTGTTTTTTTTCCTTCAATCAAAATAAAATTAGAATCAAATGAATGATAAAAAACCATCATATTTGTTGTGTGTGTGTTGTGTCTTATAAATCATTTTCTTTATTTCTTTTAAAAAATATATCCCGCTAAAAGCTTCTGGACAAAACGGTGAAGGCGACGACGTCATGTTTAAAAAAAATCGAATTCTAAAATTTGTAAGAATCTTAAAATATTTACTTTTTACACACCAAAAACATCAAAAAATAAATATTGCTAAAATAAGCTTGAGGCCTTCATTTGCTTAACGCCAATTACTCATCCATCACATCACATTACCTGCACCATAAGTAGCGCAATAAATTGCACCTTTCTATTGCTCGTTATTTCGCCAGAGTTTGTGTGATTTTGATTATACATTACCTGTCCAACTCACAGATGTGCCAGATGACCCTGGTATGAAAGATTTGAGCGCAATTTACAATACGCAACCGTGCCTTTTGGGCATTTGCCAAAGGTGATACTTATGATGATAGGTAAGTACCTAATACGAAGCGAAAGGATGCTTACAGAAGTGGGAGGTTTCGGGCTGACATTATGATGATGACGATGACAGTAATTCGCGCGGTGAACTTGAAAACTGTAAAATATCCGCTTCCGCTCCGCTCTCCACCAAAAACACACCCATAGGCGTAGCACGTGCACAAAAGCTATCGCGTGTAGAGAATAGGCAAGCATAGTATACCTACGAAATTGGCCATAAAATATAGCATTAATGGTACTTTAGTATACTTCTTTCACGTCAAAGGTTGCCAAGCACGTTGCAGTCATATGAATCATTAGGTACCTTATGGTAAACAATGAAAATAACATGAGACTTCGGTTTGCGACCTTGCTGACGCCATCATTAGGTCACACGTGACATGTTACCGTCTTATTTGTTTGTTTATATTATTTGATGATATGTATTGTTTATTTGCCTTGCAAATAAACAATATAATATCATCAATCACTTACTTTTACTTATTATATTACTTACGTATGACTTACGTTATTATTTTATACCTACGCTTTTTTATGGGACTTTTTTAATCTTAAATCATTTCAAGTTATAATAATATAAAATTCAAACAAAATCTTAAAAATGTAGGTTCCTACAATCACTTCATCAATATTCATTATCGTTTGTAAACAAAATAGCATGTAGGTATATTTTTTGGAAAGCTAATAAATTTCAATCTCCTATTCGAAATTAATAATCATCCGACTTTACTTGGTAATAAGAAGGTATTTATTCTTCTGCATTCAGAATCAATTGATATTTAATTCAAATAGCGATATTCAATTCGATTGGCTCCTCATCGTAATCATTTCATTTGAATTTGAAGAGCGATATTAGGTACCTGGTTGGTGCGACTAATCAATCGCGTTATAGGTAGTTCTTAATCGTATATGCGGTTTCTCGGAAACTCACTTTGCATAAACTAGGCACGTTATGTTTCGCTTGAACCACGAACTCTAGGAATTGAAATACGATCCCTATTTACCCTCATTCAGGGGTTTATATCGGATGATGTAAAAATATAGAAGCCCCTTGCCTCTGAATCTTTTGTTAGGCAAAAGTTACGTAAAAACGTTCGAATTCAAACCCAGAATTAGAAATACCAAAGAATGGCCCTAATTGAACTACAAAATCTACACCAGAAACATCGTAATATCTCTAATTATCAATAGAAATCTGAAGGGTAATTCCAGCCCGTTACAAGACCCACATTCAGCTAACGTTGGTGAAATGAAAAAGTAAAATGAATAAAGATTGAATGGACGCTGAGATGTTTACACTAAAGTGAGCGGAACGAATCGCAGAGCTATTAAATTGCATAGTGGATCGAATGTTTATCGCAAGGGTTTACATCCAGTTCGGATTGAAATGAACTTGGAATACTATGCACATTTTTTTAAACTATCAAATTCACAGATAACGGTTCACGTTAGCGGTTTAAACTGTAATTGAGTAGAGCCGTTAGCCGAAAGGATCAGCGAGGGTAGGTATCTAATTAATCCCTGATTTAGGTTAGTATGTCGGTAGTCAAAATTACGAATCTACGAAAACGGTTGGTTTTTAACGATAAATAAAATAAATAGCCTATCTACTCATTCTTATAACATGTCGGTTGTACCCTTTAAAGATACATGACACAAAATTCTAGGCTTTGTAGGAAAGGTATGTGATATATTTTGATATAACACAAAAAAAACTTTATCACGTCATTATCTAGTTCATAGACATTTTGGTAATAAGGAAATACTTTACTCTCGTTTATAGTGATATAAATTATAATTATTTAAGTTGACGACAAGACACTGACGTCAGAACGAGAGACGATCTGCGTCACAATTTGTACTTTGAGCAGACACAATTATCTCAGAGGCTCATAATTGACAAAGCTTTTGATCTTATAGACACAATTATTTATTACAAGTCGTGAATTCAATAATAATTAAAATTTAACCGTCAGTAAATAATAAAAATATATATAAACAGTTTATCAAAAAAAACATTATCTGATACATTAATTAATTAAATAATTTTATTAAATCAGTAATAATATATTAAATAAAATAAAAAATACTTGTACCTAAGACAGTCACGTGCCTACAGAAAATATGAAGTAGCTGTTAGTTTAGAAGCTTAGAATATACCTAAAGAAAACTATAAGAAAAGTACACATAAAAAAAAACAAAAGTAAAGTATAGTAAACTCTACCAGCAAGCAAGTAGAGTAGCCTACTTAATAGACTTATTCAAAAAATGTCTCGGTGTCCGACTGAGCCATGTTTACAAATAACAAGAGCCCCGAAATTCTTCCAGATGATCCAATTATCAGCAATAATCGGATGAAATATGTAAGACGTAATAACAAAGTGACAGACCGTAGTTTGAGTAGTTTCGGTTAACAAGTGGCCGCATGGCGTCGACCGGTTTCCCTCCTCATATTGACTCGTGCTTACTCCGCCGGCACTCGCGCCGCGGATATTTCCCGCGCAAATTCGTATTTCGAACGAATTATTAGACGAACTTTTTTGTGAAAATTCGCGGTAGAATAGACAATCTGGAATAACTGTCAATTTTGACAGGAACGTTGGATGTTGTGGATATAATAGGTGATTTTTAGTGTTGTGTTATTAACGATTTTTTAGTGGTATGAGTTTTTAGTTATTTGAACAACTGTGATAACGCAGAAGTTATGATTTTATGACTTTCGTCATAGAGCAATAAATTATGTTGATTATTATCTACTAGAATTAAATCATCATTTAACTTTCATGGCGTAAATAATTTATGAAAATTTTATAGAACGAGATGTTGCTAAAAACAGTTATTCTTACAATAATGATCATAAAAGTCGTCATTTTTGACTGTAAATGTAATTTTTACGCGTGCTTGACTGTTCTTGATCGTATTATCATCTCGATGTGATAAGGAATTTACTAATTATCGTAATGAACACGTTTGAAACTATCTCGGTAGCATGACTTATCATCAGAACCTATTACCGTGTCAGAACTGAAAGCAACGAAAAAAACCTATTTGATAAAATTATGCAAATAACAGGCCTTGTTTATTTAAGATAAAGAAAAAGGTTGGTAGTTTCAAGGTTGTATGAAAATTAATGTTAGTACTTTAAATTCTATGACTGCCTAATTGTAACTTTACAGTAATTTTCATATTTCAAAATGGTTAAGTCAGTACATTTAGTAAATTTATACTGCTATCTGTATTATAATAATTTTGCGAATTTAAAAGATTTTTACTACAAAAAAAAGATTCAAAAGTTTAATATTTCAAGCATTAATTGTTACATATTATATTGTAACAGTAATCATTATCACAGATACATTATTTTGTACCCACTTAATAAAGAAGTAGGTGTATTATCTCAAAATGTAGAGCGAATCTCAAAAGGCTTTTAAAATTCACGTAACTGATTGTTTCACTGCTTTGAGTAAGTTATAAATAGGTAGGTACCTGCATGCACTGTGATTGTGATTGAGTAGGCAGGTAGTAGGTACCCAGATATATTTCCGTTTGACGCAATTCACGAGGACTCATAAAATTTTAAACGACTGGTTGGAAAAGGAGGAAATGCTTTTTGTAGCGAATTGAGACCTAGGTAGCGTTTCAAATCAATCGAAAGTTTACTGCGATCGCTCATAATATATAACTTTATTGTTTGTATTTGCTGATCAATTCAGGATCACTCATCCTATATTCACCGTTCATTGGTTTATTTTCTTTTGTTTTCTATTTCTAATCAAAATTCAGCCAATGACCGCGATGGGCTTCAAACTTGACAGAAAAGTTAACCTACCTATCGATGGATTTCTCTGTACCTTCCTAAAAATACTATGTTCGCTTTCGCTATAGGTTTGTTTTATCAGGTAGTCTAAAGGTGACTTACCATGCATTATCTAAGGCTGTGTTTAAATTGAACTGATGTCATGCGTTTAATGATTGTGGAAGCGGCAGTACAGCGGGAGATTAACTGAGACTGGTACGTGTAGTTTGCACATTTTGGGCTTAAAGTCTTATCCTATCTGAAATCTTGAGTTTGTATGTTATACAAGTTCCATTCATCAGACCCAAAAGTCCTAGACGTAGGGAGTAAAATGTTTTATAGACCTCGGCCCCATAAACATAGAAACAGCTTCTATGGCTGTGTACGATGGACGTTGGAAGACCACGTTTAGAATGTTTGTTGATGATGGATAGGTAAATAAGTACTCATGAATAAATTCAAATAAATTGTCAAACATGTCAATTGTAAAAAGGCTTACTACAAAATATCAGATTATATATCAGAGTATAAAAAAACCGGTTACACCAACATATTATTTATTATTATTTATTTATTAATAGACGAGCAGCCAGTGGCTGATGTGTCTATATCAGACAGTGTCTGATATAGACATTATCCATTTATTTCTACAAGATTATCCAAACACCCTTGGTTTATACATATGTTAACACATGATTCTGGGTGCAATGATACATAAACACACCCTTTCAGTCACAGAGTTTCCACGAACCCGAAGAATTATTTTTGCTGGTTTCTTAGTATTTCTGTTTTTGTTCATTATTTACAATGAGAATCCAAACCCGTCTCACGGCAAAAACAGAATTTACAAGATGAATAGCTTTTTTTCTTACTGGTTAATATCAATTATCTTATAATTTTCTGTCGTTGGAAAACTGGTTTCGCAGTACAAAGTACAAGGTGAATTTTAATATTTAGCAAAACCGGCGGACTGTGACAAAGTGTCCAAAAGATACCTGCTTAGTATTTTTTTTAATAATTTTTGTTAAAACATTATTTAGCAAGTCATAGGTAGGTACTTAGGATAAGCTTAAACTTTCAGCTCAATGCCGACTTAGTTGAGCCTAGATTTTATAAACTCTATGGCTGCTCTGACCAGGAAAGATTTTTCAAGGAGAGCTCAATGCTAAAGCTGTGATCTTTTTTAATATTGTTAGGTAGGTAGGTACTTTATATCATGAATGAGTAATTTTTTTTATCTTAGGTAGTGTTATGTTTTGAAATGTAGAGTCGACTTTTCATCAATGAATTGAGTAGATAGTAGGTACAAAATTTTCAGCTAATACAGCAGTTTGTATGTAGGTACTAAGATAGGTTTAGAGTTTTTCCTATAGGACGATGGTAGAGACAGTCCTGACAATAAAGAGATACCCTTATAACTATCGCAAGCCAGTTCCCACACAGTTCTGTCTATTATTTCCTCCGAGATTTAAATGAACCGGCAAATTAGCTCATTCCCTACCTATTATGAACTTACCAATACATTACCTAGTAGGAGCAACGTTTCACCATTAAATCTAATCAGAGGTTATAAGAGCTCCTTCGCGCAAATCGTTTCTTTTATTACTGTATTTACGTACCTAAAACATTAAATTTGTTTTATTCCTACACTAGACACTATATAAACCTAACAATTTTTGCCCAAATTTGCTTTAAGATGTTGAAACCAATGAAGACGCATTTTTATCTTGTTGATATCACCATACCCGATTGACGTAGAAAGGACACGATTAAAACGGAATAAGAATCGAGGTTAGAGGAAAACATCGGTAGGATGATGGCATCTTGAACAAATAAAAAACCCGGCGACAAGCGGATACCTATATTTAGAAAAGATTCTAAACACCCATCAGGCAATCACGATATGAACCTGGACCCAGAAAGAACTGAAAATATTGTGTCTAAGAAGGTCTGGCGAGAACAGGCAAAAAGGAGAATATTTTGGAGAAAGGAGTTCAAAGATGAAGAAGGCCAAACTAGAAGAACGTTGTTGAGAGCAAGATCTACAAAAGGATGTACCTAATTCCAAAAAAAAAGAGTATAAACACCCAGTTACGTAAGTAACTGCACTTCATGCAACTTCGTGCATTCCTACCCCATGAGTAGACACGGGGAAGGAATACTTTTCCATCAGAATCGCATGTTTTTCACTACTGAGAAAATGGAGTGCTCTTGATGGTTTTGACCACCATCCGCATCTAAGCTATAGGTACCTTTTACGAAGCACATCTCTTCTGGTAGGTACCTAGTGAAGTTCCTTTAATTGGAAAAAAGTAAAGTGACAAGGAGGAACATTGTAGAAGAATGGACCAACAGAACGGATCACATGCCTTGATCACAATGTCAGTAATTCTTATTCAATAGTTTTTGTGCAATGATTGCCATAGCGTGATAACAGCTAGTAACCAGCCACGCTAGTAATCTCTGGGTTACGCAAGGAGAAAACTCAAGGTCGAGAATTCGCATACCATTGATGATGAAGCGCTTTTTTAGCTTTCTAACTATTTATGAAGCTTCGTTGCTTAGAGAACTGTTGAACTGAGAAACAGTATAGAACTCATAACTATGTCGTTTCTAATAGTAGGGATAGAAAATTTACTGCAATTTCAATAGTCAGCTTGATTATAACCAGGAGAGATTTTGACAGATACCTACTCGCGCACGGCATGCAAATGTTTATGAAAAACTGTCAAAAATCAGCTCAAACTGCTAATCGAAAACACACCCGTTGGGTTTTTGGAGCGTTGATAAGACTTAGTGACAATTTTATTTATAACATACAGTAAGTACATCATAAAGGCGTGATGATGTAGCGCATTTTTTCAACTTTCTCGCGTTGATCAGTTGTACGCGAATCGAGAGTTGTGAGCTAGTAACGACTTAGCAATTTATAGATGATCCGGCGCAGATCTCTGATACACATCAATAACCTTGAAACTAGGATGATCATCAAGACACTAGTTATAGTCATAAAACGTAGGAAATGATCTATTGTTAAGAAATCCTTAAACAAAGGTAACTTGCCTACATGCAGTGTTATCAACGCATAGTTGCCTATTCTTAAATGTAAATTGCTGATTTACATCGTTAAAAAATCACTAATCTTATATATAATGTAAAACCATAACTATAACTAACATACAACTGTAACACTTATTTTTAGGATATACCTACTATGTAAATCAATACACTGAACTCGTGAACTGTCTTTACGTGAACTCTGATAATCCCAAGTAAATCACACAACAACAAATTCAAAAGTTAACTGACATAACAAACGTACTACGCTATTTTCGATAACATCTATAAAAAAAACTTCATGCATCTTAAAAGTACCCATACATTGTACATAATGTACAAAAATAAATTCCAACTACGTTTAAAATAAACATGCAAAGACTTAAATGTTGAAGAACGCGGAATTGAAACGCGAGACTCTCATATGAGTACTATAGAGAAAGGTTTGTCGCTTTCAAAAATAAACGCCATGAACTGATCAGCATATTACGTCTACCCGAAACTGTATCTGTATCCATATAAGACAACTCAGATGATGTAAGTCATCGTCTAGGTCACACACTTCCTTAAAAACCAACCTTGGACCAGGTCAGCTTGTTTTTAAGTAGGTAATGTAGGTACTTTAACAAACAGGTTTTAAATATTTGAGTAGCTTAATTCGGGGATATGTGTAGCCTTGTGTGAATCTTTGACTTCCTCTTTGACGTAGTTTGGGGATTCATTTCCGACATCTAAGCATGTTCTTACATAAACTGAAAACATTTGCTCATTTCAGGTTTAGCGCAAAGGTCTATACTGGGACCATTCCTGTTTTTCATATACAAAACACACATTAGCCAATTCAGTAATCAAACGCGTTATACACTACAATACAATGTTATATAAGTCGGTAGTGACTTTTTGTTTATTGTGAGCCGCAGTCTTGCACGAACGAATTATTTGAGACCTACTTTAAGCCTATCCAAACCTGAAGTGAAACAAAAACTATTTCGCTAATGAAGTTGCATAAAAGATACAAAAATTTACTCGCACGGTTTGACCGGTTATCTACACTTACGACATGGCTAACCAGATAACTGGCATTAAATACATATTTACGCTCATTGCTAAACGTTGGTGTAACGTACCTCATCAGTCAGGCATCAGTCACACGCTCAGGAACAATCTCTACGCCGAGTTTGTCTTTTTTTTAGAATAAAAATCCCTATAAATGGTTACTCTATGTCTCGAATTACCTCTACGAAAAATCTCGGCCTAGTCCGACGCGCGACGGAAGCTCAACCATCCAATCCCATTTATATAGTGAGTTTGATGTTTTAAAAACGTATAACCGTCAACTCGTAATTAACATTGCAGCATAGTTAAGAATAATACCTAGGTAAGGTGCCTTTGCTATACCTGCGCACGATAATTTAGGTTAGACAAATAGGTACGGGTACCTACTGCTTGTAGATCCAAAGCTTTATGTTTAGTCATAAAATAAGAAAAATTGAATCAGTCATGCTTTGATTTCACCTCGAGTCAAAGAACTGCGAAAACAGGAATAAAATCATGTTCTAAAAGGTAGTTAATAAGTTTGCCTTTTATGTGCGTGGTCCCTGATTACTGAATCAGCGAAAGTTAGTCTAAAAGTTGACTATCCTTATTAGTGTATAGCCTAATCAAGTTAATCAATTACATAAATAAATAAAAAATGTTGTTGGACAATCCATACATATCTAGCCCCAAGCTAAGCAGAGCTTGTGCTATGGGTACTAGATGACTGTTATACTTAATACAATTACTAGTATAGTATTATTATATCTGTGATACAATACATTACATAGTTAGATATTATTTATTGTACATTGAAGTTGCCCAGACCACCCAGAACAAATATTTGCAGAACGTACAAATATTTGTCCCAAGGTGGGAATATAAACCACCCTGCGAAACCTGTTTGATTAAACTTCCGAAAATTCAAATGCCCTAGTAATATTTGAAAATGTTTAAAGTTAAAGTAAAAAAAATCAAATATTTGAGACTTTCTATTTTATCAATTACTTTTCTTCGATCCGTTATCATTGAAATCATTTATTAAAAAGAGCAAAGTAAAAATTAATCATGTAAGTACTTGTCTGGTTAAACAGAAGGTGAAACAAATACTAAGTAAAATAGTACCTATAGTCATTATTAATGTTAATCATTTATTTCTAATTGCGCTTCTAAGCCGCCGAAAGGAAATTAATTTATAATGACTATATGACAAAGCGAAGAAGCTGAATGTTATCGGCACACGTAATGCCATAATACAAACAATATAGGAAAGTGGTCAGACTGCCACTTGAAGAGCCACCAGGAAACGGCTTTGTGTAGATAGAGTACCTACAACAGAAAGTGATGTGGGGTCCACGTTGGTTAACCTTCCGTAGAGGTCTCTTCGGATAATAAGTTGGTCCATGAGCGAAAGTTGGTATAGTAAGTTAGAGATAGGATTGAAAATTATACACGTTCGTCCAGTTAGTTATATCGCACGCGGTTAAGTTCCTAATAATGAACTCCCAGACAAGTACCTACCCAATTAAATTATTAAACGTATTCGCCAGATATCTGATTAAATCTTTCGATATTCCATGCGTCGCGATTGCGTTCACTTTTTTTGTCGAACTAACGTGCGTCGAGATTTCGTAATTCATCCAAACATAAAGAATAAGGTTATAACCATCGAGTACACCTAGATCATCCGTGAAGAATGCTCTTTCGGTGACCTTCAATAATGATACTCGTATGTCACTTGCAAAATTAATATGACATCGAGTAGAGCATGTCCATATTTGGCAATTTAAATTCAAGTCTGATGAAGAAAACCTTGGCAATTGGGAGTAACAATCGAACGGAACAGGTATTTAAATTCATATCACGTTCACAAAAGATGGAAGAATTACACAGGTTTCGCGGCAAATTAAAAAACTTGGATGATTCACACATTAGATTACATTTCATTTGAGTAGGTATTAGGTTACAATAGGTATTTGATACAATTTTAATCAGTGTTGGAAAAACATTTACGGAGCTCATGTTTAAACAGATGCCTTTCGAAATTAACGGAAATTGTGATCGCAATTTTGATAAAATTCTTTATGATGCTGTAGAATACACTAAGGTGAAGGGTGTTTCTGTTTTATCTTTTGGAAATGTTTTACAAGGGAGGTAAGGTGGGAAGGGGGCCTCTACCTCAAGGTGCATCAGTTACAGTTAAAGTCCAGTTAATTTATTCTTGAAGGAGATCTAGTAGTTCCTGAGGATAACCTTTAAAAAAACTCGCAATATCAACGAATAAATGCATATTGACTCGAATCGAATGATCTTTAAATATGATTTACATTCTTTACAAATTATTTCCTGCTCAAAACCAAAACCCGAGTGTAAGGGTTCCACCTGTGGCTTTGCTTGAATGGGTTCCGGATCCATATTAATTTGTATAATCAATTATATAAGTAGATAGGTAGTCTCAAATTGACTTTTAAATACAGGACCAGTAATCCACATTTCAGTCCGATGCATTCAACTGTTTTGGCTCAATCGTTTTGAAGAATATACCCCCAAAAATCTAATTTAGATTTCTGTGGATCAGTCCAAAGATACAAGCTTTCTCATTTAAAATATTTAAATGAGAAAGGTTAGGTATTATTATGACATAAGATATTTCAACTATCCTTTCGAATTTTGAACTGCTATTTTATTTTATCACCTTGAAGATTTTTCCGGTCTTGAATTTTAACTTGAATATGTATGGTGGAGTTCTATGAATACATTAACGCCCTTTGACTCAACAAAAAGCCATGATGTCATGGATGGAATGGAAACACCGGTTAACACCTGTGGATTAAGTACTCAGTAGAGCAATATGAATATATGATCCAATACGTATTTTGTGCCTTGCCTTCGTTATTATTTATTTAATTGAATTTCTGCATTTGGCAAAAAATACACTTTTTCTATTTTATCTGTCAGTAATATTCTTACATGGGTTAAAATATTTTTTTACATTAACAAAATAAAACAATTACAACTAGTATAAACACTTAGATCTATTTCCTAAAAATCTAAACCGTCACCAGAAGGAAGGAGTGTCCTGTCCAGAATGCTGGCAGCATTGCCACGTTGAATGGCAATACTAATTCGTTGACCGAAAAAAAAGCCAGCATTCCGTTCACCTGTGGACTCTATGAGAAGTTTTGTAAGGTCTTTGTTTATTGTGTGTGCCCCAGGACCCCAAGGACCTAGGCCCTAGGGTTTCCACCCCAAACGGCTCAAATAGGTAACCTCGGTCAAGATGAGTGTGTTTTCGCCGTTTGAGGGAACTCTGCTGATGTGAATAAATTTGTATATTGCTAATTGTTACCTACTTTTCATGCATAGATGGCTGACTGATTTTTGTAAAAGCAAGAAGATAGATTGTATTCTGGGAAGGAGATAGGCTTTTTTTAATTGAGTAGGTATTATCGGGTAAAACCTGTGCTAAACCTAACTCAATCGGTAGATAGAATTTTTTGTGTAACTCTAATTCAGACTCAACCACGAAATATTTTGTCTGTTTACTAACACTCACTGGTACAACTGTGTATCAAGTATCAACTCATTCCGTTTTTGTTATTGGAAGAAACAATCATGAACGGCGGATTCTGTAATATCAACAAACATAACTAAGCAAGGAAAAGTAGGTAGAATGTGCCCCGATTCAAATCGCGCCGCCACCTATTTTATCTTATTATTACGTTGAACAAAGGAAATTTCGAAAATTTTATAGGGCAGTTTGTGATAGCTATTTTAGCCTTTTTTTTCATGCCTCTGTAGTAGTTATTTTGTACAGTTAAGGCAGAGATGCGAAAATAGGGTTTGGTGGCCACATAGAGCCACTTTGTAGCTCTGCCTAAACTAAACAAAATAAAACTATTACAGAGGCATTAAACTGCCCAATGAAATTTTCAAAATTTCCTGTGTTCTATTAAAAAATAAGAAAAAATGGGTGGCGGCGCTATGTTGGGTCAGGGTATCGCCATAATCAGTTTATAAAGGCTGTTAAATATGTAGTTGGTAACATCATAATCATCATTATTAGCCCGTATCGTAACTGCTGAAACGATCTGTGACTCTCGGTCTGGTTGATTTTATCCAGGTCTCGCTGTTAATCTTAAAAATCATACTTAATAACTCATATCGACGAATTGTCAAGTAGATGGGCTCCCAGCACTGCGATTGTTTTCCCCGGGAATCCATAAACATAATTATTTTATCGCGAAGTCGGTTCAATCCATGTTCAATCGATCAAAGACAATGACGATATTTTCTACAATTCCCGGGGTTTCCACATTTCTGCTATTCAGCCTGTTACTCAGACTGTGTCATAACTTTATTCAGATTGTCTGAGAACTAACTTTCGCTAGACTTTTGTTTTCGATAGCTACTCGCAAGAAATTCGCATCTCAACGTTTCCTGATTCTGTTATTAGCAAGTCTTAGCTAATTAAACGTCTAATTGATGACATAATGAATCCGAAGAAGCGTTCGCAAGTTCAAAACCTATCAACTTTATTCAATTTTAACCTCTATACGACAGGCATATATTCTCATTATAACTCCAAAGAAATATGTTTTTTTTTTGTACCCTCGATAAAGTAGATTGCGCTGACCTAAAACTAAATTTAAGATCAATTGTTTAATACCACAATCAGAAATATAAGTGGTTTCAATGTTTACATCGACTCATTAGAGGTAATTCTAAACTCATGCCACTAGGCTCTTTAACAGATTTTGTTATCATGAAATTTAAATATATCACAAAGATAAGATAACAGTGAGATGAAGTGACACACGTGCCTCAGAGCGAACACAGTGATGGACAAGTTATGCGCTTGTGGTGCCTTAAGTGATGGTGTAAAGTGAGCTGGTGACCATGTGGGAGTACCTGGCCATCCTGCTCATTGGCTTCTGGCTGGGCGTGGCTATATTCCTCTACATCTCGTGCTATTGGCTCGATGAGATTTTGGGTAAGTTTATTTTAGTTAAAGGAACGTTGCAAAATTGCAAAAAAATATTTTATTCTTACAAGCAAGCGACCTTAGCTTATTTACTACAAATGTAAATACATTTGTAGTAAATAAGTGTAACCAATTTAGCGTAGAAAGATATTTATGTTTTTTTTTTAATTAAATTGCTTTCAATTAAATTTAGCGTACAAAGACATTTGTTATTTTTTTTTTAAATTAATATGCTTTCCATTTTTTTAAGTCATTTGGTGAAAGGAACTCGCGAAAATCGATAATTGAGGAAGGTTTGGATAATTATGCGCTAATTTATGTATGAACTAAGCATATATAGAGAGAAAAAATTGTTCAGAGATTGACTCCTTGACCAAAATGTACAGCTGGAAAGGTAAAGTTACAACAAACCTACTTGACGTTATTTTCCTTTCAAAAAGTAAACTTTGAGTAAACAACAATTATCCTGTAGTACAACCTGATCTTATAAATAAAGAGACCTTGACACCTACCCGCACTAAAATGGAGGAGTAAGGACACCCAGCTGCTGCCGCTATCAGAGTAAAGCATTAACTCCATGTAGGAAAACCCCAGCAACATGTGGGTAGTTAAAAACTAATTAATGCAACTGATTGATTTTAAATGTTTGTAGGTCAATGTCGAATTGGGCCAGGTCAAAAACCTTCGTGTTTTTGCAACAGGTCGTTTAAGATAAGAAAAGATAGCTTATAGTATATCATTTGAAACCACCAAGCAATAGTATTTATAGTTTCTATGGCCTAACCTGGTTTTAGTAAGTCATCATCATGGCCTGTACATGCACAAAGGTTGGTTCATGTAGTGTCAAGGAGTTTTTCCTTTCAGAAAAGTGAATAATGGTACTTTACTTTGTCTATTTATTTAGTAGTAAGTATATAATATTTATTTATGTATACTTTTAGTTATTTATTTATTTTGATTTTTTTGTTATATTAATGTAGGTATCCATTTGGTCTTTGTAGTTTATGTATTTGAGATTATCTTTGGTACACCCCCTGCCTTTCTTAAATTCACAATTCTTTCCATGCAAAGGTTGCCTGGAAGAGATCGCTTCTTAGCGATAAGGCAGCCCATTGTACTTATCTTATGTGACGTCTCTTTGTAATGTTATTTTATGGTGTACAATAAAGCATTTTTGTATTGTATTGTATTGTTCAGTTCCTTTGTCAGTACTGCGGTCGCATAAGTCGTTCCCTGATAGGCCTTATAAGCATTGAGTTACAATCTGACAAGTCATAATATCGCACCATAGGAACATTAGTGCCGCCAAGTAAGTGCTCGTTTTAAACCAGGTCTATAATTTTGTGATCGTACAAAATATAGGTAAAACAAAAAATAAGGCAACTTGACCACGTGATGACAGGTGATCGTGGAATATTTAGCTTATGATCAGAAGTAGGTTCTTGCAGAATCTCATTGCTTTTAACACTTTTGTATAAGAGAACCAAATTAAGATCATAAAAGTTGTAGTTTGTAATGAGCTCTACGTAACATATTTAAAAAAAACTCCATATAAAAAAAATAAAAAAAAAGAGTAATTATTTGTTTTATTAAGCTTTTATACTACTTGCCCTGTTAGTTGGTTTAAAACAAATCTAGACCTGTTATTTTAATTTGGCATTCCTATGTAAGTTTGGTGACAATGCAACGTCATGGTACCATCGAGCTGGTCTGATGATAGCGACAGACAGTTACCAGGAACTCCCAAACGAAACTACTCAACCCCGTCGAGTTTGGGTTCGTTGGATTTGTCTTTCTAAGCACTTTGGTACTGGATGATTTTAAAATTTGTTTTTAAAATGTTTTTTTTTAAATTAATCAAGGCCTGACCCACACTTAAGGAAAAAATGAATACTGGAAGGTTGCGGGTTCAAGTCCAGCCTAAGTTAGCGTTAGTCTTTAACATGTATTATTCATTTCCCCTTTACTTTTATGTATGAACTGAAGAAGTTGTTCAGTAATCCGCAGCACCCACCAACATGATAAAATCAAAAATCAAAATCAAAAATTCTTTATTTCCATAAATACAAAAATGTATACTTAGAAAAGTTCAAATTCTTAAAATAAAACACTGACACGGAAATAAATTGGTACTTTTGATTTCTCTCGCTTCAGTATGTAGACTAAAGTAAAGAAGCGACTAAGAAACCTTTAGCCTGTTAGTTGTTATTTTTCGAGTTGGAGCAAAACCCGTCCCAAGCTTTTTTATCTTCTAAATAATCTGATATTTTGTAGTAAGCCTTTTTGCACAGAAAGGTTTTGACAATTTGTTGATAATGGCGATGGCGATGATGAAGAAGCGAATCTTACCAGTTACCACTTTCTTACTGATCTAGTGGCTTGCTTCAAATAAAGTGTACGGACACATAGTTTCAACTCGAATTTATGGTATGGAAATTTTATAAGCCACGTGATCATATAAATTAGTTCCATTAAGACTGAACCGACCCATCATATTTTATTTATGCTGTAAACTTACAAGATAATGAAGATGACCGCAAAGGTCAGGCTGGCACGATCACGGCAAATGATTGTAAAATTAAAATTCATGTTAAAAACACATAGGTTTTAATTGGACACTTATTATAAACTACCAAAGTACTTATTAGTTATAGCTACCAAAGTAGTCAAACCATCAAAAACAACTCATGGTTTCACTCAATTCGAAGCAAAAACAGAGTTGGGTTTTTTAAGTTTTCAACACTTATATATATTACATTGTTACTTTACTACATTATTAAAAGAACTCCTTTAAATAGTGTTAGGATTAACATGTTCACAACTGGTGGGATGACTAGACAACTACTTCCAGTTCATATCAACAATGTACATAACATTGTTGATATGAACTGGAAGTAGTATACATATAATGGTATTTAAACCTAATACTTCATTTGTTGGTTTTTTTGGTTTTCAATGAATCACTTGGTAATTACGGGGTTCAAGAATTACCGATATGTATGGATATCTTTATAGACTAGTCATTGACCAGCTGTGAACATGTTAATCCTATTTTAAGGAGTTCTTTTAAGTGATTTTGAAAGTATTGATTGAGCAACTCATTATGAGCATTATGATTATGACCAAACACGGTTACGAGTCGAGCAAACAATCATGTTTGTTTTGGTGTGCTAAGTTATCGTCACTTGCTTGCGGATTGCTTAATAAGTCACCTTACTGTAATGAGGTAAGTATATGTTTGACTACGACACACTTAGGGTACACTTTCAAGGTTAAAAAGAGCTTGACGAACGATATGAGAATATTGAACATATCAATACCTTATTTTTAGGCAATTTAAGAGGACTTTACTTTTTTTCCCACACAATATAAGATTAGGTAAGAATTGAAAAAAACAAACACCATAACATATATGTAAAATTGAAAAACCTAAGAGAACGTCAAGTGAGAGTCGGACTCACGCGCCGAGAGGGTTCCGTATAATTGTAAGACTTTGTTTCTTGCCAAATATTCTAGGTCAACCAGAAGTAGGTACCCTAGGGAATTTGGTCCATTGGGAGATTCAATAATTTTTTTTGTGAATGATCTACAATTTGTGGTTTTAATTTTCATGTTCATTACTTGTGCTCAAGACCTTGCTTCTCGCCAAATTTTATAAATCTAGGTCAACTGGAAGTACCCTATAAGTTTTGTGTGCATGTGATTCCCTCGGAAATTTCAAAAAAATTGGGCATATACACCTGTAACTTTTGATCGCGTTGACTTAGAAGTTTGATTAATATCACGGATCCAAGAGGTTACGAGACCAACTCGATACCTCCACGTACGTTCCTAAGAAAAGAGGGTTGACAGATGGACAAACGTCAAACAAAGTGATCCTATATGGGCTTCTTTTTTCTTTTTGAGGTACGGAACCCTAAAAACAGCAGGTACCTTAATACTAGTTTATCACAATAACATAAGGCATAATCAAACCTACCTTTCTATTTTAGGTTGGTATCGTATTATTTTTTTAACAGATAACATCTAAAGCGAAATGAATTTGATTACATGCTTTGACTTGCGGCAAATCTAGATAAGTTCAACAATAACAAATCCACGTGAGGTTTTCTTCTAAAGTTGTACCTAGATATGTTTTAGGATACCTAGTTGGTAGCAGGTAGGTATTTTATATCGCAATTACGGTATAACATCTCTAAAAACGTATCCCTAAAAAGAAAATGCATGCTGTCTTTGATTTATTATTTCTCATGCATTGTAATTATAAATAATTGTATTGTTGAGTGACTCACCTTATGCAAAACTTTTTGTGCATAATTAAGTCTAATTCCATTATTCTCTTAACCAGATTTGCCTCCGCTCCGCAACGGTTCACCATCCAGCGCTACAAGCCGTCCATCCAGCGGCGCCAGCAACGCCCACGTGCACCTGAAGCGGCTGGTCGCCAGGGTCGTCGAGGAGGCTGCAGCGCTGCCAGCGCTGGCGCGGTACGCGGCCGAGCCTACCACCCCTACTATCGAATCTTCTACGTATGAGGATCTGCTGGCCAGTGCTATACTGAATAAGGTAAGGAATCATTATTTGTGTATAATTTTTCACAGTTATACCTACCGCGACTCTACCCAGTTTGTAAAGGCATGCCTAAGGGTCAGCTCACACTGAGAAACGACGCGACGCGACGCTGCGTGCACTTGATTCAAAATACAACTTTCTAAACTACAAAAAAAGGTACAAATTTGATTGAAATAATACGAAAAGTCCCCGCGGCCACGAGCGGCGCGGCGGCGCCACACTACGCAACGCTTGCGCCAATTTGTATCTTTTTGCGTAGTGAATAAGTTTACATTTCGAATCAAATTGCGCGCAGCAGCGCGTCGCGCTGCGTTGCGTCTCGGTGTGAGCTGATCCTGAAACATAGGGTGAAATAGGCATACAATTTATTTACTCTTTCTTTCGAGTCGTCTACGTAGTTATGGGGATCTGCTGGTAGTGATAATATCGCTACTTATTGAATAAGGTAATGAAATGCGTCAATTTTCACACCTCTACCAACAATTACTTGCCTATGTATGATGTAGTTGCATAAGCATTGTCAACATACGAGTAGCGCATAGCCTTATTGTAAGGAAGAATCCCTACAAGCTACATTAGGACATTAGTAGGCATTCACCCTTCCATAATTTAGGGTTGTCAGATCAGGAATCTATATATATATATATAATCTCACTAATATTATAAACGTGAAAGTTTAGATGGATGGATGGATAGATAGATGGATGGATGTTTGTTCCTTTATCACGCCAGAACGGCTGAACGGATCTGAATGAAATTTGGCACAGAGATAGATTATAGTCTGGAATAGGACATAGGCTACTTTTTATCCCGGAATTCCCACGGGAACGGTAACTACGCGGGTGAAACCGCGAGGCGCTGCTAGTATAATATTATAAACGTGAAAGTTTAGATGGATGGATGGATAGATAGATGGATGGATGTTTGTTCCTTTATCACGCCAGAACGGCTGAACGGATCTGAATGAAATTTGGCACAGAGATAGATTATAGTCTGGAATAGAACATAGGCTACTTTTTATCCCGGAATTCCACGGGAACGGGAACTACACGGGTGAAACCGCGAGGCGCTGCTAGTATTATAATAATATACCCTTTATCCAGCAATCTTAATAAACAATAATAAAAATCTTAACTAGGCATTATTATATTTAATAATACAGTGACTTATTTAATTTATATCTACTATTGATTTTGTTTGACACCGATATTGGTATTGTGTTGCGTTCCCACATAGGCCTCTCCTAGAGCTTGCCATTCCTTCCTGTTATGAGTTCTTCCTCGCAAGTAGTAGACAGGAATATTACCTAATTATAAATGAGGGGGTTAACCCGCCAGCATCAACGGTGCGATGCGCAGGCGCAGGGGCGCGGGGCTGCAGCTGCGTTGAGAACTCTACCTGGGCATGTGCGTCATGGGCAATGAAAGTGTTTTAAAGATACGATTCTTGTTTATGTATGAAAAATAGCAACGTTTCATCCCTTTAGGAAGGATATCACCAGGCTGAGTACGGTTCTAGTCGCACGCGCTCCGCATTACGAATTGCCCTTTATGTAACCCTTTTTACCACATGAATTTATCTCATGTTCATTTTTTGATCTGTAGGAAATTTAAATACCCACCTAGTTGTAAAATTAACAGTTAATTTAAGTTAATAATATGTTATGTGATTTTTATATTATTGTTTATTTTTTATCAAACAAAAATAAAATTCACTTGCCTATATAATATGTTATGTTATGTAACGGAATGATAAATAAATAAATACAATACAAATACAATTGCCTTGCTAATAGCTAAAAATATAGGTAAGGTAATAAATATATCTTTTCAATAAAGTTTGCTCGTTTTATAGACGCATAATGCTATATTGAATGACTTATGCAATAGGTAAACGTAAGCACTTCAGGCAACTTTTTGATAATGCGAGATTCCTTCTAAAAGCCAGATTGAGATCATCTTCATTGATTTGCCCTCGATATTTCCAATAGGTCCAATAGGCGATATGTACCGAGACAAAGATTTACCGATACCGTATCAGTTATCAGTTGATACCGCTTGCTATCGCGATAACAGTAATACATCCACGAAAGATATTTTAAACGCAATCCTGCGATTTGAAAGAAATGGTAAGTCATAAATAAATATGATAATTAATTCTTAATTCGTGATAATAGCTCAGAGTAGTGAAAGACCGGTCACGATGTGGTTTTGCGAATAGTGCTGTGCAGTGGGGTTTCCAATATGCTTCAGTTATTTTTTTTCTTGTCCGTTGTGTTTTTGTATGTTATTGCTGTGGTTTTGGTGGTAAGTTTTAATTTTTTTTAAGTTTTGTTTAAAGTTTTTTTTATAGTGAAAGCCTAAATTGGGATATCGCTAAGCAGTGACAGACGAGGTGTCGATAGTGAATTGATGAACACATGTCATTTAACACGGAATATTTTTTTTTTCAATCATATTTAAAGGTAGAATTAACCGGGAAAATAAGTGGCTCCACACCATAGTGCGTCTTGATTTAATTTTTATGGGAAGTATGCAAGATAAGTATGCAAGATAAGTATGACTTTAAAGATTACTTAATTAATAAATAACACCTTTGTAACAGAAAAGCTTCGGTAGGTACTTTATAAAAGCTAGCTTTCTCAACCTTTCTACCTTTTACGTATGAAAAAAAAACCATGACACGTAAATTATGGACCTTTAGAATACCTCTTGAACTTCTAAAATAATTAACTTATTTATAATTATTCTCAATAAAAGTAAGGAAAAGAATGATACCGTAACTAGATAAACTCAATGCATAGATAGACGATAAAGCTAATAGATCTCTTTTTGTGAAGTTATCACGAAATCTCACGCGAGTTTCCGTCTAAGAATTCCTCGGCGCGCAAGAGAAAACTACACAACTAAACCGAATTTTACCATTCCAACGGTATGCCACATGTGTCAAAACCACATCTAAACATAACAAAAAAAGCGATTATAAAAAACTGCCACATTACTACTACTAGGTACACTACTACTACTTGCTACACTACTACTTTTTGAATACTCTGAAAATCATTTACTTTTCTCTCGTAATTGTGATGTGTGTCATGTTTTAGTTCGGTAGAACTTATACCAAAGGATAAGTGGGTTAGGAAGAACCAATTGTATTTAGTATGGTGCCATTTATTGGCAATGACACTACCAGCCGCACTACACTGTAGTGTCATTGCCAATCAACGACACTACCGCGCCTATTTTGGATCAAATTGTACAGTCAACAACGACACTACAAGCCGCACTACCATTGTTAACCCTCAACAGCATGACTTCTTTTGAAATATTTTAGTAGAGATATAATGTGACACAATAGTACCACATGTGGCCATGAACTAGAGAAGTATTCAATGCTTTTCCAATGCCTTTTCCAACGCTTCTTTGGCTTTACTTAAGTCACACAATCGGCACCTTTTGGAAGGTGGTTTTTTTCACAGATACCTTCATGATAATGTAGATAGCGGATAAACGAGGCAAATAAAAAAAATCGTAGGCAACCCTAGGTAGGACACACGTGTTACGGCGCTCCTCACTCTGTCTTGCAGTGCGAAAGTGCGTTCGTGTGAAACAGACCTTTTTCCAAATACATTGTTTACCAAACGCTCTTAGTGCAAGAGACTAGTGTCGAATGTTGGTCGATGGGAATCTGAAAATGTACAACTTCTTTAGCGGCTTTGTGAGCTACTTTCCCGATGAAACAACGCCACAGGTTTTTGCTTAGTTGTGTGCTAGATGGTGATAATGTGTTTGTTTTTGTAGCTTGCCTAAGTTGAAGTAAATCCTAAAACGCCTGTATTTTAAGCGTCTATAAAAGTCAAAAGTCAATAACTTTATTTCTTTAGGCTTACAAAAAACACTTAGACAAGCCAAATTTTATACATATCTAAACAGAGTAGAGAGAGTACTATAATCCCCCAGAGTACTATAATAAATAAAACCTTACTTACTTACAGGTCAATATTTATATAAAACTAAGCTTAACATTGTTCTCCCATAATATTATTGTCGGTGCGGAACTGGGCGACATCTGGCCAAGCATTAACATCATTGATATAATCATCTATGGAGTAAAAGGCTTTCTTGATAATATTCGTTTTATGTACAGTCAGCTGCTCTGATATGTATACACTCCCAAATATTCACTTTAATTTTACTCAGGACTTTTCAAATAAAAGCCTACTGTTAAAATTTTCTAATAACGATGTGTTATTAGAAAATTTATGATAGTAATATTTTTTTGCGCAGTTACGATAGCTCTGAATGTGGATACGATTTAGATCTTGATTAGCCAATATTTTTCTAATATTTTTACCCGTTCTCGAATAGGTAAAGTTTTATACAAAAAAACGTATAGTTTCAACCCTAACAGCTGATAAGGTCATTAACCGCACCTTGGACTTTTTTCTGTGGGGCGCGATTAAAGAGAAAGTGTGCAGCACAGAATATGATACTGCCGAGGAAATGAAAGAAATATGAATTGCTGCCTTCGAACAATTGCGTAGAAGAAATCCACTAAATCCACGGCTGTAGATCCCTAAGATAAGAGGTATCCTTTTCTCCTTACACGTGTTAGATACCTACATATAGTTAGGTAGGTACATAGGGTTGTCATGTCACCAATATTAAACAAGACTTATTTTAACTTTTTTGTTTTCTTTATAATAATCGTTTCTAACCATTACACATCGAATGTACATCACTTATGTTTATGTGGTACTATATTTTCGTAAACGGCCCTCGTCCCTTTCCACCCTGTATATAATATAGCAATTCTTACCTTCTACGAAAACTTTTTAATAATATCCCAAAAAATTTCGATTTCGGCAGGATTCGAACCCGCGCCTCACCTTCAGTACAGGTGGTGGTGTAATTCTTACCTTGCTTAGGTCAAAAAAACTTTGCGTGTTCTTGCGTTGTTCTTTCTTCTTGATGATTATAAAAATGTCAGCTAAAACTCAACACGACGTTATTCCAGGTGATCGAGCGGTTCCAGAATGAGAACGGCTCCGGCGGCAGAAGCAGCGGCATCCACTCCGCCAGCGCAAGCCCCACACCCTCGGAGCGGTCCTCTCCGCGGTCCCTCGCTTCTAGGAACATCACACACCACTCCAGGGACATCACTCCTCCTGTAAGTACTTACCCTGAGACCGACGACTGCTAGAGTAAGCTTACATTAGACCACAGTTCATTTTCCAGTTCTTCCAGGAGCACGATGTGTTGTGTCATGTAAATTCGATACACTGTTGGTGCTCTATTGTTTTGTAGGTACATTATTAAAACCGCATCATCCTTTCAAAGGGTTTTGTGCGTTCAAATACTTTTGAGAGTAAAAATTGTGCTAAGCTGATAACGTCAGGTTATTAAAATCATTCGGATCCGTGAAGATAAAAATGGCAACCGGAGATAAAGATATTCTTGTGTTCTTAGTGCTAAACTAACCCAAGTATTGCAAATATTGAAACGGCCCCAACGGTCGGATTACGAAAGTTATCAAACACGGAGATCCGGAGTCCTATCACTGCTTTGTTTATCAAAAAAGCCAATTATAAAGATTGATAACTTCTGTAGGTGCAAAGGTACGTGGGTAAGCATCGCATCGTTAAAACGTGCAAAAAATGCAAGGTTTTCCATATCCGGTTGATTGAACCACGCTTTTTTTATAGGTAATTCATAGCAAAAAGCGATTGAATCTCACTATCTCATCTCACTAATATTATAAACGTGAAAGTTTAGATGGATGGATGGATGGATAGATAGATAGATAGATGGATGGATGTTTGTTCCTTTATCACGCCAGAACGGCAAAACGGATCCGGATGAAATTTGGCACAGAGATAGATTATAGTCTGGAATAGGACATAGGCTACTTTTTATCCCGAAATTCCTACGGGAACGGGAACTACGCGGGTGAAACCGCGAGGTGCTGCTAGTATTTACTAACTCGTCTTCGGAAACCGACATCAGTTGCTGTTATTAAAACAAATAATGATAAAACATATTCTATGCCAGATTGATAAATAAGTACATTTTGCCTCTGATCCTCTTTTATGAGACCTATGTACACTAAGAAATTAATAAATCCCAAAAATTTTACGATGATTCTACGTGATCACGTAGCTCACGTAGCTTAGTTGGATAAAGAGCAACCCTGCGCTGAAGGGGAAGGTGCGGGTTCGAATCCCGTCGAGATCGTAAAATTTTTGGGATTTATTAATTTCTTAGAAATTACCCAGAGTACTAGGTACTTATAATAAATAAAAACCTTAGAATATGTACACTATCTTAACAATTCCTCAAATTGTATTGGTGTGACGTGTAGGAACGTATTTAAGTACAACGATAAAATTTAGGATAACCATCATGGTACGCGCCATGATGGTTATCCAAAATTTTATCGTAACCAAATACTAGGTAACCAACTATCTAGTAGGTATCCTAAACTAAAAAATCAAGACTAGATCCTAAACTAAGAAATCAAGTGATAGTTGAGTAGGAAGGTACAAATAACTACTATAATTTATCTACCTACCTGATCATGGAGGTTTAGTTGATTCTAAAGTAGGTATCGAGTATTTCAAGTCAGTTTCAAGTGCTAAAAAAACAATGTTATTTGAAAGAACGTCTTCTGTTCTAGCTTCACGAAGAAGATGATGTGTCGGACTGGGAGGAAGGGACAGACGAGGCCCTGGAGCTTCCACGGCGGGTCCCCTTTCCAGAGTTCGGTGGAGATATAGTGCATCAGAACGGTAAGTGTTACCGAGAACTGATTATACTCTAGAGAATTATGGCCAGTTTCCATGGACCTATTCGAGGTGCTGTTCGATCATCATTTGGAACCTGACAGCTGGGTATAGGCCTCGAATTTCTAAATAGGCTAACGTTATCATATCACAAATGTCGCAGGAAAAACCTAAACCTGGATGAGATTCGCGCAGGACAGTAGGGAGTGGGACAATTCTACCGGCCTATGATAGTAGTAATATAAAAAAATCTAATAGATACCGGGCGTTAACATTTATCTTATATTTTCAGATGAAATCGAAGAGCGTGAACTTGTAGATGTATCTGGCAGCGATCTACAAGGCGTAGATGGAACTTGGGAAGAAAACTGGCTTTTCCAGAAGAAAAAAATAAAGACATTGCAGTCTGTACCAGTTCCTATGCTAGTTCCAAACTCAAATGCTGATTATAGAGCCATGATAGGCGATAGAGACGCCGACGACACCACAGATCTGTCAGACAATGCCAGCGACAACGAAGAACAAGGGGAATATAAAAGTGACTTTAAGAAAGTCCTAGATTCCAAACACGTCATAGGAGGAAAGATAAAACTAAATGATGAGTCAGACTATGAGCCTGACAGTCTGACAATAGCCGAGGAGGATGAATTTGGAAAGCTCATAGACAACGGATACAAAACTGATGAAGCAGTGGAGGCAATCGCTAAAAATAACTTTGATATTACTAAAACACAAAGGCTAACCACAGATGTGGTAGATGGCACCAATGGAAATGATTCTATGCTTTTGATGGGCATCGATGATGGTCCAGTCTCGAAAGCAGAGTTCAATCTAAAGGAAGAAATACACCGAACGCTGATGAACGGCAATGGAATGCATTATTTGGACCAGCAAGATGAAGAAATCTACGATGATAGTATAGAAAGCCTCGCAATCAACCAAGGTAAGAAGAAACATAATACGAGCTATACCGTAAAACCGTGTATCTATGTAAAAGTACAACAATGATTCCTATTATACAGATTTATTTAACTTACTTATTAACTTATTCTTACAGAATCTAATAACAACACGTTGAACCATCACGAGCGTGAAGGCGAATATGAAGAAACAGTGACAATCCCAGTGCAGAGATACGCCGATAGTTTAAGAAGGAAGCACTTCGATGACACAACTCATGAGTAAGATCAATCAATCTAATCGTTTTATTCGCGAAAGTATAGTAGGTAGTAGATCTTTTAAATAATCTAGGTTAGATATTCAAACAAAATTGACTTGCAGCCAAAAGTACTTAATCCCTTTTCAACTTAAGATCAAATTGGAAAATATTGTTAACGGTAAATGTATTTTCAGATTGCAAACCGAACCAGAGAGCACCATATTTGAAGATGAATTAGTGCCAGGTACGATTATAAAGAAAATGCAGTCATTTTATACAGACGCTTGCTCTCAGAAACCATTATCATAAAATGTCTCCTTTATTTTCAGGATCTGTAGCCGATAGAGAGCGCAAAAAGTGGCTAAATTATGTGGAAATGCCCAACAATCCGTACTCACCAGAAGCCATACAAAAACGGCTTGCAGCCAAAAGTACTTCATCCCTTTTCGACATGATAACTAGAAAGCAAGATTTTGATGACCAAAATGAAACTCAAGATGTTCTCAATGGAAACGAAAGTCATGAAGATGAGCAGAAGGATCAAGAAGCTAAGAACATATCAGCAGCTGTGAGCACCGATAACATTGACAGGGACAGAGATTCCAAAAGTCTAAAAGAAGTTCTTGCAGAAACAGTCCCTCAATATAAGCGGTAAGTCTATTTAAGACATTAGATTTGTTATAACGTAGATAACGATTGTTATACAAAATGATTTGTCAATTTGCAGATACGGTCGAGATTACTACATAAGAGAGGCAAAATCGTCCGCGGGCGGTCCCAAAAAGCAAAGTTTTAGTGACGCGAGCTCCCTCTCATCAATGAACAAGTCTACGAGCTTAGACAATTTCGATACAGAGTTAGCCTCGCCTGTAAGTGCCAGCAGCTCGTTGAGCGACCTCGAGGCGTGCGCACTTCATCAGAACATCGTTCGCGCCGTGCTCAGTCCCAGAAACGCGAGCCCAAACTTTGCCATCAACCCCATATTCGAACACCCCGATAGACAAAACGATACCGATGAGTATTCTGCCAAAGAACGCTTTACCGATCGCAAACCCAACGTAAGACAAATTAAAGACGCGTGCAATGGCGGTGACGGTTTCGTGGAAAACGAGGATATAGTTAGACTTAAAATACCAAACAAACCCGAGATTACAGAGGAGCTATTCGAGCCGTACACGAACGTAACGCGCAACAACACGCTGCGTGGCGAGGAGGCGTACGCGCGCGCCAAGCGCCGGCCCGGCCTCAATTTTACGTTCGGGGGGAGCCTAAGGTTAAGCAGAGGCTTTCGTACCGACCTATGGTGATAGCCTTCTTCCCTTGACTCAGTTATATCATACACCGCCTCCAATCTCAACAGCACTTCTGATAACTCTCAGTCGAATCTCCACTCCACTATGTACGATACTTACATAGATTCATAAATTGGAACAATCAAAATTAGGTTATAGTTTAGGCTAATTTCTGACATCGCAACAATCTTTCATATAAAGATCGGATGGTGGAAGGACTTGCATCACATATAAATCTAAAATATCTTCGTTTTGACACGCAGAGTACCTATTGCCTGATGTGTGCTGGCATGTTTTGGAATTACAGAAAGGCTGACTAACAGCACTATGCACTAATATTGCGTGAATACCTTAGACCTGCACTTATAGATTTGTGTTCTTCCTTTATAAATGTTTTCAGTACTATTTACAACAGTTTAACTACAAGACGTTAGTGGTGAGTGTTGTATGATTTTGGCAAATGAACTAACCGTTGGCTTGCCACTCAACTAACGATGATCTTAAAACAATTCTTCACTATTTGCATCTCCTGCATTTGCTTTAATCATATTCATTTCATCTTTTCCTCACATCTCTATAAGTAATAACCATAATTTAATTTAAATTCACCACACGACTGCGCGTTGCACGATAAGATTTTTACTACCAAAGCACAGAGCACGATGTACATAAAAGTGACTAACAATCATGCGTTATGTTTATACCAACCTAGCTTAATATTTTGAATGTTTAAATGTAGAATAAAAATGTTTAATTAAAATAACATATTCTAACAACAATATTAAGTATGATATCTTAAATAACCGCATAGATAAAAGTTTAGAATTAATTAATTTATTTATTTAAAAAAAATTGTATGCACTATCAAACTTAATATTATGTTTCAGGGCATATTTATAAAGCAGTTCAACGTGATAGCAACGAACCAACAATACAATAAATTCGCAAAAAATGACCATTTAGAATCCATAACAATAACACCCGACAACAAAACTGAAATTTTGATCGAGTACGACGACCACAGCGATCAAACCTTGTACAAAGCAAGGCCAGTCATCGTTGATGACGACACAGACGAGAAATTCGATGAAATTTTACAATCAGCTTACAATTCAGAAATCGCAACTAATGACACGGAAAACGATAAAAACGAGGAACCTATAAAATCACCCATCAGTGTTGCCAATTCGTTTCTTAGCACGAGTAGCTTGGAGGATTCTATAAAAATCTACAACATACAAACAGGTGAAATCATAAAATGTAGGCCTGAAGATAACATACTATCAGCAAGATATGACGCCGCGGCTGACAGCGGGGAAAACATCGATTTACAAGATAAGAGCATCCTGGGAGACGATTTTGATAGCGCCAGTCAAAACGAAGATTTGGACGAAGAAGCAGTGATCATCGAAGAACACAAGAACTTGGAGATCGAGGAACTGGAGGACCTACTTCCTCAACTACCAAAAGTGAAAGATCTAGCGAAGAAATTCGTCAGTATGGAGAATTTAAGTGAACCTTCGCTGGTTGGTATTTTAGTTTTATCAATGTTTATCTTTGTACCTACATAATGTACTATATATGTATATTTCGTCTAGTTTGTTTTTGACTGAGTGCAGATAAGCACTGCGCTATTTGTTTCACGTTTGGATGTGATAATTTTGTAAATGAAAATATTTTTTCTGTGTCCTTCATTCATAATTTTATAGACTTAAAGCTCTGTTCGATACGATACGATAACTTTATATTCTTGTTGTGTAAACACTCTAAACACGTTAACTGACATAAAATATACATCTTCCAGGTCCCCCAAGCTTACTCAAAGCGCCGAA
This sequence comes from Eupithecia exiguata, assembly GCA_947086465.1. Taxonomy (NCBI): domain Eukaryota; kingdom Metazoa; phylum Arthropoda; class Insecta; order Lepidoptera; family Geometridae; genus Eupithecia; species Eupithecia exiguata. Next base: position 14,162,499 of record OX352228.1, on the reverse strand, counting down.
GGAGCAAAGAAAACGTCCTCGAGAACCCTGACAAGCAGCCAAACAAACAGATGTATATGCACAGTCTCACAGCCAGAAGTATCACCAAGGAGTTTCGCGAAGGACTCAAACTGTCCATGTCGACGCCGATCAAGGTCCCTGGAGGCTCCAAGGATGTTCCTGAAGGTGACATCACCAGGGAGTCTAGCCGACCAGGCAGTCCGGTCCCTGAGCATGGCACGATCAAAACCAAGCTAGCGTTCTTCGAAAGTCTTAAAACTAAGTTTAGCAGTAAATGATAGACTTGATGATGTTTATTAGTGTTGTTCTCGAGCTGTTCTATAAGGTAGCGACGATGTCTCAAAACTATGTTTAAAAGAAGTCTTCGTATCAGCAACAAATAATATAGGTAGATTTTTGTCAATCTAAGTGCAAGTCTTAGATTTATCTTAGGGCGAAGAGCCGAAAGGACAGATTTTGTCATGAGTTAATCAGTACTCTGTTCCAAACTGAAAGGTGGAATCATGGTAGTTCTGTTCATTATTTTTCTCGGTGTTTCGACTACCACATGTTTGAACCAAACAAGTGATGTAGTGGAAACACTTCGTTAAACTGTAGTATTTATTTAATTTAGAACTCTTTAATGTACATTTTCAGAGGTCACATTAGTTAGATATATAGCGGTGAAAAAGTTGGGTCTAAGCAACGCTTCTTTGTAGCATATTCTGTTTACATTAAATATGTAGACGTGACGGTGTAAATACTTAGTGCCATTTATTCATCATTTCCATTTTATTTAAGTCACTAAGCTAATGCCAAAGTTGTAAATAGATATTGGTATAATTAATTATATTGGTTCAAACGGCAGTGGTTGTAATGTAAACAAACCGTGGATAGATGTGCAATCAATTGTAAAAAAAAACAGAACCACTGTTCAAATGTGATATACGAACATTAAATGTTTCACATACCTACTATATTCGGATGAAGGTGTTTTACGTAATAAAAATGTAAGTTAATATATCGTGTCATTTATTTATAACTTAAGTCCCATATACCATTCAAACCAAATACTATCAAATAACGCCGTATAAAAACTAAACAATTATGTATTCTGTACATTATCTACATTAATATTGCAGTTATCATTCTTACCATCAAGTTGTAATACATAAATAAATAGTGAGTCACTGTGTAATGTTAGTATTTATCACTAGTGATAACAATACAGTGTACTATCAGTACTCTATATTCTATAGGTACCAGATAAAATAATTTAGCTAACATGAAGTAAATACTTTAAGAATAGCTAGTTTAAATACCGTATGGGTAGACCCTGTATACTTAGATGCAAATAGGATGGTGTTCTCTGAAAGACAATCGAAGGATCAGTGTGATCTGTAGCTTCAATAGCTTCATCTGCTTCGTCACGTCAATAACTTTGACTTTGAATATTGTATGAAAGTTTATCAAAAACTTTAATTACAATGTAATCATCGAATTAACTTTTAGAAGAACACCATCATTACGAAAATACAATCTTAAGGTTGTTGTATTAGGACCTCTTACGGCTCTAGCTCCGTTGAGCCCAGAGTGCGAGGGTGCGTAAACCCTCGCAATCTGGGCTAAACGGAGCTAGAGCCGTAAGAGGTCCCAAAGGTTTTCGACGAAGCCGATTCGGATTTCGTGGCTTAATTGGTTAGAGCACACACGTACTGAGGGTGGGGCGCAGGTTCGGATCCTGCCGAAATCGAAAATTTTTGGGAACTTATTTAAGATGTAATAGGTTCGTATTTTTGAGACAAGGACGAGCGAATGCCGCGCGGTGAAGGCGAGAAAGGAAGGGAAGATCCGGCCGACCACGCGCAATTTCATGGGTTTTAATTTTTAAATTGGTTATTGCTCTAAAATAATACTCTTTCGCAAAAAAATAAAACCATAATCGTCTAAAGTTTAGACGATTATGTTTTTTTTTTAATACTTAACTAGATAGTTAAGTAGTTTTTAGACAATCTTAATTTATGAAAGCATAGAAAAATATCAAGTCTATATAAAAATACATAGAGACAGAATTATCTGCTCACCAATCAGTAGAATATACCCAAAGTCTTATGGAACGGTACACTCTCCAGCTGGTCAGCATATTTCCTCCTATAGCACCACAGAAAATAGTCGATAAGACTGGAGTTAGGCGTTTTCATGCCAGGTTGGAGCTGGTCTTCTATCTTCTTCCTCAGGAGTTCTACTGCGTGGATGGAGCAGCCTCTGATCTCTATCTCCATGTCTGAGCCACTTGGGAGGAGCTCATCTGCAACAAAATAATATTCATGAAACCCTTCACTCTTTCTAGTATTACTTTGCGTCTTGGCAAAAGTGTACAAGTGGAACTATAAAATTTATAGTTCCACTTGTACACTTTTAATTAATAATTTATATTATTTATATTTAATATAAATAATATAAATTATTAATTAATAAATAATGCTGGACGACTCACTCGCACAGCATTACCTATGCCCAAGCTAGGCAGAGCTTGTGTCATGGGTACTATGTAGATAACTGATATACATAATACAATACATACCTAAATCGATATTTTTTTAGTATAAATAATAATAAATAGGTAAATAAATAAATAATGCTTCACAATTCACACATCATTATCTAGCCCCATGCTAAGCAGAGCTTGTGTTATGGGTACTAGATAACTGATATACATACAATACGTTACATAGATAAATATTTTTTATTTTACATACAAAACGACCGGAACACCCTGAACAAATATTTACAGATCGTACAAACATTTGTCCCGAGGCGGGAATTAAACCCGCAACCTCCTGCATCGCAGGCAGACCTTCGCCCACCGCGCCGCAGAGGTCGTCAAACTATACAGTGCTTATTGGTGGCGATACACGTGTACTAAGTATATTTAAATTACACTTATGGATGAAGCTACCCTTCCTCTGGAAGGTTCCTTAAGTAGTAAGGTTAAAAATACATTTATGGATGTATTTTCCTGCTATGAATCTTTTCTCTGGTAGGTTCCCCAAGTTCCGTTGCGACATCCATTAGCTGACTTGAAGGAGTCGATGGTTACTCTGTACCGTCACGCCAATTTCGTATCTTTGCCTATACTAGTGATCCTTTATTAGGAGTTTCTTTTTCCTCATGAGGTATCACTATAATCACTTGTGGAACCCTTTTAATAGAGGGTGGCGCTAGTTTCGCTTGTATATTCACCTAATTTATTGTGATAAAAAATATCTTACCATTGTTCAAAGAAGCCATCAGCTCATCACTATAACTCAAAGCTCCAAAATACACCAACACCTGAGGTATTCTATAATCAGCGAACATCGTCATTCTGTCGATATCCTTGAACTCCCCTAGTCCACTGCCCCCGAAGAAGTTCCATAAATCTCCTACCAAGATTTGTGCTCTTTTATAAATAGATACTTTTGTACCCTTGTAGATAGTTTCATCTTGGAAACATGGGAAGTTCTCTACAATGATGTTCAGCAGTTTTATAGCAGATTTGTCTGCTTGGATGAGGCAGGTTAGAAAGGTTCCATTGTACTGTTTGAGGAGGATGGAGCCAACTTCGTGTAAGACTGAAAGTCGCTCTTCGAATAGAGGTATGGTAGCCTCATTGTCTCCTCTCATGATGGTTTGGAGTTGCTCTTTTGTGATCTCTGAGTAGAATTCAGGATTTGTTATTTCATATCCTTCCTGTAAATAAAAAGAAACATCATCATGATCATGGTTACTGCTTAGTACTTCAAAGGTAGACATAATGGCACTCTGAATTATTATTATTAGAAAAGAAATTAGGCATTGTGATCAGTTTTAATGAAGTAGTCAGATCTTTCTCAGCCACCTATTTTAGAATCTTCACAATTTTAGTGTGTGAGAGGGACAGATGCCATGATGAGTTAGGAAGAAGACTAGGTAGGTATGTGTGGAGAAAAATAGTTACCTTAATAGCTCTAGTTAATGCAGCTTCTAAAGCATAATAACCAGAATGGCCATCGACTGTCCACTTCTGAGCACCAGTATATGACCAGAAACAGAAGTTGAGGGCATCAGCCACAAATATCCAGTCGATAGCCTCTGGGTCATCCCTGGAGAGGTAGCCGATGTTGGCACCTGTGTCTGGGATCTGGAGCTCACTGGGTGATATTGAGAGAAGCATCTGAAAGTGAAGTTATAATTAATAGGATTATTCATTCCTATAGCATAGGTTATAGTTTGGGGTGACCTCTAGTAGACTGGAAGAAAACAGGTACCTAGGTAAACCACAAGGAAAGTAGGTATTTTCTCACAGAAAGCTTTTTCGTAATCCATGGAAGGATATATGTCACCCTGGGCCAGTACTCGTAAAAACGAAAATCGAAGTTTCTGTTTTTCAAGTTTTAGGCCAGCATTATAAAAAAAAAGCTTGCTCAGTCATTGATTTTTGCTTGAGTTATGCTTTTCTATGCATAAACGTCACGCAGCGTAGATCTATGACTAAGCAAGCTTACATAATAGGTACGGGCCTTAGTGCAAGTGAGAGTCTCAGTATATATAATGTACTCTGTGGTGAGAGGTATCTTAAGTCGTTAAGTACGTGACTTATGAGAAGGTTTTGCACGAAAAGAAATCAGAAACTTCTATTTAAATTTTTACGTGTAGGCCTCTTTGGTGGGACGAACGGGATCACAAAGTACAGGTTACTTTGTGATCCCGTTCGTCCCACCACCACCGGAACACGGTGGAGAATTGACTTGAACACATTGAAGTACATACTACTAGCAGTTAGAAGAGTATTACTAACCATAGGTAGTTATTACTCAATGCTTGACCATGAATCATTTTAGAATCATGATTTTATTATAATAATATAAATAAGATGGACTTGACTGTGTGTGAGAGAGCTGCTAAATTTTTGCTGTATACTGTATTGTCACAGATTACCGATTATCTGTGTGTGTGCGAAGCCGGTACAGTACTTTAACCGGCAAACATAGAGTTAGGTATGGCTAGTACTATAAATTAATAACTCTATGCCGGCAAAAGAATAAAACAAACAGAGTTTCTAACCTCTTTGGTCAGCTTTTCCAGTCCATCCTCGTGAATATTTACGTGGGTTGCGTTCTTTGCAATGAACTCTCCAGATTCAGCCGGTGGTAGAACTCCCGACCGTACCATTTTCAACTCGGTTTATTGAAACAAATTCAAAAAAATAATAGGTACTGTTTCTTTTTTGCGTTCGTGTAACAACTTTTATTTTAGTGTGGTGTGGACTTTATTGATAGGAGGGATCGGAATCGGATGCAGTGTTGCCAGATGGAATCTGAGAAAAGCAGTAGAAATTTTGTTAAAAAAGCAGTAGATTGGGAAAAAAGCAGGTAGATTTTAATATGTTATAAATTAGTACCTATGTATTGTGTTTTGCGAGTATTTTCATGCAAAAAAAAACATACAACAAAGCTACTAACCCGTTTTTTTTAAATTTAGGAAGTGTTTTCTTTGCCCACATTCCTAAACTGTTTAGCTTTGTGGAAAGCGAGGCCAGGCGGCCTGTCGGCTGTGCTTTGCTCAGTTCTTTTCAGTCTGATTGAACTTTGATTTGTGGTTTTGGACATATTATTTAGTGCATAGTAGAGTACCTAATAACTGGATAAACAGTCTCACTCAGTTTGCATTTTGCAAAAGTTTATCGAACGAACGAACGGACCGACCAATCAATCGAAAACAATGAACAGACATACCAAGACAGACAGAAAGAAAGTGAAAGCTGGAAGGAAGAAACGAAGGAACACGGAACTCTTCAGTTTCATTCATGTGTGAAGTTTGTGTCATTGGTAACTTATCACGTGAGCTAAAATAAAGACATGGAGTCACTTTCTATTGATGCTCGGAAAAAGCAGGTAGATTTCACAAAATTTCAGCAAAAAAGCAGTAGATCAGTAGACGGTTCAAAAAGCAGGTAGATCTACTGCTAAATCAGTAGATCTGGCAACACTGATCGGATGACACCGACAGGGCGACAGCACAAGTAAAATGAGTGAGATTTTGAGACCACTTCCGGTTTAGTAATTTTTTTTTTTTTCATATCCATGAAAGATAAACGTTCCATACGTGTTCCATGCCACGAACGGACGCAATGAAAAAAGAGATCCCCTTATACTGGTTAGGATACTGGCCATGGAATATGAATTTTTCATACTAACTATACATTAGGGCGTACTATTTCACTCTATGGTTAGGGCACTTCCTTATACGGGGATATATAAGGGGATCTCTTTTTTCATTGATTGGTAGTTCGTTCTGTTCTTGTCCGTACGCTGTCAGTGTCACAAACGGAATGCAAAAATATAACCTCAAAACCTCAAATCAAACAAAAGTCAATAAACCAAACAAAACAAAGCGAGCGAGCGAAGCAACTGATTTTAAACAGAAAGCAAATTGTTTAAGTATACTCTTGGGAAAGCAACAAACTACCCAAGAATCACATACTTATTGAACTTACTTAGATAATGTACTAAGAGAACAAAACCACTATACGTTATTATTGTATACTCTTTGCCAAGAATAAACAACGGGTATACAATAAATAATTCAAATCACATTCAACTCAAGTTAATTTTTTGTGTTGATTGATTTCTCGCTGAGCTTAATTTGTTGTGATTATCCCAGAATTTACCTATTGCCCTATTGCTTTATTGTCCTTCATAAATATCCTTAACAGTTACCCAAAAAATGCCTCTGGACGTTCAAGGCACTTTCGTCTCTCAGAAAATAAACAAAATTCGATGGATCCCTGAGGAATACGTTGATACAAAATGTTTCTTCACTGGAAGTTGGGATGATGATGTCAACTCGGTGAAGGTGTGGACCCTGGAGAGTCCTCATGATGAAGAGGAGGTGGAATACCCACGCGCTCTCTCAGAGTACCCTGTAAACGGAGACGTCACACAGATAAAGTTTACCGAGAAGACTAAAATCGCAGTTTCGTTGTCCAGTGGAGATATAAAATTGCTGGAGATTAGTCTTTACGACAAGTCATCACCGCTTAGAGAAGTGTTTTCGTGGAATAAGCTACATAATTATGGGTAATAATAATTTTTCATGCTTTCTGTTTTTCACTTTGTAAAAAGCTTTTATTCTACTTACCCTCTTAATATGTGTGGGCAAAATCTTGCAACTCAATTTTAGACCAATTAGTGACAAAAATGTTATGGTACCATCAAGCTACCTATATACTCTAGCTTTTCTTGTTTCACAGTGAAGAACAATGCTCTTGCACATCACTGGACACATTGGAAGGAGACATAGCATCCATTGGTGAAGACGGAAACATCAAATTTATCAGCAGTCGACTCGGAAAAATCACTCACACCATCTCTGGAGCTGATAGCTGTTCTCTACACTCTGTTTGTTTCATCAAACATAATGAGGTTAGTTTCATACTAAAAATGAAAAAAATTCTATACCTACTGTACAAACAGCCCACCAAAAAGCCTTTCTTTAATTTATTTAGGGGGGATTCAAATAAAGATAAATAATGCTGGACCTTACTATTTATTGTGTTTACTGAAACCATTATTGTGCTTTTCAGGTCATAACTGGAAATATCAGAGGACACATGAAGATATGGGACCTCAGATCACAAACCGACAAGCCAACAGCGTCATTTCTACTAGCTGGTGATGAGCTAGCGGCCACCTGCATCACCAACCATCCAACACTACCCCACATTGTACTTGCAGGGAGCGAATCGGGAGCTCTAGCCGTCTGGGACTTACGTATGAACTCATTTCCTACCTCCTTACTCAATGCCCATTCAGCAGGTGTCAGTGAGATGCAGTTCCATCCGGAAAACCCTCACAAACTCATAACCAGTTCATTTTCTGGTGAGATTTGGGATTGGAACATGGAGTCTTTGATAAGGAGCGCCAAAGGACCTGATAACCAACTCGCCTGGATGCCATTGGAAGATAAAAATACTATGATGGTTAACTCCCTCATGCCAACGCTTCATAAAGCCATGAACACGGTACATTGTGATAAGGGGAGGATACTCTGTGGTGCAGATAATGAAGCTGTCTATGTCATTAAGAACTTTAAGTATTAGAAAATGATTAGGAGCTTTAGGTAAGTAATAATGTAATTTTATATGATTGAAATAAAACACATTTTCGAATATTATATTTTATTTATAGATACTTATGCTTACACTAGAGAAATAACATTCAAAACATAATACACAAGTCAGTCTTTACTTGTCTAGTCGTATTGGTAAAATTGATATGAAATAATACACAATTTAACTTGAATAATCATTGCTTCACTTAAGGCACCATTTAGAATATTCAAAAACATAAAATATAACCCCAAAAGTATGCTACTTTTAGGCAAAGTATAGCAAACTTAATTTAAATGTAATATGCATGCAAAGATACAATTTAAAATCATAAAATCTTTAATTACTGCTGAAAAAAGGTAACTTTTCAATCCAATGGCACCAATCATCTTTCTTTTGTTAGTAGCCTCAATGGGAAGGATCTATACAAATTGATTACAATATAATTTGAATATTTGGCATCTCATTCACATAATAGCTTACAAGAGTACAAGTTGTTATAAAATAATTAAAATCACTTGGCTATATTGTTCATGATTACATTAACACAGCACCACTTGACTCAACATACCTACATTAAAACTAAATGGTAAATATAAATTATATAATGTGAGCACCATAATTCTAGCATCATAATTATAGACATCAGAATTCAACTGACAAGAACCAAACTCAGAACGTTATATATATGTCTGAATATGATTTGGCAGTTCAAATTCAAACCACAACTTAATTGCTATGAGTACTTTACCTATTGTGATTGATGATTAAGTATACGACTTATTTACATAGCTCATGCATGTGATTCCTTCAATATAAATTTTTCAATATCTTGAATAACTCTTTTAATTATCTTGCGAGACCTTATCATTATACTTGGATTCGGAGTTATTCGACGTCAGGGACGTCGAATTCGATTAGTCCCTTCTCTGTGAAAATCTCAAAAGCTGTCAAGTCGTGCCCAGCATATTAACTTGACCTTCCAAACCCATGTTCCCCCAAAAGATGCTGATACAAATCGCTATCAGCCAAGTTAAATCCCAGCGCTTTTCTAGCTGGAGTCCTGGTATCTAATGGCTAGCGCCATACTGCCCGGCTTTGTTACCTACACCATACAGCCAGCAAGATTCTATCCTATTCCTTCTCGAGGCAGGTCAAGTGTGGAGGTTCCGCCGATGCGGCGGAGGCTTCCGCTGGCTGGCGGTGACCAGCGACGCGGGTACGGCCCACAGCTGGTCGCACCAGCGCATCAGAGCTTCTGTCACGTGACAGCTATTGGCAGCCGTGGCCAGCTGCGTCTCCAGGCTGTCTGATGATTTTATCAGAAGGCTGGAAAGAAAGGCGGTTTTTAAAGATTGCTGTGCGGATATTAGCTTGGTTCTCCTGAAATCTACTTATTGCATTAGTATGAATTATGCAGATTGCAATCGCTATTATACTGATCGTATAATCAGTACAAGTTATCTAAAGGCTATCTGAGCAAGTTTTTTGAGCTCGGTGTGGCAAAACAACATCGACTCGTCTGCTTTTTGATGCTTCTTAAATTAATTACCTATAATTTAAGATCGTCCGCATAAATTTTAGACTTGATCGCAATTACCTAGGTACTTATAAAAAAAATGTGTAATCTAAATGTCGCCAGGCGGCAGTCTAGATAAAAAAGCCTGATCTGCTTAAACCTATTTTGGATTCTTAATTTTGGCACAAAATTATGGGCTAACCTAGGCGGGAACAGTGTTGGAGCGATGATCATGGCGATATTATGCTCGCTCATCTTGTTAGTATCGCTGCAGGCTACGATCTCTCTGCCGAGGCGGAGCAGGTCACGGAGAGTCGCGCGCTGTTCAGCCGGCAGCAGCAGGATTAGCAGGTTCAATGCTCGGCCCTGGCTCGGACCTGTCAGAGCTGGAAAAGAAAAAACGAAAGGTGGAAAAATTTAAATAGGTACGGAATATTTAAATTTTTAATTTTCATCCCACATTTCGCAGAGTTTTTTCCATGAACGGCCACATTTTTTTTCTATTTTAGAGCTAGATTATAATTAGTCCCAATATGTTTGTCTAGATTCTTGCCTATGCTTGTGAGCTTGACTGGAGAGCATGATTACCCATTCCCTTAATCGAACTATACCATGGACAGAATTCGTTTCTATTGATGATCTCTCTAGATTTTAGAGTAGGTATGTATAATAATTTTCGATCGGCTCAATCTTATACCTAACGTCGGCCAAGACGCACTTAGTAGAGGCATAGATAAATAGGGGTAACACAAGAACTAATACACCCGCTATCGCTAACGTGTGTTCTTGTCGTAGGTAATTCAACGGTCTTACACCAAGTCTTAGGTACGGGTACGTACAATAAGTATGGTAGAACAGCCTCATCAGCTCTTGCGTCAGCAGCGGCGCCGGCAACGCTCGCAGCAGCCGCTTGTACACGGCAGCCAGGTCGTGGCTGCTGGCGGAGTCCAGCGCTTGCTCCACCGACTCGCGCTGCTCGTACCAGTGACGCTCTATCTGCTGGCAGAGGGCTGCGATCTGAAAATAAAAATGGATTTGTTTGAAACCACCGAATAAGTCAATATCATATCTTCATCAGCCTTTGTCGACTCACTGCCAAATAGGTTTATAGGATCTTACTGTCATCATCAGCCCTTGCGGACTCACTGTCGTCGGACATAGGCTCTCCATGTTTACGTATGCCAATTGCATCGATCTTACGCTAGTCTGTGCTAGGTGCAACCGACGCTTTTGTAGATGTCATAGATGTTTCCAAAACTCCAAATAAATTCCATAGAGGGCTTCCCTCAGAAAACATGACAAAAAGATACAATGTCATGTAGGTATCTTCGAATCAAATACAATCAATCTCTAGTGGGTTTCTAGAGAGACAGTCATTGTTCAAGCTGTGTGAATTATCCAGCGTTTTTTCTTGTTTTGGCAAGTGGTTTGTACAGTAGCATGGAATACGATTTGTTCTCACTAAATTACCTACCTATTTATCGATATAGAAATGATCATCTAATATGGCCTGGGCATTGAATTGGCTATGCCATTATTGAAAATGCCTATAGATATGATTGTAATTGTATTGTTCAACAGTGTTAAACTCACTCTGTGCTTATTCCCAGAGACCCGGAACAGTCCCTCGTCATGAGTCCTGTCCCGGAGCACAGCCGCCAAGGATCTGAACACGCTTGGGACGCAGCTCCACGTCTCCTCCCACAGGATCATATCCTTGCGAACCAGGGTCTCCAAGGAAACTCCGAATACAGAACCCTCTGGAAAAATAAAATACAGTGTTCTTAGGTTTTTTAAAAGGACTCGTAGCATTTGTTTTTCGGACTGGTTGTATTGATTGTCTTGATGGATTAGATTCTATCCTTTGACTGGGTAAAGCAGGACTGATTGCATTGCTTGATAAAACCCTTTGACAGGGCTTGCTAAGATAGTTCAACGAGTTTAACGCATTTACTGCCCTGTCTCTCCAGCAGCATAGGCACTCAATACCTAATGTTGAAGGTAGGTAGGTACGCAATAAATACCTAATATAAAATCTTCAACAAGTTTTAGTTGTAAAGTCGGTGTAACAGGATATATCTATAGGTAGGTACTTGTATTTTACTCTTATTTGCAAAATGACATGACCTCTGTTTTTTCTAGAATATAATATCACATCAAATTTGTCACCTCACTAGCGAGATGATGATGCCATCCAAATGATGTAATAGGTACGTTTAGATTTACATCCTAATGAGATCGTCTGCTGAGACTCCGAGAGTTATAATTTTATGCCGTCTACAAATCTTGTGGTCGGTTTCACTTTTTAGTGCTTTTTGATTTGCTGTACCTAGGTACCTACTTAAGTAAGTACGTAGATAAACTTTAGAAAAACGCCCATTTCTGTATTCTGAAAGTGGATATGTTTTATGAAATGAGAAGATCAGTACTCCAGATCAAAAATTTACCTTCTTTCCTCTTCTTCTTTGGCGGTTTCCTCTTCTGGAACGGCAGCGAGTACTTGTCGAATAGCGCCGTCAGTTCCAGCCAGAGCAGTGGTGGTAAACGCTTCAGCTGCGGCTCGCCGATGCTCTCGATGTCTACGTTGCTATCTTCTTCTGGCCAATCCTAGAGATAACCAACAAATTTAACAACCAATGGCGTTCTGCGACTTCGACGTTACTAGCGAGAGACTGTGTAGAGAAGTTTAGTTCTAGATCTTTACACCTGAATGGTATTCAATTGGTTTTTTTTTGGATCGTGAGCTTACAAAGCTTACACTTGATCGATTGTAGGTTACGAGCACCTGATCTTAAGTCAAGAATAATTTCTCTGTTCTGTGCTCAAGAACATTAGTTAGAAGGAACCTCACCTCCTCTCTGTTCAGCATCTGCCTATCCAGGTTGAATTTATGCTCGAAGCTGAGTGGTTGCTGCACTGATGCGGCGCTCTTCGCTCGCGACACCGATGTGTGCTTATTTCTGAAAAGAAACAACATGGTCTTCAGATACAACTGCAGAAGCAGATGAGTGGGTACCACCAAGAAGGAGACTGGTTTTAGAAAAAAAAAACTTTTGTACACCTATCAGAAATCATTAACTTTTTTCTGGTGGGGTTACAAAATAAGCCATTGGACAACCCAAACAAAAATAAATGAATATCTAACCTATCAAAGAAATAGTGTTAATTGATTATCTCTTCACTTAATTTTTTTTGTCCACTACCTAGTGGAATAAGTTTTAATGAATATGTGGTGTGGTGTGTCGTCCAAGAGAGATGAAACTTACATGAACGGGTCGTTGTCCTTCAGGATGGATCCGTTAATTCGCTCCTTTCCTATTCTTGGCCCTTGGACGGTGCCGTATCTTTGGTAGCCTAGGAGTTCAATACCCTCTGAAAACAAACACCAAGATTTACTCAAGAAAGTCAAAGGGCCATTCAAAAAAACTTTGGGAGAAAGTTAAAATCAATTCAAGGGACGATCGTGATATGACGAAGGTCGTGACGAATGCAGTGACGTTGCTAATGAAGTTGCCGAGAATTTTAATGGACTTCGTAATAGCAGTGATCATAACGCAGAGGTCGATGTAATGATACCTACGATGATGGGAAGTGAATCAACATGCCATTAACTGTAAGATAAAATTTATGGTATTTATGTGTGATGACGAGGCACTCGGATGTTGCTGATTATTGTGTGATGACGGGTAGGTAAGATAATCATTGTTAATCATCAACAAAACATGGCCAAAATTTTGCCACTTATTTACGGTGAACTTGTTATTACTAGGTATTTCAAAAAGTCATCATTTCAACGGTGATCCATCCTGCGAGAGCTGTCCATCCTCAATGTTTCAGACCTGTTGCATCCTGTTTAACTTCTTTCGAAGGATCGCTTGCTGCTTACTTTAACAACCTAAGTAAACTGCCAAAGCAACGCAAGCGCCTCGCAGAACACATAACCGCACCATGCACGTGGAAAGATAATCTTTGCCGACATTAATACCTACATCATCTCTATCATCACCATCAGCCCTTACCTACATGTCTTCACCCGCCGTTCGGTAGGTCTCCAAACTATAGGTACCTACCGACGCCACTTGTAACGTTCCTGCGCTACCCGCAACCAGGTTCGCTCATATCATATTTGAGTCGACAGTCGACGTCGTTTGAATGTGACATTGTGACATACCAGTATTGGTGGCGATATCAGCCCAGTGCAGATCGTTCGGCTTGAAGAGCTCATGCATCGGCAGCGGGGGAGATAGGTCCGCGGGCGGGGAGAGGCGCGAGCGACGCGGCGCGGCCGGCGCCGACGGCGTCCGCGCGAGCGGGGCGTGCGTGCCCGCTGGCGGGAAACTGTCGCTGGAACAAACGATCAAAATTAATAAGATAGACAAGAAACTAAACTATTTTCATGAAAACCTGGCGACTGTATTGTGAGCATTCGTATTGCCAGAAGGCCAGCTTGCTAAGTTGATCCTCGTGATCCTAACGTATCAAGCTCCCTTCGTATTATACGGACATACGTTAACTTGGTTGGTCATTCGCTTGCTTTTTCTTATTAAAGCTGGTGATTGACTGCATGCCAATAAGTACCTAAGCTAAGACAGCCTACATGTCAGACAAGACTAAAAGAACAAAGACTTAGCTAAGAAAGCCCACATAAATAAATAAATAAAACATTTATTTCAGGCAACGTTAGTCTAGTACAGGATGTAAAATACTTTAAATCTACGGCCCATATAAAATATATAGGTACCTTATTCTAACATACATAATATATATACCTAATATACATAAAACAGGAAAGCATCAAATGACGTCAAAATCATCTCAGATTTGTATTGACCAAGCACTGACTGAGGTAATGAGACTGAATTGTCATCGAAAAATTTACATAATAATTATTTACTTTCTTACCAAGAAACGCCGAAGAAAGATTTCTGGCTAGAGAGCGCATTGTATTGTTAGGTACTTTGCTAGTAACAAAACATCACAAATATTCGTTAATTGGCTGACAATCCAAAGATTGAATTCACAAATCTGGGAAAAGTTAAATGAGTGAAAAGAATGTACTGCGTTTCACGAAAGTCTGCGACGCGACTGAAAATAAAATTCACTTGGACACACGCACGGCGCGGGCGGCACTCGTGCTCTACATTATTTACATAACTGTGCTAATGCGGCATTTCAGATGCAAGATGTTTGCCACATGGGACTGCACTCTAGGCTTCGTCGAACGTTATTCAGCAGTACCTAGATAATCCAACCCATTTGTAGAGGCCTGCGGATCATGATTTGACCATACAAACGTACTACCAAAATGATTTGTAATTCGAGCATATTTCCACTATATCATGTTGTTGTTTGTATTCGAATAGTATATACCTAGGTCCCTGGTTGGTTTTTTTCTTAATAATACACACCTATAATGAAATGTAAGCAAAAATATGCAAAATCGAATTTAACATATTTTTACGTCTAAAATGACATGTTTTCGTCCTATTTGTTTTGTAATATAAACAACAATATCATACGTTTTGTTTGTTTAGGAACATAGCTTATATTGTCTAGTTACAGAATAATAACACAATGTCGAAGATTCAACAACTTTTCAGTCATCATTTTTGGTATTACGGAACATAATAATTCACGAATTGAAGTTGCGAGCAGCTGTCGGAGCACATTCGAAGCAACAACCGGTAGGTACCTATCAGTCGCATATCTTTTGTTTATTGATCGTGGTGTATGCAAAAAAAAACTAAAATACTAAGAAAGATCGGAAGAAAAAAATACTATCTGCCTGCAAAAAACCAAGATAGTGTTTCATAGTAAGTAATAGTCGCGGTATCCGTAATGTGCAGGACCGAGAAAATTGGTGAAAGCAAAGAGAGCCTACAACACCAAGTTACCGAGGGCTGTAAACGATGACAATGAAGTTACATTAGGAAATAAAGTTAGTACTTACATAAAATCCGGGGGCGTGGCGGAGTCTGCCCATTCTGCAGGCGGGCTGCCGGAGCCGCCGCTCGGCAGAGAATCCAAGGAGTCGGGAGTCGCACTGCGCGACCTAGGTTCACTACCGCTTGAGTTCTGTAACAAGATAATATAGGGTTCAGAACTATAGATGTGGTAGGTACCTACTTACACGAGGATCAATAATCCATTGGTAACTTTTTATCTGATCAGATGCAACCACATGATCCGTTGGAATCCCGAATAAATAAGGGAACCTACCTGCGAAACATATAACAGAAGTACATAACTTATCTTGCGTGAAATGTAACGGAAGAAGGGACATGAGATAATGTAATAATAATAATAATTAATTACACTAAAAAAAGAAGAATAATTAACGAAAAAATAGCAGACTAAGGAAGAGACTACACAAGAAAGAGCGAAAAGAGATAAAAGCATAAACAATATCTTTCTAATGAAAATAAGCTTAACATCACCATAAACTATAATTTCCTTATCACCTTCTACTTATGAATCTCGGAAACAAACATAATTAGTTAACAAGGGTATTTTTTGTTCAATTAGAAACCTGCATCAATGGTGAGAACCAATGCGCTAATAGGAATTACATTTCTTTTGTACATGAACACATTACTAACTTGTCAAAGTGATAAACTGTGGGATTAGACTTAAAAAGTTCAGGTTTAGGGGAACTTTCACTAAAGAGTTGCAATTAGCTTTCCGGCTTGCAAATTCCCTCTTTTTTGCACTCATTATTTCCTCTGTTTAAGATATTCTATGTTAATCTACCTACTATAAATGATGATAGTGTTGACTTAATTGCCTGGGAACGTGAGAGTTTCCTATTTCTTATTGTGGTTTATTTAAATACCTCCCCTCCATTAAAATATTATTGATCATTGTCTCCCCAAAACGACAATTAGAACTTACTAGAGTTCCTTAGAGGTCCGAAAGAGAAACCAAGATTACGTATACGATTGTGTATTTGTCCAAGATTTGTCCCCACAGTTATCTTATATAATTTCATTCACATTTAGAAAGCTAATAGATTAATGACTGTTGTACTATTTTGAAACGAATTTGGGTAAAATTTCTATCTATTACGACGATTGTGTGTGATGTAACAATGATTCAGTAATTTTGTTCTCAGAAACATCTCGTAAGAGGACCAAATAGATTCAAATATTGATAAATGTTCACTTCCCATCTTGTGTGTCATCCTAATATCTATCAAAGAGCCTCAACATAGCCAATTCCTTTACCTAGTTATAGAGTTAGTTTACAATATTGCACTATATCTTTCCTGTAACAAAATGCAAATCCTCATTAATCGATAACCCTACAATTCCCTTATACGGTATAATTAGAGCATTGTGCCATACCATTTCCTAGAAGCGATTAGAAACGGTACCCTATCAATATACCAAGACCTGCCAAGTTCACCTTGTAAGGGTATAAACGTCTGCCGGACCAGTCAGTCAGGAAGTGGCTCCACTCGACGGGCATGTGTGTCAGTGGCGACACCTGTTGGATTAATGGCTGGTCTATTAGCACGGTGGGGAAACGTCACGGTGGCTTGCTGATGAGCTTGCTTTCCGGTTTCTTAGGGTCGTAGATGCATAGATTAGTTACAGGTATCGAGTTTCTCGCTTGCTGGTTTTACAATCAATTGGTTTGCATGTTCAGGAATGTTATCCGTTAGTAAATAAATGCTTGGACCTTCGCTGCCATGGTTCTATTAGATTCTATAACGAACTTTAGATACGAGAGTTTCATTGCTGGTATCACCAGCAATTTAAGTATCAGTATATCCTCTGATCATTGCTGAAGAAGGTTAATATCGAGTCCTCATTTAGGACCGCATTATTTTGCAAGCACAGATACAGCTGTGTGTGGATGCTTGGTGACTCTATGGATTCTCTTACATAGATCAATGCAACGACATAATAAGACAGAATCTCTCAGTAATTTGGGAGTCCATAAAATAATAATCAGTCCACCTACATCGTATGGAAGGCCAATCCTGCAAGGTGAATGACTCTGAACAAAGGCAGCGTGGATGGCATCATGCCTTATTTTATTAGAATCACTTACTTGGAAGGCGCAGGCAGAAGGACCGACGGAATAATAATATGATATTAGAGACCTGAATGGGCATTAGTTGTTACCTCAGAGAAACAATAAAGATGTTTGCCTATAAAGATTCTACCTAGCATTAGAAGATTTTAATGTTGCATTCTTTTCAATCCATAGAACTTCAGGTTTTTCAAAGGCGTCTCGAGGTTTGTGGTCTTCACAAGCTTTGACAGCTCAACATTGCAACTATTGTAAGCCTTTTATTCATTGGTCACTAAAGTCATGCACCTTCAAAACTTTGGTTAGAGCCGGGGTGTGCTTGAAGTTCATACATCTTGTTATTTGTTCATAGCTTGACCATCCTACCTTTTCTATGCTATGCTACCAATTCGTTGTAGTAAAATGCCAGTGAGCTGTTTGTTATTCAATGATGCAGATAATATCGTAGATTATGACGGATAAACGTGAATGCCTTGCTGCGGGCTTTGTTAGGATTAGTCCAGTTACCGGTGAACCATTGAATAGATAATATCGACGGTAGAAAGGCAAAACGTACCAAACCCCATTGACATAACTTTACAGTAGAGCGATTTAAAGTTTTGAAATTTAGAAAAAAAATCATAGAAAATCCAGTATTAATCAGAAATAGATATGAGCTACTACATTGGAAAGGTATTTAATTTATCTATACAACTGTATAAATATTAAAGCATTTACTCTTTTAATTTAGAGTTTAGTGTCGTTTGGTAAAGAATTACCAAATATCATGTGCAGGCAAAAATTACTTAACGACAACGAAAATTAATATGACGTAGGGTAAAAACTACTAAATAGAAATTGTTTTATGTCAGGATATGGGAACAAAGAACTAAAAAATAAAATGTCAGTTTTCAGCGTCGGGCAAATATTACCATGCTCCGCTGTCAATCTAGCAATGGCCCAGGATTTTTTAACATATCCTTAATGTGACCTAACGTTGACCCATATTTCCCCAATACTTTGTTCATTAAAAGTTGTAATAAGTAGTATTCCCATGATTTTTATTCAGTTTCAGTTTATAAATATAAATTAAAGAATAAATGTTCTTCATTATTTAATATCTGATTTTATTTAGCACACCATACAGTCATAATGAAATTATACACTTTATAAAATCAATGGTAGGTATTATGTGTTGCATAATCAGTCTTGTAACTCTTTAAAATTATTCTTAATAGGTAATTAGGTAACAATTATATCGCAGTTTATCTTTTTAACATAACAAATTCAACTTAAATGCCTTTAAGGCTTACAATGAAACAGCATAATGAGTATATACCTAGATAATTAAAAGTTAATCAGTCTTTGTAATTAGGTAACAGCCATATCAAACAGACATTTTTAAACTTAACTAAATTTTCAATCAAAAAATAACAAAAAATAAAGATCTCATATAAATAAAACCGCGTTTTTCACTAATAGTGACTGCCCTTACCCCGGTATTTTGAAACAAAAAAAGTTCCTTGAGTAAGTAGATTGTACTGCAGTGTAGTTAGAGTGATTGATTGATTGACCTACAAAAACAAGGTAAATCTAGTTACTCAAAGAAAGATTTCTGTTTTAAAATACCGGGGTTATAATCACCTGTTAAACAAAAACTGTACCGAAACATTTGTAAATAGGTCTCTACTGTAACCTTAGCAAATGAAAACAATTGAGATCCATTTTTACATGACTAAAATAGGTAGGAAAAGTCAGTAAAGGAATCACCTGACCCAAATGCCATACCCACGGAATAGACAATCGTATTATAGAATGGGTCAGATAGTTCCTTTACCGAATGTGTACATGGCTCTATTTACTTAAAACGTACTCAGTTAAAATTGCTACTATAACAAAAGCGTCTGCATATCAAAAAACATTATTTTAAATTAACTACACACTGCATTCTTCTGCTTACATAAAATAGTATCAAAAGTAAAGAAAGGTAAAGTATCAAAAAAAGATAGACACAGACAAAACTGGCCTACCGGTAGGTAGATACAGTTACTTCTTAGTAGTATGTTTACATACATTAATAAAAATAATCAATTAGTATCAACATCATCAATATCAGTATCAGGCAGCGTGGCTTTTTCAGTTGCTTCTTTGGGTATTTCTTTAAATTCACTATGGAATTGAATGGGTATTACATGTTCATTGCATAGTTTAACGAGGTCGTCGTATTTATCCTTTGCAATCGGAAGACGGGATCGGTAACAAGGCATCAATGGCTGGTTTTGGTACAGACGTTGGCGGCTTCCTAACGTTTTCCTGAAAGTACAAACAGTTCAGAACTTGACAAGAATACTGCACAAAATTATCGCATAGGCTAATGAATAATCGCGTAGGTAGGTGTAGGTACTTACTTACCTACTTCCTACCAACCAAAACCCCAAAGCCTCCCTACGAGATCGGTAGTCCGCATTTATTGAAAAAGTTAAACAAGCTCTTCGCTAATGAATAAATTTATAGGATAAGTGTGTTTCATAGTGTTAAAGCCCGAATGACGCGAATTATCCTTAGCGGTGTAATTAATTGCTAGGGTCTCCGATTACTGTGTGTCTGGCTAAGTAACAAAGCTATTCCTATCTACCCCATCTTGGGATTTACTTACTCTTGTGAGTTTATGTTATTTAAAACAAGATGAAAGGAGGTTTACATACCTGAAAATCTTCAAATACAAGCTTTTTTCGTGCTTTTATCCGTTTAATATCGCTGTCATAGTGTGATGACTTGGCAGTATCACAGGAAAGTATTTTATTTGACGTTGATTCCTAGAATTAAATAATAAGTAAGTACATTATGTAAAAAAAAATTACTTACAGCTATTCAATAGCTATCACACTTAGGCACGTAGTTATGTAAGTACCTAATTAAATATAGTGACGAAAAACAAACAAATAGGTAACCTAAGTATGCCTGTAGGTAGGTGATTCTAAGAAAAGGCAGGCAAAGGCAGTAAGATAGGTAGGTACTACCTAACGATTGCACGATTAACTGCTATCTATCAAAATATAAAAGCCCTGTTAGTAAGAAAATAATTAAAAATTGATATTGAACTCGCCAAAAATGGTTGGACTGAAGTCTCTGACTGAGGACTAGCAAAACAGAACCAAATTACTTAACAAAATACGAGATCTAAGTATCAGCCAACACAAAATTAGTACTTACCTCGCCGTCCCACTCGCCATTCGCGGAATGCGCGTGCGTCCTAAGCGATGACTTGTCGCGCACGGATGCTTTGTTTTTTACCAAGCACCGACGCCGGAGTAATTCTAAGCCCGGACAACCGACAAAAATAAGACAACGCGAGTTATCGAACCGCCAATCAGCACCTAATTATTTTCGTGTAAACTTATCCAAACACCAAAAAAAAATATGATTTGGGCAGGTAAAATGTTACCATCCGCCATTCGAGCATATTTTTTGGTAAGGTAAAATGTACTTACTGCTATCTTTATGGTATGGCAGGCTGGTAAAAATGTCCAAATAACAACCGTTCAGAAAACTGGTCGGGGAATAAAATACTAAATCAAAATGTTTATAGAATTTAGGCTGGTAAAGGTTACTAAAGAACTTCGAGCAAGTTTTTAGAGGAAAGCAAAAACTACTTAATCCTAATATTGTGAAAAAGTCTGTAAGGTAAAATTTACTTAGTCCGCGGTGCAATTTAAAAGAGCTTCCTAAGTACAAAATTTTCATAAACTACCCAAAATGATGTCGCTAGGTGGAGGAAAAAGAGACGAATGGAGGGAATTTTAAATTTACCAAACGACAAAAAAGTTCACCGTAGAAGAATGACAATGAGACCAATCGACGCAGAAAAAAAAAACGAATCCAATGGTATATATAACTCCATATGGGCCATTTTGGCGTTTGGTAACTTTTGCCTTTCTACCGTTGATATTCAACAAATAGCTCGGCAAATTGAAGGTTGATAACAAAGTTCTTAAAGTAGTAAGTGCCTATTAGTGCTTTAAACATTACATAGGCCTTCTATAGTATGTACCTATAGATACCTGCACATTATCAAGTAAGATGAACTGCAACTGTGGCGTAGCGGACGAAGGGCCGTCGGAGTAGTGCGGGTACTTACGACTCCCGCAGAGGGTTGCCCCTCTGCTTGGTTTGATTTGCAAGTATTTGTTCGCTTTGGATAGTTTTTTGTCATACTCGTATGTGAAATTTACTTCAGAAGAAGTAGGAAGGTATTTTTAGAATAAATAATTTTCAGAATGTAAGTAGTAAGTTGTGATTGTTCCGCGTCTGGACTGACCCATCCAAAACAAATGGATGAGAATATTAATGGGGTTTAACTCCATTTAAAGTGTCATTAGGTTAGTTTACATTTAGGTATTTTATTAAGTTTTGTCCAGTTTTGTCATGTTATCTTTTATTTTTATCTTAATCTGTTTTTTTTTCTATTGTTTTGTACTCTTGTTAAGTAAGTGAGTTTAATTAATTTAGTGTTTTATAATTATTATAATCTAATATTTAATTTAATATGATAGTGTGACATTTAGGTACTATTAAGTACCTATTTTGTATGTTTTATGGATTGTAAATCCGAAATAAACGAGTTAAAAATAATAATAAGTAGTACCTACTACACTTCGGTATTTTAAGTCAACAAACAAATTTTTAACGAACAAAAACTGATAATAATAACAGAAAACAATAAGGCAACAACAAGGACAAAACTAAAACTAAACATGTTTAAATTTGAATTCGGAAACGAACGAGAGATTAATTTAATATTGAGTGACAGCTAACAAAAAGTTTAATCTATTGTCAAAATATAACAAGCGGTTGAGAAACCGGCATCAAACCCTATCGGTTTGATGATGCATTCACATCGCATTTTACATTTTATAACTCTTGCTAGCTTTACCTTAAACTACCTATGTAGGTACTTAAAACTAACTAGGTTCATCGTTATTGCCTTGAAACTAGAAATCAATAAGTGGAGTTTCCTTCGTGTTTACTAAACAGTTTAAGTTTAAATTAGTCTTCAAAATATCGTTGAGTACTTTTTGAATACCTAATTGTAATGGGCGAGTAGCACGGTACTAGATATATCTTGAAATAGAACTATCTATCTCGATATAGTTCTGTGGGTTCTCGATTAAAAATTATCTTTAACATACTTAGTTTTATCATTACAAAAATTGACATATCAGAAGTTTCAAAATTGCTCAGAAAATAGACAAAGTAAACAGATAAAAAAGTAGCTTGTTTTGTGCAGTTATCGTTAATACCTATTAGCAATTACTAAGGAACCTACCTGCCATTAAGAACAATGGCAGGTAGGTTCCTTTTACCCAAATAAGTACTTATCGAACAAAACAACAGGCAAGTATTTTGTTTTTGTGATAGGTAGACCTTCGTTCTTTAACCACGTTCCCATGTATCACGAAGGTCTAGAGGCCACCTATGCATTCTTGCATTGAGGTCTACCTATAAGTATCTAGACATAGTAGGTAACACGTCAGACCTACCAATGCATCCAAGTAAGTCCTGACCAGCGCCAATCCCTTACAGGTCTCAATTTTCTCGCACACCTTCGACCGCACCGTTTCGCACAACATTTTTAGCACAACACCATCCCAGTAGAACTCCACACGCACTATGAGAGTTTTGAAACAACCTAGACCGGACGCACTGCAATTGTACACAGTAAAACCGACATCCGTTCTGAACTACTGAATTCTTCAAACACACCAACCACTTTTACACAATTAATTTCACTGCAAAGCGTTGCGACAAATTTTCACAACACTTTTCTTGTCTTTCACTTTGTGTTATCGTAATTTCGAAATGCTTTTCGAAACGTCGCTTGTGGTTCGAGTATGGAAGTGAACTATTCCTTAAACCTTAATAGCATATTTATCTAACGACGCCCATTGGTTATCAGCTGGCCCTAATTTGTCTCAGGTTGGCGAAGCAATAGAAACCAGCTTAGCTACGTACACTTCGAAATTCTAATCATTTACCGACGGCGGCGGCGCTACAATAATTGAATTCTGCGCACAGAATTTCCAGTTTAACAATATTCTTGGAACTCATTTTATTTTGAATTAAAATACTTCCCTACTTCCTGCTACCTTTGTTTACCGGTTAGTTGGTAAAGTAACTGATTGATAATGTGGCAAATAAATGATGCCCCGTTATGTTGTTGAGATGCGCGAAATTTATGCTAACACTGACCTGCTACCAGACCTGCCACCAGTCTGGTTTCAAGAGCTCTATGCATCTAAAGTCCGTCAATCCTGTACTTGGCATACAATCTCGATCATCAAGTACCGATCCTTCGCTGATAATATCTTCACAAAGCCCTTGCAATCATAGCCTCCATATAACGTCCGCAAACTTCCGGTGACGATCTGGCCTAGAGATTTCGCATTCGATTACCCTACATCGTGTCGCAGATATAATACACCGGCTGTCTGTAATCTCTTACTATTAGCTGTCGTGGCTTACCGCAAATGGTAGTTAAGGTGTGATTAGGGATGTAGACACAGTGCGTGAGCAAACTTAATACCTACTTAAACGTCTGTTCCATAAGTGAGAAAACATTAAACCTCCTTTGTACTAAGTTGCTGTGAACTAAATATAAGCCCATAACGTGATGTTCATGAAGGATGCTATTTTTAATTTAATATGTAGATATCCGTAAAGTTGTAATTATTTGTATAACTAAATGTATGGTATGTTCTGGCTACGTTTAGGATGTTATTGGTCACATTTACTCGTATTATGCTTATCTTCCAAACCAATATGCACGCGCCTTTAGAAACCGAATGCTAGCAGCCGTGAAAGCGCTTACAAAGATCTCTGATTGACCGGTTACTGAGAAAAAACTGACAATTGACTGGTTTCCATGTTTCCACCCGAGTGAAACTATGATTTAGAGCGGCCAGCCAGAAAGTGCTACCACATGTCAATCATTGTAACAGGTGCAGAAACTGACACAGTTATTTTACCAGATGGACGAGGTTTCTTTCACACGCTTCGTCAAGGCTAGTTAGAAGCTGCGACTTGAGATTTCTCGGACTAGAAATCTGCTACGACCTTTTGAAAGTTGAGGATAGAGTGTGGAGCGTTTGGCCACAACCTCACTTGATGTTAAACGTCAATGTGGCCGAAGGAAGATGAAGAATACCAAGCATCCTATACACACCTATCTACTCTTGTCTTGAAGGGACTCAGGTTGTACAGACATAAATAATAAAAGCCCGCAGTAAGTATCAAACCTCCGGCAAAATCGACCTAATTCTAACTCTCCACTATGAGTTCATAGACATGATTCATCAAAATACGAGACCAAAATATTGAATAGCTACTTATCGATTATCAACTCTATCAATTATCAGAGATGTAAGTGCCTCGTTTTGCCGACGTAAAGTCTAGCACGTCCACATTCCGAGTCGAATCGTCTAAGATCGGCTCGTGTCGACCAGTCAGCGATAGGACCGCTAAGCTCAATAAAAAAGCTCTTACACTTGACATCCTACTTCGAGATTTGTGTTCAGACCAGCGCAGGTCTGTGGATCACACGTAAATGTAATTGTCACGTTAGGGGAAATGAATGTACCTCATAACTGTAAATTGGTTTTAGTTTACAGCACCTTAGCGGTACAAGGCTGGACTTACTACGTACTTGATGAGATTCTATTCTTAGAAAAGCCTGAGTTTCTACCCGGGATTTTCTTTTAGAACTTAGAGTACCCACAGTTCTACATATATTTATCCAAACCTGTTCAAAGACTAAAGTTACATATAGTTCGTTTGCTCAATTCTAAGGTTTTTTGTTATAGTCCTTACCTGCACTCTGGGTATCTCTAAGAAATGAAATAAGTTCCCAAAAAATTTCGATTTTGGCTGAGCTCGAACCCGCCCCCCCTCTCAGTACGGGTGTGCTCTAACCAACTAAGCGACGAAATCTTAGTCGGTTCCATCGAAAATCTTTGGGACCTCTTACGAACTGTAGCGCCGGTAGCTCCACCTACATATCTTGGGTAACATAAACGTTTATCCAAACCTGTTCAAAGACTAAAGTAACATTTAGTTCGTTTAACGAGAGGTGTTTGTGGCCTTTGCTCAATTCTAAAGTTTAATGCGAGGTTTTTTTATTAAGGCGCGGTTTCGACTCCCGTAGAAATCGAACATTTTTGAGAATTTATTTCATTTCTTAGATTTCCTGTTCATTCCATTCAATATATTGAATAAGCTACATTCACTTATCTAATAAATGGCGAACGCTCGCATCGATATGATCATCGTTCGAAGAACTGCTTATTGATTCACTTTACCTCTTACGTTTTGTTTTTTCTTTGTTACTGAGTCATGGACTGCCTCTTCGTAATGTGGGCGTTTGTTTCTTTTTGCTGGTTCGTGTTTTACATGGTTCAAAAGCTTTTACACTTTTTGCAATGTCACCGTTGATGAGCGACGTCGGAACGATTTGAATGGTTATTTATGTAGTCTGCAATATTTTACCGCTTTAAATAGCAATAGGGACCTACATGTCACGGTCTTTGGACAGGTACAATGAATTGATTAGCAAATATTAATATCCTGTTTCTTGACGATCATCATTTTCAAGTTTACTGCATCCTATTAGCATCGTCACCTCACAGTCTGGTATAACATGTTCCTTTCTATCGGCTTGTGATACTTAATCCTGTGGATGATCTACCCAAAGTGGATCTTAACCTCCTACACATGACTTTTCCAGGCAAGGTACCTACACAAGAGTCACTGGCAACTGGCAATTGCCTTTAGTTATTCTATGATTATAGCGCATAACGAAATGCATGCAACTGGGCTGAAATAGACATAGTTATAGATTATAGCTTAAAATATCCCGTTATAATTAGTCCTTTTTAGTGTTAATAGACAATAATCATCGTCCTCCCATCCCCTACGTCACCCACTGCTAGCCTCCTTTAATTCTGGTCAGCCTTTCTCTTCTATACTATAATATTATAAAGAGATTTATTTGTTGTGTTTGAATTGAATAGGCTCCGAAACCACTGGACCGATTTGAAAAATTATATACCAAAACAAAAAAAGGAATAATAATATCTAAGGCATATTTTCATTACACATTTTTTTTATACGGCCCCGACACAAAATGAGTTTTGTTATAAGTTTGATGGGTGTGTATCTATCTGTGGGTTGTTGCGGCATCGTATCTTCCAAACAAGATTTTGATTGTTTATTTTGTCAAAAGCAGACTTGATCGAGTGTTCCATGCATGAAAAGTCTAAAAGAATCTGTGAATTTTTTCTTTTGTTAAATACCTATATCTACTTGTGCGAAGCCGGGGTGGGCCGCTAGTCCTGTATAAAGTAAAATGGGCAATAAACTCACCTCCAAATCTCTAAAAACATCTCGAATGTCCGGCTTCTTTGCTCTAGAAGCGGCTCGTTTTCTCCTGACGGTCCTGTTGAGTCTCCTGACCCGTCTCCGGACGGCGGCTGCCTGTTCCCTCGGGAGAGGCCTGACTGCCTCACCCAGCTGGGCCTCTGTGACCTCCAGGCCGGCCTGGAACGGAGCCGCGAGGGAACCCAACCCTGCGGCTTGCAGCCATTCTGTCTCCAACTCTCCTTCTGTGGACAAGAGAAAAAAATTGATTAGGTAAACTGTTGTGAATTTAATCCACTCCATATTTGTAAGCTTTGCATTTACCTACTCTATCTAAAGGTTATCGCAGATCAGAGACGCCAAAAATTTTCATTTAAATATGCATTACACATTACATTTAGATGCATAGCATATTGACGGCATCATATGACAGGCCTCTCATTTAAAGCTTATAATTAATTTAATGGTTGATAGTCATGTGGTCAGTAGATTTGAGATCAATCAATATCACCATTATGAAGAGACAGTCAATGGTAGAGCTAAGCTCTACACTCTACATACCTACGCTTTTCTATGTATAATAGGTACCTATCTACAAACTGCTAACGTGTCAACGACCTATCCGGTTAAAAAGGCCTAACCTCGAGCTTTTATTGATGATTCACAACAACAAGGCAAAGATGCAACACTTGCAATGCAACTCAAAAGGGAAACGAACGCATGAATCATAGCTTCCTTCCTTACCTACAAGATCCTTCCTCTCACACAAAGGAAACCAAACAAACGTGACATTGTGTGTGTCGATCGATAGGTAGGTAAAAACCTAGGTACGTTACACAGGTAGACAGGCCCATGTTATCTCCGTGACACAGTACAAAGGATTCAAGTCCAAGTGCAAAAAACATAATCTTCTCACTGATTTGCACGTTTAAGTTTTTGCTCAAACAATTTGCTTTCCGTGTTTTTTGCTCGTACGTATGTAACATGTGATCGATGGTTTGCTTTGTAAGTTACGTAGGTACCTTACGTGCTGCGGATTGAAGGTTGAAGAACTGATTGTGTAAAAACAATAAGAAGTTTATATTATACCTAACAGGTAGGTACTCTGACATTACCTTCGTCACCTTATGATAAAAGCAATTATGTAAGACTGGTCCATCTGCAGCAGGTGGAGCCACTCTACATTATTGTTCCTTATGAATCGTTTATATGTTTGTTCCCTAAAATAAATATTTATAAAATACACTTAGTTACTAAGGGAATAGTTATCTGTTATACAAAAGTGCAAGTTGCTTTTTAACCGCGTGCTCAATTTTGATGATCGAGCAAACGAAGGATTCTGATTCAAATATTATAAGAGGAATCAAAAGAGCACGAGGTAAAAAATCTTTGCACTCGAGTGCAACACGTAACTTTTCATCCCACCTCAGTGAGGAAAGAGTATTTTTGCTCTTCGAATCTTCCAGTAGGTCAGAGCGGAGTATGTGGCAGGGTAAACTAAACTATCTATGGAGATTTATGCACCATGAGAACTTTCAGTGTTTGAAATACGATCATTTGAAAGGATGCACAGCCCGCGGGTTGCTTACATTAGCAGTCTGCTAAATATAGCATGTCTGTCTGTCTGTCTGGCTGACTCAGTTTCTAACAGAGTTAACTGATGGATCCTTTAGTTAGTTGCAAAATGTACAGAACGAAAATAAATCCCTGCGCTCGTGTTTCTTTTTCTAAAACGTATGCACCTTGATTTAATATGGTATAGGGAAATCGAGTGTCACCCTGCCAAATGTTATTAAGATCCGTTCAGCCGTTAAGAAAATGTGACACACAAATTATTTTTGTTTCCTTATTAATGTTTGGACGCAGCTTAATCATTTTCTTGCAGTGTTCCTTACCTCTACACCTACAGGCTATACTGGTCCACGCTTAGACGTAAACCTCCCGCTGATAAACGCCTAGCTACCGCTTATTAGCAATGAATGAAATTAAAATGGTGTTTTAAAAACAAAACAAGTCTTTGTCTGAAAATATGACTAAAAACTATTTAAAACCAAATAAAGCTGTCTAAGTATAGTAGCGAATTGCTTAAACTGTTTAGTTCTATTCCATCGGTTTATTTGAATGCGAGACGGATGTGTTAGTTTAGCACTCTCGCAGTATTAATAGGGTTGTTGCATCAATTGGACAGTCAATGCAACAACGGATAACAATTAATAACGCATTAATTAAGAAGGGCCTGCCCCTAATTTGTTAGATTGGTAAGGGAAACCGTATCATCAATTCAATTTAAAAAAAACTATTTTCCTAACAAAGAGAATTGTGAACTTTTAAAAACAGATGAGGTGAAATTGATATATTGCTTACAAGTTATATATCTCAGAATCTTCTTTTCGTTGATTAAGTTTTTAGTGCAGCGATTTGCGCTCATTGTTCCATTGTCTTTTGTCCTTTATTTGTTATCAAAAGCAGCATCTGTAGGCTTAGTACCAGTAAACACAATAAGATTTATGTAATCGAGAACCGTTGGCGTCTTATACGAAAAAGGCTTAGAATGGTCACAGATATTATAATACGAATGGTAGTAGACACAATAAATGAGGTGTAGCCAAACAAAATGCGACAAATACGTCTAATTTTCTAATTCGTATTCGTGCTATATTCACGCTATGTGCGTGAAAGCACTGAAGTTACAATAATGCATGTCAACTCATACAGATTCGTTTTCACCTTCGTAATCAAGAGAATTGTTGGGAAAGCGTGTTTTACCTCTAAGATTGACGTGTTTCAGCTATATTTGATACGCTCATAGATCGCAAGAAAACTTAGATTCCGTGCAAGTATCGAAAGAAATGTTTTCCCGTGTGTTCTTATTTTACTTAAAGCACCAATTAAAGGCATTATTATTTTATTTTTATATATTAAATCTGATCAAAACTTACCGATAACATATTTCGCTTGAAAGCGGCATAAAGCTCCCATCACACACATTGTTAACAAATCAATATATATATATATATAAACCTGGGTATTACACACAGATGACAGACTTTCCAAATCTCAAAAACATTGCTTTAAATTTTGCTCTTTAAAAAATATTTATCTCAACGATCAGTTATTACACGGCAGAAACCATCAGGATGCAGTGAACAAACTTTATACAATAAAACAACAAATTGCAAGTTTGCCAAACTGTTTGTAGATAATGTGGGTTCCGTGACGAAAACTACGTACTTCTACGTCACAGGATGACTCATTTACTAGTCGCTTACTCATAAAATTATCATTATTATCGATCTATAACCTAGATACCAACGTCTCTACCATTATGTAATGCTATGGACATTATTTATGACAACATCGATATCTGCCAATTACTACCATCAAACACCATTCCCAACTTTATAGTCCAGCCAAAGTTGGTACTATGTATATCGAAGTCTTCTCTTACGTGTATGGACGTACAGTGTACATTACATTGCAAGTTTTAAAAATATTTATTTCATTTTTAAAGCAACACCCATCAACACCCTCTGCCGTATTCGTATCACAAGACATAAAGAGCGTTTATAGACTTTATAAAGGTCAATAAAATAAGTTGCGAAGATCTCATTCATATCCACTACTCTACACTGTTATGTTTACACTGACGTATCTCAAAGTCGTCGACGTTTACTTTCCCGTCGGGGGAAGCGTCGCGCGGCGCGCCGCGGTTGGCGCTTACTGGACGTCTCCCAGTTTCGAACCCGAAGTTAATATGGACATGTATTTATAGAAACACTTGCTCTTTCGACGAAGAGTTTGTTTAAACCATTCGTCTCGTCTCGGGCTAAGTAGAGTCGACACTTCAGTACCTAATTTTTCTTTTTACTCTCTTAGATCACCTCGTGTACCTATTTTTCTATATCGTCGTCTCTGTGTTCTAAGTAAGTAAGTTCATGTATCTTTTACATTACATCATCCATTTCCGTTTCTGCCCTTTCTTTGATCTATGACCGCAAGTCTTTTGTACATAACATTAGGTAAGTAAGTAAGTATTATTACTTACTTGTGCTTACCAAATGCCTAATAACTATGCATGGCAAGAATTTATTCTTAACAGCTGATGTAAAAACCTATCGCTATGAAATTTCGAAACTCTTGTAAGATTTATTTATGATAACAAAATATGTTGCAAATTTCGGCAAATTTTTGTTTCCTGCCACTATTTCATCGAATCTTAACTATATTAATCTTATTATATGTTACTTAACTTTAATAATGAAAATTATTTCTAACTGGGTTATAAACGCAGGCGCATCAGATACAGATACCTAATATCTTTGTCGGGACGTCTAGACAGTCTATTCAGAGAACGTATTTATTTAAATACTTCACAAAAGTGTTATGGTGTGTTTTATTATTGTATATTATATGAGTCCATTCAAAAATGCGTGCCAAAAGTAACACATAAAAGTTTCATCTATTCGCTTTTTTTCTGTGCTCTTAGTTTTATTTAAATATATGTGTACTTGCCTTACCTTGATGTCTAATAAAATATTCCGTTATCCGTAATATAAAATACCGAGATATCACAACCATTATTTTGTAAAAAAAAGGGTAAAAACAGCTCCAACTATCTTCTTCTTGTGTCTTGACTGTAAAAGCACAAAACGCACTGACTATAAAATTGGGAATCCTCAAAATGAAAGCTGTTATCTCCGGAAACAAACAAAAGAACGTAGCTAATGAGCTTAGAGAGACCATTAAGACCACTAAGGATAACAGAATATTATTTATTTTTATAACAGGCTGTTATATTAATTAAGTATTAACTAGTAACAAAAATAAGAGTTGAATAATTTATTTAATTATTCATTGAACATTGTACACAATACTAATAAAATACTTAATTTCATGCGAAAACGATCAACTTTACTTTTTCAAGTTAGCTATAAACAAATACGCAAATTATATTGACAACCTTTTTCAAATTATGTAGGTAGGCTATTTATTTATTTTTCGCACATTTTCTTGTTTTAGGGTCATATCTAAAAATCTGGTCAAAAGAGAGGATATTACTCACTGAATATAAACACAGGGTACGGATGGCTCTTCATTGTTATTTTCCATTGATGCAGACGAAATACAAGTGTCCTGGTTCAGTTCACTCTACTGTTTGCAAAAAAAATGATACGGACGTAGGTAATCCTAGATATAATATAGATAATATCAGTTATATTGTAGGCCTTCTATGCAATAACTCGTGATTTTTATCTTATTGCGCGCCAAAAGGTATTTGTTCGAGTGTTTACGTATTTTTCCTGTCCTGGTTAGCTATTTATAAATCGCTCCAATATTTCATAAACTGATATGATAACATACAAACATTATCTTCTAGATTCATTTTCTTCCTTGACAATGTAAAGTATCTTTGTAGAGCACGTATTTTTAGAATATTTACTTCCTTGACTAACACTTTGTATTGAAGGTTATTTAGTGTTCATCAGTTCTATTTTCATATTATTTTATATAAAGGTGCCGGACTCTTCATTCATACAGAAAAAGCAAAATGTCTCAGACAAATACTAATGTAGTATAATATTTGTTTGAATACGAACGTTTGAATATACGACGATATATAATATACGAACAAACCATGACACAAATAACTAAATTTCACTTGCTTGGAGTGTCAGATATAATTGTAAGCAATATTTACTGAAGGAAAGATCTCAAAAGTTATGTAAATTACGTAAAAAGAGGCGCAACAGAGTTAATTTGAGATTAAGTATGGACGAATTGTTTACAAAAATACTACAACGAGTTTGAAAATATTTGGTGATAGGCTTTTTGTTACTAGTAAAAGTGCCATAAATAAGGCACGAGATAAATGAATCTGTATTGTTATTATTACTTATTGTTATTAATAAAACGAATTGAATTATGCAAGACAAAACACTTGCAGAACCGTATCAGAATTTAACAATAAAGTATCCTGAATAAAAGACTAAAGAAAAGGATGCTGCAAACAAACGTCGAGTTATTGAGACCAAGCAAACGTTAATCGACTCATGTGATCGAGGATTGTAGGTAGATATGTTAAGCACAAACAACACCTGACAAGAATCGATTACAGAATGAGAATTACAGATCGAGTACTCGATTTCCCCGATTTGAATGGTCCACTTGTGATGGATCGTATAACTGGACTGTGATGGGTCTGCCACTGATCATACATACTTACAAGTCATCAAATTGCACATAAATATGGCTATTGGCCACATATTTGTAGTTGCTTTATGTGGCTACTTGAAGTGCCTACCTAAAGTTTTATTTCCTAGAAACTACGTAAACTTATTTTCAAAATAAATATTTTAAACCTTTGAAGTTGAAGCTGTCTTTGCAGCAATGACAATTACTACAGCTTCAACATCAATAACTTCAACCAACTCGTTCAACAAACAGTGAAATAAAATACAGTAAGTAAAGTCACCCACGTTTAAAATGACAAGGGTGCAAAAGCTCAAAATGAGATATAGTTGTTGGCCTATTGCACTACTAGCAATTATTAAAATAACGGAAAGAAAACCTTTTCAAATAATCAGCCTTGATATTTTAAACCTAGAAACATAATACCATACATAACACTATCATATATTCTAGACAGGTTGACCGCTGATTTTTGATGAACCTATTTAAACTAAGCTATAAAGAAATGATGCATGCCTAAACCGCGTGCAGTGGCAAACAATGGAGGAGGCCTATGTCAACCTATGACAACCTACAACCGTTGTCTTAGCAATAAGTAAGTAGATAATAAGTAGATTTAAAACTACATAACGATAACTTGTATAAGTCAGCGAATCAAAGCTATTTTTATTTAATTTATTTTATAAAGAAATGATATCCCCTTCAACATACATGAATAGTGTGAATACCTTCCGATTTCTGGTGGTATGCGGTAAAAACTAGGCGTTCCTGGTTGAATATGAAACAATACGCGTTGTTCCTCCCGGTGATTCCCACGGGCGTGGGATCCGCAAGAGGCGTGACGAGCGTTACGGGAGCGTTACCCTGTTCCTTGGGGAACAGGGAACTTAGGACCTGAGGTTCATTTTTTCCACTGTTTACAGCGTGTCTATTTTTCGTTATCTTGCTTTATTGTTATACTAAGTTTAATGTTCACGTTTGTTTTTCCTCAGTAACATTTAAAATAAGAAATCTAGTCTATGGATCTATGTCTAGCTGTCTAACTAGAGCTTCTTCTTTGTTTTGGTTATGTTGTATTGTATGTGTTGGCAACGTAATATTTATCTATTTATTTTATTTTATTGGTAAAAACAAACATTTACCTCTACGTCCATATCCTAAACATCCTACTGTAGAAAATAGGATTTACTAATCACGAAACCCAAACGCTAACTCAATCTGAGGTGTAAGTAAACGTGTGGGAGTAAAGACCTTGATTTCATGAACTGAAATAAAGTTACCCTCCCATTCACAACATTACGATAAACATTAGACCACGTGGGAACTGTTTAGGCAATCTTTAAATAGACGCCCGTTCTCTACGCAAGTGGAATAACACTGATTTGAACGCGATTACAGTTTCTTGACTTTGGTTGTAAAAGTTTATAGCAGGCATTCCTACTTCCTTACACGTGAGATGGAATAGTGATTAGAACGATAAACTAAGAGTTCTCGGTAAAAACCCTTCATAAACATGTAAATTACGAAAGCTGACTCTGATGTAAATAAAATAAAACTGCAAAAGAACAGCAGAACTTCGATATAGGTAACAAGTGAAATACATAATAATAAAAACAAATGAAAACGTTTGTTACATCGCTCGGTAAAAAAGTGAAAACTTGGTGTAGCGAATTAGCAATCACGCTGTCGATACAGATTCAATTTCCAACAGTATCACACGATTTTCCAAAGGAAAGTAATGTTTTCAAGATCGAGTTGAAAACAATAGCGTTGAGACAATGGTTCTCATGAGAAAGTGCCGGCCGTTTGTGTCCGCACTCGACAGATGTCACATATCAATACACATACATATTATCGTTTGGCAAATATACACGGCTTGGGAGAAGTTGAACAAGCTCGAGGTCCTGTTATTTAGCCTCAATGTAAAGAAGCTTTGCTTACGTTGTGACCACTGCATTCTCAATAAACTCAAATGTTATACCGAGCTGAACATTTTTTTCTGCCAAAGTGTTTTACTTTGTTCCGAACTTTGAACTTTGAAGTGCTCTAACTTTATTCGAATGAAATAACATACTACTAATAAAATCAATATTTACTCAGAAATAGGTAAATAAAGCATGCAAAATGTTGAAAAGTGCAAATTTCAAACTATGAGTTCAACATTAGATTGAATTAAAAAAACATCTAAATGTGTCTCTGATCTTCCAATTCACCGAATACTTCTTAATGAAAATTAAATTATATTTTAGGTTATACTATAAGTTCAACCTACCCCCAGTTTCCATGACAAACATTGTCCCGAACACCCTATATAACAAGTTATTACCCAGTAGTTGCCAGTTGCTGATTCAATAATATAGTACCAGCTAGTTACCCACGTCTAATGACAAATCGAAGAGCACCACTTACCACCAGGATGAGGGAAGTACAATAACTACAACCTACGACAGGATACCGCAAATTGTCGATGATTATACTACAATTACTTATGACGACATGAACTTGTCTGTCAGGTTGACACTGACAACCTTCGCTGTCAAGGGCAGATTGTCAAAACGTTCATAAGATTATCCTTTTCCCCGAAAATGAAATCGATCAGCAAGCCGTGTTATAATACTGCTCCGTAATTACTTGTAGATACGTACAAGCCTGTACGAGTGGTGTTCGATTATGTCGTACTTTGTTTTAATTCTTCCTATTACAGTTTTGACAAAATTAATTGGTAGGTACTTTATGCAGTAAAGTGAAAACATGTCAAATTTCAATATTTGTTGACATGTTCTTAAGGACCTGAACTGAAAATATAAAATATACAGTCGCCTAGTCGTTAAATTAGGGTCATTCTTGTCTCAGAGAGATAAATTAGGCTCAAGTCACAAAAACCTACCTACTTGACCGAATCGAGACCATGACTTCACTGTACAAAAAACATCAACTGACCACAATCTAATTAAGAAGAAAATTACAAAAATAACCTCTAATTCTATTGAAATAGCAGTTATAACTGACAAATATGAAGTAATGCTTCCTACACTACAAAACAGTGTGGGCTGAGTAGGTAGACGAATTTGGACAATTGATATAATTTACACAAAGTAGGCCGACACCCAGGACACGAATAATAGTTATTGTCAAAATTGAAGACAATGATAGGCTTGAGTAGGTCAAAAGTAAGCGAAACGTAGGTGGACCCAGTAAAGGTACCTACACTAATATTTAACGTGAATATTGCTTACAGTGACGGACGAAGATAATTTGCTATCTTGGTTCATCGCGTGTCGTTAACAATTTTTAACTTGTTTCGTTAGCATCTTTTTAAATCCATCGGTATATGTTTACCTTTTAATTTATTTCTTATTTAATTTACTAAAATATTTTTTATTTAATTCTTAGAAAATGCATTTTTGTCAGCTTTTTGTTTATGTATATAGAACTTGACGACATCAAGTGTTACATGTGTACCTACGGTGAAATAAACAAATGCAAATAATAATACTTAACAAATAAAAACTTGTAAAGAACTGTAACCTTTTAAAATTATATCACACAAAAATCAACAAAAGAAGCCAATATTTTAGAATATCGACGTAAGAAATTATAAATGCGGAAACAAATATAGTAACAAGGTTGCAAATTATGACCTTAATCGTTTAGATTACACAGAAAAATATGTCGTTGTTGACATAAACCAATGAATCGGATTTTGAACAAATGTAAGTTGATTACAATGGAACAAAGTTCTCTCCGGAAGGCGTTATGTAGGTTTCTATTCTGCCGCACAAAAGATAACCACAGTAAGTACGATTTTTTGCGGTATTGAGTTATATATATATTCGAAATCAGCACAAAAAGATCTATATTTCTGTATATTCAGAGTTTGCAAATGTGGCTTATAACCTCCTGTTTGAGTAAGCAAACCTACAGTAAGGCCCGTATTATGAAAGCTTCCCCAAGCATTACTTAAGCAGTCATTACGTGATCTCTACTCAAGCGTTAATTACTCAAGTAATGCTTGGTAATCGTTCAATAATATGTCTAAGCAGTTACTCGAAGGCGTGGACGGAGGAAATCCGCTCTTGACGGCTACTTGAGTGAGTGTAGATTTTGACATGAGCTCCCAAGCATTGTTTGAAAATTAGTATTCACTCAAAACTAGACATAAGCATCACTCAAGCAGAGCTCGATGACTGAGCATGCTTTCATAATACGGGCCTAAGTCTTGTTTGGTGGTATGGAATTCTTAATTTATTCATAGTAAGTAAATTTATTCATAGTGATAATTTACTTTTATTTAATTTCTGTAAATGATAATTAAAAACCTAAAACTTTTCTTTAATTAGTAGTTCCATTCCATAACTGCAGCAGGTTACAGTGAATATCAAGTAGATTTTGCTCAGCTATAAACAAATTATATGGACTTGGTAATCATTGTTACAATATGTTCTTCTGCCTAAATATTCTTACAGTAAGTCACCTTCTTACTATATTTATGCTTAGGAATGAAAAAAAAAAATTTATTACATTCCTAAAGATAAATAGTTTTTCGAGGTTTTCTATATTAATAATTTATTTATTGACTAACTTAAGTCATTCCACTTATAAAGCAAACTACTTTGCGTAATAAAAACCGACAAAAATAAAAATATGCCTAATATTTGGACCATGGTAGCAAAAACCGTAAAAAAAACTTTAACCGTCGTTTTCTCGAAAATGTGCTCGGAGGACTTACTGTGGTTATCCTTCGTGGGGCAGATTGTGCATGTTACGAGTGTACTAGTTACAATAAACTTATTGTGATCAAAGTAGGTGATAGATAAGTATATACCTACTTCGCACATTGCTTATTATTAAATAAATTGTATGTTAAAACTATCATACAATACAATGCATAAACAAAGTACATGAATGTAAAAAATGTGTTTGCTCCTTCCCTCAACGCGCGCTGCTGAGGCTAGCAATAACCCTGCGCGAGTGAGAGGGAGTGAACATGAAAACCGATGCAGTATGGTAGGTTTAAATTAGATAATGAATATTTACACTTAGACTACAAATAAAAGCAGGTAAGATCCTTGTTCTATTGTTTTCTAATTTCTAAGAATAGATCTTTTGTAACGATATTCCTAGATTCTTTGTAATAAGGCCATATCTAGAAGACGTCTTTTATTTAATTTTGTGTATGTGTGATATGAATATTGAATTATCCGAAATAAATGAATACAATACAATACAATTAGAAGGCATACAGAAATTAAACAAGAAGTTTGTCTTTTAAGACAAGTTCCTATGTATCTCTATCTGACTCCCAATGTACCGTGATGCTGATGAATTGGCGATAACACCCACCTTAACAATGACATCACAGTTATGAATGTTATTACGAATTTCTTACGAATCAGATTTTTATCAATGCTCATTAAATTCTCATAAAAACATCAGAATTCACAACATTCAAATTTGATGGCAAATGAAGTATATTCAAAAGGTACTCGTATAGTATGTACAGTGCGCGTCAGAATTAAGTATCCCCCTTGTCTAAGAGAGGTAGGGATAGGGAGATACTTAATTCTGACGCGCATTGTACATTTTGTTTTGGTCTATTTATGCCAGGTCACTTTGATTGGTATGCTAATTTGAATATGTTTCATTTCTCGATCTACGTAGTTGTAAACATGATAATTTTGATGTCTTTTGTCATGATAAACTAACCATCTAACAAAGTATATAATCATTTTTATCATTCTAAAATACCTTTGAAAGATTAGGAAGATTAAATACAAGGCCTGATATTCAATTAATAAATGATATAAAATATGATATAAATAACAGCATGTTTATGAAAAAACAGTAGAAAACATATCTGCATATAAAAAGTAAGTAAAAAAAACCCTGACATCATTGAAACACCCAAAAGAAAACAAAAACTTGAAGAAACTTAACATTGACATTTTATGGCGTGGTCAAAAAAGAAAATATATTATGTGGAATGCGGAAGAAGCACCATCGGCGTAAACTGGTTCTGATTTTGATGGGAAAGATGCTTTATGAGAAAACGGAGATGAAAATAAACTAGGTACCCTTAGCCTTGTAAACCTTGGCCCTTATCTAGAAGAACTGGATTTAAATTTATATTACTAGGACGTATTTTATGTTGTTAGAAACTGAATGTTCAGTTCTTTTTATTTGACACTTGTACTATACTTTGTGGTTTGCTTTTGTTTTTTGATACATAAATTCTAAATGATAAAACTGTTTGGATTCTCAGACATTACTTATGCTTGACAACCCACTTGGCTCCAGAGCAGACAGAGCTTATGTTGTGATGGGATATATACCTTCCCTAATATTATCCATAATCCTTTGTCTTTGATTTCTCGATTCCATTGTCGGCCAGCTACAGTTTTTATGTCAGCGGACCATCGTGCTTTGGGTCTCCCTGATCTCCTGCTTCCTACGTGAGGTCTCCATACCGTCAGTTTGCGGCTCTAACTGTCATCTGAGCATCGCATGAGGTGTCCCGCCTATCCATTTCAGTTGGGATATACGCTTCTCATCATCCGTGATTTGGGACCTTCTGCGGATCTCTTCATTTCGGATTCTATCCAGCAACGTCAAGCGTATCATGGACCTCTCCATAGCATAAATATTCTGTTACATAAGTTTATTTGCTTACTGTACATACAATGCTTATGCTCATGTAATAGTTATAACAATCTATTTCTTAATAAATACTTTAGCTTATTAGCCGAAATTCGATTGAACTAAAATGTTTTGCCGTTGAATCTTGAAACTTGCCTTCAACTTATTAAGATCTAGTTTTGATTGAGCCAGCAACCTCAATGTTATAAACGTATGTATTTATAACACCAATGAAATCATATGAGATCAAAACCTCTAATTTTCCTTTCACTGTTCGCAAATGATTTTACTATTTTTATTAGACTTTCTATTTAATACCGTGTTACGCTATTACGTGTACACCTCTAACTAGTTTTATGATTATTAGCATTATTATTATAAATAATAAAACAACATAAAGACAAAGTCAGTTATTGTTTTAGTTCATATTAATTACATTATCATGTATAGTAATTGTTACATTAAATTTTCTTGTTTGAATATTTATTAAAACTAAAATCGTTAAGAACTTGTATTAATAAAATCTTGCATCGCTTTGACGTTGAGGCCCCGTTTCCCGCTTGGTTATCTTGTATGTCTTAAAGATCTTATTATTCTTATTATTGATAAGTATGTACGTACATGCATTACATTGCACATTACAGTACATTATCCTCTAGGTACTTTTTAAACCTTCGGAACCGTCATAATAATCTCAATCTTCTGTTTGTAATGGCGATAGCAATAGCGTAAGTGCTTTCTACTACACGTAGTTAGTCCGCTGTTGGAGTGACCGTCAAACAAGTGCCCGTTCGTTACGCAACAGAGGTGGTTGCTATTAGCACTTTTTAATGGACACCTGCGCCTGCGCCAACTAGACATTCAATAGACAAGTTATTATGTCAATGTTTGGGATCGTCTTAATGAATATTGTTACAGAGTCTAAAGACTCTTCATTTATACCTATCAGAAAAAAACAATTGCTCGTCTAGCATATCGTCTTTTGTTGTTTCGTTGACCGAGGGTATGGAACGAAACAGGAACGAACGATTTCAGCGTAAAATTTGATTTTCCGTGTTCGGACTACTTTGGTCGAGACGAGTTAGGATGAACCCGGAAAACCTCGAATTTTCAAAGAGGTAAAATAATTAAGGTAGGTCAGTGACAGTGGGTAGGCAGGTACAGGTACTAAGGTAGGCAAAAACAATTATTATTAACATACGGACGGGTACACAGATAAAAATACATAAACTTAAATTTGCGTACCGCTTTCCCACGGACTTCATATTAATAGCCAATTAGTCGAATTTCAAACGACGACGAATTATTATCTGTCCTCTTATGATCTCTACATAAGGGGACTCAAGGTTATCTTTCAACCATTTTCATGTTTGGGCATGGGTTGCTTAAACTGTTTAGTGTATTGTATAATGAATCACATTGACTGCGAAAATAATGAAGGTTAAACTTCATTATTTTAGCAAGTCAATGTGATCATAAGTATGTGGGGCGTGGGGTTTATGATTATTACTTTCCCATTTAGAACTGCGTTTGAATGCAAAGTCTGATTCTTAGCATTAAGTTGTTAAAAGTACATTAATTATGTATGTTTCTACAAACTTCCTACATAGTATTCAAGTATTCAACGAAACTGCAGACAGTTGTGTGGTTTGGAATCTGTTGTATGTCCTACCATGGCCTACAAGGCCGAAGCCCGAAGGTTTCATATTTAAAGTGTTTGTCAATGTCGAATTGTAAATCAAATTATTCATTGGACAAGTGTTATGTCTTATTTTATTACGCAAACTTATAGGTGTCTTAAAATAAACTAAGAAATGAGCAAATAGTATTGTGGAAAATGTCGATAATTTGCCGTAAGCTTTTTGATATTTCGATTTTAACAATTATCATTTACAAAAACTTAAAATAGAATCTTTCATTCGTAAAATTAAATATTTTTCTTATTCTTTCTAGTAAGTAAGTAGGTAACTATTTTGCAATGTCATACAATAATAAAATTTGAATGTCATTTGAAAACAAAGAAAAACTCTACATTTGATTAAGTCACTATACTACACACACTACACTACACTATAATACACTATATTGTGGTACTACACTATATGTATCTTAATCAGAAGTATTTTTTTAAATCTTTATTTATAGAGCTTTCATCATTTGTGATTATGTTGCTCTTCATCAGAAGTTAGACTGCACAATGACCTACCCACATATATGAAATTGTGTATGTACCTAACCTATGTACCTTCTTGATTAAATATCGTCGCATTCATTATAATCAATGAAAAGTACCAAGTACTTAATACCTACACTCGTGTGGAGTCCACACACACTCCATCTTAATTTATCTAAAATCTCATGCAAATTAGCATAGAGATGATAATCTTAAAATTGTAAGGTGTGTCCTGCCGAACCATTGACTGCATTTACTGATTAATGTCCGATTTGTTGAGCAATAGATTTAATGTGTTAGTCAAGTTGTGGTTTAGTTAAGCAATAACTGAGTGAGGTCGACAACACAAGCGTTCCGAAAATCAGGGTTAGGTTAGGCCGGCAAGATACAAGGTAACTTTTCTCTAGAAAAACTCTGACGATTTCTAAAAGATCCTAGTTTAAAAATATTATCACGTTGGTCCCTTACGATCTTAAGCTGATCTTTTGAAAACAGCACATTTCTGAGTTCTAATTTGAATTTGTAAAACAATTGACAACCATAATATTGAATGACATTGTCCAACCATGTTATTAAATAAATATAAGTAGGTACCCAAGCGTCCTAACATTTCTTGTAAGCAAATAATAATTACAATACTTATAATTGCCGTTAACTAGATATTATAATAATAAAAATAAAATACCTATAATAATACACCTGAAGAGGTAATTGAAGTCGTTTAATTTCATAGTTAGACCTTGATAAAATAAATCTAGGACATCTGATATAGGATTACAAAGTAGTATCTACTACTGTTTTGTAATTACTACTAACTGCTTATTGAGTGCTCCAATATCAGGATTAATAATTGTATTATCTTTGATACCTACAGAAGATATACACCTACGTACTCACTTAGGCAAACAAACAAACGCAGAAAACATTGTCAGGTTATTTCGTCAAATTTGTGTGCAATATCCTAATATAAGTCCTATGTAACAGATGATATGAGTATGAAAGGAGTGAGAGCTGGGACGACTAGTGATAGAAGAAGAAAACCTTGCCGACCCTACCTAAATGGGAAGATAATGATGACGATACTTAATACTACTATGTTCTAATTTGATATTATGAACTCTTTCCTAGATTATGGGTTGGAATGAAGAACCTTACTAACTTTAACAGACTCAAGTCAAGTGATAAGCCAAATTACTCACATTCCTCAGCTACATGTAAAAGCTTTAAACAGGTTATGTTTCCAATATTTCCCAATTAGTGTGGCAATTCACAGCCCTTTCATTAACAAAACATAAAATAACTGCTTTCACAAAACAGTTCGCGACATTAAATAAAAATCTTAATGGGAAGAAAATGCGGACCGACGACCTTGTAGACCGGCTCCGCTGCGTCTTCGGAGATCATCGATAAGGAATTAGAACATCACTAGCGATGGGACGTGACAAGTGCATCGATACCGTCACATTCGATAAGAAGGTATACTACAGTAGATAATGCAGGTAAAATACATAATTACCTACTATATGAAGCGATGTCAGAAAGCACTGCCCGTTGCGATGCCAATAAAAAGCATCTCAATGAAGTAACATGATGTCGTGTTAATTTAGCACGCTTGGCATCTGCCACTTTTTGCTGTAGAACTGTTAATAAGTATCCTCACCGCGATAATTATGGAGAAGCGATAATTATGGCGGGGTTTTGTGATAACGTATTATAAGTTTAGTAAGAGGTGATTAGTATGTGTTCACACTTTTACTTTGCATACGCGTTAAAAATACAAATAAAATCTTTGTACAATTACAACAAACAATTTTATCCATAATTTGTTAATAACAAATGTAGTAGGAATTTCTCTCGTCCCTGATAGTAGTTATGTCCAGGTTGATAGTGATTAGGAAATGCTTTCACAAAGACTCGGTTACGGACTAAGCAGAGCTAAGACATAGAAAGTGTCTTAAGTCTAAGTCTTAGCTCTGCTAGATGGATAACAGTTTAATTTGTGAACTTTTTTCTTGTAATCTTACTGACATGATTTTTATTCAAATCCAAATTCTTTACGAATTGTGCTCCAAATTCAAAAATCTGTTCCGAATTGATAAAACTAATTTTGTCAAATTGAAGTACGCATCAGGTCAATCGAACCTATCGATCGATACGCTGAACGGTCATCCCTAGCGAGTCCCGTTACAGAGAATCTCATTTGCAGTAACGGGCGCCCGCGCGTTTGGCCAATAGCAATATTACTGGACAGGCTGACGCGGTCTTCCTAAATACCTACTTATAGCCGGAAAAGCGGCTGTTTTATAGGTGAAACATAATAAAACACTGTGATAAAACTACAAATCATACGTAAGTACCAAAAATTTGGCTTTAGGTAAATAGAAAGATATTGGAAAAAGAGCCAAAGTTTGAAAAGATTTGGCAGTTTGACTTATAGAAAAAAAATACAAGGCTATTTCTATTTATAAAACTAGTTGGTAACACAACACACCGTTTGGCT
The DNA here is from genome assembly GCA_947086465.1 of Eupithecia exiguata. NCBI lineage: Eukaryota > Metazoa > Arthropoda > Insecta > Lepidoptera > Geometridae > Eupithecia > Eupithecia exiguata. The sequence continues at coordinate 14,117,945 of OX352228.1, read as the reverse complement.
ACCTACATTTGAAATGGTTATTCTATGGTTTCGTTTGGCACTGCGGATACGAAGTTCTGACATTATTTGCAAGTATTTGAATGATGTGTATTGGTGGCACCCTACTGGCATGGTCACGGATCTGGTTTACCATGACATAAATAACTAACCTATTATATCTGCAAGTGCTTGAGTGCTTGGTTCGTTTCAGTTTACCTACTGCCCGAGTCCTCAATAGGTACTTTCATTATTTATTTTGTCAATTAGAATAGTATTTTGAAAGATATACTATATACATATATATTATGTGTAATCTAATCATTCGTATCACAATCGTGTAAGGCCAGTTTATTTAAGTTATTTGATTCAGGCTGCCTTTTATTACGCTTTTAGGATCGAAACTCACGTCCATTAAATTTCCCCAAACAGCAAGTTGCTTTGAGGTTTACTGAACGTAAAGAAATTGCAAGAAGTTCCACGAAGCGGCCGGTTTCCAAACCTGTTAAAGAATGCAGCCCATGACGAGCCTCAAGAAATTGGTTTAACACTTCAAACTTACTGGCTTAATGCCGCAAACTTGCACGTGCGTATATTCATAACTAGTTTCTGCCCCGGCTTCGCACGTGTGTTTACATGGGAACTTTCTAAGGTAGATAATTTACATCCCATACGAACTGATTTATGGGATAAAAAGTATGGCCTATGTTTGATTCCAGTTCAAGAGACCTATGCAAAATTTCAACTCAATCTATTCAACCAGTATAGTTTTGGCGTAAATAAGCAACAAACCACCATTATCTGCACACTCAACTGTATTCGTGTTCTTTGACGAACTAATAACATGAAATAAAAATACGCATATGAAACACAACACCCACGCATAACCAAAACTCGAATCAATAATAGGAAGGAACCAGTTAAGGAAACGACAAACGACTCGCCGAAATTCTGGCGAGATGGTGTAACTGCGACTCGGCCTTGTGAATAAGCCTGTTTACACGAACACCGCTACCATGTGAACATGTTGAGAACAAGTGTTCGAGAACCGGATTCTCCGAAGTGTAGAGGATACCTTACTATGTGCTTTCACTGTTGTAGGTATTACGGAATTCGATAGGAACATACTTTACTAGTTTAAAGCAACATTTCAACAGCTAAGAGTAGTAAATCATAATATCACTAGTTTGTAATTTCAGAAAGGAAACGTTGAGGTAGGTATTTAGAATCCTAATTTGCTCCCTGCTCGCTGTCGGTAACAAAACCTAAAAATACAACTAAGGACAAGAAACTTTAAGTGAAAAAACAAATATTTGGACCTTGTAATGAATGCGTTGCAAAGTGTGATGATCACAGCGCAGCGACTAAGGCAAGGCAAGGGTCAACGAAGTGGAAAGGAATGTCCGACTGAACAAATGTTGACGGAAGATTTTTAGGTCTGATACAAGATTTGCAAATTAACGTGGTGGTTTATTCAAAATTCAAAAAAAATTCAATAACTTTATTTCTTTAGGCTTACAAAATAAGCACTTAGACAAGTCAAATTTTATACATAAACAGCTTAATAATAGTAATTATTATCAAATAAGAAACAAAATGTTATTGATTTTGTTCGCTTCAATTTTTTGTCCACTAGTGGAAGAAGCGAAAAATAAACCACTAGTAAGTGTATAACGCTTAAAAATTTAATACAATGTTATTCGCCTATCTAAGTCTAAATACAATGGGATTTAGATACAGGTCAATATTTATATAAAACTAAGCTTAAGATTGTTCTCCTATAATACTATTGTCGGTGCGGAACTGGGCGACATCTGGCCAAGCATTAACATCATTGATATAATCATCTATGGAGTAAAAGGCTTTCTTGATAAGATTTCGTTTAATGTACTGTTTAAATTTACGAATAGGGAGCTCAGTTGCTTCAGATGGAAGCTTATTATAGAAGCGTACGCAATTTCCCATAAATGATTTGCTTACCTTACGTAATCTATATGATGGAATGTGTAGCTTGTTCTTGTTTCTTGTATTTCTGTTGTGAACATCACATTTTTTCAAAAAGCTATCTTTATTTTTGTGCGTATACATTAGATTTTCATAGATGTATTGCGATATTACTGTCAAAATATTTATGTCTTTAAATAGATCCCTCAAAGAATTAGCGTTCTTTTTCGGAAATTTATTGACAAAACGCAAACACACTAGGATCTTTGATTTCGGATAAGCCTTTCTGATGATTCACTATTGAAATATTGCTGTTTGTTGTAAACACTAGAGATTGACATGGGAATTAAAATTCCACACAGCTTATAGCGAAGGCCGAATACGTGAACTAGCACAAGTCAAGGCTAATCGAGACCGGAGACCTCTTTACAAAAAACAGATTTAGTTAAATAAAAAGAAATCGAGCAATATTAACAGAAAGTGTTGGTTAATTTAATTTGAATGATTATTTATAAAATTGATAATATTTTAATGTAGGTTATTTACAGAAAATTACAATATACAATACAATAATAATTACAACTAATATTTTTCAATATAATTTAAAAAAATGTAGGTGCTATGCTTTTATATGTCATATTATATCTTTATTCATCAATTTGGGATATTATCCCGAATATTTACGTTCCCCCTATTAACGTTAAACATATTATAGAAGTCTGAAATAAATGGATAAAAGGCAGGAAATAGATAACAGTAGATTGTGTAAAAATGGTAAAACAATGGCTGTAACTGAACAAGCATGATCTCATTCTGACCAAACGTCTTGATCCCCATTTAAGAACATGCAAATACAATTAACGCACATACACATACACTCTTGAAGTAATGATAATGAACCTTAATGAATGACCTTCTGCACCATCAGCTAACGTTGTATTTTTGTGAGGTCAACTACATAAACTGTAAACTGTACACATAAATTGATAGGGGCCATAGGATATACTTATTGAGTAATAAATAAGAGGTACATAATGGCTCGACTTGTCGCCCCTGTAATATTTATCAAGAATCAGCTTTCAGAGAGAACCACACCCGAACAGCATTGGCTGAAATCAAGGGCCCATCTGCGTAAATTGCTGTTCTAGAATCTAGGTTGATGCTGGTTTGGGAGGCTTTTACAACCCAAGAGCCATTCTCATAAATAATTCGTACCTACCTTCGTAAGGATTATCATCGTTGTCAGGGTGCTGTGAGGGGCTGATCTGGCGGCACAGGTCCTCATACTCCGCCCAGTAAGCGGCCAGCGCCGCCGGGTCCGGAGCGTGGGCCTGCGTTAGCGCCATTCTCACTTCTGGAGACTCCTGGAGACAAACAAAATTTTCATTATGATATTTCAAATTAATGCTGAACATTTCACACCAGTGCTACCTTCTGCATCTCGGGTAGACCTGCGCCCTCTGCGTTAAAAAGATCTTCGTAAATTTGTTAAGTTTTGCTTTATGTACCTACTTCAAAAAAAACTCTAAATACTGTTTATTTCTGTAGGCTTACAAATTTGGCTCATATGTAAGTCAAATGTTAAACTAAATTGACGATGAAATAAATAGGTACCTAGTCTCTAAAGGAATTTCAGACTTAATTCAACTCCTAATGACGAATAAAGCCTTGCCATCGTCAGCATTCAATTAGTTCTGTCTAAATTCCTCTGCAGGCTATAAATAGTAAATAGTGTATCAATCCATCTGTATTTCGCAGTCGTGAGAAGCGTGACTTACAAAACCCATACAAATGAAACAAACTAACAAGTGTTCCGAACAAATGAATATCTGTTTCTGATTCTTATAATGATTAATCGCGGTTTAATGGGCATTCACAGCCCAAAAGTTAAACAATGAAATACGAGCAAGGAGCGCACTTTGCGAAATATGTCCATGTCTATTGCATTAGTCCTTTTAGAAGAGACAATGCTGTTCACATTGCAAAACTCTGTTTAAATTGAAAGATAAATATTTCTAGGTCATTATGAAATTTTCATTGAGGTAGGTACATATTTTGCATTTAAGCTGAGATTTAGTGGGTTATATCAATAATAATGCAAAGGTACATCAACATTGCTAATTTTATGATTATCTGATCATTAAAGATATGAACTACACAGAAATAAAAAAATACCAATAATTGGTGTAAAAAATAACATTGGTGTTATCTGTTCTTAATAGCCATAACAAAAAATAATCAAATAGAAACCAGTAGGTCATGTAAAAACAAATCTATAAGATGGATCACATCACAAAAACAAAATGTAAATTACGATACAAGGTCAAAACCGACCGCGCTTTGATCCTAAACAATTACACATGTTATCATAATGATTACATAGAGCTGTAATCAGAGATAATAATTCAGTAATACCGCATACCAGCCTCCGTATCTCCTATCTAGGTGATACCGGCTACCCGGATGAAAATACCTAGATTCCGGAATACCCGAGCAGCACGAGATGACAGAGATTTTAATAGCAGCGTGTCAATTAAAACGGTTTATCCAGAGAACACGTAAATTAATGGAAAATCATAGTATTCAACAGAACTGAGTTGTGCAGGAATTAAGTCATGAATAATAAATAAATACATACAGCGTAAACTCAAGGAAGGCAATCTATAGATACTTGAATCATAGATTGTCAAAAAAGTTAAATGAGATGTATTATTTCTTTAATTGAAACCTATATCAGGTTAGGTAGACGCAAACAGCCAACCAGGTGGGATGTTGATTTGCGAAAGACGGCTGGCAGATGCTGGATGCGTTAAGAATGAATGAATGAATGAACACTTTATTGTACAATAAAAATAAACATGAATAAATAATCTTATATCTAAAATAAACATGATACAGTACAAAAGGCGGCCTTATCGCTGAGAGCGATTTCTCCCAGGCAACCTTGGGATGGAAAAAAAAGAAGTTAAGCATTAAGCTGAAGACAGGGCGCTATGGCGCTCATTAGGGGAGGCCTATGTCCAACAATGGACTAATTTAGGCTGATGATGAGACCTAAACAACGCATGAACAAATTGCTTAATTAAGCGCTCGTTAAATCGTAGGTACAGCAATGTATCTCAGAACGATCTCCGTGTACAGCTATAAAAACCACACCTTGCCGCAACATCACCTACACTACACTATCAATGACGTCAGTGTGACCATTAGCAAATACTCACGAACGATAAGCCAAGGTTGACTACATCAGCTACTTGAAAGGCCTATGCATCGACAATTATAAAAATAATAATAATAATATAAGCCAATAATGAGCGTGATTGAAGCGATTGCGAATGATAAGAAAACAATAACAGTGCATGCATCTTTATCAGCAAATATGCGTGTTGTTCTGCAGATGCTTTGCGTTTGAATAGTGATTATAATTCTTAAATAATTCATATTGTTGTCGATCTATTGTCGAGTATTGCTTGTTGTTTCAACCAGTGCTGTATTTTTATTTTCTGGTACTTGGGTTTGTTTGTAACTAGTTGAAAACTTCTGTCTTATGTATTTCTCATCATAATTCTCATCAGAGTCATCAGTCTATGTTAGTCCACAGCTGGACACAGGACATAGTGACTAATATAATTATTTTTAATCATATTAGTTGCTCATAAAATAAATTAAATTCAAATAGGCCTTCCCTAATGAGCGCCAGAGCGCCCTGTCTTCAGTTTGACGCATCCAGCATCTGCCTGCAGTCTTTCGCAGGTCGTCATCCCGCCTGGCCAGAGGGCGTTCTACACTACGTTTACCAAGTGGTGGTCTCCACTCAAGAACACGTTTACCCCAGCGATTTATATTTCTTCTGCTGTGTGTCCATTTTGCAGCAGCTATAATTTTGGCTTGTGAAACCAAACCACATGTTCGTTCAAAAGACTTGCCGATACAATTACCGTTACATCATCCAATGCTCGTATCTCGTACCATTTATGCTCGAGCCATTCATTAATTTAATAAACCAGTTGGTGTCCCGCCCATTGAGCTTTGAAACCGCTTACGATTTTAAAATATAACGGCTTGATTTTACCTCAAAAGCTGTAATGTATACCAGCAAAAGTATACGCGTGTATGTCTCTTTTTTAGTCACTGTGTGTCTGTCTTTCTTTCTTTCTTTCAGTAAATATCCGATATTTCGAATCCGAGAAGTACAAATTACATAGGAACTTAAATAAAGTGTAGTTTTGTGTGCGCAATCGTAACAAGACATTACATTCTACTTTTCTAACTTTGTTTTAACCATGGAAAAATTAAGCATTCACATAAAGAAAATAAACAAAAGGACATTGCTATTGAAATAACTGCCCTTTTTCTAATTATTGAAACTATAGTACCTACCTACCTAGTTATATAAAACTTTTAGTCGAAACCGAGCCCACGCCACATAAGAAAAGAGAAGCACCAAACAAATCTAAACTTTCTACCACTTCGTCAAGATTTAGAAATAAACACGCTATCTGATGCCGGCGTGTGCGCAAGTAGGAGGCATCAGTTATTTATGGAGCTTTGTCCGCGTCCCAACAAAGCTAAGGCAAAAACTATGCGAGGCATCCTGTCTCGCTTCCGGAGCGACGATCAGGAACGGGATAACAGAGCAGCCCTGCTGATGAACGATATAAGCAACTGTAAAATCTCACTTTCTTAGGAAAACATATCTGTTGAGAGATTTATTTTTTTGTACATACGCCGTAGCATGTAGTTTTCAATACCGAGGAACTCTTCTCTATAAAAAGATATCATTTAAAAAAAGATTGAACATTTTACAGTTGTTTATATCATCGACATAACAGCTGGTGGGTACTTGGGTAGGTGTATTGTCCAGGAAAAAATCAATAAAAAAACAACAAACAAAAATCTATGCTATGATTGGTTAATAATTTTATCAGAACAGAAAATTCTGCTAATGAAAACCAATACAATACGCATACCATAGCATTATCGCTATACTGAAATCAATGACTTCTTATATTAAAAGAAGTCATAGATGTCCGCCCAGCAGCATTTAGTCACGTCCACGTCAACAAACACGCATCGATTACCATATAGTAGTGGAATTTCCGAGATCTTTATAATTAATGCAGCTTACGCAGGCAAGAAATACTTAGAAGGATAAATATTTTTCATCGATCGTCAAGATAAAGTCGGGGTTTACAATACCTACCGCAAATTATTGACTTCTATAATAAAATAAAATAAAAATCATTTATTTCAGACCACAGATGATCCATAGATACATGCACGATTTCAAAATTAAACAAAAATAAAATAACATAGGTACCTACCTATTACATAATGACAAGAATTAAATTCTTAATTTTTTTTTGATAAAAACCATTACTTTGACACTTTCTGTCTCATTTGACATTTTCTGTGACATTTGACATTGGCTGTCGGCAACGTATCATCAGCACCTAGTAGGTTTAGGTTTGAAAGGTGACTTCATCGATTGTTCTGTGCTATGCTTGAATAATATCGGTGCACGCGTTTTAGTTCGAACGCTACGAATGAGGATAGTTCGAAGTAAATTATCGGGAGTTTCGAATTATTGTAACATTAATAATAATCTATTATTTCAGTCCTCACAAGAAGTACAAACAAAGTTACTTAACTAGAGCCCATACAATAAATAACTGAGACTAACATTTATAAATTATCATGTCATTGACACTAGGTCGATGACGTAGTAACATTACCTCATCTGTGACGTGGTCGTAATAAAATAAATAAATAAATATTGCTGGACAATCCACACAGCATTATCTAGCCCCAAGCTAAGCAGAGTTTGTGTTATGGATAAGTAAGAGTGAATGATGTGTCGTCGAAAATAGGTACACCCTTCTAGATACTACGGACGGAGACGGAGGCCACATCGTCCGTCACTCACCATCAGGTGAGATCGTGGTCAAACGAAGGTCATTCATAGCAAAACAACAGATTTATTTATACAAATCGTAAATCTTATCGTGGTTAATGTATTTACCTACATTACAAATGTTAATATTGAATTATTGTCATTCTACGTGCGATACGGCTGTTGTTTTTCCGATAACTTTAAAAGGCAAGGATGTTTGAATGTGAACAAAGACATTAGAATCTTACTGCACGAGTAAATTATTATTCAAGAAGCGTTTATTTTCAATTAAGTATTTATTTCCTAGCTCCACTGCGTCACTTCATCTTATATGTGACCTGTAGGTATAGGTACCTTCTGCCGCATGCCGTGCCGGCTAAGAATACCCGCGTGGTGCCGGCTTAGAATTTGCATCACCCCAACTCTTCCCGTGGGTGTCGGAGGAGGCGACTAAGGCACATACACCGGGGGGCAGGTACCAGCGCCTCCACCGAACTGCGATCCCCAACCCGCATGCCCACCGTGGGGAGTTTCACGGCATGAGTGCCTCAATTTCCCTAAGCTAAAAAACTTCAGCGTTTATTCCATGAATCTCGACACCAAGAGCATCATTATGTTCCTCAAAAACGATTCGAAAAATAACTAAAACCGCTTAAAAAAAGAGTTTCAACGGATGTTGAATTTGAACCTTTTCTTATATGAAAAAGAGTCCGTATACGGACTCTGTCAACGAATTGGAAGCAACATTTTCACCTACCACAGCATCAAAAAATCTAAGTGCCAATTTAGTTCAAGTTACATTTTTTATAGCAAACACTGAATTGCACCTTCACAGTTACTATTTCATGACCAAGTCGACAACAAAAGCCTGATCGACCAAGTTGAAATAAAGTCATTCTTAACTACCTAATTGAATTGTAATGAATACCATTTGTTACAATTAAATTAGTTAAGAATTTGGTTTTGCTTAGAAATAAACTTTTTTATCACCATGCTTTAACTAAAGCGTTTACATTATGCGTTGATGAGTTTCCAAACGGAATTGTCCCCCTATCTCTGGATGTAGCGGCATCCCAATGATAATGTCTCGAATACCTCAAGTGGAATGTCTCTGATGTCACCGCAGTGAATCAGGGGATCTTATTTTGAGTTCCAATCCATTACTAACCTGCCACTGTGAATGCATTAAGTACCTAAATGGAAAGTGTATAGCGTTAATGGAAAATAAACATCTACCAAACTACTGAGTGAAGAAAGCTAATAAAGATAAAGAAAATGGACGTCATGGGCAAGCCAAGACACAATAATGTTCTGGAAAAGATTAAGATTTGAGTTCTGTGATTTGAACCGCGCAGGGACTCGCTATTCAATACCACTGCCTGCTCACTACCACTTCAGCTTACAAATTCCACGATCTATGTCGGTGATGGTGACTTTGGTTCATCTACGGATTTCCGGATTCTATCACGTAGAGAAACTCCAAGCCTAACTCTCTCCATAGCCCGCTGACTTATGTATAAGATTGAGTATCTACGCAAAAACATTCCAAAACGAAAACTGATATGATCGTAGTATACCAAACACGGTGAAGATTTCCGGCAATTTTTATGTTTTCGTTCAGACTGCAATAATCACTGTCGTAAATAGAGCGAAAGGCATCATCGATCATTTTCACAGATTTCTAGTATCTAGGAACCTTCGTTTTGAAATAAAGTATTAGGAATACGAATTAAATATTAAATGAAATTAAGACTAGGGAGATCAAACATTTTGTTTTATTAGCTAGGTACATCGAGCGTCTGTTGCAAACGGCGCGGCGGCTAGAATTGGTTCTAGCCGTTTGCAACAGGCGCTCGATAAGAAGGGTTCCAATCCAAGTTTGTCATTTGGTACCGGAACTTGCAGCAGAGTCTATGTTAGGAGAGCATTAATGACTGCGGCAGGATGATTGTGAAACGTTCTTACTGACTGACACTAGTTGGAACGAGAGGTGTTGGGCAACTGGAGTCGATGAACCTTTGATAAGGAATACCTACAATGAAATAGCTTTTGATAAGTTAGAAGGTACCCTTTATTTCAAATTGAATAGGCTCAGAAACTACTGGACTGAAAAATTCTTTCACCATTAGAAACATAGGTCCATTATCCCTGCTGATGAACATAGGCGAATAAATCTACCCGTGCGAAGCCGGGGTAAGCCGCTTGTTTCTTATAAGTATTTACAGACATGTATCTTGTTGGAGGCACGTTCAGGTAGGTACGTATATTATGTGTATGAGCAGGTAGATAATTTTCTACAAAAAACAAAATACAGATGAACAAATCGATAACGGGAAGTTTACCATAATAGCTACCAAAATAGTTTTTGATTTTTCCAATATTTCATAACAGTTTTGTGAATTTATTTACTATCTACTCAATATTAAAAAGAGGTAAAGTTTGTGAGTTTGTGAGATTGTAGGGGGTAATCTCTGGATCGACTGAACAGATTTTGAATATTATTTTACCTTTAAAAAACCACGCATGAAAGCGCGCGGACGAAGCCGCGGGCAGCAGATAGTGTGACATAATGTGGAAGCTCCTTTATAGGCCAAACGAAGCGCACTATTGCCTGCAGAGTGAAAAAGCACATAATACAAGCAATACGTAGGTACCTATCTATTTTTAGGATACATTTCATAACATTTTTTTTAAAACAAGTAATGGGTACGCTTCCGATGGATCAGTTGAGCTAACTATAGATTGTTTGCAACAGTCTGCAGTAACTCAACTGTTTCAATTGTAAATACTGGTTCTAATTTGTGTAATTTCTTATGTAAATAATTATAAAATGCTAATTTATTTGCAAAGCGACGAATTCTAGATGGAAATGGACGCATAATTAGTGTTACACAACCATTTACATAGTTTTAACATTAATGTGCGTTTGCGCACAATTTTTATAACGTAACAATTTAATGCCCATTGTTGTAGGTAACGAAATTAGTTCTTTATGTACGAGTATATTACTCATCGCAAATACATACAGCTGAACTCGTTACATTTATTACTACATTACAGTTTTATTCTATTCTATGGGTTGACGACATCGTCAAAGTCCCAGGGTATACTGGGGTGCGAGAAGCACAAGTGACAATGCAGAGGAGCTGGTAGCAACGCAGTGCGAGTTCACATTAGCTCGGACTGCCAGTTTTACCGGAACGAAAATAACATGAAACTGTTTAAAAGTTATATCGGGTCGCTCATGTGAACAGCGCTTTTGATAATACTGATATACATACATATGTAGGTATGTTGATGTTGGTATACGTATGTATATCAATAGCGCTGTTCACATTAGAGTAACCCGACATAATTTTTATACCTACAATTTAATATTATTCTGGTTCCGGTAGAACTGTCAAGCTCAACATCCTTTAATGGTTCTAAGGTTTTTATTTATTATACTCTGGGTAATTTCTAAGATTTTCCAAAGATTTTCGGGCCGACTAGATAAGATCACGTAGCTTAGTTGGAAAAAGAGCACCCCTGCGCTGAAGGGGAAGGTGCGGGTTCGAATCCCGTCGGGATCGTAAATTTTTGGGATTTATTAATTTTAATCCTTTAATGGTTCACTGCTGGACGCAGGCCTCCCCCTGGTAATCATACTCGGCAGTGGGTGGTCCCGGCCTAGAATGACGATGATGATGACCGCTGAACTGAATAATTAATTCAATTTAAATTGATACAAAGCGCCAGGGCCAATGTTAATAAATAATTTTACAACTTTAATCTGAGGTTGCACTTCATTTCAATCTTTTGCAATTCTGCATTTTAATTACACTTTCAAAATGCGAGCGCAAAGGAAATTATGAAACAGTTAGGTGTTTATAAAACGGCCATGTTCTATATTATATTAATATTTTTTTAATTGCCTGTTATCAGGAAAGTTCCATGAAAAGTAGGGGTCCTGTTCATTTATTTGCAAACAAAAACTAACGTATTCTTATTTTCTGTAAAGAGGTCTCAGAGTTTCTCTTAATTCTAAAGAGCGCTTTTAAATATCAAGACTTAGCTACAACAAAAGTAAAAGGCATCATCGCCAGCCTGCTAGTAGCAAGAGAATTTATTCTGCCTTTTCGGTACAGCATCAAAGGACCACACAGTAACCCAACTGGCAATTTTTCCAAGACCCAATAATTTTTTTACCCAATAAATCTTCAAAACTGTCATGACGTTAAAAATCATTGAAGAAAGGCAGGAGTGGCACCTGCAATCACCTTTCGTCTCCGCCCCGTAATCGATTATGACCTTTACAGTATCGCAATCGTTGTACATGACTCGGTGCTGACTTGATTGAGCTAGTGGGTAAGGTACCTGTGAAACAACCGTGGTTGTAACTTGGTACAACCGATTGAAACGGTGAAAAGCAGGTTACGCACGATGCGGTGCTATTTCGAGTTTTAGAGGTTATTGAATGTTTAGGTAACGATTAATATTACTTAAGGGATATTAATTTTTTATGTTGTCAGAGGCCCTAGTACGACTTGTACGTTTTATCTTTCGAATACTTCCATCGATTTAAAGTCCTTCCTATACCTAGTGCCTTGTAGCGCCCCTTCCGGATCGAGAGGAACTACTTATCGTAGTATGACACGATCCAATCGTTTCTTACAAGGTCAATGATAGTTTTCGAATGATTATGAGTGATTTGTTGCACTTTGACATGACATCGGCAGTCATGTTTGCGGCATTGATGTTATATAAGTAAGTAGATAGAGCACCTCCAACATAGCTTGGTCACAGAAATGCCTTCAATTGGTGCTTCAAGTTAATTATAAACACACGGGAAAACATTTCATTAAGTACTTACACCGAATCTAAGTATTTCCTTTGCGTCCTATGAGCGTACAAAGTCTAACCCAAACACGTTAATCATAGAGGTTAAACACGCTCACTTAGCAATTCTCTTGATTTCGAAGATAAAACGATTCTATGTAGGCATATATGAGTTGACAAACATAACAACAACTTCAGTGCTTTCACGCATAGCATAGCACTAATACGAATAGGAAAATGTAACTTATTTATCGCATTTTTTTGGCTACACTTGCGATTGTGTCTACTTTCATTCTAAACATTTTTCGTGGAACACATCAATGGTTTTCGATTACGTTTATCGAATGTTTTTTGTATTAACTCAGAGTATGGCCTCGGGTAGCTTATGTTTAAATATATTTGTTGAATGTTGAACTGCCAACTAAAATAACAAGAAAAGAAACGGACGAAAACGATTAAGAGGTACAGAAAACTTTGTCATAACAAGCTAACATAATTTGCGTCTACTAGAGAAATTTAGGTTTTTGGAAATTTTAGGAAGAATTTTTCGAACCAAATATCTTCGAACTGACAGAGACCATTGAATATTATTATCGCGTAGATGTACCTATGTTCATGCAAGTGCATGGTGAGTATAGGAGAGTGCTGACCATCGCGGCATAGAGTCACGTCTGCGGGACGATGAACGCCAAGTGCCAGCCCGTTACGTTTCTCAGAAAGGATGGAACTGCAACTGGTTAACTCAATGACTGTCATCATAGACTTGTCGTAAAAAGTGGGGGATTTCCTAACTATAGTGGTCAATGAAGATTTTGAACTGATAGGTACCTTCAGTTAAAGACGAGAAAAATCAGCTCCTTCATGATAAGAAAAGATGTAGCAGTGACGTTTTCGAATGCCTAAAGATAAGACAATCCAACAGCATATGTAAGTTATGTACCAACTGTTTCATGTTCGACGGATACGATATTAAATAAACTTTCTAGGTGTATATACTTATGTACTCGGTAAATACGTGATAATTTTTGTCTTAGATAAACTTGTCGTAGAGAAAGAAAACGAGGATAAGAAGAAAAGGCAATAAAACAATAATGGTCAAATAATGGTCAAAGGTCTGGTTCTGTTAAAAATAACTCTACATAAAGGTTGGACCTTAGAATTTTATTATTTTTTATGTCCAGTTTTGGCCTTATACTAGGCTTTAGCTATCATTATTGAATCATAGATCTAACGAAACAATAACGAAGATAGGGTCAAAACAAAACCTTGGCAAAGAAACGTAGAACAATTGGTGAAGAAATAAATCGATGGCTCTATAAAATCTGATCTGATGCGAACGCTATTCAGAAAGGTGTTCAGCAATGCTTGCAGGGACTCCTCGTTAGATCGGCCCTGTGCCAATAAGGCTCGACCGATGGGACTTATTTTCGCAATGCCTCGGTCCATTAGCGCCGCATTGTCTGTACTCACCACATTACTTGGAACCATTGCAACACTCAACCTTACTCTCAGCAGAATAGCCAATAGCTATAGCTATAGGAATGCTTCAGTCTATTTGTCTCGAAACAATGGTCAAGGAATAAACAGCAGTTAATAGTGACGCAACGCGCGTGCCCAATCAGGTGCTATCGTGTGTGCGATAGCGGCTTGGTGCCGGATACCAACCTTTATCTATACTTGGTACTACAATTTTCTTTGATTTGTCTGAGGTGAACCGCAAAAATTTACAGTTTCCAATCCGACGAGATCGCCAATTGTTTTACTGGGGAACACGTTTATTTGCCAAGGTTTTGTTTTGACCCGTATCTACGTTATTGTTTCTTGAGATCTATGAATCAATAATGATATGCTGCATAAGGCCAAAAATGGCCATAAAAATATTCTGAAAATGTTAAAAATAACTCTACATAAAGGTTGGACTTATGTAGAGTTATTTTTAACCTAACCAAACCTTTTTCGGTAGATTAGGTCCTACTACTTTTAGTGCTTTCTTTTTTTGTTTTATTCACTTTCTTCTTTTCTCCATTTTCCGTCTTTTTGACAAGTGTTGCTGAAGCAAAAATTATCACGTATTTACTGACTACCTACGTCGTACATTACACGATACAAATGTAATGTAATGTAATTTGTAATGCTAATGATACAATAGGCTATCAAATCACAAATTAAAAAAAACACAATAGTTCTTAAATAACGAAACTTCCTATGTATTTAGGTAATAGTTTCAGCCCGCGGCTTCACTTGCATTGTGTCTATGGAAACGTTCGGAGGTTATTCCTACTCCATGGGAACTGATTTATGAGATAAAAAGTTCCTGCAGTTGATGTTTGATTCCAGGTTTAGACCTACATCTATGCAAAATTTCAGTCCGTTCCGTTCAGTATACATTTCCATCCAAACTTTCGCATTTAAAATAATAATTAATTCATGTAATTAGATATTCACTTCAACTCAACTGCAAAGAATGACAAATCTGTTTACGATTCCGGTAGTGAGTCTAACTCCTCGTGATTTCATAACAAGATTGAAGTGTGAGACTGCTGCGCCTCCATTCATATCATATTTTTATAAACAAATCTTCAATTTTAAAATCTAAATATACCACATCATCGTCACAAGGAAAATCGTAACACTCAATCTCAACATAAGTGCCTAATAAATGTAACAAACGATAGCTAAGAATTTGCCTAGAAACTTGATACAAACTCATTTAGAGCTACAAGTCATCTTTACATCATAGCTGCCACAAACACTGCATAAAAGTTATCTTTCGTCGACGTAAAGATTAAGATGAAATTATAAGATCCCATTTATAAGATTCTAACAGAAAAACTGCCTAAATCTGTAAATCATTGACTGATTCAATGATTTGAGAAAGCAAGCATGAATCATTAGCAAGTCAAGCCATCTACGTTGATGAAGAAAACATTATCGATTGTAACGGTACTACGAGTAGATAAAATAATTCATCAGTCGACGTAATTAGTGCAGATACCGGAGATATTACACTTAGAGAAAACACAAGAACATGAAATGTACCGATATGTTACAAGTGACAGTGCACACGCAATGCTAAATATACATAAATAGGTGACTGGAACACGACGAAAGAAATGAAATGGACCACGCGACGAGCATAGTGGCTCTCGGAAGACACGCTACATTTAATGATAAGATAGGTCAAATGAAGAACTTTTGTTATAAATATTTTTAATACAGAGTAGGTACCTATTAATGTAATTGGTTTTATATGTAGAAGGGAAAAAATAGTATGCATGTGTGAAGAATTAAAATGCATATTATTTTAAAAATAGGTAATTGGAGCAAATCTTGTAAACGCATTGTGGTAAGCGAACTTTAGAGTACAGTAAAACCAAAAACAATACGTAATAAACTTACAAAAGGTACTTAAAAACTTATGTAATATCTAAATGACTCGCCAAGGAGGTTAAAAATAATGCTACACCTTCACATAAGGTGAGAAGGTCTAACTAAGAAATATTAGGAGAAAAACATATCGCCACACATGAAAAAAATAGACATGTTGTCATACACATTCAATGACGTAGAGGTATCTAAAAATATACGAATATAACATAGGTCACGAGTAAAAATTACTAAAACGAACAATATACCTACTTCGACAACACTACAACTTTAAATAACTTGTTTTAATATGAATTCAAGAACACCAGATGAAAATTATAATAAATTACTGAGCAATAAAAGGTTGGCAGTCAACATAACCGCTAATTTGTTGGATAGGTCAACATCTGCCCTTTGTGGCAATTTAAGAATTGTACACCTGTTTTAAACTACGTGCCAGACATTGAACTAAACTAGGTAATAATGAATAGGTTAAGTAACCACCCACTGACATGTCAAATTAGGAGGTTAGCGATGGCTCAAATGAAATAGGAATATATCATACTATTGAAAATGTGATTGTAAGAGACGGTGGTAAAAAGTAGTAGTCAAAGTATAGTGCGTCTAAAACAAGTGCAAACCTATTTTTACTTCTGTAACGAATAATGTTTATGACATAGGATTTTAAATACAGTTTTGTACGCAAAAAGTTTTATACAGACGTCAGATAACCTGCATAGCCGCGAGCAAAAGCTAGTGTTTCTAGCTGTAGATTGTTTGTAACAGTCTGCGGTTAGCTCAATTGTTTCAATTGTTAATACTTATTCTTATTTGTTACTTAGATTTGATTGTAATTTTATTAGTTAACGAAGATTACCTTACCTTACTTTAGTGATATGTTATAAAATTTCAGACGGTAAGTTTGTTTATATTATCAGTAGGCAGGTAATAAATTGGCCACCTGTAGCTTAGCAATAATCTTGATCTAGTTTTATTTTCTACGTAACCTACGTTTGTCAAGATAACGATGTAGGTAGGCACCTACTCGCACGTTGTACCTAATAGGAAAATAATCATAATGTAGATAAAAAATGGCGCACAACGCAAAACTCAAAAATGTGTAAATATTGAAATAAGTGAAGATAAAAATGCAGAAATTACAACAGCCGTTAAATTTCACGAGAAATTGTTACCGAATGATGCGAATAATGATAGTAACGTAATTTTTAACGTTCACTGACGAGTTATGAAAGACAAACGGCACCGGAATCTTACCGAACGTTATATCAGTGAAATTATTATCAAATTGAAAGTAAACAGAGATATTTTATAGTCACGCCATTGATATTAAAGCAGATAGATATTAGGTATGAAACTTTAAATTAGGTACTGAAAGATAAACAAACCTTATTTTATAAACAAAACATGAATGAATAAACAAAGAGTGGAAAATAACGATGGCTGTTGATTGATATGTTCATAGCTAGTTCTAAATAGACTATCAAGTAGTTTACAAGGTAGGTGCTAGGGATCTCATGAACTGCAAAGATACTAACCAACTTCAGCATCCGGACTCGCCGCTCGTACTATCGCAACATAAAAAACCTTCTGAACAGTTCTAATTGAACCATCAAGCGGGCACAGACACACACTCACTTTTACCCAACTAATTATTGCCGGGGAGCATTCGGATCGCGAGACGAGAGTTTGTGGTGTGTGTCCCGCCACGCGTGCAGTAGCAGGGAACCTGCCTCGCCCACGACAGGACACTTCACTATATTAATCGATTAGTCGGTATTCGATTTAGTTTCTATATTGGTTGTAATAATCACACGAACTTCGAAAATGTTAGTTGCGCGCGATCTCGATAAAGTGCTTTAGAAAATTATCATGACGGGCGACAACGTTCGCGGCTGGCGCGGCACTGGCGGGCGGCACTGACTGACTGACTGCCTGATGCGACGAGCGACGCGACGACGCGGCGACGACGACGCGACGGCGAGAAATCGAGAATGGAAGGCTCCGTGCGTGTCGTGCCTCTCGCTCGCCGTCCGCGTCGCATACACAGCCTTTCCAATCTTGAAGCCCTCCAGATGATTTCTGTTGCTTACACGCACCCGGTTTTTTGTCATCACTCCAAGTAGACAATACATCGACGGGATAACAATAACCAAGTTTCAGAGAGTCATTTCAAACTCGGGCGAGGCTATACGTTACGACTCAACAGCGGTGTTTTATCTTTTATATAGAAAAAAACTTTCGGAAGATTAGCGCTGGCGATAGGCATTTCAGTAGAAAAATTCAAAATAATCTTTAGAACTTTAACCAGAACAATAGAGTTTAAAGTGATACTGATAACAATTGGGTATTGCAAAATGAGCGCGGGCGATAACCACAGAATGAATGGGATAGAACATAGAACCAATGTAACACTTGAACTGACAATGATTCATGGTCTCAGTTGTAAAAACAAGTGGTTAGAAGTACATTGAGTTGATTTGAATGGTCCGCCTGTTGTAATTGACTTTATTGATACAGAAAATTTAATGGTAATTGAAAACGTATTGGAAATTCGACTAAAATAAATTGATGATTGAATAGAATGTTGATTTGGTCGTGGCCACGTTCAATTCGAAGGCACATACCTATCTTATGAAACGGTTAAAATTTAATTATTGTCTGCTATTAAAAATAGAGGTCCCGCGTAGATTGTTTTAGTTTCTACCAATTAGATTTAAAGTTCTAGTGTTACGTCCGTCTAGCTTTGAGTTAATATGCCAGAATCAGGAAGTACCTACAAGCGGATGAAATTATCAGCGCTTATCTGATCGAGTGGATGAGACTGACGAGAGAGTGGAAAACCACAGACGTACCTTGATAAAATGACTAAAGATTGGTTTTGTCTTTGCATTATTCTGGAATCTGGTATCTAAACATATTGTTGTGCTCTGGGCACAGCAAAGTTATTGTAGACCTAAACAGCACCAACCTTTAGCTTAGGTTTGATAGTTCGCCACCTATGAAAATACACATTCGATTTTCAGCTCAGATAGCCCAGCTTGGGATTAAAGCATTGCCCCCTAAATATGAGCGAATAAGGCGGTTATTAGGTCTCGGTCCAGCAGAGGACTGGTATAGACTGGTGTTGTTGTCTCAGGTGCTTCTATTACTCTAGCGGCAACCAAGCAATAAAATTATAAGGGCCTTTTTTTTTATATTATCCTGAGGGAAATGCGCACGCATATCGTACAGCCACGGGGAGGCAGTACGATTATGTGGGACTTCAACCCACTAAAACCCTCAGGGCGTTTATTAATATAATATAATATTAATATAGTATAATTATGAGGGCCTAGGAGGGAGCATAACTCCGATCTAAGACAGGAGCTCAAAAGTTTCAGGAAAACCAAGTGCTCAAATAGAAAAAGACAAACAAAGGTCACCAACCTAACAATTCCATGTAGTAATTTTTGTGAACGGGTATAATGACTCAACTTATAGTTTTTATTCTGTGGCAGTAATTGATTCTGAGAATAAATAACTGAGGGCAAAAGCTATTAAAAGCAGTGTGATTGGATTAAGGAATTTTCCTTGAGATATTATGTGGACCAACAGTCGTTATTCCGAGGGTCCAGCACGTTCCGAACCACTCCTAAACACTGTCATAAAGTTGATTCAGACTAAAAATTATAAATAAATAATGCTGGACCATTCACACGGCATTCTAGCCCCAAGCTAAGCAGAGCTTGTGTTATGGGTACTAGATAACTGTTATTCATAGTATTAATACATACGTAGATATTTTTTATAATACATAGAAAACGACCAGAACAAATATCTGCAGATCGTACACACATTTGTCCCGAGGCGGGAACAAATCTTTAGAGCAGAAAATTTGTTCTTTTTTTTAGTCAACCCACTTTGATTGAACTCAAAAATTATTATAATTGCTTCGTAAACACGCCTCATGAACTTTCAACAATCAGTTAAAACAGACAGACATTTAAAAGAAGATTGCTAATGAAAGGGAAATTCTATGCATATTCAAAAGGAGATAAAATTATACTTAATAGCTCGTCAGACGAGCTAAATTATACTCCGGCCAGACTGAACTAGCTTGCGACTTTTTGTTTCTTTTAGCACAAATTTTTCTGGTTAATCTCCCAACATCATTCGATTTTCTTTGTTTAAAATCTTGAAATGTATTGTCCTGATTGCTTTTAATTCCATAAGAAGATAGCAATATAAGATTTTCTTTAAAAAATAGACTACATTATGAATACTTACCGAATTTGAAAAATATCCTATAAAATTTTCTAATAACTAGATTTAGATTAAGTATACCTGGGTGGGATTCAAGAATGTAAATGATGACGAAGGATCTTCCTGAAGAAGTATTCCGCTTATTATAATGACGTAATATGGACGCAATGAACTCCATGAAATCTGAAAGCATCCTTTGAACTCTGGATACCCGTAAACAGCATTGTGAGACGTCCGGCAAAACACTGATTGCCGTGTAGAGGTAGATAAACCATCTCGCATCCGGCCATTCATCGATGTTATTGTTATGGACATCGCTAAAGACAATCGCATTATTCGAATTTCAAAGTGCTGATGACTTTTGCTATTTATTTATTGTTCACCGTTTCCAGCCCGTATCTCAGTTGTTGAAACCATCAAGAAAGTAGTATGAACAAGTAGTATGAAACTTCGGATGACCACGTCATCTGAATCTCTCTATCAAATACATCTAATTATTACGAGTTAAACCCCATAATTGAATGAAAATCTTTGTGCTGTGCGGGAGCGGTGTACCTCTGATCGATCAGTGATAAGATAACATAACCTTTAGTCTAAGTATTTTATTTAGAAGTTTCAAGATTTCCAATTTCCTTTTTAGGGTTTCAAGATCGGTTTCGCCCTTATGGTCTCGCTCTGTCCGTCCCAAGTCTTTCTTGAATATCTCAGTAACTGCTGCAGTTATAAACTTGAAACTTGAAATAACAATACATTTCGTGCGCCATTACTGACTTAAAGACAAAATAAATAAATAAATGCAAAATCAAGCAATATTTTCAGTACAAATTATGATGTTGAAATTTCAAAATGGGGGCAAATGGTGTATCAAATAAAAGGTATTACACATTTCGAAATTTCTGTAGAATTCATACTTTTCGAAATATTTTGAAAAAAGTCGAAAAATTTACCGTTCCCTCCCTAACTCCGAAGTTTGCGGAGCGATCCATGTACTGTAATAATTACCCTTTTTGAAAACTGGGCAAAAAGGGGGGGGGAGTTTTTTCGAAAGGGGGGGTGGGGCTACCTGCCCAAGTTTCAAATGGAAGGTATCAATTGGTATATTTCAAAATAGTTTTTGAAATACCTGTTGGTTTCATACTATTTGAAATAATTTAAAAATTAAAAAGTCGAAAAATTTACAATCAAAAGCAAAAGTTTCTAACCGGTACCTTTAGTATATTTGTATTATTGGCAAATGTTGGAAACCCTTGGCGAACAAGTTACACTCGCACTTGACGTACTTGTGTTTATTGAAGAATCACAAAATATAGAGAACCAGTAAATAAATTATGCCATTTATCGATTTTAATAAAACACCTGTAAAAGTCGAGCACTTCTAGATCTCGACCACTGGGTCGATAGAATTGAAATAAACATTTTATGGGTCAATGACAATAAACTAGATGTAAACAATCCACAATACCCTAGAAGGCAGCATCGGTACTATGTAGGTACATAATATGTAAGTATTTTGTTCTACTTACATACAAACATACCTACAATTTAGCTACAATTATCTGCTGACCATAATTTACGGAATTGTGATTTTGTGGTATCGTTATTGCTGATGGGCCATTTTCAGAGAAGAAATATTTGAGGTTTCTAGGCCAACGAATGTTATTGAGACAACAAAACCGTCATCGTTACCAAAATTAAACCAAACACAAAAAAGAATATTTGTATCACTCAATGATTATGAATACCTAATGAAGTGGAGTCCGATTTTGTCGGAATTTAATTGGAGTTTTTACTAGTCGGTCGAAAATGTTCAAAAACTCGAAAACCGTGCGAGACTTTTACTGGGTTCCTTATTTTGAGAACAGATATGATGCCCCCTACTCATAGGTAAAGGATTGGCCACTCTTTTATGACACACATTTATACAAGGTGTGTATCTTTTTCTCTTTATCATCTGACTAAAAATATATTACTAATTTTACTTCTACTGCAATGAGGATCAATCAAGAAGTGATAATGCATAATGTAGATACATTTTATTTGATTTGGTCGTGTTCTTGGTGGCAGACAGACTCGTCTTAACAAGGTTGCGTGCATTGTTTAGAGTGATCAATTTCATTTAAGTATCTAGTTGTGATAAAGGTATTTCAACCTTTCTCTTGTCAGTGCACAAGTCCACACGAAAATGTAATAAATTCAGTGCATCAACGCTTTCTGATCAGGCGTCAGGAGTAAATCACATCACGTCTCATTTCTAGGAAGGAATTCGGAGATATCGACCAAATCTCGGCATTTTTTACTTTTACTAGACTCTTAACTTGTTTGAGTACCTATTTATGTTGGTCGTCCACGGAGTGTTGCCAAATACCTTTTTGACTGGCTAACTAGCCAAGTTTGTTCAAATATGGTGTTTCATTCATTAGATATGGGGAGTATTCTGGGGATTTAATTTTTTATGACTACATAAGTAAAAATGCGACATTTTGACAGTGCATTAAACTAAACATAGTATCTATAGCCAAAACTATAATAATTACCTGAGTACTAGTTGGTACCAAAAACTAAAGTAGCATAGCAATTCATAGCACCCAGAGTTACATAAAATATTGTAATGCTATTATGCACATGCCTCGCTTATTAATGTGATATAACGTAACGCTAATTAGCTGCTACACATAATAACGATCATGTCATGCTTACCTACTCTTTCCGGAGACGGTACTGGGATTGCTGATGTTTGGCAAAATAAAGATTTAAAACGAGATATTAAAAATGGGATGATAACTGATGTGATGACGATGCTTGTTATGGATGTGAATGTGAATGGATTTTATGGGAAGAGTACGAAACACTTTACTAAAGAAACGATGAATGGTTGTGTAAAAGGTGACATGTAAGAAAGGAGTGCGTACGCACGAGTTACGACTCATAAAAGAAAAAGACATGTGCCGACCCCACCTAGAGTGGAGAGCAGGAACAAGAAGAAGAAGTGAACGTGGCTGTTGAAATAGATCCTGATGGGTGAAGTCGCTATGGACTGGACTTTACTATCTACCCGTAGTAGCTTTGGCAAATTGTACTCAGCTCCCATTTATTTAAAATTCAAAACCTTACAGACTATGACAATGTGACGGAAATCTAGCCTGTTACGTTACGAGCGCTTTAAATTATAAGAAGATGGCAGAGAAAATGCCGGCGTGTCTACCTGCTAGGAGATGGCGGTGAAAGAAACGAAGAGACATACGAAAGAGGTCTATCTCTTTAGATCTCTAGTTGAAACTTTGTGTGCGCGAATCCCTCACAAAACTTCTACTGGTTCTGGTTGAACCACTGCCGGCCTATTAAAATAGTTTCGGGAGACTAGAAAAACATTGTGATCAGTTTACTCAGCTTGTTGACAAGAGCTAAGAATTTACAGTTAAGGAAGAAGGAGGTCATGTCAAAGAAGAGCTCTTCGGGGCAACCATGAGTATGCCTGACTGTACTACATAATACCGGAAGTCAAAATACCCGAACGGTATCCACTTATCCGGAAAGAACAGGAAACCGATGTATCGGTATGAAACGCAAAAAAAAATACTCACCATTTTTAGCCCAGGCCTAATGATATTTACATTATACCAAAAACAACGTCTGGCAGTAACACCTCGCCTTGACCTCAAGTTCACGAGCGCACACCTCACACAATGCAGCGCCGCCAGCGCCGCTCGTTATGGAAATCGGAGCTAATCCGTTACGGCCGTGCGTGCGAGTATGGTTCATTGAGAGAATTCAATGGTTCATTTGCCATATTTGAACGTCGAATGGTACAAGTCAATTTGTATATAAGTTTATGGAAAAGGTTCCTTTTTTACGTCGACGGACGGCCATTTCCTTTTCGACCTGACCAATAGGCTATTTGACTACATTGAAAACAAGTTGCAAATAGTTTTCATTCCAGTCAGTGACAACGTAACAAAGCGTAATTTTATTAAAAAATATGCTTATTTTAGGTAAAAATGGCTGTTACGCTCGGATACCACCGAAACAGATGAGAGATGATGTTAAATTAAAACAATCATTCGATGCTCAGGGGTTTTCGATTTGGCTAAAACTCTCACGACACGACATTTCGGAGGATGGTGTCTTATATTATGGGCAATAATGGTTAAATGAAAGGAAAACAAACGTGATAGATCAAAAACGAGCAAAATTACTTCTCCACTAATCAAAGGTTCGAGTTTCATACTTGGGTACATCTACTTGGGTTAGTGGTGAATCTAGGTACGAAACTTGACGGCAATAAAAAGGTTCGAGAATATTTGTTCTGCTTTTTATTTCCTTGGTCATTTATGCCATCTCTCGAGTTACTTCGAACTAATAGCCACAGATTAAAATAGTTTTATGCCAAATCAAAAACCCCTAGTTAATTCCGACTACGTAATCAGTGACGCTATTTTGACAAGATGCTATATTTAGCATTAACATCTCGGCGTCGCTGTGGTAGACACCGCTCCTTAGTACTCACACATTCTGTTTTCAGGGCTCGCCAGGAAGTCAGGATGCTGTCGGTTTTCTTCAAACTACTTCCTTTCTCGTCCTGGAACAACGAAGGGATTATGAAGAACGTCGTCGCTTCGTTTGATTTGTAAAATGTAATTAGATTTTGGTGTTTGGGTGGATTTATTTATCTCTTAGGTGACCTAACAGTCATAACTAAGAATATTGACCGTTGTACAAATACACTTTCTGATTTTCCCGAATTTTTCATATTGATTACAAGTTAATTTTCGGTGTATTTTAATTAACAAACATGTTGAAATTTGTAATCACCTAATTAATTTCATAATACGTGTTGTGAATAAATAACCCAAACACTGTAACTTATGTAATGAAATGAAATAATAATCAAATAAAAACCAAATAAACTTTATTTGCGCGTTTACTCAAAACACACTTTTTCAACTTACAGTGTATTGGATTTACATGCGAAGCAATGATATCATGCAATGAAGTAGGTAGTTATTATAATTATTAGGTACCTACGTACGTACCTAGTCCTACCTAGTGCGCGTCGATTGTTACCTTGATATTTAATTAACACAATGACTCAGTTCACCCATATCCAAAACAAACAGAACTTCAATAGGAAGTTGTTGCAGGAAGCACTGCGCTGACACAATTCGAGGCACCGCGTCTCGGCGCAATACAATTTGCTACCGCTACCGCCATGTGCCAAGGTGGAGTGATAACACTTTATTAGTCGCTAGTGTGCGGATGTTGAGCCCTTGACAGGATTCTAATTGAGTTGATATTCTTTATCATGGTAGGTATAAATAAAACGAAGGATACTTTAGGATACTTTTCAAGCTAAAATTAAACCGTTCATCAATTCTTCGTGGATCACGTTAGAGAATCTCAATTGTGACAAAAATAGAACCACATGAGAAGATTCTTGCAAAAAAATTGGGACTGTGATTTAATTGTAATTGTTTAGTAGGTAATGTATTATTTTAGACCTTATGAATAATAAGACAATTGACTCTTGTAATCCATTTAGTTCTTAATTGTTTCTGAATAAATTTATTTATTTATTTAATTGTACAACACGAGTAGGTATTTATTGAATTCAGTCTCTTCCCCATCAAGTTATTCATAATTATGCCTTTCTTGGGAAGAAAGGTGTTCCTGTTATTTTCTTGATTTTTGAGGCCACATTATCTCTAATGTGGCTTCTCACCCTAGATAGTAATACGTACCTACCTACCTACCTACATCATTTCTAGACAAGGTGCTATGGTGCTCATTAGTGGAGGCCGCCTATGTCCAGCAGTGGACTGGAATAGGCTGATGATGATGACTGCTCGTAGCGCTGTCGTTATCGGTATACGCGCGAGGCCGCACTCGCGCCGAATGCTAAAATCTAGAAAGTGCCGTGAAAGCGCCACCGCTACTGATGCGCGCGCGCACGGATTAGCACCGCACAGGTAAACTATTGATTTACTTTATGACTTACTTTTACTCTAAAGCAGTACAAAGCAGTATAGTACCTCCATGTTCTGCGTAGACTTCTTGTGGCATGGGTAATGGCCATTAATTGTAATGCTCTATTTAAAGGTTAGTAATTATTAAGCCGTGTGGTGCCAGCTTAGACTTTGCACCACCCCAACTCTTCCCGTGGGTGTCGCACGAGGCGACTAAGAGACTTACACCGGGGGGCGGGCAGCAGCGCCTCTTGCAGAATCGATCTACCACCGAACAGCGATAATAATAATAATAATAATCATTTATTTCAGACTATAGAACAGTTACAGATCTTATTTTAACTTATTCTACGGTCAGCGATCTCCAACCTGCATGCCCAGCGTGGGGATTGTGTTCAACTCTGATTTCTTTTTAATTTATGCACAAAAATAACCTCTGCCAGTTGCTTTGCTTTGTTTTCTTTTCATCATCATCATTATTTCAGCGTGTTCAAGTACCTACTGCTACGTTTCATAACGCGTTGAAATAAGATAACTTTGTAAATCACTAGGTATCATTTTATGATTTGAAGATTTATCTATATGATTGATTGTCACCGTCTGCATACGAGTGATCCGCTTTCACAATTGTGGAAAAACCAACCCGAAATCATTGAAAACTGAAGAAATATTTGTAAATAGCAGGTACTTCAAAATCCGCATCTCATCATATATAAACACTATTTACCATCTCTTTTAATACAGTAATAATCGTCTTACCAAGTGTAGTAAGTGGGTCTCCACATGCTGGAGACCAAAATATGCAATAAGTACTTAATAACACTAATAATGAAAATGTGATACTTTGGATGGATGTATGTTTGTTAATTTTATTAAATTCATGGGCCTTATGTTTATGTTTTATAAATTTGCATAAAATATTAACATTAGTGACCGTTACATCCAAATCGAGCCGCTACTCTACACGTGAACGAATTCACAAAACATAACTGCGCTTCGATTATTGTCGTTTGCATTAGGGACAATGGCCAGATGTATGGACTGACCACTTTCAAGTTCACGCTCTGTTTAGGAAGTTCGAGGCTTTTTAGGTAACCACTACTTTGCTGTTATTATAAATGGTGCATGTAGAGTTGCCCACCGTTCTTTAATACACAGGAAATCCCCTAAATATCTGCAAACCCGAAAGTGGGTAATACAAGATCAAAAATGATCGATGAATATGTTGGAAAAAGTGGCCAGATCATCTTCCTCGCTGAATGGCTGTATCTTCAAATGATTTTCGGGTTTTTGAGAATTCATTCAAAAGGTTTACAAAATAATTTAAAGATTGTTTAATATAGAAATATTTTTTTGCTTTTCCCATAAAATACCTACTATATTTCCCTGAACCAAAGTTGGCAACCCTAGTTGCATGGAAGTAAGTATAAGAGATTCGTTTCGTGTTGATATGCATGCTGCATGAGAGCACATCTCCTATTTCGATAAAAAAATGTTAGACAATTCACACAGCACCATGGAGCCCCAAGATACGCAGAGCTTGTGTTATGGGTATAAGATAACTGATGTGGGAATACATTAGGTACCTATTATACATAGTACTTCTTCCACAAGTGGACAAATTGATAATAATTCACAAGGAGTAACAAAAGTAAGAACCAACCTTCCAGGAGTGGTTCAAACTCGTTCATAATAATAATAGTAAAGTATTTATTTCCAAAAATGGTTTCAGCAGTTTAACAGAGTACTTAAAACTAATTAGGTTATCTCTTAACGTATAAAATTATAGTAGTAAAAACTTTTTACTACTATAATTTTTACTAAAAAGTATAGTACTCTACCTTAAAACTTTAGATAGTTCACAGAAAGGAGAAAAAACATATAAAAGATCCTGACTCTGTGTTAAAAAAAGAATATAAAAAGGAAATTACTTAGATACTAGACAAGGCTATAACTGCAATATCTGCTTAAACATTACAATAAAATTAAAAAGGCCAACGTACCTGTTTACGTCTCTATTAAAACACAAGTGCACTAACGTAGTGCACCTGTGTTTTCGTGCACACTTGTCTACCTCCTCCCTCCGTTCTATGGCTGACAATACAGAGCCAGAGGCAATACGGAGGTGCATAGGGACCTACTACTGATTGGTAGAAAGTAAAAGAGACTCCGGTTTTGCTTTGTAGGTGCTATTTTTATTGTTAGGAACAATGCGATTCGAAACATGAGCCATGACGACAAATGCCCACAATGGGCATACTACCAATTCATGCCATAACTGCCATAACCATAATATTACGTAGAGCAAGGAATGCCACCCTGTGCAGAAATGTTTTATAATGGACACTGATTTGATTCGAAAGAAATATAGTAGATAATATAAATAATTAGTTCTGGATCCACAAAGCTTAATTTTATGAGGTTAATAAGCCTTCATCATGAACGCAACAACTGAATCGTATTCCGATCCAATTGAAAATCTATCAGGAATATAAATAAAAAAGGGTTAACTTTCAGGTTCCTTAATTAGCGTAAGATTTCGAAAACTTTAGATGAAATACAAACTATACATATTCGAAATTAATATTGTATTCACTTGTCTTGCTCAAAAAGTGTTTCATCATAGCTTGGCTTAGCGGGCGTAAAATTCTATTTTACAGTCTAGGAATTAAAGTAATTTTTCTTTTGAATTTTTGTCAGAAATCTACAGCACTAGTACAAGACATTGGACCTCTTACATAAAGACTATTTATATTTCTATTATATTTTTGGAGCTCCATAATCAAAAACGTACATTTTATTAGAATTTATTTTTGAAAATTTGAATCAAACCTTCTTGGTGATTGTTGGTTGTTTATAAGGAGGGTTATTGATTAGTAGAATGAGTAGGTAGGTAGCACAAACCAAACACACGAAAGTTCGCGTAATCTATGAATTTTTTGTTTAAGTACCTACTACAAATTGAACTGGGTGAACGTGACGTAAGTATTTAATTGAAAATGTCATCAATCTAAAACTAAGTTCATAATATGCAAATGGAACAAAAGGGCTAAGGAATAATTAATATGATTATTATAATCTGCGGTCGAAATCCGAGAAATATGTATAAAATCTTACGATAAACTCTTGAAGTAGAGAAATGATAAAAGTGTGCTATTACTGAAGGTAAGTTTTGATTATTTTATTTTCTCACAATCGAAGTACAAAAAAGAGTTTTCCACTTCGGCCGAAACCACCTAGTATAACTCGATATTTTCGCGACTCGGGAGTATAACAACTTCGGATATAATGAGGTGGTTTATTCCCTTGTTAAAAATATACTATTATGTAGATTTTATACCATATCTCTCTCAATCCACTCTGCGAGACGAACAATGCATAAGCAATGGTGTCGTTGTTTCTGGAAATAGCCGAGGAGGTAAATGGACCAGCAGCCAGGGTATCAGGGTAGGTACCTACGTAAATATGATTTCATGCACGTGACCGCAAAAAACTCCCTTTAAAAACCTATTCATTTATTTGGTCGAGAGCTAGTGTGGTGAGTATTTTGCATTGCCATACAGCAGGGCCATGCAGCATCTTGAGGACGCTTCCGATTGATATGGATCAGTTGACCTATCTGTAGCTTGTTTGCCTGCAGTTATCTCAACTGTTTCAATTGTAAAAATAGTTCTAATTTTGTTAATTGTAAAATTATTTTAAAAGAAAGAAACCAGAAAATATGCTGGACAATTCACACAGGATTATCTAGCCCCAAGCTAAGCAGAGCTTGTGTTACGAGTACCAGATGAATGAAACTAAAAAAAAAATGCCAATTAACTTATAGAGATACACATTACTGGCGGTCCATGATATACCTACATAATACATTATTTATGTATAGAAAAACATCAACTTAAAAGTTACTGCGATAAGAAACCGCTCTATATTTTAATAATTTATTACCTAATTGATGTCTCATCGCGATTAGCAGGTATGTTATATTTAAGTAGGTAGTGGCTTGTTTCGGCACACACACTCTATCGATGTTTATAAATTTAAATTCAGTAGGTAATAGCCGATAAGACAATAAGTTATTCTAGTAAATTGGTCATTGCATAACAATGTGGCCGACATGGAGGACCAAAGGAATTTGTTTACAAAACACATATGTTAATTTAACTCGAGGATTCTTCGCACGAAGCGGGAAGTGGCCAGTCTTGTTGCGACTGTGGCGAAGTGCTCTTTTGTGTAACTGAAACTTCTTGAATTTTTAATCTCACTTTTTATTTGAATAGTTTAAAAAATCGTTCAGACGCATAGTACCAGAAACGCAAATTACCAGGACTAGAATTTTTCTGAAAGTTATTCTGAAATTCAAATTGACGATGTCAAATTGACTAGGTTTAACTATGTTTTATATAGTTTTTTGTTTACTTGAACTTCAGGTAAAAAAATACAACAAAGCAAACAAAAAAGAAAGATAACAATTTTGGTTTCGTAATTTTCATACAAAAGACTTGAACGCGCTACTCAGCTGTGTTTGAAAATTCCGGTTTTTTTAATTCTAATTCTCATTCAATTCTAAATTTTCATTGTGAAAAAATTTACTTTATTTCAGACCAGTACCTTGATAGTTAATATTAAAAAAGCAACCAGCTATCACGTTGATGTCTTTTGTACCTGGGGGCACGTCTGTGCCCTCGCCAAGTCGAGCAAAAAAGCGGCACAGCGCGGCGGCCGTGCCATCCTTTTCTCGAAGCATCGAAATTATCAAATATTTAGAACTTAGGATTGATTATCTTGAAATATATTTTAAAGTACAAAAACAGTTTCAATTCGCTTATTAAATTAGGTAGGTATGCCAATTTATTTATCGATGGCGTCAGTAACATATTGTTCGAATTACTGAGCGGACGAAGTTAAATCGCGAAAGACATAGTTCTGCAATAACCTATAGCCTTCGTTTCAACCGACGAAAACAAAAAAGGAGGAGGTTCTATGCTCGACTGTAGGATGTACTTTTTTATGTATGTTTTCGTCGATTTCTCCGTCAATTATCGACCGATTTGGAAAACTCCGTCGCTATTGTATGGAAAATGCTCCCGAAGTAGTTCCTTATGAAAATCCCGAGGGATTAGTATTTGTCCTGAAAAAACTAAAAAACAGTGTCAATACTTAATGATTTAATTTAGGTTTTTAGTTGTCTCAAAACCATCAAATTACTATTTAAAAAACTCAAAAACAATGGAATCTGGCCAATATTGCCTAGAACCTGCTCCGTTAAAATCACTTTCTCCCCGTGAACGGTGATTCCTATTCAGCTGTTATCACTTGCTACGTAAACTAGGTCCGGAAACGCGTGCGGCGCATCGGATACCTTACCCTACTTGATGTCATGTCGGTAGGATTTATCTATCAGGCGCGACTTTGCTGCGACTTGACAGCGCTTCTTTTTCTTCCTTCCTTTCTTTCGACACTCCATTTGGCCGAGACATCACAGTCGTGTATAAATAATAATTACGAGTGATTTTTTACCAAGGGTTTTACTCCAGTTAGCGCGTCAGCTAGCCAACTGGGTTTGTTTGTTGTCTCGCGGAATCGGCATAGTAGTGTAGAAAGAGATGCTTTTTCTCTACTTTTGTCTTGACTCAGAAAAACAGCTGTTAGCTGTTTGATGGAGACATTTAAACTGAAGTGAACTTTTTTGCGGTGCAGCTAGATTGAAAACTAAATTTTATTATTAAATTACATTTTCAGGCAAGAAGAATGCTAGCCAAGAAAGCTGCATGGAGACAGGCCATAATAGAATAGAATAGAATACTATTTATTTGTAACTCCATGAACATATAGGTACAGACATAATTTAGAGACAAAACTACTGTCGATAAGAGTCACAAAACGGTCCCTGTCTTAGCATGAGTTAGTTGTAAACACTTTACAACCAACGCTGGTCTTCCGACAGAGCCGTTTGGTGACGTCACAGAAGATAACACATATATTATACACAAAACAATCAAAAATATAACGATAAATAACCTACGGCAACGATTGACAAATAGATACAGCAGATGATAACTATACGGGCATCTAGCATTCAGCACCATAACAGCTAGAAGAGTCTCGGCCAACACGTGGATTATTCAAGTTCTATATAAGTATTGCAAAACAGATCTACAAGAAATCCGTCTGCTATTCAGAATAACGCCGTTGGAGTCATAAATAACAAGGTGGGTAGAGCGACTTTATCAGCCTTTTAAGTTTATTTGTTTGTCCTTCCTTCACGCCCTAAGCAACCAAACGACTTCATTTTTGGCATAGAGATAATTAAACGAATGGAGAGTAACATATGCTACTTTTATCCTGACAAAACATCAGATTCCCATATGGGAGATTAAAACTACTGAACAGGAAAAAAAGAGCTTTTTATCCCCCTAGAACTGTGAGATTCTAATTTAACGTGGGTGAAACCGCGGAGAACAGCTAGTTTTAAATATTTGACTTATCCAAATGTACTTTACGATCCTAAAGAAGTAAAACACATTGATCTGGATCTCTTGTTAGAACCTATGACAAGACCTCCTTGGTTTCTCGGCCAGACATAAAGTCGTGTCTGACAGTAGCTGGGTACCAGCTACCCGTATGTTGCTCTGTTTTGGTTACATCACTCGATTCTTATCGTAGGTTACGTGTAGGTACGTCACGTGAGAGGAATTAAGTCTGAGTGTACCAAACGCGTGATTTTTTTTTTACTCCTATTACCAAAATGGGAACCAGGTTTATATTTTACCATAGCATAGTATATTAACTACCATTGTATACCATAATATTTTCCTTTATTGAAATCTCCAAAACGGCAACGGTAAAAATTATGAGTAAAAAAAACCAGTTTTGTAAGAGTAGGCTTCTGCTTATAACTAACACTGACTATGAGCGGGTTCTTTATTATGTTGAATAATATTTTTTTTGTTTGTAAGAGACCCTTAAACAGGATCGAAGCTTTAACGACGCTATAAAGAATTTATGTACAATAATAAAACTTTTCTATCGACCGAAATTAAAAAAAAAACATGAACCTACGGACCTTAGACGTGGACACTCACGGTGGGGCTGGTTCATCAGTTCAAAGTCGCTCAGCGAGCTATGGAAATAAATATTCTCGGAGTTTCTCTGGAGGATAGGATTCGACACAGGACAAAAGTTATCGACATAGCTCAAGGAATTAACTGGCTGAAGTGACAGTGGGCCGGACATATCTGGTCAGGTGGATCATAGCGCCCTCCAAGACAGCGCGCTATGTGCGCTATGCACTCATTAGGGGACGGACGCCTAAGTCCAGCCCCCCTATATTTGTATATTTATTTATTCCACCGTAGGTGTATCTGTCGATACACTTGATGTCGTTCTAGTCTACTTCATTAAAATTATATAGGTATACGAATAGGAAAATCTTTGCTGCTGTAAAGGGGCAATGTCAAACCAAATATAAATCTAAATAAAAAATACATAAAATTACATCAAGTCAGGGTAATAAAAGCTAGCACGAGGATTGTTGTCTAGGGTAGAATAGAGAAAAAACCCAATGCGTAAATTATTTGAAATGCATTCCATCAACTTCAATAATGTACGCAATGTATGGCGATGCAATGTCATTATTGTCCATTATACCCTAGACAACAATCCCTGTGCTAGGGGGGCTGTAGTGGACAAATATAGGCTGATGATGATGATGAAAAAACATAAACAGGCCTACTTTAAACAACATTATCTGCATCATATAGATTTCGCAACATAGTCATCGACCGATGTTATAATCCGCTGCATAATTTTATGTAAAATTTCCCTAAAAACTAGGTCTAATGGTCTAATCCAGCTTCCTAGTCAGATTTAAATCATATCATCAAGTTATATAATAATCAATATACTAATCAATAAAACGAATTCGTTTCAATTATTTATTCATTTCCTTTTGACCCACTGTTACATAATACACGTTTCACTTATAAATATAAACATACAGTGTATAATATCTACAAATACCTACTCTAATAATGTATTGATATTGAACTTTATGGGCCTATGCATATTATAAGGTGCCCAGAATTTGAATTTCGAATTAATTTCGAAACTTAACATCTATGATCTGTTCGAGCTTATGTTTTAATTTTATTAGAATCCATTTGAGAAGGTATTAATTTAATAGAGTTTTCTCAACTTTTCCATTAGAAAATAAACTTTTACCCAGAAATGTCTGCGTGTAAGAAAGTTTAGACTTTCGCTACCTTTATGTGTATATCGCTACAGTCTTGTCTTGGGTCTAGTCTTATGTTCAAGACTTTTAAACTACTAGCTAAGCACTGACTTCCTAAGTCCTTAAAGTAGGCATAGTCGTACGATTGCTTACGTGATCGTGGTGGGTAGTATTTCGTATTTTTCGTCACAATCGATTGTGATGAGCCTCATTGAAAAAAATCTGATTTCCCAAAAAATACTAAATACTATACCCACCACGGTCACGTAATGCGCAGAGATGAAGACCACAGGACCAAGAAAATCCTTTCTCTCGGAACCAAAACCGCCAAAAGAAGACCAGGCAGACCCCCGGCCACTTGGATTGGAACCGTCCAAAAGGATATGAACACGATTGTGGACGATAAAGTAAACCCTGAGCTAACACAAAAGTGCCACTCCAGGCGCATGAGGACTGGGAGGTCCGACCCCAAGGGTAATGGGACACAAGGCCAGGGCACAGAAGAAAAAGACTCTAAAGTAGGTAAGTAGGTACTACCAAGGTCCAAAGAGACAGCTCTAAAGGGTTCTCGTATAAGCTGACCCGAAAAATCTCATTATTAAAATAAAAAAAAACTTTTGATACTAACTTAAAAACCACATTGGTATCTTTGATCAGCTCCTGCAACCCCTACATCGTTCCATCAAGCACCCTGTATATAATATGTATGTTAGGTATTCGTAAGCGAGCAAGAAGTGAGTCTCGTAAGAACGGCAACTCTTTATTGAGGGGTGATCTTAGGTTGAACAGTCATCCTAGCCTAGGACGACTGTTCAGCCTTGGACTCCTAGGACAGCGA
Organism: Eupithecia exiguata; assembly: GCA_947086465.1. Lineage (NCBI taxonomy): Eukaryota > Metazoa > Arthropoda > Insecta > Lepidoptera > Geometridae > Eupithecia > Eupithecia exiguata. The sequence continues at coordinate 14,082,657 of OX352228.1, read as the reverse complement.
TTTTTGTCTAGGTTAGAAAAGTGAAAATGATAAACAATGTGTAATTTATTAAAATTGAAGAAATAATCTTCAAATGTTTTACGAGTTAGACGACGATGCGATATTATTTTGTTTGTTTTACTCTAGACAAGAGTCGTTGTGCTTGACCCACTGTTGTAGAGATATTTGGGGTAGGTAGGTATGTATAGAAAACGAAATGAGTTCATTCTTTACAGCTTTCACAGACAACAAAATTTCGTTTGAAAATTGACATAACTTGATTGTTACCGACCTCGAATCCATTAACATTACACTGTTTTAAGTTTTGTGAGACAAATATTAATCACTCTAGAATATATTTTTATTTTCAAATTTATATTCAATGGGACCATCTCGGGGTCGGGGTCAGTCTCTTTACAATAGCGAAATAATTTTAAAAATTGATCACGCAATCATAACCCTCCCCTGTTGGTAGTCGGGTAAAAAAAAACATACATACCTACAACCGAACATAGAACCTCATCTTAATTTCAAAATCGGTTAAAAAAAACCCGTCTCCGCTGCTTTCTACGCAACCCGAAAGAATTCGAACTGCACAACTTGTCGCAGAATAGAAACCGAGAGGATCCAGCAGAGTCGAGCACATTTATCATCGTGTGGGCTGAAATAGTGCGTCGATTACGTATACGTCCACAGGTGGACATAGGCCTCCCCCTTACGACGCCACAAATAGCGGTCCTGAGCCGCCTTCATCCATCGACTCCCTGCGACCGCTACGATGTCGTCATCGGTCCATCGAGTGGAAGGTCTCCCAAAACTCCATTTCACGTAGAGCAGGTTTGCCAACAGGGAATGCTGATAACGATTAAATAACATAATATCCTTTCATAATTTCAAATCTTCTAGTAATAATAAAGATTTATTCAGAACATCCAATTTGTGTTAGATTGGATTCTGTTCGTTTACGCAATAAAACTGTCTACTACGTGTGTGACGCTCTGATTGCAGAGATAGTTGGTCGTTGGCTGTTGTTTTCCTTTTGCAATGATGCTGTGACGAGGCTTTCTTGGTCTTGCTGAGGTCAGTGACCAGACAGATAGCTGTGGCTTGAAGAAAGATAATTAAGTATTATTTTTTTTATATCTCGTTTTTATCCTACTGCTCCCTTTTTCCAGTTTGTCCCTTGATATAAGTTCTAATAGCTTAAACTGAAATTTAAATGGTAACAAAAAAAATACCTTGGACTACAGTAAAAACAATAATTTTGGTGTAATCTACCTAATCTATAATTTAGTGGCAGTTTAGGTCGTTTGCTTGCTATAACCTCAGGTAAGAACAAGTCACGTACTTATTCTATATAGAACTCAATGACCTCAGCTAAGCACATAAAACATCTGTCAGTAACTCAAATGAGTCCACTTTAGCGTGTCCATTATACAAGCCATTATATCCATTAATTAGACACACACTCTCCGATGACATCAACTCGTGTCTCTGACAAAAGAACTTAACATTAGATATATTCAGTTGAGTCGTTAAATTTCAGATTAAATGAAACCTTTGTGTTCCTTAAACATAAACACAGTTCCTACCTAATGATAATTAATTTGCCAAACTACGAAAGATTTATAGATTTTGGTTTACTATTCCTAATTGATTATGATTAGGTATGAAATCAAAGACCTCTAGAGTTGTTCAGTTCTGCGGTTGCTCACACTGCAGCACTGGTCACACAGACCTCTTGTTCTCAACGCCTGACAACGCCTGGCCTGGCCTGGTACCATCGAGACGAAACCTGATGGAATAAGACCGACTCTTCCATCTCGAATGCCTCGTCTGGTCTAGCGGTCGCTTGTTCAACCGCTGATAGTGAGGTCCCGGGTTCAAATCCTGGGTCAAAAAATTGTACAGTTGCACAATAGCAGCCCGGACTCAGGAAGAACGAAAGATGACATGGTTCCTAAAAAGAGATCTTCGTATGTATTATATTTATATTTTCAGACTTTCCCATACTGACCGATCTAAATGTGCCATCCCTGTATACGATTACTACAATACCCATGTACAATGTTTATATTCCCGTTTCCTCGTAATGATATTAGTAATTAATAAGTGACAATATTCGTTGTACGTGACTGCCCATTATTAGGAGCACGAGGATATGCTTATCTTTATGCTCCTATCTATATATATATATATATCCTATCTTTAAACTCCTGGTCCTATTTGACACTACAAAAATCTGGTTCGAGATTCAGCTCCTGGATGGATCAGATAACTTATCTATTCATCGCCTACATTAGATCTACTTATCTCGCACGCAGTTGTTTGTATGTAAATATATGAGCAGCACACGTACGCGATGAATAAAGATCCCAGATATGCAAGGTCGTAGTACAGTCGGCGATGTTGTCATTGTCCCGTGTAAAATGCAATAAACACCATTGTTTGTCATTATAAAATAATCAACAATCCCGCACGTTGTTATTAATAACATTAATGATACTGGGAATTTTTCACACAGCATCTTCTGGCCTCAAACTTAGATAAGTTTGTGTTATGTGTATTAGATAACTGATACCTACAGTAATATAAAACTTATGTATACAACCCAGCCCGGAACTAGAATACCTGCAGATCATACAAACAAATCTAGCGGTGGGAATCGAAACCGCGTTGCAGGCGTGAATGCGCACAGGATCTTAACGACTTAACCCCACCATCTCCCTTCCCCCCCAGGACTAGCAGACGTACTGTGCATTACCACCCTTCCCTTGTAGATATTCCATCCACTCAGACTAAGCGGCAGGAGTCAAGCCCGCCACATTTTGTGTCTAAGGCGGACTTTAAAGCCCAGGATCACAGAAGTTACCACACATAATATTCCATACGTTTCGCTGAGTGTACCCAGCTCCTTAACATCTGAATGCAGCAGGACGGGCAGCCTGCATACTCACGTGTGCAGTAACGCTACCTACATGGACGAGCAAATGCTACCTACAAGTACCTATGCCTCATTCCTCCTTCTACAGTCTACGTATACGTACCAGCAGTGTAGAACAACACGTGTCCGTTTACGAGATTTCTAGGACTTGGTTGTGTTATTGACAGTGCGGGTAATTTCTAGACCTTCCCAATTCGGTAATATTCAAGGAGTTTTTCCTGTCAGAATAGTGAATATTGGTACATAATATTTATTTATTTATTTAGTATATTTTAGTATATTATAGTTATTTTATGTGTATATCTAGTTTATGTGTTTATTAGTCTATCTTAAGTACACCCCCTGCCTTTCTTAAATTCACATAATTCTTTCCATCCAAAGGTTGCCTGGAAGAGATCGCTTCTAAGCGATAAGGCCGCCCATTGTACTTGTCTCATGTAATGTCTTTTTGTAATGTTCTTTTTCTGGTGTACAATAAAGTGTTTTTGTATTGTATTGTATTGTAATATTTATAGCGCTGTTTATGTCTGTGTTTATTGTTAGCTTCTGAGCTTATTTTCCAAAATATTTCACGTGATTTTTATAACAGTGTCACTGAACACTTGATGTGAAAAAGTTCACTAATCCCCGTCAACGGGGATTAGTGAACTTTTTGTTCATTATTCCCCGTTGACGCCGATTCGAACTCGTAATGAGGATTCGTTTTTATATTAGAACCCGAAAACCCATGAATGGTGTGAGAACATTCATCTATTATATAGTACCTACGTATGTGAGAAACTATTACAAGGCTTCTTTTGATAAACTTTTTGTTTTTTATGGATGCCGCGGAGTCCCTTTTCTCGTCCGTAGTGCACTTAGCTCTTAACATTGGAAGTATTTACGACCGTGCTGCATGCACATGCTGCTACTCAGTGGTTCTGTCCACTTTGTGCCACAAACTTATCTGTGCTCTCCACTCTGTATAATTGACAAATGTTCGAAACCCTCGGCGCGCGAGTTATACACTCGCACTTGACGAATCTGTTGTTATTGTTGTATAATGTTTTAATTTAATAAAGCCTGTTTTATCTGTAGGTAAGTCTAAGTATCAATAACTCACGCTCTTCTTAGTTTGGGGCTAGATGATGCGTTGTGTGTTGAGGTGTTGTATGAATGATCCAGCATTGTTTATTCATTTGTGTCTCACTATAAGTTCATCTTATAGTGAGACACAAATAAATAAACGACACGACGATTCAACGACGACATCTCATTTGTCAAAATCCACGTTCGTTTAGCGTTTAGCCGCTACAACGACAACCAAGGGGTTAACAAGATCCACTGTCGTCACCTCGACAGATTATTTGGCCGCACTTTACTCGTGTTTTGTTATCGCATACATTGGATTATATATATATATATATATATACTATTGGCTTTATTCATAAGATCGTGTGTAACGTGGGGAGAATTCGCAAGTCAATGTTGTATGAATGCTTTGTACGACTTTGTAAGGCTATTTGTGCTATAAATAGGATGAGCTAAGAGCTCACGTATTGCTTAACAAATTCTTGGTCTTGGCATATTTGCCTGTGTTTTATGGTCCCAGACACTTTGTAGAAGACCTAAGTAGGTTCGAAGAATTTTGTATACAGGGTGTATACAAAATTCTTGCCACGAGACATGTGTACTAAGCCGAAAGGTGGTGATTCTGGACCTCGAGGAGATCCACTTTTGTTCTACGATTTTTTTGTATTTGTTTTTTTTTAATATTACTAGGTATATTCTTTTTTTCTCCATATTCGTATCGTTCGTCGTCATATTCGTTATTTTTTACGCGTATTCTTATATTATTAATATCGTTTTATACTAAGTATTTCAAAGGATCGACATCGTTTTTATGTAATTACAAAACACTGGTTTAAAAAAAGAAACAGATAACATTTGTAAAATATTTTTATATGTTATATGCTACTGCACGAGTGCGTGTAAAAGAATACAAATAGGAAAGAAATCTTGTTGATCCCCTCGGGGTCCAGAATCGCCCCCATTCGGCTTAGTACACATGTTACGTGGCACCCTGTGATGACGTAGAGCCTCTACAAGTTTTCTGTCCAAGTACAATACCAAGCCTCGTCGATCGTTCCTTCAAAAAACTGTGAACTCAATAAAGCTATGACATTGTTTTTCATCCTAATTGATTAATGATTATTAACAACAGAAGAAAACAAACGACATTTAGCTATTGCGTGATGGCACAAAAACTCAATTAAAACAATGAATAAATGTTTTAATTTTTTTATATTTGTGCCATTTCAATTGACGCCAGCATATCAATAAATGAGATCATATCAATCGCAGCTTGAGTTTTTATGTAGACTTATGTAGAGTAGGTATGAGTTTTTTAGGTGAGAGGGATGTACAAAGACACCACTACCCAATTCCCACTAGCCAGTAGTATTTCCGCATTGTCCATTGTCCTTTGTTCTACAGAGCCTTGACAACAAGACTCCGTTTGCATCAGAAAGGAAGATATAAAAACTAACAAAATAAAACTTTATTGAGGCATAAAAAATCTGATAAGATTTTGCATAATGCGCCTGTTGTTAGAATGGAGTACGAAAACCTGTTTTTCTGGGCTGGTAGATACATCTCGTAATGTTTTTGTAGAGAGTACAGTACAGAGATTGATCAGATGGGACATAGGTACCATCTCTAAGTTTTTATTGGTTATTAAAACTGAACGTGCATCTATCGGCGCTACCGGCAGCTACTTATCAGTCCAGGCCAGAGAAAATATCTCTGAAATAAGCGACAGTGACTGATTAGCTGATAACTAACAAAGATACAAAACGACACGACATTGTCGTTCATGAATAAGGCGCATACCCCAGTCAAACTAGTGCCGCCACCTACTTCATCTTATTATTACGTTTAACAAAGGAAATTTCAAAAACCCATCGCACAGTTTGTGAAACCTAGATATTAATATAGTTTTATTGTTCTTGTCTGTTATAGTTTCATTCCAGTTAGTTTAGGCAGTGAATCGAAGTTGCGCTTGGTGGCCACCAAAATCTATTTTGCTATAATCTCACCGGGACGCCACGGGCGGCCGGCGGCGACGGCGCGGCTGCGAGCGACGTCGCTGACAACGAATGTGTCCGTGATGGTAGCGTACACATAATCGAATTCAAGTGTGTTTTTATGCCTAATAAATAGCGTATAAATATAAAATATGTATTATGTAAATCCAAAAAAGGTAGGTACATTGTATGGCAGGCAGACGACGTTCCCAACTTTCGCCAAGTGAGTAAGCTGCCATCATGCTGCCATACAATGCAGAATGATGATTTGTATACGTCGCCAGCGTCGACGTCGTCGCCTGAATTACATAGAGTCAACGATCAATGTAGGTACTGCTGCCGTCGCCTCAGTATGTTGGTAAGTAGGTACCTATTTTCAGTAGTAGTAGTGTTCGGTTATTGACAGATTTCGGTGGAATGTGTCAGCTTAGGCTTAGAGTCTAAGCTAACAAAAGTCTACGCGAGATATTTCTCTGCTGTTATATTTCCAAGTTGTTAAAAAGGCGCTTCCGCCTCTTCCGAAAACACAGCCTTAGTTAGGTAAGTAAATATACTACAGTACCTACCATCTGCCAACGGCTTTGCACACGGTGCGGTATTTGGAACAAAAAGTAGCCGTTATTCCAGGTCCAGATCTTTATGTGCGCAAAATTTCATCTCGATCCATTCAGAAGTTTTTGTTGTCTTCGGCCAAATAGGTACATTTTTCACCCCCGCAGTGACACAAACTTTTGCATTCATAATAAGGATTATGCGCTATGAGGTGTGGTTGTGTCCTAGACAAAGAAAATGTTGTAAAGTCAACTAGTCGTATTTAATAGCGAAAATATGAGTACTAGTAACTTTCTAAAACATTACGTGACGTAATAAAGAACTGCGTTAGGCTTTGTAAACATTTGAGTTCACAATCCTTACATGGGGATGAGAAAGTGCTCATAAAATTTTGATTATGACACTTGAATACAGAAATAGGCGTTCTATAACGGAATCTATTGTTTTAATGGTAACGTTGCAAGTTAATATTTTATTAGATACCTACTCATACATACTATTTCCCTGGTCTGAAACTCTAACATTAGGTAGGTAGGTACTACCTTTCTAATATGCTTCGCTGTCTCGATTAAAGTTCTATATACCTACCGAGTTAATATTTACCAAGATAAGATAATATGTCTCTAGCGAAATTTAAAAATGAATCCTTCCTTTCATAGTTTCCTTTCGTAATAGAAATGCTTCAACATATGTTTTATAAGCAGATCTGCTTATAATACATATGTTGAAGCAGTGGGCTCAATCAACAGTAAGTTATGTAAGCTGATGTTAGCTATAGGTACCTAGCTGTGCTTAGTTAGAGATGAGCTGAGTAGAAGCTAAGGGTTGCTCCCCTATAGCTTCGAGCTGACAAGGGTTGCTCCCCGGAGGGAATAATACTACCAAACTTGTTGAGTTATTATAACTAGGCAAATCTGCTTAGAACGATAGGAATGATTCTCGACTTAGGTAGGTACTTTACGGGCTCAAGGGTTTTTTGGTCATACCATTTTATGAGGTTTTTACTCTATAACTTACCGTCTCAGGGTCCATTTCACTTTGCAACATTTTAACAATTATTTAATAACAATTCACGTTAGCTTAAAAAACACGAAAACGTCTCAAAGTTCGCGGTATCACTGAACATGAGTAGATAGGGTATCCGCAGCTGAGATGTCACTTCGAGATAGGTACCGATAGCAGAGATATCATCATGTTTTTCCCTAAACGTCTGATCTTAGCATTGCGATGGTTGCGGCCAATGTCAAGAGATTCAGATAAAACTTTGTTTAATCATGGTGAGTGGGTTATACGAGTGTATCACAATTTTTATTCATTCTAGAACAGTATATTAAAGCTCTATTATTACTTTGGCGACTCTACTTAGCGCGAGACTACAGTTGAGATTGACCTGAAAAAGCATAGAGCACAAGACAGCCAAGCCAGCATTCATCATCATTAGGTTTAGTACCACTGCTGGGCAAAAAGCCTTCTCTGTATACCTAATGGCAAATTGCCTCGGTCCTATTCTAGTCTGGAACACAGCTCAATCCAGCATTACCTTTAAAATTGTGTACTTAGTTGTATCCTTATATATAAAAGAAAAGCCATACCACAGACCATATCTTGGCATTACTTACCAACCTAAAGTACCTATATATACCTATATTCCTCAAAAAATTTGATTAAAAAGTTCTTAAGTTTTTTATCTGATTTTTACGTATTGATTGATAATTGATATGATTTTTACCTACCTGGAAGTGTAAGCCCACAGAACCATGCAGTATCTATCTATGCCATAAGCGCAGCTCCAAGTGACAATTAAACGATCAGCGCGCAGCAAGTGGAACACGAGTGAAACCGCTTCCTGCCTTCCCTAAGTGTCTTCAGGCGCAATTAGAAAAAAACCAGAATCGCAGACTTTAGTGTAAGGAAGATACGGGACCATCAATTTAGTCTTTTTCAAAGGTGATATTTTATTCTCTAAAAATGCAAAAGTTTGGGTGCATAGAAGGAAGTTTGTTACTTCTTCACGCCATAACTTCTCCCCAGATCGGGCTGAAAATTTCTAAAGGTGTAGCTCTTGTCCAGAAATAAGCTCTAGGCTACAATTTAACCCATAAAATTTCAGTTTCCATGGGAAAGAATTAACCTGTATAAGTTTTCATAGAAACCACGCGTGCGAAGCCGCGGACAGAAACTAGTATCCAAATATTTGATCAAATATCGGTGTTGCTAGTCAATTGGATGAAGTCATCCAAGTTCTTTGATCAAATGTACATTAGACAAAAATATTGGATGAGTGGAATGGGCACCTGAGACAGTCGACAAAAATTTCCGGTTTCGCGGGACTCGAACCCGCGCCCCACCCGAAGCCACCAGGTGGAGCCACCGGCGCTATAGTCCGTAAAAGGTCCCAAAGATTTTCGGTTGAACCGACTAAGGGTTTTCGTGGCTTAGTTGGTTAGAGCACACCCGTACTTGGTGGGGTGCGGGTTCGAGTCCCGCCGAAACCGGAATTTTTTGGGAACTTATTTCATTTCTTACCTACTCGTACTTCGTAAGTACCTACTCGTAAAATTATAATTGTTCAATCGAAATGTGCTGACCGTGTGGGTAGGTAGGTACATACATTTTTAACAATTAACACTTTCGCATAAACCAAATGTATAGGTAGGTACCTAAAGATAAGCGTAGGTCCTTTGTCCTGTCGAGACCTAGGCGCAGGCAATTATCCCAGACGGTTATCGCTCCCCATCTCTTGCCGAGGGGATGTGGAACCGGACCGGAATGAAGATGGATGTTAAACTGCTTATCTCACTGGAACTATAATTTATAGGCGCTGGAAATAACGTAGGTAAGTTCCCTTCACTTAAGGTGGGCGCGAACCTCTAAGCTCAAATATAAATTTTTATTTATTTTTCTATTTTGTGACATACCATATAATTTACTGATTTTTCTTTTTATTTTATTTATTAATGATTTAATTTTGTATAACGTTTAGGAATAATTAATGTAACATGATGTACTGACTAGAATTAAGTATAATTTGTGTAATAGGCTTAAGGTCGTTCAAATTAATTAATTAAATTAAATTAAACGTTGGTACTTTCCGTTTCATTTGGAAACTACACCCTTTATTGCAAATTTTGCATTAGTATACAGGATGCCCCGAAACTCAACGTCAAGCCGAAAACGCAAGACAGGTGGGTTTATGACGCCCCAGAAAAACCACAAATTCATGGGTCTAACTGATCGCGGTATCAGCCTAAATAATTTTATTTATAATTTATGTTGTATGTAAACCGTACAAAATATAATCAATCTTAATTTTGTCGAACATCCTGTCTCACTCTAACTAACATCAAATAACTATAATATATTTTTATCAAAAATATATTATGTCTCATTTGCACTTGTTGAATTCAATATTTATAAGGTAAAATGTAGGTTCTGTTCTGTTATAAAGGTGTCGATGAACTGTAAGGACTTAGTCTTATTTCAGAAAAAACAAAATAATGTAAATTTTCAAGGGTGACAAAAAGTGATAAGTGCGTATAATACCATTTTGAAATATATAACAGAGAACATGCCAGCCTATCGTGGTGGTGGACTTTTTTTTCAGTATGAAGAGTCAAAGTCAACCCATTGAAAATTATTGATGCAAAAACAGAACATTTTTTTTAATGAATGCCTGATTTTTTTCTTTCAAACTTTTTTGTGGATGTAGGTACGCTTTTAGCTTTTAGGTACCTATCACTTTGATACCAACTTCACTCGAATCAAGTAGGTAATAGTTATTTTTATACAGAACCATTTTTTTTTTCGTTACGAGTTTAGATATAATTGCCAGACAGTTAGAGAGACCTTATAAATCTTAAAATACCTAAATAAATCACTCCGCGGTGAAGTTGGAATGTAGCCGATGATGATCATGATCGAAGCCGGACTTTCAAACAGTTTTGTACCAGAGACCAAATAAACCAACCAACAAACCAATAATCTGTTATGTACCTACTATTCCGTTTGAGATTCCATCCATATATCTATTATAAATTCGAAACTATCTATCTGTCTGTTACCTTTTTACGCCTAAACGGCTGAACGCATCTCAATTAAATTTGGCAGGGAGGTAGATGGTATCCCGGGATGGACATAGGTTACATTTTATCCTGGAAAAGCGTGAGTGAAGGCGCGGGCAGAAGCTAGTAGGTAATATACCTATATTTTGTGTTCGGCCAGAGCAGACTATGATTTCTTCTGACTTCAAACTAAATATTAGTCACCAACAACAGTAACAAGTCAATAATAAATCAATAAAAAATCACCTGTCCACTTTCGATTTCATGGGAGAAAGCGTCAGGTGTGACCCTGACGCATCGACCAGCCCTCAGGCCCACACGGGCCGGTTTCTGACGAAATGTAACTGACATTTCGTTATGAAATACTGTTGTATATCGACACATGGCTTGTCTAGTCGAGCGTGCTTTAAATTCCTGGTAGAAGATAGATTTTACAGTAAAAAATAATTTTATTGTTTTGAACAGGTGGTTTTGATAAAACAAATTGAATTTTAAATACCTACAATTTTTAATTTTTTTACCACCGTAGACTTTCGTTTGACCACAACCTCACCTGATGGAAAGTGAAGATGTGCTCAACAACGTATCACGAAGGTCTAGAAGATACCTATTCACTCTTATCTTGAAGAGACCCAGGTTATAGTTGATCAAAAAAACAGCAGCAGGGAGCGTGTCCTTTAATCCCTCGGGAATACAGTTTTAAGGGATTTACTGTACCGTAAGAATTTTCAAAATCAGTCCATAAATGAGGGACTAATTGACGAACGAACTTACATACAGCGGAAAATAGAACTTCCTCCTTTTGTCGAAGTCGGTTGAAAATAGTAGGGTCGTCTGCGAAAGAACCTACTACACATGCTGGCAAGCAATCTCTCGCACACGTTTTCAAATCTATAAAATTACCGACTTCCACAACTCTCGGAAAACTTTCCAGGTAAAACTACCAAATGTCTGGACTATTAATGGAAAATGGACCTTTTCTTAGCGAGGCCACTACGACCCCCGCGGTTATCCCCTGGCACAAAAAATAGCGAAAGACGTTGTCACACTAAGTAATTTTTTTAAGCTATTCATATTCGTGACGCCTAAAACTATTACTATTAATAATAGTAACACATTTAAACTTAAGGGACCTATACCTACTTTGCACTAAAATCTAAATTAAAAAGAGTTAGTTTGTATTAGTTTATTTATTTTGTTATATGATTCACTTGTAATCGATGATGTTATTATATAAACCTCATTGCTTATACGTAAAAGAACAATACATTTAGTAAATACAAAGGGACCAACTAACAGCCTGCCTTTTACGACAAAATACTGCACGACTCAATACTATTCCTGTGTAATTGTATGTGTTATTTTATTATTTCTTCGAATCTACTTTTAACATAACAAAAAAACACAGTCATTTAATCTCAGCTGACAAAAATTTGACCAACATGGTCATTCAATAAATTGTAAACAACTAAATAAATAAATAATGCTGGACAATCCACACAGCATCATCTAGCCCCGAGCTAAACAGAGCTTGTGTTATGGTACTAGATGACTGATATACATACAGTTAGATATAATAGTTTACATAAAGATAGATATTTTTTACTATACATAGAAAATACCCAAAACCACCGGAATAATTATATGCAGTTCGTACAAACATTTGTACCAGGGCGGGAATCGAACCCAAAAAAATGTGTTTAACCGTCTTTTCATATGTACTTATGTATCCCAAATTAGGCCCTGGTGACCCGTACCACAGGTTTTCGAACCTCTCACGGGCACCAGTCTCTTGCAAAACAAGATAACTAACATTATATTAAACATAAGCCAAAAATTGTAAACAATTATCTTTTGCAAGAGAAAATAAATATAATATTCAATTCAATTAACGCATTCACTGCCAGCTCGGTGGTACGATCTGCAGGGGCGCGCCCCGCCGCCGCCGCTACAAGGACCCCCGGATGAACGAGTGCGTCGAGGGTCATAACTGCTTTTTAAGTCACTTTTTAAAGTTTTGCAAGACAATTAGTAATCCCTCGGGACCACCTCGGGATCACTGTATATACAAAACCAAAAGAACCATTATAATCGGTCCACAAATAACTGAGAAATCGGTAAACATACATAAAAAAAATACATACATACTGTATACAGCCGAACATAATACCTCCTACTTTTTTTTCAAAGTCGGTTAAATACTTGCTTCAAAGCTTTACTTTTCATCTTACGATTTCCTTTTCGATTCTCGTCTTGCCTTCAATTCCTCTTCATTCTGAGCAAATATCTGTAATCAGTAGGTTATATTTAGCTCCTGTTGTGGCGGTTCCCCCAGCCGCGACGATGGTCGTCCTTGTACTCGTCCATCTGCCGCTGTTTCTCCAACTCGGTGGTGTCGTCTGTCTCGTCCATGAGCTCCTGGAACAATAACAAACAAGTGCATTGAGATGATTCAAGAACACTGAATGCATTGTGGAAAATTGAATGTAGAAGAAAAGATGAATCAGCTGCAAGTCTGTTGCAACCGTTGCAACAGTCAGACATACAGGGGGAGTTTTTGAGATGGGTGGGCAAATCAGAAACTATGAGAGAAAGAGCAAAGTCGTGAAATGAGTCGATGAACTCGATTTATGAGAAAATATAAACTGCATACATAGATTCTTTATTTTTTTTCGGAAATTTTCATTCAATAATTCATTACGAATGTTTTAGGATTTGATAACCTCGTTAAAAACAGGTTAAGTATCCTGGCTAGCGGCGATCACTCCAGTTGTTTGAAAAGATTATTTAAAATGTTCACATTTATGCTTAGAAGGGAGTATTCAAACTAAAATTGTAAAAAATTGCCATTTTCTTTCATTTTCAATAATGCATTTATTTGCAATGTCTAATTCTTATCAGCAACCGAACCTTTTTTTTTTGACAATCAATCGGTTCGATTTCCTGAAAAAGATAAAAAAATGTAAATATGCAGTTTCTGTTTTCTCATAAATCGAGGTCATGACTTTTCACGTCTTTTCTCTAACTCTCATGGTTTCTAATTTGGCCATCCACTCCCATCTCAAAAAGCCACCCTGTATAATTTGCAAGTATTTTTTGCTGATTTGCGTACATTCTATCAGTTCTTATTTAAAAAAATATTAGTTTACTTTCAGGCTAGTTTACGAGCAGTGTCCAATTTTGGCTTCTGATCAACTTTACACTACTAGTTTTTGAGACATTTGACTTTGAAATAAGTTTTTTGATAAAGTCAATTTCAAGATACAACTTATTTCACTTATCCTGGAATCAAAACGAATTAAGCTGATCTTGAGTCGCGCTGTTTTTACAGTTTTCAATTAAAATTTGCCAGTAAGCTGTAAAAACCGTCACAATCTGATAACGTTTGAGTGTTCGGGGGTTTGACACAGCTAAGTACTCGTATTTAAGTGAAGTACCTAATTTTATCTTATAATGTGTACAACTCTACGTATTAAGTATAATTTACCTTTCTTATTTGCTCTGCCTCGTCCGGATCTACTTCAGCAGCCTGAATAGTTTGATGTGGAATATTCGATGCTGACGGGAACCTGCCGAATCAAATAAACAATTCTATGTTAACTATTGACAAGGTACAAAATCATACAACTATGCCATAGTCCATTTCTCATACAAATCGCTCCCTGAAAGGTCACTTTTTCGTTTTTTTCGCGTAATTTATTCGTTTTTAGGGCGCCTTCAAATTAGCCGCAAATTGTCGCGCGACTGCAGCGCTGCAGCCGCGCTGCGGCCGCGCATCAGTTCATCGATCGATTAGTGACGGTGCGCAATCAGCGGTTTTAATTTTTGAAGGTTGTATTTTGTTTTCCAATATAACGTTCCAAACGGGGAAGTCATTCGTAGAATTGTTTTCTTGATAATCTTAAGTAATTCTGAAATTTTTTGTCACTGTAATCTTTCACTTTATAAAATACAAAATAACGGTAACGTTTTCTTAGGCTTCTTTTTTTGTTTTTTGTCCAAAATCCTTTTTCTTTTTTATAGTAACACTAATAGCAGTGTTTCTTCGTCAGAGTCCATCGTGAAACTAAATATACAACACTATGATTCTCGAACCAAGCTACAGCAGCGCGGCCGCAGCGCTGCAGCCGCGCTGCCTACGCGCGACAATTTGCGGCTAATTTGAAGGCGCCCTTAGAATTCCTCAAAGTGAAAAATTTCAATCGTTCAGCCCTACTCGCAACATCTGTGGTTGCGTTTTCTATAATCAAAAACCCTGAAAGTGCTGCGGGGTTTGCAGCAAAGTCGCGTCCCAGCGTTCTTCTAAGAGCCAGCTGGGTCAAACCAGACCTTATTGTAAGCGACTCAGGCGTTATAATAACATAGATAGTTGGTAATGTTACTCACGTGCCCTCCCTTACTCGCTGGTCGTAGAACTCCTCGATTGTGAGCGTGGGTAAGGCTGGGTAGCCGAGTCCGTACACGGCCTTCTGGACTGCGTCGCGCGTTATAATGACTGGCTTGAGCGTCGGGCGGCGAGGCTCCTTGTGACGTGGTTCTGGAAGGGTTCAATTACAATGACGACTGATTAATAAATCTTATTGGATCTTATCAGCTGGTGACTATTGGTGGTTCAGTCTAAGGAATTTCAACGCAGCTTTGTTACCCCTGTATGAGCAACAGCATATTCCCAAGGAAAATTGTAAACAAAATAATTTGATTGTTTCGTAAAAACTAAAAGTCAAATTTTTCATTTACTGGTTTTTAAGTTTTGCGGGACAAAATACTTATTTATAATAATAATAATATATTTTTATTTCAGACACATGTTCCATATGAAATATTACTTAAATTAAATTAAACTTAAAAATAAGTCAGGTACCAAGAACACAACATTAATACGATACAAAATGTACCTATACTTAGGATGCTATTTGCATCCAGCGATTATATGTGTCTGTTTGAATCAGACGATCAGACATACTAGTAATTATACCTACTATTCTTACACTTGCCAACCCTGAACAAGAATTGAGCGATGCGAGTTCTTTGGATGGCTTCAAAGGAGCTTACTCTTGCCTCTAGGAACATTCCGGAGGCGCTGCAGCACCATGCTAGACCAAAGAACTGCCTAAAGATATTGTTGTAAGCAACCCTGATGCCTCCAAGCGCTTTTTTGGTGTATTGTGTCCAAAGTTGGCAAGTGTAAAAGGACTGACAGAAAGATCTAAAGAGTGTCAGTTTTACATATTTAGATGAACGGGCAAATTTTCTTAAAATCATATTTCCGACTGTACAGAGCGCTCTCCGCTGTCGCTCTATATCCTCGTCGTCTTATAGGTTTGACGTCACAATCTCATTACAATTTCAATCGTCTGCCCATTGAGACGTATACTTGGAATATTATCTGGTCCCTTCCCCGACCTAAATACTACCATCTGTGTCTTTTTGTTATTATAAACTAAGCAGTGTTCTTTAGCATAGCGTTCGCAGATGCCAACTAACTGTGTTAGACCTTTAAAAGGGGCTGAGCAGCACCATATCATTAGCATAACTCAAATTGTTGACATATCTGTCATCTTATCTGAGCAGGACTCCAGTAAGTCCTGCTCAGCTCCTCTATCAGGTCATTAACATAGGCATTAAATAGGTCGGGAGAGGTGACCCCCCCCCCTGTCTCACACCACAAGGTAACCTGAAGCTATCAAATAGTTTGCGATCCCACCTCACGTTGTTGGTCTGGTTCCGATACCAGAATCGAAGCAGTTCAACAACATCATCCGGTACATTCGTCCTATTAAGGTTCTCCCATAGTAACTCGTGGCTTAGAGTGTCGAATGCTCTGCTTAGATCCAGAAAGCATGCGTAAACACTGGTGTTACCTGACTTATAGTAGTTAACTACCCTGGGAAAAAAATATGGGACCACCTTTTTTGTACAGGATAATTACTGCAACAGTACATCTGCAAATCGAGCTAGATATTCACTAAGCCACGTAGCAGATACTCCAGTCCCTCTAAAAATTTCTACAACAACCTAAAACTCATCGGTGTGCAGTCATCCCGTGACCACGACAGTGTGTGAAACGTCGGGAAAAATCTCACTAATATTATAAACGTGAAAGTTTAGATGGATGGATAGATGGATGGATGTTTGTTCCTTTATCACGCCAGAACGGCTGAACGAATCTGGATGAAATTTGGCACAGAGATAGATTATAGTCTGGAATAGAACATAGGCTAATTTTTATCCCGGAATTCCCACGGAAACGGGAACTACGCGGGTGAAACCGCAAGGCGCTGCTAGTAGATACATAAACGCAAGAAATACCCGTTAAATAGTACTAATAATTATGTGTTCAAATCGCGTAAGCTTAAAAATCGAGTAAGTTTAAAAATATTTAAGATGTTCTATTGTATTTACATCAACAGAATTTTTGAAAAGGGAGAAATACATATGAAATTATTCAAATTGCAGCAATGCTTCTTTACCTCCTGCATGTTTGGCCATATACTCCAGTATAGGTTTCTCCTGCTCAATGCTCGCCAGCTCGTCCAACGCCTGACTCACGAACGACTCCAGTAACGTTGTGAAGTACTCCCTCTTGTCGCTCTCATCAATGTTGGGGTTCTTCATGGCATGGGCCAGAGTGGCGAGCTTGTGTTGAAGCTCCTTCATCTCTTTGTAACGCTTGATTTTTGTTTCACGGGTCATTACCTAATGGTAGTATGAAAAAGTAATGTCATTTTTGATACACCCTACACTCGTCTTAATACTCAACTTTCATACAGTTCTTGCTTGTATATAATATTTACAAAATTCCACAATAGTTAAATAATATTGGATGTTATTATTTTCTTGCAACATCAACATCATAGACTTGGTGTGGGTTACTAGAAAGTTTAAGAAATACCTGGCTGGTTAGATTTTTATAGAGCATATACTAAGTTTGGTGTTCATCCAAGCTTTACACAAATTTGATACCTTAAAGAAAAGTATATCATTGTAGCTATTTCTCTAAGTAGTTTTGTTGGTGTACCTGCTTACCATACTGGCTATTTTAGCTTGTTCACTGCCTGGTCTGGATGAACCATCTTCGGAAGGTTGAGGGACCTCAACATCGGTTACTCCATAGTCTTTGCATCTTTGCAGGAAGTCTCTATATTGAGTACAGGAATTTTGTAAGACAATCAACAAAAAATTTAATTACATCCATAGTTGTACAGTAGGGTGTCCTGTAGAAACATTGTTTTCAGCGCAACTTTCCATACCTCAACCTGACGATGCTGTAACGTGAAAATTTAAAATTCCCATATATCGATGGGCACCCTATTGTACAGCTCTTTCTTTAGACAACTTCAAATCAATTAGATTTTGATTGATTTATTCAAACAACTTGAATTAGGTACATAATTGTACACTGAATCATAGGGCACATAACATGAGACTAGGATATCAGAAAACCAGCTCTTGCACTTGCCAAACTCTGCTTAGCTCGGGACTAAATGAAATTGTGTGAAAAGTACACTATTTCATTTATAAATAAACATGAGTCGACCTCTAAACTTGGTTAAGCTATAAACACCCAAATTTTAATGCCTATCCTTACCTAAAATATATCTCAGCAACATGTATAACATCCTTGCGCTGCTGGTTGCTGAGCTTGAGGCTAAGTATTCCAAGCAGTGCTGGCAGCAGCAGGAACTGCAGGCTGTCCGCGGGAAGCTCCTCCATGCTCTCATTTGAACTGAACATGCCTAATACTGACACCATGTTTGTGGCTTTCTCAAACTTTGAAATTGCTGTTTTGATCATCATCTGAAAACAATGTGAAATATTTATGTAAGGCCTAGGATTTAACCATAAAAACATAGAAGTCTAGAAGCTAAGGTAAGAAAAGAGTTATCATGGTCGTAAATTCAGATACGAAACGACAGAATCTACCAAAAACATTGAGCTATGGTTAATAATAATAACATTAATTCAGATTATCCAATTAGCCTACCCCGGTTTGGAGACCAGGCTCAGTAAACTTTTACTACGTAGGTAATAGTCGTCTTCTCATTTTAATATAAATTATGAAAAAACATGGGAAAACATACTTGAACCGGGTCGCTGTTGGTCGCTTCCTTGCAATTATTTATGTCATCGAACAATTTCATTGCCTGGTCATACACTTGCTGCAACGTTGGATCCTCTGTAGATTGGCCGGCTTTAGTTTCTGCCATTATTTTAGTGGAATAAAACGAATTTACGAAATTATTATGAAATGATGCGAAATTCCGTGCACAAATATTCCTTATATTCCCATCTCTCACCTCTGACAATGACAGCTTTGATGATGAAATCTGTCACTTGACAGTGACATTCGTATGTGTGGAAAAACCCCTAGGGGGTTGATTTCTACCGTCCAAGGCAAAAACTTTGGTGGAAATGCCATAATCTACCTATATATCATATATATTATATGCGGGTAGAATACTTAATCAACCCATAGAATTCGTTTAGTTGTTTGTTGGATAGCTAATATTTTCTCTTGCAAAAGTCAATCAAGGTATTCAAGTTATTCAGGGGCAGTGGCAGTGGCAAATACCTTGATAGGCATCTTACAAACACTCCACCTAGAGCAAGTGCCTATACCTACAGACAGAACGTATTGTTGAATAATTGTTTGTTGCTTAGACCAGTCTCAAGATTTTATGATTGGGGGAGAATGGGGTAAGGGCGGAGCGGGCAGGGGAGACACAGCAAGGCTCATTTTGCGTCGCGTCGTCGTATAAACTAGCACTAAGATGTTAAATTGGTGCCTAATTAAAGTCCCTACTACTACCCACCCCACCTAGGTCACAACCAAGTTACCTATATGAATGTATTAATGGTGTGACGATCCAGATATCTGCATATTGTACCTAGGTACATACCTACCTACCTTATTAGGTAGACAACATCTGCCTCAGATACCTAGGTCAGGTCCATCGATTGCATAATAATTGCCTTTGACTACGCAGGCGCGCCTGCAATAATCTGATCCGCACTGCACCAGACGGTTGCTTTTACGTTTGCAACCAGTGACTATACCTACAGTAAAGAAGAAATAAGTAAATCGCCGAGTGAGTGCAAGAGAAAGAGTGATCTAGAAACTGTTGAGGTCAACCAATATAAAATTCCAGCTTACAGTACCTAGATAGGTAACATAAGATTATCAGGGATCTCATTGACAAAATTATCATTGATGCAGCGCAGTCAGGCCTTCCAGGTAACTTTAACTAGTAACATTTATAGGACATTACTACGAGCTAGCACTATAAAAATTATAAAGGGTCTGCCGAGAAATTGCCACAAATCACATAAGTATAGGTATACAGACAGACAAAGAACAGTCGAGTGTCTGCGACACACATTCGGTCACCAAACCAACCAGCCTGTAGATTCAGTAGCCAGAGTGTGCCGGTGTCAGACGCACGTGCATCTAGGACCACACCCGCGTAAGTCACATCACAATGCACTCACGCGAAACGTAAACCAACATGACGTAGTCAAGTTACCATAAATAGGTACGACCAAGGACGCAATCGTAGTTAACAAGTGGTACGTAGTATGTATTTTCCGGTTTCTGTTTCCGGAAGCAAGACTATCCCTTACTTAATACTGGTTAGGTCTCTACCAAGCGAGTGTTCGAATTGAAAAATTCTTTTCTGAGGTAGAATAGACCCTACCGTCACATGGGCATCGGATCATACTTGGTCGTAATGATGGGCCACGCCACGCAAGGTGTAAAAACTTGCGTTTTGAGCTGAGTTTATGACCAGCTAGATACAGCATCAAAGGCCAAAAGAGGAATAAAATCCGCATAAAATTTGATTTTCCGTGTTTGGACTACTTTGGGCCGAAGCTAGCGGAACGAACGCGGAACACCTCGCCTAAAATGTGCTTTCCTTTCTCATTTACGCATAGGTACGTGCCCGGATTAGATCGGTCGGTGTTTTGTCCAAGGTAGTGTCATAAAGTTTTATATATAATAAGGCAGGATTCCGACATTTTCCAAGGTAAATAACATGAAAGCAGGTTAGTAATATTATTGCTATACATAAGTAACTACTACTTGCTAAGTATTTGTGTTGAATTGGCCTTACTTAAGTACGTCGTTGTCAGTAGATTTGGAAATAGCGTGTAGGTAGGTACCTACGTAATAAATTCCACTAAATAATAATCCGGAAAACCACTTAAAGAGCAATCTCATCGACAAGTTAATATCTTCCTGTTAAAGACAATGAAATGTTCTCCGTAGTTGGTGAGTAGAGCAGGTACCTATCACCACGGTTCAGTTTCTGATGACTACTGAGTCACGTAAACACTGTATCGCTTCTGAACTGAGCATGCAATCTTGGTAATTATTAACAATAAATCTGATATCAAGATTGCTTGAACCATTTAATTAGTAGCATCAGCATGAAGAAGCTTATTAGAAAAGGGTTTAGGTAGAAAAACTAAATTCTTTGATGGCCATCTAAAATCTTGGGATTGTTGATCGAAGCTCTTGGGGACACAAATCTGTTCCCTTGGGGAAATAATAACTTTAGGGAAATCTATAAAAATGCTTACCTACTGCTGGCTTGAGGGTCATAGGGTTTTCCTTACAGAGCGAAGCTATCATTCTACCGAATAAGAAACACCACGTTAATTGCATAGCTCATAGGTACCTAAAGGTATCCAACTATTTAACATGAACTTCAAAATATTAAACAAGGGTTGTGGATTTATTAAACTACCTAGGTCCGTTGAATATAAAGTGTCAGTTGAATGAAAATATGTACATAGGTATTTATTATTCCTATAATGCTACCTACCGACATTATATTATACTCTTGGTATGTTTTGCTGTGATACAAAATATTATCAATACAAACTGGGAGATATAATTTTTAAGTAGGTATGTTGGTACCTGAGCAATCTTTTACCTATTCAGTAAAAACCAAAACATCATGATATAAACTTGGTAGATGACCTATTATCTGACAAAGGTAGGTACTTACTATTAAACAATAATACCTAAGGTGGATCCAAGTAAAGAAACAGAGAAAATTCTTTAGCTAGCTGAATTACATTCGTAAATCTTAATGAATTAGTATATCCATGGACCAATCATTAATCTATGTTGTAACATTATTATCATTAGTTACAACAGAAAATCGTTATTGCATGAGCCTCTTGTCCAGACTAACCTACCCTCAGAACAGGGATTTCACATTTCATCGTGAGATTTAAAACTTCAAATTATTGATTAGGTACAAAACACAATTTAATATTTTCCCCGTGGATGTTTGAGCTAAATGTACCTAACAGGTGTGTCAGTCAGCTTATGTATCAGGGCGTGACCTGTTGGTATTGTTGTCGTTTCTGGAAAATTCTGGCGAGAAACAAGTCGGGCCGGCTCGCCAGGATGCGGACTATTACCGTTGTGTGCCAAGCGCTCCTTGCACAATCGTTTTAATTCCAGTGTCTTTATCTATCGTCTCTCGAATATATTCTAAAGTCAAAGGTAAACTTTAACCCCTACTGGAATGGTGAACGTAATCATACATACCTAATCATCTACATAGAGCAAGATTAGCAAGTCGGTAAACATAAACGCCATCAAAGTGTTGGTACTAATTCACACGCCCCTGCGAATGTTTATCGCAATAATCAACACCCACTAATCGATAAGTCACGCGGGAACTGATCACATCTTCATTCATTTCAGGTGTAACATGGAAACTTGAACAGGGTCCATCATGGCTAGTTTCACGGCTTTCGCATTTTACCTTATCGCCGTGGGATTTGCGTACGGATTCAACGGAGACAGTTTCGAGTTGGAGTGCCCCGATGACTGCGACTGCCACTACTTCAGGATTAACTGGGTGACGGATTGTTCAGAGAGCAACCTGACTGAAGTGCCCTACGATGAGCTCAGCCTCAGCGTGTATATTCTGGATCTGAACGGAAACAACATAACCAACTTGAAACCGTTCCCAAGTGACATAAAAATGAGGCGGCTACAGATCGCAGAAAATAGACTCACGAGGGTGGAACGGGATTCGTTCAGAGGATTGGAGTACCTGATCGATGTGGATTTGTCGGGGAATAATATAACCTACGTCGACCCCGAGGCATTCTTGTAAGTAAAACAACTGAACTTTGAAACCCTTCATTTGCAATGAGAATTGCAACATGATAGTAGGGATGGCCATTATTTCTATGAGCCAACCGAGACTATGACTCATCCAACCATAAAGTGTAGATTCTACCGGGTGTATTGTTTACTTCACATTTGTACTTTTCACATGCGCCTACCTATATTATCCACTTCGTAAACATGACATTCGTCCACCACACAATGCGTGTTGATGACAAAATTGTTCAAATTGCTCGTGATCTTGTTAGGGCACGGTCAGAGGAGCAATTGCCGGCAACTACTGCCAATATTAGATAATGGACACACAACGAATGCAAATTGAGTTTTGCTCGGTTCGAATGACTAGGTACCTACCTACGCCACATGTTTATGATCATAACTTATTTCCAGGGACTCGCGCGGATTGCTGAATGTGGAATTGCAGGAGAATCCGATAAATGTTGTAGAGGGGCCGTTCCTTGTGTCGCCCACCCTTCAGTATCTGGATATCAGCTCGTGTAACCTCAGCACCATCAACCCGCAGTTCTTCGACAACATCACGACGCTCAACACTGTCGACCTCTCCAACAACCCCCTCGGCACGATAGAGGCGGGAGTCTTCGATGTTCTTACCAGTCTTGAGACCCTTAAACTAAATGATTGCAAACTCAAGACAATATCTGAAAACGCCTTTTTAGCCACAGTCAACATTAAATACCTAGAATTGGCTGGAAACCAATTTACAGAGACAGATTGGACTGAAGTCCTCGGAAAAATGTTCCGGCTGGAACGTCTGAACTTGAGGAAATCTGGAGTAACGTCTTTATCTGAAGATGCTTTCTCGAATTGTACATACTTGGTTTCGCTTATTTTGGCAGATAACGAACTACGTGACTTGGATGTCGCAGCAATGTTGGGCAACAGTGTCAATAACTTGGAATTACTGGACTTGTCCAATTGTAAGATCCAGGGCCCGATTTCAGGCGAAGCTTTCGCGAACGCAACGAGACTGAAAAGTTTGTATCTCTCTGGAAATCCTCTGTTCGCACCCGATTTACAAGAAGCGCTCGCTCCGTTACCCAAAATTGAAAGGTTATTCTTGAGCAACTGTGGACTCCGAAATCTTCCTGACAATTTCAATGTTTTCGATAATCTTCAAGAACTCGATATCTCCCACAATCCACTTGTAAATGTATTTACAAAGATATTGGCGCCACTAGACAAATTGGAATATCTCAACATGGGATACAGCAACTTGTCCTATATTGGCCCTGATTCTTTCTCGCAGATGACTTCGATGAAAAAGCTTGTGCTATCCGGTAATGATTTGCTTTCTCTTGAAGCAGGGTTGTTTGGAAACTTGACTCAGTTAACTACACTGGAGCTTGAATTCTGCGGACTGAAACGACCTTTGAATGCGAACGCTTTCTTCAAGAACTTAACTTACATGGATTTGAGAGAAATCAGACTTGGTGGAAATCCCCTTGTTATCCCAGAAAAGGGACCAGTATTCCCGAAGCAGCTTTCACAAGTCACTATCCTTGATCTCAGCAACTGCAATATAACATCATTAAACGTAGACGCTTTTATAAACACAGTAAACCTAACAGACTTAAATCTATCTGGAAATCGACTGAAGTCTGTAGAAGGAAGTCTAACGTTCCTGGAAAGATTACGTCAACTAGAGAAAATAAACCTGAGTAACAACAATTTAACAACAATCGATCCTATGGTATTTATAAACAACCCTAAACTACATTCGTTGAACCTGCTTGGTAACCAGTGGGTATGCGATTGCAAGATCGCAGAGATGTGGGACTGGGCGAACATGATTAAAGGCGATCTCGACGTTCTCGTCGGAGCCAAGAGTGCTGAGAAAGACATCATCGTGAAAGGAAACAAGAAGAAGAAGCATTTGCAGTGCCAATACAATGAGAATCAGCTGCGCAATATGAGCACCACGCTGAACAAGACTGTGCCGGGCAGGAGACCCTTCATAAAGCCCAGGGAATTGACAATGGCAAACAGAACCTGGGCCAAATACGTGAGGGAATCAGGCTGCGAACCAGTCGTCCAGATACTGCGGCCCATAGCTCTCGTAGCACTCGTAGCAGCATCTCCCCAACACATACACCATCAAGAAGTTGTAGTTGAACGAAGTGTATGGAATTTTACACCGGAACAGAAGGAAGCGTTGCCAGCGATGGCTTGTTTAGTATTGCTCATAATCGTGGGTGGGTTTGCTGCAGGCAACTTCTCAGGGCGATGCTTAAGGAAGTTGCAGGAAAAGAAGAGGCTTCAGAGGGAGCTAGCCAGACGCGCTCCCATAGGTGCCAACCTGTAGACAAACAATGGTCATACTTATCACGAAACATAGGATATATTTATACTTTACTTTGTGATGCTATTCTGTGTGTGTTAGGATATTTTAATAGCTGGATGTACCTTTGGCATGCACATAAATTATTTCCTGAACTTATTTATGAATTGAGCTCGATTCTATACTCTGTAAGCCCAAGTAGAAAGATCGTACGTAGATATCGTAACGAATTTTCGATGTTACTAGTCACGTAGACACAAAATAAATTATCGTGATTCTAATCCACTTTGGTAAAATTAGGTTAAGTTTAATTTAGGTAGGTAAGTTTATCAAAATAAGTTTGTATTTTTATTAATGTGTTGCTTAAGCACGTCAGTATTGGATTAAATAAATTAAAGAACAACATGCTGTTCAAAAACGCAGACTTTAATTCTTTTATTAATTGCCCACACGACACACATGCTCACTATAGCTCCGTGGAAACCCCCACCGCGTCCCAGAGGGTCACACCGTCGACCGAGGCTGGCAGTTAATGTGATATCCTAACAATTTCATTAACCACGCACGACGCACATGCCCATCGACAGCTCCGAAGAGGGCCGTCGTCGTCGCGCGTCGTGCCGTAGCCTAGGCAGTTAATGGGTTAACCTTCATCGACATGATTAAAATAAGTTTTTGTAGGTGTTAGTTGCTTATTGATTGATTTGTAAATTTCTTCACAAGATGTCTGCAACGTTTTATTGTAGGTATAATTGAGCTGCAATTGCTTAGGCAGGTAGGTAAGGTAGGTAGTATTTTGTTTTTTTTCTTATAGTGTTTTTTTACTCATTCTACAACTAACATTTTACTATTAGTACATTACATAAATGCTAACTGCACGTTTCGCGAATTTTTCATTCATTTCCGTTGTGCATAAGAACAGCAGATTTCCTTTAGGTCCGGTTGTAAACATGCAAAATTAGACTAGTGAAGTTTTTGCTCGCTCCACGCTATCTGACTTGGCTAATAGGTACATTTATTGTTTAGTGCTATTTGCCGATCAAGTACAAATTAGTGCAAAAAGTAGCAGCAGTAACTTATTAAACAATTGATTGGAAGACAGGGAAAATTCTTCGCACCTGCAAGAGTTTGATCTCCTCAGCAATGAATGGAAATTCAATAAAAAAAATATAAAAAATCAATTTTTAATTTATTAAATTATTTTTTGGCGAATAGAATACTAAACTATTAACAACAATAAATTACTCTTATCTATCAACTAGCGGGTCCAGCATCTGACGTGCTAGTTTTCTTGATATAAAAGTTTTCTTTGTAAAACTTTTTCCTCGTGCCGGGCTTTTCACTTTCGGGACTGTTGTTGCTTGCCATCGTAGCCAGCTCGCTGTCGAGCAGACGGGGTATCGGGACCGGTTCAAATCCGTACTGGAATTGAGGCTCTACAAAATACGTATTACTTTTGTACCTTTGCAAGGGTTGCGTGGAGTGCGCCGAGTTATCTCGGGGAAATGCTTTAGAATAGTCAATCTCTTGCACGAAAGGCGTCGCTTTGTACTGTGCTATTAACTGTTTCATATTCATATCTTGCGTTGGATAAAAGCTATACGGGACGGTATATTTTTCGTTCGTTTTCTGTTTATTCTGACTTTCATCTTTATGAGCTATATATTTTTCGGGCTTTTGATTTTTGTACAATTTATAGTAATCTGTTTTTTTCTTGTAATAGTCAGCCAGACTTTCAGGTTTACTTATAGAGAGATCAGTGAGATAATCATCTTTCATTTTGTCCATGAGGTCTTTGTAGCTGACTCGCACGCTTTTCGGGAAGTTATCAGATTGGCTGTGGTACTGTTCAAAAGGAGAATTTTTGATGGAAAAGCTGTGGTCTCGTGGCGGTTCGTAACTCACCGGGGTGTAAAAGTCTTTTTCAATGTCAGTGGATTGTCCGTAGGCTGGAAAGCCAAATGCAGCGTTCTTGTATGCCTGCTCAAACTCTTTTTCGCTATCTTCATCGTGGCCAAATTTGCCTTTGTTATGCACAGAGGGTTCTGGAGTTTCCTCTTGAATTGTGATCGATTTCGTTTTCTCTTGAACGTGGGCTGTCGGTGCTTGATGTTTCTGATGTGGCTGAGCGTTGTGCTGAGGGGCCGAGTGATGTGAACCAGAGGAGTGGTTGTGCTGCTGCTGCGGTCGGGTTTCAGTTCCTGGTTGCACATGTTGGTTTGGGTTCACTTTTATAGGGGCGGCGATCCGGATCTCTTCCTCGTATTCGTTTATGGGTCTAAAGGTTCCAGAACTTGTTTTAGTGTAATACTGAATCGGCTTGAACGCAGGCACGTCTTGTTGTTTCTGCGATCCGCTAGACGACTGATGGTGATATTCTTCTCTGTGCGCAGGTTCTTGTTGGTGTGCTTGCTTGGGGGATTCGTTGTGTTCATTTCGATTATCATGATGGTGTTGATTTTCTGGTTGTTCTTTGTGATGATGTTTATGTTCATGGTTATTGTGATGGTTGATATTGTGGTCGTCATCGTGGTGATCTGAATGATAATGACGCAGCGGACTATCTTCTTCAGACGACTCTTCGGAATCTTCAGACTCACGGTGTTGCTTTTCATCTTTGTGTTCATCGGACTTGATTTTATTCACATAATGCTTGGGCCCTTCATCCTTACCTTCATAATGCACTTCTTTAATATGAACTGGCTCCTTAGAGCTATGAACGTAGGTGTAGTGGACGGGTTCATCAGTCTTCTGTGATCCATAAGTGATGTGTACAGGTTCAGATTTCGTTTCTTTGTTGTAGTTAATGGTTTGTTCTTTGTAGGTTTCCTTGTGGGTGGGTGTGTCAATTTCATAAGTAATTTCAGGGCTTTCATTTGCAATAATAGGCCTGACTGTAGAGGCCGACGCTACCTCATCGTAGAATATATTTTGCACTTGAACGCGAGGAAATCCTTGTTTCTTTTTCGGACCGACCTTTCTAGGTTTTACTTTAGGACTTTCATCATCGTAGGTTTTAGTTTTATGAACAGGCTTGTGTTTTTTACTAGCGTTAGCATTATACCCGGGTAGCTTATGGTATGTAGCTTGGCTTATTTTCGGTAGGAAGAGCTGATGTTGAGGAACGAGAGGATTATCGAATGTTAATGGTTCTAGCAGACTGATATCTAGAAGAGGAAGTGGCGGTTTCGTCTTCAGATTGACGCTAGCCTTCACACCATTGTGGTAGGAGGTGACGTGAGTCTCTCTTATTGGGACTTTTTGTTTCAATTTATCAGTATGATGCACAATCGGGCGAGCGGGTTGCTGTTGTTCTTCCTCCGACGACTCTTCTCGTGGAGACTCATCGCGCTGGAATTTGGATCCATCTTCAGGTTTGTACTCTTCCGACTGCGCGTTGGCATAGACAGCCTCGTTACTGGATGACTGCTGCTGAGCCGTGGGGGTAGGCGTAGCCACTCGTTTGTCATGAATCACATTACTTGCGTAGTGGAACGGTGCCGGCAGTTGGCCATACGAAAATGCAGGCAGGTGATTGTAGGACTGTCCCGGCACAGGCAGCTGGACGAACGGGCTCCGGAACTGCGTATGCGCCACCGGATGCGGCGCGAGGCTCTTGAGGGGCCCCGAATAATAAGACCCTTGCGGGAACTGGTACGGAGTTTGCTGCTTCGGAGCGGACTGAAGGTTCTGGATGGGTATCTTGTACTGGGAGCCGAGGATGATTTGCGGCGCCTGGATCTGCTTGAGGCCGGAGAAGGAGGGCGCGTCGAGCGGCTGGGCGAAGTGCGGCGGGAGCTCCTGCAGCGGCACGTACTGCTGCGGGAACGGCTTGAACGGGATCACCTGCGGAGACTGCTTCGACTCAACGAACCGGTTGCCGTAAGAGTCCTTCAAATGAGCGTTCATGTTTTGGAAATTGAAGATTTCCTTGATTGGAGTGAGTCTGGATCCTGCGGGTTGAGGCGCGGCGATGAGTGGGACTTGGAAGGAGAAAGCGCCGTGCGGGACTGCGCTGGCATACACTGCTGCCCGCGGAACGCTACCGTACAGCCTGGACCCACTTGCTGCACTGACATTGTCTCTAAAACTATTCGCAAACGCTCCTATCGTGAACCAGCACACGGCTGCGACTATTACCTGGGAACAAAGACCACCCTCATTAAACAGACACTTCACAATGAGTAATAATATTAAACTGGCACAAAAATAATAAAAACTAACTAGAGATAATTACCTCTCTCCCCATGGTAGGGTCGTGGCGGAGACAGAGGAGGCACTGAGCGGCGCGGCGCCCCTCGCTCGCTTTTATCCCTTCACTGCGGCGCGGGACCGCCCGACTTACACCACTCATTCATACAACGGTTATATGATACAATACAAATTGATTATATTTTAAAGCGACGTAAATAATAAGGTTCTTAATGTTTGGTAGCAGCAGGCTACTCAGTGACGCAATAGCGACAGGCGAATGTCACAAAAAGAACCCATCGATAGCTTCACGGTGCATTTGAGACACGTAACTCACTTTTTTTATTGTGTTCACTGCAACTGTTCCATTTCAAGAAAGATTTCAAGCAACGATTGCAGTAGATTGTTTACAAAAGACAGGATTGAATCATTTGATCGATCAGATTTTCTCAAAAGGGTAAGTAAAGTGCGTCATTAATAATAATAGAGGTAGAAGCCTATAGTACCTAAACTCTTGCCAGATAATTTTGATAATTTTACACTCAACTTTCCCACAAGTTCCCCTACTTTCAACGGGATGCAAAAGTCAATTGAATAATAAGCTCACTCGCGGGCTACATGTGCAACTTTCCACTCCGATGGCCCAACTCATGTACATTTTGACAAAAGCAGAGCAATAGTTAATTATTCACGCTCGTAGGTACTGCAATAGTTTGTCAACAGTCAACAAAAAAGAAAATGATTTACCGTTTACAAATAAATTTTCTTGTCTTCGGTGGTCGATCGAAATATGGCTTTGAACTTCGGCCTTCTTTACGCAATTAAAAACATTTTGGCAAAAAGAACAACAGAGTATTGCAAATTAAGAGCTAATGTGCTTAAGGGATAAAGAACGTTTCTTAACAATCATCAATGACTATGGACGCTTTTGGTACATACATACGTTGCTCTTCTGTTGTCATTCTCGGGACAGGACGCATATAGTGCATAAAGTCCAGTCAGGTGGTTTAATCCCAAAATCCATCTCCGCCTCCAAGGAAGGCTTTCTGCATGGGCCCATATATTATGCTGGCGAATAACGCATTGTACACTCCAAATGTACCCATCGTTGCAAATTCTGTTGGATACCTAGATCATTTGAATAATAATAGTTATACGACATCCCGATGATCCAAAGCCACCTCTAAATCCACGTCCAATTTCATTTCCCCAATTCCAAAACTTTTTGTCTAGATTATTCTTGCCACTTCTCCCGTTAGAATAGTACCTAGTAATTATAGTAATATCTAGTGCAGTTCTATCTTTACAAATGTCACAAATGTAAACAAGCACCTAGTAAAGAGGACTGATTTACTTTCATAACCCAGTAACTTTCTTTACCCGGTGACACGCCGCGGTCACGGCCGGCGGTCGCTGCATCTGAACTGGAAATCTAATGAAAGTGACCACATCTGATACTCTAGTTTTCCAGATTTCCATGTAAAATCTGGGACTTGCAAGTTGCAGTTACCAGAGCCTGAATGCCCCGCGCCTTCTAGTGGAATAGGATCCATTCCACGCGTGAAGGCGGGTGGCATTATCACTAACCTACGTTTTTCGGTAACTCCCATTGTTGTATATCAAACTGTGACGTTTTAAGACTGCTAACACTTTTTAGAGAACTATTGAAAAGTATAGGGTGGTATTCATTAATTACGTGTGGTGATTTATTGTGACGATTTTTTGATTGTGGCGATTTTTCGATCCCCACCTCCCCTTGGTGAGATGGTCATTTTGCTCGACACCCTCCCCCCCTGCCTAATCTCACGTGGGATTTTTCTAAACGTGTACTATTTTTATGTAGGTAGATTGGTTTGTGGTTTTACCTGTTTTTACTTTAAAGTAAACGATTTTGGAATTGGAATTTCACGCTAACACGAAACGCATGTAAAAAAATACGTGATATTTTGCCGAGACCACCTCCAGGCTCGACCCCCCCAGCTGTAAGCAGTTATCGTACGAACGTTCGGGTTCCAAAGGCACTATTAAAATGTTGTCAACAATCATAAACCACAAGCATTACGAGGCCGCTCTATAATTTTGAGATAACTTTCTTATGCAAATAGCTGGCAACACAACACTCATTATTTTATTAGGGTTCCGTACCCAAAGTAAAACGGGAGCCTCGTCTGTCACCGGGCTGTATCTCATTGTTTTTCTCATTTGAACCGTGATAGTTAGACAGTTGAAATCACACAGATGATGTATTTCTGTTGCCGCTATAACAACAAATACTAAAAAACAGAATAAAATAAATATTTAAGGAGGCTCCCATTCAACAAACGTGACTTTTTGTACGATTTAGCTTGATATTGATAACAGCAAACGTGATTTTTTTGCTCGTTTTTAAAGATTATGGTACGGAACCCATCGTGCGCGAGTCCGACTCGCACTTGGCCGGTTTTATTAGGTATTACAAAACTGGCTAAGGATTAACAAATTGTACGTTTGTGCTATGCAGGTAACGCGTTGTTTCCCTTATTTAAAACCAAATATTTGTTTTATGTTTTATTTGTTTTATTTAATTTGAAAACAACAAACTTATGATCAAAAACTATATACCTAGTTATGTTAAAATTAGGTACTTAATACTATTTTAACTTATTTTACCTACGTGTGATGTACGGATACATCTTTTATAAATAAAAAACAAAAAGCAAATTTGTCACAATAAAAAAATATTAAACACAATAATTGTTTCTAATACAAGCAAATTGTGGTTGTGATACATAGAATTTCACTAACAATATATTTCCATAATCATGTCCTGTTTTAAAATAAAAATAAAAATAAAAGTGTTTTGTCTTAATTCTTAGTTAAAGCAAAAGGTATATAAATTGTAACAGGTAAATATTGGGAGCATCTTGGGATCTATTCAATGGCAAAAGAATCATCCAAATCGGTCCACGATGAAACCGGCGGACATAGAGGACCTCTTCCTTTTTTCGAAGTCGATTATAAGTAA
Organism: Eupithecia exiguata; assembly: GCA_947086465.1. Classification (NCBI taxonomy): domain Eukaryota; kingdom Metazoa; phylum Arthropoda; class Insecta; order Lepidoptera; family Geometridae; genus Eupithecia; species Eupithecia exiguata. The sequence continues at coordinate 14,050,408 of OX352228.1, read as the reverse complement.
TATTTCACTGACGGTAACCATTTTTGCGTGATAGTTCTTGTTCTTATGAGATTCGTTTTCAACAAACCACGATTTAATTCGATATTTTAGCTACATTTTACAGACATATACTCCGATTCAAAAACCTGGATATTTTTTGTATACAAAGGGGTTACAACAACCCAACGATTATTGGTAGAAAATATTTAACGACATTTATTTGGTATCATCGAAGCAAAACACAGACGCTCGGAACAATATCATCTCAACATATTCAAAATTTTTCGCTGCACATGTGAGATTACGCGTTGTTGAAGTTTGTGTTTTAGTTTTTAGGGTTCCGTACCCAAAGGGTAAAACAGGACCCGATTACTAAAACTCCGCTGTCCGTCTGTCACTAGGCTGTATCTCATGAACCGTGATAGTTAAACAGTCGAAATTTTCACAGATGATGAATTTCTGTTGCCGCTATTACAACAAATACTAAAACGCAAAATAAAATAAATATTTAAGGGGGCTTCCATACAACAAACGTTATTTTTTTGCCGTTTTTATAGATAATGGTACGGAACCCTTCGTGCGCGAGTCCGACTCGCACTTGGCCGGTTTTATTTACTCCGTTTTCCAAAAATAGGTAAAGAAGATAACTATGCAAGACTTACCAATAGGATCACAAACTCATGACGGGATAGTAAGGCCTATATGTCAATTTTACACTCCGCTTCGCTTCAATGGAAACAAACCCTTACTACCCATTACTAGAATCAGTTTACGTAAAAAAACTATACACTCATACGATAGCTTCTCCACCGCTAAACTCGTAAGTATCCTTTCATAAAACCTAGCTTAACACACTTTAGGAGTTCGAAATAGTCACACACCATTGACTCTATAGCTTATTACAAATGCACTCACTTATGTTCAAATAACTGTAATCGTGTAGAGAAGAAGCACACTTCGGAAACATCAAGCTTCTCCCAGCCTTTTAAAAACATTTTTCGTGATCGTCAAGTTATTCACCGATTTAGCCCCAAGTCGAGATTTGACGTGCGCCGCTCCCTCGGGCATTGTGAGCCGTCTCTCAGGCTTGTTGAAGATCTGAACTGCTTTCGAGCGAGTCATTATCGGCTTAGACGGCTCGATTTCCTTATACTGTACGTGGTTGGAAAACTTCACAGACTTAGCTTTAGGTACTGCGAGTTTCTCCTTCACGCTGATGGGGGTCTCGTCAGCGCGCATCGTGAATACCTTCCGGACTTCTTTGGCATATCCGCAACCAGCCACGGATATGTTTTTGAGTGTTGGTGTGGAAGGAGTTTTGAGTATACCTTCGTATTTGAGCGCGTCTTTGGGGACGGGTAGGATTTGATCCTGTTGGGCGGACTTTGAGCCGAGCCGGGCGAAGATCGGCTTGGCGGTTTGCTGGGTGACCACCGAGTTGCTGCCTAGCCTCGAGAATACTGTCAAGTTTGCACCTGAAAGATGACATTTGTTAAAGGCATGAGTGTACAGTTAAACCCATTTAATATGACTTAGAACCCCCTGTGCCTAACAGGGGGTTCTAAGTCATATTAAATGGGTTTAACTGTACACTCATGCATGGCACACAGAATTAAGGAGGAGTAGAAGAAGTTACCTTCATTATCCTCTTGATTGGACGCTTCGAATCTGATCAACTTTTTCTTTTGTGTTTCCGGTGGGCTACTGTGACAAAAATAAGGCATTTATTCATATTAATCGATATTTTTATCTTTATAACCCTCGCTTAAAAAATAAAGATTGTTGTAGATCTGGACCGCAAGGAGCGAAAATGTGCATTCAAATGTAGTCTCATAATTTTTAGAAATATTTCATATTGACTGCATTAAATAACAGACAGCTCGCTTGAAGATTGCTTTCAAATGTATCTATTTAGATACCTACATTTTAATATATACTCTTTAGATACAGTGGGTAAGTAAGCAAATCATTTATTTGTCACGTAACACATACATACAATTGGATTACATCTTTATGTACCCCATTTTTCATAATTGTCCGCTCACTTAAAACAGTTGCTAAGCCGTGTTGTTTCTCTCTCCAACTTCTTCTATTGAGATAAGTTAGAGTGAGAAATAACACAGCTTAGACTGTTATCAGACCATTATGAATAAGGAGGTAAGAGTTTAAGCCCAAATTCATGTTTATTTTTGTGGTATGCGGTAACTGTGATGATGATGAATGTATGAGGCTATGTCTGTAAGTAATTGATGGATAAAGTCGTTAGAACTTACATCATCTCATTGGATTTCCTCTTAACGGTCTGGGAAGCGGGCACGTCAAGCGTGGCCGGGTTTCGCGTGTAGTGCTCCAATATACGACTGGCGGCTGAAACATACACTTGATTTATTGTTGTATGAGTATCGAATTTACTGCTTCACGCTTTAAACAACAAAAACATACAAAGTAGTATTATTCAAAACAAAATACACAAAGAGTCGGCTATTTATGATTTAGTTTAAAATAAAACTGTACATAAAACTGTTGTATGCAAACAAAAGTATAAATAAATAAATAATGTTGGACCATCCATCTACACGGCATCATCTAACCCCAAACTAAGCTTATGTTAATATGGCTTATAGATTCAGTTTGAGGAGAGTCATTGGATACATGCGATTGCATCCATCGTCCTGGACCTGGCTGCTGAACATGCCTCCTCCAGCTTTGACGTAATCATCGCTTGACGCTAGACTTCGCAGAACCTGAAAGATGACATTTGATATACTATATATACCATATCATAGATTGGCAAAAATATACAATAAAATACCTGAAAATTTAAAAAATGAAGAAAAAGATACGCTTTTTTGTAAGAAACTAAAATTATTTTTATTAGAAAAATGTTACTATTGTGTTGACCAATTCGCTACTGACAAACTAAAATGACGTGACCTTATGATGAAACAATGACTAGCTGACCATTCTGGCTTCTAAATTCAAAATTCAATACAATTTAATTAATTATATTTATTATGTATTGCATGAAATTTATGTTATTGTAAAATTCCATTTGACAATGTAAAAATAACTGTTTTGCAGTGCCCTTCCAGGGTGCATGTATGTACCTAGTGATAACCAATTACCTTAGAAATAAGATGGAATGTACCTACATGCAAGCAAAAATAAATGAAATAAGAAATAAAAAAATCAAGAAAACGAAGATTTACAGTCCGAGCCGATCATAGGAGAAACCAAATCCTCGAGACTTAGATGGCTCGGGCATGTAGTCCGAACCGGGGAGCACCCAGCAGAGCGTGCATGGGTCGCCCAAGTGGCTGAAGGCCTATTGGTCGTCTATGGTACCGCTACAGAGACGACGTTTTCAAAACCTAAGAACTTCATGCCGTCGAGTGGACTGACAACGACAAGGACAATTGGCGATATCTGGTCTCGGAGGGCAAGATCCACTTTGGGTCACTACGCCACGCCAGTAGTATGTAAGTTAGTACCACGCTTGGTAGGCGAGTTTTAAGAGCACTGTAATCTTTGTTTCTGTGACGGTCACATGGTAGCGGACAGTCACAGATACAAAGATCAACAGTTCCACCCCTCTGTTTGCATCGAGAGAGTTACAAACAGAAACTTCACAGAACAGAGAACAGAACAGTTCAGAGAATGGATCCCAAATCGATTAAACACGATACAGAATAGAAGAACGAAAGGCAAGGAAGTATTGACGTAATGCACCCGTAGATCATTTCCTATCAATTTGCCGCGTGCGTGCGCGTCGGGCGAGTAGTAATGCTCATTAGCTTGTAGCGGTGTGTCAGTAGGACTGTCGCTTATGTAAGGTTTGTGAATTATTTGTTTGTTGGAATACCATTTTATGGGTCTTTACATTGTGTAAGTGTTTTAAGAAGTACAATCCAAACAACATTAAGGCATATCGAAAAAACTCAAAACTGATACCTACAGGACATTCAGAAACGTCCGATATTGGTTAACCACTCAATAACTTTTTTTCGACACACAGATAGGGATAGAAAGAAATATTGGAAATACAAGAAACCATCCCAACAAGCTGGCTTTGTCATCATCTTATGGTAGTTCATTGCTGGACATAGGCCTACCCTAATGAGTGCCATAGCGCCGTCTTCAGCTTGACGCATCCAGCATCTGCCTGCAGTCTTTTGCAGATCGTCATCCCACCGGGCCGGAGGGAGGCTAACACTACGTTTACCGAGTCGTGGTATCCACTCAAGAACACGTTAACCCCAGGTCGTTGTCGGTTCTTCGTGAGATTCTATCGTAAGATATCGCCTGCCCACTGCAACTTCAGCTTGCTAATTCGTAGAACTATGTCGATAACTTTGTCGTACTCTGTCGGATATATTCGTTACGAAGCCTGTCCTTTAAAGAAACTCGGACCATAGCTCTTTCCATCTCGCTGAGCGACTGAACTGCTGGACCTTGAACTGGAGGACCAGCCCTACCGTGAGCTTCCACGTCTCAGCTCCGTAGGTCATGCATGACGGTTAGGACGCACTGATTGAAAACTGTCGATTTCAAGCATTGCGGTATGGATGACGAGAAGACACGACGTAGTTTCCCAAACGCTGCCCAACCTAGCTGGATCCTCCACTTGGCTAATTGGTTGGAAATATTTCTTGCTGGACAGTATTATCTAGTCCCAATGCAGAGCAAGACTGATAACTTATATACCCCCATACCACGGTAATGTTATCTATACAGTATTGTAACTCGGCCCTGTCCTTGAAATAACTACCTACCAAAACTAAACAAAACAAAAGCACGCGATAGGGCTGCCCACCTGCAGTATTTTAATTTCATCTAGGTACCTACCTACTTGAATTTCTTTCTAGTTTTGTGATTATATATTTTTATAAATATAAAATAAATGATAATATAACCGGCCAAGAGCGAGTCCGACTCGCGCACGAAGGGTTTCGTACCATTACCTATAAATCCAGCAAAAAAACACGTTTGTTGTATCGAAGCACCCCTTTAATATTTGTTTTATTTTAATTTTATTATAATATTACGTTAGTACTAAAGTACCTTATTTAAATAAAAAATTCTCAAATTGCACGCTTACTGCTTAACTACCACATTTTTTACCTATTGAAAAGAAAAATCAATAACTTATCAGTCGTAATGACAATTCTGTCAAACAAAAAAAAAACATTCAAATTAGATAAAAAAAAAGGTTCATACAAAAAAGTTCGTTCGTCACTGCGCTGCGGCGCCCGGCGCATCCCCGACTGGTTGTACCTACCACGATCCCGCCCTCACATGAGGTGACAGTTATGACTCGTGTTCCGGCCGTTTGTATGAAGACAGAATACTGTATAGATAACATTACCGTGCCCATACTCAATGAGATTTAAGGGCTCCAAGCACTATTGAAATGTAACGCGACTCGACGAAATTCGATGCATGTATATTTTATGACCAAAACCTCATTGTATTTATTTTTGATTCTGGTCTTAGAAAATGTTTTGATGCAACTCTGCACACACTGACTTTAGTTGTGTTGGGTGGCATATCATTAGTGGATTGCGGTCTAAAAACCTGTTAAACATGAGTCTAAGTCATGTCTATGTTTTTTGTGGTAAGGCTAAAGCATGTCTTAAGTCTGCAAGACTTAAGACATTATTTAACTAACACTTACCACAACACCTTGCTCAAATTAAGCATTTGACTATTTTGGGGGTTAAATGCATTTAATAAAAACATTTATACCCAAGCCTTAGGTGATATAAGCACAAACTACAGTTTAGTTTCAACTTACGAGAAGCTGGCTGTGAGACAGTGGTGCGGCCGGCAACAGCAGCCACAGGCACCTTGTTGCCAGCCGTGGAGCTTAGGACTTTGTCTCTGGCCGCACATTCATGCACCTGCTTTGCATGCCTGGAACCAAAATGTATGATGAAAGAGGTATAGGAACGGGTATTGGTGTTGATTGAGTTGTTGCATCAAATCGCCATTCTTTCTCTAAGATAGAAATAAAAAAGACAGCAACATAATTGGTGCTGTCAAATTAGCTTATACTCGGTTCTGTAATTCTATATCTTTAATGTAAATAAAGGGATTACAAAATCAAAGATATATTGATGGAAGAAGAAACTTGTAATAGAAGTTTGAAACTCTGTAATTTTCAGTTCTCTCATCATTTCATTTGTCTGTTGATCACCCTGTGTTTATCTTGTTGGTTTCTGTTATTGTTAAAAGTTTTGCTGATGTTTTTATTCATAAATGCATTTGATGACTTATGTATCTTGGTTTCTAGATCCAATCCATGGAGTTTTGTACGAACATCAAAATCTCTATAATCGTTGACATTATATAGAAGCCTAGGTGAATCTGTAAATCTGTTCCCGGGCTGCTGATTTTAATTTTACCATTTTGTTTAGGTAAATCATAAAATTTTCATAAACATCACAACTTTATCTAAAACACCACACAATATCTAATTTGAACAATCATGTTCTAGTCATCAAATGATTTAATACCATAGTGAAACCAGAAAACTAACCGCAAAATAGCAATAACATCTCCCATCCGAACGATTCCCATTTCTTTCAGGTACTCCTTGTTGAGGTCTAGTAGCATATCATTCTGTATCCTATTCTCTGCAAATGTCAGGGCATAAGTCGCAGACACATCTGACGGTATCCCAGCTGCCGTGAAGAAGCTTACCCACATTCCTGGAAAATAAAATAACATCACTATAAGAGAAACTTTTCCCTACAGTGGGATCCAGGCTGATAAGGTGACATCATTCGACCAGATGTGATTAGTGAGTGGGAAGCCCTGAGAGAAATAGTCTGCTGCAGCGTTGAATCGCGAGGACGAAGGAGAATAGACATCTGCCTGCAAGTTTACATGATCGCTGATTTAGTAAAAGATAGAAGTAGCAAGTAAAAAATCAACAAAAGTATATTCTAACACCTGATATAATGACAAATACATAACCAGGAATGAATCAAACGAACGGGTATTTTTACCTTGAAACTATTTATTTTGTAGCCTGATACTTATGTCATGGTATTATGCAATAAATGATTAAACATTTTTGTCTTACCAGTTAGTTTAGAATCCATTTTAATGCTCATTTTCTGAAATAGTTTAAAAATAACTTAATTCAAACGCAACGCAAACACCAAAACGATTCCTCTTGATCTTCTTCTCGATTTTTGACGTTGACAATGACAATAATGCTAATCCTAATCAATCAGGCTAAGGGTGGAAACATGCGTCGACAAGATGCAGAGCGACTAACAAAAGAAAGAAGAGAAAAGGGGGAGACGCACTCCACGTCAGCGGAACTGCGCGGCCGCGCCGGGGGGGTAACGAGGCCCAGCCTCGATTCTTGATGGTTCTGTCACGTAGTTATTGAATTGCTCATTTATCTCTGACTAGTTTATAGTGATCTGTGATCTACCTCTTGGTCTCGAATGTAGGATTCATCTAGACTTTAAAAAAGATAAGCACTACGGTGATATACAACCAGAAATTCCTTTCAAACCTTGGTTTTTTTAATTTATAAAAGCCAGTAAATCCACGTAGTGCGTTTCTACCTTAATTGATATAAATTTTATCTAACTCAACCTCAATAAAAATTAAAGAACCTTTTTGTACTTAAGAGCCTTTACGCCTAGCGCGCGATGTCAAGTTTAGGTAATTCAAACCCACACAGAAGCGAGCGTGACTGTGTGAGTAGCGCTGGCGCGTTCTATTGTGGTATAGTCAAGCTTAGCACTTTGATCCATTCGAGTGAAATTGATATAGCAATTATTTAATTTAAATTTGAACTTAGACAGATGACATATTTACGTGTTAAAATAAAATCAAAATCAAAAATTGTTTATTTCCATAAATACAAAAATGTACACTTAGAAAAGGCCAAATTCTTAAAATAAAACACTGACACGGAAATAAAGTGGTACTTTTGATTTCTGTCGCTTCGCTATGTAGACTAAAGTAAAGAAGTGACTAATAAACCTTCAGCCTGTTACGAGTAGGTACAAATAAAACACTTGGTACGGATAAAGTCGAGTTTATTTTACAACATTTTAAATGTTTTATTCTACGAATAAATAATAAGTCAGGAAGTCTAATTCAGAACAAATTCCAACCAAAAAGTGGGCGCTGCTTCAAATCAAAACTATGGATAATTCAAATAGGAATCACTTCAATTGGTTCGCGCGCCTGCTGCAATGGCAGCTATGACAACTGAGTCATAGCGGCGTGGACGATGTTATGCAATAAATGGACCGGACCAAGTCAATAACGAAACAATTATATGGTCAAATGCTTTTTTTTACTATACAGGGTGTTTTTTTTTCAAAATGAAACCTTCAAATTTGAAAATTTATAAATTAGACTACGAATTCGAGAAAAGGTTGTTTGTCGTATAGTTGAAAGTACAAACGTTCAGACTATACGCAAAGAAATCTATCTTCTTTTGTCATATTTTTTTATCGTTATGAGCTTTTTGACATAAAATTTTCTTGCATACCCTCTTCAAAAAAGCTGAAAGTAGTGATTTTAGTTTGGTCAGATATATGTAGTACATTTTGCAGGGTTATGTAGATAGAATCTAACGTCCGTCTTTCGACTGTCAGTGGTAGCACTGACAGTCGGATTCTACGCATCTACGCACGGACGTTAGATTTTAAATACTTTCTGTCATTTTTGTAGAAAAACTGGGCGATGGAAATCAAAATAAGCGCAATAACCTTGAATTTATTTTAATAAATGTTCAAAATGATATTGATTGTCCACAGTGTGATAAATCTGTTTTTGTACAGATGATTCTTTAAATAACCCCATTAGAAAAAATCAATTTTGAAGGTGTTCCAACCATTAAGGCACATAGGCGTCGTAAATTTATTTATTTATTATCAACTTAGAAGCAAAATGAGAAAAAATTTTTTTTTTACAAATGCTTACTTTTCCAAAAATATAAAAAAGTTTTGTCTTTTTTAACGAAGAACTTATTATTTTCAAAATCAATCACGTAACTATTAACATCGCTTTTTGATAACTCTCACGGTTTCAGACTTCCTCTCAGTGGCCCTGAAAAAATAAAACACCCTATATCACACATCAATATACGCCTTCAAGAATAAACTCGACAACTGGTTACGAGACAAAATTGACAAACTAAAAAAATTACGCAATAACTAAATTCGACACTGTCTGATAATAGACACATCAGCCACTGGCTGCTCGTCTGTTAATAAATAAATATATTTTTGGATAACAATTCAGTGAACTCTTTGTCCCGCAAAATATGATTAATTTAATGTTTTTAGTCCACTTGTTAGCTACCCACTTATTTTTCCGAATCGTATGGGCAGGTAAACTAAAAATACCAAATAAGCATAATAAATTTCAATTTCATTGAAAAATATCTAAATTTTATCGATTCAATATTTCATCAAGGAAAAATCCTTCCAAATGAAGTAAAAAGTTGTCTGACCTCATTTTGCATTTTCATTTTGAAAAAAAAAAACACCCTGTAGAGTGATAAACATTTTACCAAAATATTATTTTGTTATTGACTTGGTCCGGTCCTCTTATTGCATAACAACGTCCACGCCGCTATTACTCAGCTGTCATAGCAGCCATTGCAGCAGGCGCGCGAACCAATCTAAAGTGATTCCTATTTCGAATCATACCTACATTCTTTTGATTTGAAGCACGGCCCACTTTTTGTGTGGATTAAATTAAATTGAAGCCTTTCGATCGGTATGATTATTTTTCTCGTGTAACAGGTTCGATTCCAGGTTCAACCATGTAATTATTTAAATATCTAAAAATGCAGTTTAAATTGTTTTTTAAATTCAAATAAGTTATGTCTTCTTTCAGTAAAATGTTCCATCTACAATATTCAAGTTACTTTTCCTCCATGTGGCATATCCGTGGGACGGCCTGTATATACTAACCTTTTAGCTCTTGCATTTTCCATGTTTGCTAATTTTTGCGCTTTCGTTTCTTCGCAAAAAATAACTTCATTTTATTTCCCATTATGTCTGAAATATGATTTTTGTCTATATTAATACATTCTACAATTATGTTTGCCATCAAATATAATAATAAAAAAAATTACTTACCAAAGTACCAAAATGTTTCGAGGGCGCTATAAATGTCCGCTCGCCTTATACGCACGACAAAGGTCAACACAGGTCAGTCAGAGCGCCGAGCGACATGACCACACTCTAGAAAGCCTCGCGGCGGACTGATTTGAATGGATTTGCGCGCAGCGTTTTATAGTAGTTTTAAAATATTCACAGAAAATTAATAACAACAAAATATTTAAAATTTTAAATGCATGATTTTAAAGACGATTCTCTACTTTATTAGTAAGCTATTATTATAGTAAATTAAATAAGTTATATCGGTGAAAAAGTCATTTGAAATTCGTAAAATTTCACATTTTTTGTAAATTAATTTCTCATAGTACGATACCAAAACCGAATATTTTTTCAACTAACTTTTTTTCCAAGGATTTTATCTATTGGTTATCATTTTTTTTTTATTAGATATGTCAGTATTTTCATAAAATTTTGAGCTTCGAAACTGATGCTGACAGGGAAATTAAGAAAACCTCTAACAAGTTATTTTCATAGAACGCGTACATACTATATTAATTCAAATATTTTCTCAACTAACTTTTTCGACAATGAAATTTCCTAAAATTATTACTAATTAACTTATAGTGTAAGATAACTGGTTCATGAAAATAACGAGTTTGAAAAGTACTGTTTTTGAGCCAAACTGCGCATGGAAGGCGTGAACCCTCTTAAACGGACATTGGCAAAATACCGAAGGGGACCTCTTTTTTCATTGGGGGGATTGCAGAGCCATCTAAAAGAAGTTGACCGAGTTTTTTTCTTTGTTGTTGTCACAGATTTGTAAGTATAGTACTAAACAGGGTTGCCAACCGTACGAGGTTCCTCGTACAAATACGAGATTTGTGGTCTTCCGTACGAGGTACGAGGGCACTATCAACCTCGTACAATTATGTACGAGATTTTGACATAACATAACACTTACACCAAAAATGACACTGTCGCATTGGCGCGATGACTGTCTATGGCTCGCTCGCTATCCCATGAACCAAGAAATCCCCGAGAAATGAAACATTTCTTTCTTCGCATTATTCGTCTGTCGCCTCGATCACACATAGCGCCAACCAGAGAGGTGTAAATTCACAAAATAAACAAAAATCTCGTGCAAAAATAAAAAGAAAAACGATGAGAATGAGGATGTTCCTGATATAATATTTGCAAATGAAAACTAAGACTAGAAGTACATAGTTACCTATGCAAAGTTTTGAACCTATAAACAAATCTCGTTCATTAGTTATTTACGTGAGTAATGTTAAAGATTATTTTAATACAAAGTGATATTTTATTTAGTAGAAACTTGCAATAGTTTATTTCGTTGTGTAAAACGTCCTAAATTCAACAGTTTAATATGCATTAATCTTGGTTTAGTCACCTTTTAGAGGAATGTACGAGGTTCGAAAGCCATAATACGAGATTTTTAGCTGCTTAGTACGAGGAAATTTTTTTTACGGTTGGCAACCCTGGTACTAAAGTTGTTGTTCAACTTTCAAGGTGTCTAACCGGTCGGTTTTGGAATTTATTTGCTATTTTTTTTTCCTGTGTTTGCTTGCTTAATAATGTGTGGTAAAATATTTAATTTACACAGCTTTAAAACCTTACTAGCACAACAAACTCCATTTAAACTCATAGCTAATCGATGTAAGTCATAGGCTTTTGAAGAACGAAATAATCATCTTACCGACAAATTAGAGCTTGCTAACCCCAAAGTATGTTGACTAGCCCAATAACATTCATAGCTAAATACATTGTTTGTTACTTTTTCAGATAGTGAGAATTGTCCTTCGGGAAAAATGTGTGCAGCGGCCCTAGAAGCAATTCCAAAAGTAGATATCAATCCCTCTGGCGTGTTCAAGTATATTCTCATAAAAGTGCATGGGGCGCCTGTGAACAACGTAGAACCCTCTACAACTATAGTCAGGGGTTACAAAAGATGCAACTACCACTCTGATATTTATGATGAGGTATGTTGTGTAGGAACAATAATGCATGCAGTAAGTAAAAAATTGTCTATGCTGAGTTGTAAATAAAGTTAGATTTATACGAAGATTATTTTTATATCTCTTTTTTCATTGGATTTATAGGTAAGGTTTGTAACTACTAAGCTAGCCTAAAGCCATCTAAATTATAATTTAATCCTCTTGCATTATTGTGGGAATGAAGCAAACCAACCAATTTATATTCAGCTCAGACATATGATAAAACATCGGCAGAATACTATGAGTATGTGTAAACAAGATTTTGATTGAATAACTCATCATTTTCAGGTACAACCGAAACTTCACCCCTTAGACTGTGAGCCACTAGGCGGTGGCAGAATCTCCCATGAGCCAGACAATAAGAAGATCCACATCTACGGATACTCACAGGGCTACGGTAAAGCAGATCATGAGGTCACAGCACAACTGATCAAAGATGCGTACCCCGGCTACACAATCTCCATCAGTGATGAAGGATATTAGTTTAAGATTTTTCAGTTTCAAATTTTATAGAGCAAAACATTGTAAATTACTTTGTTGTATTCAATCTAATTATAGTTGTTTGTACGCAATTATTTGAAACAACCATCAAAATTTTATAAAGTTTGGTCACTCCATCATAGACTCCATCCACTTCATATGAGGAACGTAGTTATTGTATACTCTTTGATGAGGAACATACAAATTTCCTTAGAGGAACAAGGTAAAATACTCCATCTACGCAAATTTCCAATGCACAGACCATAAGAGTACATTGAGTATAGGCACAGACAATTGAGATACTCTCGAGTCGTTGAAATCTTGGCTTGGCATCCTTTATTTTCTCCATCGAGCACATACCCAATAGAGAGGAAATAGTTTAAATCAATCCAAAGGTCCAAGCGCGAGATGCCAAGTCAATCCTTACTTATCCTTATTCATGCGAAAGTGTGCTTGTTTGTCCTTCCTTCAGACCCTAACTTATAGTTTACTTACATAGTGTTAGACTTATAGTTAGTTGAAAGGACGGAGAGTACCTTAGGCTACTTTTTGTCTTGGTAGAACATCAAAGTTGGGAGATTTACGGGAATAATCCCTCTAGAAATGTGAAAGTTTATTATGTTATTTATGGCGGGTGAAACCGCGGGGAACTAGTAGTAGCTATGATAATGTCAACTTTGATTGAAGTTTGAGCAGCCCGACTCTTTCCGTACCTTCGGACGAGTTAAAATTTATACCAAAGAACCGCAACGAACATATTAACGGACGCGTCCAAGCCACGACTGTTATGTACAGGCCTTAGAGGAACAAGGCTCTAGAGGTGTTGCATATACCCATTTCATTCACACAAGAGAGAGATAAAAATACGCTTGTAGCCTGATAAGAAATCAGATAGAATGAATGTTTCTCTGTCTCATCCATCGTGCCAGTTTTTTCATTGTTTAGCTCTTAAAAGAGCTAAACAAACATGCCGGGCACATCACATAGTATTTGTTGTTTTCGACCTAATGATATTTTCTGCTAATTAAATGTGGGAGAGTGACTCTGCGGGCATTCCTGCATCTCTCAACGATATAATATATCTGAAGCAACGAACGATGGTGCGGTGCAGTGCAGTGTTTTTTAGATGTAAATGTGACGGTGAACGAAAAGTGGCGAAGTTTTCGTAAGTACAAGCTCGTTTGACTTCAAAATAGGTTCAAAATGTATAGTTTCATTGATTTCCATACGGACAAGACTCAAAAACTATGTTTTTAGTTAATTTTAATAAATATAGGTAACCTAAGATAACGAAAATTTAGGGTTGCCTGCACTCGAAAATAAAATTCCCCAAATGTCGTGGCGCATTGTGTGAGATATTCATGAATCTACATACATTCTTCAAATATTTTTTATTTGTTACAGATTTCCCGAAAACAATGATCTACGTCTGCTTTGGATAGAAGCCACGGGTCGCAAAAATTGGGAACCCAAAAATATTTGATAATTTATGCAAACATTTTCATAAAAATCTTGGACAAAAAAGAAACGAGAACGTATCTGTTCCCTTATGCTGTTCCAAGACTGTTTAGTAAAATAAATAAATACATAAAATGAATGTCTGAGTGCTGCGATGGGTGAAAGACTGTTTGAGATTTAGATAAAAAAATACACCTACTTTGTGTTTTAGTTTACCTACTAATCAAATGCTATACCGAAATCATTGACGACCTCTGTGGCGCGTTGGGCGAAGGCCTGCCTGTGACACAGGAGGTTGCGGGTTCGATTCTCGCCTCGGGACAAATGTGTGTACGATCTGCAGACATTTGTTCAGGGTGTTCTGGTCGTTTTCTATGTATAATAAAAAATGTCTATCTATGTATTGAATTGTATTATGTATATCAGTTATCCAGTACCCATAACACAAGCTTTGCTTAGCTTGGGGCTAGATAATGCTGTGTGAATTGTCAAAGGGTCCAGCATTATTATTATTATTTAAATGGAAGTGGGATTTGGTGTTACTAATATTACTTACTATTTTTAATACTATTACTATAGTACTATTTATAATTTTCATATTAATGCTTCAATGTTTTATTTCAGGCATGAAACTTTACATTGATACCTGAACGTTGTTTTTATTTATTTGCTCATTAAATTAAAAGTTTACCTACTCCGGCATACGTAGAGGTACCTAATTTAATGATGTATGATACTAAAATACCACCTACCAGACATGAAATTACGAACCCAAAGTCAGGGTAAAAAAATTGTATGGCAACACCACTTCGTATACTCTGTCCCTTTTGCGGCCACGCATGCCACCCATCTTGATCTAAAGTCTAAAGGGGAGCTCTTTTTTCATTGAAATACTCAATCTACGGTACTTCTCATCGAAGGGATCTCTCTTACGTATATAGTTATTCTCATTTCTTTTCCGGGCGGGTCTTACACTTAATGTTATTCTTTGGTCTTACAAGTAAATAAAATGTCTAATTTTACGACCGATGGGCAAATATGTATCGATAGGGAGATAGAAGTGGTGCAAAAAGATGAGGTGTTTGGAGATTTAGTTCAACGTTTCGAACTTAATGAAACTTGCAAATGGATTTCAGACAATGGTTATACAAAGGTAAACATCCTGTGCCCACACTTACTCATTGTTTATGAGTAGCGTTACATGCTCTTTCTAATATTTATTTTACTTTCCACAAGGTTTGCCTCCAGTTCCCTGATGAACTGCTGGGCGCAAGTGCAAAAATTTACGAAGAGATCAAAAATAGAGTTGATGTTGATTTGTACATTCTTGGCGACACTTCATACGCCAGGTATAATAATGTACCTATCCTAGAACTTCTCTTGTTAACATATGCTTTCAGAACTAAACATAATCATGGTTTTCATTCAGTTCCAGAAGACATAACCATCAGAATTGTACTGTTTCAGCTGCTGTATAGACTCTGTTGCAGCTATGCATGTAAAAAGTGATGCAGTGATTCACTACGGCCACACTTGCTTTTCCAAGACTAACATACCAGTCTTCACAGTTCTTCTGAAGGCTGATTTGAATGTGGAAGTTGTACTGAAAGCTGTTTCTGAGAAATTCCCATCAGATGATGATGTTAAGCTTTGCTTATTCTATTGCTGTTCATTTGAACATTGCAAAGGTAAATAACTAAGTACCTTTCAAAAGTATACCTCAAACTTAACCCAAAGGTGTGAGTCTAGCTTGTGAATATTATGAAAACAAAAACGTTCTCAATTGAGTTCACAAGCTCATATAATGTATGGTTTTAGATATTCTTGCAAGAAATTGGCAAGAGAAGTACCCTAGCAGTTTCATAGCTCATGTAACAATGGAGGAGCATCCACACAGGTTCTTAGGGAGAGTTATCAAGAACTCGAACGGAGACATCTTGCCTGTTGAAACCCTCAAGAATTGTGTCTGCATTCATGTTGGATCTAGAGGACAAACAGTTTTCAATTACACAATATCCATTGCAGGTATATTATAATGTATTTACATAACTGTAAAACAACCTAGTCCGATTTTAAAGCTTACCCATTTTGGTCTGTTCCTCATCACTTAAGATTATGTGAATGAAGTCTTTTCACAGCCAAATAATGTTCTTAATAATTCTTTGTAATTCTAGCTTCAGAATGGTACTTGCTAGACCCAACCAGTAACACCATGGAGTGTATCGAAGAGACAGCCTGGTTAAAACGCAGAAGATTCCTTGTGGAGAAGTGCAAGGATGCAACTGTCATTGGTATTTTAATCTGCAAGCTTTCTGGAGAACAGACAAAGGATATAATAAGCAGAATGAAACAGCTTTGTAAAGCTAATGGGAAGAAAAGCTATATTGTGTCTGTGGGGAAGCCTAATGTAGCTAAGTTGGCAAATTTTCCTGAGGTAGTAACTATAAAACAATCTGTCTAGTATCTCCTTTTTTTACAGTTTAAAATTGTAATCATTATCAGTCCACCTCATATAGTCATACATACTAGCATGTGCTCTGGTGAATTGGTGTTTTTCATGTGAATTGGTCAAAAGATCTCTCTCTTTTGACCAATTCAGGACTGGATCCATGTATTAATATCAATGCATGACACATTGATCTACACTAATAATATAAAGAGGAAAGATTTGTTTGTTTGAATTGAATAGCCTCCGAAACTACTGGACCCATTTGAAAAATTATTTCACCATTATAATCCTATATTATCCCTGATGGACATAGGCTATACAATATATATACCCATGCGGGGCGGGCCGCTAGTATTACATAAATGGATCAGTTGAGCTTACTCTAGATTGTTTGTAGCAGTGCAGTTAGCTCAACTATTTCAATTTAAATACTTGTTGTAATTTGTTTCTGTAATTGTTATTGTCTTTGTTAATAAAGTTTATTTTACTTCCAGATTGACATTTATGTTATGATAGCATGCCCAGAGAATGATCTCTACAGTAACAGAGACTTCTACAAACCTCTGGTCTACCCCTATGAGCTGGAAGTAGCTCTGAACTCAAACAGAGATCCTTATTTCTCCACTCACATCACAGACTTTGATGAACTCCTACCTGGAAAGTGCCACTATTGTGAGATAGATCATGTGAAAGAAGCTACAGATGTCAGCCTCATCACTGGAAAGATCAGAGAAACTAAAATAGATGCATTCCAAGGTGACAGCACAGATCTAGTTGCTAAACAAAACTGGGCATTGGAAAACATAGGGCAGAACCTACAAGATAGGTCATGGAAGGGTCTAGAACAGAGACTGGGGGAGACTGAAGTGAAAAAAGCAGAAAAAGGAAGAAAAGGGATACCGTTACAGTACAGTAATGAACTAGAATGAATTTATAATTATTATTTTTATTGACAATGACTTGGGTATTGCTGTATCCTACTGAGTAAGACTGCACTTATTATACTGGTATTTAAAAGTACAAAAGCTGTTTGTCTGCGTAAATTAACCTGATAAAATTTATATCAGTGTAACAGTCCCAGGAATATGAATGAAATCCTAACTAGTTTTACTAAAAAAACAAATCATTTATTTTTATACTTATTCCATTGTTATTGACATGTCATAGTTATTTGAAATGGTACACAAATCAAATCACATCCACTCATAGCACCTAAACTCGCTGGTTTATTGGATTTTGTGGAGACTTGAGCCACTCTTTCCAGACCAGTTGCTTGAGCTGAGACAGTCTTAGACCAGGATTTTCAGCTTTGAGCCGCGGCAAGTTGATTTCCTCAAAGGCATTGTATGCAGCCTTCATTCTCTTCTCAGGGTGCTTATCTATTTCATTGCTCTCACTGAAAAAGAATAAATGAATAGCCATTATTATAACAATTATCAAAGATAGCAAGTCTCTTTCAGGGCTAAGTTCTTAAACTTGACCAAAGGCCAAATTGTTGAAGATCTACAAGAAAAAGATGCACCAAGTTTTCAGTTTTTCAATAGGAATTTGTTTCTTACCCTAGAATAGAGATAGCTTCATCAATAGACTGTGCCACCTCTCCATCAAGCTGTATTCTGTTGAGATTCTCTTCTAGAACAGGCTCCTCCACCACAACTCTGGTTGGCTACAATACAAACAAACATGTTGGTAAATCTAGACCTTTTGGTGTATAAAATCATTAAGCCTATAATCAAGTGATACACTTACAGTAGAAACAACAGGTGGAACCTTCATAGCTTTCTCCTTCATCTGGTTGATGTGTGCACGAGATATCTTAGGAGGTGCCGGTGCTGCTTTAGTAACCTTGATGGCATCCATTTCTTTCTCTAATATGGCCTTAGCTTCAGCCTTTTTCTGCAACTGCTCTAGACGTTTCTTTTCTTGATCATCCTATAGACAAAATAAACTTTATGAAGTGTTAATAGTGATTGCCATAAAACTAACAAAATCATAGGAGCTAACCTTTTTCTGTTGTTTCTTTTTCAGTTTATCATCATTGTCTTCCCATTCAGCGTCTTCGGCCACCTTCTTGGCCTTCTGATCTTTCTCTTGTTTAACATTTTCTTTTCGAGCTTTCGCTGCTACAGCTTTGCTGTTCTCCCCAACAAACTTTTTCGGCATTATTTTCTGAAAGATTATGTACCTTTTGTAGGAAATATCATCAATGATCGCGTCTTTTCAACAGTCATGAGCTTACTGGTTTTAAATTTAGCAGCCAATATAAAGAATATACTACTTTTTCTGTAGAAAAAACAAGATCTCTGATGAAAATTCAGTTCACGCGCACCTTAGAGTATACCTAGAGACGGCATACCTACGAAAAAAACGTGTATACCTAAACTTACCTAGAAACTAAAATGGCTCCTTTCCGTAGTGCTGCCCTTTTGTACCTCGATATTTTTATCGAAACAAGTATTTTTGTGACGATATTTTAGCAGTTTCGTAGTGATTTTATTGTTTTCACCACGATTATGAAACAGAATTCTATAATCATATAGTCATAGAATGCTTTAATTAGAGATACAAAGTATGTGAATGCACGTACCCAACTATGGCTCGACCGCGCTCATGAGACGCAACCACTGAGAAGTTAAGAAAATGAGCTATTATAACAATGGTAATTTTTTCTATATAATGTATTTTCCGAGTCAAGACTCATGCGTTCAGACACGTGCCAGACCTCCTTAGAATTAAAGATCAAAGTTCACCAAACCAGTTTATTGAACAGTCTGCAGTTAGCTCATTTGTTTCAATTGTAGGTAAATACTAGTTCTAATTTGTTTATACTATTTGATTCCAATTTTCTTTGTTAATAAACGTTGTGTTCATTTAAGAAAAAAAGGTACCTACTGAAATGAAACAACAAGCTACTTAATTGCAAAATATATTGTTTGTATGCAACAGTGATTTGTGAGATAGTATATTTATATTTGTATAACAATATGGGTATAACAATGTGTAATCTGTATCTTTAGCGTAGACGCTATCTATGCTTATATTATAAATGCGAAAGTGTATTTGTTTGTCATTCAGTCACGGCTTAACTAAGAAACCGGAACCTAACTAAGAAAGGATGGAGAGTAACATAGGCTACTTTTTGTCTTAGTAAAATAACAAACTCCCATGGTAGAGTTACAGGAATATCCCCCTAGATATTATATGAAATTCGAATTTAACGAGGATGAAACCGCGGGGAACAGCTAGTATTATTTATTATTATAATATAAATCACAAAAAGATAGACACCACATTTTATAAGCAATTCAACAAGTCTCATTCATTTATTATATTATATCACAAATTTAACACAGACTCCTACATTTTTAATTAAACAAGCAATGTAATCCGTCTTATTCATTTACAGTATAAATCAAAAATTTAACACAGACGCCACCTGTATTTTCGATTGTAGAAGCAATGCAACAGTCTCATTCATTTACACATTTGCAATATACCTACCTAATTCAAAAATTCAACTAATACTACACCTAAATTTTCAATTTTACAAGTACCTAATGTAATCAGTCTCATTCATTTACAGTATAAATCTCAAATTTACATTATTTCTATTAAAGTACTGGATCGCGCTGGCACTAGTGGCTGAAACAAACATGAAGAATAAATTTATAATGCAACATTATTTGTCAGCCTACAATTATAGACTCTAGAAAGGTACTGAGTAGTTCAACTTTGAAAAAAAATCTAAAATCTTAAAGAAATTCTAAAAAAAAAAGGTGGGCGAAGGTCTGCCTGCGTTGCAGGCAGACGTTCGCCCACCGTGCCACATCGTTTGCGAAATAACTTTATTTTGCATGGAAATAATTTGCTAAGGGAGGATTTATGGAAATGTACATTTTAGAGGGGATTTGAAGTATGGTAGGCTTTAATATTACTTTGGGTCAGATTTATTTTCTTAAAACTTAATATTCATTAATATCAAAATTTAAGCCCTTTAGAAAAATAAAGGTAGTCAAGTTTGTTAATGCATATATGCATTACTTTGCAATAGAAGTTTGTGGGAGTAAGGTCAAGTAAAATACTTACTAAAAAGATTCGTGACGGTACGGCATCCTCTCGCAGTCTTGTTATTTAAAGTTCGATTGAAGCAAGTTTCTTCAAAATGAAGAGAACGAACGAAAATATCTTTCGTACCAAACTTCAAATTTTCTACTCCAATTGAGTCCAGCCACTTTTTCTTTTACCGTAATTTTCGGGTAACCTAGAACGTAAAAAACCAGTTGAAAATTAATACACTACAATTTACACTTGAAAACATCGATACCTATGAAAAATGCCTTGAAGGACAACACTATCGCCAAACAAACAGTTTCATGTTTTCTTTAATTACACTTAAAACTTACAAAAATAAGCTACATTCGGTATGAATTTTATGTAAACTATGCCTATGAAAGCCAACACATAAGGTATTTATTGTATTATTTGGTAATTTAGCAAAATAAGAATACGTACCGGTGTAATGTTATGTTTGGACGATTTTCACTTGTTTTTAAGCCGCAACCTACCAAACTGCTGTTTGGCATCTTCCTATTAGCTTTCTTTCGCTTACTATATAAGTATTCACATGAAAAAGTCCCGAACTCAAATAATTTTAGCATTTTTACTGTAAATGCAACTCTCGTTGACAGTTTACATACCTGAAAGTAAAATGGCGAACCGGCCTCAATCATGCTTTGCTATGACGTCACGTTTCAATGTTGCCAAAAATAGGTTTCGCACATTATATTGATGTCTCTTTTTACATTGGTTTTTGTAGGTAAGATAAAACGAGATAGCTATAAGTTTATGAGTACAATATCGATTTAGATCATATTTGTATAACCGAAAGTTCCTATAGAACAATACGCCGTCTCTATATACCTATACTCTAAGACGCGCACTTTGTTTTCTTTTTTTTATTTCAAATCAAAACTTTTTGACTTGACATTGATTGACTAACAATCAACAGCTGGTAAGGTTTGTTCAATGATAAAAAAGAGATCCCCTTCCCCTTGGTAAATTCTCCATCTACGGGTGTGTAGCTGTCTAATGACGACCGTTGTTTCACAGACGGCCATGAGATAAGAAGTTGAAGCAAGACAAGACAAACTCAACCAATGAAAAAAAGATCCCCTTCGGTATAAAATAAACTCAACCATTGATTGATCTAAAGTCTAGAAGGGGATCTCATTTTTCATTGAACTCGACAAAAACAAAAAAAAACTTGTGTTAATGTGTTGATTAGATTTTGCACGATTTCATAGTTTTCACTGAATTTCATGCATCGCTGTGCTTAGAGAAGAGATTGCTTCAATGGCTTTAGTAGCTTACGAAAATAGTGATGGCAGTGATTACGAGGGCGACGACTCTGAGAACGCTCCAGTTGTGGAACTGATTACCAAACCTGAAAGTAATTTTCTCACCTTAATATTTGTTATTAATCTTAGTAGATTAATAGCCGTACTGAAGTAAAACTCATAATTTTTAGAGCCAGCAGCTCCTATAGAAGTTGAAAGTCCACTTGTAAAAGACGGAAATAGCACAGAAAATGGTCCCACATTGTTTACCCTGTTACCACAACCATCCATCAAAAAGCAAGCAGTAATCGAAGAGGACGACGAATTCTTACACAAGAAAGAAACCACGGACGTTATGAAGCCAAAGGCTAAGATTACTGTGCCTTCCCTAAGTGATGTAAGGTGTTTTACAGTTACTACAATTCATAGAACTCAGCTCGACGTGATTTCTAATGAAATGACTACAATTTGTTTCAGTTTAAAGATGTGGAAAGCACAGTAGCAACTGCAAAACCCAAACCAGCCGTTGGAGTAAGTACATAAGTTATTAGTAAGCCAAAATCATGAAGGTAATATCTATAGTATTATATCTGACTATTACCACACTTTTTTTTCTCAGAAAAAGTCGGGCCTCCTCAGTATGCTACCACAACCACGCAATGGACTATTCACTGGCTCGGCAAAGTCTCTTATACCTAATGTTCTAAAACAAAACGCAACAGCCAAAAAGAAAACACCATTGCCCTCCCTAATTACGAAATCTAAACCTGATGCCAAGTTAGTCACAGAATACTCTGATGACAGTGATGATGATGTCCATAATGACTTTTTCTCATTCAACAAGCCTATAGAACTACCAGAACCAGTAGAAATACCTTTGGACCTACCAGTAGCAAAAACTTCAGAGTCAAAAGTGTTGAAACTTGAGTCTTACTTCAAAAAGGATGTGATTGAGAATCATGTAGAGCTTCAGCCAGATGATAGTTACTCAGAGTATGCTGAATCAGAAGCTGGGTCTAGTTATAGTGGTGTAGATGGAACAGAAAGTACAAATAATGGTGAAATAGTGTTGGATGAAGAAGCTGTAAGTACATGATTTGATAAAATGTCTTTAGCTTGTTGGTCTTATGTATCATTTTATCCGCGTACTGCTTTAGTTTTGTCCCTAGCTTTTTCTGGTCACTCTAGATTTCAAAAATATAAACATTATTCCAGATTCTCAAACTATGTGGTTCTCGAGGTAAGCGCAAGAGAGAAGAAATCCAAATAGTGGATGTGGACCAGAAGGAGGTTCTGGCCGAGGCCCAACAGTGGCTGCTCAAGGGGCTCATGGATGACACCAGCAAACGAGTCTCCTCCAGCAAGAAGAGAGGGAATGAACCTACTAATATGCAGAAGCGGAAGCACCAGATCACATACCTTGCACATCAAGTGAGATATATTTATAGTGTCTTAAAACATAGTTAAAAAAATAGTATTGTTTGCTAAGTTTTAAGTCATCAATGATTGGTCTTTGCACAGTAGTGGGACATCATAGGTAAGCTTATAACCATAACATAATCCCGACGACAAGTGGTGATTGTATGCACTCAGGATATACAGGGTGGACTAAACAGCGAGGTTAAAAATCAGCCACATACATAGAAACATAGGGTGCTAACCTCATAACCCTCCCCTGTCGGTAGTCAGGTAAAAAAAAGAATACTTCACCCCGGGGTACATGAAAATACCTGTAAAATTAAACAGTCCCCATGTAAAAAAAATCTTCATCCCTGGGAATAATAATAACTGAAAATGTCCCATTTTCAGTGTAAAAAAACTAAAAAATGTTTCACCTGTATGGGCCGTCATGGGGTATTTTCAGAAACCCTGTGTAAGGCATCAAAAAATTTTGCATCAGTGTTTTCTCTACCTTGAATAGTGCTTTTACATTTTTTTCTTTTTCCAGGCTAAAGCAAATGAAGCAGAATTACAAAATCAATGGGCAAACAACAGAATGTCAAAAAGAAAAACACAATCTAAATATGGATTCTAACCTAAGTCTACACAGAACTAGTAAAAGAAATTATGAACTAATAAATATTTTATATTTCCTATTAGTATTTTCTACAATCTTCTAGCTTTCCTGGGCCTCGGAGGATTCCATGACACATGAGTGTTGTCTGTTATTGATACAATGTCCAAGCCCCCCATTTGCAGGCCTTTTACTGATGACTGAAACAAGAAATAACACAAAATTGCCTTCATAATGAATGTTGATATGGAATTTGATGAAGCTATCATGAATAATATAATAAGATCATACCAGTCTTCCTGGCCCAAGACCTTGCACTCTTACTCTTACTGTTTTGATTCCTCTGTTCAATGCTTTCTGTAACAATAACAGTAAAGTTACTTGCGTAACTAACAAAATAAACTTTATTGAACATAAAAATAGATTTCTACCGATGCTAAAGCAATAGCTGTGGTCTGAGCAGCTATATTTGTCCCCTTCTTGGTGTTCTTGAAACCTTCCATACCACAAGACCTGATTGCTTTTACTGTGCCACTGGAATCTGTCATTGTGATAATGGTGTTGTTACTAGACACTCTGATATTGATGATAGGCAGCTCTTTGTAAGGTGTGCCGTCAAATAGTTGGTTGTCTGACTCCATAGTTGGGAATAGATTCTGTTTTCTGAAAGAGAGGTAGGTACCTCATTTGTAAATCTTGTGCTCATTAGGTATATTTGATGTGAATCAAAAGTATGTTTATATTCTTACGCTTTCAAAGCAGAGTCGAGATCAATTAGCTTTTCGCCCTGGACTCCTTCATCAGATTGAGGAATTCTCTTGTGGTCAAACTTCTCAGTGGCGAGTCGCGCAGACGTTTGGAACATCCGCGTCACATTACTGAGCGGCACTCGTAATGTACTTCGAATTGCATTCAACATTTTATATGAACTTGCTAATTTTATTTTTAGCCGTACCCGTACGTAAACACAATCAAAACCCAGTTTCATTCAATTTTAGTCTAACCTAAAATCTACAAAGTGACTTAAACATAGACATATTTTTGACAATGACAGATGAAACAAACGAAGTTGATTGCGGGGCGGGGTTGCACAAATTGGTAAACCCGTAGATGGAGTGTGCCCTATCCTATTCCTCTGAAGGGTAAACCATTTGATCAGCCGGAAAAATCAGCTAAACACTATGTGGGCAGCATTATAAGTTTTGGTCGGCTGTAAAACAAAAACTACCAGCAATACTTGGCCTGCAATGAGGGGTTTTCGTTTCGTATCAAAAAAAAAAAAGCTAGTTCTAAATATCTCGATAGATGGCAGTGTGTCAACTGGCGATTAGGGTATGTCTATGTCAAATGAAGGAAAAACAAACTTTTTCTGAGTGTTGCCATTTACGCATTTTTTTAATGCTAAAACTGGCAGATTTTGTGATCGGTTCACCTTCTAACATCAAACCGATGACGGGGACATAATTAAGTCCCGTCCCCGTCAGTTATGGTACGTAAAAATCGTAAAAAACGGGGACATAAGTCCCAATTAAAAATATTTTGGTTTTGAGCTTTATTTTGTTCAAATGAAGAACTCTTTTAATCAGATGTATTTTTGAATGACGATGACGAGAATGAGATGAGATGAGATGTATTATTACTGAATAACGAGTCACACAATCACAAAAAATCTCCGCCATCTTAGTACAACATGTCGTCCCAAACAGCTGCGCAAGGTCAGTAACCCGAGCCGGCGCGACGGCACTCGAGTTTCGTCTCAAGGCGTGAATGATTTGTTGTTTTTATAAAGTTTTGAAAAAAGAATCGAATAGATCTGTGAAGGTTATACCTAAAAATGTCGTGTTTACCTGTAAGTAGGTAAGTAACTTGCATATCAGAAAAGGACCTATTTCAGTTTTTAATACCTAAGTAAATGAAAAAATATGTAGGTAGGTATGTTGTTGGTAAACCTTTATTAAATAAATAAATGAAGGCGTCACAAACACACTATACATTTTATACGTTATTTATGCCTAGTGATATTAGTTTTAAAGGTGATTACTGTTCCTATTTTCAGCTTGCAATATATCATTTTGCAGTTTTCCGGATATTTTACGAAACATCTTTTAGTCATATATTTCGGACAAAATTTAAGTTCGGTTTGGAGTTTTTTAATTTTGACTGTGGCAACACTACATTCGTTTCCTATTTTTGAGAAACCAAAATAAATTCAAGATTTTCTTCAACTTTTTAGTGGTTTCCCGTCCTTCGTCAGTTCTGGAATCGAATGTTCTTTCTCTGGCTGCGCCGCCGCCGCGCCGCCGCCGGTTTTTGCTGTTGGTGAAGTTATATTCTACCCGATAAAGTTATCTTGCTGTGTTTAATGTGTTCCAGTTATTGTTAATAACTGGTTGTGTTTGTGCTGATATGATAAAGAGCCTGACTCTGAGTCTATGAAAAACTGATGGTAATGAATGTGTACAAGCAGACGTACAAGAATTGGCTTAAAGGTGAATATTGGTAGCGTGTGTCAACAAAACAGCCGAGCTCTTGGGAATATCGCAAAGAAGTGGTTATAAAAGAACACAAATCTACAGGAAGAATTTCTTCGCCCAAAAAAAGGTCGCAAAACCAATTTTAACAAAGTATTGACAATTTCACGTATTCTGCTATATGAAGAATCGTCCATTCGTTTTTTCGCTGAAATGAATTATCTGCTCTAACAAAGGTAAGAATTGAGTTAAGTATCTACCTCATTTCAAAGAGAAGTTTATTTAGTTATTAGTGTCTTTATTTAAAAAAAGTAAAAGGATAAAAAGCAGCCTATGTGTTATTCCAGACTATAATCTATCGCTATGCCAAATTTCATACAGATCTATTCATATGAGTAGAGAGTAACGTACATCCATCCATCAATCCAAACCTTCACCATTATAATATTAGTGGGATAAAAAGTACTTTGTGTTTGCGCTGCTGTAAGCCACTGCACATTAACATAATGTCAGGATTTGATTTAACGTTTTAGAGCTTCTCAAATTAGTGGTGTAACCAAGCACACCTACTGCATCTGAAAAATGACTTGTATCACTCAGGCATTATAGCTTCCTGTGATCTACATGTAAAATATTTGCTATTTTGTTGCAGGCCATACAGTAATAAAAACAAGGGTGGATACCGAGGTCAAGTCATCGAAATAAGCTTTCTTGGAACGCTTAACAACAGGCTTGAATACTCCAACGGGAAAAGGACCATAATTGATATTCAGCTGTAATTATAGGCAACGAAGAAATAAAAAACAAGAAATGTATTTGTTTATATTTATTTCTGATGTCAAATAAATAATGCCTTTGTAGGACTAAGGTATTAGTAATTTAGGCAGTGAAAACTAATACCTATAATGTACCTATGAATAAACCTTCTTTTAAAAGTACTTCTCTATTAAAAAAAATGCACTTATTTGTTTGTTTTATTTACTCTCTGAAAGGCACAACCAAATGTTGCTTTGCTTTGTTGTTAGGTACAAGCATAGTGAAGGGTGGTGCGTGAGCCTAGTATTATTATGACTCTCAGAAAAGACCACCAGCAGCGCAGCGTGTAAAGCTCTGGACGCTTAACTAGCGTGTGAGATTGAGCCTTGTGAGATGAATGGATTTAGTAAAATAAATACCTATAGCTTTCTTCAAGAAAATTTCCTGCTCAAGCAAAGCCGAGGGCAAGAACGAATGATCCATAAAAATTCAAGGGTTTGCTTCACTGTCTTGTCACTTTCATAGTGACATTTCTTTGTTTATTTGCAGCATTTGAAAAATCAATTTTGTTTGCCAGTTTTTTCATTGTTTAGACATAAACAATGAAAAAACTGGCACGATGGTTGTGACTGAGAAACATTCATTCTATCTGATTTCTTCTCATGCTACAAGCATATTTTTATCTCTCTCTGGTGTGAATGAGATGGGTAAATGCTAGTGCATATACCCATCTCATTCACACCGGTAGAAGGTACTAGAGGTAGTCCTCTAGTACCTTGTTCTTTTAAGCGATCGACCGATTATCATTTTGACATTTTCTTTCATGTGACATTAACATACCATAGTGCCTTGTTCCTCTAAGTAGGAACCCAGTTGAAGCCCTGCCATCTATCGAGATACATGGAACTAATTTTTTTCTTTTTAAAAATGTAAAACGAAAACCTCTCATTAAATTATTTTTGGTCAGAAAATAAATAGCTGAATGATCGGCAAAAATAATGTTTTGGGCAGCAGAATTAATTAAACGAGCAGCCGGTTTGTACAATGTATTTCTCCCAGGAGTAATGTGACAAAAATACTATGGCTAAAAGGGTGTGTTGTGTATATGTATAATTGCAGTCAGAGTCATGTGTTAACACTCCCGCGAAGCGGGGGGTGGGGTCTACATACCTACATCAACGTACTCTTATGATACAAATTTTTTGGCTGCCCAATGTCACATTACATTACACCAATTTCGTCCATATTAACTCTATGAATTTCGTCATTTCTACCGAGCACCAGATACAGAGTTCAATTAATTTTTTCTGCTTGCCATATTAATTTTTCGGCTGACCAAAACCGCCTTTATCTGATGACCGTTTAAATGATACCCCAATTAAATGTAGGGGAGACCGGGGCAAAACGGGATAGTTAAGAGGAAAAAAATCATGTCAGGAAAATTAAACTCTTTATTAGAAAAACGATTACACTGATAGGAACATTAATGAATCAACTACATAAATTTTAATAGTTTTAAAAGCTAAATCTCATAGTTTTTTGGAAATCACCAACAGTTAAAATTATATAAAAAATCCCGTTTTGCCCCATGACCGGGGCAAAATGGGATGTGGCATGGGGTAAAACGAGCACGTTTTTAGTCAGGCTGGCAAAGTTCACAAATATGCGCTTCATCATCCTCTTCGTCCACTCCAGCGCAAGAATTGTGAGCCCAACCTTGGCATAGACTACAAATTACCCATCCTTCTGATGACTGAGAATATAAGTACCCACAGTAAATACAAGGACAGTCATTTTCTTCTTCATCTTCGGATGAATCAGATTCAGTCTCAATTTTTTGTGCGCTTTTTATTTTATTCTTTTCAGGTCTCTTGTATGCCGTATTCGGTTCGGCTTCCTTTGTTTTAGTCTTTTTTTGTTCAGTTTTCTTACAACTTTTTTTCATCAGACAGTCATCATCATCATCATCAAGTCCTGGCTACAACTCTCATTGAAAATGAATCAATATCACAAAAAAAACCATCAAATACTTTCAACTCAAATCGTGTTGACGGGGCAAGACTGGATATCCCGTTATGCCCCGATTGTTTTGCCCCGTCAACATGATTTCACAAAACAATCGAACATTTCTAACCTAAAAGAATGAAAGGTTGTAAGCACTACCCAAATCAAAATATATATAATACACCTGCTAACTGCCTTTGATTGAAAATACATAAAAAACGTGCGTACTTACCTCATACTACATCGATGATTGCTCCTAAATATCGTAACAATATCAACAAATTTAGTTTTTGGAAAAAGTTTTGAAAAAAAACGTAAACAAACACTTCCGCGTGCACTGACTGACGTGAGCCGCCTGAAGTTCGTACAAATGGCGCTGTCGGCGGTTCATTCGCGTGTAAGAGACACGCACGCTAGCAAATGTCCCGTCCTGCCCCGGACCTCTTTTTGCCCCGGTATCCCCTACAATAGAATAGGCAAAGTTATAGTATGAGTGGAATGGGTAGGTACATAAAACTACACTTTAAATAACTTCTTTAACTCCTTAAACTTTACTTCTACTTGTATTCCGTGCCTATTTTTTTATTAGTTACGTACAAGTGGTACATTACGACCACTTCGCAAAGTCGCATCGGCAAAATTCGTCTGCACAGAAGAGAACATGATAAGACTAATTATATACACTATTGAATTGGGTGCCCCTGAAATAATATTTGTAGGTACTTTTTATGAATAAATAAATAAATAAACATTTCAACCCGATTGAGGATGCCAACGCCTTTGAAATAATAGACTTTAATGCGTTGCGTTAAGCTTGTAAGTCAACAAAAACATGAGGCTCATGCTATCTCGCTCATATGATATGTATGCGGGAAGACAAAAAAGGACCAACGTATTTTCATATGTATCCCACCCAGTGTATCCCACACTCAAAATACGATTCGCGAATGTCGTCGAGATCGCGTCACCGAACGCTGACGGCGCGTAGCCATCACCCAACAGCACGCAGCCCAGCAGCGTTATGATTGGCTAGGATTTTTTTGCGCCTACCAAAATTAAGACTTCTGCGCAGGTACATCATCGGTGTTACTTATAAACGTGGTCAACCAGTACAAGGCAAAGAGTATACAATAATGGTAGGCCTAGGCCTAGGCTTGTCTAGGCCGCATTTCTAGGAGACGAGTGGTGTACATGGTTGGTGCTTCTCGTAGAGGACGAACCTCGATACATTCGGCGAGTGTGTACAGTACCCCGCCGCCATTTACACCCCCCCCCCCCCATAGCTAGCCATCACCCACACAATTCATATCACGTTGACAAGCCTAGCTTGTAGCCTCCCATTCCCGTCCCGGTAGCTTCATACCATCAAAAGGAATCAAAAATAAAATACAAATCGACACTATTGATTCTCACATTTATTCATTTATTCTTAAACACTAAGAACAAGTCATAACCCCAGTCACTCCACATTCCCCATCTTCCCATCAAACAAGAAGGCATTGTTGCTGAACCGCACAGCTTGCGAGAAGCCCCGCAGCGGCTGCGGCACCGACCACGCGTAGAGACAAAGATGTCCCGCTTCTGAATAAAACTTCGCTGACTCCAACTGTTCCACTGCCCAGCTAACCGTGTAAGGCTTTTCACTGGAGTGTACTATGTAGGACACGAGGTGAGGGTAAGCTGATGTTGGGACCAAAGGAATCAGCATTTGTAGGTCTAGCAGGCTTTTGACGAGTGCAGGTTCCATGACTAGGTCTTTTATGGTATCCTGAAGAAAAAAACGCATTAAGACTATACTACTTTATATGAAGTGATTTTTGGTCTCAAAGCTTATAAATCCATTGGCATGAATCGGGCGCAATCGCGCCGTTGTTGGCTAGTAGATTAATAGTATATTAATATGTTATTAATTTAAGTATACTTTAAGTAAAAAAAAAAATTACAAGCTTTTATTGTATTAATGTTGGTATCCATCGTTATTAGGTCTTTATAGTGTTAATGTATTTTAGATTATCTTAGGTACACCCCCTGCCTTTCTTGAATTCACAATTCTTTCCATCCAACGGTTGCCTGGAAGAGCTCGTTTCTTAGCGATAAGGCCGCCCATTGTACTTATCTTATGTAATGTCTCTTTGTAATGTTATTTTATGGTTTTTATTAAAGTATATTTGTATTTTCACCGCGTCATCTATTGATTTTGTAAAGGAACTTCACAGCCAATGACAATATTAGAGGGGTAGCTAAAAATCTATGCAAAATGGTGTTTTATGCAAACTTAAAAGTATTTAGTAAGTACATTTAAATGTTATTTTTCTATCATGTTTTTACACCATTTTGGTCGTAAATTAGCAGTCTTTTAGATGCTGTAATATTCAGTGACGCAGCGTGTGCGTTTTTATTTTACATTGCAGTAACTAAGTCGTAGTAACCAGATGGCGCTAGTCGACATTTTTCCGGGATGTTTTTTTAATCATTATGTCGCTTTTTCATGATCATGACTTTATAAAGCCAAGTTGGTGAGTAAACTTTGAGTTTTAAATAGCAAACAAACGAATAGCAAGATGAAAAAAACACTTACATCGTGGTCTTCGACAAGTTTCATGATGAAATCCCGTGCGGAGGCGCATTTGTTCAGGATGATTATCCACATCATGCTGGCGACAGACTCTGCCGGCAGATCTGCTGTTAAGTGTTGGATCTCCTGAAATTTTAAAAAAGCAAACATAAAATTCATTCAGGAATATGAAAGCCGTAACACAGAGTAGCTAGGTGGCGCTAATGGCGTCACGAACTTAACCTACACGTTTTAATTTGTGTTAACTATGACCAAGTATACACAAAAAATTGAAGCGAACAAAATCAATAACATTTTGTTTTTTATTTGATAATAATTACTATTATTAAGCTGTTTATGTTCTATAAAATTTGACTTGTCTAAGTGCTTATTTTGTAAGCCTAAAGAAATAAAGTTATTGAATTTTGAATTTTTATACTAGCTTCCGTCTACGACTTTGCACGCGTTTTTCTGAGTAGTTTACCTATCCCATATCTAGAACTGTATCTATGCAAAACTTCATTTTGATCAGTACAAAAATTTTGATCTAGTTTGTTCCCGCACAAAACACATACATTTACATTACACTAGCTTACGAATCTTCTAATATGGTAGAATATCAGTAGTTTAACTTTCTATAAAACACTTATCAAGTAGGTACTAACTGTACGGGACACCTTTAAGTGTATATAAATGATACGAAGAGATTGATAAAGAACTCTTATATTGATATTATAATTGCTTGATATTTGAACACGCGCCTACCATGATGAGGTGAAAACGTGAACTGATGAAATAAACTAAGTGGAAGGCGCGTATAACAATTGACCTTAATAATATTGATGATTTGACAATCATTACTTAGTTATACCTAAATGCACGGTTGCGCTGCACCGTACACTAACCTCATCATTGAGCAGCGGTCGCTTCATCAACAGCTTGATGTATATAAGTTCCTCGGCGGTTTGCGTCGTGTTGTGAAGCAGTTTGCGCAGGTACTCGCAGTGCAGACTCAGTGAACCACTGGAGCAGAACAATAATGAGTAACGTAAACAGAAGGGGTAGACAGAAAATGTTCTTGTGTAGAATGACAATCAGAGCAGCCGTTTTAAAACTCAACTACCTTACCTACGCCTTCTGCAGGTACACCCTGGGTATGTCCCGAAACTCAACGTCAAGCCGAAAACGGAAGACAGGTGGGTTCATGACGAGTGAGGACCAAGAGAAACCATTAATTTATGGGTCTATCTCTAATGATTGCTGAGTTATAGGCTTTTTACTACAGAAATTCTCTGCCCGGCGCCAAACTTCTCTATGCTGTGACTACAGATGTTCATATTTTGTGATTTTTATTTTTGTATCACAAACTCAATGAACTCATTCATCAAAATAGATATATCAATATATAGATATAAAAATATAATGCCCATAGTTTTAAAAAAAAAACAAAATAGTTTAGTTATGTTTTTGCAACAATCAGTACTGAAAAAAAGGTCCATCACAATTGGCTGGCATATTCTCTTAAAAGTTAGCGCAGTTATCCTAGATCACGTATCACTTTTCATCTTTAAAATTAACATACCTACTTTTCTTATTCTGAAATAATACCAGAAATCCCAACGGTTCACATCTTAATAACATGACATTTTACCTATTAAATATTGAATTCAACAAGTGCAAATGAGGCAGATAACATTTTTATTTGAAATAAATATATAATGACGTTATTTGAGGTAAGTTAGAGTGAGACAGGTAGCGATGCTAGATGCTCGACAAATTATAATCGATTGGAGTTTGTACGGTTCAATTTATTTTGTGATTTTTAACTAACAATTTCCAACTGCTTTTTGCCCAAGCTATCTCGTAAATGGTCCTATCCTAAAAATGTAATGTGATGAAGCTTACTTGTTCCTCGTCGGCGGCCAGCAGGCCAGTATATCGACGAGCGCTTTCCGTTGCTGCAGGGTCTCCGTGGCCGCCTCGAACTTCGTAAACGCCTCGCGACGACCCGCGTCCGTCATCAGCTCCTCCTCTAAAAACGGGAAATAACATTGTTAATGGTACTATTAGATGAGAAAAAACTAATCAGACAGTAGATATGAAATGGTTTTTTTAACACGTGATATTTTAATAGTAAGTAAGACTGATCGCTTTGGTTGTACCCCACACTACTGGATATCCGTATGGATATCATGTAGAGAAACACAGAGTTGGCAAGCTGGTAGTAGGCAGATCATATATCTCGCAGAACCGATAACAGTTGGCCCTATTCCAACGGCTAAATGCCTAACTGTGTGGTGTCGGCTTAGAATTTGCACCACCCCAACTCTTCCCGAGGGTGTCGTAAGAGGCGACTAAGAGACATACACCGGGGGGCGGGCAGCAGCGCCTCTTGCAGAATAGATCAACCATCGAATAGCGATCTCCAACCTGCATGCCCAGCGTGGGGATCATGGAGATAAGAACCAATAAGGCGATTATCTGGGGGAGGCCTGCGTCCAGCAGTGGACCAGTATAGGCTATTGAGTTGAGAGCTAAATAATAATAATAATAATTTATTTCAGACTATAGAACAGTTACAGATCTTATTTTAACTTATTCTACGGTCCATAGTAATATATACCTTAAAACTGACATACATACAATATTAAAAACTAAAATTAAAGACGCGTTATTTGACGGTTTTTCGCGTTAAATACAGCCGCCAGATGACGGAGCTCTGGATCGTTATTTGCCGCTTCTTCGAGGTCTATGTTCAGTTGCGGACGCATATGCTCATAATAATGAGATACGACGTGACTTTGAATTATTCCTCGTTGGGAGCCTGATCAGGGCTTGTTTTATTTTGAGTACGCTAGACTCGCATAAGCCCTGATCAGGGTATACCATAGTCGTGCCGACCCCCGATTTGGGTCCAAACGAGTGTATGGGTTAAAAAGAAGATGATAGTTAGTAGGTATTGCAAGTATGCCAAATCACATGAGCTTGATGCTACGATGAGGGTATTCGTTACAACAGGACCACAAAATCATTTAATGAACAGAAAACTCACCAGTCAGTACACAGCTGTCGCCAGTGATTTTAGCAGTGTAAGGCAAGAACTCCTGCGTGAATATCTCTCGAGTGAAGCGAGCGATGGCGGGCAGGTCTTCGAGCTCGCTGCGCTCGGCGCCGCGGAGCGTCATGAGGCCGATCTGTCTGTGTGCTGGGAGGCCGAGCGAACCTGCGAACGAGTGGATAATGACAGATGAGGACACGCGCAGCCAACTATAAAATAGCTCAGCTACAATGCTGCTTACTAAAACAATGGGATTGAAAATTATTCATTTATTTTAGTTGTAAGTTGCTGCTTACAGTTTTAGTTTTACCGTCTGGTCTGACGCATGTTATATGATTTTGTACTTTGTTAAACTTTTGAATTTTTAACAATATGTTTTAAGCGAGGTGTGCCGTTCGAAATTTCAACTCATCATGTTATTTATAACAAAGATTTGCGCTTCCATCAATTTCCACGCGCGCACGCGGATAAATTTTTATGAATATATTATTCATGGGTATGGTTTTTGAATAACTCGGGAGTTAAATACGAACATGGGGTTATTTTGAAAATCCAAGATGGCGGATAAATTTTTATTAATATTTGACTCATGGGTATCGTTTTTGATTAAATCCAGGGTGTGAAATACGAAAATGGGGTTATTTTTACAATCCAAGATGGCGGATAAATTTTTATTCATATTTTACTCACGTTTTCACTCATATTTTTGACTAATTCCATAATTTTGCAGAGTGAGTAAAACTTGAAATAATAAAATATGGACCATCTTGGATTTGAAAAATCATTAATATTCGTAACGTTGATAATGATGTTCACCTAAAATAAATAAATTAAAGTTTTCATTTGACACTAGCATGGTGACAACCCTGGCCTACATACGCTGTCGCGTCACTTGTCGACATGTATCGCGATATCAAAGGCGTCGGCCTACTGTATGTTATATTTATCCTGTGGTATTACTGAGCTCTATTGCATCAAGCTTCAAAATATGAGCTTCACAAACCTGCTTTCTTCAGCATCAATTCAATGGTATCTTCAGGGAACTTGACACCTTCGCTGTTGTACCTCACAAAACGCTCCACTAGGGCCTCGCAGTCTCTGTAAGTACAACAGTAAGTCTATTACAAAGAGCTAGTAAAATTACTTCACTTGAGATTTATTTTTAACATTTACTCTCACACAGTGTAGCCAGCGAAGCGAGCCGCACCGTTAGTAATTAATAAATAAATAAAACAAAATCCTTCATTTCAGACCTAGTTGCCCATATACAAACACAGTTACAAAATTACTAGTAATACTAAATTTAAATAAACGACTGTAAAACAACTGACAGGGGGGGGGGGGAGATGTAAGTTGCAAGCAGAAAATGCACCCCCTACCCAATACCGAAGGAATCGGCCGTTCAGGTCATCAGCCATCGCTTACAGGAGGTTGTTGCGTCTGGCGCGCAGGCGGGTGTTAACATGCTGAGCTATGCTAGTGCCCACATAATGGAGGAACACAGTGTTGGATTTGTTCTGCAAGGGGAGCTGCTGCCCGCTCCCCACCTCTTACAAAACTCGCGGGAGTGTTGGGGTGGTGCGAATTCTATGCCACATGTTTCCTATCTTTACCACTGCAGCAGTGACGATAGCAGGCTGGCTGGTACGCTATCCAATATCAGAGCGCTATTATTTGTATTTTTTACTAGCAACTCACTGCTGCGTGTCCAATCCCTCGGCTAGATGTGTGAAGAGCGTGTGCGGCTCAAGTGCCACGCCGAGGCACTGCAGCAGTGACGTCAGCAGGCTGG
Organism: Eupithecia exiguata; assembly: GCA_947086465.1. NCBI lineage: Eukaryota > Metazoa > Arthropoda > Insecta > Lepidoptera > Geometridae > Eupithecia > Eupithecia exiguata. The sequence continues at coordinate 14,013,939 of OX352228.1, read as the reverse complement.
CTGGTACGCTGTATGCTATCAAAGTGCTGGCTGGCGCTGTCATCGCCTCTACGTCGCCGTGGGTTGATTCTATTTCACTGTGGAAATGGTGATAGTTAGGATGATGCCTGACGCAATCGGGTTGGATTTTTATGTTGGAATAGTTATGTTATGATGGATTTTGGCGCAGTCGGTACGGTTTTGAGTCATCGGAATGTAAATGAAAGTTTATTTGTGTATAATTGGCTGCTAAATTTCAAATAAAAGGAACATGATACGATTCGAGTGATCAGCAAATACTCACAGCCAAAGCTCATCGTTCTTGATACCGGTGTTCTCAATAATATTCTGCACTGATGTCGAGTGGAAGTTCTCAAGGAAGCGCGCCCAACGGGTCAGTTCCTGACCTACTTGGGCCCATGTTTGTTCTCTGGAATAATAGTTTAAATCAAACTTCTTTATGTCCATAGAAATAGAACACAAATTACATGATACTTGCTAGGCAGTTATCAAAAAATCTGTAGCTTACGTTTTGTTACTTTTGATCTCGTTCTCCTGTTCTTGAGTGCAGTAATCGACCGCTTGCATTAGCATCAGATTTCTCGTGCCGTGCGGAACCCTAAAAAGTGCAATTTTCATTACGTTTATGCTATTTTGGCCCTATGTAAATAAACTTTTGCGTTCTTTTCCTACAATCGATAACAATCTTATGTAAAATTGAACGAAGACTAGAAGGCACAGATTCATTCTCGCTTGAAG